>LR990341.1:13750000-15000000 GCA_905147345.3 Mythimna impura | reverse complement strand
AATAAATGACAAATTATGTGAACTCATTTGGAATAGTAAAAGATAAAATGTCGATATAGGAGTCACTCCTAGTTTGGGGCAAAGTTAAAAAAGAAATAAAGAGAAAAGAAAGGTTTTTTTCTTTTTTAAGTGGAAAATCATCCAATGACTTCTCCCGCTCTAGGGTGCAGCGAGAGGGTGTGTCAGACTTTTACTGACTAAAACCCACCTGTGTGCTTCAGCTTACCCTTTACGGCCACGGTCACTTTTTCAGAAGTCAGAAGTGAATAGGTTACTTCTGGGCCAGCGAGCTCTTATCACCAGGTGGAATAATGGGCAAGTCCTGCTTACGCATTATTCCAACTGATGTCTATTAATAATAATTAAAAAACCGGCCAAGTCCGAATCGGACACGCGCACGAAGGGTTCCGTACCGTCCGTAGCAAAAAACGGCAAAAAAACAACACGTTTGTTGTATGGGAGCTTCACTTAAATATTTATGTATTGTCATAGCGGCAAGAGAAATACATCATCTGTGGAAATCATTCAATTATTTTGCTATCACGGTTCATGAGATACAACCTGGTGACAGACGGACAGACAGACAGACAGAAGCACGAACAGCGGAGTCTAAGTAATAGGTTACGTTTTACCCTTTGCGAACGGAACCGTAAAAACGTTGCATAGATTATGTGAAAGATTAGATGTCTTGAAAGAAGCGGACTACTGACTACTGAGCTGACGACAAATAGAGAAGTATGAAATACACCCCAATTTTTTAATTAGTACAAAAAAGGGTTCTATCCGTACCCGTTACTGATCATATTTTTGTAGGCAAAAGTAAAAAAAAAACGAAATCCAAAAATTGTCCACGAAAATTTGTCATAATTGGTAAACTCTTATTAGAATCAATCATTCATAACAATTGCTATTAAAAAATATTATGCGCAGTATTTTTCCATTTTGATCGTCATTATTTTCTTCATTCATAATCAATACAATACAATATTTCCATAAATTGAGTGACATTTTGGGATATGAACAAACGCTAATAACTTTGCTGTTTTTGAATATTATTTATTGAGATTTTACTTTAATAATAACAAAACCTTTTCTAATAAGCCATTTAAGTATTTGTACTAATTCAAAATTAGTGGTGTATAGTCTCAACCTCAGATATATTGGGTTAAGTAGATAATCTCATTCGTTTAAGATTAAACGAATGATGATTTAGAAAGTACCTGAACAGTTCGTGTGAAAATATTTACAGATTTTCTGGTCAGCTAGGTCCTTATTTAAACGTAGACCGTACCTAGTAATCTAAGTTCTCTAGAGTAAAATATTGGGGAAGATAGAGAAAGTAACGTTATTAAGTGAAAAAGAGCAAAGATCACGCCTCGGTTCTAAGAGCTCGTTTGAAATAGATAGAACTCCTTACTCAATTTATTTCTAAAGATAGTTGAAGATCACACTTATATTTTAATGGTGGAAGTTTGTGAGTGAGTGTATGTTTGTTGCTTCTTTACGCTCGAACGGCTGACCAGATTTCGATGAAATTTGTTAGACGGGTAAACCATGTTCTGGAAAAGCAGATATGATATTTTTTATCCTGGGAGTATGTTCCCTTGGGATAACTTTCTACTATCGCACGGGCAAAGCCACTGGAAGCAGTTCGTATAAAATAAAAAGCACTTTTACTTGTGACAGAATAAAATGAGACCTTTTATTAATTCACCTTTCAAGTACACGAGTAAGTTAACTTTTTATAATCCTCGAAAGTCTTCAAACTGCCGTAAAACGTCTCAGTATACAAAAACGCTCAACTCAAACAATGAGTTTAAGACCCTTACTTTATTTCTAAATTGTCCATTTAGTCCTCTGTTTTTTGCCCCAAATAAGGTATTCAGCAGTAAAACCTACTCCAAAAAAACCAGCCAAGTGCGATTCGGATTCGCTCATGAACGGTTTCTTAATTACTTATTTTAAAAAATATATATATAATTTATTTAATCAGATAACTGATATCCATCTTATAGACAAGATAAACTAATAAGTATTATTAAACAGGGACTCAACAAAGTGAATTTACAACTAAATATTATACAACAAAAAACAGCAAAAAAAAACACGTTTGTTTTATGGGAGCCCACTTAAAATTTTATTTAATTCTGTTTTTAGTACTTGTTGTTATAGCGGCAACAGAAATAAATCATCTGTGAAAATTTCAACTGGTCATGGGATAGAGCCTGGTGACAGACAGACGGACAGCGGTTTCTTAGCAAAACGGGACGATTTACCCTTTGGGTAACCGTTTTACCCTAAAAATACGTGTACATAATATACTCCTGATACTTTTATCGTTTATGGTTGAACAAATCTTTTGTTCTCCGGACCCCAAGCGTTTGCGACGGAAATAAATTTTCTTCCATAACTTTTATGTTGATCATAGGGTCTAACGATTTCTGTGTTTTGTTTATCTTGCCTGAAGCTATCGGTTGATATAATTTATAAAACAGACAGAGATTCGAAAAATAAACCACTAAATACCCTTTAGGGGTTATTTTTCGGGTTCCTGGAATGTTTCAAAGAGTTACCGCGTCCGTGGCACGCAAACGACAACTGAAAGAACTCGTTTGGAGCGGGGAACCACGTTAGGAATTTATTTTGTTATTAACAGATATGTAAATTCCTACATTTTGGTGTGTTCTTTAAAAACAAATCCTTTTTTAGTGTGGGAAATTATCAAATAACTTCATTTGATCTGGATTGAGCGAGAGAAAGTCAGGAGTGACAGACTTTTACTGAGTGACGGTGGATTTTCTACCTGTGTTGCTACATTTACTCTTTTCTGGAAGCAGTAAATTTTGTCTAATAATCCCGCCAGTATACACCTTACACCCACCTGATATCCTGCCATACAAACTCCCAAACCCCGTTTTACCCCCATAGGGGTTGGGCACGCTACAATTATGGCGGTAAGTCGCCTCTTTGAGGAGTGGCTGGAGCGGTAACATGGCGTCCTCACCTACCGCATGACGCAGGTCCTCACCGGACATGGCAAGATCGGGAGGTTCCTGCATCGGATTCAGGCGGAAGCAACGCCCGGGTGTCATCATTGTGCGGACCACCCAGAGGACACGGTAGAGCATACGGTGGAGGTGTGCCCCGCTTGGGCGGAGCACCGCCGTGTCCTCGTGGAGGCAATTGGCGGCAGCGACCTTTCGCGTCGGGCCCTGGTTCAGGCTATGGTCCGGAGCGAGGAGGAATGGCAGGCGGTCGCCTCCTTCTGCGAGGCAGTAATGCTAGCGAAGGAGGAGGCTGCACGTGTGAGGGAACGAAGATCCTCACGCCCTAGGCGCCGTAATTCCGATCCTGACTACCAGCCACGGTAGACGCGGGCTTGCGGACGTCGAACACTGGGTAGCTCGCCGTCCGGCTTTTCGGTAATTAACCGGACCGAGCCCAGTCGTCAACAGCGCGTGGTGATCCTCGCGCTCCTCAAGGAGATGTCAGCAAACCGTAGGGGCCCAGCAAGGCCGATGCCCACTAGCTAGGACCGCGGAGAATTTCTGAAAGGGAAACCCGGAGTCCTAGATTGCAAAGGGTAATTGAAGGATACAGGTGTGGTTTTAGTCAGTAAAAGTCTGACACGCCCTCGCGCTCCACCCAGAGCGGGAGAAGTCATTTTGATGATTTCCCACCTCAAAAAAAAAAAAAACCCCATAGGGGTAGAGTTTCGTAAAATCCGTTCTTAACGGATGTCTATACCCTATAAAGAACCTACCTGCCAAATATTAAGTTTGTAGTTTCTGAGATTTCGTGATTAATCAGTGAGTGGTATTTCGCTTTCATATATAGATTTTATATAGGCAGTTTTAACAACTTGCCCAAACTAAGTACTCATTAATAGAGGTTTGCGGAACAGACTGTAAAGTCCCACAAACCACCGTTAAAAAGGGAAGATCCTCCAATCAGACGGGTGCTGGGTTTGGTCCCGGCAACTGCCCAACAATTGATTCCGAACTCTCACACCGTGGTGCAGGATAGTTCCTATGTTGACTCAAATAAATAAAACAAAACACATGAAAATGAGTATTGTGCATGAGGGCAAATAAATAAATAACTTAGCAAACGACATTAATTCTAAAAATTCCGGCTGTACGATTGTCGGTATCCAAGTTATGTGTTCACTGTCGAATTAATTGGATTCCTCGCGTGGTTAGCATTGTTTCGGTTCGCGTAATTGTATTGCAATATCTGTCACGTGTCAGCGAATCCACATCCATCCTATTGGCATACCACTAAAAATGTGTACGTACTGTGAAAATACACGTGAAAAAAAGCAAAGCGACTGTATTCTCTACCAAAAAGTAATAGTGTCGTTCTCAAATCAAGCGAAGCAAATGATACTACATACTCGGCCTTATAATGTTCTCACTGTTGGGACTTAGGCCTCCTGTCTAGGGGAGGGAATAGGCCGTAATCCACCACGCGGGCCCATTCCGGGTTGTGGGATGTCACATGTCTTCGATTTTTTGGTTCTAGGACATGCCGGTTTCCTCACGATGTTTTCCTTCACCGTTTTGAGAGCAGTGGTGATGAAATAAATTACACAAAGTAATGCGCGCCTGGCTGGGTTTTAACCTGCCACTTACAACTCTAAGACGGGGCCGTTATCACTCGGCCACCACTGCTCTCAAGCAATTGAAAAACACTTATACACGTAAGTTTTTTTTTTGTAAATTCAAACTAGATGAGGCCGGTGTTTCCTAGCTGACTACCCTGAGAAGAGACACCGCAACAAACTCAGCGGTCCAAGTATAACCATGCAGATTTAAGTGGACCTGTCAAGTCAGCAGTCGTCGCCAAAGAAAAAATAAAAACCATTTTTAATTAAAACTAGTATCTATCTATCCAAAGATACGTCAAAAGTTGAAAACATACAAAGGTAAAACTTAAGTAATTACTTAACAGCTGATGTTAGTGCTGGTCGTTAACTTAACATAAATCGTAAGTTGTAAAGTGAAATAAATTGTCGTGCAGTTAGTAAACGTTTTGTCGGCAACATTATTACTTACTTTTGCGCCATTACAAACTTTAAACGACACTTCTTTATTTTTTAACGTTTTCGTTAATATTGTTTAAGAAAGTTCTATTTTTGTACGTTCATCATCATCAACATCATTTCAGTCGAAAGACGTCCACTGCTGGACATTGGCCTCCCTAAGTGTCGCTGCGACGATCGGTCCTGTGACCTCATCGGTCCACCTAGATAGCCACTTCAGAACTTTGGGCTCTATTGACCAACTGTTCTGCAAGTAATGTACCCTGTTCATTTCCACTTTGGTTTGGTGGTTCTTTGGGCTATGTCGGTAACCTAGAAAACTACATATATAGCCATCTCCAAATTGTCCTTTGGGTGACTTTAAGCCTTCTGATCAGCGCCATATGTTATTATTGGTCATAGACTTTCGTTTTGAGACATTGTGGTATGTGAGACGATATAAGATATAGCGCAGCTTCCGGAACCCTGAAGGTGCCATTCGAAACTCGGCTGCAAGCTGCGGATGCAGGCAGCACCTGCGGCGGCTGCATGAAGCCGGCTGCAGCTGCACGACTGTCTATGTAGCAGTATGGATTTTTGAAAAACCATTCCGAACACGAATGCAGCCGCACGTGCTGCCGAGCTTCGGCTGCGAGTGCTGCCGCGACTGATCGCAGACCAGTAGTAGTGCGGCCGCAATGCGCACGTAGTTACGGCACTCCAAACTGTTTAGACAAGTCCCGAAATATTCGCTATTCGGAGCCGATAGCGCTCATATTGGATTGAATCGTAGATTTGCGACTGGCAGCTCGTGCAGCCAGCCTCGGAATTACACCCGACTACGGATGCAAGCAACGGATGCGTGTCATGCGTGTGCTACCTACATTCGCAGCCTGTATCTGCAGCCTGCAGCCGAGGTTCGAACGGCACCTTTACTCACCAAGTCGGATTCAACGGTTGATTTCTTTCTCGAAGTTAGACCTACTTAACTGGACCGTTTGTCCCACGTAAATGTAATCGTCTACAATTTCGAGTCTAGAGTCTCCCATCTTGATAGGAGTGGGTACTATATGGGTATTTATAGTTTCTAGGTCTGGTCCTAAATTCGGACTGAAAAACTACAGCACATCGATGTACTGATAGTCAACCTGGCATCGTTGGAATTTTCGTCGGGTCAGAGTGTTCGCGAGTATTGCTAGGTCCAATCGACAATTTTATTTTGAGATAACCAGATCTCATCTAGAGATTCTTGGCACTCCTTACTTCGGCGTAACCTTGACTGCTATCAGAGTCGAGGGTAATCAGGGTACCACTATACTCCATTTGTTTAGGTAGTTAACTGAACGTAAACAATCTTGATATCTCTTTTTATTAAAAAAAAATAGTATAAAAGTCATACTAAGATTATTTAAATTTAATTAATTACCAAACATCGGTATACGTAAATAACAAATTGTAAACATTTTTAGGTCTTCTCTTCTTTTCGTGTACTCGAACTAAATTTTATCTGACCAGTATTTGGCAACCTCTACGGCTCGCTAGCTTCGGCTATTTTTAGGTAAAGTTTTTAGATAACTTTTAGATAAAAGACATGTCAAGATTGTTTACATGTAGCTAATTACCTAAACAGATGGAGTGTAGGTTCAATTTTTTTTTACAATTAATGTTATCTTATTCATCGTCAATGTTTATATATCATTTAACGACATATTTATACCTAATAAATTAGCTAACTAAAGCAGACTCAAGCATCACTAATAATAAATCTTCGATCAGGGTAGGGTCTATAAAACCGGGCAATATACCCGGAAAATCGGATAAAGGCATTATCAGTCCCATAATTACGAAGAAAAGTCGTAAAAGCGCCGCAGAGTTACAGTTAATATTCCTTAGATGAATTCACTGTAAAGGTATTGTTACACGGGCAACTAAAGTTGCTTTATTCTGATGTTAAAGTTGCTGCAGCTATATATTGCTATACATTATAGTAGCACCTCTACTTGCATACTTTTTCAGGTATCTTTTTTTGTTTTTATAAGATACTTTTTGTCAGATAAAAAGAAACCAAATGTTGCAACGGGGAGATGGCAGGCTACAAACTGTAGATACGACTATAAGTAGCTATATATTTTTAATATGCCATAAATTTATATGTTTTTTCAGGAATTAAAATAGGATATGGAGAAGGCTTATGGCCGTTAGTGGGACGTTAGAGGCTAGCAACTTAATTACGTCACTACCTCCAACAATTGATTCCGGCAAAAATAAAGTGAAAATGTTGCCCGTGTAGAACAGCCTTAGGTAGCTGTCGGTACTTAATAAAGGGACATCGTAAAAATATGGCGGCTTTAAATGAAAGCACAATAGAAGAATTATTATAAGAGAGATTTCTCGCATTCTTTTGTTACAGTTTAAAAAAAGAATTCTTTTTGTGGTATTGTGAAATGCGTAATTTTATTTTATTCTTATTATTAGCGAGCTCATTTTCTATTTAGGTGGGTCTTCTTTAAATAACTACTTCCTCTCTAGGTTGAGCGAGAGGGACTGGCAGATTTTTACTGACTAAATTCCACCTGTGTTCCTTTTCTCCGGCCGGGATCCCGATCCCGATTTCCAGTCACCTTAGACGTAGGTTTGCGGACGGCGAGCAATGGGTAGCATGCTGTCCGGTCGTCCGGTAACCGTCCGGACCAAGCCCAAGTCGTCGACGGTGCGTAGTGTTCTACGGGCGCCTCAAAGAGATGTCAGCAAATCGTAGGGGTCCAGCAGGGTCGAAGCCAACTGGGGCCATGGGTTAAGTGAAAATGAACCCCGGGGTCAGGCCTTGCGTTCCAGGGAACGCAAGGAAAAAAAGGTACATAGGAGTAGATTTTAGTCATTAAAAGTTTGACATGCCCGCCCTCGCGCTTCGCCCAAGGCGAGTAAACTCATTGGATGATTTCCCACCTTAAAAAAAAGAAAGAAGTTCCTTTAGCTTTTTGCGTTCTAGAGCCGCGATAACTCTTCCGAAAAATCATGCAGCTTGATTAATTATGCTGACATCTTTTTGAGAAGCATGTGTCGACCCGGGCCTGATCCTTGTCGGACTGTGAGCAACCTATTTCTCGCCGTCCGCCAGCTTTCACCTACAGTGGCTGGGGAGCCCTGTGACTCTCGATGCCCAAAGCGTCTCCGGCGGATAAGTGAGTTCCTTTAATTCTTTTGTTATGTCTTACAGTTGATGTTGCATAGTTATGAAAAAGACTAACGTAATACAAAATGTTTTTTTTTATTTCCCACTCTAGGGTAAGAATGAGACCGTATTAAAGAATCAACTGGCATATGAATTATTTTTCATTTATCTTTTTTTTTTGTTTTCGTTTTCCATATATAATAATTCGATAAGTTCACGATTATCAATGTAAAACGGGTGACGCGAAATATGACCGCGTAAATATGTAATGTCATTATTTATGCCGTCATATTATTTTATAACTTTACTACACTACTACGAAGTTTGACAACGTCGCAAAAGTAAAGATTTGTCATACGGGTGTCAATTTTTGATCTAAATTAATTATAATTGATGATATCTTCGAAACCATGCATTTTTGGACCACATATTCTAAGACTTTTAGTATTATTTTTCCATATAGAACATAAACCTTGAGTTATGGGATATCAAAAACAACACGTTGTATAAGAACTTCTTGTTTAGCCACACGAGCGGTAGTAATGTATTGCACAAACTGAAAGTAATAAAGTTTGTAACTTCTTAGTATAAAGAGAATACAAAAACAAAAGACATCGATACATCTCTTAGTTAAAAGTTTTGCTGTATCCTGTACATTCTTAAATCTTATTTAGTATAGGTACAATGATTTACTATTACAACCTAAGTGTTTGGGGTGAGATAATATTTCAACAATACCGATTAAACTAATACAAATTGAAAAACTATTAAAACTAATGAGGCATAGAGCGCGGTGTCGCAATTACGCTGACAGATTCATTATTGTTCGGTGATTGACCCGAACACTAAGTCTAAGTCAAAATCTGGACTCGACTCAATCAAATTGTCAGTTTTATAGAAAAACTAGCTTCGGCCAGCGGCTTCGCCCGCGTGAAAGTAGATTTCGCCCGCTTCATCTCTTTACAGGCTGAATTTCGGAAAATCCTTTGTTAGTGCTCACTTACGTAATAAAAAAGCCTTGTGAGCATAATTTCACGTTCCTAGTCTCAGTACTTTCGGCTGTGCTTTAACGATATGTCACTCAATCAGTTTCTACTTTTATTTAAGTATATAGAAAATGCGTTTATTTGGTACAAACACAAAGGTTTGTGTGCCACAACGAGTTTGAAGGTAAAAAAAAAACAAAACAAATCGAACAAATCGGTTAATAAACAAATACAGTGTGTCTCACGGCTGTATCAAAATAAAGAAGAAGTAAAACAACAAAGTTTACATTACACTTTAGAGGTGATACTAAATCCATAACCATGGCTGCTTTTAATGAAATTGCCACGAACAAAACATTATCTCAGAGACGTTCATTACACCCCTATAAAATGAAATTTAACGACAAACTTCCTACAGCTCATAAGGGAGACGCACGCCGGAGTTAAATCCCAACAATTTTGAAGCACTTCCAAAGTAATAACTAATTAAATATGGTGTTTAATGTTTCAAGTTAAATCCTCTGTCACCAATTATGCCAAAAATCCAGAAGGGCTAAAAGATACGAGATCTTTGCCACCGATAAAACTGAAGAGAATGTTTCAAAGAAATAAACAGAACGAAGACTCTTTGTAAGTAAATAAAATGAATGAGAATTTGACATAAAGTTCTGAGCACAACCATTAACGGTTCCGTTGGCGCGGGCTTGCGGATGATGAGTAATAGGTAGCTCTCCGTTCTGCCGTCTGATAAGGACCGTACATAGTACCGTAATATCAAAACCGTACGGGCCCAGCTGGGCCGATGCCCACTAGGGACACGGGGATTTTGGGAAACCTACGGTCCTAGAAAGTAAAGGGTAACGGAAGGACACAGGTGTGGTTTTAGTCAGTAAAACACACGCCCTCTCGTTTCACCCTACAACGAGAGACGGATCATTGAAAGATTTATAGCAGGTCTTATAAAATCCCTTGACGTCTTTAAAACATCGTCGCAAGGAGAATAGAACCATTTATTATAAGAATGCAAAATTGGAATAGATCCGCTAGGTCATCACTCATTTCCAGAGCACTAAACTGCACAAAACACCATTTATCACGACCGGGCGTGATGTGATGTAAAATGGGGCAGACAGCCTGAATAGTATCGGCATAGATAGAGCAGGTCAACTGTGATCGAGAGGGTGGTTCATGCCTGAATTAATTGACCATCGAGTTCCGACAAAAAAGTTCAGTTGAAGGTTTGTATGAATTTGTATGCCAAATCATTTAAGTTGAACGATTAAGTTAATGAGCTGACAGTTTTTAGCTTTTTTAATATTCTCCTTTACTATTTTTATTATATTTTGTTTTTTTTTAATGTTATTAATATTTTGCATGCCGTAAAGCAAAATGTATAGGGACAATCAACAATATATACGAGTATAACACCCTAACCGTATACATAGATTATTAACAAATAAATGATTAAAAGATTTAAAAAACAATATTACGTTGTTTGATTTTCTATGCGGCTTAGGCGGGCCTACGATTTGGAGTTTGACGAATTCATAAATTGTATTTGCGTACGTTTGATTGACTTTTATATTTCGAACGGTGTTCTTTTGTTTTTTTCACATGAATCAATATTTTTAATTAAATTTCGTTCGAAATACTCCAAACAATTCGATGCAATTGAGTTTTTTGAAGTCGCCGTTGCCGTTATATTTGAACACATTCAGGTTTAGTGAGTTGGAAATTTTTGAGTGGTTAATATTTACAAGCAAGAGTACTTTACAACATGACTGTAGCTCGATGCGCCTCTGATTGCGGGATTGTATAATTAATGACATAGATTTATACTGTTCTCAAAATTATTCATTTCTGAAATAATCTCTGTTGCGAAAATGAATAATTTAACATTAGGGTTAGGTTAGGGGGCAACGAGGAGATTACCCGTCTGTCAGAACTGTCAGTTGAAATGTGCAACGTAACTTTAATTGGTATTTTGGGCGGAGTACCACAGTGCTAGTGGAAGCAATCGACGGCAGCGACCTCCAGCGCCGGGTCCTGGTTCAGGCCATGGTCCGAAGCGAAAAGGAATGAGATGCGGTCACATCATTCTGTGAAGCATGCTAGCGAAGGAGGCGGTCTCAAGAGTGAGGGTACGTAAATTCTCATGCCCCAGCTACAGGAGACGCACCGGGTGTCGGGAATCGGACGTTTGTAGATGAGGAGCAATGGGTAGCTCGCCGTCCGCTTATCCTGTTAGGACCGAGCCCTAATCGTCAACGTTCCACGCGCGTTTCAAAGAGATGTCAGCAAATCGTAGGGGCCCACAAGGCTGATGGGAAAGGGATACTCGTAGTCCTAGAACGCAAAAGGCAACTGAAGGATCATAAGTGTATTTTTTAGTCAGTAACAGTCTGACATGCCCTTTCTTTTCACCCAAAAGCGAGAGAAGTCATTACCTAGATGATTTTCCCCATGAAAAAAAAAGTGATTTGGTATAAAGTCACCCTAGGCACGTTGCGGCAAAAATCTACCAACACAGATCTAAGGTTCATAGGGGCGCGCAAGCCTCATTATTTAATTTTGTTTTCTTGATGCGAAAGTCAGCATTGCCTATTTGTAAGACATGCAATAAAGTGACAGCAGTGTAATATTTACCGAATTTACTAAGAACAAAATTGAAAGAACATCTCTCGCGAGAGTGTTTAGATTAAATATGTACGTATCGGACTTGTCCAAAATATTATGACATACATTTATCCGGGAGGATCAAACGGCTTATATGTGGCTTGGTTCGGAGGCCTACCTCTGAATTAACCACATTTAATCCGCCTCGTTCAGGTACTACCTTTTTTATTTCGTAATATTTGTGTGTAAAGTAAAATATAAGGTAAAGTGGGTTTGACATATATTATCTTTGGGTATAAAACTAGTTTTACAAATCCTTACGACTGCGTGTCTGTATGAATGCGATTAATTAAAAAAATACCAAACGTATTTTCATGCAGTTTTAGCTAATAAACAGAGTGATTCACGAGAAAGGCTTAGGTGTATAATACATGCGTATTCTGCGCAGATGCTGTGACAGATGTTTTGCGGCGGGGGATGGAGTATTACATTCCATTCTCTGACGTAACAATGTCTGGCCATGCTCGCCCTTGGTTTGGTGCGGAGTGTGATCGCGCTAACGCGCTTAAGCACACGGCATACCAGGCATGGGCCGACGCTCGTATGCATAAGGCGAGTGACGTGAGTCAGAAGAAGAGAGCCTTCAACAGAGCTGCCAAGTCTTGCAAGAAGGTGATGCGGAGGTCTCGGTTCGACCACATTAGCCGCATCGGGAACAAACTCGCATCATACCCTGCTGGTAGTAAGGCGTTTTGGTCCCTGGCTAAGTCGGTTGAATCGAACTTCTGCCGTCCCTCACTACCGCCACTGCTGAAACCCGACGGGTCGCTGGCCCATACCGCTGAGGAGAAAGCAAATTTGTTTGCCTCTCTCTTCGCGGAATCTTCGCGTCTAGATTCTGGTGACGCGCGGCCCCCTGTTAATCCTGATGGTTGCGAGACGAGTATGTCGGATATTCGCATCCATCAGAAGGACGTCCGTAGGGTGCTGCGTAACCTTGACGTGAACAAGGCTAGCGGTCCAGACGGGATACCGGCAATTGTTCTAAGAACGTGTGCGCCTGAACTGTCTCCGATCCTGACACGCCTATTTCGGCTTTCATTTGAGGCTGGAAAAGTGCCGATTGCATGGAAGCAAGCTAACGTACAGCCCGTACCCAAAAAGGGTAGTCGGGCTGACCCAGCTAACTACGGGCCAATCTCAGTAACGTCCATTCTCTGTAAGACAATGGAACGTGTACTCAACAGTAAGCTCCTGGCATACCTAGAAGCTAATGACATCCTAAGTGACCGACAATACGGCTTTCGCCGAAATCGGTCAACTGGTGATCTTCTAGCGTATGCCATCCACATCTGGAGTGAGGCCATCGAGAAACACGGGGAAGCTCTTGCCGTCTCCCTCGATATCTCGAAGGCTTTCGATAGGGTCTGGCACGAAAGCCTTATTAGTAAGCTTCCTTCTTTCGGATTACCTGCTGGTTTGTGTGCTTGGATTGCAGATTTCCTGAGTGACCGGTCCATCCGAGTGGTCATCGATGGTTGCTCGTCCGGTCAAATGGCCATTAATGCCGGGGTCCCTCAGGGGTCAGTGCTCTCGGCAACATTGTTCTTGCTGCACATAAATGATCTGCTTAAGCCCGGTACCTTTGGGTATGCAGACGACAGCACTGTTGCTGAGAGTTACATATCCAGCGCGCAGGCTAGTGGGTCACAGATCCAGTCTCTCCGAGAGGCTATGGTCGAGCGCTTGAACTTGTCCTTGGAGGCAGTCTCTGAATGGGGCGATGCCAATTTGGTCAAGTTCAATGCTGCTAAAACCCAGGCGTGTCTATTTTCCGCTAAAAGGAGCCAATTCAGCCCTGCTCCAACTTTCCGGGGCGTAACCGTGCCAATAACCGACCATCTTGATCTCCTTGGTGTTACGCTGACGTCAACACTCAACTTTGGGCCATACATCGAAGCAAAGGCTCAACTGGCAGCAAAAAAGCTGGGAATCCTCGCGAAGGTCAGACAGTACTTCACGCCGGAACAGCTGCTCAAACTTTATCAAGCGCAAGTTCGATCGTGTATGGAGTACTGCTCTCATCTTTGGGACGGATCTGCCCGATACCAGCTTGATGCACTTGAGGCAATTGAGAGGCGAGCCAAGAGGATCATTGGCAATGATGCACTCGTTGAGTCGAGGCTTCAAAGTCTTGAGCATCGACGCAGAGTTGCTAGCCTGTCGGTTTTCTACCGGTTGCATTTCGGGGAGTGTGCGTCGGAATTGCATAACCTAATTCCGCCTAGCCCGTTCCATCATCGGACCACCAGGCGTACGGCAATGCGCCACCGGTACATGGTGGACATCCCACCTATACGCACAAAACGTTTTGCGAACACATTCATAGTGCGTACAGCTAAGGAGTGGAATTCCTTGCCGGAATCTGTTTTTCCTGATGGCTACAACCCGGGAATCTTTAAGTCAAGAGTGAATAGGTTACTTCTAGGTAAGCGCGTTCCATCGTCGACCACATCGTCGCTTTCCATCAGGTGAGTTAGCGGTCAAGCGCGAACCTATCAAGAATAAAAAAAAAAAAAAAAAAAAAAATTAAGTAAAGAAAAGCCACGAATTTCAATTGTGTCTAACAACCATTCGAAGCTCGTATAAAAGTGCTAAAGGACGCTATTCTTAGTTTTAACAAAACCTATAACGTAAGTTAGAGTTAAATTGCTTTTAGGCTAGATTGTAATCAATTATTAAGAAACCTGTTCTTAATAATAAAGGAAAAAAAATCACCCTTTATAACTCTATCTCTTTAGCGATTCAGTAAAAATGGATCCGAGTTAAGAGCTCGTGGTAGGACCTCTAAGCGTTTAGATGTAATAAAATACCATCCTGATAGGATGCACAGTGGTTTATTGTAACCTCAACACCTTATAATGTATGACCTCCAAAGCCCCGGGGCTTAATTTCCCTAGATTATGGGGTGCTAAATTACTACATCTAAATTGCATCTCTACATTGTCGTTGTGGTGGCCACACCACTGTTGTACTGTGTACTTGTACTGTACATTGGTGCAAAAAAATGTACAGTACAAGTACACAGTACAACCCTTCACCCAAAGTCTTGTTGCCTACAGGCTTTCAGTATAACCAAATGCAGCGGACTACCAGTACCTAGCATAGCATAATATAGCATAATCAGCCTTTTAATGTTCCCACTGCTGGGACTCAGGCCTCCTCTCTCCAGGAGAGGGAATAGGCCGAAATCCACCACGCGGGCCCAGTGCGGGTTGGTGAATGTCACATGTCTTCGAATTTTTGGTTCTAGGACATTGCCGGTTTCCTCACGATGTTTTCCTTTACCGTTTTGAGAGCAGTGGTGATGAAATAAATTACACAAAGTAATGCGCCTGGCTGGGTTCGAACCCGCGACCTACAATTCGTAAGTCGGGGCCGTTACCACTCGGCCACCACTGCTCCACCATTACCTACTTTACATGAAACGACTGTTTATCTGACCTCCATAACCCAGTTACTGGGTAGACCGATTCAGTATGTCTAAATATCGGCCTTTAACTCAGCATGTTTCTGATATAAAATACAATTAAAAAAAAATTCTTATTACATCCAGCGTCTGGTACTATGATCTTAAAATAATAATCGATTCATTATCATCATCATTTCAGCCGAAAGACGTCTACAGTTGGACATAGTCCTCCCACGAGCGTCTCCACAACGACCGGTCTTGTGCGTCTCACATCCATCAGATTCTCGCTACCCTCACCAGGTCATTGGCCCTTCTTATTGGATACCTTCCCACGCTGTCTTCCAGTGCATAGTCGTGATTATTGCTTAAATAATGCATAATAACAATTACAAAACGGCTCTTTTAAAAAAATGCAGTTTTTGAGTTACGACCTTATGCATAAAAGGCAACGATAGAGCTAAAATATGTGGGTGTATTTGACATCTCTGTATGTATACGTGAATATGTCTATCGCCCCAACATATTCACTCAAAACAAAGACCAACTGATAACCAAAATCTAAGAGCCCTAAACTTAGTTCTAACTAAAATCTAACCGAACTTAAACAGCTCCCAAGAAGTTCTCTATGCTCTATAGTCTATACTTGTTGACGTTACTATGACATCATAGACCAACTTTCTATCTACCCTCGTCGGGTACTGATATAAGATGACATTTACATTATGTGTAATGTCCAATGTTAGGGTATTAATAGAACTGTATGGGCAAAAACAAAGAGCCCATTTGTATGGTTATTGAATTTGTTATGGATATGATGTTTGTGGGTACACTGATTTTATCTTTTGAGTGTAAGCTAAAAATAAACGGATGATTCACAGGCTGTTTAGAGTACTGTTACAAAACATGAAGATAGGAGTTAAAACTCTGTGACTTTTACACTATGGTTTTTCTTTAGATTATCTTGGGTTTAAGTTACCTTAGAGATTTATAAAGGATTAAGGTGAAGAAAAGTAATGTTAAGTGAAGTTGTTGTTATGTGATGAACATTTTGGATTTCGACATCCAACATCCAGTGCAAATGCTCCTGACCAGACGATGGCCCACTTATTAGAGTGCCCAAAGTGTCCCTACGTCTGCTCTTTGGAGGACCAAAAAAATGGCACTGACGCCACTATAAACGTGGCTACTGGACCCAAAAAATTTAAAGGAAAAAAAACATCGACCAGCTGTTCATTACATTTATGTTTGTCTAATGTACTGAACAGTTGATATTTTTTTCGCGATTTCGGCTTTGCTCCCATAATAAAAATTGTTTGTTATCATGAGCACAATCACGTGTTTAAGTATCGTACATTAATTGCCAGTCACCCTATATATTTAAATCTAAAATTAAATAAGGACATCTTGTCTCTGACATCAAAGTCAAATTACCCATTACTTGGCAATTACAAACTGTAAGAGATAAAATTGGTCTTTAGTAAAACAGCGTTGAGAGCCTTCTGTTATTCTAACGAGTTACAGACAAAGCCAGCTCATTTTCATGTTAATTAGCTGGCCCCAATGTTCCTCGCAAAAGTTTGAACAAGTTGGCATAAAACTTTGTCCAACGTGTTGGCTGGATATTGGTTTTATGTTTGTATAGGGAATTGTCAACTATCGTCGCAGTTTCTAAATGCCGTTAAAGCTTATGTGTGTACTAGTTGGTGTTTAAAACACTGGGTAGCAGGACGAGAAAATTCTTTACAAATCGGTCAGAATTTTGCAGTTAACCTCTCATAAAAATATTTGTATTTATTAATGTAAACGGCCGTATCTTTTTTTTTCGTTAACTTACAAGTTTGATTTTTTTATAGCTTCAAGGGACCGCAGACCTGAGTATATGGTTTTAATTTCAACTCGATACCTCCACGCGTTTCCGAGATAAAGGGTCTTGACAGACAAACAGACAGACAAGCAAACAAGCCGACAGACCTACCGACGGACAAGGAGCTTATAGGATTGACAACCAATCCTAAAAGGATCACTTTGTTGTCCGTTTTTTTCTTTTGAGGTACGGAACCCTAAAAACGCGCTAAGTGCACTACCTCAAAGGTGGCGTGATAATGTGTGCATATTATGACGATTACCTTTTTCAACTTTTTGAATTACTATAATCGCAAAAACTCTCACTCTTGGAAAAAAAAGTATTTAGACATTTTTGTAGATCTAATCTACAATTTTTGTCTAAGCTGATTTTATGATAAAACTTACCGGTTTTGCTGAAAATCGCGAAAAACTCGTTTTGCGACATTTGACATCGAGTTTTTTTTTCCAGGTGTCGGATCGATGAGGACTTTTTAGATTTAATTTATGATGGTGTTTTGAACAATCCTACCAATTTTCAGCTGGGTGCGAATTTTTGTAACCTGAATTATTTATTTGATATTTAATTCACACAAAAGTATAGAAGACTTAATACCTTAGGTATTGATTAATAGGCTGCAGGTTTGTTCAAAAGGGTTACTGTGGCCCTGGATTGCACAAGGCAACTGCAGGAACACAGGTGGCCCTTAAAAGTGACACTTCCTCTCTCTCCAAGAAGAGTGGGAGAAGTTATTAGACGATTTCTCATAGCAAAAACAGGCATTAATTTATTGATTAATGCCTTAGCACCTTAGGTAATATTAGCTTTAACATATTATACATAAAACCGCGGGCACATACATATATGTACTTTGGCATATCCTCGGATATACCGTACAATATAATCTCATTTAGGAGTACATCTAAACTCAATTATGATCGTCTAAATATTGACAAACAGTGGATTTGTGGTTATTTCGCCATATTGATTGGTCCGTGGGAGTAGTGCATTATATAATTATGTATGTAATAGATACTAGTTTATTTACGTCTCAGGCTTCTGCTGGCCCATTGGGATATCAAATATAAACTAATGTTATTATTTTATAAAGAGTCATATGGATCAATCTCCAAGGTTAAGCAGCACTTGGCGAGGTCAGTGTGACGATGGGTCCATGTGACCATCTTAAAATACTGAAATTCGTTCATGCCACGAAAGAACACGTTAAGTCATTGGTGTGATGAAGAAGACCAGAAATAGCCAAAGGAACTTCATACTCACATAGACATCACAATGAATATAGTTAAGCGACTATGACAACACAAATAAATAAATGGTTCTGAATAGTTATGTTGAAAATGGTATCGTTGAAGTGACCTGATGATGATGATGGAGCCGGAAGACAGGCACCGAAACTCCGTAATTAATCAATGTATCCTAGCAGTGTTTGGGCTTATTAGAATTGTCATGAGGTGCACTTTGGCTATAAGGTACTATCGAACTGATCTGATGATCAGTGGACACGGGAACTTCATAATAAAACAATGTACCCTAGCAGTGTTTGGCTTAATTGGAACTGTCATGAGAAATAGGCACTCTGGCTATAATATGTGTATTGTGACTAAAAAGTGTGAAATAAAAAACTTTTTACAAAAAAGAAAAATAACCGACTTCACTAAAATATTATTATAAGCACTATTTTTAAATATAATTGTTTATAATTTACATTACATACATAAATATAAATTCACGAATTTTATCTATCTCTTCATTATTTATATTTTATTTCGATAGACTACTTAACGTCCGTAAGCGTGTTCGTGACATCATAGTGGGCCCTAACAGAACACCAGCGCTGCGTTATTTATCGTTTTAAAATAACGCAGCATATGCTGAATTAGGTGCCTTTTTGGTCTCGCACTGATTATACCTTTCTTTTTTTTATTGTGTTTCTTTAGTTTATACGATTGTGTGAGTCCCGAATAAACGTTTTTTCTTTCTTTTCTTTTTCTTTCTAAAAAAAGAACACTAAAACGATCAAAATAATGTTAATTTCGGAAGTCGGTGTTAAATAAGAAACCAACAATACCGAGAAACACCGACTTCCGAAATAAAAGTTATTTTAATCGTTTCGTCATGGGGGCGAAGCCATTGGCAACAGCTAGTAATATATAATGGGGTTACTGCTTAATACATATTAGGGGAAGTATTAATTACACGAAGGCAACACCGCTGTCAGAAGCTGGTACATAGTAAAGCAGACAGCCTTTAAAATGAGATTTTTATCAATGAAAAACTGGTGTAACTCTTCCCCATTTTTAAACACGGTCCTTTATCGCACTGAGCGGTTGAGGAGGCACAAATATCTCGCTGTGAAACCCTCGAATCTAAATCCTTCGAATGATATGTTTGCAAACATTGATGCGATAAAAGGTTCGGTAATAAAAGTTACTGTTACCACCGTATTTCCACATCTAGATAAAAAACTTACCAAAAGCGATTCGGGCTCACACAATTGGGTACTAGACTCATTTTTAGGGTTCCGTAACTCAAAAGGAAAAAACGGAATCCTTATAGGATCACTTTGTTGTCCGTCCGTCTGTCTGTCTGTCAAGACCCTTTATCTCGGGAACGCGTGGAGGTATCGAGTTGAAATTAAAACGATACACTCAGGTCTGCGGTCCCTTGAAGCTGTGAAAAAATCAAACTTTTAAGTTAACGGAAAAAAAAGATACGGCCGTTTATGTCGCAAAAAACGTGTTTTTCGACACTCTCAAGTGATTCAAAATTCATAGGGTACTTCCTATTGACCTAGAATCCTAAAATTTGGCATGAAGCAAGGGCTCATAGCACAAGTATAGGAAAAAATCTGAAAACTGTAAATTTGCAGTTACATCACAAAAAAAAAACTTTTTTTGCGATTCGGAAAAATCTTCGTAACTTAATTCGGGAATTGAACTGTTTTCATAGATAAGCTTGTACGGAACCCTCAGTGTGCGAGTCCGACTCGCACTTGCCTGGTTTTTTTTTTCATTTACTTCTAAGATTTGTTTCTACTACTTCAAGAGATCGTAACGATCGTAATGGTCCTGAAACGTAAATGGCAAAGAAGGAACATATGTGTGGTTTTAATCAATAAAAGTCTGACACGCTCTCTCACTCCGCCCTAGAGTGCGAGAAGTCATTAGATGATTTCCCATCATAAAAAAGGATCGTAAAAATAGATATGTGATATTAATTTTGACTTGATACCGACACGCGCCACATAAAGGCTAATAACGAAGTGATAAATTTTCCTTTTGTGGTACAGTACCCTAAAAAGTATGGCCGCCTGTCATTTGGGGAATCTATTGGCTTTGCATCACCATGTTGGAAGCCCGGATTACCCTGTCGGCTTAACGACGGTCAAGACAGACTGGCAATTGTTGTATTTCATGCTGTGAGCTGTCAATTACTGGTTTTATGAAGCTGTTTTATTATGGACAATATTGGCAATTACGGATGGTTTTACATAAAGTAGGAATTTTATTTTTACTACGTAAACGAATACTGTGCCGCGAGTGTGCACTCTTACGTTGTTGACACCTCTACGGTCCGGACTAAGCGTTTCACCACGTCGTTTATACGAGTATATCGAAGGACTGGAACAATTTCCCTGCAGCGATCTTTCCGTCCTCAAGGCTAGAGTGAATAGGCTCTTAATAAACTAATGCGCTTCACCATGAACGATTGCATCACTAAATTATCACGTGGGATTGCATTCAACCACTAGTTTATATCAATTAAAAAATAAACTTCACGTTACCAATCAAAACCTTTTCAATTCAAATGAAATCAAATCAAAAAGTTTATTTATCTTTTTTTTTTAAATTGATATAATCCAGTGCTTGACTGCGATCCTTCCTGATGGTAAGCAGTGATGCAATCATTGATAGTGAGGCGCATTAGTTTATTAAGAGCCTAATCACTCTAGCCTTGATACCTAAATTATAGTTGGACGGGAAGACCGCAGCAGGCTAATTGTTCCAGTCCTCCACAAACACTTCAAACATCCAATATGTTGTTTGGCTGTAAAACGTAAGTAATTAGATAGATAAATTATAATGGCGTCGGCTTCAAGTCTAACTTAATGCAGCTGAGCATCAGCCCCCCTAGCCAAGTTGCAAACGATAAACGTGAACGCTTAGTAATCTCCAATAGATTTTCAACTTTATACCTAAGAGCATAAAATTGAAAATCTATTAAAGACTACTGAGCGTTAGCGACAGGAACGAACGAAAACACTATATAATCTTCAATAGATTTTCAACTTTATATCCAATAACATAAAGTTGAAAATCTATTAAAGACTACTGAGAGTTTACGTTTATCGTTTGTGACTTGGCTAGGGGGGCAGTATTTTATATGGAGTGACTATCTGTAACGACTGCGAAAGATCTGCAAATGACAGTCGAAACCAACGGCTTAACGTGTTTTCCGAGACACGGAAGAATCTCTCAATTGTCATCCATCTACAAACCGACTTCGGCAAAGGTTGCTTAACTTAAGATATCGACAGTTATATGTCAGTTATAATTCTGGCCACGAGCTCCTTATAATCTTTAAGCTACCAATATAATTATGTAAATTAACTCCCTCATTGGTCTTGTGATCGCAAATGCTACATCTGAACTTAAAGCACTAGGTTTGATTATCTTAGGATGGGTTTGGAAAAGTGATATTGTATTTTTGCATCTGAAATATCTCAAGTTTTAATCCTGGAAAGCAAAAAGCAAATGAATGAGGAGGTGTGGTTTTAGTAAGTAAAAGTCTGACACGCCCTTCCTTTCCACCCTAGAGAAGTAATTGGATGATGACTTCAAAAAAAGGTCAATGAGTCTAGATTTATGCTCATAGATATAAGAAAGGAGGAGATATGTTAAGTAGTAAAAAATGTACCGGAACACGATGTCTCCAGTTTCCCCTACTACTGCCGACACTACTACACATGCAGCAATAGTTATGCAGTCGCGCACACATCCGCAATTAATAAATCAGTCCATACTACACAGTCAATTATAAACCTTACGTTCCTAAAAACAGCGTGTATTTTCCATGCACCTACAACTTACTCACACATTAAATGTCGATGTGCTATGCAAAAGCAATTTATTTTACATTTACGCTAGTGATTGACTAAATAGAAAAGTTATCGATTTGTTCATTTTTGTTGTGTTATTTCTTTTGGGTCCCAAAAACAAAATCAATATGTCCAGAAAATAATATATTAATAATAGAATAATAAAATTTACTTTCATAAAACCCAAAAACTCTAACCATTTACCCGCATTAGGCCATTTTAAACGGCATTTTAGAACGTCAATATCAAATACTAAAAACCGGCCAAGTGCGTGTCCTGGTTCTTTAAAATCCTGAAAAGTTTAATAATTTATATTATGAATTATTACATGAAAAAGCTTTCAGTTAATAAAAAAATTGTAACTCACTTCTACAAAAATAAGGTCTAGTCTTAATTTAAGGATTCAAAAAGACTGCGTTTTTTTTAGAGACTAAAGCATTTCTAGTTGAAAGTGAATTGAGCATATGGTACTATATTTTTTTAGGGAACCAATTAGGTGGCCTTCCAGTGGCATCAATCCATTGCTTTATTAAAATTGCGTCTTTCGGGAAACTGAAAACATAAAATAACATTTTAGTTATCATTTTACCTAAGTTTCTGCTAAACCTCACCATGTAAGACTTTTATTAGAAAAAAACAGTACAGAGCTTGTTAAATAAAGAGAACAAATAAAGTGCTAGAACATGTTGCCTTATTTTAAACAAAAGTCGTTATCATGCCCGTTATTATAGCGAATTCGAAACTTTTGAATACTTTAAAAAGGAGTTAAAATATCAAAATCAGAAAGAAGTAAGGAAATAACACGAAGATAAGGCATAAGATACGATATCTGAAACCAAAAAATAGTCCTTCGACTATTAACTTACAATTTAACTAACTTACTTTACGACAGTTGCTTGCGTATTTCTTTACTACCTACTCTATAAAATAATCAAAATAAATAAAAATATTTACATTATTTCACTTCGGATATCCAACCAATCGATATTATGGTCGATAGTCTACAATAGTAGATCATACAGGCACATCATTAACACACCGCAACTAACAGCGGCCGTATTATGAAATACACCGCATTGATAAAGTATCGTTATGTTATTTTTACATTGCTTGTTCAGTTGCTAAGCGTTAAAATTTGGTAGTGGTTAAAGAGCAATGTATTTACTGTAAGAGTAATACAGTCGCCTTGATATTTGAAAACAAAAATAACGTAGTAGCAGCAAGGGATATTAGAAGATTTGTTGTTTTTACTGATTTTAAAGATAAATATAGTATTAAACTTGTACTTATGTATGGTAAGAGATTCCATGATGACCCAGGCTTCTCTTATCGCTTCGGTTCTTGCACGAAACCACTGCACAACACGGCATTTTAAATTTGTTTACGATCACGTATCGCGAATCTTCCAAGTTTATAACTGACGGCCATTTGCCCGTGTATGCCGTTTTTGCGCAAGTCGCGCGGACATGCACACGCCCCCTTGCCACTTCTCCTATTTTTTATATTTCTATGTTTATGCTCAATTGATGGCAATAATCTTGCCCCCGATAACTTAGGACATAAACATACACGTAACTGATGAAATATTTATTTTCTAGTTAATATATATTAGTGCTTAAACTTAATAAGGGAGCTAAGTGATAGCAAGACAGATTACAGGACAGAATGGAAGAAAATAACATATTGCGTCGACCCCAAATAAACGGGACAAGAGCAGGAATATGATGATGATATACCAGTGCTTAAACAGGCGGACTGGCGGAGTTATATTTCGGCGAGCAATGGGTAGCTCGCCGTCCGACTGTATGGTAACCGTCCGGACCGAGCCCAAGTCGTCAACGGCGCGTAGTGTTCCACGCAACCTCAAAGACATGTCAGCAAAACCGTAGGGGCTCAGTAGGGTCGGCCTATTGGGGCCATGGGTTCGCTTCTGAAAGGAAAACCCGGGGTCCTGGAATGCAAGGCAACGAAGGAACATAGGAGTGGGTTTTAGTCAGTAAAATCTGACACGCGCCCTCCCGCTCCGCCCCAGGGCGCAAGTCATTGTATGTTTTCCCACCTAAAAAAAACCAGCTTATAATAATTTGTCATCATTTCAGGATATTATGAAGTTTCACACTTCCCAAAACCCCATTCACCGTCAAAAAAACTTAAGAATTCTATTTACGACTCAACGCTCGATCTTGCATAACAACAACCGTGGGCTCAAGGAACCGTCTGATGCAGGGGCGCCGACTCCGTGGGTGCTCGGGGTCTCGAGCACCCATGAGAAATAAACAGTGAGTGCCGAGCACCCCTGAGAATAGACACCAAGAAACAGATCAATAATCGCCTTTTAGGTTACGTATAAATTGTAATATTTCTTGATAATAAAAACTAGTTTAATTTTTATATAATGGTTTCATTTTATGTTTTTTCAAACATAATTAGTAATTAAGTACGCAGTATGTAAGTAGGACATATTTTATTTATTTGTCGGTCGATCAGTGTGAATTTCTCTTCTCACACTTCGCCACTTTTTCGAGTCATCAAATGAGCATGAGCACCACCCATGAGGTTTTCTAAAAGCCGGCGCCCCTGGTCTGATGCTTCCACCGGCGGGGCGAACGTCCTATCCGGTTTGTAAACCCCGTAAAAGTCAACGTAGGAAAATGGATTACGCTTATTGTTATTCTCGTAGCTTCCGCGATGAGCTAGCATCTCTTAATGCTGCTCTACTAATTTGAACCTTAGAACTAGAGAATTAAGTTGCATAATTTGTATGGCAATCGTCGCTATACTTGTTGAAATTCTCCTCGCTCTACAAGACCGCTTCGATAAACAAATATCGATTTCAGCTGATAAGATTGTTTACAGTTATCTTTGCGCTTAGAGATACCTACCTACATGAGTCTCTATATAACGTTATATTATTTATTTAAACTTTATCTACAGTAGTCGTATATGTATAGGTGAACTTAATACAGCAATGCATTCTTTATCAGTCAAACTTTGGGTTAAAAAAAACCTACACTTAATTATATATGTCATGGCTAGATCTTAGAATTGATGATTTCATGATAGGGCGAACTAAAACTGGCCAGATCGTTTTTTAAACGTTAACATTTGATGACATTTCAATCCTCGTTTAGATTTGTCCATTAAATAATGGACAATCATATTTGAAATATTTCATACATTGCCTAGACTAGGCACTCTATACATTGCCTAGGTATTGCATAGAATGTCTGAATTATACAAATTAGTAAAGCAATGTTTGTGTTAGGGTCGGAAATGCGTTACGCGGTCGCCCACGCGGTCCTATACAAAAGTGCTCCGTCGCGGCTCGCCGGTACCCGTACCCGGTACCCGTTCACCATTGACACGACTAAATGCATACCGTTAAAGTTGAACTAGTGACACTGCGCAGGTAGTAATCCGGTTTCCGTGACAGGGAATGTCACACACGACACACGCGCAACGACACGCCGCGCCGTCGCGGGCGCCCGCTTAACGCAGCGTCGGCCCTGACTCGAAATAAAAGTAAAGGTGTACCTTCATCAAGGCTTTTACGTACATGTTTATTGGGATGTCAAGGTTTCGCTTTCAAAGGCTGCATTGATTGTTCAAAAGAGGACCGCGGCCTTGGAGCGCAGTGAGTGAAAGTCTGATACTCTCTCTCCACCCAGAATGGGTCGACTGGTTCCATGAACCAAGAAGGTTCTGTAGCCAGAGCAAATAAAAAAAAATATTTAAATACGGCAATGAATTAACCTACTTCAAATAGTTTGTATCGTTATTAAAATGTTTCATAATACAAAGTTTATTTCATTTTATTTAATTTATTGGGAACAAAAGACAGGTAGGAGAAATGTAATCTTCAAAACTAGAAGCACTAACATTGCTAACAACAGAATTACAGAAGTGAAGGACTGTGGTAAGAGTTTACAGAATACTGAGCTTTTTGTGATTGCGTTATATAAGTTATATTAGGGGTTAAAGTATGAAATTGCCGTTTCTAAAGCGGGTTGTTTTGTAGTGATATTACAGAAAATACAAAACACAAAGAATAAAATAAATACCTAATTTCGGAAAAATAATAACGTACCTTTAATATAAAGTTTATTTTAATTTATAATACCAAGTCAATCCAAAGATATAACACTTCAAAGCAACCCGTTTTAAAAAAAACGACAATTTCAAACTTTAACCCCTATTTAACATAAAGTTTTATTAATTAACCTTTCGTAAGCCTATTAGAGACACAATTAAAAAAAAAGCATCTCGCGTGGATCTGGCCTCAACGAGTTAATACAATTAAATTCAAATTAATTCAATTCAACTTAATTAAATTAAATTAATATTAATCACGTTAATTCATTTTTTTTTATCCATTTCGTTCAATACAATTATTTATAGTTAGTAGTACGTAGTTAAGGTTAGTTTTTCTTTTTGCGATCAGTATCGAGTTGCTAATTAGTCTAAGCTTGTTTGGATTACGAGCTATAAATAGCCAGGTAAGGGTAGGAATGTTGAATTAGAGTCCGCTACTTGACCGAGGGGCGTTGGGGCCAATACACCCGACCCGGTGCTAAGTGGATTAGCTGGTATTTAGTGACACGGTGCATTTGAATAGTATTGATTGGAAGTGATGGTGGAAAACGTGAATTTACAGCGCTGTTTAAACGAAGGAGGAATTGGTCAGTTTGATTGAGTATTTGTTTAGATTCAGATAGAAAAGGGGCACTTAGATTAATATTATTATATACTATTCTGTACCACTGCTGGGCAACAGTCCTTGCACGCATGCACGATTTGCGCGTGGAGATGCAACGCTGGGGTGAAACTCCGCTGCCGCGACAAGTCACGGCATTGTGGACAGAGTTCCGGCGGGATCTTATGGTGGAATGGCGACAGCGAATATCGCAACCCAGTGCTGGGCTGGGCACGCCACAATTATGGCGGTAAGTCCCCTCTTTGAGGCGTGGTTGGAAAGATCTCACGGCGTCCTCACCTTCCGCATGACGCAGGTTCTCACCGAACACCGGATTCGTGCGGAAGCGACGCCCGGGTGTCGTCACTGTATGGACCGCCCGGAGGACACGGTGGAGGTGTGCTCCGCTTGGGCAGAGCAACGCCGTGTCCTCGTGGGGGCGATCTCTCGCGCCGGGCCTTGGTACAGACCATGGTCCGGAGCGAGGAGGAGTGGCAGGCGGTCGCCTCCTTCTGCGAAGCAGTAATGCTAGCACAGGAGGCGGCCGATCGCGTGAGGCAGCGGTCCTCACGCCCCAACCGCCGCCGGGATTCCGATCCCGATTTCCGGCCACCGTAAGCGCGGGCTTGCGGACGGCTAGCAATGAGTGGCTTGCCGTCCGACCATCCGGTAACCGTCCGGACCGAGCCCAAGTCGACGGCGCGTACTGTTCCACGCGCGCTTCAGGGAGATGTCAGCAAATCGTAGGGGACCAGAAGGGTAGTGTGAAAGTGAAACCCGGGGCCCTGGGACGAAGGCAAAGAAGCAACAGGAGTGGGTTTTTAGTCCAAAAAACCCAGCGCTGGGCACGCCATCCCTAGAGCAGGAGAAGTCATTAAATGATTTCCTCATTTAAAAAAACGTTTCTTTTTAAAAGATTTAGTTAGGCATCTTAATCTTTAGTAAAGTCTTATTCTTCCAGTCGTGATTAATGTTTAGTCGTATCTGTATTAAGTGTGTCTGTTGCTCGCGATACATAAATTGCTTTACCCTCGTACTTAACTCAAATGGAACGTCTCCAATAAATCTTGTATTGAGCGTGAATTCCAAAGTTCCAGGATAATCCCGAAATCCTGAAAGCTATACTTGTATGCAAGACAACATTATACCCACATTTTAATGAAGCATTTGTTCCCAATGTTAGATAAAAGTTAATACAACAAGGTATTCTCTACCGGACAGCCTTTGAGTCACAAAAGACATTTACACTGCGGTAGGTGTGTATTTGGAATAGGATTAACCTCTTGAACGTTCGCGAACATTCCACGAAATGCCCTACGCGTCGAGGATTTTTCGATTCTTTTTTTTTGGTTTGACCTTGAGAAAAACGCAAATTTCGTGGTTATATTGATAATTATATGCAATAAATTATACCTTCCCGGAAAGCCCATTAGTTTTCCTATCGAACTGTGTAAGATTATAAATAAATGAAAGTGACCTGACTTCGTAGCGACGAGATAAATTGGCATTTTGAAAATTTTCTTACACATAACCTTTAACTTTCTCACATTACACCAAAACCACACACATATTCTCGAAAAAAACACTTGAATACGATAGTCCATACATTTGCGCAAAAACAATGTTACTCATATCACATCAAATTACAATAATTACACGACACAATAACTATTTCCGCAACTCAACAAGAAGCGCGGCGCGCAGCGCGCGGCGGCACGCGAAATGTAAACAAACACTGTCTGTACTATCTATAGGTAATGTTCACGACTGTGGCGCCATTTTTACCGGTTTATTTTCTTTCAACAACGATTATGATAATAATATGCAATTTTATCACTTTGTAGTAACTTCATTATGTTTATAGGTAAATAAACTAACAACTTATGTAGATTTCAAAGCATTTCGAGATAAATTTTGCACTAAAACAAGTCGAAACACGACGGCCATGACGGAAAAAAATACGCATCTTCACAAGTTTCGTCACTTTTTCACTGGCATATTTATTACTTTTCCAAAAACAAACACTTGCAACGTAATCTACACTTATTTCTCAGTAATTCTATATAAATCTTATAAGATTACTCATCGTTTTCTAATTGGAAACATGATTTTCGTCCCGACGCAACCACGCAACAATTGCTCCCAAAAAGTGACAGCTAGCTGAATGACGGATCACTTTATTTTTTTCAATCTTCTTCATTCTATGTATCGATATTGCCAATGGAAAATATTTTAATAGAAAGCGAATGAACTATTCTGTTCAATCAAATAAAAAACGGGTTGCAACTTGAAAATATACGTCACAGAAAAAATATCCAATCGGTGCAAGTCACTCTCGTACACCTGGGTGTACCAATGGCGCGATGGGCACTCAAATCTCTCGTACACCCGGTTGTTCGAGAAACGCGCGAGAGGTTAAGTATCATTAAGTTTGGGGACTTAAAATCCTATATATAAATATTATAACATTATAATTAAAAGAACTCATAATGTGATATTCATAACGAAGACCAAACTAAGTTTGAGAGAACTTTAAGTAGTAGTTCTGAATTTTACGCTTATAGTAAAATTTACTCTTAGCTTTTTTATGTCAAGGGGAAGCACATTTCAGAGTTTTATGGTAGAGATATCGTAAGCCAGCGCGGTGAGAAGAAACATGAAGATGTAAGTTTTTGGATGCTAGATGGAATTTAATGTCCTTAAAATGTATTTACTGTATGTATATAATTTACCTTTGCCTACACTTCAAAGAATATTAGCGCGATTTTTATAATATCAGTCCCGGCAGAAAAATTGAGCGCCCGATTGCTGCGCCACCTAACGGGTTCAATTGTATTTTTAAACAATCCAGAGATCTATTCAAAAACACGTATTGAGATAAACGCTTTATGGTTTAACATAAGCCAGGCCAGACAACGTAGCTGAAAACTTAGTAACAGGATTTCATGAAAACTTTTTAGGCCCATAGTTTCCACATACACACCATTCTCTTCTTTTAACACATGTAATTATGGGAAACACATGGTACCGATGGGATTAACTCAACATGATAATTAGAGTAAGTCCGGGGTAGAAGGCCGTACGGGAGAGATGGTTAGTTCAATTATTTTCAGAACTGTCTGCTTATCTTGGGACTAGACGGCGTTATGTGATAGTTGTCGAATATATTATATTATAAAAAATAAAAAATAAAACTAATAGCTAGATGACGCCAGTTGACGCTTAGTACGCTTTTGCCATCGGAGGCCACAAGCAGCGAGTGCGAATTTAAAGTGAAATTTAACCAAAAAGAAAGTAAAAATCTCGTTATTTGTTTTCCAAAGTGTAAAAAAATTTCAATGGGTTCACGTTATATATCGTGCTGAAAAAAATTCAATGGAAACTTGTGTTTTTTTATGTGTCACCTTGTTTAGTATGATTAAATTATTGCATTCTAAGCTCAAAATTGTAAGTAATGCGGAGTCATTCAGTTTTATTTCGATATGACCATCTCTCCCGGTCAAATTAGGAGAGATGGCCATAATGGCTTTCGCATGGCTGTTCGAAAGATTTCAGAAAGCAGTGAGGACGAAGAAGAACCAATACTCTGCGATTCAGATATTGATACCGAAAATGAACAAGACAACTATGCTGGGTGTGGAGAAAATTATTACACTACCCAACTTATTGAGACTGGAGAACCTTATTGAGAAAACTGGATACACTGTGTCATTTGCTCATTTTGGGTTCATATAAATTGTACCGAATTTGACAACATTGCTTGAAACGTGGCCAAAATAAGAGAAGAGATGACACGCAGAAAACTAAAAACAGAGAAGAATAAACAACTGGCCATCTTTCCCTTACTATTATGGTCATCTCTCCCGGACACCTCGGGAGAGATTAATTTTATTTGATTAAAATTTGTTAATTATTTTCTGTTATTTAGAAGTTAAATGATTAAACACTGGTCTAAAATAAAAAAAGACTAACTCGCGCCCTGAGGGTTCCGTACAAACTTACTTATGTAAATAGTTCAATTCCAGAATGGAGTCTCGGAAGATTTTTCCGAATCGCAAAAAAAGTTTTTTTTTTGGTGACTTAACTGCAAATATACAGTTTTTAGATTAATTCCTATACTTGCTGTAAGACCTTGCATGCCAAATTTTAGGATTCTGGGTCAACGGGACGTACCCTATGAATTTTTTTTTCCTCGAGTGTGTTGAAATGTACGTTTTTTGCCACATAAACCCATAAAGTATCTTTTTTTCTCGTTAACTCACAAGTTTGAGTTTTTTTGCAGCTTCAAGAATCCTCAGACTTGAGTATATAGTTTTAGTTTCAACTCGATACCTCCACGCGTTCCCGCGATAAAGGGTCTTAACGGACGGACAATAAAGTGACGGTACAAAAAACCTACAAAGGTTCCGTTTTTTCCTTTTGAGGCACGGAACCCTAAAAATGATAAAGATACCACTAGTTATTTTTACAGCGTCTAACAAAAACTACGGCCATCTGCCCCGGATTTACCCTATGTTATTGGTGACAGAATCCCACATTCGGCTGTGAACAGTACGAATAGATTTAAATCCTGTAATTCTATAGACTGTTATATCGAAATGGGCGAGGGTAAATACCAGGGATGTTGAAATTTCGGATCTGCATACGGATACAGTTATAGGAATAATATTATACCGGTTTCGATAAGAAATCCCTTCAAAATGGTTAAGCTGAGTGAGGCTGATGCACGCGTCATGCTCGTGAACGGGTGCCGCCAGTTGAGAGTGGTCATCTCTTAGCTGCCATTGGCTTAATTTAATTTATATTTTTTAATTCGTTTTTTTTTTAAATTATTATTACTTATCTACATTGTGCTCACATATTAGAAGCGACAAGAAATATGTAACCAAAATTTATGTAAAGCTTTGGAACGTGCAATTTAGCTTCACTTGTTTTTTTTTGACTGACCGACATTTTGACTTTTCGAAAGTGCCTGTAATTGGTCTATTTGAAATAAACGTTTCTGATTTCTGAAATTATTTCGGACTAGCTTTTGCCCGCAGTTTTCCCCGCGTACATAAAATATAGCCTATGTCACTCAGGAATAAAGCAGCTTTCCATTGGTAAAAAAATTCATCATTCATTTAGACTCCGCCTTTATCTAAAACTATCCGAAACTTTATCGGTTTCGTTTACGGTTACGTATATCGATTTATTTCAGACTTTGTATATGTACCTACTATGATGGTAAAATTGTAAATAATATTCTTCTTCTTCTTCTTTTCGTGTTGATGTACTTTAACTAAATTTTATCTGACCAGTATTTGGCAACCTCTACGGCTCTGTTATTGGCCTCGTATAGATGCTGAAAACTGGAGGTGGTTGTGCAGGATGGACAGCATAGCAAATGACACATGTCCTGTGCAGCGGATCATTTCAGCCGAAAGACCACTGTTGGACATAGGCCTCCCCCAAGCATCGCCACAACAACCGATCCTATGCGTCTTGCATCCACCGCATTCCCGCGACTCTCACCAGGTCGTCGGTCCACCTTGTGGGACGCCTTCCAACGCTGCGTTTTCCGGTGCGCGGTCGCCACTCTAGAACCTTTCGTCCCCAACAACCATCCGTTTTGTGCGGCGTCTCTCCGCAGACCATGTCCCACCTTCGATCCTGCATCACATGCCATGTTACCTGTTCACGTAAGGACCTAATGACAGCATCAGCGGACGGCATTGCCGTGGTCGAATACTGGGCCAGGCAAGGAATTTATCTAGTTTTGCCATCGATACGCTAAGAAGAAGAAGACCATCCGTTCTACGAGCAATGTGCCCTGCCCACTGCCACTTTAGTTTGGTAATAATTCAATAATAATATAATTGCATCTGTAATAATTTAATTACATGAAGAATGGCACAAATATAAATAATTTGCACGCTAGCTTGCAGGTAGAATACAGTGACTCTTAGGTTATAAGATCTTTCCTTGTAAACACACATTTTGATTTTGATTTTATCTGATAGTTTCGGTTACAGTTTTGCAGCTCAATAACATCCTTGGTAACCCTGTATGTTTAATAGGATTAGTTTCTGTATCCGTCTGTGCTATTCAGGGGACATCAATCTGAGTGCTTGAGCTTGATAGAATGCGTAGATTACATGTTTATCAAATTCAGCGATACATCAACTATTCAAACGATTTACGCCTATAAGTTTCGAAGGTAATTTCCTCCGTTCCATCTCCATGACAACTGGGAATGAAAGAACCTCGATAGATGTCAATATTTTTTTTTAATCTTTATTGTTTAGGTACTTTTATCTCAAAGAGCATGTTAGCCCTACAGTTAATAATTAATAGGGTATACTAACTGTTGCCTTTTATTATTTCGAGTTTCAGAAATAGCTTAGAATATTGAGGTAATTTTGAGGTAGGAAATCGTCAACTGACTTCTCCCACTCTAGAGAAACCAAGAGAGAGAGTGTCAGAAAAAGATATATATTTTTTTAATTAAAATGTCATTGGGGTAGATGAAATCGTTACTCTATTCAATCTCGATGACATTTTTAATTTTAAAAGTAATTCATTTATTTTTTGTTTTACTTAAAATGTTAGAATAACGATTTTTTTACAGTTTAAATTAAATAAGTAAAGATTTTTTTAATTAGAAAAAAACCGACGAAAAATTCCACCACTGGCGGGGTCCAGAAACATGTATTAGATCCATGGTATTCGTTTGTGAGAGCAGTGGTGGCCGAGTGGTAACGGCCCCGACTTACGAGTTGTAGGTCGCGGGCGCAAACCCAGCCAGGCGCATTACTTTGTGTAATTTTTTCATCACCGCTGCTCTCAAAACGGTGAAGGAAAACATCGTGAGGAAACCGGCATGTCCTAGAACCAAAAATTCGAAGACATGTGACATCCACCAACCCGCACTGGGCCCGCGTGGTGGATTACGGCCCATTCCCTCTCCTAGAGAGGAGGCCTGAGTCCCAACAGTGGGAACATTATAAGGCCGACTATGCTATGCTATGCTTTCGTTTGTGTGTCGATGTCAAAGACACCCAGTCTATCGTCATCGTTCCAGACGTTACAAAGTCCCCAGTTCACCAAGAGTCGTAACAACCAACTGCCCTCATTTAACAAGTAATTAAATTGCTGATTTATTCCGTTGTTACTGTTACCTACAGCCCCTATATTTTACATTGGCTTAACTGCCAATTTTCATTTGTTTTCTCATCAGAACAATTTTCAGGCATAGATATCCCAATTTGCCTGCAGCGGTCTTCCAGTCCGATTATAATTTAGGTGTCTTCAAGGATATAATTAATAGGCTCTTAATAAACTAGTGCGATTCACCAACACAATCAAGTAGTGGAATCGCAATCAAGTACTGTTTAAATAATTTAAAAAAAAGAACATTTTGAAATCAATTTAAAAATTGAAATCAAACTGTACGACCTCATATTTTGTTGCCAAAACAAAACTGCTGCCAAAAACATAAAATTACCTACTTTGTCAATGCCAAAAAGGTGATACTGACGTTGTGCCAAGATATAGTCGTTTCTTTTATGCTTTTTACTTTATTTTTGATCTAGGAATGTGTAAATACAAAGCCTGTCGTAAAACGTTACTACGATAGCGCATAATAATCGATTTTTACCGACGAAGGACAGGCAGAGAAAATAAAAACGTCCGGACTATAAAACTCTAGTCCATTACCTTAATCAGGTTACAAAATAATTAACTGATATACCTACGTTTTATCGAAAGACCTTGCAATATCAGTATACAGTACAACCCTGAACAACAATTGATGATACAATTGAAGCCCTAAAAAACGTTCGATCTCATTCAAATGCATGAATTTTGTTTCTGAATGCTCAATTTAAATTTTAATTTATTTGCATATCACGCGATGCAAATTAAAAGAAATTCTGCCAAACATCACCCGAAATTCGATTATGGAAGGACAATATTGAAGTAACGGTTATTTCGCTGATTTTGTTTGGCAATGTCGTTAAAATAATATCGGCTCAACTGAATAACCGTTAAAAACAACAATTTTCAATTCAACGAGATTACACCAGAATTAATTTTATGCAAAAAAAAAACAACTGAGCATCCAGTAAAAGCCGAAAATGAAACAAACCCAGATTCCACCAACCGAAGTCCACCAATTCGAAACTCAAACTTCGACTCACCGAATTCGCCACACACAACACACGAACACTTACGCACCTCCACGGAGACAAAAAAAAATACAATTCAAACTTGGAACGCCCGTCAATAAAATCGCGAAATTAAAAAAAAGTTGTTAAACTTTTGAACTTTGAAGATACAGTATTAATAATGATTTTTCAATATAGAACTTTAAGAATACATACGCGCGCGGTCGCAGTATTGGCTGTCGATGAGACAGCGCCCGACTGGTCGGGTCGCGGTTCTGGACGCGAATGAGCATTGGGGTGCCGCTGCGAGCCCTTATACCGCCGCGCTCAACCCCAAACGTGATGGCGGTGGGCGGATCTCTACGAAGTTGTTAGTGCACATTTTCCATTTCCTTTTACGTGACTTAGTATCTATTTTTAGTAGGAAATGCTGTTTGCTGAAATTGAAAATAGATTTCCGGTTAAATGAAAGAATTCATAAGATATAAAAAAAACGATAACTCAATTCGGTTCTACTTGTAAGTTTAGAGGTGACAGAAGTTGATCAAAGATTGAGATACTTTTGGCTTAAATGATGATGATTACTATTAATATGAGTCTTGTACTAGTGTCAATACTGCTGCTTAGTACTAGTATATTAATAGAAAGTCTAGTCATCCTAGGGTTTCTCAGAAGAATCTCAGTCTAAAATGATTATCTGTTGTAAAAACTGACCACACGTACGCTACAGACGCCATTCTTTACCAGCATAAAAGAAAGAACAGTGAGTGGGCCAGTGGTAATGGCTCCGACTTTCGAGTTGTAAGTCACGGGTTCAAACCCAGCTTAGCTTTATGTAATTTATTACATCACTACTGCTCTCAAAACCGTGAAAATATCGTGAGGAAACCGGCATGTCTTAGAACCAAAAATTCGAAAACATGTGACATCCACCAACCTAGATTTACCGCGTGACGGATATGGCCCATTCCCTCTTCTAGACAGGCGGCCTGAGTCCCAGCACTGGGAACATTTTAAGGCTGATTATACTATGTATTTTCAGATATTACTAGCTATTCTCTCAGTTCCAGCCACCTTTTTGACATCTACCAACCCAGACTTGGCCCGCGTGGTGGATTCAGGCTATTCTCTCTCCTAGAGAGAAGGCCTGAGTCTCAACAGTGGGAAAATTATATGGCTGATTAATGATAATGCTATACGTTATATGCTATAAAAGTAAATTCTTGGCGGTGTTATCCACTCTATAGATTCACCGCCAAGTGCTATCCCTGTCGCACGGTGGCGGGTTGTCAACAAAATCTTATTAGTCGTCATCTGCCACGACCGACGAGCGTATAACTGGAAAAATTCTCGAGTGGCTGAATAAAAATCTATAGATTAACTTGCAAACAGGAATAATTGAAGTAAGTGTAAACAAGCGCATTGTTATACAACGTGGCAATGTCGACAGTCCTGTGGGTACACTTCCAGTTGACAGCGAGGTGGACGAAGTTTTGAGTTACTGTCAATTTGGACACAATGTCCGTCATATTTTTATTTCAATATTTTTTTCACTGACAATTCGGACACACATTGTTTATTACAGTCAGATAAAAAGTTTTAAAATATAATATATGGCGCGTTTCCAAAACGGCAACTTTAGGTAATATGTATATATATTTTTTATATTACATTTTAAAACTCTTTTTTTATCTGATTACTAAACAGCTTCAATAAATTAGGTTGTGTCCGGATCATCAGTGAAAAAATATTAAAAATCAAATGTGTCGATTCGTACACTGTGTTCAAATATATTGTCTCCTAATCGTCAGTAACTTGATGTTTTAATGCCACATTTTAAGATATTTAGTTAGGAGTTTTTATTCTTATTATTGATAGGTTCACGCTTGACCGCTATCTCACCTTATTGTAAGCGATGATGTGGGGGACGGTGGATCAAACTTGCCTAGAAGTAACCTATTCACTCTTCACTCAAAGACCCATAGGTTGTAGCTAACAGGAAACACAGACTCCGGCATGGAATTCTATTTCTTAGCTGTACGTACAATGAATGTGTTTCCAAAATGTTTTGTGCTTATGGGTGGGATGTCTACCATATGTATGTTTTAAGTGAATATGTAATTAAGTTAATTAATCTATTTGATAATGTTCAGTTGTTTTTAAGTATTTTTATTGTAGTGATATTCTGTTTTAAATAAAAGTTCGAAACCGACACAAAAATAGTGCAAACAATGTACAATTAAATGGTTGTTGATATATATATAGGAAAATGAGATTTTCTGGGTAGTTTTAATGTTTTGATAACGGTGCCTTTAAATCAGATGTTTTGATATAATATGAGGTAGATGAGATAGGTAGATAGGATCAATTATGAGCACTCGGACGGACCCCACGATTCGAGCGTTTCGACCCCGTTATAGAATATAATTAATTTTATGAGACTATTTTTTTAAATCGTCACTTTGTCAACCCTTTCTTGTTAATATCAGAATCTTAAAAAATCAGCCATGTGTGAGTCGGACTCTCGCACTAAGGGTTCCGTACCATTATCTATAACATTAGACACTATAAATGTCCATTTAAATATTTATTGTAATTTATTTACATTAAATTATATTTTAATTATTTAGTTTTTAAAGTGAATATACAACTAAATATTCTGTGAATATTTCAAGCGTCTACCTGTTGCTGTTGTTATTATAGAGCAAAAACGAAAAAAAAAAACAGGTTTGTTGTAAGGGAGCTCCTCTTAAATATTTAATCTGTGAAAATTTTAATTGTCTAGCAATCACGGTTCAAGAGCCTGGTGACAGACAGACGGACAGTGGAGTCTTAGTGATAGGGTCCCGTTTTTACCCTTTGGGTATGGAACCATAAAAACGGATGAAAACCGATGGAACTTAAAAAAATTAAAAGAAAACTGGATGAGAGTGATGAGACTGGAAAGTTATTATAAAATATGGGTTTATTACAACCCTTCGCGGGTAACGTTAAATTGAGTCGAGTTATTACATAGTTTAAGTATCTCATAAATGTAATGTGAGGTTTATTGTATATTTTTAGTGTCATGGGTGGAATATAAGACTGAAATTAGCTTCGTCAAACGTTAGGTAATTCGGATTAATCCAAACAATGAGTTGAGCGTGAAGAAGAAACAAACATACTCACACACTCGCAAACTTTTTTTTTTTTTATTCTTGATAGGTTCGCGCTTGACCGCTAACTTCTACCTTTGTTAAAAGGATTTACTTATAAAATTGCCGCTTTTTTAAAATGGGTTGCTTTGAAGTGTTATATCTTTGGATTGACTTGGAATTATATCTTCAAATAAACTTTATATTAAACGTACGTTATTCTTTTTTCAAAATTAGGTATTTATTGGTTTCTTTGTGTTTATAACACTTCAAAGCATCCCGTTTTAAAAAACGGCAATTTCATAGTTCCGGTAGAGACCTATTATTAGTGTGATGTGATGAAGACGGAAATCATTATTAGGGTTCCGTACCTAAAGGGTAAGACGGGACCCTATTACTAAGACTCCGCTCTCCGTCCGTCTGTCTGTTGGCCTGTCCGTCTGTCAGACTGCATCTAATGAACCATGATAGCTAGACAGTATCTATTTTTGGTAACCCTTGGTGCGCGAGTTCGACTCGCACTTGGCCGGTTTTTCTACTTCTTGTTACCACTCCAGAACTTCAAAAGGCAGTATAGCGAACAATCGATAACAATTTCATAGCCAATTTATATTACACGACAGTTCTAAAATAACAGCATCGGCCTCATCAAACACTTATACAATATTACAAATAAACACAATGTGTTTTCACAGACTCGTCGTTTTCACGAAAATGTTTGAACTTTTATTCGTATCGTTTCAATGACCTTTTCACTTCTGAACTCATGTATTCTATGTGGGCGTTTCATCGCCTTAAATGTCACACACTGTGATGTAACGAGACATTTATTAAAAAAAAGTTTTTATTAGAAGTGTTCTTTGAAATTAGGTGTCAGTCTTCGTAATGTAGATTAGATTAAATATCTTGAAAGTGCCACGAGTAAGAGGCTCGTAGCACTTGTTACGCAATGGGCTCGTAGCATTTGCTACGCAAGAGGCTCGTAGCGTTTGCTACGCAAGCTACGGCGTAGTCGGTCGTAGACTTCTAGGCAAGTGTGTTCTATCAACAATTACATCATCATTTACCATCAGATAGGATAATAGTCAAACGCGAGCCAATCAACGAATAGATATTCTGTAAAAAAAAAATATCCTGACCTAAATACACACACCTACCTACATAATATAATAAGCAAATAAATCAAAATTTAGTTGAAGTAGACATGAGCAGACAAGCACCTTACCGAGACTTGTGAGCAACGAGATTCTATTAAACATAAACTTTGGTTTACAATTTATTATCTATTAGCTGCAAGTGGCCGCTTGCTATAAAAGAAATACCATATATTCCTGTTCCAGGAACATAAAACTATATTATTTATAGATTTTCCAGGACATGGTCTACCCGTGTAAAAAGTTTCATCGAAATCCGTTTTATTCATCGAAATTGAAATTACATTCATAAAAAAAAGCGTCATAATATATATAATTATATACCGTGTCTAAAAAAAATGCGTTTTTATACAAACTTTGTAGCGACCCCAACTTTATACATTTGTCAGAGATCTTTGAATTTGTCGGCTTTTCTACTATGAAATGCATTTAAATACATCTATTTTTTTTTTTCTAAATCACTTGGTCTTAATTGCTGTGTCATCATACTCGTGAATAAGATATTTTTGTAATATTATGTTAAAAATAATAAAATATGGTTTCCTGCCGATCAACAATGATCGGCAACGTGGCCAAAATACGATCAAAGGTCAAAAGCTCTTCGAGTCCGGACATGTTATAGAAATAGAAGAGCAAACAGATCATGAAATCAATCAGTTATAACTGGAAAAATTGTCGCACAGACCAAAATATCCAATGATATATGATATCCTGAAGTAATAAAGAAAGTATTTCCTGAATTAGTTTTTTATGTAAATGATAACATGACATCTAATTGTTAATTCTGTTTTTAGCTTGATTGCAATTGAATTATTACAAGTGCAATTTGTAAATGTAAGGCAGGCCTATCTGGTAAATGCAAGCACGTCTTTTTTTTAAGGTGGAAAATTATCCAATGACATCTCCTACTCGGCGGAGCGAAAGGACATGTCAGACTTTTACTGAATAAAACCCACTCGTTATTTCCTTTTTTGCCTTGCGTTTCAGGGCCCCGGGGGTTCATTTTCACTTAACCCATGGCCCCAGTAGGCTTCGACCCTGCCGGGCCCCTACGATTTGCTGACCTCTCTTTGAGGCGCGCGGGGATCACTACGCGCCACGACGACTTGGGTTTGGTCCGTACTGTTACCGATCGACCGGACGATGTGCTACCCATTGCTTGCCGACCGCAAGCCTGCGTCAACAGTGGCCGGAAATCGGGATCGGGATCCCGGTGGCTGGGGCGTGAGGGCCGATCTCTTGCGCGTGAGGTGACCGCCTGCCATTCCTTCTCGCTCCGGACCATAGCTTGTACCGGGGCCTAAAAATGCAAGCACATTTGTGCCTTCATTTATTATAAATTCCCCGAAAAGTACTAAGTCGAAAACTAGCGATACACAACAACGTTTGAAATAAAATTGTTTGAGATTATGTTTATAACATAGACATTTTTTGTATTGATCTACAAAACGTACTTATTTTAACAAAAAAAAAAACCTTACTAGTTATTTTTAAATACTTTTGAAACTCGATTTACGTAATATTAATGCAGTAAAAAAACATAGTTATTTTATATGTTTCTTTACTGCAATCCATTATGTCGTTTTTCACATAACTATGGCTTATATGTGAGTACTATTGATATATGTGAGTACTATTGGTCGGAAAGTATTAAAAAAAAATTATGATCATTTTTCTTTGGTGTGTTGGAGCATCCGAAAATGCATTGTTGCATTTTCGGATGCTCCAACACACCGCATTTTAATCACAATTTACGTTATTTTTCGATATTAAAATAATACATTAAATGTAAAATACAATTAGTATAAACATGAAATGTCAAAATCAAATAAATTGTTAGGGTAAATGTTTCGGTTTTGCGCCACCGGGCGGCAGAGCTTTCGTCGTGCATGGATATAACAGCCCCCCCTAGCCAAGTTACAACCGTTTCGTTTCGATTCTCTTTTCGTCGATCGCCTCGAATAGCCCAGGCCTCCGATTCTTTTATTCTGACGTCATCATAACGCTCAGTGTCGTGCTCAGAACTAAGGAATAGGAGGCGTGGCCGACTCGATACGATCAATGAAAAGAGAATCGAAACGAAACGGTAGTAACTTGGTTAGGAGCCAGAAGTATCTTGAGCAAACTGCGTAGTTGCTACGCCGTAGCTAACAGGCCCGTAGCAGTCTGCTACGGCGTAGTCGGTCGTAGCTAACTCATTTAGTAATTTGTCTTCTGAGACATACTGAGTAACTTTTGAAATGATTATAATACTGGACCTCATTTCTAAGCCACCGTCTGCCATTTCTCCGTCTGTCATTTGTCCGTCTGTCTATCAGAGAACTGTAACTTTAGATATAATGCATAAAAAACTTAAAAAAATACACAGTGGTCTTCATTCGTGTCTTTAGTTACTACTCTGCTTCTATTGGTCGAACCGTGATGTTATATAGCCTAAAACCTTCTTGAATAAATAGGCTACCATCAGAGGTTTTTCATTTGAACTAGTAGTTCCTGGGAAAAGCACATGCAACCAAACACACTCTACAGCTTTATAATATTCCTAGCTATCCCCCGCGGTTTTACCCGCGTCTTTATTTACTACTCTGCTTCTATTATATATAGCGTGATGTTATACAGCTTATTGCCTTTCTCGATAAATGATGATCATCATTTCGGCCGAAAGACGTCCACTGTTGGACATAGGTCTCCCCCAAGTGTCGCCATAACGACCGGTTCTGTGCGTCTCGCATCCATCTGATTCCCGCGACCCTCACCAGGTCATCAGTCCACCTTGTAGGAGGCCTTCCAACGCTGTGTCTTTCGGTACGTGGTTGCAACTCTAGAACCTTTCGTCCCCATCGACCATCTGTTCCACTGCCACTTAAGTTCGGCGATCTTCTCCTCGATAAATGAACTAGGTACCATAACAGTTTTTCAATTCGAACCAGTTCCTGAGATCAGCATGTTCATCCAAACAAACTCTTTAGCTTTTTATAATATTACTATTAATATAGATATCAAATGCAAACCAAAATAACATGTAACAACAAACACTAAACAAATAATTGCGGAGTGTTAGCAAAGTTAGGATTGCGAGCACGTCCTAGTTTTCAATACAACTTTGCTGCCAACAGCTCAACTTTCAACTCATAAAGGCTATTAAACACTTGTTCATATATGACTACACACAAATGATTTGCCAATTTGTTATATCATGGGAAATTTATATCCCTCTTTACCTCATTATCAGGAGTGGAATTCCTTGCTTGGTCTTTAAGTAAAGAGTGAATAGGTTACTTCAAAGCAAGCGTGCTCCACCGTCGGCCACATCATCGCTTACCATCAGGTGAGATGGTGGTCAAACTCGAGCCTATCAATAATAATAAAAAAAAACTGGGCAAGTGCGAGTCGGTCTCGCGCACTGAGAGTTCCGTACAAACTTACCTACGTATGTATGAAAACAGTTCAATTCCCGAATTGAGTTATGAAGATTGTTTCGAATCGTTTTTATGACGTAACTACAAATTTACAGTTTTCAGGTTTTTACTATACTTGTGGTATGAGACCTTGCTTCATGCCAAATTTCAGGATTCTAGGTCAATGGGAAGTACCCTATTAGTTTTGTTTCTTTTAAGAGTATCGAAATACACGTTTTTTGCGACATAAACGGCCGTATCTTTTTTTTTCGTCCACTCAGAAGTTTGATTTTTTCACAGCTTCAAGGGAGCGCAGACTTGGGTGTATGGTTTTAATTTCAACTCGATACCTCCACGCGTTCTTGAGATAAAGGGTCTTGACAGACAGACAGACGGACAACAAAGTGATCCTATAAGGGTTCCACTTTTTCCTTTTGAGGTAAGGACCCCTAAAAACATTACCACTTCACTGACACTCATCCACACTATTAGAAACATGCTTCTCCCAAGCATCGAAAAAAAAGGAAGAAAAAAATTACGTGTTTAGCATTATAAACACCTTAAAATTAAACAAAATAAAAAAGCACACTGAATAATGTCAAAAGGGCCTCAGCTCAGTACAATGCCAGATGGTAACACAGGGCCACCACCACCACGCTAATTTTCAGCTGTACCCCATGAGTGCCACAATAACCAGTCCTGCGCATCTCACATCCTTCGGATTCCCTCAACCCTCACCAGGTCGTTAGTCCACCGTGTGAGATCTCCCTTAGTACAGTAAGAAAAACGAATTATTTATCGTCTTGCGAGGAGGGTGGAATTCTAGACCACATTCTGTGTCGATGTTTCATATAAGATGATGGATAAGATTACTCGCATGAAAAAGGACTGGTCTTCTACGGCGACCTTATGGCCTTAGAGGTCAACTTCGGGTTACTTGGAGACTTCGCGCACAATAGGCATTATGTGCTATTCCAGGACTACACGTATACCAATTTTCATCGAAGTCGGTTTAGCCATTCGAGCATGTACAAGTAACAAACATACGCACACCCTCACAAACTTTCGCCTTTAAAATATCGACGGGTTAAAGTAAATAAAGTTATCTGCAATTTTGCGATTTTCTGATAATTAATATTAATAAGTAAGCAATTATTTAGTAATTTTTTTTCAAAAATGTTATTGAAAAAACAACTATCATTACTGCATTTTTGACACTTGAAAGACGAGTTTCCATGTATTAGAATATGAATATTTAGTAAGTTTCTGCAACTATCAGAAAATCGCAAAATTGCAGATAACTTTTTTACTTTGAACCCGTTGATATTAATATGAATTATTTTGATATCGGTGGGGGCATGGGTGGTCGGCAGTGTAGCGGAACTTCTTTTGCGATTCATTTGTATATTTTTTTTCATAATTCACCTTTTTTTTTCTCTTTTATTGCACTATTCTTCTCTGCATCACCCTAAGGTTGACTGGTAGAAAATACCTAAGGCATTAAGTCCAGCTCTGTACCTTTATGTGCATAAAGTATCAAATTTATACATATAATAAATCTGTAGAAGTTTTTAGTTATGTACGCATCAAGTAAAATGTACGAAATCGATGTTGATAGTTTTTAACCGACTTCAAAAAGGAGGAGGTTATATGTTCGGTTGAATGTATGTTTTTTTTTTTATGTATGTTCACCGATTTCTCGGTCAATTGTGGACCGATTTTGAAATTTTGTTTTTTAATTGAAATGTTATGCTTCCGAATTGGTCCCATAGAAATATTGTTATGATCTGATCATGAACTTCGAAGATATGGAACAGAACTCATTTCGGAAGTCGGTGTTAAATAACGAAGAGACAAAACTATTATAGAAACACCGACTTCCGAAATTAAAGTTATTTTGCACTTTTCAGTGTTTTTTTTTACTTTGAAGTCGGTTGTATTTTTTTTGTAAAAAGTTTTTTATCATACATTATAATTGTGATTAACTTGATATATTACTTAGGCTTTGTTTCATCGCAATCGGTTGACTACTTATATCGACAGATATACTACATTCATTGACTGTTAGGAGATTGACCACGTGGCAATTCAGTACCGCATGTCTATCAGATTTTGGCAATTCGACAGTTGATATATTGGCGATGGAACGACTGTTTGGCTAGAGTCCAAGGTATATATTTTCTATATGAAAGGTAGACAGTTTCACCTTTAAGAAATAAGTTCTCTCGCTGTAGGTGGAGGTAGAGGGAGTGTCAGACTGTTACTGACTTAAACCTAGCCGTATTCCTTGAGTCATCTTTAGCGTTCCAGGGTCGAGGTGGCTCTTTGCTTAAGTGACTCTACTTGAGTTACATAAATATAAAATTTTCAGTGAAAATCATTTTTTCATAGCAAGCTTTTATAGCGCGGTATATACCTATCTAATTAATACTCATTAAGACCATTTCAAAAAGCTCAAATACGATAGGGTTATCTGAATTCCTATGGCCACCTTCCGGGTCCATCATCAAATCAGCTCCATGTCACAATTTGCATTGTCATCTGATTTACACATGCATGCAAAATTTCAGTTAAATCGGTAACCGGGAAGTGGATCAAATTTAATTTGCAAGATTTGATTACAGACATACGAACATCGGGGCAGGTGAAATTAAATAAAAGCTTGTAAAATATGACATAACTAGCTTCTGCCAGCGGCTTCGCCCCCGTGACATGGGTTTCTCCATACAAACTTTAGACCCCCGTTTCATCCCCTTAGAAGGTGAATTTTGAAAAACCCTCTCTTAGTGCTCGCCTACGTCATAAAAGGAACCCTTGTGCAAAATTTCATGCTCCTAGTCCCAGTAGTATTGGCTGTGCGTTGATATGTCAGTCAATCAGTTTCTCCTTTTATATTTATAGATATTATAAATTATTCCCTGTATTTTTATCCATACTACTTAATATTATAAAGAGGAGAGATTCGTATGTTTGTTTGTATTTTTGTTTGAAATTGATAAATTCAAAAACTTCTGGACCAATTTTAAAAATTCTTTATCCAGTAGAATGCTACTTTATCTCTAAGTTACATAGGGACTTCGCGTGCGAAGCCACTAACAGAAGTAAGTGTTAAATAAAACTCTCAGTTAGATGGAATCTTAAATAGTACATTCTTAACGCCCCGTTTATTGCCCAGACGGGATAAAAGTAAATCTTTACGGTCTACATTTTGTTCAGAACGGCAAAGCAAAATTCAAAGAGTAACTTAATCCAAGAAAAACCACTTTACCCGAACCGTTTCCAGCTCAATCCTTAAGCCTTACACAAAAGCCACTAGTTTAAAAATACCCAGAAAATACCAACAGGTATTTGGAAAAAAACGATTAAGTACCCGTCTGTAGTTGAAAAGAAGCTCATTTTTTATACGAGCTAGGTTTCTCGCCTTGTTTAAGTAATTACCTACAGTAATAATATAAGCATTTTAAATGTATTAACATTCTGTAAGGTTTTGATTAAAAGTTTGCATGGAGTTTCTTGAACATTCTTCTCCATAGAGATCTACGCTTTCGAATGTGCAATTAGCATTATTTTTCTGACTGACTTCTTAAAAATTCGAAAGGGCCTGTAAATGGTTTATTTGAAATAAATGCTTTAATTGATTGATTGATTGAATAATAAATATTATTTTATACTGAAGTGAGTGATTTAATTATAATTACATACCTACATTACTAGCAAATGACGCTTTGCTTTTATTTTTAAATTGAAAGAAATTCTAAAAATACGACTTACTGACGATTCGGACACAGTATATTTGAACACAATGTCCGAATTGACACATTTTTATTTCAATACTAGCTGTTGCCCGCGACTTCGTCTGCGTTAAGTTCGTAAAACTGTACAATCTTTCTGTGCTTGCAATTCATTCTGAAAGCATCGTAATTATTTATTGTACTTTCACATAAAACGGTTAAAGGTAAAAACGCAAATTACCTTCAGGATACATGTTATGTACTCGTCCAGATCCAGATGTATGAACGTCAATGAATAGAAAGAGTATGTAAGGGTCGTAGCAGTTGGCATTTCTGCCTACCCCAAGGGAAAAGGCACTAGTTTATGTGTTTCTGGTTTATGTTCTGGCAAAACAACATTGTCACAGTAAGCACGTCACAATCGCAGCGGCCTGTCTTTGAGGAGTGGCTACAGAGGCGTCACGGCATCCTCTCTTTGTGCAGGATTCACCGGATGTGGGTGTTTCGGGAGGTATCTGTATCGAATTCAGCGAAAAGAAACACTCAAGTCTCACCATTGTGCAGATCGCCCGGAGAATACGATGGAAGTCAGTCCCGCTTGGTAGGAGCGCCGGTGCCGCCGTGTCCTCATGGAGGCGATTAGTGGAAAAAATGCCAACCAGTAGCCTCATTTAATGAAGCACTACGATCAAAGAAGGTGGCTGAAACTATGAGGGATGATGAGGGAAGTGATGCTCCAGGTGTTAAAAGCCGCAGGGCGATTGCGGTGGAGCCGTCCGGTCATCTGGTCAAAGCAATCCTGAATCGACGGCGCGTAGTAATCTACGCGCGACTCATAGAGATATCAGCAAATGGATAGGGCCCTCTAGGGCCAATGTCTGCTAAGGCTGCGTGATTGTTCGAAAGTTACCTCCTGTAAAATTTTCGCCTCAATAATGTTTCACTGAAGAGTTTAAGCCGTCAGACAGCTTTGGTAGAGGTAAACGAAGGAGCATAATCGGGACACCGACCTTCAGCTGGATAACGTGCACTGATAGTGCAAAGCCAAAAAGCCAGTGAATCCAAAAATTACCATCATCATCAACTATCTTCCTCCACAACAGTACTTATGAAGAATTTGCGAGAGCATGTTTGAATTGATTGTTGCAGCTTGATCATTTGGGGCGTAAAAAATACTTGTTCATTTACCGAGGATTTTTTGGTGTGTATTTGACTGACGTCCTCGTATATCAGACAAATGTTATTCCATAGTGGGAACTACCCTATGAAGAGTCTCCAACTTTTGGATGAATTTCGGTGAAATCTTGAACGCGTGTATCCCCGTCCAATCGAACTCGCATATTGATGGCCAAACCGAGAGGTCACTGACGCCGATTGCCTCTATGAAGACACGGCGGTTCACCCAAGCAGGATAGACCTCCACCGCATGCTACAACGGGTCCTCCGGGCGATTCGCAAAATGGTAATATCAGGGTACTTCCCACCGAATCCGGAACAGAAACCGCGTGAAACACCCTCAACAGTCCTGAGCTTGTGTATCAATAAAACAATGAAATTCCGGTAAACAAATGTAGCAGCCGATTAGTGTTATCCCTGAGACTGGCCTACCTCAGAGGGTGGTTCCAGTGTTGTTCACCACTCACTGTAAGGAGGTAATGTACGGATGTCGAGGTAAAGCTGCAAGGAATCTGAGATACATCATACGTTGTCGAACTGTGATCAGGAACGCAAACCTTTCGACCCCGTTTTATATGAAGCAGTGACTGCTAATAATAAAACACACCATTATTAGGCCGCAAGGTGCCATCATCCCGGAGGACACAGTGAAGCACACAGATGGGTGTGTTGTCCTCGTGGAGGCAATCGGCGTCAGTCACCTCTCGCGCCGGGCCTTGCGACTTTGGGCTATGGTCCAGAGCGAGGAGGAATGGCAGGCGGTCGCCTTCTTCTGCAAAGCCGTAATGCTAGCGAAGGAGGAGGCCGCACGCGTGAGGGACCCCGACGACCAGCCACGGTAGACGCGGGTTTGCAGACATCCAGCAATGAGTCGTCCACAGCCGTCCGGCCGTCCGGTAATTGATCGGACCGAGCCCAGTCGTCAACAGCGCGTAGTGATCCACGCTCTCCTTAAAGAGATGTCGCAAAGGGCCACTGAAGGACACAGGTGTGGTTTTAGTCAGTAAAAGTTTGACACGCCTTCCCGCTCCAACCAGAGGGGAGAAGTCATTGGATGACTTCCACCACAAAAAAAAAAATGTGTGCGTGTACTAGTGTACACTCGTAAGAAGTGAAACTTCTTTATGACGTTATTTTTCAAAAAATAATTTACTATATGCAACTTTACAGAAATTGGTTAAATAAAGTTATATTAGATAAAGTTTAATAAAAGGCTTTTATTATTAATAATGTTTTATCGTATGTAGATAGAACCTATCCACCTATTAAAGTCATGAAATCTATATGTTACCACTTTACTTTTAAAACTAATATTCTTTAAAGTTCAAATATCAACTATAGCCAACTATAGTCAATGTTTACAGCTCTATATGTCGATGCAATCGCCACCTGGATTTCAAAAATGTAACTACTCAAAACGGGCCGCAAAATACATTGGAGACATTTACCAATCCCTACTCCGCTGGAGAAAGTATACTTCGAATCACGCGTGGTAGGGATAAGAAAAAGATGGCGCGTAACGGAAAAATGTGACGCGTAACGAAAAAATGTTACACTAAATTTTTTACCAACCCCGATAACCCCGATTTGATTTGATTTGATTTGTTTTGATTTGATTTGTTTTGATTTAATTTGATTTGATTTGATTTGATTTGATTTGATTTGGATTGGATTGGATTGGATTGGATTGGATTGGATTGGATTGGATTGGATTGGATTGGATTGGATTGGATTGGATTGGATTGGATTGGATTGGATTGGATTGGATTGGATTGGATTGGATTGGATTGGATTGGATTGGATTGGATTGGATTGGATTGGATTGGATTGGATTGGATTGGATTGGATTGGATTGGATTGGATTGGATTGGATTGGATTGGATTGGATTGGATTGGATTGGATTGGATTGGATTGGATTGGATTGGATTGGATTGGATTGGATTGGATTGGATTGGATTGGATTGGATTGGATTGGATTGGATTGGATTGGATTGGATTGGATTGGATTGGATTGGATTGGATTGGATTGGATTCGATTGGATTCGATTGGATTCGATTGGATTGGATTGGATTGGATTGGATTGGATTGGATTGGATTGGATTGGATTGGATTGGATTGGATTGGATTGGATTGGATTGGATTGGATTGGATTGGATTGGATTGGATTGGATTGGATTGGATTGGATTGGATTGGATTGGATTGGATTGGATTGGATTCGATTGGATTGGATTGGATTGGATTGGATTGGATTGGATTGGATTGGATTGGATTGGATTGGATTGGATTGGATTGGATTGGATTGGATTGGATTGGATTGGATTGGATTGGATTGGATTGGATTGGATTGGATTGGATTGGATTGGATTGGATTGGATTGGATTGGATTGGATTGGATTGGATTGGATTGGATTGGATTGGATTGGATTGGATTGGATTGGATTGGATTGGATTGGATTGGATTGGATTGGATTGGATTGGATTGGATTGGATTGGATTGGATTGGATTGGATTGGATTGGATTGGATTGGATTGGATTGGATTGGATTGGATTGGATTGGATTGGATTGGATTGGATTGGATTGGATTGGATTGGATTGGATTGGATTGGATTGGATTGGATTGGATTGGATTGGATTGGATTGGATTGGATTGGATTGGATTGGATTGGATTGGATTGGATTGGATTGGATTGGATTGGATTGGATTGGATTGGATTGGATTGGATTGGATTGGATTGGATTGGATTGGATTGGATTGGATTGGATTGGATTGGATTGGATTGGATTGGATTGGATTGGATTGGATTGGATTGGATTGGATTGGATTGGATTGGGTTGGATTGGATTGGATTGGATTGGATTGGATTGGATTGGATTGGATTGGATTGGATTGGATTGGATTGGATTGGATTGGATTGGATTGGATTGGATTGGATTGGATTGGATTGGATGGATTGGATTGGATTGGATTGGATTGGATTGGATTGGATTGGATTGGATTGGATTGGATTGGATTGGATTGGATTGGATTGGATTGGATTGGATTGGATTGGATTGGATTGGATTGGATTGGATTGGATTGGATTGGATTGGATTGGATTGGATTGGATTGGATTGGATTGGATTGGATTGGATTGGATTGGATGGATGGATTGGATGGATCGGATTGGATTGGATGGATTGGATTGGATTGGATTGGATTGGATTGGATTGGATTGGACTGGACTGGACTGGACTGGACTGGACTGGACTGGACTGGACTGGACTGGACTGGACTGGACTGGACTGGATTGGATTGGATTGGATTGGATTGGATTGGATTGGATTGGATTGGATTGGATTGGATTTGATTAGATTTTATTGGAATTGATTTGATTTGATTGGAATTGATTGGAATTGATTGGAATTGATTGGATTTGATTTGATTTGATTTGATTTGATTGGAGACATTTACCAATCCCTACTCCGCTGGAGAAAGTATACTTCGAATCACGCGTGGTAGGGATAAGAAAAAGATGGCGCGTAACGGAAAAATGTGACGCGTAACGAAAAAATGTTACACAAAATTTTTGTCCAACCCCGATAAAGAAGTTTCACTTCAAAAAATGCAGTAGGATTAAAAATGCCTCCGTCTAACTCCAGTTTAACCATAACGGTTTTCGTCCAATTTTAAACAATAAACTGTCTGCAAACTTGGGCGATGGTCATTCTTCCGCCACTCAGAAAATTACGTAAAATACACAATGTCATCTATCAAATATGAAATTCAACTATCATTGTCATCATTATTTCTACTTTCAGTCTTTAGATGGCGTTGCGAGTATCTGAATTGCGTGTGGTGCCATATTTACAACATTTTAGTACGTGATTTTACTCGCCGCTTTGATTTTATTATGTGTTTTGATTCATTTTTACAAAATATTTAGAAGATATCGAATAGAAATGTCAATTTTATTTTGAAAAAATGGTAAAAGTTATTTTATTACAAAAAAGAAGATAAAATAATGACAAAATTTTTAACTGTAGCTGAGGATCGAACTCGTGGCAAATGTCGTTCAATATTGACATTTTGGATTATTGCTCACCCCCCATAGCCAATAGCATGATAATTTATAGCCTATAAGTTGCCCTGACCTATAAGGATTATGTATGCAAAATTTGAACATGATCGGTTCAATAGTTTTTGCGCCAATTAATACCATCGCAAAATAATTTTACTGTTTTATTATATGTATAGATTTGTTTTAATGACGATTCGGACACACACTATTTAATATAGTCATAAAAATTTTTAAAATTTAATATATGGGGAAAAAAGGGAAAAGGCTGGATTTACTTCTTCAACTTCGGATATCTTTATATTATATTAAGACTTTTTTTATCTAACTGTACTAAATAGCTTCAATAAAGTAAAAAAAAAACATTTAAATAAAATGTAGTAGTGACAAAATATTTAAATAAAATGTGTCTATTCGGACTCTGTCCGAATCGTCAGTAACTCAAAAATACACCGATTTTGGAATCACTGTTTGGTATAAAGCAAGTTTAGGTAAACATTAATTCATTGAAACTTACAAAATGAAAGCACACAATGTATTTTTCCCGAGTGCTATGGGAATGTTCAAAGAGTTACCGTGATCCTGGAACATAAAGTCTAATTGAAAGTACACAGGTGGGTTTTAATCAGTAAAGGTCTGATGCGTCCTCTCGCTCCAGACAGAGCGGGAGAAGTTATTTGATGATTGCTCAACTCATAAAAAAAGGTATGAACCATTGTTTTTATGGAAATATTTTAACATCTTTTTACATAATGCCCATGCAGCACTTTTTATATCTTGTGTTAACTAGCTAACAATAACTTAAAGACACCATTATACTCACCATCATAAAAACTAACGCAAATTCAATTAAACACCCCTGAAAAAATTACGTAAATATAGTGGCCCCTTATCAGTTATACAGCTGTTAATTATTTTATGTACGCGCTGGACTAAAAACCTTTTCTGTTGCTATAAATAGGTATAAAAAAGATATCGCTCTAAATATATGGTAATGAAACGTGATCGCTCACATTAAAATCTCATTAGAATGCTTAAATTAACTCACCCAAAGGGCCATGGCAAGGCTCGGAAATTTTGAAGCAGAGCGTGGGAAGGCCTCCCCAAGGTGGACGGTAACCTGGTGAGGGGCGCGAAACCTATGTCCACAACAGTGTGTTTCAGCCGAAAGACGTCCACTGTTCTTTTTGTGCCTTTTGGCTGAAATGGTTATGATAATGATAAGTTATAAAAAAAATATTTTTCATTACTATTTTTTGTAGTAACACAAGAGTGCAATAATGTCCTGGCGACTTTCATCTACAAAGTTCAAACGGCACTCAATCATCTCGTCGAGCGAGAAATTTTCGCCCTGTAAATGATCCTTATGGGTAGAAAGTATTTCGATATTTCGACTGGAGAGGTTTTAATACGTCGCCAACGTTAGACACGTATAATGGCTAGCCTTGTGGGGAACTGAAGTAAAGATGTGTGGCTGTATGGATGAATGAGGTTTGTATATTGTGTAATTTTAAAATTGGATTAAAATTTTACTCTAGATCCTACTCTCTATTTTGATCTTTACCACTTAATGGGTTGCTGGTAGAAAACTCAACTTTGAGTAAGTTTCATTTCGGCCGGGACGACATAAAGCCTGGAATGTTTGCCATGAAAGTAATTTTTGGATCGTATACTAGCAAAGCTGCCTGCTCAACAGCGATCCAACTCTTTGGACGACTTGAAGTATACCTACGGGTATAGTTTCAAGTCGTCCAAAGAGTTGGAACTTCATGTATCAACTTGTATCTAGTTTTGATGTAATGTACTCAGTGCACGCTGGTTTAATGTGGTCGCCAACGCACCAACCAACCAACAACCAACCAACCAACACCAACCAACCATGTTCGACCATGTTCTATGACGGCACTGTTGGTGAAGCGGTTCAACGATTGGCTGCGCTGCGTGTCGCGAATTCCTGCACGGAACAAATATTTGTATAGCCAACAGATGGTTGTACCACAGTATAGATATGGAACAGTAAGGAAACTACGTACAAATGTTCGAAACGGCACACTCACACAAACATACGCATCGACGAGACTCCTAAGCATTTCTTGCTACTGGCAGCACCGCGAGAAACGCTTAGGAGTATCGTCGATGCGTGCGTTTGTGTGAGTGTGCCGTTTCGAACATTCGTACGTAGTTTCCGTACTGTTCCATATCTATACTGTGGTTATACTGTTGTATTAAACGCTGCCTACGTTTAATAAAAAAACAGGTACGATTTAAGTACGACCCACCATTTGAACGTGCATTATCACAAAGTGCATTTCCTAACGATTTCCTAATATAACAAAATGGGGCACGTCCCCCTCCACCGCGCGTGATGCGTCACAGTTCTCACTTAGTGTATCGAATTCTTTTTTCTTTTAGTTATTCAGAGGTGATTTTAAATTTTGGATAAAAATTAGTAATGTAGCTTTTTTTTAAAGTACGAAATTATCCAAAGACTTCTCTCTCTCTGGGTAGAGCGGGAGCACGTGTTAGACTTTTACTGACTAAAACCACACCTGTATCTTTTGGGGACGCCATAATCACGGCGGTAAATTCCCTCTTTGAGGAGTGGCTGGAGTGGCAACACGGCGTCCTCACCTTCCGCATGACACAGGTCCTCACTGGACATGGCAAGTTCGGGAGGTTCCTGCAATGGATTTAGGCGGAAGAAACGCCCGGGTGTCATCATTGTGTGGACCGCCCGGAGGACACGGTGGAGCATACGGTGGAGGTGTGCCCCGCTTGGGCGGAGCTCCGCCGTATCCTCGTGGAGGCAATCGGCGGCAGTGACCTTTCGCGTGGGGCCCTGGCTCGGGCTATAGTCCGGAGCGAGGAGGAATGGCAGGCAGTTGCCTCCTTCTGCGAAGCAGTAATGCTAGCGAAGGAGAAGGCTGCACGCGTGAGGGAACGAAGGTCCTCACGCCCCAGCCGCCATAATTCCGACCCCGACTATCAGCCACGGTAGTTGCGGGCTTGCGAACGTCGAGCAATGAGTAGCTCGCCGTCCAACCGTTCAGTAATTAACCGGACCGAGCCCAGTCGTCGACGGTGCGTGGTGATCTACGCACTCTTCAAAGAGATGTCAGCAAACCGTAGGGGCTCAGCAGGGCCGATGCCCGCTAGCTAGGACCGCAGGGAATTTCTGAAAAAGAAACCCGTAGTCCTAGTATGCAATGGTTAATTGAAGGACACAGGTGTGGTTTTAGTCAGTAAAAGTCTGACACGAATAGCCTGAGAAGTCATAGGATGATATCCCACCTTAAAAAAAAAACACCCTTGTCTTTCAGTTACCCTTTGCGTTCTTAGACCACGGGTTTCCTTTTCAGAAAATCTCCGTGGCCCTAGCAGGGGATTTGGGGGATGAACTGCTTGCGTCCGTAGGACTTACTTGAGTTTTGACTACACGCGTCCCCTGGGTAGTGCTAAACGAGCAGTACCTAAATGCAGTGGTAGGCCATAGCATCAGCTACCGGCTACACCGGCAGCGGGGTATACCTCCACCGTATGTTCCACCGTGTACCTAAGTGTAGATGTAGATGTTATCGCCCAATTTTGTTATTATTCGTTTTTTAAAAAGACGTATTCACGTCAAAAAATTTAATAGGACTTTAGATTACAACTTCAACCATTAAGGTACCTCAACGCAATATCAATTTGTCGTCTTGATTTATCGACGGCTTACCCTCTGAGTGCGAAGTTAGGAAGCTCATACCCACCTCCTGAAAATGACGTTTTAAAAGTTTCCTTCGATACTATTAGACTTTTACTAAACGTATATTAGAAACGAGATATTTCGTTATATCTTTGTAGATATATACCTACAACATTAGTATATGCAAAAAACCCAAAACACGTGTCTAGTATTTTTATGTAAAGAATCTATGTGCAAAATTTTGAAACTGTATCATGAAAAATCACAAATTTATAAGCTTGTTATGTTACCAGGTGGTCCGCACAAATACATAGTCACCGGGTCATCCAGGCGACTGAGGGGTTGTTTTGCTCCCGCACCCAGCTGTGCGCTGGCTCCTCATGCCCGCTATGACCTGCCGTGACCTATATTGTACTTAGTGTCAGTGGTATCCAACTTGTGACCTATAAATTATTGGAATCGATACAGTTACTGATTCTAAACAAACTGTATTCAGGTTTCGCATATACTAAAAATAACGTTGTATATATTTCTTCGTACGTGTGTTTGTCACCTATCTCCTCATAAATGGCTTGACCGATAAGGATGAAACTTTATGTGTATATTTGAGTGAGTCTTAAGGTTTGAAAATGTGATTGGACCCGGGAGGTGCCGCTGCAATAGTATTCTCAATTTTTCGTCTGACGAAAAGCCAGCTTTCGTGCAGGACAACGTCTGCTGGGACCACTAGCAGGTATATAATAACTTTCACTGGAAACAGTATCAAATTAAAAAAAAAAAACAACTCTAAATTCAAATGCCAAGTCAAACTCGAAGAGTACTGTACTACTACGACTACTATTGAGTAGGTACTGATACGAGTATCTCGTACTGCATGCAGAAACCACTGAAGTCACTTGACTTACGCTAATTATATAATGAGCGTCTATTACGCATTCTTATCTGAAGGAAAAGGAATGTTTTACATGCTTTATAACCCTTAGGTTCTTAAAACATCTACGGTCCGGACTAAGCGTTGCGCTTCGTCGTTTATAACGCTTACGTCAAAGGACTAGAATAATCTACCAGCTGCAGTCTTACCGTCCGATTATAATTTTGGTTTGAAGACACCAACTACGACTACAGTGAATAGGCTTTTAATAAACTAGTGCGCCTCACCATCAACGATTGCATCACTGCTTACCTTAGCTCAGGTGGGATCGCAGTCAAGCACTAGTTTATATCAATAAAAAAAAAACTTTATTTATGGAAGCGTTTAAAGCAAAAAACTATTAAAAAAATGTAACTTATATGGTTCTCGAAATGACTGATTCAATTATTTGAGAGCATAAAATTGTCACGCTCTGACTCACAATTGTTTGAAATGTGAAAAATAAAAGAAAAATGAGCGACAATTTTATTTCATTTCGATATTTAAATCCCTTTGACATCGAGTCGACAGGATCCACTATACAAATTAATATGTTTTGTTTCTCTCTCACAAAGGCAAGAGAATAATCCCCTCACACACATGATCAAAGGTAAAGCATTGCATTTAAATTAATCAATATGAATAAAAATGGAATTATAGTACAGTTACTATTGTAATGATCGAGCGATTATAGTATTGGCTTTAGTTTACCTACTAAGTAACCTGCCTCCGTGAAGTTAAATAAAATAACCCTTAATAAATTCAAAGTAATAACAGTGGTGGTGGTCTTCTAGAAAGGAGGTCTGAGTCCCAGCAGTGGGAACATTGTACAGGGGAATATTGACTAACATAACTGCAAAACTAACAAATGTGGCGTTTTAACTCCTTAACCCTATAACAGGCAACGTAAAAAAAAAGAGATAATGCTTTAACGCTTTGTTGGCATCCGGTAATTTCGTCATTTACTGGAATACTTAACTAAACTTGTTCCAGGAAATACGTGTTTATTTTTAAAAACTCTTAAAAGTTTTTGGAAAAACATTTTGGTCATTCAGAATGTCTATTAAAAGAGGAATTAATTTATGAGTACATTATGAAAGCCCAAAGTTCACGCAGAGTAGTAAATTTTTAGAGGTCTTTACTGGATTAGTTAGACACAAAATGTTTTGATTTTATTAGAAACCTATACAATATCCACATCTTTCTCCAGATATTTTACAAACACAGATGGTGTTTGTAAAATATATGGAGAAAGATGTGTAATAACGTCATAATCATGTTAGCAGAGATAATTTTGCTGAAATTAGGTCAGTTCGGCATTTTTGTACACATGTCACTCTCGCTCGAAATGAGCGAAGTGTATTTCCTAATTTATCTGGTCATGAGTTTCTTATGTTCAAAATTTCACTGATATTATGAAGTATGGAATTGGTATTGTTCTAAGTCTGTAAGAGATTACCCTGTGTGATAAGACTGCCCATTGTACCTAAATTTATTTATTTTTTTGCAAATGTTTATCCTGTCCACATTATGAGGTGAAATAGTAACACCGCAATAAATATGGTTACTATAATGATGGAAATTCAGTAATATTTTGTACAAAGTTAATTTATGCTAGATGATAGTGTACTTCAAGTTGTAAGTAAAGGTAAAATGCTTAGCTTGTGTTTATACCATTAGGTCACGTCCGCAAGAAAAATATGAAATTCAAAGATGGCTGCCATTATAAATACTGCAAGTTATTAGCCTATCCTACTACTATATAGATATTATTTTATGGCTGGCTTCCAGATGAAAGTCTGAATATTTAGAACGGTTAAACATATGTTAATCTGATACGCCTCAACGGCTGGATGGATTTGTATGAAATTTAGTCGACCATATTCTGGATGGATGGGATACACATGGGATAATTTTATTGCGTGATTAAGAGCTTTCCTTTGGGATACTTTCACGTACATGAAGACACTGGCTAGAGCTGGTGTAAACATAAGTATACAGTGGACCTGGAATACAAAGGACTGCTGAAAAAACACAGGTGGGTTTTAGTTAGTAAAAGTCTCACTCTCTCTTTCGCTCCACCCAGAGCGGGCGGGATTGGGCAAACCACAATTGCAGCGGTAAGTGCCCTCTTTGAAGAGAGGCTGGAGAGACGCCACGGCGTCTTCACCTTCCGTGACGTAGGTCCTGATCGGACATGACAAGTCCGGAAAGTTCTTGTTTCAGATTCAAGCGGAAGAAAGACCCGGGTGTCACTATTATGCTGACCGCCCCGAAGACACGGTGAAGCATACAGTGGAGATGTGCCCCGCTTGGGTAGAACATGTCCTCGTAGAGGCGATCGGTGGTATCGACCTCTCGTGCCGGCCCCTGTTTAAGGCCATGGTCCGGGGCGAGAGGGAAGGGATGCAATCGCTTCCTTCTGCGAAGTAGTAATGCTAGCGAAGGAGAGTTTCCAGAAACGTGAGTAAACGGACATTTTCACGCCCCAAAGGCTAGCCCAGGGACGCCCCGGGCATCGTGAGTTCCAAGGCAATTTCCGGCCACCGTATACGCGGGCTTGCAGAAATCAGAAACGTTTATTTCAAATAGACCAATTACAGGCAGTTTTGAATTGTCAAAATGTCGGTTAGTCAAAAAAAAAAAGTGAAGCAATAAGCTTGCGGTTGCAAAAGCAATAAAGCAATGGGTAGCCCATCCACTTGTCCAGTAAGATCGGTAAGACCGAGTCCAAGTCGTACCCCGTGCCTATGCACCCACATGCCTATGAACACTATTGTTCTACGCGCATCTCAAAGAGATGTCAACAAATGGTAGAGGCCCTACTGTGCCGATGCTCGCTAGGGACACGGGAAATTTCTGAAAAGGAAACCCGTAAATTGTTGTAGATTTAGCCGTCTGAGGCAGTTTTAACTAGACTCAGTTAGTTATTCCGATTCTGTCATCACCAGAACCTTACCATTCAAAGTTAACGAGCTGTAGGTCAAACTTTTGAAATGCAGCAGCAACAATAAGTTAGTTATGTAAAGCTACATAACTAACTTTAATTTATTCTTGTTGTGAAAAGGTAAGCTTTTGTCTTTATTTATAATAATCATTGTATCTATCTATCTTTCTATTATCACGCAAGTGGAGCCGCTGTCAACAGATAAATCTATTTTAAAAATACTCATACAACCAATGTCAAACACTTGGCTACAAAGCACACACAATAACAAAGGTTAAAAATGGTTAAAAAGTAGTTGTAACTGTCTGCATACTTATCTATTGTTGCCAACCAAACATTGTCACTACATAAAACCGGGCTGCTCATTTCATACCATTGTTCCTTTCGCTTGTACAGACGCGCAAACGACAAACTTCATTATTTTTTCAAACCCTTCACCTCGTTGGCTTTTCATTGTTTTGCTCCGGAATATTGAAAGTCCACATTACTGAAGATTTCATTTGCTTTCATTGTGATTATATTTTGTTTTACAAAATAAAAATAATCTTCATTGTCTTTCTTTCGATTTTTATAAACAATAATATTTTGACAAATAATTTTTAAAAGAAAAGTATTTTACGAGTGAATTATGATTTCAAAGAAACATGATCTTCGTAAGCTCATTTATATTTTTTATTAAATTTTAAAATGCCTTGTACATTCATTTCGGCAATCTTAAAAAAATAAGATTACGTATCTGTATCCATCTGTGTCTGTATCCATTAAAACATTTCATACAATTGTTTTTGTTAGTCTACATTGTATCCCACAGCTGGGCAAGGGCTTCCTCCTTCTCCTTCTAAATCTCTCTGTCTTAGGCGATCTCTGGTGATTTCAAACTGTTAGGTTTTTATATATAACTAGCTGTTGCCCGCGACTTCGTCTGCGTTAAGTTCGTAAAACTGTACAATCATTCTGTGCTTGCAATTCATTCTGAAAGCATCGTAATTATTTATTGTACTTTCACATAAAACTGTTAAAGGTAAAAACGCAAATTACCTTCAGGATACATGTTATGTACTCGTCCAGATCCAGATGTATGAACGTCAATGAATAAGGGTCAAGGGTAAATGGGTAAGGGTCGTAGCAGTTGGCATTTCTGCCTACCCCAAGGGAAAAGGCACTAGTTTATGTATGTTTCTGGTTTATGTTCTGGCAAAACAACATTGACACAGTGAGCACGTCACAATCGCAGCGGTAATGCCTGTCTTTGAGGAGTGGCTACAGAGGCGTCACGGCATCCTCTCTTTGTGCAGGACTCACCGGATGTGGGTGTTTTGGGAGGTATCTGTATCGACTTCAGCGAAAAGAAACACTCGAGTCTCACCATTGTGCGGATCGCCCGGAGAATACGATGGAGCTTACGGTGGAAGTCAGTCCCGCTTGGTAGGAGCGCCGGCGCCACCGTGTCCTCATGGAGGCGATTAGTGAAAAAAATGCCAACCAGTAGCCTCCTTCAGTGAAGCACTACGATCGAAGAAGATGGCTGAAACTATGAGGGATGATGAGGGAAGCGATGCTCCAGGTGTTGAAAGCCGCAGGGCGATTGCGGTGGAGCCGTCCAATCATCTGGTCAAAACAATTCTGAATCGACGGCGCATAGTAATCTACGCGCGACTCATAGAGATGTCAGCAAATGGATAGGGCCCTCTAGGGCCAATGTCTGCTAAGGCTGCGAGATTGTTCGAAAGAGTTACCTCCTGTAAAATATTCGCCTCAATAATGTTTCACTGAAGAGTTTAAGCCGTCAGACAGCTTTGGTAGAAGTAAACGAAGGATCATAATCGGGACACCGACCTTCAGCTGGATAACGTTTGCACTGATGGTGCAAAGCCAAAAAGCCAGTGAATCCAAAAATTACCATCATCATCAACTATCTTCCTCCACAACAGTACTTATGAAGAATTTGCGAGAGCATGCTTGAATTGATTGTTGCAGCTTGATCATTTGGGGTGTAAAAATTACTTGTTCATTTACCTAGGATTTTTTGGTGTGTATTTGACTGACGTCCTCGTATATTAGACAAATGTTATTCCATAGTGGGAACTACCCTATGAAGAGTCTCCAACTTTTGAATGAATTTCGGTGAAATCTTGAACGCGTGTATCCCTGTCCAATCGAACTCGCATATTGAAGGCCAAACCGAGAGGTCACTGTCGCCGATTGCCTTTATAAAGACACGGCGGTTCATCCAAGCAGGATAGTCCTCCACCGCATGCTACAATGGGTCCTCCGGGCGATTTGCAAAATGGTAATATCAGGGTACTTCCAACCGAATCCAGAACAGAAAGCGCGTGAAACACCCTCAACAGTCCTGAGCTTGTGTATCCATAAAATAATGAAATTCCGGTAAACAAATGTAGCAGCCGATTAGTATTATCCCTGAGACTGGCCTCCCTCAGAGGGTGGTTCCAGTGTTGGTCACCTCTCACTGCAAGGAGGTAACGTACGGATGTCGACGTAAGGCTGCAAGGAATCTGAGATACATCATACGTTGTCGAACTGTGATCAGGAACGCAAACCTTTCGACCCCGTTTTATATGAAGCAGTAACTGCTAATAATAAAACACACCATTATTAGGCCGCAAGGTGCCATCATCCCGGAGGATACAGTGGAGCACACAGAGGTATGTGTTGTCCTCGTGGAGGTAATCGGCGTCAGTCACCTCTCGCGCCGGGCCTTGTGACTTTGGGCTATGGTCCAGAGCGAGGAGGAATGGCAGGAGGAATAGCAGGCGGTTGCCTCCTTCTGCAAAGCCGTAATGCTAGTGAAGGAGGAGGCCGCACGCGTGAGGAAACGAACGTCCTCACGCCGAGTCGAGATTCTGACCCCGACGACCAGCCACGGTAGACGCGGGCTCGCGGACATCCAGCAATGGGTCATCCACAGCCGTCCGGCCGTCCGGTAATTGACCGGACCGAGCCCAGTCGCCAACAGCGCGTAGTGATCCACGCGCTCCTCAAAGAGATGTTGCAAAGGGCAACTGAAGGACATAGGTGTGGTTTTAGTCAGTAAAAGTTTGACACGCCTTCCCGCCCCAATCAGAGTGGGAGAAGTCATTGGATGACTTCCACCCTTAAAAAAAGAAAAATAAAGGTGCCATCATTATCATTATCATTTCAGCCGAAAGACGTCCACTGTTGGACATAGGCCTCCCCAAGTGTCACCATAATTACCGGTCCTGTGCGTCTCGCATCCATCGGATTCCCGCGATCCTCACCAGGTCATCGGTCCACCTGGGGGCCTTCCAACGCAAGGTGCCATGGTACCCCTTCCGAAAATTTGGCCGTGTTATTTTAAAGTCAATAATTGAATAAATATAAGTATTTACTTTTATCGCCTTTGGTAGGTATCCCTTGAATAATCACGGTCAATTAGCTTGTTACAACCACGGGGGAAAAAAGCAGTAGGATTAAAAATGCCTCCGTCTAACTCCAGTTTAACCATAACGGTTTTCGTCCAATTTTAAACAATAAAACTGTCTGCAAACTTGGGCGATGGTCATTCTTCCGCCACTCAGAAAATTACGTAAAATACACAATGCCATCTATCAAATATGACGTTCAACTATCATTGTCATCATTATTTCTACTTTCAGTCTTTAGATGGCGTTGCGAGTATCTAAATTGCGTGTGGAATATTTACAACATTTAGTTTGTTTTTATTAGTTTTTACAAAATATTTAGAAGATATCGAATAGAAATGTCAATTTAATTTTGAAAAAATGGTAAAAGTTATTTTATTACAAAAAAGAAGATAAAATAATGACAAAATTTTTAACTGTAGCTGGGGATCGAACTGGCAAATGTCGTTCAATATCGACATTTTGGATTATTGCTCACCCCCCATAGCAAATAGCGTGATAATATGTAGCCTAACAGTTGACCCGGCCTATAAGGATTATGTATGCAAAATTTGAACAGGATTGGTTCAGTAGTTTTTTCGCCAATTAATACCAACGCTCCACCATTTTACTGTTTTATTATATGTATAGATCAGATTATTTACTCTGTTTTTGTTTTCAAGAATATTATTAAAGTTATTTTGTATTCGATTATTCATTACAATCGACTAATTATGCTGGCAGCACCGAAACGTATTTGTGATTATCTACAGATAATCACAAATCGATGTAGCGTAATGGCGGATGACAGCTCTAGTCTTCGATCAAGGTACTCTGTGTCTTCGATCGACAGCCGTTGAGGTAAGACGCACAATTTGTCTCTTGCAAGCATGTCAGTGGGGCTCACAGGGTGGCCCAACGTACGTTTAAAGATTGGGTGTTGTGTGGTAGGCCAAAGTCGGGTTTTCTGTATGAAGAAATGTGTGATAGCAGAAGGGTGTTTAAGTCACGATTAAAATGGTGCCAAAATCACCAGGACCAAATAAAAATGGACGCTCTGGCTATGAAACATAGTAAGGGAGATTTCCGCGGTTTTTGGAAGAGCACTAATAAATTGAATGTGCGACCGGGCCTTCCTGTGAGCGTCAATGGTGTGAACGACCCAAAGGAGATTGCGAACCTGTTTAAGGACTGTTTTTCTGTAAAGTCTCCGTTGGGTATGGCGGGGGAGGTGTTCAACGCTGGCATGAGCAGTCAAGACGTAGGGACTACCTTCTTGGCGAAAGACGTAACTAAGGCCATAAAGCTTATCTCGAGAGGCAAGTCGCCGGGGCATGATGGACTCAGCATTGAGCACCTCCAACACGCCGGCCCACATATCGCTAGGGTCTTGGCTATGTTTTACACGCTGTGTGTGAGCCATTCCTACTTGCCAGATGAATTTATGAAAACAGTGGTTGTGCCTGTAGTGAAGAATAAAACTGGTGACCTTACTGATAAGAGTAACTACAGGGCTATTTCTCTTGCCACTGTTACTGCTAAAGTGTTTGACGGTTTGCTTAATGCACAGTTAAATAAGTACGTAGCACTGCATGATAACCAGTTCGGGTTTCGTCCCCTTTTGTCCACCGAAAGTGCTATACTGTGCCTGAAGCATACCGTCAAATACTACACAGATCGTAAGACGCCCGTGTATGCGTGTTTCCTTGACTTGTCCAAGGCGTTCGACCTTGTTGTGTATGATCGGTTGTGGAATAAGCTGAGTAGCATAGACCTGCCCCAGGAGCTTATTGGCGTGTTCCAGTACTGGTATGCGCACCAGTCCAACAGTGTCAGATGGGCGGGAGCAATGTCGGATCCGTATCAGCTTGAGTGCGGAGTCAGGCAGGGTGGCTTAACTTCTCCTACCCTGTTTAATTTATATCTGAATGGGCTGATTGTCGCGCTCAGCAGTCAACATGTCGGCTGCCACATAGATGGTGTGTGCGTCAATAATCTGAGTTATGCGGACGACATGGTGTTGTTGAGCGCGTCGATTTGTGGACTGAGGAAGCTGATGCAGATATGTGAGGAATATGCTTGTGGCCACGGGTTGTTATATAACGTGAAAAAGAGCCAGTGGATGGTCTTTGAGACCGCCAGTGCGGGATGTCCTGGGAACATACCTTCAGTTAGACTGAATGGTGTTCCTCTGGAAAGGGTTGAGCGCTTTAAGTATCTGGGGCATGTTTTGACTGGCGACCTCAAGGATCATGCTGATATGGAACGGGAGCGGAGGGCATTGTCGGTGAGGGCGAATATGATAGCTCGCAGATTTGCACGATGCTCTAATGAGGTAAAGGTTACGCTATTTAGGGCGTACTGCACATCGCTCTACTCGTGCAGTCTGTGGGCTGACTATTCGGCTAGAAGCTATAATGCCATCCGCGTCCAGTATAATAATGCGTTCAGGGCGGTGATGGGGCTGCCTCGTTACTGTAGTGCCTCGGGTATGTTTGCGGAGGCGCGCACTGACTGCTTTAACACAACTATGCGCAAGCGCGCAACATCCTTGGTGAGCAGAGTGCGGGCTAGCTCCAACATCGTTCTGGCAATGATTTCGAATAGACTGGATTGCCCTTTCATCCGGCATTGTTCAAGTAGACACATTCCGTTACCAATGCCGGAGAGAAAATATTAATGCTACTTTATTTTTTATTTTGATATTCTTATTTTATCCGTTTTCATTTAATTGATTTGTATGTTTTGGACTTTAATTTTAATTTATTTTGTTTGATTTAATTTGATTTTAATTTATTTAATTTGATTTTAATGTTTTTAATTTGATTTTAATTTATTTAATTTGATTTTAATGTATTTAATTTGATTTTAACTTATTTGAATTTAAATTGTGATTCATTGACATTGTCTCATTAATTTTAATTTTAATGTATGTAATTGGGTTTAATTATGGTTATTTTAATTAATGTATTGATGTTTTTATTTTATTTTTTGATTCTGTAAATGGGTAAATTTGACCTGAATAAAGATTAATTATTATTATTATTTCCTTTATTTACTTTATATACATATTTTGTACATTTTTAAATATTTCTTAAAACATAAATAAAAAAAAACATTTAAAAATATAAAAAATAGTACCCCACCGGTATCGGGAACAGGGTCCAAGCTACCGGCGGTCAGGGCTCCAGAGAAAGGAACCTCCTAACGATACGAGCCGTGTCCAGGAGTACCGCTTTCTGAATCAAGGCCTTGATCCAGCCGCCTAACGCGAGCCTCCTAAGGTGTTGGCTGCGTTTCGGTGACCTCTTTGGGGAAACCGAAGGTTTTGTCTGTGCAATTATGGACGAAGTTATCATGACGAATAACTACCGGAGATTTATTGTGAAGGACGGCACGGTTGACATCTGTCGGGCATGTCACCGTCCGGGAGAATCAATTCGTCACATTATCTCTGGTTGTTCTCGTCTAGCTAACGGAGAGTACTTGCATAGACACAACCTTGTAGCCAGGATTATCCATCAGCAACTTGCTCTGAAATACTCTCTTGTGGAATCGGAAGTGCCGTACTACAGGTATGAGCCCGACCCAGTTCTTGATAATGGTCATATCACTTTGTACTGGGATCGGTCCATCATCACTGACAGGACTATTGTAGCCAATAAGCCTGATATAGTGGTGGTGGACCGAAGCGAGAGGCGTGCAATGATTGTTGACATATCCGTTCCGCATGACGAGAACCTCGTGAAAGCCGAGAAAGATAAACAAATCAAGTATATTGACTTGGCTCGCGAGGTTGTCGACATGTGGGATGTGGACTCAGCGATCATTGTACCGATAGTCGTGTCAGCCAATGGCTTAATAGCCATTGGCTGACACGACTTATTATTATTATTATTATTCTTTATTTATTTTTTATACATATTTTATATATTTTTAAATATTTCTTACAAAAAACACATATAAAAAAACATTTAAAAATATAAAAAAATAGTAGTCCGCCGGTGTCGGGAGCAGGGTCCAAGCTACCGGTGGTTAGGGCTCCAGAGACAGGAACCTCCTCACAATCCGAGCCGTATCAAGGAGTACTGCCTTTTGTATCAGGCCCTTGATCCAACCGCGTAACGACGATTATTATTATTATTATTATAGCGTTACGTATTAATAATGTAACAACATAATTTAAAAAGAGTGACCATGGAGTTTCTTGCACATTCTTTTCCATGAGTTCTACGCTTTGAAATGTGCAACTAGCATCACTTTTCTGACTGACTGACTTCTTGACAATTCAAACGATTGAGTAATAAATATATTATTTCATACTGAAGTGAGCAGTTTTATTACAATACTATATGCAGATATGTAATAAATATGTGTGTAGATTTACTATTTATGAAAAATAAAATCATAGCAATAAACTACAACCCACTGTTAGTATAGTATAAACCGCAGGGGCCCAAAAAGGCCGATGTCCGTTAAGGCCGCAGATACGCTTGAAGGAGTTACCTTGGCCCTGGAATACAAAAGGCAACTGAAGGACACAGGTGACTGGTGAGTTTTATTCACTAAAAGTCTAACATCCTCCCTCTCGCACCACCCTCAAGCGCGAGAAATCATTTGAAGATTTCTCAACTCATAAAAAAAAATTGGTAAACTAGCTTTTGCCAACGGCTTCGGCCGCGTGAAAGAAGGTTTCTCCATATAAACTTTAGACCCCATTTGAACCCCTTAAGGACTGAATTTTGGAAAATCCTTTCTTAGTGCTCGCCTACGTCTTAAAAGGAAACCTTGTGCAAATTTTCACGTTCCTAATCCTTATAGGTTTGCCTGTGTATTGATATGTCAGTTAGTCAGTTTTCCCTTTTATGTATTTAGATAAAATACCAGCTATTAAGAAATGCACTCTGTGATAAAAAAGCAAATATTTATGTACTCTCGCGAGAGGTCGCCACAGTTTACGCATTCAAATGCATACTTCACTGGAGTGTTAAATAAATAAAGATGAGTGCTATGTGGAAAAGAGACTGCTTATATTTACTAACTTAAACTGTTTTTACTGTAAATGTACTCAAGTGGTAAATCTCGCTGTGGGATTGGGGAACCGATCACTTTTCCGAAATTTTTTTGTTCGAATTTCATTTTACCGAAAAAAATTGACCGACGTCTTTTTTGCTATATGCATTATTTGACATATTTTTAGATCATCGAAGTATCATGTGTCATAAGTATTATTTTACCGAACTATATTTCGCCGATTTACAAAATAACTTTTTGCTATTGGCCGAAGCCTCTTTTGAACTTTTTTCATTTGCCAAATGATTTATTTGGCATATTTTCACCACACCAAAACAACATTTTACGGAATTTTGGTCACAAATATATAGACGGTTACTTGGTACCATTTTCAATTAAATTAAATTAGTGTCATAAAAAGTCAACATGTTGTGCTACAAAATATAAGCGCGCGTGGGGCCGCCCAAACCCCGCAGCGCCGGAGCCGTGACAGAAACAATGCTTGCTGCATGTTGCATGCCTATTTGCATGCTACATGCCTGCTTGCATGCTGCATGCTTGCTTCATGTTGCATGCCTGCAGCATGTTGCATGCCTGCTTCCATGCTGCATTCCTTCTTGCATACTGCATGCCTGCTTGCATACTGCATGCCTGCTTGTATACTGCATGCTTGCTTGCATGCTACACACCTGCTGCATGTTGCATGCCTGCTTCCATGCTGCATGCCTGCTTAAATGCTGAAAGCCTGCTTGCATGATGCATGCCTGCTTGCATACTGCATGCCTGCTAGCATGCTGCATGCCTGCTTGCATACTGCATGCCTGCTTGCATGCTGCATGCCTGCTCATGCCTTCTTGCATGCTGCATGCCTTCTTGAATGTTGCATGTCTGCTTGCATGCTACATGCCTGCTTGCACGCTGCATGATTAAAGCAAGCATCCTTGTTTGCAGCTTCTTACTGGGACCAATTAAAACCACTTATGTTCATAATCAACTATATTATTAAGTGCCATTACGTTTAAATAATTAAACAAAATATTAGGATAAACTAATCTAAAAAAAATTAGCTGCTGTTGCCTCAATCATGCCCTTGTAATAATTACATTTCTAGGCGTTAGGAGAATTGAAAATATGGTAATTAAAACCGTGGTTTAATGAATGTTCGGAAACATAATACTTCGAACAAATGTTATTTCGGCTATGTGTAACATCGGTGAAAAGTTTTTCGACCAAATGAAACGTCGGAGTAACGAAAAAAAACGAATTGATATTAGGTCAACTGATACAGTGGCAGACGTGACTTCGATGAAATAAAAAAAAACGAAATGAAAATAGTTGAAAAGTTTTAGGTGAAACGAAATTCGGTCAAATGTTTTTCGAACTTATGATAGGTAACCGTGGGATTGTTTAAAGTAGTCACCGCGAAACGGAAAGAGAATAGAATAAACTTTATTGTACACCAAAATAGTAACAAAACACTAGGTAACTTAAATCTATGGGTACAAAGGCGTTCTTATAGCTGACAGCGATATCTACCAAACAACCTAAGGATGGACTGCAAGAACTTGAAATAGAAAAAGAGGGTAGTCTGTGATGTACTGCAAATTAATAAAGTAAATATTAGATTAAAATTATATACTAGACTATACATAGTTATAATATAGCTATTATATTATATAAAAGAAAGAGCAAATGGAGGAAACCCATTGTAGGTTTTAGTCAGTAAATTTTAAAATCCCTCGCGCTCCACCCAGAGCGATAGAAGTTATTGATGATTTCCCAACCCAAAAAGGGAGTATATTTCAGAATGCGAGGACCATTTGAAGAATGTCATGAAGGATTGGAAAAAAGGTTCACCACATTTTGTGTTCTATTCTCGTTCCTTTTGAATTTACGAAACGAAATAAATAAAAATCAGGCAGTTTCGTTATATCTTCAGATTCAGATTCAGATTCATTTATTTCGGCAGAATATGGTACATAATTATGGTCTTAAAATAAATTAATGGTCTCATCACATTCTGCCACGTGTGGCGTGCAAATATTTGGTAGGAACATTTTTAAAAACAAAAAATATTATGTTAGTAATGAGTTAGTACGAACAAATATTTACAATTTATGGCATGTCATCTAAAAATATAATGTGGATTAAATTCAAAATAATATTCAATGTCAAATTATTAGAGAGAGATGTCAAAATTTATAAAAATATTAAAATTATTAGAGAGAGATGTCAAAAATTATAAAATTACAATTCAATTATGATGTCAAAGTATCATTCAAATAGTCGTTTAAATTATAATAACATTTTTTACACAACAAGTCTTTAAGTTCCTTTTTAAACCCATTTAAATTTAAGTCCTTAATCTATTTTGGGATTTTATTAAACACTTCTGGGGCTATGCACAATATACTTTTACTCATAGAGCTGTTTTGGCTTTACGTCCCCGTAACATATCATTCCTTTATTATTCCATCTTGTAATGTTTCCAAAACAATTTCATTCAGAAATCAAACATAGAGAGATGCCTAGTACCTGGCTAAGGCTTATGTCAACACTTTCCCACTCTTTTGGCTGATTTCTTGTCATTTTTTTTAGGTGGGAAAATCATCTAATGACAAATTCCGCTCTTGGGTGGAGCCAGAGATAGTGTCAGACTTTTACTGACTAAAAACCCACTCCTGTTCCTTTGTTGCCTTCGTCCCAGAGCCCCGGGTTTCGTTTTCACATTACCCATGGCCCCAGTAGGCTTCGACCCTGCTGGGCCCCTACGATTTGCTGACATCTCCCTGAGGCGCGCGTGGAACAATACGCGCCGTCGACGACTTGGGCTTGGTCCGGACGACATGGCCTTAAGAAGTGTCATGTCGAGTGACGGAATTGGCGGCTGGATGTTGGACGACGCGGCTTCCTTACCACACGACTTCAATTTTCAAGAGGTGGAAGTGAGAATATAGTTCTTCATGTTAACTATTTTATTCACTTAGGTTTTACACTTTAAATCAGCCGTACTCGACGGGAGACCAAACTAGAATGCCCTGGTTTGCGTTCTTTCGGTGAACGAACGCACGAACGAAAGAGCTTTAGAGTAAACTGTCTGTGTCTAAATGACAGTTAAGTCAATACACTATCTTTATGACGAGAACAGAGACATTCAAATTATGTTAATATAAAAATAGGCTAATAAATGTTACCTACTTAAAAATAATTGAAGTAGTTCAATTATGCCAGAAATGCTAACACAATAGTCAATTTTAAAAAAAGTTAATAAAGTCTGTGTGTGTTACTTATGCTAATAGCCTACCACCTGCCTTTAATTTCAGATTTGAGCTTTCGAAACACGTGTCTTGTCACAACAAAAAACAAACCAAACTTAAACCATTGTCTTAACGTACTTATAATTCGGTCTTAGACGAAACTTTACAAGACATACGAAACCAAATACATACCCCACTTACTATTCAACGAACCAAAATCAACCATAACATTTGCGCTTCAAAGTCTACATTCCATTGTCTTCAAGTAAGTTCTATAGTTCGTTAAAGCAAAGAGAAAGGTCTGTTGACACATTATCAGAGTTTTGACGAGGGATTTGGCCAAAACTCCTTGTTCAACACAAACATTATTATCACATGCGTAAAGAGGGTTATTTTCACGTCGCATTGCATAGCCATCAAGCTTATGTCTCGGGAATAGATATCAGATTGAAGATAGTAATCGAATGTTGTAGTATCAAATGTAGTGGTCGATGGCGCCGAAAGGTTTTGGAGTGGCAACCGCGTACGGGAAGACGCAGCGTTGTTGAGCCTCCCACAAGGCGGACCGATGACCTGGTGAGAGTCACGAGAATCCGGTGAATGCCAGACGCACAACATCCGTGATTGTGGTGATACTTGAGGGAGGCCTACGTCCAACAATGAACGTCTTTCGGCTGAAATGATGATAGTAATCATGATGATGATAGTAACAACTAGCTGATATTGGTTGATAGTAATAGAAGTAATTATGGCTAAAGACCTAAGAAATTATGGATAAATTATAACTGCCGCACGAGTTGATCTTCAAGGTTAAGCTTCACTTCTTGAGGTAGATTCGTGGATGGGTTTTCATCTTAAAATACAGAGATTATTCCGTGCCAGCAAAACACGTTAAGCCGCTGGTCCCGGTTGTCATTTGAAAAATCTTTGACTATCGTTACGGATAGTACGAACAGCCCCCCTAGCCAAGTTACGGCCGTTTCGTTTTGATTCTCTTGTGTCGAACGCCTCGAGTAGGCCACGCCTCCGATTCCTTTGTTCTGAACACGTGACTAAGCGTCGAGATGACGTCAGAACAAATGAATTGAAGGCGTGGCCTACTCGAGGCGTTCGACGTAAGAGAATCGAAACGAAACGGTCGTAACTTGACTAGGGGGCAGAAGCCTCCTTTCCTCGCATTACTGCTTCGCAGAAAAAGGTAGGGACCTCGCATTCCTTCGCAATCCGTATCATGGCATGAACCAGGGACAGACGCGATAAGTCCCCACCGCTGACTACCTTCCCAAGGACAAGGCGGTGCTCGGCCCAAGTGAAACAGATCTCCACCGTGTCCTCCATTGTGTCCTCCGGGCGATTTTCACGAAGACACCTAAGCGTTTCCTCGCTGTAAATCTGACACAGGAACCTTTTGAAACTACCGTGTCTGTTAAGGAGCAGCATCAGGCGGGAAGTGAGGACGCCGTGGCGCCTTTGTAGCCACTCCTCAAAGAGACGTCCTATTGCCTCGATAGTGGCGACCTCAGCACTGGGCTCCGACAGTCACTGTTTCAATACCGCCATAAGATCCCGCCGGAATTCTGTCACAGTCCTGCGATTTGTCTCGGCAGCGGAGTTTCACCCTGTCTTGCATATGTGTGAGGACTGTTGCCTCCAAATCCCTCCAAATCTCCAATCTCCATCCCGTGGTTGGCCGACAAAGAGGCTTTTTGCCTCGCAGGAGACTGTGCGGTATCCCAGCACCGTCCGGATGGTCATGACCTTTTGGGACATGTTCAACCAGTTTGATTGTCGCAGGGTTTCGAGATTTCTGGTACCGATACCAGAAATCTCAAAACCCTGGGAGAATTTTACTTTCCTGGAGCTATGTGGTCCTGATCAGGCGACAAGACGGTGTGGGGCGAAAGACTCCGCAAATCATAATAGCTCGGTTATGAACTACCATGTAAATATCGTCCAAAATATTTTAACCCGTGAACATGACCATACTTTTAACAAATTAACCAACTTCATTAATTTCGTCAACGAAATAACCGGACATTTTAACGGCCATTTAATAATTGCTGGGCGTTTCGTTTTTGTTTACCCCTTTGAGTGAGCGTTTATTAAAAACCGTCAAAATGCGTGTTGGACAAGGCATAGTAAAGGGTTCTGTATACGAAATATCTATACCTACATATTTCTTACATTTAAAATATTAAAAAAAAGATTATCAATATAAAAAAAACTTTTACAAAAAAAAATACAACCGACTTCAAAGTAAAAAAAAACAATTTCGGAAGTCGGTCTTCCGAAATTAAAGTTATTTTGCACTTTTCAGTGTTTTTTTTTTTACTTTGAAGTCGGTTGTATTTTTTTTTGTAAAAGTATTTTATTTTACACTTTTTAGTTATGGTACCACCACTAAAAAGTACCCCTCAGCCAAACTTAAATACCTTATAGCCAGAGTGCATCTCATGACAATTCTAATAATCCCAATCACGGTTAGATTACATATATATTTACAGAGTTCCAGTGCCTAACTTCAGGCTTCATCATCAGATCAGTTCGATATATTCCCCCTCTACTTTCAGTCAGTCATCGACTACACGTATAAACAAAACAATTTTACTTGGTACGACGGTTCTGCTGTGATCCTATGAGGAGTTCTGTTCCATATCTTCGAAGTTTATGATCAGATCATAACACTATTTCTATGGGACCAACTCGAAAGCATAAACTTTCAATAAAAAAAAATTTTTCAAAATCAGTCCACAATTGACCGAGAAATCGGTAAACATACATAAAAAAAACATACATTCAACCGAACATATAACCTCCTCCTTTTTGAAGTCGGTTAAAAAATAGTAGCCCACTGAAATCGGAAATAGGATTCAAACTACTGGTAGTCAGGGCTCCAAAGAGCAGGAACGTCCTCACAATACGAGTATTGTTGTTGTTGTTTTGGTGTACAATAAAGTTTATTCTATTCTATTATATTGTTCAGAACTAGAACTTTCCAATTCAAATCGTTGATCAAGCCGCCTTTTTTAAAATTTTGAATTAAATTGAATTATTTATTCCAAATTAAAGATCCATGGTTTTGTAAGTAATATATTTAAAATTATGTTAAAAACCACATAAACATTAGACATCGTGAAAATTTTACTATGAATATAATTAAATAACAAATAAAGATCCACATTAAATATAAGTTAAACTTTTTAAGAAATCTAGTCAAACCGTATTAATATCATTCAAATAAATAAGTAAGATCTACAAAATTCAATTTAAAAAAAAAACATCGCATATACTGATACGTTTTATATTTCATGATAACCGAACGGACGGGCTGGGCGAAATTTCCGTTTTGCTATCTGCCTGCAGTACTCTAAAAAGCCGGGTAAAATTAATGCATGTGCATCCAACAGAAAGTTATAAAGTGTTGTTTGGAAAACAATTTTAATAACTGGACTATTGTCGAGCGAATAATTTTTACGTATTCCATTTTTACGTAGGTTTTTAAAAAATGGAAGGTAAGCAACCGTTTTCTCAGTTTCATTGCTCTAGGAACAGTAAACTGAACACATGAGCATTTTTCCAACACATAAATTGTTGAAACAGTTGAAATTATTATGATATTAGGAACGGGCAACAAAGATTAAGGAAGACCAAGCAAACTATGATTATGACAAATTTTATTCTTCCATTTTGTCCTCTTTCTTTCATATCACTCTATACACAATACATCGAATCTTTTCTTTAGCCTCCCTCTCCGTCTCCACCCTAAGGAGGTTACGAGACTACTTTGATCATGGCTAATAGTGATTTTCAGAAGAACGAAACATGATGGGCCGACCCCAACAAACTGAGATAAGGTCAGGAAGATGATGTTGCAGGATTACGCGCGATTTGCAGGAATGAGCCACCGTGATCCTGGAACACGTAGGGCAATTGAAAGAACCTGGGTGGGTTTTAGTCCGTAAAAGTCTGACGTTCCCTCTTGCTCCAATCACAGCAGTAGAAGTTATTTGAGATTTACTACCCCATAAAAAAGGGTAGTAGGATAATGATGACGTAATAGCACGTGATCAATGCCTAGCCCTATTTACCTTCCAGTATAACCAAACGCAGCTAAATTCCATGTATTTTACGTGGAGCGTCTGCCTGCCTACAGTACTCTCAGTAGTCTTTAATAGATTTTCAACTTTATGTTATTGGATATAAAGTTGAAAATCTATTGAAGATTACATAGTGTTTTCGTTCGTTCCGGTCGCAAACGCTCAGTAGTCTACATATATAAAAATTAAACCCGTTTTCCTTGGTCACGGCATCACGCGTGAATGGCTGGACCGATTTTACTAATTCTTTTTTTGTTGTATTTGTTATTATTAGGAGAAGGTTCTTACGGAAAAAAATATTAAGAAAATCTCTTAGAAATATTGAAAAATATACAACAAAATAAAGTAGTGCATCATTGCTACGCTAAGGCGGTACGAAGTTCGCCGGGTCAGCTAGTCTTTAATAGATTTTCAACTTTATGCTCTTAGGTATAAAGTTGAAAATCTATTGGAGATTACTAAGCGGCAGGTGAGATGGTGGTCAAACGCGAGCCTATCATTAATAAATAAAAAAAATAAAAAAATGGCTTAATATGTTTTCAGAGGTATAGAAGAATCTCGATGTATTGAAAAGGTAGACATCCCACCCATACGCACAAAGCGTTTTGAGAACATATTTATTGTGTGTACAGCCAAGGAGTGAAATTCCTTGCCGGAGTCTTTGTTTCCTGATAGCTACAACTTAGGGGTCTTTAAGTCAAGAGTGAATAGGCTACTTTTAGGCAAGCGTGCTTCATCGTCGACCACATCATCGCTTACTATCAGGTGAGATGGTGGTCATACGCGAGCCTATCATTAATAATAATAAACAAGAAAAAAGGTTACAGCGTCGCTTATCCGTAAAGATCAAAATAGTGAAAAGCATCTCACTGCAAACTTTTACCTGATTCCACCTGATTCTTAAATCAAACATAGTTTTTAATCAAATCAGTCTGCTTAATTTCTTTTTTTGAGGTGGGAAATCAACAAATAACTTCTCCCGCTCTGCGCGGAACGAGAGGATGTGTTAGATTTTTACTGACTAAAATCCACCTGTGCTGCTTTAGTTGATCTTCACATTCTTGGGTCACGGTAACTGTTCCGATCATTCTTTCAGCCCTAGCAGGCACCCTACTCGGCCCCTATTATGCCTCCAGAAAACCAAATTCTGTACCAACCTATATCAACACTAGCTCATTCAAAACATGTAAATAGATCGGACGCGACGGCGACACAAGGAACGCTGCTCGGAATCTAATAAAGGAATTTAAAAGACGTGCCCGTCCTTCTTGCACACAGATATTTGTGCTTTTGCGACAACCAAAACACGTGCCATTGGTATTTCACTTTTTTTTTTATTAACTACTATTTTCTTAGCATGTCGATGGCACGCAGGCTTGCGGACGGCGAGCAATGGGTAGCTCGCCATCCGACCGTCCGGTAACCGTCCGGACCGAGCCCAAGTCGTCGACGGTGCGTACTTCCACGCGCGCCTCAAGGAGATGTCAGCAACTGTAGGGGTCCAGCAGGGTCGAAGCATACTGGGGCCAACGGTCTGATTCTGAAAATAAGACCTGGCTCTGGTACGAAAGGCAACGAAGGAACAGGAGTGAGTTTTTAGTCAGTAAAAGTCTGACACTATCTCTCGCTCTGCGACTCGCTGCTCGACACTAATTCGTCTTTTTTACTACGCCAACTAAATATTCTTAGTCCAAGAGCGAGCAAAGCGAGCTCGAATTTATAGGGCACTCCGACACGGATAGGTTAGGTTAGCTAAAGCGGGAGCGTAGTGAAGCAGAGCTCCCGTCTAAGCCTTCGTGGTTATTTTTTTTTTAATGTAAGACAGTGGCTTAAATACAAGATTACTAGTGGCTAAGATAGTATCATTCAGACGCTCGTTAATTGTGACTGACTTTGTTATTTAAAAGGCAATGCAGATTTTTAGAGGCGAATAATGCAATTAAAAAAAGAAGTCTGTTTAATTTAAAAGCACCCATTTAATATATATAAAATAATGAGCTACAGGCTGAGGAGCTCGTAAGCATCGACCTCGGTTGGTACTACGTTCTATGAAAAATGTCTAAGGCTACGAGTTGGCTTGGGCTCTCTGTACGGCTTGCACGCATAAAGTTACACACAAAATATCAGCCCCCCCAGCCAAGTTACGATCGTTTCGTTTACGTCGAACGCCTCGAGTAGGCCACGCCTCCGATTTCTTTGTTCTGACGTCATCTCAACGCTCAGTCACGTGGTCAGAACAAAGGAATCGGAGGCGTGGCGTACTCGAGGCATTCGACGCAAACGAAACGATCGTAACTTGGTTAGGGGGCAGAAACCTATTTATTCAAATCGAATATTAAAAAAAAGTTAAACAGTAAAACGCTTTCGAAGTATTAGATAAGATTTACGTGTATAAATCGTATCATAGTACACAGAAGTTGATAATGTGAGCAAACTTAAAACCCTTCACATTATTTAGAAACGTTATTGAATAAACGAAGCCTAATTTGGTTTCTTCCAAACGTGAATATATGAGAAAATGTTACGTACTTTTACAAAAAAATAAAATACCAAAGAGTATTTTTTGCGAGAACATTCGACACTAAAACAATATTAGTAACATTATTACTTTGCATGATAAACAGTCACGTGCTTCTAAAAGAACTCATTTGTGCGTCACATTTAAGAGTTTCGCCTTAACGATACGCCCCGGGAAGAATAATGCGGTTCCCGTGACCTGACTTCGTAATGTGTGTGTATTCTTTAGGTGGTTTCAATTTAAGTATTTCGGTGTATGACGGTTGCGCAACAGGTATTTACGGTAACTGATATTTTAAATTGGCTTCAAAAAGGAGCATGTCTATGCTGGGCTGTATTTTTGTTCTTAACTAGCTGACCAGGTGAACTTCATACCGTAAATAAATGTTGTGATACCTTTTAGCTGAACTGTCAAAAGATAACGCCATCTGGCGCCACTGGCATTACCAGAACCAGCATAATTCATTTTAAAATTACATTTTAATTAGAGATGGCGTTGTATTCGATTTTTTTTATCTATATTCAAGGCATCACCATAGAATTACAGTTGCATGCCTAAATACTAAGAATCTTTGGATAGGCGATTAGGTCATCTCAGCATGGTAAATTGCGGTTGTCGATTTTCGCTTAGGCTGTTATTCGACCCTACACCGGAGTGCTTGCCCGGAATCCTGCGGTTACGGACAATTGCTTACTCAAGTGAGTTTGGTCACTTGTGGGTTACTGTGTGGAATGTCTACAAGCGAACACGAGGTTATTGGACAGTGTTTTGTCTTTATAATAGAGTACATATGGATGCTAATGTCAGGGGCTTACGTAAGTGGTTTTTTAAGTGTTTCCTCATATCGACGGGTGCAAAGTAAATAAAGTTATCTGCAATTTTGCGATTTTCTGATAATTAGTATTAATAGGTGAATAATAAGCAGTTATTTATTAATATTTTTTATCCAAAAATATTGTTAAAAAAACAACTATCATTTCTGCATTTTTGACACTTGAAAGACGATTTTCCATGTCTTAGAAAATGAATATTTATTAAGTTTCTTTTCTTCAATTATCAGAAAATCGCAAAATTGCAGATAACTTTGTGTACTTTGCACCCGTCGATATATTATAAAAATCAATTGCTGAAAACTTGCAATGAAGTCTCGATAAAACTCAAAAACAACTAGACCAATTTGATGTATTTTTTTTTTTGTTCACTCTACCACATGGATGTAAAATAATTAAAAAGAAATAAAGAAAAAGAAATGGACTATAAAGAAATTATCAAATGACATCCACAAACTGTAGGTCAAAGTAGCATAAAGTTGGTGCCTTGTGGCAGTGAGACGGGGTCGCGGCAGAACACGAAGGAGATGGCGAGACAAACTGGACAGATTTCGCCGGAACTGGAAGGATGAAGCGAGACCACACGAACGACGGAAAAATGGAGGGAGGCCTTTACCCGGTGGGACTTAACAGGCTAGCAATAAAGAGTTTGAACTCACTAGTCTCACTGTCTTCTTTTTTCGTGTCAATTTGACTCAAATTTGGTCTGACCAATATTTAGCTACCTGAATAGCTCAAGCGTTGGCTTCGTATGAGTTGCGGCAGGTGCAGGTGTCTGTGAATGTTGAGCAGAAAAGGAGATGACGCATATACTGTGAAGAAACTCCACAGTGGCACTGTGTTTGCAATGGATCAAGGATACCCCATTTAACTAGATTTTTTCTGCAGCGGCCAACCTGAGCCCGCAATTGGTTCAGAGATTTCCAGATTAGCAGCTGCAGTTTTTGTCCCGGTGGCTAGTATCACTGTAAGAAATACCTTTTGTCCGTACCCAAACAATCCACTTGTTAAATCACAGTTCACAATTGGATACTGCCTTCTAAAGGGCACCACTAAGGGCCACTTCATTGATCGATGTCCACTGGTTATCGACAGGTGGTCCACGGTTGGAAGCCGCGACGTGTCAACCTGTAAACGTCAAATGTTCCATGGGTCGACACCGTGCTGTTAATCAGTAAACGTCAAGTAGTCAACAAGTGGACATTGCGTTATCCGTGAATAGATGAATAGTTTATCAACGAATGACAGGAAAGGGTGCACTGTGTCCCCAATGCATCGTCTTTATGCGTAAACCACGCACAGACAGCACACGATCTATTTGGGACCAACGCAAGGCTAGCTTACAAGCAACGGGTGACCACCGAGTGGTCCACTCGCCGTCCGCGCGTGGTCAGCCAGCGGGCGAGGCGATCCGGAGTGTATGTAGTGAGCGTATATCCATAGTACTCTATACAAAGAATACTAACCACTCGAGGGTGGTGCTGGTCGGATGTCGGCTGCCTCTAATAAGCTTTAATTCACCATTGAACCTTGTTATATTCTGAGCCTATATCCTCAGAATATTCATAAACAAGGTGTGTCATACCTGTTACATTATAATGCTCATTAATTTACAGCCCAACTAACAACCTGTGACGTTAACGTTGGTTCAGACATGTATTTATTGCCTGCCTTCCGATATCAAGGTTGTTGCTTCACCGTTTTAGTTTCAAATTCATTTATTTTATCATAATATGGTATATAATTATGATCTTGAATTAAATTAATAGTCGCATCACATTCTATATATTCATACATAAATCATTTTTTAAAAACAAAAATATTAGGTTTGTACGAATTCAAATTTACAATTTATGGCATATTTACCATCTAACAACTATGTGATTGCGATTAAATTCAAAGTATTATTCAATGTTAAAATATTATTAGAGAGAGATGTCAAAGTCTTATAAATCACAATTTATCTAGGATGTCAAAGTATCATTCAAATAGTCGTTTAAATTATAATAACATTTTTTTACAACAAACCTCCTCCCTCCTCCTCCTTTTAAACCCCCCTTAGTTTACATTTAGTTGGAAGCTAATATGTGTATGTTTGGGCAAGGTGAATGCAATTTATGTGATTTTTTGTGTGACAATTAATGGAGATTACACAAAGCGTGCTGCATGGTCTCATGCAACTCGACATACATTTTCACTGTTTTTCATACAACCGCTCTTACGCGATTATGACGTTATTACACATTTTTCATTAGATATTTTGGAAACCTAGTATCTTTTGGATAATATATTATCTAGGCTTCTATTGAAATCAATTTATAAATTTCTGTAAAACTAATCCAGTAATCTCTCTGCTATTTTGCATGGACTTTAACACTTCATAATTTACTCAAAAATTAAAAAAGTCAAAAAAGTATTTAAACAATCTTCTATTGTTATACTTTTTTTAACTTTTTAAATTTTCCTTGCAATTTTAATCAAGATTCTGAATGACGACAATTTTTCTCAAAAACTTTTAAGGGTTTAAAAAAACACGTATTTCCTGGAACAAGTTTTGTAAAATATTCGAGTAAAATCACAGTATTACCGAATGCTAACAGAGTTTTCAGGCGTTATCTCTCTCTTTTTGCGTTGCCTTTTCGTCAAACATCGCATTGGATTGCATCAGATGAAGTGACAAGCTTTAAACCATGCTCGATGTTGACGATAGGCGAGTGAAAAATTACCCTCTTAATGTCGGAAATTATACTATAGAGTGAGAGCCCGTGGCTGCCAGGCTTTCGTTGTTTTATAAAAGCTGATAGTTTGTCCGTCCATGTACCCAACACAAGAAGAAACGATGCCCTGATAAGAAGTTTCAGTTATGGTGGCTTTGGCAGGTAACAGGTAACGAAGATGTATAATATGGCAACCTAATTTCGTTTAATTATAAAGCTCAATTTTTTATATCGTCCTTTCGTGAATATTGGACTAGCTCTGTTCTTTGCCTTGCTTCATATGGAAAGAATTGTATGTTACAGTTTTACTGCTCAGCGGTTTTTATCTGAATCATTTCGTTGCGGGGTTCAAGACAATCACTTCGTTTCTCCGTGACTCGTTGAAGTTTATTGAGATGGCGTGTTCTTAGTGGTATCACAGTTCATAATAATAATTTATTTAAAGACTACATGGGTCCAATGGTTAGTAAAAAAAACTTATCAACTAAAAGGGTTAGTAAAAAACTTAAACTAATGCCGCACTAACAATTGCAACCAGTGCTTGATCACTGGCGCATCATGTTTATCGGCTAAGGTTTGAAGAATGCCATTGGAGCTGGTCCTAAGATCTGCTTAGCAACGAGGCAGCCTTCTTCCTTACTATAGCGTGGAAATCATCCACACGCGCTAAAGCGAACATACCCGATGCACTGCAGTATCTAGGCAGCCCCAACAGCACGTTGAAACCATTATTATATTGGATCCGTAGGGCATCTAGAACCTTCCGCGTAATAATTGACCCACAGGCCGCCCGTGCAGAACGATTGGCAAAAAGCTTTAAATAAAGTAATTTTGACCTCATTTACAAACAGTTGATTCTTATTATCAGAAATTAAAGTAGCAAGCCTGATGTTTATTGAATAGAGTTTATTCGGCGCAGGTATTACAATGGGCAATAACACAAAATAATGAAAACCGGCCAAGTGCGAGTCGGACTCGCGCATGAATGGTTCCGTATAAAAAACGGCAAAAAAAAAAAAAAAACACGTTTGTTGTATGGGAGCCCCCTTAAATATTTATGTTATTTAGTTTTTTAGTATCTGTTCTTATAGCGGCAACAGAAAAAATCAACTGTGAAAATTGAAAGAAGTGATTTGAAGTGTTCTGTGAAAATTTCAACTGTTTAACTATAGCGGTTCATGAGATACAGCCTAGTGACAGACGGACAGTCAGACAGACAATCCAGCGGCGTTTTAGTAATAGGGTCCCGTTTTACCCTTTGGGTACAGAACCTTAAAAAAGAGTACAGAAATATAATTGACTGGCCAGATGGTCGTGGTTAGTGGCCCTGACTGATATGCCGAAGGTCGTGGGTTCGATTCCCACCCAGGACAAATGTTTGTGTGATGAGCTGAATGCTTGTGTCTGGGTGTAATTATCTGTAATATGTATGTATTTAGAAATATATAAGTATGTTTATCAGTTGTCTAGTACTCATATCACAAGCTCTGCTTTTTTGGGACTAGATGGCATTGTGTGAAAGTTGTAGAACATTTTTATTATTTTATTATTATTAATACAGTTCGCGCGTGACTGAACTGAAAGGGTCGCCAACTTAGCAATTGCTGGGCGTCAGACACCTAGCACCCGCAGTGACGCACGGATGAGGGTAAATAAAATATAACATATAAATATAACCTAATATAAGTATAAACCATACCTAAATTAAATATTGATGCTAGTGTATTTGTGTGATAATTTTGTTATAATATGTAACTAAATATTATATAATATGTGCCACGGTAGTTACAAACTATTTTTGCTAACTATACCCACAATATCTCAACAATAATATCACACACAAACATAGTGGTATCGCATATCACATTGGTAATCAATGTTGCTCGGACAAGGAAATCAGTCGAAAAAGTTCAAAATATCCCTTTTATAAATTGATCTACTAAAGCTAAATTTATCTATCGAGATGGGCTAAAAATATTGGCAAGAAGGCCAACAACTTTTTTAATATTAAAATTGTATTAAATCAAAAAATAAATTCCATAATTCAGACCTCTGGATCAAAGAAAGAGCAAAAATTGTAACAGGTAAAACCACCTGTTTCCTCCTGAACGTAACATCAATGGCTACATTTCTTCAAGTTACTTTATGAGAATTCCGCTTGAAATATTTTCTTTAATAAAATTTATTGTGATCTAATTATTCTGTCTCTGTTCAACACTGTACGTGGTCACTAAAGATTCAATATAGTTTTGGGTTTATTTTATTGCATTCAAACGGCACAATCAATACAACAGACTCTATATGTACAGATCAGAATCATCATCTAACTGGATGTGGTGACCCGATACGTAAACGTATATATTTGTTAGCAAATGGTCAATTGCCTCTCCTTTGGCTGCGTCACGTTGCCACAGTCGTGCTTCCACTGCGTTCTACTTTCAACATGAATTGTATGTGACGTAATAATCATCACCTTCCTAACCTTTTCCCAACTTGCTTGAGCTTCCAGCCTAACAGCCTGTTCACGACTTCGGTCTTAGCGGCGTCTTGTGGCGTGCTTCAAACATTTTCATACTTTTGTTCTTACCGCTCGCCGCCCCGCGCTTAGCTACCGCTCACAGCGGCAAGGTTGTGAACGGGTCGTAACCGGTTGCGGCTGAATACCCCTGATTTATATTATGTCAGACCTCCATAGCTCAATTACTGAGTAACACAATACTCCTTGAATATACTGATGATCAGATTTCTTGGCATCTGTAACCATTGTCAAAGATCTAGAAATGACAACCAAAACGGAGTAATATGCTAGATAAACTTAAAAAAGTACATGTAAGTGACGTAATAAACTCAGTATAAAATCGTAACTCGAATTTGATTTTATGTTCACCACCTATCTCCAAAGTTACAGGAACTCAGAACATGCCCAAAATGACATAATTGATATCTTCATCATCATGAATATTTCGACCGAAAGACATTCACTGATAGATCTCACTCAAGCACCATCACTATGACTGGTCCTGCGGCCTCCATCAGGTCGTTGGTTCACCTTGTGGGAGTCGCAACACTGTGTATTTCTGTCATCATCATTTCAGCCAAAAGACGTCTACAGCTGAACATAAGCCTCCCCCAAGTGTCGCCACAATGACCAGTCCTGAGCGTCTCGCATTCATCGGATTCCCGCAACTATCATCACGTCGTCGGTCCACCATGTGGAAGGCCTTCCAACGCTGCGTCTTTCGATGCGTGGTTTCAGAATCATCATCATCATCTGCCATCCATTGTGCGAGCAATATGGCCTGATGAGTGCTACTTAGAACTAGCTAAAAGGCCTTACAAAAATATTATATCTATACAAATAGTTTTCCAAAAATATCTCATTCGACAACCCTACACCTAGTGTGTGACACTAAGGGTAACTTACGTGTTTCGAGACGTTCCTCACGTTACAAGTACGTTATATTGTTAATCATCTTAAAGATTAAAAGTGACAGGTGGCTGGCACGTATTACTATCAGCTCAGTGTAGGTGGTTACGCTGTCTCATCTAAATCTGCGATAAATTCATTGGCTGAATGTTGCAATTCCTATATCTATCCCTTTCCGGTACACTATCGAGTGAAAGCGACTCAGCTACCAACGTAATCATTTGTGGAATGACATTTCTATGACACCCGAATTTTTCAATGGCGTCATTAACTAATTCTGTTCGTGTTGTGTCTGCATTCAAAATTCGGAAATCGAGTGTAATTTGGTGTTTTTGCCCTGAAAATAGTAAAATCGTGTGTGCTAAGCTGTACTCAAGATAACCAGGTTTTGTGCAAACCTTATTTTGAGGGATGAATCGTTCCGACCTATGTTACCTACGGCTCGTCAATCCCATCCAGTAACAAGCCAAATTTTAAATAGTTCGCAATCTTTCGCCTGAACTGCACAAACAGTAGGCATGTGTTCTGACGGTCGATGGGGCCGATTGCATACCGGCCCCCTAGCCAAGTTACAACCGTTTTGTGTCGAATTCCGTTCTCCATTCGGTAACGCCTCGGTGTCAGCAATTGTAGAAAACGATAAGTTGGTAGCCATGTTGACGCGCCTGAGTCGGCCGCTCGTTTTACAATGTAGCGTTTGTATAACAAAGGATGCAGCGTTGAACATTGTAGAAACGATAACAATTCATTCTATCATTTTGAACGATGTTAACTTGGCTAAGAATTTTCTATTCGTTTGTTCTGATCACGTGACTTAACGTTGAGATGATGTCATTCCCATACATTTGATTAGTTTTCGACTAGCGTTCACGATTGCAGATTATCAACTTGGCTAGTGGTGCGGAATCGTTGAAAGGCCTTCAACGAGGTGGACTGAAAACCTAGTAAGGGTCGCAAATACTGGGCTGCATGATTGTTCAAAAGAGTGACCACGGGTGAGTTTTAATCAGTAAGGATCGCGACACATCTGCGGAACGTATAGCGCCGAACATTCGGTTGAATACGCTCTAGTGTTTTTCAAGCTCCCTGTGACACATCAGCCGAAATTACGTCGCGTTCATGAGCAAGCAACATATCACGCGACGCGTCGCGGCCGAAAGTTCAGCGGCACATTAACCGACCGAATGTTGAGTGCTGTTGCATTTTCCGTCTTATAAGCCGTGTAATAAAATCCATTTTGCTGGGTAATTCTTTCAGACGCTGAAGTTTCGGCGCCGTACGTCCTACAGATGTGTCGTGACCCTAAAATCTGGCACTCCTCACTGATCAGCTCTATATTTTTGCAAGACCCTTTAGGACCTTTCAAAAAATTAATTATTCTTACTGGAGTGTTAGTGATTTAAGTAGGTGTCTTTGTTAAACAGTATTGACTTTTCTCTCTGCTTACCTCTTTACAAGATACCAATCAGTCGTTCAAATAACTCCGACTTTTCTTTTAATTACGAAACCTTCAAACAATGGCTTCGATGGTCCTTCACAAATGACTATGATTTGATAAAATTCTTGCCTCGATAAAATGTAATTCCTTGAAATGTTTTCAAAAGAAATTAGAGGAATTTCCTTTTCATCTTGTTAGAGTTTTCTCATTGAAAAGGAACGCCCGCAATTCCCCGGAAATGTAATATGAAAAATAATTATATTATTAAGTATTTTTTGAAGCTTCTTCATAAGTCTAAAAATATGTTTTGATAAGGCAACGAGGTTTCAAAAAACAACTAATTAAATAATAGATAAACATGCGAGCTTTATATAATTTTAATTTTGGTTGCATTTATCAAAGACAAAATAAAACTATAAATGATAAATGATGTTTATTTTACAAATACCATTCTTGTAAAAATTTTATCACATTCAATTTCATGTTTTTTTTTTTAGGTGAGAATGACAAATCGCGCTCTTGGGCGGAACGGGAAATAGTGTCAGACTTTTACTGACTAAAAACCCACTCCTGTTCCTTCTTTGCCTTCGTCCCAGGGCCCCGGGTTTCGCTTTCACACTACCCGTGGCCAATTCAATTTTATGTTAAGTTTTTTTCCCAAAACAAGTACCTACTAATAGTAATTCACTGGAGCTGTTTCTATTCTTATTTTTAGAGGAAATAAAATAATATTTTTGTATTTTTTATATGTTTTATTCGGTATTGATAACAATTTCAGTATATAGCTTTGACACTGCAGGGCAAAGGACTCATCTCCTAGATAGATGAACAACGAGTACGAGGTAATCACATTCGCTCAAGACGACTTTAACTTATATTTATTAAATTTAATGTAAGTTTAGGTTTCTTTACGTTGATTGTCATATCCTTAGAACGTGTGTTCGGAAATATTTAAAATCCTTTCAATATACACAAAAAAGCATGTACAAGTACAAAACCTTTCCTACGAAAGGCAGGCTTTATTGATACTTTAAATTTAAGTAAAGCGCTCAAGACTTAAATATCTCAAGTACCAAAAAATAGTAGCGTAGCAATTTCCTACGCCGTAGCACCGAGATGCTACGAGTGCGAAACGGCTACGAAGTAGCTCTCCGTGGCTTGCCAAGGCGAGCCATGTTGTCCGCATTGTAAATTAGTAGGAGTCGTGTTCAATATAAATTGTTCCAAGTCTGCATTCAAGAGAATGTTGTATTGGACATTTTGTAATTTATTGCACTTACTTTGTTTTGTAAACATTGTTTATTTAATGTTCATGTACTGTTGGGGAATATAGAGACTTAATGCCTCAAGGCTTTCTCTAACAGTCAGGTTTCGATTTTATAGGATAAAATTGTGACAGGTGTTAAAAAAAAATAAACAAAATTGACAAAGGATTGTATTTGTCTAAAGACAGTAATATAATTAGTAAAAAAGTACATTTTCAATACACTTACTCGGGTTTTCGAGTAAGTGTTGAAAATTTTGAAAATGAATTTTCCGATCCCTACCACTTTTAAGACCGCAATTTGCTGCTTTCCGCACTAGTGTGGAAATACGCGCCAGCTCGCCCCCACTACAATTGATTGTGGTGGAGGCTAAGCGACCCCCCCGAGTAGCTGGTCAACCCTCGTTTATTTATTTCTTCGTTAGTGTATCCGAAACGTCCGTCCGTCATGTGTAAACATCCTTTGAGACATGTTTAATTACTACACCACTCGGCTCCATAACACCCTCGTCTGCTAATTCGTTTTATTTTGATATCAAAATTGCACATGTCAAAATTAGAAACATATATCAAAACCATTTATTATTAATTACACAAAATTATTATTCTAATTACCAACTATTCTGAAATATTGTCAATACCATGGTTGATAGATTTTACAACAGATTTGGTCCAAATTAGCAATAATTTACTATAAATTGAACTAACTATATTATGCTGTTATTAAGTACCAAAAAGCGTTGAAAATTTACTTCAAATTTTAGTTTAAAATATGAACTATTAAGTCCAGAGACAGGACCACACAGGACAGCGGATTGATCATCTATTCTAACCATCGCATGCCGGAGATTTCAGACCATCAAGTCCAGACTCCCTCGCAACGTTTCTCTTCATGCAAGCTATGCATAATTTTGTATGAAATTGCTGATAAAGGAAACTGGTCTTTATATCCACGAGCGATATCTATTAATTTTGTATATACCTAAACGGTTTGACTGATTTGGATGAAACTTTGTGTCTATATTTGAGTGGGTCCCTAGACGGTTTGAAAATACAATTGAACCCAATAGGTGGCGCTGCAATCAAATTCTCAACTTTTTTTCTGACGATATGCCACCTTTCGGACAGATTAACGTCTTTCGGGACCACTAGTAATTAATAATAATAATATGGACTCGGCGATCATTGTACCGATAGTCGTGTCGGGCAATGGCTTAATAGCCAAGAGCCTCGACCAACACCTTAGGAGGCTCGCGTTAGGCGGCTGGATCAAGGGCTTGATTCAGAAAGCGGTACTCCTGGACACGGCTCTTATTGTTAGGAGATTCCTTTCTCTGGAGCCTTGACCGCCGGTAGCTTGGACCCTGTTCCCGATACCGGTGGGATACTATTTTTTATATTTTTAAATGTTTTTTTTTCTTTTGTGATTAGGTTTAAAAAATATTTAAAAATGTAATTTGTAAGTATTTAAAAGTAATAAAGGAGAATAATATAATATTATATAAAGCTGAAGAGTTTGTTTGTTTGAGCGCGCTAATCTCAGGAACTGCTGGTTCAAATTAAAACATTCTTTTAGTTTTGGATAGCCTATTTAACGAGGAAGGCTATAGGCTATATAACATAACACGACAATTCACAGGGGCGGAGCAGTAACCAAAGACGCGGGTGAGCTAGTCATCTAAATAAAAGGTCCGCGTTTACCGCAATCTTTACTGATTGCTATAAAAAGTGGCTTTAAGATAATATTTTCATACTATGTCAAGTCTGGGCTTTATGTGATGTATCTTGTGAAAAGGCGAACACAATACAAAAACAGCATAAAAAATCGTTCTGACCCATCGGGAAAATATCAATACTTCCTTTTTTTAACTCTTCATTTATTTATTTACACGAATAATTTACATTTTAAGAATACCTAAATAACTATAAATACAGTAAAAAAAAAAACCCGTACGCTATAAAGATGTGAAAAATAATGGTTTTAATATGAATAAATCCTCTAATAAAAAATATCAAACTAATATTATAAAGGCGGAAGTTTGTGAGTGTGTACTGTGTGTGTATGTTTGTTACGTCTTAACGCTCGAACGACTAAACGGATTTAGATTAAATTTAGCACACGAGTTGTCTTGGAATAGCACATAGGATACATTTTATCCCAGGAGTATGTTTCCTTGGGAAAACCCAATATTAAATACAATAAAATTGTTTCTCTTTTCAGACCCATCGTTTTAACAAAGTCTCAAAATAAAAGTAAAAACAGAAATACGTCAACAAAATGAACCCATACAAATCAATCTACAACAGAATTAATATTTATTTTTTCTTAAAAACTCGCAGAACAAAAAATCCGAGTTATTTCGGTATCGAGCATGTTACACTTTTAACCTTTAAATATGTTTAGAAATCGAATCGAAGCCTTTGGAAAGTCAATTATTGACGTCAAGGGACTACTTAATATTTAAGTGTTTTTAAGCAACGATAAGGCGTCTTCTTCATGAGCGATATAATCGCTGCTTTTGCACGTCATTGTCTCTCGTCGTGGGCACGCCGTAATCGGAGTGGTAAGTCTCCTCTTTGCGGAGTAGCTGAAAAGACGCCACTGTGTCCTCACCATCCGCATGACGTAGGTCCTCACTAGACACAGCAAGTTTGGTTTCGGATTCAAGCGGAATAAACGCCCAGGTGTCCACACATCGCAATCGCTCTTAGAGCAATTCGGCAGCGACGACCTCTCATGCTGGGGCCTGGTTCAGGCCATGATCCGAAGGGAGAGGAAATGGGATGCGGTCACCTCCTTCTGCGAAGCAATACGAACGTACATCCTCACGCAGCCTCCGCGACAGTCGCGCAGGGCATCTGAATAGCAAGGCGATCCCCGGCCAGGCCACAAGTGGTTCCACGCTCGCCTGAATAAGATGTCTGTAAAACCTAGCAAAGCTGATGCCCGATAGGACCACTGTGAATTTCTGCAAGCGAAACCGTGGTCCTAGAACACGAAGGGCTACTGAAGGACACAGGTGGGTTTTAGTAAGTAAAAGTCTAATATACCCTCTCACTCCGCTCCGCCGTGTGGAAACACGAATGTTCGCACATGTGTTCGTACACACAGCACACGTTCGTTCACGTTCGTTCGTCGCAGGACGATACTCGTGATGTCGCTGCAAGACAGTTGTTCGTGTAAGTGGTGCCTAATGTTTATTTAATTTAACCATTCTGAATAAATAATACGAACTGGTTGTTTTGCTTTGGTTTACGTACTAAGTGTGATTACTTAGGACAGGCTGTAGAGCCGGTATCTGAAAGTTACGTTGATGCGATTACGCACGGATTTAACATTTTGTTTTTTTTCAACTTATTTCAGTGAAAACGTTTTTTTTTTTTAAATGAATAAATATATGATGATGACGCGACATGCCTTTTAAATTCGTTTATATTTATCCGTAGACCAAATTCTATGAATGTGTGCCGTTTTGTCGCATCGCCTGCAACTGCCTTTAGATATTACTGTAATGCTTAGCGTAATGTTTGAGCGATTGGACCAGTTCAATTCCCGTACGGAACATATATTTATATGGCCTACATATATTATAGTTTTTTCAGATCTGGGACTCGTGTGTATGAAAAGGAGATTGGGCACTTATAGATCCACTTTTTGACGCGTATGGCCATTTGAGTTATTGTATAATTCATAACTTTTATTTTCATTGATTTTTTACTTAAATTCATTGAAATCATTTGTGGGGTTTCTATTTTCATTTTAATTAGTATTTAATACAATAAATACGTCATTTGTTCCATTATAGTGAAGCGACTCCTTTCTCAGTTATAATCGATCGATTAAACATTAACGTAAATCGTGGGTAAAGAAAAATATCTACATTCGTAACTAAAAAATATTAAGAGTTGTAATTACTATTTTTCTTTAATTATGTTAATATTTCTTTCTTAAAAAGCAATTTCTGGGCAAAAATAAAACAATTAAGATATAATCGATAATGTTACAACGCCGTAGTCAATTGATGTGTCACAACACTATTCGATGAAATGTCAAACAAAATATCGTTCACCGTGTTAACTGCCGGCTAGCCGAGAATATTGTTTTTATCTTTTCTCTGCTAACAAATGTAAATTCGTGTTGAGTTGAGTTTTAGGATTCTTCCACGTTCATTTACTACATCGAGCGATTTGACTCTTTTTGTGTGTCGCTGTGAAGTGAATTGTTAGAATGTTTTTACGTCCATGGTGATTTAATCTAGACTTGGGGACTTTTGGGGGCTGAGTCACCCGCGTCCGTAGGAGAATACCCATAGATATGCCCTGCACGTGGTCCCCGGGTGGTGCTAATCAGGTGACATTAACTGGTGGTAGGTTTCGACCGATGGCTTGTGACCACCCACTGGGCAAAGACGTACCGCCAAGCGGCCTAGCCGTGTTCCGGTATGATGCCCAGTGTAGCCAATTCAGAGGAGTTGGGTCGAAGTGGCGGTTCTAATGTATGCAGACCAGCCGGACCCGCGCTGGTATTGACATATCGGGAGACTAGTCGCGGAGGGTAGCGGGATCCGAGGCACGGTGCACCGCTGGCCGACCGCAGTTAGTTGGGGGCCCAAGTAATGTGCTAGCCACACATGAAAGGCTGCCCCGCCAACTGACGAAAAATCCCGGAATGCACCATCGTGCTGGTTGGCGACCAGATGAGAGGGCCCGATGGTCATTTCCGGGGGGGCTCGGGCGTCCCCGCAGTCTCCAGACTAGTGCCCCAATGATGCTGTCCTGCCAGTGCGTGACGAAGTTTAGCAGCATGGGACTCCATTTCACTTCCTTCTTCTCTCCTACCTCACTCTCAATATGCCAAGGATGAAAAAGAGAAAAGTTATACAGCGGCTGCACTCCCTCTCACTTAAAGTGCACCTCAGCAATATTAGAGGTCTGCACTCTAATCTCGCAGCAGTCCATCATCACCTGGAGACTGAAAAACCTTCCCTCTTTTTCCTTTCGGAGACGCAGATAAGAAGTCCGTCAGACGTGTCGTACCTGCCTTACCCAGGGTTTACCCTGGAGCACAATTTTAAACCACACGCTGGTGTGTGTTTGTACATCAGGGACGACGTCTGCTATCGGCGTCTCCGCAACCTTGAAGATTCCAGGTTCTCAACGCTTTGGGCTCTGGTGGACACAGGCATTGATAAAATTATCTATGCTTGTGTGTACCGTTTGCACAGTGGTGATCAGGAGACGACCAGGCTCACACAGTACCTTAGTGAGGCGGCGGATGCGGCTCAGCAGAGGTACCCTTCGGCACAACTGGTGTTACTGGGGGATTTTAATGCCCACCATCAGGAGTGGCTTTTCCCATACCGGTGCACAGACCATGCTGGTCGAGAGACGCGAAAGCTTGCGCTAGCGTTAAATCTCACCCAGCTGGTCCAGGGAGCTACGAGGGTGCCGGATGTTGATTCGCACACGGCCAACTGCTTGGACCTTCTGCTGACAACAGATCCAGACCGCTATTCAGTGTCGATATCATCACCGTTAGGTAGTTCCGACCACTGTCTGGTGAAATCTGTATCAGTCTACTCTCCGCCCGATCCCTGCCCTAGAGGCACCAGGCGGGTTTGGCGATATAGGTCAGCAGATTGGGATGGCATGCGATCTTTCTTCGCATGTTATCCTTGGCAGCCTACTTGCTTTTCTTCGGATGATCCATCGTGGTGCGCAGATGCTGTGACAGATGTGTTGCGGCGGGGGATGGAGTATTACATTCCATTCTCTGACGTGACAATGTCTGACCAGGCTCGCCCTTGGTTTGGTGTGGGGTGTGATCGCGCTAACGCGCTTAAGCACACGGCATACCGGGCATGGGCCGACGCTCGTATGCATAAGGCGAGTGACGTGAGTCAGAAGAAGAGAGCCTTCAACAGGGCTGCCAAGTCTTGCAAGAAGGTGATGCGGAGGTCTCGGTTTGACCATATTAGCCGCATCGGGAACAAACTCGCATCATACCCTGCTGGTAGTAAGGCGTTTTGGTCCCTGGCTAAGTCGGATGAATCAAACTTCTGCCGTCCCTCACTACCGCCACTGCTGAAACCCGACGGGTCGCTGGCCCATACCGCTGAGGAGAAAGCAAATTTGTTTGCCTCTCTCTTCGCGGAATCTTCGCGTCTAGATTCTGGTGACGCGCGGCCCCCTGTTAATCCTGATGGTTGCGAGACGAGTATGTCGGATATTCGCATCCATCAGAAGGACGTCCGTAGGGTGCTGCGTAACCTTGACGTGAACAAGGCTAGCGGTCCAGACGGGATACCGGCAATTGTTCTAAGAACGTGTGCGTCAGAACTGTCTCCGATCCTGACGCGCCTATTTAGGCTTTCATTTGAGGCTGGAAAAGTGCCGATTGCATGGAAGCAAGCTAACGTACAGCCCGTGCCCAAAAAGGGTAGCCGGGCTGACCCAGCTAACTACAGGCCAATCTCAGTAACGTCCATTCTCTGTAAGACTATGGAACGTGTACTCAACACTAAGCTCCTGGCATACCTAGAAGCTAATGACATCCTAAGTGACCGACAATACGGCTTTCGCCGAAATCGGTCAACTGGTGATCTTCTAGCGTATGCCATCCACATCTGGAGTGAGGCCATTGAGAAACACGGGGAAGCGCTTGCCGTCTCCCTCGATATCTCGAAGGCTTTCGATAGGGTCTGGCACGAAAGCCTTATAAGTAAGCTTCCTTCTTTTGGATTACCTGCTGGTTTGTGTGCTTTGATTGCAGACTTCCTGAGTGACTGGTCCATCCGGGTGGTCATCGATGGTTGCTCGTCCGGTCAAATGGCCATTAATGCCGGGGTCCCTCAGGGTTCAGTGCTCTCGGCAACATTGTTCTTGCTGCACATAAATGATCTGCTTAAGCCCGGTACCTTTGGGTATGCAGACGACAGCACTGTTGCTGAGAGTTACATATCCAGCGCGCAAGCTAGTGGGTCACAGATCCAGTCTCTCCGAGAGGCTATGGTCGAGCGCTTGAACTTGTCCTTGGAGGCAGTCTCTGAATAGGGCGATGCCAATTTGGTCAAGTTCAATGCTGCTAAAACCCAGGCGTGTCTATTTTCCGCTAAAAGGAGCCAATTCAGCCCTGCTCCTACTTTCCGGGGCGTAACCGTGCCAATAACCAACCATCTTGATCTCCTTGGTGTTACGCTGACGTCAACACTCAACTTTGGGCCATACATCGAAGCAAAGGCTCAACTGGCAGCAAAAAAGCTGGGAATCCTCGCGAAGGTAAGACGGTACTTCACGCCGGAACAGCTGCTCAAACTTTATCAAGCGCAAGTTCGATCGTGTATGGAGTACTGCTCTCATCTTTGGGACGGATCTGCCCGATACCAGCTTGATGCACTTGAGGCAATTGAGAGGCGAGCCAGGAGGATCATTGGCAATGACGCACTCGTTGAGTCGAGGCTTCAAAGTCTTGAGCATCGACGCCGAGTTGCTAGCCTGTCGGTTTTCTACCGGTTGCATTTCGGGGAGTGTGCGTCGGAATTGCATAACCTAATTCCGCCTAGCCCGTTCCATCATCGGACCACCAGGCGTACGGCAATGCGCCACCGGTACATGGTGGACATCCCACGAAACGTTTTGGGAACACATTCATAGTGCGTACAGCTAAGGAGTGGAATTCCTTGCCGGAATCTGTTTTTCCTGATGGCTACAACCCGGGAATCTTTAAGTCAAGAGTGAATAGGTTACTTCTAGGTAAGCGCGCTCCATCGTCGACCGCATCTTCGATTTCCATCAGGTGAGATAGCGGTCAAGCGCGAACCTATCAAGAATAAAAAACAAAAAAAAAAAAAAAAAACTTAAAACAATATGTGGCGCTGTGTAATTGTTATCTTTTATTAGCACACCATCTGCCTAGCCCCCAAATCAGAGAGGCCACTGATTCCATGGCCCGGAGGCAGGGTTTCAAAACGAATTGTTTTGAGATGTAACTTATCCTCAATACTCAACTTATTTTTTTTTTTCAAAAACCCCTCAATACATCATTTTGAATTTAACCTGGTTTTAAAGCATGACACTACCCCTTTTTTGTGTTTAATTTTTACTACTATACTGTGTCAAAAGTTGCGCAACCAAGTGTCATAGTAACTTGCCCAATCTCCTTACATGTTTATAAACGCACCAGGTAATTCCTAGTTTATGCATGGGTTTCTTTTTTCAAACAAATTGCCAGCTATTATTATTCGTGAGATTATAGGTAGCGGGAATGTTCGAAAGAGTTACCATGGCCCTGAAACGCAAAGGGCAACTGAAAAACAAAAGGTCTGTAGGCTTTAGTCAGTAAAAGTCTCACACGCCCTCTCGTTCTACAAAGAACAGGAGTTGTTTTTTGATGATTTTGCACCTCAAAAACATAGTGTTTTTTTTTTTTGGGTGGGAAAATCATCTAATGACAAATCGCGCTCTTGGGCGGAGCGGGAGATAGTGTCAGACTTTTACTGACTAAAAACCCACTCCTGTTCCTTCTTTGCCTTCGTCCCAGGGCCCCGGGTTTCACTTTCACACTACCCGTGGCCCCAGTAGGCTTCGACCCTGCTGGGCCCCTACTATTTGCTGACATCTCTTTGAGGCGCGCGTGGAACAGTACGCGCCGTTGACGACTTGGGCTCGGTCCGGACGTTTACCGGACGGTCGGACGGCGAGCTACCCAGACGCAAGTCCGCGCCTACGGTCCGCAAGCCCGCGCCTACGGTAACAAAGTGGTTTAAAGATACCACGAAAACTGGCATTAATCTGGACTATTGGTCTAAATTATTCTTTGTTTTAGACTACCCGATTCAATTCAAACTAATTTCTCAAATCTATTTCTAAATTAAAATGCAGCTATATTTAAAAATAGATATTGAAAAATTCAAACCGCGTTCTAGAACCTGAGTCAAGTCTCGAGATAACATTTCCAGTCGACTATACATTACATCAAAGCTGTTAATAAATATTCTGTCCAGCCAGTATCGATCGGTGCTATTTCCATCATGTTCCAGTCCAGGCTAGTTGAAACTATAAATAGTTAAAAAGTAAGCTGCTTTGATGCTAGTTTTAATTAGATGCTAATAAAATTGCTAGAATAATCTTTATATAACTTTGATGCTAGACTTTTATTAGACCTGTTATAAATAAACTGAGGGAGGAAGGCTTATAAAAGCTGACTTAAATTAATTATTTTTGTAAAATAGTGGGGATATTATACTGTTACTGAAAAACTAATTAGAGGGGTAATAAAAGTGGTGTGTTTTTGGTACTCAAGATTATATTTCAGCTCAAATCTAGTTGCCCTATGACATTTTAGATCCTGATTTTTTGGAATAAAAAGCCAATTTTGATCTACTTATTCAGAGAACCTGAAAGAACGAAAAAGAGTTTCAAACATCAAACCTTTAAAAATAAAAACAAATAACAATAACTAATATAAGTGGTAGGATATGCGTGACATTCGCACAAAACTGCCAGTGCTCAGCAAAATGCTGGGGCTGCTGATTTTCAGCACCAGCCGGCGTCGACGTTGTGACGTTGATCGGCTAGCAAAACTTGGACAACTTTGACTTATTGAAAGGTGGAGAATAGTTATTTATATCGTTCATAATTGTTTCACTTTTCACAATTTTTCTGGTCATTTATATAAAGCCAAACTTCCGAAGAAAGGTTTTTATAAAATATATGACAGCACTTTTTCGAGCTTGTGAATTGCACTAAGCAGACGAAATATATCCGCAGGAGAACCAAGGTTGCCGACATAGCACGAAGAATCGCCAAACTTAAGTGAACAGATGGCTGTTGAGGCCGAAAGGTTCTGGAGTGACGACCACGTGCCGGAAGACGCAGTGTTGGAAGGCCCCCTAGAAGGTGGACCGATGACATGGTGAAGGTTGCGGGAATCCGATGTATGCGAGACGCACAGGACCGTTTATTGTGGCGACATTTGGGGGAGGCCTATGTCCAGCATGATGATGACTTTATTTTTTAACATACATTCATTAAGTTTCGTACGAATGTTCGTAAACAAAGAACATACATACATTCATTAAGTTCGTTTAAACAAAGACATTAAAGGAGAAGGGAACGACTCCATAGATTCCTGGGCCCAGGTGTTAACTGAATCAAATTAACCTTATTTGTAAGAGAATATAATAACAACGCCTCACTGAAAATTTGGTGAAATTTGGCTATCCAGGAACCAAGTTATATGAATTATAGTAAAAGTGAGGTTATATTATTACATTGTAGTTTTTTATGTTATTTACGCAATACTTTGAATGGCTTCGGTTGTGTAATGGTTTTATGTATGGAGCGTGTGACGTGTCTAACATAATCTGATACGTTTGGCTCTCCCACGCCCTGGACAGTCGCTACAGTCGAAGACAAGTTTCTACATCCAATATCCTGTAACCTAGAAGCAGTAGGCACCAACCTTTTAAAAACTAAAAAAGGGGTAAGAGGAAGTAAAATAAAACACCAATATATGTATAAAACATGTATTTATTATTCATCTTCAATAATTATGAGAATATCAGCTAAAAATTGTGCAGGAGGTACGATATTTTCTTGGTAAGTATGTTGATTTAATATATTATGCTGTCCAATAAAAAGACAACAGACATGACGCCAACATGGCTTGATAGGCTAAAAGCACGATTTGAATAGGTAAAAAATGGGTAAAAACTTACAGGCTGAGATGCATGCCACTGACGAATAACTGATAAAATCGCGAAGGCTACCCACTGACCGCGTCATCTTCCAAGACTCTTCTACCAATTGAGTTACTGCGACCAGTCGCAATCGTACAATTTACACAGCGATCCATATCGTCAATATCCAATCGATAGGCGTAAACAGTTGTCCAAAATGGAGAACCAGGTAATTTAGAGTAGCAAGATCCGTCAAATAGTCCGTTATAATGTGCAAAGCCGAGGTCGTGGGGTTAAACAATAAAAGAAGGAAAATATGTGCGCACTCAGAACGAAAGAAAACGAACGAGTGCATTTGTCAGTCAGTGACTGACGGATGTCAGGCACAAGTGTTGGCAGAAGAAAAAAATTCACTATGAATCTATTCAATCGATTCCACGAAAGCTTGATATGCACTTGTCACTCGATTTTCATACATATTCTCATATTTTACCGATTTATTCATAATAGATTAGTTACTACAACATGGGTGCATGAAAGGAGCCTCCACGAGTGGCGTTAAATATATCGTTCTGCGATTCCAAACGCCCGGCGCACCCTGGACAGCTAGCACTCGGTAACGCAGAGTCTAGCTGACTAATCCTTTCACCACGATGGTAAACTCAAACGGTTCTCTTCAGAACCACGACCAACAGTCCTTCGTAAGGCCACTTAACAAAAATAACACCTCTGAGGGAAATCACCACCTGCTTTCCAAGCCCGCACTCACTGTTACCTCAATTAACATTGAAGGTTTCTCAGAAAACAAATCTGACCTTCTTTCCCAGCTATGCCGGTCCACGAATTGTGACATCCTTTGTGTGCAAGAGACTCACCGTGGCCCTAATCACCTAAGACCGCATATCCCTGGTATGACGTTAGTACTGGAGACACCTCACGCTCAATATGGCAGTGCCATTTTCGTGAACCCGCGTATCTCAGTTAAATCTGCTTCCTCAAACAACGACAACTCCATAGAAGTCATCACTGTGGATATTGGTACCTGCACAATTACCTCAGTATACAAGCCCCCTAATATACCTTTCGGGTTTCATAAAAACATTAATTTTGAAAATCAACCTATAAAAATAATAGTTGGTGACTTTAACAGTCACAGCATATCCTGGGGGTACCGCGAATCCAATGCTGATGGTAATTCCGTCGAGGAATGGGCCGATGCTTGTGAGCTGACCTTATTGCACAATGCCAAACAACCTGCATCATTCAACAGTCGGCGCTGGCAACGTGGTTACAACCCAGACTTAATTTTTGTGAGCAGCAGTATAAAGAGTTTATGTTCAAAGCTTGTGTGTCAGCCAATCCCAAACACACAACATAGACCTATAACGTGTGAAATACGTGCTGCAATCAAACCGACTCAAGTTCCTTTTAGACCTCGGTTTAATTTCTTAAAGGCAAACTGGGAGAAGTTTTCGTTGGAGGTTGACGCAAAACTGAGTGGTATTGAACCCACACCTTCCAACTACGAATTGTTTGTGAACACTATTTGGACCATATCACGTCAGTGTGTACCCAGAGGCTGCCGAACTTCATATATACCTGGTTTGAATGAAGAGTCCGCGGAACTTCTTAAAAAGTATGAAAAGTTCTATGACAACAACCCTTTTTCAGAGGACACAATATCAGCAGGGGAAGAACTGTTGTCAATGGTTGGTGATAATCGTAAACAAAGGTGGATTACAACAGTTACTAACACCGACATGACCCACAACAGCAAAAAAGCCTGGTCTACGATTCGAAGATTAACTGGAGACCCACCAGAGCCCGTTAATCAAGGACACGTTACGGCGAATCAAATTGCCCACCAGCTGCTACTTAACGGCAAACCACCACACAGACTTCCTAAATTGCGGAGAAGCGTAAACACTTCTGGCGATAGCATCGACATCAGTAAACCTTTCACACTCACTGACATAATTCTGGCCATAAAAGCATTAAAAACCGGTAAGGCTGCTGGAGTTGATGATTTAACAGTGGAACAACTGAAACATCTGGGATCTGTAGCTGTATCGTGGCTTCTCGCCTTCTTCAACATATGTTTGCAAACCACAAATATTCCAAAACTGTGGAGACAAACAAAAATCATTGCGATCCCGAAACCAGGGAAGCCTCTCAATGACCCCAAAAGTTATCGGCCAATATCCCTACTATGCCACACTTATAAGCTGTTTGAAAGGCTACTGCTGAATCGCCTTACTACAGTAGTGGAACCTAAGCTCATCCCGGAGCAGGCTGGCTTCAGACCCGGCAAGTCTTGTTCCGGCCAAGTCCTGCGGCTAACTCAGCACATAGAGGATGGTTACGAGGCTCATAGGGTTACAGGTGTCGTATTTGTGGACTTGTCAGCTGCATACGACACCATAAATATAAAGAAGTTACTTGCTAAAGTCGGTGCGCTAACTAACGATCGAGGGTTTGTCAACATTTTGAGCGAGCTATTGCACAACCGTCGCTTTCAGGTGTGTTTCCAATCAGATAAGAGCAGATGGCGTCGACAAAAAAACGGTCTTCCTCAAGGCAGTGTGTTGGCCCCTACGTTGTTTAACATCTATACCAACGACCAGCCCACAACGCAGCATACTGAACGCTTTTTATATGCCGATGATTTGGCCTTGGCGGCACAATCGCTTACTTTCGCAGAAGTTGAAACTGCTTTGACACAGGCGCTCGAGTTGCTTGGTAAGTACTATGACAGTAATGCTCTTCGCCCGAACCCGTCCAAAACTCAATCTTGCGCGTTTCATCTTCGCAATAGCTCTTCAAACAGAAAACTCAACATCACGTGGCGGGGTACTGACGTGGAGCATTGTAAAAACCCGAGGTACCTGGGTGTGGCGTTGGATAGAGCGTTGACTTTTAACGTGCACTGCCTCAACACGAAGCAGAAGGTGGGGTCCCGGAACAACCTGTTGCGCCGCCTTATATCTACCAACTGGGGAGCAGCACCCGATGTTCTTCGCACAACTGGCATGTCTTTATGCCTCTCTGCTGGTGAATTTGCGTGCCCCGTGTGGCACCGATCAGTACACGCAAAACAAGTAGACATCGCCCTGAACGAGACGTGTCGAATTATATCAGGATGCCTTAAACCGACTCCGCTTAATAAGCTTTATCCGCTGGCTGGTATTGCTCCACCTGCTGTACGTAGGGATGTCGCATGCGCGATTGAGAAGAAAATTCAAGAATCCGATTCCCGACATCCCCTCTTCGAACACAAAACAGCCCCAAGTAGGCTTAAGAGCCGGAAGAGCTTCTTGCGTAGCACACGGGCCATCGATGAGCCGCCACCGAAAGAAAGAATAAAGCTTTGGGAAGAGCATCACCTACCACCACCCGACTTCTTGAAACCCCAAGAACATCACCCGTCTGGTCGCGATTTGCAGTGGTCTGTATGGAGAGCACTAAATCGGTTGCGAACCCAGGTAGGCCGCTGCAAACACAACTTGGCAAAATGGGGTTTTATAGACCCGTCGGATACTCAATGTGAGTGCGGTGCTCCTGTTCAAAACATGAGCCACATACTAGAATGCCCCAAGTGCCCATACACCTGCACTTTGGAGGATTTGATGAGTGCTACCGATGCTGCTATTAATGTAGCCACCTATTGGGCCCAAACAGTTTGACGAGTTTACCATCGAATCGATAAGAAGAAGAAGTTACTACAACTAATCTATTATGAATAATTCAGGAATTATTTAATCGATTATTTACTTTCATTAACTTAATTTAAGTTTTCTCGCTTCCTGGGTAGAAACATGGTACCATACTTTGTGATTTCCTTTAAAAAAATATAACGTTTTTTTTAATACACATTTCAACTAGTTAACTGCTGGGCCCAGAAGTCCCCTTCTCCTTTCGTAAGCGATGCCATTCTAAACTTCATCTTATTTCACTAACGTCTATCGCCATTTACAAATTGAAGTTCATCCTTTCCGAATTTTTATTACTTTTTTTTCTACATTGCCAGTCTCATCAGAACCTACCAATAATGCATGCTCAATTCTCAATACCACAAATAATTCTCACCTTTGTACAGTGAACTCATGAATCATTCACGTTCCAATTTTGAACCTGAAATTAGAGCATTCGTTAGAGATCGTTCGCAGGAATGCCTAGAAAATTTCAGTGCTCGCTTTGATGTAATCTCGATGGTAAGAGAGCTAAAGTTCTAGTAATTTAACAGGATTTGGAATTTGAAATAAAATGCTGGTATCCGTTGAGTCTAGCTAACAATTTGGGACACACAAGTAATTAGGATGGTGGAAAGAGCCACTGGCTATCACTCAGCTAATCGTACATATACATAAATGTTGAAATTATTTATGTACAGGCTCTACTCCCGGCGCGTTTATTCGATATTCATGAAACAAATAATCTAACTAAACGTATTTTATTTAAACTATGTTATTATAATAACATTACTATCTGACAGTGATATTTCCCTCTCTATTTTTTAAACTAAAAACTGGATCCTGGGCACACAAATAGCATAATCGTCACAAAAACCCCTTTCCTTGTCTTTATATAATTTTTAATATATATTTGACGGCACAGGATCAGACATATTGTAGAATAAAACGATTTCGTCAAAGGAAAGAAATTGAATTTATTATAGCTTCTTTAATTAATTATTTTACAATGAACTAGCTTTAATCAGCTTCTATATAAAAAAGATAATTAATTCAACACCATACAATAATTATCATGACACCCAGTAACACAGTAACACATTAGTTCAAATCAACATCAGAGCAAATATAACGAGGAATAATACAACCTGTGCATCCGGCAACGCTTGAAGTCAGAATGCCTTTTGCTCCGTGGAAGTCGCTGCGTCCCCGCAAGGGGGCGCGGCGGCGGGGTACAGGCTAGGCCTTTGTCCCGCGGTGGCAGGGTAGGGCCCCGTAAATACGGGACCTGCATTGGGGTGCCTTGTAGGCGGCAACCTCAAGGCAGGCGCGCTTACGCTGCTTGCCTAAGAGTAACTGCACTGTGTTCAGTAGGAGCGCCTCGGCACTGCTCCTGCAGTGCCGTTTTTCACGACATCTCGGCGGTCAGACCCCGCCGGGTGGAACCCCCGGTTACCCGGAGGAAGCCCAGCGAGAGACGACCAGCGACGAGAATGCCGGCTTTGGGGGCGCTCCCTACTGAGGATGTAGACCCCCGCCTGTTACGCTTCCAGATCGAGCCGGTCACGCTTCAGGCTCAGGGGACGTGGTGAGAGTATGAGCGGTAATGGAAATTGTGTGTTACACCGCTCATGTGGGCATGCAAACGCGCAACCGCGCTACGCGTCCGCTGCGTGAGTAATATGTATGTAGAGTCGTGATTGTATGGGGGCTGGAGCACGTCATGCCTATATTAACTTAGAACACAACGTGCACCGGGTGCGTGTGATGATTGAGGAGTCTAATTCGTGTGAGTGAGTCGCGTGTAGGTGAAAGCGGCTCACTCAGGCGTCAAGTCCGGTGGGTTGGACACGTCCGGTAGGAGGTCACGGGGAAATCGCCTCGCGTCAGGAGGACGCGCGTGCCAGGGCGCTATGTGCTTGACGTGCTGCCAAGCGGAAGCGTCGGCACGCGAGAACATGTGGGACGCGAGGCGGACACAAAATTGGTCCAGGCTCTCCATCTCGAGGTCCCGCTGTATGACGTCGTTCCTCACCAGCGGGGGGGCGTTCGCGATGGTCCGGAGCGCAAGGTTCTGTTGCGCCCGGAGGCGTCTCTTGCTGGGCTCGCTGGTGAGGGCGAGCCAAGCTGGGGCGGCATACGTAATGATGGGGCGGATGTACGTCTTGTACACGCCCAGCTTGGTACGCAGCGGGAGGCGAGAGGAGAGCACTGGGCGGAGCAGAGCGCGGGCTGCCCCGCTCTTGGCGGTGACCTGCCGGACGTGGCCTCTCATGGAGAGCCGACGGTCGATGGTGACCCCTAGGTACTTCACCTGGGGCGACCACGCGATGTCGGCTCCATGCAGCTGGAGAGGTGGTGGGAGGCGAGCAGACCCGACGAGCAGCGCCTGGGTCTTACCCACGTTCACCGACAACCTCCACTTCGACAGCCAGTCGGGAAGCTGATCTAGTACGCGCTGTACTTTGACTGCTGCGTGCTTCGCGTTAAGCGAGGAGCTTATGTACGCAGCATCGTCGGCGTACAGCGCGAGCGTGGTTTCCTGCGTCGTGGGGATGTCGTCGGTGTAACATGAGTAGCAGGCCGGCGATACGCAGCTACCCTGCGGTACGCCGGCCGCGACCGGGCGGGCGCTCGAGAGTGCGCCATCGACCACCACCTTAAAGGTCCTATCCGAGAGGAAGGAGGAGACCACCTTTACGACGCGACGGGGCGTGCTGGTGTGAGAAATCTTGTAGACCAGGCCTTCGTGCCAGACCCGGTCAAATGCCTTTTCCATGTCGAGGAATACTGCAACCGCTCGCTCCTTCTTGTTCAGCGAGGCGGTGAGAAGGTGCAGTACCCTCGACAGCTGGAGCGTCGTGCTGTGTTCCGAGCGAAACCCGAACTGTTCCGGACGTGGAGTCAGGTGGGGAGTTAAATGTCGCAGCAGGAGTCTCTCAAACACCTTGGACATAGTGGGCAGCAGGGTGATCGGCCGATAGCTCTCCGGCTTCAGCACGTCCTTGTTCGCCTTCGGCAGCATTATAACGCGCCCTTCCTTCCAACACCCAGGAAAGACCCCCGTGCGCAGCACCCCCGTGAACAGGCGCGCCAATGCCGCTACCGAACGGTACGGCAGGTGGCGCAGCGCTGTATTGGTGATGCCGTCCGCCCCAGGGGCCTTCCTCAGTTTCGTGGACAGGATGGCGCGTCTGACTGCGTTAGGCGAGAAGAAGATAGGGTCTTCCTCGGGAGCTATCGGCGAGGCGAAGTATTCTCCAAGGTGCCTCTCGACTGCTGCGACATGGTCTTGGTCAACAGTCGGGTTCGGCTGGAATTGACGCTCCAGGCACTCGGCAAAGATCTCCGCACGGTCTGCTGCGGAGTATCTTGGGGCCCCGTCGCTATGCAATAGCGGACGCACCGGAGCTGGGGTCTTCGTTAACTGCCGGCAAAGCCTATGGATTGCCGGCCAGTCTCCTTCCGTAGATATGACGTGATCGTCCCAGCTCTCGGCGTTAAACGCTTGGAGCTTGGCTCTGACTCTCTCCGCGTGGCGGTTTAGGTGTGCCTTCTGCACAGGGCATCTCGATAGTTGCCACCGTTTGCGAAGGCGCCTGGTCTCAGCGACCAACTCCTGCAGGTGCTTCGGCAGGGGCCTGAAAGCTTTCCCCTGCGGCTGCGATATAGTGGTGGTCGCCTCGTCAAGGGCGCGCTGGATGCAAACGGTGACCTCCTCCGCCAGACTATGTACGTCCGCGGAAGAGACGACAGGCCAAGCTGGCGTGGTGGTCTCCATCACTTCCTGGAACTTTGTCCAGTCCGTTTTTCGACGTGGCGCTGGGGGCGAGAGTCGGGTCGGCATGTCTGCTAGGACGACGAGGACAGGTTGGCGATCCGACAGCATCTCGTCGTCTAGGACTTGCTGGGTGATCTGGCAGTTCAGGCCCACGTGCACGGTGATGTCTAGCACATCCGGCGCATACTGGTACTGGTCCGGATAATGCGTCGGAGTTTCCGGACCGGACACCACGTACCCGTGAGCCTGTGCGTCTGCGAAGAGTCGTTTACCCCCGGAATTCGCTCGATTCGAATTCCACGCTGGGTGTTTACAGTTGAGGTCGCCGGCCAGGAGAGTCGGCCTTGACGACAGGAGCATGAGTGCCCGCAGCTCTGTTATGTCGAATTGGGCTGCGGGCGGAATATAAGCCGCGAAGATATTCAGGTCCTCACCGGCGAGGTGGACCTGAACACCCAGCGCGTAGATGGAGTTGAGGGGCGTCGAAGGTAGGGCTTGGTGGACGACTCTACGCCGCACTAGTACCGCCAGACCACGGTAGGTAATGCCGACTGCCGACTTCTCGTCCTGCCTGTAGATGAAATATCCCGGGAACCTGACTGTGTCGGCAGGCCCCAGGAGAGTTTCGCTTATCAGCGCCACGTCTACTTTTTGTTCCTTGAGGAGGAGGCGGAAGGGGGCGACCTTACTCTTGAGGCCGCGGGCATTCCAATGGATGATCCTCAGAGACCTGGCCATCGGTGACCGGTAACGATCTCGATTAATTGAGGCAGGTCCCCAAGGACCACACCTATTGGATCCCGCGATCCCATCATCCTCCCGACTAACCCCATCAGGTAGCGGAGGATCTGAGGGAGGCGGGCTCTCAGCAACTCTGTGCTCTCCTCCGAGATAGATTGGCTCGGAGGGCCTCTGCCTCGCTGCTGCTGCCGAATAGGGGCAGCACTTGCGTGTGCGGCCGCTTTGGGGGCGGCTCGGCTCGCCTCTGTGTGCTGCTCCTTCTTCTCCTCGTCGGCAGCAACAGGTGCTGCTCTTGAGGGGGCCCCTGTCCCAGAGGGGGCAGGGGCGGTCGCCGCTTCGGTGTGGGAGGGAGGGGGCGGGGGCTTCTTCCCCCTCTTCTTCCCCCCCCTCTTGGTCATCCTCCGCCTCCCGGAGGGGACTTCTTGACCTCTGATTGAGGGCCCGTTGGCTGCCGCCATCAGGGACGCACTAGGCGCCTCCTTCTCCTCGGCGTTCACAGGCCTCTCTCTGGCTGCGTTCTGCTGGCGCTGTTGCCGGGAGATGGCGACAGTACCCGCTCGCTTGTTCCTCAACTCGTTGAGGAACACGGGACATTTGGAGTGGCACGCCGGGTGGTCGCCTGCGCAGTTTGCGCAGGTGGCCGGTTCTGACCTTGGGCGTGGGCAGTCCTTTGCGGCGTGGCTCTCGCCGCAACGCACGCATGCGAGCGGGCGATGGCACAGGTGGGAGCTGTGCCGGAACTTCTGGCACCTGTGACACTGTGCGGGCCCTTTCTTGCCCCTCCACGCCTCGACTCGGACACCACGCATTAGGAGTAATTCCGTGGTGTCATAAATTCTCCTCACGTCGGGCGTCCTCTTTAGCACGGCATGAAATATGCAGCCAGGTCGTCCCTCGCGCGCCTTAATGTTGCGCACGAACTCTGGCTCATATCCCAGCCGGCTCAGCTCTTCTTCAATCTCTGCCGGTTCCGTGTCGGCAGGGAGTCCACGGATGGCCACCTTAAAACTGCGCTCCGCTGGGAGCGAGTAGGCGAACCAGGAAATGCCGCTTTCCCTTTCCAGGTCGGTGAGATACCGCTGGACCACCCTATACTCCACCTCGCTTTCGGGGAGGAACCGAATGCCGCCTTGGTACGGGCGGGCATTCGGTGGGAAGCCCAGCAGGCCTCTCACCGCCCTAAAGTGGGCGGCCCAACCTGGCAGCCTCTCCACAATCAGCGGAGGGTAGCGGGGAGACTTCTTCTTGGCGGCAGGAACATTTCCTGACGCGGAAGGTGTGGGGGCCCTCGCGGAAGAGGGGGCCCCGATGTCCATCGGGTCCGGGTTGCCCCTCAGGCCCGATGAGGTGGATGGCAGGGGGGAGGCCGGTGGCGAGCGCACCGCTTCGGCGAATGTGGGTGACCCCACACCATCCCGCCTGCGCGGGGCGCGCTGAGGTAGGGGGGGGTCCTTACACGGACGCTTCGCCTCTTCGGCGGCCTCGTCGTCGGAGCTGCGGGGTCTGCGTTGTGGCCGAGCGTCCAGAGCAAACTCATAGCCAAAACTCGGGGTCTCCAGTGGTGGGGGTGGGGGGCCCTCGTCCGGTGAGCCGGGTCGCGTGAGCGTGTCGAACGACACGTCTCGGCGACCGACATGAGAGGAGGCCCCCGACGAAGCCGACATGTCCGACCCCTGACGGGAGGAACACGCGGACATGGCGACGGGGGAGTCCTGGGCGGAGCCCCTTGGTGGAGGTGGAGAGAAAAATGGCGGGACTAACCTTTCCGCCGCAGCGGCCGAGCCCGCCAGCATGCGGCGGGTAGCCGGCGAAGCGGTGCGGCGTGCTGGGCCGGGCTGTGTCCTTGCTTTCGGCTCAGGGCCGCGTTTTCCGGGAGGGATGCTGGTGAGTGTTTTCGATGTCGCACCGGCACTGGACATCGATTCACTGGAGGTGGTGGGCACAGGTGGGGCCCTGGTAGGCGCTGCGGAGCGCGCAGCCGGCGCGGAGGGCACAGCGGGTCGCGCGGGTGCGGCACTACGCGCGATGATGTGCTCCCCCGGCGCAGCGGAGCGCACGGCAGGGGTGGGTGAGCGCACGGATTGGTGGCGGCTAGGCTTCACTAGGGGCCCTGGGGCCTGTATGGGCACTGGGCGGAAGGCGGAAGGACGAACCGGGACGGCCGGTTGTCGGCTCGACGACGCTACCGACGAAACGCGCGCAGTCGTAGACAGCGCCGGCGGGTGACGAGCGGCCGTGGACAGCTTTGGCGGGTGCCGAGCGGTCGTGGACAGCTCTGGCGGGACGCCAGCGGTCGCTTCCCTCTTCGTCTTGGAGGCAGGTGGGGCATCGGGCGTCGAACCCCCAATAAATGGGAGCGACAGCGTCCGGTCCCCCATCGGTCGATCCGGGGTTGGGGTCTCGGAGTCGTTTCCCAACGAACTCCGAGGTCCAGGCTTCTTGGGCGGCATAACGTCGCACAAATAGTTTGTAAACACACGTTTAAAATTCACATTCACATTATTTAAAATAGTTTTTAAAAATTCAAAATTAAAATTGGTTAAAATAGATTAAAACTTTGGCACGTTGCCTCCGCGACCACTACGGTGTGTATAGGCACACCGGGTAGCGACGGGGTGGCCTCCCCTGTGTGCTCCCGCAAGTGCTAGCCGAAACCAGCACCTACGTCATCACACAAAGGGTAAGCCGACTAAAAATAGATGTGGTCCGTACGGGAACGAGGCGCGACTGTACTGCCTGGGCAACGGAGCAATCCCAATGCCTTTTGGCCGTTGTGCGGCCTCTTTTATATGCTAGCCTTGGAAGTGGGGTAATGTCGTAATACGCTACGACGTAGCATGCTACGACGCAGCGCGCCTTGGCTCCGCCCACAGTGGTGGGGAAATGTCGTAGCGCGCTACCGCGTGTCCTGATGCACAAGTTGTTTACAATGCGACGCCGACACGGCCATACTGACGTGCGGACGTCCTCGTACGCTCAGCTTACAATGTTACATCTAAAACACGGAAAAAAAAAATCTGTTTAAGAAACCGTTTGGTCATCCTGCTACTGTTTCTGGTCCGGTCTACTTAGAGACCCTTCAGATATTGAAGCACTTGGTCCAGTCAGATGACTCTACAAGGCTTTTTTCTTGGTCCGGTCAACATCTGACCCTACAAGATTAGACCCCTGGTCCGGCATGGCTATTATTTTTTTTTATTTTTTTTTTTATTTTTTTTTTTGCCCTTCAGGTATGTCCCTACAGTTAAACTGGACCGGACCCAGCTAGACCGAACAAGTATTGTTCCTTTAGCTTAACTAAACTTCGGATGGTGTATAAGTGCTTTTGTTACAATTTTAACTGATTCAGGGCCAACAGATTCTACTGAAACAGCACGCAAACCAGTGTTTCTACAATTTGGACTATTATGAGAATTGGTAGAAATAGTGTCACTTTTAGCAGATAAGGTATCACTATTGGCAGACATGGTATCACTATTGACAGACATGGTATCACTATTGGCAGACATGGTATCACTATTGACAGACATGGTATCACTATTGACAGACAGAATATCATCATTGTTAATCGGTTGACTAGTTTCATGAACAAGAATCTCTGTGTTATTATTCGCCGACACGTCATCCTCATCATAATTTTCTGCGATTTCCGAAAAAAATGACTGACCGCGGGGTACTTCTCGCAAGTTTTCGTGAGAGTATTTGTAGATTCTATTGTTCCCATTAATGTGCTTTAACTCGTACCTATCATTTTCTAAAATAGCGGTTACTTTAAAGGGGCCTTTGTATTTACGGTCTAGTTTCGTTTGGTGTCTTTCCTCGCATTTAACAAAGACAAAGTCACCTACTGAAAAAGGTTTTACTACTGCTTTACCCTTGTTAAATGGACCTGTGTCATATTGGGCCAGTCTTTCTATATTGGCAGAAGCATCGGATCGAATAGTTTCAAGGTTTAACCTTTCTTCATCAGGAGGATTAGTAGATACTCTTGAAATCCCTAATGAGCTTCCTTTAATGCCAAACATTAATTCTAAGGGCGTAAACCCTGTTACTCTACAACGAGTACTATTAAGGGCTAATTGAATATCGCCTAAATGATCTTGCCATAAGCTATCCGAATCTGTTTCAGCTATAGTGAGCATACTTTTTAAGGTTCTCATGACACGCTCGACCTGGCCATTTGCCCTACTAGAACCAGTGGCTATTAAATGTAAATCAATACGATTGTCTTTACAAAAATTCTTAAATTCTATATTATCGTATGACCTACCACGATCTGCAATTATTTTTTTTGGGGCGCCGAATAAGTTCACTGCAGTTTTGAGCGATTTAATAGCATCGGATGCATTTAGGGTTAGGGTATGCTCTAAAAAGACGAATTTTGTGAAAGCATCAATGATCACAGAACAATATTCTTTACGCTCGCTTTTCCCGCTGAGTTTACCAGTTAAATCTAAATGAATTGTATGCCATGGAACGGCCAATTTAGGGATCGGATGTAGACGGACCTGCTGGGCTCCCGATGGGCCTTTGGACGCTTTACATACGACGCAAGAATCTACAAATTTCTTAACAAGTTTAGACATATTTTGGAACCAATAAAGGTCGTATAATTTATCGAGCGTTTTTTCATAACCAAGGTGTTTTATTTCGCTGTGTACATGATTAATCATTGACCAGGTTAAAGAGTGTGGCAATATTGGTAGCCATTTAGTGGTTTTATTACGTTCAATTTTACGGTAAAGTATGCCCTGCCTAATGTCGTATGTGTGTGATATTTCAGACGGGAACTCATTTGAACGGAATTTGGAAATAATGTCTGATATTTCAGAATCTCGTTGTTGTTCTACAGACAACCAACTCCTCTCCAGTTCAGACAAATTTACGATTCTAACTGGTTTATTAGTAAAAGACGTGTCAGCATGATTACGTGAAAGAAAGTCCGCATGTGCCATGTTTTTTCCCTGCCTGTAGATGATGTCAAAGTCATACGATTGCAAAATTGCCCACCACCTATGTACTCTAGGTGTAAGGTCTTTTTTGGAATGAGAGGCCTTTAAGGCATTACAGTCGGTAAAAACCGTGAATTTACGTCCATATAGGTAGTGTCGAAAATGTTCCACAGATTTAACTACGGCCAATGTTTCCAACTCATATGAATGATAACGACTTTCTGCACTAGTGGTTTTATGACTAAAATAAGCGACAACGTGAGGTAGATTATTAGTTTTTTGTATAAGTATCGCCCCATATCCTTCACTGCTTGCATCAGTATGGAGTTCAATGGGTAAAGAAGGGTCAAAAATTTTCAAAACTGGCTCAGAAACGAGATAATTTACAATTTTCTTGTGTACGTCATTATGTTTAGAGGTCCAATTAATTTTACCCTTTTTGACCGCGGTTAAAGGATACAAAGGTTTCATTAACTTTGAGAAATTGGGTATAAATTGTCGAAAATATGTGGCTAGGCCTATAAATTGTCGGACCTGAGTAGAAGTACATGGAGGAGGGATATTTTTAAGTGCTTCAATCTTATGGGGATTTGGTCTAATTTCTCCAGAGGATATTACAAAACCCAAATATTCAATTTTTTTCTTCATAAATGAACATTTTTTAAAGTTAAAAGAAAATCCAGCTTCAGATAATATATCCAGCAATCTATTTAAGCGAATCAACCCTCCCTGAACAGTTTCTGATGCAGAAAGTACGTCATCCATGTACACCAGAATTTTATCGTCATTTAAAGGTTTAAGTGCAGTATTAATAGCCCTTTGAAAAACCTGCGGAGCATTTCGTAAGCCAAATGGCATAGTTAGATACTCAAACTGACCCGAAGGTGTAACAAATGCAGTTTTTTCTATAGAATCTTTATGGACGCAAATTTGGTGAAATCCCGAGGCCATATCCAAACTTGAGAAAAAACAGGCCCCATGTAGCTTATCGATTTGATCACTAATTAGTGGTAAAGGGTAGCTGTCTGGTCGAGTATTGCTATTAAGTTCTCTGTAATCAACACACATACGATCGCTACCGTCCTTCTTTTTTATTAATAGTATAGGACTCGCGAAAGGTGAGGAACTTTCTCGAATTATATTGGCATCTAGTAATTCTTGAACTTTCCCATTAACTATTCCTAATTCGGTGGGGGATAACCTGTAAGGTCGCCTATGTACAGTTTTATTTGGATCTATGAGATCGATTTTTAGTTCACCGGTCTTAACACGCGTAGTGGGAAGATTTTGTATAAAATTCGAAGAATATTTAGTTAGTATATCAATCAGAAGTTCCTTTTCTTTACCAGTAAGATCTGTGTCAATCAAATTAGTATCAAGAGGCATTTCAAACTTAGAGCTAAGATTAGAAATTTTACGTTTGGAAAAAGTTAAAGTATCGTTACTAATCACAACAGATATTCCTTGTTCTAAAATATCGCGACCTAATAATATGTTTTGATAGGTAACATCGAGAATACAGTTTTGTACCGTGGTTGGACATTTTATTTGGAGTGAGCAATTAACATTATTAGAACCGACCCCCTTTAAAAGTACTTGTTCATAAAACTTTTCACCTGTAAGGAGATCACAATTACTTTTTTTCATAAGGCTACATTCAGATCCAGAATCAAATATAAAAGGAAATTGCATACCACTTATTTCTAGGACATCACGCGCGGCTCTGGAACACAGGTTTACTTGTTTGCCGGTGTTGCTCGGTGTGGTCTTCTTTCTTCTTCCAGCGTTTAGGGCAGGTGGTGACCACGTGGCCTGCCTCGCCACATATGAAGCAGGTCACTCCGGGGTTCGGTTTTGCTGAAACAGGTGTACCTTTTGAAGCAATGTGTTGTTTGATACGGCATTCCTGCCCCCGATGACCAATCTTCCCGCAGAAATTACAGATTCCCCGAAACGGTGTTGAGGGACGGGGTTTTTTAGTCTCTGATTCAGGAGTGCTCGGTCACTACGTTTTCCGGTAAATTTGCGTCAGGAACCTTCTCAATAAGTTGCCATAATCGCATTCCTGCTTCAGCTGGGGTTTCTTTATTTTCAATTTGAAATTTGATAATTAAATCAAAATGATCCTGCATTGTCATGGGTTTGGAAAATTTAGAAACCAGCATTTCCTGAATAACAACCCATGAAATATTATCTGGCTTGATTTTAGTAAGACACATGGCAGCGCGGCCCTTCAAGGAGTGCGTCAGGGCTAAAATAAGGTCTACACCCTCCAGCTTCTTATTCTCAATTATGATCCCACTTAATGCACACCAGTTGATAATGTCGGATTCAGGTGCATCGGGATCGAAAGGGACCAGCATTGTCTGCATACTGGGTGTCACGTGGCGAGGTGTCATACTGTCTGCTATTTTTTGAAAAATAGACTCCATACTAGCCGAAAAAAATGACATTTGTTCCTGTATTAAATTGCCGGCAGTCCCAGATAAACGTGGGAGTGGGTCTGATCCCACTTCTGATGACGGCACAGGATCAGACATATTGTAGAATAAAACGATTTCGTCAAAGGAAAGAAATTGAATTTATTATAGTTTCTTTAATTAATTATTTTACAATGAACTAGCTTTAATCAGCTTCTATATAAAAAAGATAATTAATTCAACACCATACAATAATTATCATGACACCCAGTAACACAGTAACACATTAGTTCAAATCAACATCAGAGCAAATATAACGAGGAATAATACAACCTGTGCATCCGGCAACGCTTGAAGTCAGAATGCCTTTTGGCCGTTGTGCGGCCTCTTTTATATGCTAGCCTTGGAAGTGGGGTAATGTCGTAATGCGCTACGACGTAGCATGCTACGACGCAGCGCGCCTTGGCTCCGCCCACAGTGGTGGGGAAATGTCGTAGCGCGCTACCGCGTGTCCTGATGCACAAGTTGTTTACAATGCGACGCCGACATATTCATAAACATAGGTATATTATAATAAAAATGTACGTATGTTTATTTTTAATATGTGTATTTACTTTTGTACCCTTGTTTTTTTTAATGTTTTCTTTTTTCTATGCACCTGCCATGTTGTCTTTCCACCGTCCTTGGTTGACTGGTAGAGAATGTCTAAGGCTTTAAGTCCGCCTTTGCTCTTTCGTGCTGCATGAACTTTAATGAATAAATAAATGATACACTACAAATATCTTGTTATATTAAGAGCGTTTTGATAACTTTGAACAATATTTTGACGATGGTTACGCACAAACTTACTTAGTAAATACTTAAAGCAAACGAATGACAAAATGAGCGATGTATTCGGACGTCGGATGTTCGAGGGTTGACGCTTCCGGACGCCGCTCCCATGACAATTTGCGGTAATGACGGGTTTAGCGTTTGAAAGCGTTGACGCTGGTTGGGGCTGAGAATTGCTAATTGCAATGCTGTCGGATAAAGTTCACTTGTAAAAGCTGGTGTATTTTTGGAGCCAACGGCGTAATTTCATCTTATTGGAAGGGGTTTTTCAATCCAATTACGCCTTTTTTAGCAGAAAAATGTGAGAGTTAATTGCCAACACGTGCTACATTAATATGTAACCGAGATATTTGTAATACATAACCATGATGTTAGAAAGTAGCATATTCTGAACTAATTGACCTCCATTGGTGTAATTGCTGCAAGGCGTTCCGATTTGAGAATAAACAAATAAATAAATAATGATTGAATAAAGTGTCCATGGAGTTCCTTGCACATTCTTCTCCATAATAGATCTACGCTTCGTAATGTGCAATTAGCATCATTTTCTGACTGACTGACTTCTTGAAAATTCAAAAGTGCCTGTAAATGGTTTATTTGAGACTAGCTTCTGCCAGCGGCTTCGCCTGCGTGAAAGTAGGTTTCTCCATATAAACTTTGGACCGCTGTTTCAACCCCTTAGAGGGTGAATTTTGTAAAATCCTCTCTTAGTGCTAACCTACGTAATAAAAGAAAACCCTTTGCAAAATTTCACGCTTCTAGACCCAGTAGTTTTGGCTGTGCATTGTATGTCAATCAGTTTCTCCTTTTATACAACATATAGTTTTCGTATATGCGAAACACGTGTCTAGTATTTTTATGTAAAGAATCTATGTACAAAATTTCATAACTGAGCCATGAAAAATCAGCTTCATAAGTTACCTGGTTATCCGCATAAATACATGGTCACCCCGTCATCCGAACGGCTACGGATTGTTTTGCTCTCTCACCCAACTGTGCACTGGCGCCTCATACACGCTATGACCTACCGTGACCTGTGTTGTACTTAGTATCGGTGGTGTCCAACTTGTAACCTTTTATATTTTTAGGAAAAAAATATAACATGGTGTAAAACTTATTGGAATCGATTCAGTTCCTGATTCTGAACACACTTTATTCAGGTTTCGCATTTACTAAAAATAAGGTTGTGTATGTACATAGATAAATGCTTTGACTTATTATAACACTAATATTATAAAGGCGAAAGCATACTACGGGCTAGCTTCTCGTTGGAGGTTTTCAGGGGAAGAATTAGGGAACATTTCCTGTCAACACCCATAAATATGTATGTATAGGTTTTATTTATTGTATATAGTATGTTTATGTATTAAGTCCTTGCACGTATTTATGTAGTTTATTTTAGTTTTAAGTATAATATAATTTATGTTACGAATTGTTTAAGTTCTGTTGTGCAAATGAGTTATCCTCATGTTGAAAACTTAATATAATAGGTTTGCTGTAAGAAAACCCAATAGGCTATTTGACAGTATGAAAATTAAGTTCATATTTTTTGCCATCCACATAGATTAAGGGTTTTAAAAACGATTTGTACCAATATATCTAAAAAATAATGGACTATTTATAAAAAAATACGAAATAAAGTTTATTTTATTTTACCTAGCGCCATGTTTTTGAAAACGATCGCTATTGGCTGAATCTATTTAAACGTCACAAGTCTGTAAATATGTCTGTCATTGACTGCTATTCCTTTGAGTGCCTATGATACAATTTTGACGCTGTGCTATTAATTGTCATTAAGTGATATTTTGCTGATTAATTTATGATTTCTTACATTACCTACGGTAATATTTAGATACCAAATACCTATATAATTTTAATAATAATATTCCACAACTATCACACAACGCCGTCTAGTCCCAAGCTAAGCAGAGCTTGTATTATGAGTACTAGACAACTGATAAACATACTTATATATTTCTAAATACATACATATTATAGATAAATTACACCCAAACACAGAACAAATGATCGTGCTCATCCCATGAACATTTGTCCTGGGTGGGAATCGAACCCACGACCTCCGGCATAGCAGTCAGGGCCACTAACCACTAGAACAACAGGCCGGTCAACAGGCCGGTTTATATAATACTATATATATATGGAGAACAAACAACTACGTTAAAGCAGAATGCGGGAGCCTTCCTAAAGTTGATGCTCTTATGGTCGGTGATTTCTTTAAGAATAATCCCGATTTTTATGCCGCCGAGCTTAGAAATATGAAGACAGCAATGTAAGTACCAAATCACGTATTAATTTGCGAGCAAGTTACAAACACTTTTTGCACATTTTGACATTTTCGGAACACATAAGTACAAATAGTTTTTCCGGCGTTTTTATCGACGTGTTTGTACACGCTGGCACTACACACCATTTGTAACTCATTTTTGGGGGAAATCACTGTTAAAATGAACACAAACAGCAAAACATTAAGTCAAATAGTTCACTGCAATGTTTATTTACTGGCGTGTGACGTTTACAAATATAATTTGACGCGTATTATCAAATATGGCGTTTTGGCGGCTTATTTGAATAATACAACTTTATATGCTATTTTTTATGTTAATCTTTACAAAAATTGAAATAAAACACTTTTTTTGGACTCTATTAATAATACTTAATAATATGAAGTCGATTCCAAAAATCAGTCAAATAGCCTGCCCCCCTAGCCAAGTTACATCGTTTCGTTCGCGCCGAACGCCTCGAGTAGGCCACGCCTCCGATTCCTTTGTTCTGACCACGTGACTGAGAGTTGAGATGACGTCAGAACAAAGGAATCGGAGGCGTGGCCTACTCGAAGCGTTCGGCGCGAACGATACGATTGTAACTTGGCTAGGGGGGCTGTTGTGGGTTAAGCTCGCCTGTGTACATCACCTGCTCTATTTTTCATTGACTGTATAATTTATGTACAATAAAGAATATAGGAATATAAAGGCGAACGTTTGTAACTATGTGTGCGTATATGTTTGGATTGGAATGTCTGGCATATATGTAGACCACGGAATAGGACATAGGATATGCTATTCCGATATGTTCCGAATATGTTCCGAATATGTTCCCTTGGAACAATTTTCTTCAATAACGCGGGCAAAACCGCTAAGAAGCTAGTATATAGGGTGACTGGCAATTAGTGTACGATACTTAAACACGTGAATGTGCTCATGATAACAAACAATTTTTATTATGGGAGTAAAACCGCAATCGCGAAAAAAATATCAGCTGTTCAGTACATTAGGCAAACATAAATGTACAGAACAGCTGTTTTTTTTTGCGATTTCAGGTTTGTTCCCATAGTAAAAGTTGTTGGTTATCATGAGCACAATCACGTGTTTAAGTATCGTACACTAATTACCAGTCACCCTATATACTAGTTACTGCCAGCGTTGAAACTACAAATATAAATAAATTACATAATATATTTGCTAAACAACAACAACTTTGCTTACACAAGAAGTTACGTTTTTGGCGAAAACAGGCCTAATTAAATCTAGTACGCCCCAGGTCTCATATATCAGAATTTTAACAATGTGGTTCAACAGAGTCTTTAAGTTACGAGTGAATAGGTTACTTCTAGGCAAGCGTGCTCCATCGTCGACCATATTATCGCTTACTGGTCACATAGTGGTCAAGTGATAACCTATCAATAAAAAAAATAGAATTATTTCAAATCTCACTAAAGTAAAAAATATAGTCGCCAAGTACGTCGAAAAATGGGTATTATAAAGCATCTGAAGGTAGCATGCTGAAAACAAACTTTATAGGAGGCTTTATAGGATGCAAGCTGGCAGAAAATGATTCTGGCTGGTTTTGAAGTTTCAAGAGAGTTTGGAATAGATAAAAAAAGAAAAGATTTGTTCATAATTTGGCTCAACGGGAAACAAGGAGGATATACATTTTTAAAAGAAAAAGTGGTTTGTAAAACACTATCTCATCATCATCATCATTTCAGCCGAAAGACGTCCACTGTTGGACATAGGCCTCCCCCAAATGTCGCCACAATGACCGGTCCTGTGCGTCTCGCATCCATCGGATTCCCGCGACCCTCACCAGGTCATCGATCCACCTTGTGGGAGGCCTTCCAACGCTGCGTCTTCCGGTACGTACTCGTAGTCACCATCCCAGAACCTTTCGTCCCCATCGACCATCTGTTCTGCGAGCAATGTGCCCTGCCCACGCTGCCACTTAAGTTTGGCGATTCTTCGGGCTATGTCTGTAACCTTGGTTCTCCCTAACCCCCCCTACCCCTATCTCAATGCATTATCAATGCATTATAATTAACAATTAGTCCAGTCAGTCAGTTAGTCCTTTTTTTTTTTTTTTTTCGGTGGGAAAATCGCGTTATTTCCCGTAAATAAAATGTGTTTCTTTCTTTTTCTTTCTTTCAATTTACTGCAAAATTTACCCTAACTTACAGAAAGTAAACAAAACCGCGCTAAAAGCCTAAAAGCGACATTTGACATTTCAAGGACCTCACTCTACACTGGCGCCTCTAGCGGCAAGTTCTAATACGATAGCCTTAATTGAAAGATGTCTGCTGCAGTCCAGAGCTTAAAATATGTCCCCATTACGGAATGTAAGGGTTAAGTAATTTACGACAGTAAGTAGCAAGTTTCTTCGAGTAGACTAATGTCTAGATTTAGTGTCAAAACGACTGCTAGCCGTGAGCTCCATACATTTTAATTTCAACCAATTTGTCGTGTTTAGTTCTGTATATATTTACTCCTAGTTTGCTGGTTTTGTAAGTAAATAAGTGACTATGATTAGACTTAATTTATTTTTATGACCTATATACTAGAGAGCAGTGGCGGCCGAGTGGTAACGGCTCCAACTTATGAGTTGTAGGTCGCGGGTTCAAACCTAGTCAGGCGCATTACTTTGTGTAATTTATTTCATCACCACTGCTCTCAAAACGGTGAAGGAAAACATCGTGAGGAAACAGGCATGTCCTAGAACTAAAAATTCGAAGACATGTGACATTCATCAATCCACACTGGGCCCGCGTGGTGGATTACGGCCCATTCCCTCTCCTAGAGAGAGGAGGCCTGAGTCCCACCAGTGGGAACATTAAAAGGCTGATTATGCTATGCTATGCTACCTATATACTTGGAAGGTATGTACTCCTGTTCTTTGTTTCTGGAGGTGGGCGTTGATAACTGCGCCTCAATTTCAAACTATTGCAGCTATCATCGTACTTACATAAATTGTTACGTTTATTTCTAGTTTCAATTAAAGATTATTATTATTATTTATTATTGTGTATGTACCTATTGTATGGAAAACGTTACACTGCGTTTTCCATACCTATTGTATGGAAAACGCAGTGTTGGAAGGCCTCCCACAAGGTTGACCGACGACCTGGTGAGAGTCGCGGAAATGCGGTGGATGCGAGGCGCACAGGATCGATCGTTGTGGAGACGCTTGGGGGAGGCCTATGTCCAACAGTGTACGACTTTCGGCTGAAATGATGATGACGATGATGATGATGATGATGAAACTATTCTATTATACAGGGTGTATTTTTGAGTGAGGTGATTTAAGAGCAGTTTTTGGCCATTATTGTCATTTCTAGTAGGTAGGTACTCATACCATAAATGATCTTTTTTTTTTTGGTATTTTGCTTTTTTATTTGACATGCAATCTTTATTAGTATTTTTCATTGAAAAAGATCTCTCTACGTCAACTGAGGTGAGGTTTACAAAATACACTTCCTCCTCCTCGTCATTAATGCAGGAAGAATTTTTTTCTGCTATATTTTTGAAATAGAGTCTTAAAAATAAAATGTGCTCCTTAGAATTAATCTCGGGATTTTAGGCATATCCACTTTATTCTATCGCTCTATGAAATCAGTGTAAGTACTTAAATAACTCAACCCAATTCCGACCTCTGGTGATGTGATTTGTACCCGTATGAAGCGGGGGGATTATTAGTAAAATAATATATTGATTTTATCGACCATCGCTTAGTGGTACCAATACCTTATCTTCTTGTCATCACCTTTCCGCAAAGCCCCAAAGACACAGTCAAGAATAACTATGTAAATAAGCTATTTAAATAGACATTAACTAATAAGCGCTGTTAGTAGAACACCTTACGTGTTTAACGCTGATTCTAGATAGGTATTTTTTAGGGAAGTAACAAAAGTGGGTATAAACGCTTTGACTTTGACTTTGACTTTTGACTTATTAAATATCGGAACCGAATTCGGAAAAGGAGTATTTTTAATTTAATTTATCAGAATCGGAACCGAAATTGGAAGCAGAAGCGGAGGCAAAAACGCCAAATGAAACACTACTAAGGGCCGTGTCCCTCTGGGACGCCATGGCGGCGTAGCCAGGTCACGACGTCAATAAAATGCTTGGCTGACTGCGAGATCAACAGTGACTAGGTGAGTTACACACCATAGAGCTGTATACATTTTCTTGGCTGCGAAAACTGGTGGTGGTGCTTACCATGGCGTCTCAATGACGCACGAGTCTTAAACTAATCAAAAACTCGGATATGTATAAATAAAAAGCGAATTCACAACATTCCAAATACGAGACAAAGCAACAAGTGAAAGAGTAATCGACAGAAGGCACGGGGGGAGGGAAGGTTCCCCGCGCGACAAGTATAAGAGTGTTTGCACCTCTGATATGAGTTCCGCTTAAAATTTTTCGGAGCCGAAAAAATTTGGTATGGAATGTATTATGTTACCTGCAATCTCTATAATTGAAGTATTCTATACAATACCTAGACAATGTATATAACGTTAAATTTTGATCGTTTTAATCCCTTGGATCGGTGGTTTTACTTACAAAATACTCGCAAAATGCATGAATTCAGTAGTAGCGCCACGAGTTAGTTACCTACACGTCGTCGTTGCTAACTATCTAGGTACACCGCCCGATCAAGTTTAAAGTTATTGACTCGCTCAGCTGATGTTCACGTAAACAAATTAAATGATTTCAAACTTCATACGGCTTTGGAGCGTCGTTATTGCTTTGTTACCCCTATATTTAATGTACTCTGTGTGCTTTGTGCTTAGGTTTCGGGACATACCTCATAAAATTAAAAGAATTATGCTGAAAGCGGTAGGCACGTAAAAATAAATCCTTAAAGGCCTGCTAGTATTTAAAAATGGAAAAGTTCTAATTACACGATTTTAAAGAAGTTCTGTTACATACTTACCTAAATAACCTTTTGATTTATTCAACACTTAGCGACACGTAGGTAATAATTGTTCATTATTACGTGTCGGTTGGCCACTGGGGCCCTGAGCGTGTGAAGGTGTCCGGAATTGTCCGTGTTCTAACAAGCATCAAATTCCGTCTGGGCAAACAATTTTGGCGGCTACAAACCGCCAAAATTGTTTGCCCAGACGGAATTTGCGGGTTGAGTATACCACGCAGTGGCAAAAATTGCAAATTCGCTGTACATGTTCCGAGTCGCTTGCGCATACCCGCGATTGTGTAAAATTGCACCATGGCAACGAACTCCAGGTTGGAGTACGCGTAATTACGAGACGCCATTACTTTCGCACGACAACACACCGATGACGTCTTAGAGAAACTGAATTATTTCATGACGTGGTCACTGTGTCCATTACACGATAGGTTTTGCTGTCAGTTTTGCCACGGTCAAATATTTTGACTGACGAAAAACCTACCGTGTATAGCGATGACTGACGTTTACATGGCGAAAAACGTATGGCGATAAAATTCCGTCATTCAAACATCATTCATGATTGATGGTTTTGATTGATGCTTGCATGACCGTGTAATGGACGCCTTAGAGTGCGGGTGCGCAGGGTGCGTTCCTTTCGCATTGCCAATCAAACAGAATTTGTGGGCGGGGTTTGGTCTAGATTTGCAAATTTATGTGAGTCCACGTTGACTGGGCGTACGCGTCATTTATGTTAGCAAATTGTCAGTATCGTATGGTAACTAATGGTTCGCATTTTTAAACTCGAATAAATTTGCGCATGAGTGAATAAATTTCACTCATGCGCAAATATATTCGAGTTTAAAAAAATAAGTATTTTATTTTTTTTAATCTTTAAAAATCGATAGTGTTTCATGCACCGGATCGACCCTCCATGGGATTAAAACGATCATAATGTAATCGTGTAGAATACCTGGGGCATCCAGGCAATGTATCAAATGAAAACCTAGGTAATGTATATAATTCCTAGGGATTCTATAGAGTACCTACTGTTCCACCGGTAAAGTGTAAAATAAATAGATTTTGGTGTATATCTATTTAACAATGTTAACCGACTTACCTATAAAATGGCACGGGCAAATGAAACATGTTATATTACTTAAAATCAATGTGTGTAAAAGACGAGAACAGGGAAGGAATTGACATAATTTTAGGGTACCCCGACACGGACAGGTGTTAGAAGGCTAATTCGGGAGCAGAGGCCCCGCCTTTCGCTTTTACGCTTTCGTGGTTATTTTTTTATAACCATCCGAAAATAGGAGCCTTACTTTAAACTCTGGACGGAAATAGGACCAACCGCCGCAGACTGAAGGCGCACTGAACTGTCCTGCGTTCGCCCAGAGGACACGGTGGAGCATACGGTAGAGGTGTGCTCCGCTTGGGCAGAGCACTGCCACGTCCTCGTGGGTTCGATCGGCGGCAACGATTTCTCGCGCCGGGCCTTGGTACAGGCCATTGTCCGGAGCGAGGAGGAGTGGCAGGCGGTCGCCTCCTTCTGCGAAGCAGTAATGCTAGCAAAGGAGGAGGCCGCACGAGCACGCGCGAGGGAGCGAACCTTACGCACTAGCCGCCGGGATCCCGATTCCGATTTCCAGCCACCATACCGCGGGCTTGCGGACGGCGAGCAATGGGTAGCTCGCCGTCAGACCGCCCGGTAACCGTCTGGACCAAGCCCAAGTCGTCGACGGCGCGTACTGTTCCACGCTTGCGCTCCGCCCAAAGCACGAGATGTCAAAAAGAACTGTCCTACGTTTGATTGTTTATACCTACCTAATCACTTTATCGAATTGTATTGAGAAGTAAAATGATTCAAGTCCTAGCCATTCTTATTGATTACACGATACCCACATAGGCCCGCCTGATGGCTGATCGTAGCCCGAACCATCCTGATGATCCTTCATATAATACAATTTTTTTTTAATTGATATAAACCAGTGCTTGACTGCGATCCCACCTGATGGTAAGCTGTGATGCAATCATTGATGCTGAGGCGCACTAGTTTGTTAAGAGCCTATTCACTCTAGCCTTGAAGACACCTAAATTATAGTTGGACGGGAAGACCGCAGCAGGCAATTTGTTCCAGTCCTTCGATGTACGCGGTATAAACCACGAAGTGAAACGCTTAGTCCGGACCGTTGAAGTTTCAACAACGTAAGGGTGGATACTCGCTGTACGTCGGGTTGTCCGATGGTAGAAAGGAGATGACGGAACAAAGTCATGCAATTCCCAAACACACTCCAAAATGCAACCTGTAGAATACCGATAGGCTGGCTACCCTGCGCCTGTGCAAGTTACATAAAAGCCTGTAAAACAACATACTATATTAGTAAATTGTATTTTAAAACTCCAACATGCTACGTTACATTAACATGCTACATACCATATATAAGTACCAAAAGCTCTAACACAAAGTTTGTTCTTTGAGCATGTCGGGCTTCATGAGGAACTTCGAACCACATTCGATAAATATGCTTTACTTTTAAGTATAGGTACAGACTATGGGTAAAGAAAGTTAATATTAATCTAGACTATCGTACAAAGTTTAGTTCAAACAATAGACATGCATGAATCTTTTAGAAAGTCCTGTTGTACTTTTAGGGATCTGTAACCTCAGTCGACAAAAACAGGACCCTTATAGGATTACTTTGTTGACCATCTGTCCGTCTGTCAAGACCCATTTTCTCAGGAACGTGTAGAAGTAGCATAGCATAGCATAGTCGGCCTTATAATGTTTCCCACTGTTGGGACTCAGGCCTCCTCTCTAGGAAAGGGAATGGGCTGTAATCCACCACGTGGGCCCAGTGCGGGTTGGTGGATGTCACATGTCTTCGAATTTTTGGTTCTAAGACATGCCGGTTTCTCACGATGTTTTACTTCACCGTTTTGAGAGCAGTGGTGATGAATTAAATTACACAAAGTAATGCGCCTGGCTGGGTTTGAAGCCGCAACCTACAACTCTGAGCAGTGGTGGCCGAGTGGTAACAACCCTAATGTTCTAACTACTTTCTTATAATTTATTTTAATTTTAATTTTCTTATAATTTTTCGCTCTCGCGTAGAAGTAGTAAGCTGAAATTAATATCAAACACTCAGGCCTGCTACCATCAAACAGCAGTGTAAAAATCAAACTTCTGATGATTGATATGCCATGTATGCTCCGTTTAGGCGCATATTTTGACGCTCGCCAGGAAATCAAAACCTATTTCGGTCTAGGCAAGGTCTCATAGCACAAGTATAGAAAACCCTGAAAACTGTTTTGTAGTTACGTCATAAAAAAAACTTTTTGGAGATTCGGAAAAATCTTCGAGGTTCGATTTGGAAATTGAACTATTTAAACTTAGCTAAAGTTTGTAAGGAATCCTCGGTGCGTGACTCTCACTTGGACCGGTTTTGATTCTTAGCGAGATTATTTTTTCTTGTATCGATAATGAGTAGAAAGTAAATATAAGTACCTACATAATATAGTTTGTGTCAATGTAAGTAAGTATAAAATGTGCAATTATGGACAATTAAAAATGACTAAATATTGATTCTATTGTAATCAGATATCATAAGTCGCCAGCCTTATTAAACTTATTATTTTATTTATTTATTTAACAATTTATGTACACACAATAATAAATACAAGAAAAGAAGAAGGAAACAGAAGAATAGTACAAAGGTGATGCTTATTTCAAAAGAAATCTCTTCCAGCATACCTGCGAAAGGAGAGTTGGAGAAAATAGAGATGTAGACACTGTGTGTAGAAGTAAAAGGAAAATTGGTACATACAAAATACATATAACATCCAAAAAAAAAAAAATAAAAAAAAAAGATATAATACTATTATAATTATATACACATAATAAAATAAATATCACAAAAATACATAATAAATAATATAATAAAATAATACATACTAATATGCAACTATGACGAAATAGAAAGATAGTGTTCTTTCACTCTTCTTTTAAAAACTGCAATAGTTTGGCAGCCCCTAATGTCAGGTGGTAGTGAATTCCACAACCGTACCGCGTGCGCAGTGAAGGAGTAGGAATAGAAATCGGTGGAGTGGGGAGGGGATTTTAGGAGATTCTTTAGATGCGATCTGCAAGGTGCATCAGAAGGACGTGAGTAGGAAAAGCGTTCCCGCAAATAGGAGGGCGTTTTAGGGTTATGAAGGATGTTAAATAGCAGACATAATATCCGAGAGTTCCTGCGAAGTCGAATAGGGAGCCACTTGAGTATCTTGCGAAAGCCTGAGACATGATCATACTTTTTAAGATTGAAAACAAAACGAATACAAATATTTTGCAAACGCTCAAGTTTATTTAAAAGCTCCTCGGTGACATCCAAATAACAGGCATCAGCGTAGTCAATGATGGGCTGAATGAGTGTTTGAGCGAGGGAAATTTTGGTTTTCAAGGGCAAAAAACTCTGAAGGCATTTTAAGGAATGGAATGTGTAGTGCACTTTGCGACTGACTTCAGCGACATGGGCAGTCCACGATAAGTACGAGTCTATGATAACCCCCAGATTTTTAGCCGTCTTCGCGTAATCAATTTGAACTCCATTCAACCAGAGCGGAGACAGCGTCGCAACATCAAGCTTGTTCCGCATAAACCTGCCCCCGATGACCAAAGCCTGGGATTTCTTGGGGTTTATTTGCAGCCCAAAGGACCGCGACCACTCCCCAATTAGCTCCAGGTCACTGTTCACAGCGGACACGGCGGCTTCAGCATCTTCACCACGAAAGTGATGATAAAGCTGCAAGTCGTCGGCATAGAGATGGAAGTTAGAGGAAATTACTCTAGTGACAGAGTTAATAAAAATAGAAAAGAGAAGAGGAGAGAGAACGCCACCCTGAGGCACACCCGCAGTAAGACAACACCAATCCGATGAAGACTCATCGAGGCGTACCCGCTGCGAGCGGCCATAAAGATAGGAATCAAACCATCTAACACTGGAGGAGGAGAAGTTTAGGGATTTAAGGATTCCAAGAAGGATATCGAAGTCAACAGAGTTGAAGGCACTGCTGAAATCAAGAAGAACAAGTAACGTGAGAGATTTGTGGTCCATAGCCCAGCGGATGTCATCAGTAACCTTTAAAAGAGCTGTGACAGTGCTGTGACCAGGCCGGAAACCGGATTGGAAAGGGCTAAGAAGATGATTACTAGAAAGAAAGAGAGAGAGTTGCTGATGGACAATGTGCTCAAGAACTTTAGAAAGATACGGAAGGATAGAAATTGGTCTGAAATCGGTCACAGAGGCCGGGTTAGGGATTTTGGGTAACGGGATAATATGGGCTTGTTTCCAAGCATCGGGAACCGCGCACGAAAACAAGGAAAAGTTAAAAATGTGGGTTAAGACGGGAAGTATTGCGGGAAGAATAGGAGAAATCATTCTTGAGCACACGTTATCATTACCTACAGCGGAAGAGGAGATGGCTTGAATAGATTTTTTGACATCCTTTTCACTTACAGGACTAAATTCGAAAGAGGAACACTGAGGCAATGGCAAACCTGACAACATATTTAAGGTAGCTGATTTGACGTGTGGATCTATAGTGACAGGAGGAAGAGAGAAATGTTTATTTAGAGCACACACGTCAGTATCTTTGCTAGAGATGACAGGGGACTTACCAATACCTACAGTTTTCAGAAACTTCCAAACTTCGGAGGAGTTCCGGTTGTCAAGAGAATTATGGAAGTAGCGTCTCTTTGCATCTCTACACATACGACTGCAGCGATTACGCAGCTCCTTAAACAAACCCTGGTTGCGCTCGGAAGGACAGCGCTTCAACCTCCTTTTGGCTTGGTCTCTACTTGCCATCGCATCCTTAATGGCGGGAGTGAGCCAGGGAGCCGGAGCATACCTAACTTTAACTCGACGAATAGGGGCGTATCGATCGTAAAGATTTAGTATCTTACTGTTAAAAATATTAACCATATCGTCGACAGAGGAACTATGGAAAACATCAGTCCAGTCAGTGCCAGCAGCATCACGCAACAATGCCTCCAGATCCATGCCCTTGTAGTTCCGAAGATGAATGTATTGTGGCTTACGCTTAGGAGGGCGAATCTTGTAAGACATGAATATTAGATCGTGATAGGAAAAGCAAGCGGTAAGCTGGCCGTGGACAGATACGTTATTAGGATTGGAAACAATCATAAGATCTAAAAGAGAAGGGGAGCAGTTCGGAAAATGATGAGTAGCAGAGAGAGGCAGAATACTGAGGTTAAAAGAAGATGTGAGAGATTGAAGTTTATGGGTACGAGCGTCATTCTTAAGGAGGCATGTGTTAAAATCACCCATCAAGACTACGTGGTCATAAGTAGGACAGAAATTGTTTAGAAGTGTATCGAGAGAATCAAAGTAATCAATAGTGAGGTTAGGACTGTACATTACACCAAGGAACATTTTCACATGATGCAAGGAAATCTCTAAGAAAAGATGCTCCGCTGACCCCGAAAAGGAAGATGGTGATGCACTGATAATTTTGTAAGGAATACCAGCACGCAAATACATAGCAACACCACCACCGCCCTTCCCCGTTCTATCATTACGAATGAGAACAAAGCCAGGGAGGGAATAGTGAACCGAAAGAAGAGAAGGTTTCAGAAAAGACTCTGAGATAAGTAAAGCATCTAAATGTGCACAGTTAATGGATGCCAGAAGATCAGAGTAATGGCGAGGAACACTCTGGGCATTGATGTGCGCTATATTAAGGTTGTTGGGATAGTGAGAAAACAGAGAGGAAATCTGATCACCAAGATTCAAAGGAGAGGAATTATCACTCGCAGCACTAAGGAAGCTGCTAGAAGAGGAAGAACAGGAGAAGAAGTCATCATTAAAATCACCATCGCGCATATTATGCAAAAATACTATATAATAAAATAATAATAATATATACTTAAACAAATAATATTAATAGAAATAAAAATAGAAATTAAGATAATTACTATATACGCCTAACTAATAAAACCACCCGAACGCTGTTGTTGGAAGAGATTTTAACAACAAAATATATAGATACTCAAAAAGGTACAAACACAAACTTGCTAAATCAAATGAATAAGTAAGGCTAGCGAGAATAACATCTACAATAATGAAGCACGGTACAACAAAACGTAAAATATTATGATCTGACAGATGTCAAATGTCATGTCAGACAACAAAACTAAAAAAAAAGAAAACAAAATTAATAGATCTACCGACAGATGTTGATATAAAAAATATAATTACAAATTGAGCAAAACTGTGGAATTCTTGGGTACAAGTGAAAGAAAGCAAAGTGTACCTACAACGTTAACTACAATAAAACAGTCAATATGAATCCTGGCCGACCATGGGTAGTCTAGGACAGAAAACTTAGCGGCGGGCTTTCCTCAGAACTTTTCCTTTAGGGGTTGCTGCAATAGGCAATGGAGCCCCACCTGCTGACGAGGATGAAGCAGCAGGCCCGTGGTCGATCGAAGTAGCAGCGCCGGCGGCGATGGGGAATAGCGCGATTAGAGATTGAAGCTCACCCATTGTTGTTATCTTCCGGCGAGACTTGTCAGGCGTTAAAATAACAATCTTTCCCTCAGCAGACCAGCAGCTATTGATGTTGAAGTGCTTGCGTGCGGCCATAAATACCTGATGGCGTGATTTAGTCAGAAATTCCGATATAGTGATCCCGCTACCCTTGAGTGTCGTTTTAGCGTCCCAGACCAACCGACGATGCTCCATTTTGTCAAAACGCACCAACACAGGTCTGGTTTTATCTTGGGGGGAACCAAGTCTGTGGCACACATTAAGGTACTCCAGTTTGAAGTCTCCGATATGCAGCTGCTTAGAGATTATATGTAGCACAGTGTCACTCATCTTTTCACCGGACTTTTCAGGAATACCATGAAACATTAAGACTTTTCTTCTCATTGAAGTTTCATGATTGTCCAAACTCAGTGACAAATACTCAATCTGTGTCTTTAAGTGAGATAGCGTTTTATAGACAAAAGACTTGAACTCAGAGAAATCCTTTGAAAGAGAAGCAAGGTCAGAGTGAGTGGTACCTGTTCCAGCTGTAGCTCGCTGCAGCTTATCTTCATAGTCACTCATGCGGGAGCCAAACAACTTTTCTAGTTCCGCCATGCTGTGCACAAGCTTGCTGTCCATAATAATGTAGAAATAGAAGTGTTGTGGTTGTGATATAGAGAAAGTTGAAGGATAATATAAAGCGAAGGTGGGTTTATGAGTTATTTAGTGCATATATATTGTTAAAAATATCAAATAACTATTTTAATTAAATATTTAAATACAGAGCTATAAAAGTATGTTTACTTGTCACGCCTACCCACGTAGGAAAAAAGTTACTTACACTTATTATTTATATTGTAAGGGATTTTTACATACGGATACACCGTATCGTACGTTATCAGCTATATCACCTTAGTAATACTTATTAGCCTACTAACTAAATTTTTCAATTCAGTTCAAATCATTTATTGTGGATCATAGGTTCATAAGATGTTTTGTTACAGGTTCTGCTATGTCCCGCCAATGAGGCATACAATTTTTTTTTATTATTAATTTGGTACATAGTTAATAAATAAATAAATAAATCAAATTGTTACATTAAAATTAAATTAGCAAAATAATTAGGTCAAATTATGATGTGATGTTCCTCTTCGCTGCTTTTATCAAACTCCATTGCATAAAACACAACCTACTAGATATCACCGATACGAATAAAACTGACTGAAACAATGGTACCGTTAGACGAAATCGTATTAGGCTTGGTTTCAAAGCTTCACCGGGCATTGTTCCAAGTTTCCAATCACGAGTCCCGATTGGTTTTTCTCGAGGAAACACCAATCACATTTTTTTCTCTAAATCTGGAATCAAAAGTGTTGAACATTTGCAGTGTAGCGTCTATTACAAATAGTGTTTTTTTGAGGTGTTTAATCATTTACCACACCTACGTTCTTCAGTTGCCATGTGGTTTCCTAGTTAGTGGAATTCCTTTTCAGAAATTCCTTCATCGGTTCTGCTGAACACCTATGATTTTGCTTACACCTCTTTGAGGCACACTTGGAACACTACGAGCCGTCGACGACTCGGGCTAGCTCTTTACCGGACGGACAGACCGTGAGCTACCTATTGCTCGTCATCCGCAAGCCTGTGCTCACTGTGGCCGGGGATCGCCCTGCGTTTCCCGATGCCCGGGGCGTCTCCTGTAGCGGTAGCTGGGGCGTAAAGACATCCGTTCCCTCACGATTGCGGCCATCTCCTTTACTAACATTACTGCTTCGCAGAAGGAAACGACCACATCTCATTCCCGTTCGTCCAAGCGTCGATGCCCAAGACTTTGGAGTTTTGACTTTTTATCTACCTTACTAACCTTGAGTATAACACAAAATTGAAACTGAACAAAAGGCACTTAGGCATCAAAGTAAATCCCCCAGGTAATGAAAATTAAAAAGAGTAATATTTACACTTACCAAATTTTAAAAGGAGCAACCCGATACGGCCCTTGGGTCCCGAAAAAGTGTTCTTTTTTCTCAAAATTTAATAATAGGTTGCTTTGAAGAGAAGATCTTTGGATTGACTTGGAATTATAAATTCAAATAAATTTTATTTTAAAGGTACGTTATTCTTTTTTTTCAAATTAGGTATTTACTGGTTTCTTTGTGTTTTGTACTCGTATTTTCTGTTATATCGCATTACTTATAACCTTGAAAGCTAATAAAAAAAAACGTTTTTTCATATTCCGAGTTCAAACGTACAAACTATGCATTTCAAAGGGCAAGCAATATCAATGACTTATTTATACCTACGACTTTCTTCTAAAAACAGAACACACTGTGTTCTTGGTTTAATAGCTTTCGTTTTGAAAATTTTGCTTTGTGGCCGCCCTAAGAAAAGTTATTCGTGAGATAAAATTTCCCACGTGAAAGTGATTGCAACAAAAATAGACATCCCATTCATCAGCAGTTTTATGTCCGTATACATCATCAACAATTACAGAAAAAACAAAACACAAAGAAACCAATAAATACCTAATTTCGAAAAAAGAACAACGTACCTTTAATATAAGTTTATTTGAACTTATAATTCCAAGTCAATCCAAAGATATAACACTTCAAAACAACCCGTTTTATAAAACGATAATTTCATAGATAAAGATACCTATTATGTACGAATAATCTATTTATCAAAGTTTTAATATAAAACGAAAATAGGATCATAGCTCTCATAAATCCAATATGTAGCCGGTATTTACGCCATCCCGATTATATTATGCGTAGAGCCTCAAGATTACATGTGCTTAGAGGATTTTCGCTTTATATGATAATTTTCTTTCGTCTACCTATTCAAGTTCAGTGGGGAACCGGCTCACAATGATAATTGTGCGTTTCTATTAGGATTTCATTGCAATTTTCTTAATAAATCCTATGGGAAAATGGCTGATTATTTTCATGGTGTTTTTTTAGTGTTAAATGTAGAACGATGAGGGAGGCTCAGACCTACGTACCTCGACCTTTTTTTTTCAGGGACCGTACCTTTGTAGGCTAATACGGAACCTCTATAGGAAAACTTTGTTGTCCGTCTGTGCATCTGTCACGATCCTTTTTCTCAGGAACGCGTGAAAGTATTAAGAGTGCCCTTCTCGTTCCGTCTATCACCAACCTGAGCATGGTTTAAAAGCATTTGGTTCATCTAACATAATTTATTTATTTATTTAGTAGTAGGTTCACCCACAGCACATATATACACACACATAAAAACAAAGCATAGGTACAGTTCTAATATACATGCCAATTACGGGTAAACACAACATACACATGCCAGTTTACCACTTAGTTGCTAACTTAAGTTTTTTATACAATTCTGACACAAAGCGAAAAACATAGGACAATAAAGGAAACAGGTTACGAGAAAAAAAACGGACAAAAACAATACAAACAGAGTAAGTATAACAATAGTAATACAACGCACCTGAACGCTCGGTTAGCATTCGGTAATTCCGGCATTTACTCAAATATTTATCAAAACTTATTCTAGAAAAAACGTCTTTTAACTTTAAAAGTTTTTGGATGAAAATTTCATAATTCAGAATCAAGGATTCTGATTGTAAATGATCAAGGATTCTATAAATATATATATTTTTTTTTTTTTTAATTTATGAGTACATTATGAAGGGACAAAGTTCATGCAAAATAGGAGATATAAAACGTCATAATCACGTAAGAGCTGTTGTATTTGTTGTGTTTTCGGCGATGCGCCACTGGTACATGGTTGACATCCCACCTATACGCACAAAACGTTTTGGGAACACATTCATTGTGCGTACAGCTAAGGAGTGAAATTCCTTGCCGAAATCTGTGTTTCCTGATGGCTACAACCCGGGAGTCTTTAAGTCAAGAGTGAATAGGTTACTTCTAGGTAACCGCGCTCCATCGTCGACCGCATCGTCGCTTTCCATCAGGTGAGATAGCGGTCAAGCGCGAACCTATCAACAATTAAAAAAAAAATTATGGTAATGTATCTCGGGTTGAACGCTCTTAAGCAAAAAAATATTACTAAATATTAAAATCTCCTACACTTAGGAGCAATAAAAATCAATAAGTCAACGCAATCTAAATATAAGGCCGTTTATACTCTGTTTATGGCGCATATTCAGACACTCGTAGGGAAATAAAAAAATAGGGTACTTTGCGTTGACTTAGAATCCTGAAATTTGGCAGAAAGCCAGGTAATATAGTACAGGTAAAACTAAGCTGAAAACCTTAACATTACAAAGTAATAACTTTTGTGATTCGGAAAAATCTTCGACACTCGATTCGTGAATCGAACTACTTACATAAATAAGGGAGGGCGTGTCAGACTTTTATTGACTAAAACCCACTCCAGTTCCTTCATTGCCTTCGTTCCAGGGTTCACTTTCGCACAACCCATGACTCCAGTAGGTTTCGAGCTTTGCTGGGCCCCTACGGTTGGCTGACATCTCCTTGAGGCCCGCGTGGAACGCGGCTACGCGCCGTCGACGACTTGGGCTCGGTCGGACGGCGAGCTACCCATTACTTGCCGTCCGCAAGCCCACGCCTGGGGTGGCTGGAAATCGGGATCGGAATACCGGCTGGGGCGTGAGGGGCGTTCCCTCGCGTGTGCGGCCGCGTCTTTTGCAAGCATTACTGCTTCGCAGAAGAAGACGACAGCCTGCCACTCCTCCTTGCTCCGGACCATGGCCTGTACCAAGGCCTTTTTTTTATTACTTACTTGCGCTCACGCTTGACGACTATCTCACCTGATGGTACACGATGATATGCTCGACGATGGAGCACGCTAAGAAGTTACCTACTCACTCTTCACTTAAATACCCACAAGTTTTGATTTTTGAACTTTTTAAGACAAGGACAAAATGTCTAATTCATTTGAATAGCATAGTCGGCCTTATAATGTTCCCACTGTTGAGACTCAGGCCTCCTCTCTAGGAGAGGGAATGGGCCTGATCCACCACGCGGGCCCAGTGCGGGTCGCATGATTTGAATATTTTAAATTAATTAGACATTTTGTGAAACTCGTAATGCATTTTAGTACCTCTTTAATAGACCCGGAATTAATTAAAACCTAATCAAGATGATCGCAACATGTTAAGAGGAAGTCACTTCACCGCAGAAGGAAATTAGTTTATTAATTAATGGAATTAATTAGATGGAAAAGAAAGGAAAGGGTTGGGAGTATGTTGTGTGGTGCCGTACAGTACTCAATGAAATGAGATTCAAATCATGAGTCTCTTTTAAGATATTTTAAGAATCTCTTAGTATTGTAATTCCATATTGCCATGTTCTTTTTAGGAATCCGTACACAAAGGATAAAAACGGGGCCCAACAGGGCCCCGTTTTACCGTGGACAGTAAAACGTGGCGTTTGACACCAGGCTGCATCTCAAGAACCGTGATAGCTAGACAGTTGAAATTTTCACAGCAAATTTATTTCTGTTGTCGCTATAACAACAAACACTAAAAATAGAATAAAACAAATTGTGTAAAAAAAGTTGTATAAATAATGGTACGGAACCCTTTATGCGCGAGTCTGACTCGCACTTGTCAATTTATTTTTTAAATTTCGCAACATATTTTGAGATAGGAGCCTTTTGAGCCTCACACATGATTTTTCTTTAACTTTGTTATTTTTTTTTTATTTTTGTGAGAGTCACGAATAAACTTTATTTCCTTCTCGTTATTCTAGTTGTTGCAAGCGCTACTTCTGGGCATAAGATCCTTCTTTCAACTTCTGGGTCGAATAAAGTGTTATTTGTTGGGTATTTCCCTTCTGGAAAATCTCAGTAGCAGCTCAAATTCTGTATTAGGTGATGGATGGCTATAAACCGAGCACAAATCTAGACAGACGAAAACAATCGAGGTAATATTCCACTCCTTCTGCAAAGTAGTAATAGACCGCATGAAACTCCCTAATCATCGGGAGTAGCAGGACGAATCCCGGCCACCATAGGCCAGACGACACTCCCTATTGCCCCACAAAAAAGATACCCTACAGCAATCAGCTTTATGACACTTTAAAGTAATTATTTTTGTGCCAATTCCGTCGCTACATCAATTTAAATGAGAGCAGAAAATGACTGAAACTTAAGTCTCCATTTGGAACATACGAGCCATATATATCCTCTCATCTCTCCCCAGAGCTGCCTTCAGCGTTCAAGCTTATTACAGTAGTTAAAACGAGGCATCAACTTTGCGACCCTATAATCAAAGTTCTGAAGCCAATAACGATCGACGATAAGCTTCATCAGGTGTCATGAATACATTGAAAACACCAATAGGGGACAGAATGGATAGACACAGAAGGTCAACTCCATAAAGCGTGCGATAACGCCCGCATACATGGACACCCTTGGGTGTCACCACTGTATGAACCGCTCGGAGGACCAGGAAGAGCATACGTTAGAGGTGTGCCTCGCTTGGGTGGAGCACCGCCGTGTCCTGGTGGAGGCAATCGGTGGCAGCGACCTCTCGCGCTATGCCCTGGTTCAGGCTATGGTCCAGAGTGAGGAGGAATGGCAGGGGGCCGCGTCTTCCTGCGAAGCAGTAATGGTAGTGAAGGAGGACGCCGCACGCGGGCTTGTGGATATCGAGCAATGGGTAGCTAGCCGTCCAGCAGTCCCGTAATCGACCGGACCGAGCCCGTAGAGCGCGTAGTGATTCACGCGCTCCTCAAAGAGATGTCAGCAAACCGTAGGGGCCCAACAGGGTCGATACCCGCTAGGACCGCGGGGATTTTCTGAAAAGAAACCCCGTACTCCTAGAAGGCAAAGGGCAACTGGAACAGGGCTCAGGTGTGGTTTTATTCAATAAAAGACTGGCACGTCCTCTCGCTCTTACCCAGACCGAGAGAAGTAATTAGATGATTTCCCACCTTAAAAAGAAAAACAAAAACATAGACACGCTTCACGTACAGTGAGTGCAAGCGCACTTGCGACTGTCATTTGTTTGATATCGCCTGACCTACGCTTTTATGCACACAGGCGTACGTACGGCCCCTATTCATGCTCGCTGTATAGAACCGACCTTTTGCACTAAAATTGTCTTATGTACCTTGGTGTCTGAAAACTTTTCCCATCTACCTTCAACAGGTTCCTTTACTCAAACTACTATGTATTCATACTAGTGCGTCGTATTTTTTTTTTTTATTTGCATCTTTCTGAGCCAGTTGATTTTTACCTGAGTGTAATTTATGCGGTGGATGTAAAGACGCGTATGGAAGTTTTTGGTGTAGTATTTTACGACTGGAATTGTAAATGAAACCATGCTTCCTACTAAATATAGAACTCGTTTTTAGGGTTCCCTACTCAAAGGGTAAAAACGGAACCCTATTGCTATCACTCCGCTTTCCGTCTGTTTGTCACCAGGCTGTATCTCATGAACCGTGATAGCTAGACAGTTGAAATTTTCACAGATGATGTATTTTTGTGGCTACTATAACAAAAAAAAAAAACTACTACTAAAAACCGAATAAAATAAATATTTAAGTGGAGTTGCCATCAAACGTGATTTTTTGCCGTTTATTGCTACGGTCGGTATGGAACCTTTTGTACGCGAATCCGACTCACACTTACCTGTTTTTGTTTAAGACGATCTCTTACCGTCGACTTATCGTAAGAAACATTTTTACCGTAAACTATATGGTTTAAGATAAAAAAAAATCATTACGATAAATCGGCAGTCAAGGCTCAACTTGATTTTCTCCTTTATGTACAAACATCTTTTCTAAGTTTAAAAATCTCTTGTGAATGACGTCAAGTCAAAGGCCGCTAAGAGTCAAACGAATCGAGAACATTAGTGACCTCAATTCGTGATTCGTCAGTGGTAATGACGATCGTTTCTGAATTAAGTTTGGATTCACTTTACGATTATAAAATAGAAAAAATAAAGAATGCCATCAAAAACATAACTTGTAAAAATAAACCAAGTCTCGCAACTAAGTTTTTCTACCGTAAAAAATTGTGAGATCCATGTAATACCAAGTCGATTAATTTATTCAGTCCCTACTTAGGGGACCTTTCGCATGAAAACAAAATGTATCTCACAAGTAATACGTATTATATTAACTTAGATCGTTTAGTCCGATTGCCAAGTCAATTTATTTATTTAAAACATAAAACATTTGTAATATTGATATGATCAATAGAAGATGATGCAATTCAGGCTTCTAGTTTTATACACAACGAAGTTATAGGGAGTTTAAAATTTAAAATTTAAAATAGCCTGAACTGTTTCGAGAAAAGGATAGTACGGCCGTGCCGCTTTTTTGCTCGCCTTGGCGGGGGCACTGCCTTGCACCCAGATACCTACCTATTACTGCAAGTGCATTTTGCATCTCTGCTTACCATCAGGTGGGATCGCAGTCAAGCACTGGTTTATATGATTTAACAAAAAAAAAAAAGTGACTTTGTCATTCTTTTTATAACTATTTGTGTAAATATTGAATAGCCAGCTGCATTTCCCTCTTCCCTAAGAGCCGTGACTTAACGCCCTCATAAATTAATTTACAAAATGGGGTCGCCATGGTGGTCATAACCCATAACTTATGTAATGTTGTTAAAAGTTAAGGGAACAAGGCCTCACAGAAGTAGGAGGTCTTAATGTACGAGTAAGTTTTCGAAAGTTAACGAAGACAAAATAAGTTATCGAAACTTAAATTGTAATTTAATAATTTTGCTGTGTGATAGGAAAGTAAAAACGAGTATATTAGAGGAAGTTTGAAAGTGGCAGTAGTGACTGAAAGTTAAAAGGAAGTCGTTTGTCTTGGTATGGTTGTGTGAAGAGGAAGATTGGATTAAAAGAATTTCAGTAAGTTTACGTGTGTATAGATGAAGAAGGAGAGCGAGGCCAAAGAAAAGATGGAAGATTTGTGTGAGTAGTGATATGAAATAAAAGGGAGTTAGTGATAACGTAACGGGTGAGAGGACAAAATGGAAGAAACAAAAACGCGTTTTGCCGAACCCAAGTAACAAACAAGGACATGAAAATGATGATAGGTAACTAAAACTGGAAAAGAGTTCATTGATAGGAAACTGAAATTAGTATTGGAAAAGGAAGGTTAAAGTTGTTGTGCCTTTATATTTTTGGCAAATACTCGCATTTTTTTAGCTCGTAGCTTGCTAGCTAGGTGTAGCTCACGTTTAGTTTTTTATTTTTATTTTTAGTTTTGTAGTAGATACTTGTAAAACAAAAAATATCGTTGGAAGTAAGACACTGACGAAATTATTGCTTAAATAGCCTCATGTTATTATGGTGACGTCCGGACTCTAATCCTATCTTTTAATCCTATTAATTGGTAGTATGTTACTGTTCCTCAATTTTATTTAACTGTTTTCTACTAAGTACAAAATGTGCATTTGTTCCACTAAAAATACTAATTGTGCATTAAATATGCACTTCGAGTTTTTTTTTAATATGCACTTTGGGTTTTTTTAAAAAATCGCCACGAAGGAGATGGCGGAGTCTGTGTTTGCTCGCTTCGCGCACTCACTAGACCCCTCCATCTCTTTCCAATCTGACCCATCTGAGTCGCGGTGCCCAAAAACCCTCAATAATTGAAAAAAACTCGTTAATGTTTGGTGCACATTTAGTATTTTTTTGTGAAGAATAAGATTTATATGCACAGTTAAAAATATCCCACTATTATTTTTCAAATATGAAAGACCGCATGTTTAAATATTTGGATGCTTTTCCATCAATCACGGCTCAACATCTAAACGGATTTAAACGAAAGTCACACGATTAGACTGGATTAAGTCGAAAATTATCCAGCGGTGCGTTCCCGTTGGATAAATTGGACTTTAACGCGGTCGAAGCCGCTATAAGCTTATAAGCTTTGATCATTACATTTTACTCACGAATAATGTAACAATTCTGAATAAAAAGAACGTACAATATCCTCGTTGGCTCCGTTTGAGAGTTCACCTATAAAAGTCAGACTGCATGCTTACCCCAGGAGATACAGTTGAATAAAATAAATAATAAAATATCACAAACGTACTAGCGGCAGAGCAAAGCATCAGAAATATTGTACGAGATGATTTAAGGGGAACAGCAGAATTGTTATATGATTTACTACTCAAGTTTTTGGCACATTTCACTGTCCTAAGAACAGTTTAAACAACTTAAGTATTGACGTGGTCGCTTACAATGGGCAATCAAAAGTCACCCAAAGGGCAAAGGAAAAGCCTATACTTGTAGTTTCCTTGCGTGATCGAATCAGTAATGAAGATATCCGCAGAAGAACTAAGATTAACGACATAACCCAAAGAATTGTAAAACTTAAGTGACAGAACACACAGCAGTGGGTACATTGCTCGCAGAACAGATGGTCGATGAGGGTGAAAGCTTCTGGAGTGGCGACTTTGTACAGGAAGACGCAGCGTTGCGCGTTGGAAGGATACCTCCCACAAGGTGGACCGATAAATCTAATGAGGCAATCCGATGGATGCGGGACGCACAAGACCGGTTGTAGTGGCGACAATTGAAGGAGGTCTATGTCCAACAGTGGACGTCTTTTGACTTAAATAGTGATAAGGTGGACCGAAGACTTGGTAACGGTTGCGGGAGTCCGATGGATGCGAGACGCACAGGACCGTTCATTGTGGCGACACTTGGGGGAGGCCTATGTCCAGCAGTGGACGTCTTTCTGCTGAAATGATGATGATGATGATGAGTGATAAGGTATCACGCTGAAGAAAGGAATTATTCGTGTAGCTAACAATAGAGCACACTTGCCTAGAAGTAACCTTTACCACTTTAGACTCAAAATACCCAAGTTGTAGCACTCAGGAAACAGACTCCCGCAAAGAATTGCACTCTTTAGCTGTACACATTATAAATGGTGTTCTCATGTCTTTTCGTGTGTATTTGTACCGGTGACGCTTCGCTGTACGCGTTTTTTTATTGTGGCACACGACCAAAGCTTACCGAGGACTCCATATTAAGTTTAGTGTACGTCACCAATGTATAATCAAGACACTTCTAACGATATCTAATGGTCAACTTGTGATAAGTAAGTGATAAGTAAGTTTAAAAGTTACGAACTTATAAATAAACAGATGAACATACATAGGTACGGTCAAATACTCTCCTTTTGGCACCCCGTAGTTAGGTAAATATAACAATACCAAAATCTCAGTATTACAAATACAGGGAATATAGTTAGATAGTAGTTAGGCTTCTGTGCCCGTGTTTACTTCGGCTCTGTAGTATTTTTCATGTTAAAAATGTGCAAATTAAATATCACAACATGTAGGTATTTTTCTTTTAGGTGGTTAAATCATCTGATGACAAATCTCGCTCTTGGGCGGAGCGAGAGATAGTGTCAGACTTTTACTGACTAAAAACCCACTCCTGTTCCTTCGTTGCGTTCGTCCCAGGGCCCCAGGTTTCGTTTTCATACTACCCTTGGCGACCCTGCTGGGCCTCTACGATTTGCAGACATCTCCCTGAGGCGCGCGTGGAACAATACGCGCCGTCGACGACTTGGGCTCGGTCCGGACGGTTGACGGACGGTCGGACGGTGGGCTACCCATTGCTCGCCGTCCGCAAGCCTGCGCCTACGGTGGCCGGAAATCGGGATCGGAATCCCGGCGGCGGTTAGGGCTTGAGGACCGTTGCCTCACGCGATCGGCCGCCTCCTTTGCTAGCATTACTGCTTCGCAGAAGGAGGCGAACGCCTGCCACTCCTCCTCGCTTCAGACCATGGCCTGTACCAAGGCCCGGCGCGAGAGATTGCCGCCAACGATTGCCCCCACGAGGACACGGTGTTGCTCTGCCCAAGCGAGGCACACCTCCACCGTGTGCTCCACCGTGTCCTCCGGGCGCTCCACACAGTGGCGACACCCGGGCGTTGCTTCGCAGCGCATGAATCCGGTGCAGGAACATCCCGAACTAACCGTGTTCGGTGAGAACCTGCGTCATGCGGAAGGTGAGGACTCCGTGAGGTCTATCCAACCACGCCTCAAAGAGAGGACTTACCGCCATAATTGTGGCGTGCCCAAACATTTAGACATGCGTTTATTTAATAATATATAAATAAGGTGGCTTTCTTATTATCTGTAACCCAGTATCGATCCCTATAATCCCTATATATACGTTCAGTAAACACCGATTCCCTGTAATCCTAGCTAATCTGTGTTGGACAAGCGATCTTTGCCACCCACTAGTGCATTAAAACGATGCATCGGGCAACAAATTTGTTAGTACTCCCAACTTTTCTCGATAAACATAGATATTGATTCTCTTCGACGGGCACTCAGCTGAGAACATGGCTGAAAGCTGAGCGAGTAATGGAATAGATTTTGCTGAGCGGGAGATGATAAAAGTGGTCGCCGGACTTGAATACACATCTGTTTCATCGGGCGAAGTGCACAGTTTGTTATTGTTATGTATTTTTTAAACTTATAGAGAAATATTGATATTCAAAAATACAAAATATTTGGGATTGATATACGGTACAAAAATGTCGCATGGTCTCTCCTGTGTCCAGCCCCCCTAGCCAAGTTACGATCGTTTCGTTTGCGTCGAACGCCTCGAGTAGGCCACGCCTCCGATTTCTTTGTTCTGACCACGTGACTGAGCGTTGAGATGACGTCAGAACAAAGGAATCGGAGGCGTGGCCTACTCGAAGCGTTCGACGCAAACGAAGCGATCGTAACTTGGCTAGGGGGGCTGTACTTTGGATTACTAAAATGAAAATAAAAAACATTTATTTAAACTTAATATACACCGTACTGGGGGTGCATAGGCGGTCAGTCAACCTTTGGTTTAAAAAAGACTACACTACGGTAGTAGTATATACACAATAAATAAATAATAGCTATTGGATAGAATGAAGCATTATTAAAATAAGATTCTTATAATAATAAAATACATGTGTACATACATACATGGAGAAGAATGTATAATCTAGTAAGGTGCTGGTAGGGATCTTGACCATACTTCCGGGATTGTCCTGATAGCCGTGGTATACCTCTCCACTCATCATGCACTTCAGGATATGTTGCCCTCTTGTTGCTACGTCACTTCGTGCTAGCGGCCGTTTTTTGGTGGCCCATTTATTGAGTGTGCAAGTCACCCCCTGCCTTTTTTCGATGGATATTAATAACTTTGTTCTGGCAGGGGCCATAGTCTTAACATAGCTCCATGTTACCAGTCCACTTAAGAGTCCAAAAACCATAGCCTTATTATCTTTGTTCTCCATATTTCGCAATAGTTTTTCAACAACCGGGGGTTGTCCTTGGGTGCACTAGCATAGTGCGTACAGGGATAATCGTCGGTTGGTATCATGTTCCATTATAATTATCTAAAGGGCCTCTGCGAGTTGGCTTCGGCTCCTCGTACGCCTTCCAAAGGTCCAGGACCTCAGGATCCTGAGATAAATAAAAAAATACATGTATTACATATTAATATAATAATCTAATAAATACTCAAAACATATGATGAAGCCCAGACTAAGTTAGAGAGGACTTCAAGTAGTAGTTCCGAATTTTAAGCTTGAACGAAAATGTATTTACAGTTTTTTGGTCAAGGGACAAGGGATATATTCTAGAGTTTTATGGTAGAGACACCGTCAGCAATATTATTTATTTTAAAGCCAAGAATTGGTTAATACCGGATAATACATATAGAATAAGTTTATTCGCAATACTTACAATCATTTGTGTGACAGTTAATTAATTATAGGTCAACATCACTGCACATATGCACTTTTTGTGGATGTTAATTAATGTGCATATTAAAACGATAAGGTATTGGTAACTAATTAAAAGTTTAGAACGAAGTTGATTAATATGGTAACAGTTAATAATAAGAATAAGTTAACAAAAAGAAAATCGGTGCGTTACAATACATAATAGACAAAATAAAAGCAATTAACAACTGTTATCACAAGAATGCCAATTCGTTTAGAGCCCAATAAGATAATGGACCCCATGGGTACTACATTAGCCTGAATACATCACCCCATGCCCAAGCGCACACCTCCACCGTGTGCTCCACCGTGTCCTCCGGGCAGTCCACACAGTGGCGACACCCGGGCGTCGCTTCTGCAGTGCCGGCGCCCACACCGGTGCCCCATAAAGGGCCATGGCCCACGTACAATGGTCCACATAGGACTAAGTGCGGAAACCAAACATAAATAGATAGATAGATAGATAGAAGGGCCATGGATCGAACGATGCCTGCGTAGAGCCTCCGGCAGGAGACGTCTGGATCCTCCAGGTTGGGCAAAAGCCGCCCGAGGGCAGCCCCAGTCCGATTTAGTTTAGGAGCCAGACGTCGGAATTGCTCCGCGAAATCCCATCGGCTGTCGAGAACAAGTCCCAGGTACTTCATCGTCGACCCGACACCGATGTGAACTCCTCCTACCGTTAGTTGGGAACCTGCTGGTGGCGCGTTCCGAAGGCCGTGAAACCACATGGCCTCGGACTTGTGCAATGCCACCTCGAGTCCCAACTCCTGGATCCTGTCCACGACTGTCGCAACCCCGCGTGTCGCTAGTATGCTATTACGACTCATTTTTTTCACAATGATTATTTTTATTGTGCTTTTGGGTACAATATTGACTGATCTACACTGTTCTTTCATAATATCTATTAATACTGTAATATGGAAATATTGTAACATCAACCATTTCTTTTTTAAAGTTACTCTTTGCTCTCCATGGGGTTTCTTGCCACACGACCAATTAGGAACCGTGCACTGGCTTCTCACGTTTTATAAGTGCCTATTGTAGGCCTATGCGAAATAAAAATATTTGAATTTAGTTTTTTTTTTTAATTTTTATGATTTCCCTACTTAACAAAAAATAAACATGTAAGTGTGTACGTGCGTAGATGCCAATACCGATGCATTACTAATGTAGTACGTCGATGCCCATATTATTTGCCTACAATTAGGATAACTGATTTCCTAAAAACACTACCTTAGTTTAAGTAAAATTTTAGTGCCTGAATTAAGATTGTATTCGCCTTTTTTTGCACCTACCACAATTTTTCTCTGCCCAATTTTTTTCACCCAAAGGTTGACTTATAGAAAATGCCTAAGGTATTTAATCCGCTTCTGTAGGAGCTTTATGTGCATAAAGCATTTAATAAACAAATAAATAAATGATTGTGACTTAATTTACTAATTCGGGTATATAATAAAGGCTATTGATACACCGCGTACCGGAAGACGCAGTGTCGGAAGGCCCCCTACAAGGTGGACCGATGACCTGGTGAAGGTTGCGGGAATCCGATGGATGCGAGACGCACAGGATCGTTCGTTGTGGCGACGTTTGGGGGAGGCCTATGTCCAGCAGTGGACGTCTATCGGCTGAAATGATGATGATGATGATGATGATTGATACAGGTCATCAAGCTGACGTTATTTATACGGATTTCAGCAAGGCGTTCGACAAAGTTTCCCACAAAATCTTGGTGACGAAATTGCGCGCCTACGGCATCTCTGGATCCTTATTAGATTGGCTAAGTTCATATTTAAGGGATAGATTTTTCTCTGTGGTCGTTAACGGTTATCAGTCAACTCTGCAATGCGTTTCCTCCGGAGTTCCCCAAGGCTCGCATTTGGGGCCCATTTTATTTATTTATTTCATAAATGATATTCCAATGTGTTTTCTGTACTCGGACTTTTTTATGTACGCAGACGATTTAAAGTTTTTGAGAATTATTAGGTCTGAAGAGGATATATTATAAAAACTTTTTAGAAAAAAAAAATAACCGACTTCACTAAAAAAAACACTAAGGCCCGTATTACAGAACCTTACTCAAGTACTACTTAAACTGCGTTCAACCGATTACTGCTTGAGCGAAGAATCTCGACTTAAGCGTTCAGTTTATTTTAGAACTATCCTCAAATTCAAACTATGCTTGAGTAGAGATTTTGATCTCTGATTTTAATCCACAACAATTTCCATGAGATTCTATGCTCAAGCGTGGTCTCGACTACACTTGCGAAAACAAAGATCAAATCACGCCTCAAGCAGAGATTCTGAGCTGATTGTGATTTTAAAATAAGGACACATTGAGTGGAGCTCACTCAAGCACTGTTCTATAATACGTAAAAAATGTCATTTTAAAGTGACACTGCTCAGGTGATTATTGATTGTAGTTTCTCTGCTCAAGTCAAGTTCTAAAATGAAAACTCCAACTGAGACTCGTTTTAAGTAATGCTTGAGTCTTGATTGTAGTTCTGTAATACGGGCCTAAAAGGATCAAAATAACTTTAATTTCGGAAGTCGGTGTTTCTCGGTATTGTTTGTTTCTTATTTAACACCGACTTCCGAAATTAAAGTTATTTTGATCCTTTTAGTGTTTTTTTTAGTGAAGTCGGTTATTTTTTTTTTCTAAAAAGTTTTTATTTCACACTTTTTAGTTGCGATACACTTATAAACAGAGTGCCTATTTCTCATGACAATTCCAATTAACCCAAATACTGCTAGGTTACATTGTTTTATTATAAAGTTCCTGTGTCTACCTTCCTCCTTCCGGCTCCATCATCAGATCAGTTCGATAGTACCTTATAGCCAAAGAGCATCTCACGACAATTCTAATAAGCCCAAACACGGCTAGGATACATTGATTAATTACGGAGTTCCTGTGCCTACCTTCCGGCTCCATCATCATCATCAGATCACTTCGATGATACCATTTTCAACGTAACTATTCAGAATCATTCATTTATTTGTATTTGATATCTATTTGAGTATGAAGTTCCGTTGACCATTTCTGGTCTTCTTCATCAGTTCCAATTCATCAAATGTTACTTTTTGACTGTAAATGCTTAAGTTCTTGATGAAAATACTAAAATTACCATAGGGTTGCCTATAATTTTTGAGGAGTTCCCTCGATTCCTCATGGATTCCATCATCAGAACTGGATTTTGAAAAAATTGGGACCAATCTGGAAGCATATCCTATAAAAGAAAAAAAAAATTTTGCAAATCGGTCCATAAACGACGGAGTTCTGAGGTAACAAACATAAAAAAAAAAAAATGATAAAAAAAAAGAAAAAAAAATACAACCGAATTGATAACCTCCTCCTTTTTTTTGAAGTCGGTTAAAAACTACAAAGTGACCTTCATCGTCTCGTTCAATGGTGTAACAGTAATAAAATGGAACTGAACCCTAAAAAGTGTTACCATGTTAAATTTACAAGAAAAAACATCCCAATACGCAGTAGTTACCATATATCCGAAGTCGAAATTAAGGAAGTTGATACAATAAAGGATCTCGGAGTACTGTTTGACAAAAAATTAACTTTTACACCACACATTGACAATATTATTAAAAGAGCCTCGAAAATGTTAGGGTTCGTCTTAAGAAATTGTAAAACTTTTCGTCACAATAGAACCAAAATGCTACTGTATAACAGTCTCATTCGTAGCATCCTTGAATATAATAGTGTAGTCTGGCATCCTCACTACGCAACACATTCATTGCGACTTGAACGTGTCCAGAAACGCTTCGCATGGCATCTCGCATTTTCCAATGGTATCGCCAAAAAAATAAAGTCATACAATAAAAGACTTGAGCATTTTAACATGACCTCGCTAGACAAACGTAGACACTTAATTGATACAATGTTTGCTTACAAGATCATTAAGCACAAAATGGACAGCCCTAGCTTACTCGCCCTTTTCAGATTTCGTGCACCCTCTAGAATCCCGCGTAGTGCCATCACTCCTCTTTGCATGCCAATTAGAAGAACAGTTCTGGGAGCCAATTCACCTGTTGCGAGAATGTGTAAAGCGGTGAATGGCTACAGTGATGTTATTGATCTCCACTTTGACTCACTCGCTAAACAGAAAGCCATTATTAATCGTTTACCCTTCAACCCCTAGTCATTTTTTATATAAATAATTGTATCACTATTACTAATTTATTAATTTTATCACTGTAATTAATTTTATTAATGTTATTAATTCATAATTTTAATTTTATCACTATAATCAATTAAATAAATAATTAATTAAAGTTATTTCTATCACTTTAATCAATTTTATTAATGTTAAAAATTTAATCAAATGTATGTTTATGATTTGTTATGATAAATGTTTTTTTTAATGAATTTTATGAGAAAAAAAAATGATTTTTGTATGTTATTTTTTTTTTAATGAATTTAATAGTGCTTATGAATGTCTTATAATTTTTAACATGTTCTATGATTGTTTGTGAATATGCATTTTTTTTATGAACTTTTGTAATTTTTGTTGTTTTTTTTTTGTAATTTTTAATTAATTTAATTTTTTTTTTTAATGAATTTTTACTGTAGCTTAATCTATAATTTATTGTTTCATGCATGTGGTGTTTACCTGTAAGTGATTGTTGCGCTGAAGTTTAATTTTATATATGTGTTATGTTGCTGTATTCAGTGTTTACAATCGTTGGTGAACCTAATTTAATAAATAAATAAATAAATATAAGCGAGTGCATTATTCCAGTTACAAGTTAATTATATACACAGTTTGTACTGAACTTAGCAAAGTTGGTGACATTTAGCAAAATACACTACATCAGTTTAGCACCCACAAAACATAAATCAAAATGTTACGGATATTTTTACCGGTATGTGCAACGTACACAGGTACACAACACCGGTACCTGAAACAACTTATCAGAGGTGACAAGCAGAAGCATTTTCCCCTACCTTTTCTCGGCTCGTACTGCGACATGAAAAATTATTAAAGAGCGTGCACTTCGCACTTTTCAGAGTAAAGAGGATGAGAAGAGGTACCTAATTGCGTGTCATTCGTAGTAAACGTGTGAAGCTCGTTGAAATGTACTGTTGCACCTGTGATACTTCACACGGCATCATAAATTTTTCTTCAAGACTTGCAGTCTTGGTTACATGCTGCAGAAATGCTTTTTCGTTCCATTAGTTTCATTAAGCTTTTATCTAAAGACTTTATGCGATCAGTAGGCTTAGTGCCGCGGGTTTGCGGATGGTGATCAATGATAAGTTACCGACATAGTCCGTAGAATCGCAGACAGAACTTAAGTGGTTTTTCAAAGATTCAAAGCATTTTATTTCAAATAAACCATTTACAGGCACTTTTGAAATGTCAAGAAGTCAGTCAGTCAGAAAAAAAATATGATGCTAATTGCACATTCCAAAGCGTAGATCTCTATGGAGAAGAATGTGCAAGAAACTCCATGGACACTCTTTTCAGTCATGTTATGTATTACGAATATCTCGGTTAAATGTTTCTTGTCGCTACTATCATGTGAGAACAATGTAAATAAAAACTTAATATAGATATTAAAATAGCAACTGGCAGCTAAGAGATGACCAGTCTCAACTAACTGCACCCGTTCACGGACATGACGCGAATATTAGCACCACTCAGCTTAACCATTTTGAAGGGAACCGAATGATCCAACACACGCGCCACCATCAGTGAGACATTGGAGTGAGCATGACAAACTCTCAACTGCCGTGCTCATTTATGTCAAACAAGTCCAATAATAACCTAAAAACCATTAATAGCTCCATGTTACTCACATTTACAAACTTTGAAAAAAATGCTTCTACATCATACAATACTATAATATTTTCAAATTTCAAAAACATAAAAAAATAAATAATAATTTCCAAGCTAATCAATTTGTACACCCTAGTGGTAGTGGAGCTGGACCGGCATTGAGCCAAGCATTTTTATCTTGAATATAATCCTCCAACTTATAATATGCTAGTGGTATATAGTAGTGGGCAGAGTACATTGCTTGCAGAACAGATGGTCCACGGGAATGAAAGGTTCTGGATTGGCGACTACGTACAGGAAGACGCAGCGTTGGAAGGCCTCCCAAAAGGTGGACCGATGACCTGACGAGGGTCGCGGGAATCCGATGGATGCGAGACGCACAGGACTGGTCATTATGGCGACACTTTGGGGAGGCCTATGTCCAACAGTACACATCATTCGGCTGAAATAAAGATAATGATGAGCAATGAGTAGCTCGCCGTCCGATAAGGACCAAGCCTGGGTCGAAAGCGTGTTGTGTTCCACGCGCGTTTTAATAAGATGTCAGCAAGACAACGCATTCACGTAAATAAAAAAATAAATAAAATAAAATTGTTCGAGTGTTGTTGTTGTTGTTGTTGTGTGTTGTTGTTTGTTGTTGTTGTTATTCACATAACGTGGCATAGGTATATTGTAGGACTTGCGCGTCATATTGGGGGATTTTTTCCCCTAGTGTATCGGAGGCTTAATTTTAAGTCGCATTATTTTTGTTTTACTTCTAGTATTGATTTTTACACAGAAAGCATCCAACACTGTTCCATCATACATGTTAATTTAATATGTCTTTTATTATGCACGAACAGTTAATATACATAGGAATGAAACAAAGAGGCTCCATGTTTATTCAGAAAACGTCAACGCAAATTAAGATGGATTGAGGATACACTTACTAAAGTAACGGAAAGGCAACGGATTGTCAATGTGTGATATGGGTTTTCCGATAAATAAATGTTCGACTAACAGATGCTTAGTTATTTTCGAAAATACAAAAGGATGTACAGATTGATGAGTTTCAAAAACAAATATAATGTCGGTTCAGGATGTCGATCAGAGTAGATATCTTCTTTAAAGAATAGGTATATTGTGTAGGTGACGAGTAGAGCAATAAACCAACTATAAACTAAACCACGCAACTGATTTATTATTATGTAGGCTTTAGATGTTCAATTCACACCGAGCCGAGAGACAGTTTCTAGGTACTGTTTAACATAATCTATACATATAATAAAACAGTAAAATGGTGGAGCGTTGGTATTAATTGGCGAAAAAACTACTGAACCAATCCTGTTCAAATTTTGCATACATAATCCTTATAGGCCGGGTCAACTGTTAGGCTACATATTATCACGCTATTTGCTATAGGGGGTGAGCAATAATCCAAAATGTCGATATTGAACGACATTTGCCAGTTCGATCCCCAGCTACAGTTAAAAATTTGGTCATTATTTTATCTTCTTGTTTGTAATAAAATAACTTTTACCATTTTTTCAAAATTAAATTGACATTTCTATTCGATATCTTCTAAATATTTTGTAAAAACTAATCAAAACAAACTAAATGTTTTAAATATTCCACACGCAATTTAGATACTCGCAACGCCATCTAAAGACTGAAAGTAGAAATAATGATGACAATGATAGTTGAACGTCATATTTGATAGATGGCATTGTGTATTTTACGTAATTTTCTGAGTGGCGGAAGAATGACCATCGCCCAAGTTTGCAGACAGTTTTATTGTTTAAAATTGGACGAAAACCGTTATGGTTAAACTGGAGTTAGACGGAGGCATTTTTAATCCTACTGCTTTTTTTCCCCGTGGTTGTAACAAGCTAATTGACCGTGATTATTCAAGGGATACCAACCAAAGGCGATAAAAGTAAATACTTATATTTATTCAATTATTGACTTTAAAATAACACGGCCAAATTTTCGGAAGGGGTAGCATGGCACCTTACGTTGGAAGGCCCCCAGGTGGACCGATGACCTGGTGAGGGTCGCGGGAATCCGATGGATGCGAGACGCACAGGACAGGTAATTATGGTGACACTTGGGGAGGCCTATGTCCAACAGTGGACGTCTTTCGGCTGAAATGATAATGATAATGATGGCACCTTTATTTTTCTTTTTTTAAGGGTGGAAGTCATCCAATGACTTCTCCCACTCTGGTTGGGGCGGGAAGGCGCGTCAAACTTTTACTGACTAAAACCACACCTGTGTCCTTCAGTTGCCCTTTGCAACATCTCTTTGAGGAGCGCGTGGATCACTACACGCTGTTGGCGACTGGGCTCGGTCCGGTCAATTACCGGACGGCCGGATGGCTGTGGATGACCCATTGCTGGATGTCCGCGAGCCCGCGTCTACCGTGGCTGGTCGTCGGGGTCAGAATCTCGGCTCGGCGTGAGGACGTTCGTTTCCTCACGCGTGCGGCCTCCTCCTTCACTAGCATTACGGCTTTGCAGAAGGAGGCAACCGCCTGCCATTCCTCCTGCCATTCCTCCTCGCTCTGGACCATAGCCCAAAGTCACAAGGCCCGGCGCGAGAGGTGACTGACGCCGATTGCCTCCACGAGGACAACACATACCTCTGTGTGCTCCACTGTATCCTCCGGGATGATGGCACCTTGCGGCCTAATAATGGTGTGTTTTATTATTAGCAGTTACTGCTTCATATAAAACGGGGTCGAAAGGTTTGCGTTCCTGATCACAGTTCGACAACGTATGATGTATCTCAGATTCCTTGCAGCCTTACGTCGACATCCGTACGTTACCTCCTTGCAGTGAGAGGTGACCAACACTGGAACCACCCTCTGAGGGAGGCCAGTCTCAGGGATAACACTAATCGGCTGCTACATTTGTTTACCGGAATTTCATTATTTTATGGATACACAAGCTCAGGACTGTTGAGGGTGTTTCACGCGCTTTCTGTTCCGGATTCGGTTGGAAGTACCCTGATATTACCATTTTGCAAATCGCCCGGAGGACCCATTGTAGCATGCGGTGGAGGACTATCCTGCTTGGATGAACCGCCGTGTCTTTATAAAGGCAATCGGCGTCAGTGACCTCTCGGTTTGGCCTTCAATATGCGAGTTCGATTGGACAGGGATACACGCGTTCAAGATTTCACCGAAATTCATTCAAAAGTTGGAGACTCTTCATAGGGTAGTTCCCACTATGGAATAACATTTGTCCAATATACGAGGACGTCAGTCAAATACACACCAAAAAATCCTAGGTAAATGAACAAGTAATTTTTACACCCCAAATGATCAAGCTGCAACAATCAATTCAAGCATGCTCTCGCAAATTCTTCATAAGTACTGTTGTGGAGGAAGATAGTTGATGATGATGGTAATTTTTGGATTCACTGGCTTTTTGGCTTTGCACCATCAGTGCAAACGTTATCCAGCTGAAGGTCGGTGTCCCGATTATGATCCTTCGTTTACCTCTACCAAAGCTGTCTGACGCATGACTGAAACATTATTGAGGCGAATATTTTACAGGAGGTAACTCTTTCGAACAATCTCGCAGCCTTAGCAGACATTGGCCCTAAAGGGCCCTATCCATTTGCTGACATCTCTATGAGTCGCGCGTAGATTACTACGCGCCGTCGATTCAGAATTGCTTTGACCAGATGATTGGACGGCTCCACCGCAATCGCCCTGCGGCTTTCAACACCTGGAGCATCGCTTCCCTCATCATCCCTCATAGTTTCAGCCACCTTCTTCGATCGTAGTGCTTCACTGAAGGAGGCTACTGGTTGGCATTTTTTCCACTAATCGCCTCCATGAGGACACGGCGGCGCCGGCGCTCCTACCAAGCGGGACTGACTTCCACCGTAAGCTCCATCGTATTCTCCGGGCGATCCGCACAATGGTGAGACTCGAGTGTTTCTTTTCGCTGAATTCGATACAGATACCTCCCAAAACACCCACATCCGGTGAGTCCTGCACAAAGAGAGGATGCCGTGACGCCTCTGTAGCCACTCCTCAAAGACAGGCATTACCGCTGCGATTGTGACGTGCTCACTGTGACAATGTTGTTTTGCCAGAACATAAACCAGAAACATACATAAACTAGTGCCTTTTCCCTTGGGGTAAGCAGAAATGCCAACTGCTACGACCCTTACCCATTTACCCTTGACCCTTATTCATTGACGTTCATACATCTGGATCTGGACGAGTACATAACATGTATCCTGAAGGTAATTTGCGTTTTTACCTTTAACAGTTTTATGTGAAAGTACATTATATAATTACGATACTTTCAGAATGAATTGCAAGCATAGAATGATTGTACAGTTTTACGAACTTAACGCAGACGAAGTCGCGGGCAACAGCTAGTATGATATAATATAATAATATAATATTCCACAACTATCACACAACGCCGTCTAGTCCCAAGCTAAGCAGAGCTTGTGTTATGGGTACTAGACAACTGATAAACATACTTATATATTTCTAAATATATACATATTATAGATAAATTACACCCTGCTCATCACACAAACATTTGTCCAGGGTGGGAATCGAAGCCACGACCTTCGGCATAGCAGTCAGGGCCACTAACCACTAGACCAACAGGCCAGTCAAGTCAAGTCAGGTCAGTCAGTGTTTAGAGGGCTCTTGGAGTCTTGATCACTTCTTTTATTGCCAGCCTCACTGCAAACGTCACGCCAGACTCTGTCAAAGTGCGACCTCTCGTACCGGGTCCGGAGGCCTTACCATTACGTTGTAGAGCAATGGGTAGCTCGCGCGCCGGACGTCCGGTAACCGTCCGGACCGAGCTCAAGTCGTCGACTGCGCGTACTGTTCCACGCGTGCCTCAAGGAGATGTCAGCTAACCGTAGAGGCCCAGCAGGGTCGAAGAATACTGGAGCCAAGGGTCTGCTTTTGAAAGGAAGACTCGGCCCTGGTATGAAAGGCAACGAAGGAACAGGAGTGGGTTTTTAGTCAGTAAAATTCTAGAGCGGGGGACGTCATTGGATGATTTTCCCACCGAAAAAGAAAAAAAAAACATGACGTTGTAAAAATGACAATTGTGCAAGTGAGAAAGAGGGATGGAGCAATACACCCTTTACAGCTCCACTCCATCCCTTTAACAATTCAGTTTAGGTCGTGAAATGGATCGTGTCAAAAGCTTGTGGTAAGGCCTTTGGTATATACTATGTTCCAGAGCGAGGGGGAATGGGCGGCGGTCGCCTCCTTCTGTGAAGCAGTAATAATGCTAACAAAGGAGGCGGCCGCACACGTGAGGGAATGGTATTCCTCACGCCCCAGCCGCCTATACCCCGACCCCGATTTCCAGCCACCAAATGCGTAGGCTTGAGGACGATGAGCAATGGGTAGCTCGCCGTCCGGCCATCCGGTAAACGTCCGGACCGAGCCCGAGTCATCAGCGGCGCATAGTTCCACGCGTGCCCTAAATAGATGTCAGCAAAACCTTAGGGGCCCAACAGGGCCAAGGCCTACTGGGGCCATGGGTTGACTTCTGAAAGGGAAACCCATGCTCCTAGAACGCAAAGGGCAACTGGAGGAACATAGGTGTGGTTTTAGTCAGTAAAACTCTGACACGCCTTCCTGCTCCGTCCTAGAGCGTCATTAGATGATTCCCACCTCAATATTTCGTGACGTCTTTCACAAATTTCGATGTCAAACGAAGAGAATCTTTTAATCTTTTCCTCACTTATCGAGTTTCCTTTAAAAGCAAACATCATTATCATGTCGTATTACTCCTGTAAGTGTTGCCAGCCTTTTCACAATCTTTCTTGTTTATTTTGTTAAGTGCTGGGCTGCTGTATTTATTTACAACGAAATCCTGATTGCTTACGAATACTTTTTACATAATAATACCTGGATAAATTGGATAATAATAATATTCGTTATTACTCAAAATGAAAAATAAATAAATACTCACACCAATTTTTTTTACAATTTTTTTATTGAAATATTCTTTCAATAAAATTCCATCGATAAAAAGATAATTCATCTTTGAAAAAAGAATTTCGTAAGTTTAACCATTTAATTTTAGTGACTCCAATGGATTCCGGATTTAGTTAATTAAATTGAACTGGTAACCCTTTTTGAAGGGACAGTTACCTTGATCTTAGATATCAATTGTATTTTATTTCTAATTAATTGGTAGATATACTGTTGGTGGGGTTATTTTTGGAAAATAATAATACTATTTTTTTTTTTTTTACTTTTCGTAGGTTTGTGCTTGACCACTATCTAAGCTGATGGAAAGCAAAGAAGTAACCTATTCACCTCTTGACTTAAACATCCCTAGGTTGTACTCGTAGTTATCAGGAAACACAGACTCCTGCAGAGAATTCCACTAATTAGCTGTACGTACGTACTGTGCAGTTGTATGGGTACGTGGCCACTCTATCGTGTGGCTCATGTTCTGAACTGAAGCACCGCAGTCACATTGAGTATCCGACGGGTCTGTAAAACCCCTTTTCACCAAGTTGTGTTAGCAGCGGCCTAACTAAATCAGCTGCACACCCGCAACTGATTTAGTGCTTACCGTATTAGGTCACTGCAATTCACAGTGGCAGATACTCTTGGATTTGCAAGTAACAAATTACTACTATAACATTTTTCTACTAGGTACTATAATATAGAAAACATTTTACAAAAAAATACAACCGACTTAAATTAAAAAGAATACACTAAAAATTGTAAAACAACTTTACATTTCGGAAGTTGGTGTTGAATAACGAAGAAACAAAACCAGAAACGTTTTTTTGTTTCTAAGATGGAAAATCGTCAAATTACTTCTACCACTCTGAGTGGAGAGCGTGTCAGACTTTTACTGACTCAAACTTACCTATGTTCCTTCAGCTGCCCTTTTTGTTCCAGAGTTACGGTAATTCCTTCGAATATTCCCGCAAATACCGAAGAAAATAAAAATTACTGGAATGGTAGAGCTCGTTCGACGTTCCAATAGTTTCTCGGTATTTTAGTATATTCAGACGAGATCGTCAATTTCAAGGGTAAATATTTCAATAAATTATTTCGGTATTCCAGAAAATTGTTTTGGTAAATCTCCAACGATGGGTTAGGGGCTGTCTCCACGAGCGAGAGAATCGCGACGAGTCCGCCCTTATATCGTCGGATAATCTCCACGAACGAGCGATAATTCCGCCGCGTATCGTCGCGAGTCGTAACGGAATCGCAGCGTTTCCGCGGCGACTCGTAACGGTATCGCCACGTTTCCTTGACGACGCGTTGCGAAAGAAAGAATTCAGTTACGTGCCAGATGAGAGAGTCGTCGCGAGAGCACCGGGTCAGCTGCGCGAGCGCGCGGCGGGCCCCGTGGCTAGACGCGGCGGGCTAGCGACGATGTAATGACGTTTCGCGCGCTCGTTGCCACTCGTCGCATCGCGGCGATAATATCGCCGTGTGGAGACGGTTCCATAGAGAGTGTATAGAAATACGTGGCACGACGATAATATCGCCGCGATTCTCTCCCTCGTGGAGACAGCGCCTTAGCTCATAGTTACCGGGAATAGCGTAGGTTTGTTATTAAAATATCAGTATCACCGAGCTTTTCACTCGAATATCATAATTATGAAATAATTGAGGCTTTAATAAAGCCCATTAATTATTCATAATGCCACAAAATAAACAGCAAAAGTATTTCGTTTCAGAACCAACGCAATTTTTGTTTACGTCAATGTGGAATTACACTTTTAAAGAATGTATTGGTAATTTTTAATTTACCTAGTGGTAAGGGCCCTCATTTATGAGTTGTAGGTTTTGGATTCAAACCCAGCCAGGCACATCATAATCATCATTATCATTTCAACCGAAAGACGGCCACTATTGGACATAGACCTCCACCAAGTGTCGCCACAACGAACGGTTCTTGTGTGTCTCGCATTCATTGCATTCCCACGACTCATTACTTTGTAAAATTTATTTCGTCACCACTGCTCTCAAAACGGTAAAGAAAAACTGCGTTAGGAAACCAGTATGACCTAGAATTAAAAATTCGAAGATATGTGACATTCACCAAACCGTACTGGGCCCGAGTGGTGGATTACGGCCCGTTTCCTCTTCTAGAGAGAAGGCCTATGTCCCAGCCGTGGGAACATTAAAACGCTAATTATGCTTTATGCTATAGTAAACCAATGAGTTACTGACGATTCGGACACAATATATTCGGAAACAGTGTCCGAATCGACACATTTTATTTTCAATATTTTTGCACTGACGATTGTTGCCGCCTTAAACCCAGCGTAAAATAGTTTTGGTAACGCTTTTTTTCCCCCACATATTATATTTTATAACTTTTTATTTGACTGTACTAAACAGTGTGTCCAAAGCGTTAGTGAAAAAAATATTGAAATAAAAATGTGTCAATTCGGACACTGTGTCCGAACACATTGTGTCCGAGTCGTCAGTAAGTCAAACAAATATATCAGACTGTGTTTTGATTTCAATCACACTTCTCACTTAATATTATAAAGGAAAAAGTTTGTGTGTGTGTATATTTGTATCTTTGTAACTTCTTTACGCTCGAATAGATTTCGAAACTTAGTATACGGGTAGACCGTGTTCTGGAAAACCGGACGTATGTTCCCTTGAGATCATTTTTAGGGTTCCGTACTTCAAAAGGAAAAAACGGAACCCTTATAAGATCACTTTGTTGTCCGTCTGTCTATCTGTCTGTCAAGACCCTTTATCTCCGAAACGCGTGGAGGTACCGAGTTGAAATTAAAACCATTTACTCAAGTTTGCGGTCCCTTGAAGCTGAGAAAAATCTAACTTCTAAGTTAACGAAAAAAGCAGATACGGCCGTTTATGTCGCAAAAAACGTGTATTTCGACACTCTCAAGAGAATCAAAATTCACAGGGTACTTCCTGTTGACCTAGAATCCTGAAATTTGGCATGAAGCAAGGTCTAATAGCACAAGTATAGGAAAAAATCTGAAACCTGTAAATTTGTAGTTTATTTTTATTTATTTTTTTTCGGGTGGGAAAATCATCTAATGACATCCCCCGCTCTTGGGCGGAGCGGGAGATAGTGTCAGACTTTTACTGACTAAAAACCCACTCCTGTTCCTTCTTTGCCTTCATCCCGGGGCCCTGGGCTTCGCTTTCACACTACCCGTGGCCCCAGTAGGCTTCGGCCCTGCTGGGCCCCTACGATTTGCTGACATCTCCTAGAGGCGCGCGTGGAACACTACGCGCCGTCGACGACTTGGGCTCGGTCCGGACAGTTACCGGACGATCGGACGGCGAGCCACCCATTGCTCGCCGTCCGCAAGCCCGCGCCTACGGTGGCCGGAAATCGGGATCGGAATCCCGGTGGCGGTTGGGGCGTGAGGACCGTTGCCTCACGCGATCGGCCGCCTCCTTTGCTAGCATTACTGCTTCGCAAAAGGAGGCAACCGCCTGCCACTCCTCCTCGCTCCGGACCATGGCCTGTACCAAGGCCCGGCGCGAGAGATCGCTGCCGCCGATCGCCCCCACGAGGACACGGCGGTGCTCTGCCCAAGCGGGGCATACCTCTACCGTATGCTCCACCGTGTCCTCCGGGCGGTCCACACAATGGTGGCACCCGGGCGTCTCTTCTGCACGAATCCGGTGCAGGAACCTCCCGAACTTACCATGTCCGGTGAGGACCTGCGTCATGCGGTAGGTAAGGACGCCGTGAGGTCTTTCCAGCCACTCCTCAAAGAGGGGACTTATCGCCATAATTATGGCGTGCCCAGCACTGGGTTGCAACAGTCGCTGTCGCCATTCCACCATGAGATCTCGCCGGAAGTCTTCCCGCCATGCCGCGACTTGGCGCGGCAGCGGAGTTTCACCCCGGCGTTGCATCTCCATGCGCAGATCATGCATGCGTGCAAGGTCTTTTGCCTGCAAATCCCACGGTGGTTGGCCAGCAAGGAGGCTCGCTGCTTCGCGGGAAATCGTGCGGTATCCCCGCACCATCCGGATGGCCATGACCCTCTGACTTGCGTTCAGCTTGGCCGCCGGTCGCTTTCGAAGCGACATACCGGCTGAGAAAAATCTAACTTCTAAGTTAACGAAAAAAGCAGATACGGCCGTTTATGTCGCAAAAAACGTGTATTTCGACACTCTCAAGGGAATCAAAATTCACAGGGTACTTCCTGTTGACCTAGAATCCTGAAATTTGGCATGAAGCAAGGTCTAATAGCACAAGTATAGGAAAAAATCTGAAACCTGTAAATTTGTAGTTACGTCACAAAAAAAAAAAACTTTTTTGCGATTCGGAAAAATCTTCGTAACTCAATTCGGGAATTCATAGGTAAGTTTGTACGGAACCCTCAGTGCGCGAGTCCAACTCGCAATTGCCCGGTTTTTTTACTATCACGCAGCTTCACCCGCTGATAGCAGCTTGTGAGTAATAATAATAATAATTTGTCATGTGATAAAGGACATTTGGTAAAACGCCTGCTGATTTTAATGTATTCACCGACATACAAGCGTTTTGATATTTACTTTATTACTGTTAACGAAATAAAAATGGTATAGTAAAAATGTTTTGAGGGAAAACGCATGGCGCATCCTAATCAGTTTTCTACAACACCTGTTTTGTAAAAGAACAAACTGTAAATAGCCAACACCAGAAGCCGTTTAACGAGCTAAAACGGAGCAAATACTCTCTAACATATGGCTCAACATTAAACCTTATGAAGAAGAATGTTCTACGCCGTTGTTTTTCTATTTTTCCTCATACTAAACGTTGTTAACTTAATGCTTGACGAGTTCCTTCAGTCGGGGCCACAAAACAAGCCAATCATTCCGCTCACTGAGTTTTGAAATGTTGAAAGTGATCAAACCAATCTTGGTGCTTGGCGCGCCCTCTATTTGCCTAACAATTGTTAATTGAATTGTTAGCTTTGCGTTGTATTAATTACTCCTTTATATCTATTACAATGAATTTAATTGTCCTCCAATCGAGTCTCTTTAATGATATACTGTTTGACTATTGTTACGTCTTCAAGGATTGAGGTCGCAATTCATTTGAGTGTTGTATTTTGTTTTATTGGTGTTTTATTTGTTAAGAGCCCGTGCTTCAATTGTTTTCCGCGATGTTGGGGTCGTAATTTTAATGGAAATGAACGTAATGGCTGTTCAGAGTTTCTTGGATGGTCTTGTCATAAATAGGGGCGTTTGTTGAATAGTTATTGTTAAATGTTAAAGGTCGTTTGATACGAGAAAAGCCGCTTTCTTCGTGACATTTACAGAGCTTGACGTAAGATTTTTTGTTATATTTATAAATAAAGGTGCCAAAGGGGAGCTGCACATCTAAGAATACTTTTTCTTTATTATTGCTGCAAAATGAGGGTTATTTTTACCCAACTGGTCAGAAAGAAGGTTATGTTTTTCGAGTGTATGTATTTAAGTATATTTTTAGCACGCCTTATAGCCTAAACGGCTTGTATAATTTTAGCTTGAACGGTATTGATCGATTCGTCTTAATTGTGAGTGACATTTAAAACATCAAAATTAAAAAAAAAATGTATTGTAAATCTATATACTTTTTATTTTTTTGTGTTTTTGCCTATTTGTATTGCCTGCATTGAATAAATCCTATTCTATTCTGTTCTGTTCTGTTCTATTCTGTTCTGTTTTGTTCTATTCTATTCTATCCTATTCTATTCTATTCTATTGTATTCTATTCTATTCTATTCTGTTCAATTCTGTTCTGTTTTGTTATATTCTATTCTATTCTATTCTATTCTATTCTATTCTATTCTATTCTATTCTATTCTATTCTATTCTATTCTATTCTATTCTATTCTATTCTATTCTATTCTATTCTATTCTATTCTATTCTGTTCTATTCTATTCTACGTAAGTGTCTTCAATATTTTTTGCGCTCGAATTATTTTTGCACGCTGTTTTCCTGCCCCTGTAATGACGCTCTAAGTCACATGGATTTACTAAACGCCTCATAGTTAGTATAACTAGCTGGGCTCATGAGAGCGTTACACATAATGTCAGCTAATTGACCATATGTTTAGTAGGCGCTGGCTATTATCGCAAAATATTAATATTATACTTATTTATTCTGCGCTGAAATGGGTGATTGTTTGACATCGAGAGAATGTCTCATTCATCTGGCCTGGTTTTTTCTTTACAATTTGATATTTTTATTTCAATATTAGTTTTCCCCGATCACTAAATGTATCATAGGCACTCATTTGCGTCTAGAGGCTTACTACACAAAATAGTAGTATAAAAACTAGGCCGAATCGGAATGAATTAGACATTCTCTCGGTTTCAAAGAATCACCAAATTAATCTGTACTATATTCTGTATACGTAAAAGACAAAGTCCTGACTCACTCACTGACTTATCAATGTCCTGCCCAAAAACACATCAACAATAAAAAAACACTTTTTTTCGGTGGGATAATCATCCAATGACATCCCCCGCTCTAGGGCGGAACGGGAGGGTGTGTCAGACTTTTACTGACTAAAAACCCACTCCTGTTCCTTCGTTGCCTTTCATACCAGTGCCGAGTCTCCCTTTCAGAAGCAGACCCTTGGCCCCAGTAGGCTTCAACCCTTCTGGGCCCCTACGGTTTGCTAACATGTTGTCCTTGAGGCGCTTGTGGAACAGTAGGTGCCGTCGACGACTTGTGCTCGGTCCGAACAGTTACCGTACAATCGGGCCGTGATTGCTCGCCGTTCGCAAGCCCGCAAGCAATATGTAAAGGACAAAGACCTGACTCTCTCACTGACTTATCAATGTCCAGACCAAAAACATCAAAAAAAAAATTAACACATGGACCTAGATCGTTAAAATTTTGCACAAGTGTTTCTTTTATGGTTTACTTATATAAAGAATTGAAAGGATTTTCCAAAATTCACCCTTAAGGTGATGGAACGATGGTCCTGTATGGAGTGAAGAAAGCTACTTTCGCGCGGGTGAAGCCGCTGGCAGAAGCTAGTAAAGCAAGTAGTGAAGCTGAAGCGCTTGTACATATATTTGTTTGAACGCTCTAATCTCAGGAACTATCTACTGGATTGAATTGAAACAGTACATTTTGATACAAGTGCAGAAAGTTTGTCATTGTGACCGATTGTGTGTTATGGAGCTGAGGGCTGCAGTGACAAATCTGCACGTGTATCAAACGACTTTTTTCAATACACTTATGAAAAAATGAATAAACGGGGGTTGACCGGCGACTCGTGGGTGTCGATGCGCGCCCAGCCTGATACTATAAATATTATAAAATTGTGGTGGGGAGAGCACGCGCTCTTTTCTGCACTAGTGCGGAAAACAGTCTATTGCGTGCCTAAAAGCGGTGGGATAAGAGCAGGTTTTCGAGTAAGTGTATTGAAAATTTGTTTTAGAGTTGGATAGCCCATTTATAGAGGAAGGCTATAGGCTTATATCACTCAGGTTGAATTCTGAAAAGGTTACCCGTAGTCCTAGAATGCCAAGGGTAACTGAAGGAACATAGGTGTGGTTTTAGTCAGTAAGGGGGTAAGGGTGGGTACGGACCTCGGCTTAGGATGTCGCTGGAGAAGGGCAGCAAGGGACGGGCTGAATTAAACAAGAATTATTATTATAAGGGGAAATTTTGGACTACAGATGAAGAATGTGTTTTCTGAGGGTACGAGATAGTTTCCCTATGGTTCTCTTGAAGCAGGGTAATGGGGTAGTCGGGAGTGACGAGGATATGCCTGGGACGGCGAATCTTGGAGATGCGGGAGTCTGCTCACTTTAGTGCAAATACACCATTTATTATTACAAATATATCAGTAGGTATCTTAGGTCAAAACTTGCAAGGCGATAAATCAAACCGAATCCGACATGATTATCTTCAGACGGTTTAGCTCAGTAGAATCCTAATCGACCTCACAAAATAGGTCAGAAGCAAGATCTTGTAACTAACCTTAGTTAACGATCGGTCTAGAACGCTACCTAATGAATATTATAGCAATTTTGAATCAGCAATTACTCGTATTTTTTTTAAAAACAATAAATTATTTGCGCCATCGAGATATAAGTACTAACGTACTAGAGAAGACACCGTAAATTCCTACTTTGTCTCGTTCAACTGCGGCGATCGCGCCGCACTTTGTCGAAGAAAACGCGTAAGTGCCGTGATTTACATGGCGCTTAAGACCTTTTTGCCGAGAATAAATACACTTCCGCAGCAAATCTAGCGCTGTGGTAAATTAGTTATGGTTTAGACGAATTGTTATTATTTTAGCGCTGCAGTGAACTAAAGATTCAAATTACGAAAATAGGACAATTCAGTAAATTTGACGTAGCTTCTCTAGTACGTTAGTACTTATATCTCGATGATTTGCGCACTCTTTTCACCAGGCTTTCAATATGTGGTCTAAAAGATAGCGTTTCGTCTATTAAAACCCGGAGATATTTAAAGTCGCAAGTTTTGAGGATAAAAAGACAATCACACCAGCTGGCTGAGCAGAATCTACACTTGTGGGCATATAGATGAGGGATAGTAATGCTGAATTTAGGCTTGTGCATCCAAAAGTGAATATACTGTGCGACTATGGAGGCCACGCTAATAATACTAACTTGCAAACTGGCAAATTATATTTTAAGGTTTAAGGTAAGAAAAGCATAGTTGTAGATATTCGAAAAAAAATTGATTAGAATCACTTATTACATCAGTTATTTTAAACAAGAAAAGATTAAGCAAATTATATATTTTTTATAAATAATGTAACAAAGAGTGCGTCTCCCCTATCACAATACTTAGTCTTGTCAGCATTTTACATATCATCATCATCATCATCTTCCTGCCCTTGTCCCGTGTTATTTGGGGTCGGCACAACACGTTTTTTTCTTCCATTCTGCCCTGTCACTCGTCATACTATCACTAACTTCCTTTTCTTTCATATCACTCTTCACACAATCCATCCATCTTTTCTTTGGTCTCCCTCTCCCTCATGCATGCATTTTACGTATGTGTAGTCTTAATCCAAGGTACTAAATAAACCTACACTTATAATTTCAATATTAAGAAATACTTAATTCAGCAATATACTTACCCGTTCGAAAGCGTCATCGCTGCCTTAGAACGGAAAGGGCAACTGAAGGAATATGCCTGACTCGCCCTCTCGCTCTACTCATAGTAGATGAAATTATTTGATGATTTCCAAACCTCAAAAAGAGTAATGATGAACAAATCAGTAGTAGTATTGTCATTAAGTATGACCGCCTAAAAGACTAATAATTTTTTTATAAATATTATGAGTAAATTTGAAATGAATTGAGTTGATTAGCACCCTACTTGGTATAGGTAGGTCAGCTTACCTTATGATCGCTACACAGAAATAATAGCCACTAAGAATGTAATTAGTTGGTACACTTAACACGTTTATTGTACATATAGCTAAGGAGTGTAATTCTCTGTCGGAGTCTGTGTTTCCTAAGAGTGAATTGAATTGGTCACTTCTTAACAATCGTCGTCTACATCATCACTTACCATCAGGTAAAATAGTGGTCATAGCATAGCATAGTATAGTCGGCCTTATAATGTTCCCACTGTTGGGACTCAGGCCTCCTCTCTAGGAGAGGGAATGGGCCGTAATCCACAACGCGGGCCCAGTGCGGGTTGGTGAATGTCACATGTCTTCGAATTTTTGGTTCTAGGACATGCCGGTTTACTCGCGATGTTTTCCTTCACCGTTTTGAAAGCAGTGGTGATGAAATAATTACACAAAGTAATGCGCTTGTTTGGGTTTGAACCCGCGACCTACAACTCGTAAGTCGGGGCCGTTAACACTCGAATAGTGACACGCGAACGCGATTAGTCAAACACGAGAATATAAAAATAAAATAAAAATAATAACAAAAGATTATTTAACAATAATAAAAGAGGTTGTTTTTCTAGCTACAAACTAACCCATACCAACAGCTGTTACCAATGTATCCAACGTAAGACAAATGTAATTAATTTAGCTTATCGCCGTCCACTGTTGGAAAAAGCCTAATTTATGTAAACCTTATGGTAATCAAGCTATCTACATCCTTACCTTGTTTGAGGGGAAATGGTACAGGGCTGTTAAGGGTGCTTTACATTAGAGATGAGCGAGGCAGCTAGGCGGTGCGCGTAGAAATATCTACTAATTGGATCACTTCATTTTACCAGCTTGACTTAGCGCGATCGACGGCAGCGACTTCTCGCGCCCGGCTCTGGTGGTTTGAGCGAGAGAGAATGCGAAGCGGTCCCCTCCTTCAAAAGCAGTACCTAATGCTAGTGAAGAAGATGGCCGCAAAAGTGAAGGAACGCAGACACGAGCTTGAGGACGGCGAGGAATGCGGTAAGGACCAAACCTAGTTCTTGACGCAGTCAAGTCTTAGGAGAAAAGATTAGCGGAGCTAGGTATTTATACATGTAAATTAGTTATTGATTTATGTGAGGAAAATGTCAGCTGAAAAAATTACGCTACGCATCCTTTCACTACTCTAGTTTACGCTGTTTCATAGCTTCGCTACGCATCGTCACACCATGCATGTGTCTCGCACAACCTAGCTACCTCGCTCATTTCTAGCGGAAAAACACCCTTAGTCAGTAAAAAACATCAAATGACCCATCGTAATTACCTTTGGGAATAAATAGGTCGAAATTGACTGCAGTATCTTTTGGGCTGGCCATTTTGTCCTGTCACTTACGGACTCTTAATGATGAGGGCTATAAATTGGGAAATCAAGAAATCTGTCATGGAAAATAAAATAGTTTACTTTTTTTTAGAATGTCTTTGATTGTTTGAAAAAATCACCGTGGCTGTAAAACGCAAAAGACAACTGAAGGAACACGGGTGGGTTTTAACCAATTAAAGTCTGACACTCGCTTTCGCTCCACCCGGAGCGGGAAAAGATATTTGATAATAATAATAATTTTTATTCAGGTCAAATATACCTATTTACAGAATCAAAATTAAACTCAATTAAATACATTAAAATTAAAATTAATGAGACACTGTCAATGAATTACAATTAAATTAAATAAATTAAAATATAGTTAATAATATATTATATTTTAATATAATATTTATTAATTATAATGTCGCACCCTCGAAAACAAAAAATCACTTTGTCCAGTAGTGAGATATAATGGGTCTGGACTATAAAAAAAATTAAAGATTTTAACGAGACCCGTTTATCCTAAAATATTATTTAAATGGCAAGTAGGTTTTTATTCAAAAGGTAGGTAGGTAGGTTTTTTTTGGTAGGTTTTGTTGTTTCCTTGAACGTTTACAACAAATGTCTGGAAGCAAATGCCAAGTTTTTGTTTGCAACACAATGCCTAATGAATAATGGGTTCAGTACGTCGCCGATGCTACCATTGATAAGAGAATTTATGGGCCCGAGAGAGACGCAATGAAGTCTTGAAGTAAAAGTGGTTATTTCATTATGACACGAGGAGAAACAACTTCACAAATCTTAGGTGAAATGTTGAAATAAGTCAAGATTTTTTTTAAGCAATTCTTCAGAGAAAATGACACATAAAATATATACAAAGTTCTCGCAACTTATTTTATCTGCAACCCAAATTCCTGATATTATATTAACTTCCATAAACAAACTCATAACACAGCAAAGCAATATGCTCTAACTCAACATAATATGAATAAAAAGATTACTACCCACTTTTCGGATCCTCAAATTAGGCGCTCAAGGCCAAACCTTCGATAAGTAAATAATAACCCCTAATATTACGTAAAAGGGTTTACTACAAAGCCCAATAAGTACTTATTATTGTGCGCAAACATCTTGGAAATATCGGTAGATATAGACTTAAGGAAAGCTCTTGGATGTCGATATAATCACGTACCTAACCAACCTGGTGTGCGCGCCCGTACCATCCAAGTACCCCATTTAATCCTTCTTTGAGGTTTTACATCTGTAATGTGTATGCTGTGCACGATGGTATTCAAATTTAATTTTAACGGAGACAGTACATTAAGAGCTCTTATACACGAGCGACATGCTGGCAACGGCAGAGGTAACTACAGCCGTCGAACTACACTGACATTTAACACACACGACGGCTACCGCTGATCTTCAAAGTTGGAATGTCAACGGCTGCCATCGACGCGTCAACAGCTGCCGCCGACATGTCGACGGCTGCAGTTACCTTTGCCGTGTTTATGAGCTCTTACGTGCATAATATATGTAAGCACAGTATTGATAAGACTAAGTGACAAGACCCGCTAGAGCCTATGCCTGCCAGCCAGGGCATCGAAATAGTTCGAAAGAGTAACTGTCTAACTGAAACGCAAAGGGCATCCTGACACGGAAAGGTTAGAGGTTAGAAGAGCAAGTACAAAAGGTGAGTTAGTGATGGAAGAACTGATTCTACCTAGAAGCAGAAGGGCCACTAGGGTGAAAGGAAATGATTTTTGAAAGAAGCTAGTGACTGTGCTTGCCTAATTGACATCGGTAACGCGTTCCATAAACTCATTGATTGGACCGTGAACGATTTGTCACAAAACTTGGTAGAATGTGAGCCCGCATCAAAAGTTTCTAATTCTCCGATGATCTCAAGTATCTAGAATGAAAGAATTTAAAACGTTCTTTAATTAAGATAAGAGAGGGTTGTAGGAATAAACGGGATATGTACTGTAAAGCAACGATAAAATAATAATATGGGTATTCCGGCGAAGGCGTATTGGCAGCCACTTGAGCTTAATACGAAATTCAGAAATATGATCATATTTACGCAATCCAAATATGAACCAAATAGAAAAGTTTTGAAGTCGCTCAAATTTATTACGCTTCTCTTCACGGTAAAACAAATATAGCAAGTATATTTGTTTTGCGTAGGTACGTGATATTTACGATTCCATGCCAGAGATGTGCTAAATAGGTAGGTACTTTTAACAAACGTGTTGAAAATAATTCTTCAAATAACAGAAAGTTAATGATGGCTGGAGCAAAAACTTGTTAAATTTCACAAAATGATAGCTATACTTTTCCAGGTGACGTTACCTCATTATTTCGAATAAATAAAGTATTTTAATTAAGAACCATTACAAGGAATTTTGTCGTAATTAAGTTAAGTAATTTTATTATGTCGTGGTTTGGATGTAATCCGCGATTAAGGAGGAGCTGCCCTTTTCCTACCAAAACCGTAATCTGGGATTTTAATGGAGGCCGTTAGTTGGAGTATTTTCTCGTAGGTGCTTTGGGTAATTGTTATGCGAAGTCTCGCAATTCCTTCCTGGATTTCTCCAATCTAGCGCTTTACACAACATTAAAGCGGGAACTACATTACACTGACGCACACGTGGGCCACGCCTGATTTGTACTCAGCAGCTCGTCGCGTGGCGTCGCGTGGCGTGGATACAACGTAGCTCTACAAGTCTAGTTGCCATATAAAGTGTATGGAGACCTATACGCCCATTTCGGCATACGTGGCCCACGTGTGCCTAATGTAGTTCTACCTTAAATGTTATTAGTGGACAATTGCCTCATTGGGTGTGCCTCTGTCCGGCTGCGGGATTGTTCGAAAGAATTACTGTGGCACTGGAACGCAAAAGGCAACACAAGTGGGTTCTTGTCAGTAAAAGTCTGAAACTCTTTCTCGCTTCACCCAAAGCAGGAGGAACAGTTATTTGAGAATTTTCCACCTCAAAAAAATATTTCGGCAGATTAGTAAGGAGGGTTATACCCAGCAGTGGGCCATTCCAGGGTTTTATGATGAATGGTAATTTCAATTGATAGACACTCAGTCCACTGGATGTACGGAGTGACGCGATGACGGGGGAATGGAGGCAATCACCTCTTTCTGCAAAGCAGTAATGCAAGCCAAAATCATGACGCGGAGACAAGCCACCCCCCACTGGAGACGCCCCCACTATCGGGAGTCGCAAGACGACTACCGGCCACCGTAGGCGCAGGTTTGAGGTCGGCGAGTCACGGGTAACTCGCCGTCCGATTGGTGGATTGGTGCAAACTTAAGTGGCAGTGGGCAGGGGCCAACTGCCACAAAAGTTTGGTATTTATTGTTCTTTATAGGTCATATCATCAGTGAAAAGGGCATCAAAACCGGTTACCTGATTTAGGAGGAGTTAGCAGATAAACAGACAGACGCGAATTATTTGAAGGAGTCACCTGTGGCCCTGGAATGCAAAGGACAACTGAAGGAACATGGGTGTGTTTTAGTCTGTGGGCTTGCGGTCGACGAGCAATGGGTAGTACGCCATCCGACTGTCGGGTAACCGTTCGGACCGAGCCCGAGTCGTCGACGGCGTGTAGTGGTCCCCGTGGGCCTCAAAGAGATATTTAAAGCAAAACCGTAAGGGCCCAACAGGGAAGAAGCCTGCTGGGGCCATGGATTAACTTCTGACAAGGTGACCCCGTAGTCCTGAAACGAATAGGGCAACTGAATGAATATAGTTGTGGTTTTAGTCAGTAAAAGTCAGACACGTCCTCTCGCTCCACCCTAGAGCGAGAGAAGTAATTACATGATTTCCCACCTTAAAAAAAAATCAGTAACAGTCAGACACTACATCTCACTCCACCCAGAAGACGGTAGCAGTTATTTGATGATTTCCCACCCCTAAAAAACTATAATCTACCAAAATGGATACCTAAACATGCCGTCCACTTTCAACTTAGTTAAACATGCATACTTGCAAATGGGTTAGCCGCAAGTTCGTCGGAACTCCGAGGGCCTTTCAAACTGAAGTATACTCGAGAACATACTCCAGCCCCGCTGCAAGATCGAGTTGGCGGACAAGATTGTCAATTTTAAAATTATCATACGCATATTTGCTCGGAAAATAAATCTGGTTTTGAGAGGTAATATTGGAGTAAGATCATCTGGCTTCAAACACATTGGTATTTATATGGTGTTAACACTTTTGGTGGAGTTGTCTTATAACAAGAATTTGGGGGAGGTCTTTGCCCAACAGTGGGAAAGTACTTATAGACTAAATAAAAAAAGCCATTAAACAAATTAAATCTTGACTACTTATTCCATTAAATTCTGACTGATCACTCCATCAAATACAGACTGCTTACTTAAAATACCAAATAATAATTTAATTATAATAGTTTCTATGCCTATATATTTTTTATTATTGTTTTTTTTTATCTGAGCTTGAATTTATGAAAAAGAGAAATTATTTATTTTATCAAAAGTATTTATATATATTTAATTTACTTACCTAGTACCTAATGTTCCTAATCGTGGTGACTGCTGCCAAACAATTAATTTTTCTTTTAATCAATTCTGACTGCTTACTCTTTGTCCCAATTTTTTTATGGTTGGCGCAATCAGTCTTCTTCTTCCATAATTCTGTATTAGTCATCATCTCGGTGATCACCCTCTTCTTATCTGCAGAGTTTGTTTTCCGCACTCAGTCCATGGTGGAGCCATGTATTGTAGCGGCCTTTCTAGATATATAATTTTTTACACAGTCCACCCATTTTTTCTTTGCTTTACTTGCCCACCACCACATCCACATTGATACTACAAACTTTTCTTGTGATGTCTTCTTTATTTTTCCGTAAACTTAGTTAGAACAAAATAAACTAATACAGTACACAGTAATCAAAATGGCGACTGGCAAAATTTAAATAGCAAATCTCAAAACTAGAACAGCCCCCCTAGCCAAGTTACAACTGTTTCGTTTCTATTCTCTTTTCGCCGACCGCCTCGAGTCGGCTACGCCTCCGATTCCTTTGTTCTGACGTCACGTGGTCAGAACAAAGGAATAGGAGGCGTGGCCGACTCGAGGCGATCAACGAAAAAAGAATCGAAACGAAACGGTTGTAACTTGGCTAGAGGGGCAGTAATTTAAATTTAATATTACACAAATATTATAAAGGCGCAAGTTTATAGCTATATAGCTGTGTGTGTGTTTATGGTTGTTACACCATCTCGCTCAAACGGCTGACCGGATTTGACACAACTGTAGACGATGTCCTGGAATAGCACATACGGTATACTTTTTATCCCGGGAGTATGTCGCTTTAGAATAATTTTCGACATTCCCGCAGAGGAAACCGTTAGAAGAAGCAAATTATAATGTATTTATTAGTTTATAATTAGCGTATATAGGGTGACTGGTAATTAGTGTACGATACTTAAACACGTGATTGTGCTCATGGTAACCAACAACTTTTACTATGGGAACAAACCTGAAATCACGAAAAAAAATCAGCTGTTCAGTACATTTATGTTTGCCTAATGTACTGAACAGCTGATATTTTTTTCGCGATTTCGGCTTTGCTCCCGTTATAAAAATTGTTTGTTATCATGAGCACAATCACGTGTTTACGTATCGTACACTAATTGCCAGTCACCCTATATAAGTATTTTATTATTGTAACTTAATTTAATGATACTACATTCCGCTTGACATATCTGTTATTTATTTAATGTGCACACCTACCACAGTGTTGTCTCTTTTAACCCAAAGGTTGACTGGTAGAGAATGCCTTGTTGCTTATTCTCAGTCTCAGTCAAAGACTACTATAGTATACTGGCTCTCAGTCTCGCTTGTGCCGCGTGCCGATGTGGACGTGTTATTTGAGTTTTATTTACACCGATTAGCGCAGCGCAAGCTGTCGCTCGTAAGTACTGGCCATGACAGACAATCTAATGGCAAACGAGCTGTTGGCGTTCCTGCAGCAGAAGCTGGATGTGATGGACGAGGTGTCCGCAATCCAAATCTGCGCAACGAACTTCAGCAAGGAAGATATAGCTGCTGCGAAGCTGTTGCTGTTCAGCGTGCTTAATAAGCGCGACCAGATGCCATCCCGCCGGCGTGACGGGACTAAGAAAAGCCTACAGGATATTATCACGCTGTTTAAGGAGACCGACCCTGACGACGTGCCGACGTTTGTGGCAAAGGAGCTGCATAAGCTCCCTCCTGTCACCTTTGACCACGTCGATGTAACAAGCCTTTTGAAAGACATTGTCTTTCTGAGGGCCAGTCTTGCGGATGTGCTAGCAAAGTTGGATGCATCTCAGAAAACCGTCGCCGATTTGCGCAAGGAGTTTAATGAATTTCGCAATAACGCGGCGGCAACTACGTCATCAGTCGATGCATCGAACGTAAACATGCGTCATGGAGCCGGCCTCGATATATTGTCGCCGAACTTCGCGTCAGCAGTTTCGTCGCCGGCGCATACGTCGATTGCTGAGGTTGCAGAGTGCCCCACTCGTGCGCCCCGCAACTCCGTGCCGGTCACCGCGGTTCCTCCATGCAGCACCGCACGAGCCCTTCGCCCCGTCCCGCTGCCTGTTCTTGCAGCTCCAGCGAATCCGATCCGAAAGGATTTCGCTAGCGTCACCGCGAGCGCCCCTGGCGCTCCTAATCCGAAACGTGTGCCTGACAAGGCAAAGAACAAGGTCGATGATAGTGATGGTTTCGTTATGGTGCAAAGGAGGAAGCGTCGAACGCAAACCAACAAGAATCGCTGCGGCATAGCACCTGCAACTCCTACCGTAGGACTGCGTGCTGCTCAGCCGAACACTCCCGTGTACATCTCCCGCCTACATCACACCACAAGGGTGGAAGACATCGTGGAGTACGTGCGCCATAAGACGAAGTTCGCACTGAGGGTACAGCTTCTGGAGTCACACCGTAACGTCAATTTCAAGGCGTTCGTGGTGCGAGTCCCGAACACTTTTCTGCCCCTCATGTTGAAGGAAGACTTTTGGCCGCAGGGCGTGGTGTTCCGTCGCTTCCGCGGACAAGTGCCACAGAACAGCACAAAGTGAACAAGTGCAGTGAAGTGTTACTAACATAGTCATAAGTCGTATTTATTAACAATAAATTGTATTTAATTTACTTTATATATATGTTAGTCTATAAGGTATTTATCTATGGGCCAAGATGCCTGAAAATAAATGATTTATTATTATTATTTTTATATATTTTATTTATCTCAGGACCCTGAGGTCCTGGACCTTTGGGAGGCGTACGAGGAGCCGAAGCCAACTCACAGAGGCCCTTTAGATAATTATAATGGAACATGATACCAACCGACGATTATCCCTGTACGCGCTATGCTAGTGCACCCAAGGACAACCACCGGTTATTGAAAAACTGTTGCGACATATGGAGAACAAAGATAATAGGGCTATGGTTTTTGGAGTCTTAAGTGGACTGGTAACATGGAACTATGTCAAGACTATGGCCCCTGCCTGAACAACGTTATTAATATACATCGAAAAAAGGCAGGGGGTGACTTGCACACTCAATAAATGGGCCCCCAAAAACGGCCGCTAGCACGAAGTGACGTAGCAACAAGAGGGCAACATATCCTGAGGTGCTTGAGGAGTGGAGAGGTATACCACGGCTATCAGGACAATCCCGGAAGTACGGTCAAGATCCCTACCAGCACCTTACTGGATTATACATCCTTCTCCCGAGCACGTTTGCTCTTGCGAATCTCCACTTAAGCCAGCCAATAAAGGCAAGAGAGAGGTGGGAGCTCAGTTCCTCGTCAGTATTCACTACGGCCGGCCAATAAAGGCAAGCCGGAGATGAAGAACGAGAATTCTCCCGGGAGATCGGGTCCGTGGGGTCGCTAATGCCCAACAGTTCGCCACAAAACTGCACTGCGGATTGTATCTCTCTTAGTCTGGCCCCTCACCCTAGGCATATTACGGCAAAGCAAACTTTACCGATACAGACCTAGGGTATATTGGAGCACGCAAGCCCCACCACGACGTCAACGTAGAGATACGGCGATGGGGTTATTATTATTATTATTAAGTCCGCCTATGTACCACTACTGTACATGAAGTTTAAATAAATAAATAAAAAAAGAAGCTTGTATTCTATGAAGGGAATTAAGTATTCCAATCAACTAAATACACAATAAAAACTTTTTACAAAAAAAATACAACCGACTTCAAAGTAAGAAAAAACACTGAAAAGTGCAAAATAACTTTAATTTCGGAAGTCGGTGTTTCTATAATAGTTTTGTCTCTTCGTTATTTAACACCGACTTCCGAAATCAAAGTTATTTTGCACTTTTCAGTGTTTTTTCTTACTTTGAAGTCGGTTGTATTTTTTTTTGTAAAAAGTTTTTATTTTACACTTTTTAGTTATGGTACCACCACTAAAAAGTACCCCTCAGCCAAACTTAAATACCTTATAGCCAGAGTGCATCTCATGACAATTCTAATAATCCCAAACATGGTTAGATTACATTAATTTATTACAGAGTTCCGGTGCCTAACTTCAGGCTTCATCATCAGATCAGTTCGATATATTCCCCCTCTACTTTCAGTCAGTCATCGACTACACGTATAAACAAAGCAATTTTACTTGTTACGACGGTTCTGCTGTGATCCTATGAGGAGTTCTGTTCCATATCTTCGAAGTTCATGATCAGATCATAACAATATTTCTATGGGACCAATTTGGAAGCATAACCTTTCAATCAAAAAAAAATTTTTCAAAATCGGTCCACAATTGACCGAGAAATCGGTGAACATACATAAAAAAAAAAAAACATACATTCAACCGAACATATAACCTCCTCCTTTTTGAAGTCGGTTAAAAAAAAACTCTTTCTTTCGTTTTTCTTTCCTTTTTCTCTGAAAAAAAAAACTTTGTCCCACACTAGGAATTACTTCTGTATTGTGGGTGCGTTCACAAACATTTATTATCATGTGAGTTTACATGTTCGTGTTGTAGTGTACGTACAAGACTCTCAGACCAAGAACACCTATCTGCAGGCCATACAAAATTTGTTCCGTGCGGGAATCGAACCCGCGATAGGCAACGCAGCAGCCAATCGCTCAACCACAGCGCCAATCGTGTACTCAAATGTTTTTAGATCTTTCTAAGTCATACTAATTTAAACTTGCTTTAAATAATCACACCACCACACACACCATTACACCATCACACCACCACACACCATCACACTCACACATATACACAACACATGTACACATACACTTATCACACAAGCGCAAGTTTGCACTAATTGTATACATTTTAATTTTAATTTTGTTGCATTAATAATTGTCAATGTTCCACAAACGCGTGAAGACACTGACTCCTGTAACACAGGTACCACCTAGCTCAGGAGTCAGGGCTTCAATTGAATACGTATCAGTCTCTTTATGTCAATAAAAACATTATTATTATTTTCTTTATTTCATTTACATAAACATATTAGTTACATTTTTAAATATTTCAAAAATAAAAAATAAAACATTTAAAAATATAAAAAATAGTATCCCACCGGTACCGGGAACAGGGTCCCAAGCTACCGGCGGTCAGGGCTCCAGAGAAAGGAACCTCCTAACAATACGAGCCGTGTCCAGGAGTACCGCTTTCTGAATCAAGCCCTTGATCCAGCCGCCTAACGCGAGCCTCCTAAGGTGTTGGTCGAGGCTCTTGGCTATTAAGCCATTGCCCGACACGACTATCGGTACAATAATCGCCGAGTCCACATCCCACATGTCGACAACCTCGCGAGCCAAGTCAATATACTCAATTTGTTTACCTTTCTCGGCTTTCACGAGGTTCTCGTTATGTGGAACAGAAATGTTATTATTATTATATTCTTTATTTATTTTTTATACATATTTTAAATATTTCTTAAAACACACATATAAAAAAAAAAACATTTAAAAATATAAAAATAGTAGTCCGCCGGTGTCGGGAGCAGGGTCCAAGCTACCGGTGATTAGGGCTCCAGAGACAGAACCTAATATTATTATTATAAATAATCAAATGATCCCTGGAAGTCAAATATTTCGACCTATTTTCTTACGAGCTAACAAAAAAGTGCGATTAAGAAGCTTCGCGTAATCAAATTTTCTTATCCCAACTCTAAACTTAATAAAAACAGACTAAATTACGAAATTAAGCACCGGGTCTTAAATAGCCTTTTCACTACTTCAGGTAATCGTGAAAGGATTGCTTAGTCGACCTTATTAAGTTTAAATTGTATTATATTGGTCTAAAATTTTAGTCCAATTTTACGTTTTTGGTAAAATTGTGTGGATTTCTGTGTGAACGGACTTTTAAAGTCTACAACATGTAACATAATAAACGCATATTTTGGATGTAGTATGTTCAAAATCTTCTGAATCGATTTCAGCTATTTTTAAAATAGATATTTTTATTTAAAAAAGTTACCTTTTTTGATAATTTTTTGATAAATCTTGGTTGCGTCAAATGATTTTGTAATGAAATATACGCTGTTTTTATGATATTACTTTTATTTTACAAGAAGCAATTTAGTAACATCCATTACAGTATGAAAATCATTAGAAATTTGTTTAGCACTCATATGATTGAAATTGGTATTTGCAATAGTATATTAGTTATGCCAACGTCAGACGAGGCAAGACTACTTTACAAAATATACTACAATCATATTTTAATACAAATTTTATAAAATCCAAAATTTGGCTATGATGGAGCGACATAGTCATTATTGACAAAGCTCCAAAATAAAGATAAAAAAAAAACCCTGAGTGTGAGAGAGATAGCAAAACGTCACAATTTTTTGTCCCTTTTATTACATTCCAAATACGTTCGGTTTTACAGCATCACTCAAGGATCTTAAACACCCTAGATTCTTGGCATCACTAGAGAGAATGTGTGTGTATGCCTGCGTATATACGATACCGATTTGTGTGCTAGTCCAACTCGTAATCGACCGTTTTTTAACCGACTTCAAAAACAAGGAGGTTCTATGTTCGGCTGAATGTATTTAATTATCACCGATTTCTTGGTCAATTGAGGACCGATTTTGATTTTTTTTTTATTGGATGGTTATGCTTCCAAGTTGGTCCCATAGAAATATTGTTATGATCTGATCATGAACTACGAAGATATGGAACAGAACTCCCCATAGGATCACAGCAGAGCCGTCGTAACAAGTAAAATTGCTTTGTTTAAACGTGTAGTCGATGACTGACTGAAAGAAGAGGGGGAATATATCGAACTGATCAGATGATGAAGCCTAAAGTTAAGCACCGGAACTCTGTAATAAATTATTGTAATTTATCCGTGTTTGGGATTATTAGAATTGTCATGAGATGCACTCTGGCTATAAGATATTTAAGTTTGGCTGAGGGGTACTTTTTAGTGGTGGTACCATAACTAAAAAGTGTAAAATAACTTTAATTTCGGAAGTCAGTGTTAAATAACGAAGAGAAACACCGACTTCCGAAATTAAAGTTATTTTGCACTTTTCAGTGTTTTTTTTACTTTGAAGTCGGTTGTCTTTATTTATTTATTTATCTCATCATCATCATCGTTTCAGCTGAAAGACGTCCTCTGCTGGACACAGGCCTTCCCCAAGTTTCGCGATAATAAACAGTCCTGTGCGTCTCGAATCCATTGCATTCCCGCGAATCTCATCAGGTCAGGTCTACCTTAAGGGAGGCCTTCCAACGCTGCGTCTTCCGGTATTTATCTATTTGTATCAGATACTAGCTTTTGCCAGCGGCTTCGCCCGCGTTAAAGGCGATTTCTCCATAAAAACTGCCAACTCCCCTTAAGGGTGGAGTTTCGTAAAATCCGTTCTTAGCGGATGTCTACACCCTATAAGGAACCTACGTGCCAAATTTTAAGTTTGTAGGTGTTATAGTTTCTGAGATTTCGTGATTAATCAGTAAGTGGTATTTCGCTTTTATATGTAAAGAAGATTAATTCATCACATAATGAAACATGACACTTGCCCCTTGTGTAAATAAATAAACGTTCAAATATATTTTCGCGCCAAACAGAGGTAAGTTTCCACCGTGCAAAAGGTTATGTTGAACTTTCGACCCACGTAATCCCAACGGTTTTCCTTCAACTTACTTCCTAAATTTATTGGGTCCTATGAGGAAAGACGCTCGCGCATTTTTTTCACTTCTTCAGAGAAACATTTATACTAATATTATAAACGCGAAAATAACTCTGTCTGTATTTTTTACTGCTGAACACGATCGTAAGCTTGGCGCATGAGTGGAACAAGACCTAGATGGAATACTTATTACTAATAATGTAATGTAATGTAATAAATAAATGCGAATAAATGATCTATCTCGATCTATCTATTGTGGTCTGGTTTCCGCACTTAGTCCTTGGCGGACCATTGTGCGTGAGCCATAGCGGCCTTCACTCCAACCAGCCCACCTCACTCCAGAAACAGATCAGTCTTTTCAGTTTGCTCACGGCATCTACGAGTGAATTCGGTGCTCCCAAGGTTCGTGTTCTTATTTCGTTGACGGCTGTGCACTCGAGGAGCACGTGCGCGACGGTTTCCTCTGACTCCATACATCCTCTGCATAGAGGACTATCCGTGATATTCATTACGAAGAAGTGTTTGTTCAGTGAACAGTGTCCGGTGATGGTCCCTGCCACCAGACGCAGGCTACCTCTGTCCAAACGCAAAAGGTTACTGGTTAGGGTTTTATTCAAGTATGGCATGGCTTCTTTGGCCTGCCTGCAACCCGGTGCCAGGGACCACCACCTTTCCGCTTGTGCATTAGTGTGCTCACGTAGCCAAACACGCAGCTGACCAAAGGGTATTGGCACGATGGGTTCGGGTCCGAAGACCACCGTGTCAGACCCCCGCCTTGCCAGCTCATCAGCTGCGTCGTTGCCCAGTGAGCCGCTGTGTCCTTTTATCCATTGCAGTGTCACAGTGTTATTGTTTGGCACTGTAACGCGTTCCAGTGCAAAGTGGCATTCTTGTATGAGTTTCGAGGTTGTTGTGGTTTTCCCCAGTGATTGTAGTACTGAGGCACTGTCGGAGACTATGCGGATATGAGTGTCCATAACTCCCCTGGCTTCTATGGCGTGGGCCGCTAGAATGATGCCAACACATTCTGCCTGATAGACAGAGTTGAGTGTTCCTAGCGGTTTGGATATCCTTATATTAAGGTCGTTGGAGAAGACTCCGACTCCTGTTCCGGTATTCGTTTTTGATCCATCAGTGTATATTCTCAGTTCCTTTGGGCCCGAGTAGTCGTACGATTCTTCTGTGAGTTGGATGCTGTAGTGTTTATTGAAGTGCAGTGCCTTAGGGGCTTTATCGTTGGGGGCCGTCATCATGGGCTCTCGTTTCACAGCGTATTCCATAATACGTGTATGTTTGATTCGAGAGTCTGTTCTCAGTGTACCCGATAAGTTAAGTCTGAAAACAGCCAGGGCTGCCTCCTCCCGCACTATGATATGCAGTGGAGGCAGTCCTATCATCGCTTGTAAGGCAGCAGTGGGTGCCGTTCTCATGCTATTGGTGATAGCTACGCAGGCCAGCCGCTGCAATTTTTCGAGTTCTTTTTGGGCTGTGCTCAAGTCGGTCCTGGGCCACCAGACTAAGGAGCCATATGTGATGATTGGTCTGATGACTGTGGTATATAGCCAGTGGGTCACTTTTGGGCTAATGCCCCAGTTTCGTCCCAACATGCGTCTGCATTGCCACATGGATATACTGGCTTTTTTAGTAGTGTAGTCCATGTGTTTTGCCCAGTTCAACTGTTTGTCCAGGTAGACGCCCAGGTATTTGGCTTCAGTTGAAAGGCTTAGGGTAGTTCCAAAGAAGCGTGGTAGGTTCAGTACTGGTAGCTTCCTTTTTTTTGTAAATAAAACCAGTTCGGTTTTGGTGGGGTTCACTGCTAGTTGGTATTCTTTACACCAATCCTCTACTATTTTCAAGGCCTGGCTCATAAGGTTGCATAGTGTGTTTTCATGAGTGCCGTTTACTATTATGGTTATGTCGTCGGCGTACCCCACGGTAAAGTAACCTTTATCGTTGAGTTTCTTGACGAGGCTATCTGCGACTAGGTTCCATAGCAGAGGTGAGAGGACGCCCCCTTGGGGGCAGCCCTTTGCTACAGTAGCCCTTGTTTTTTTTTTTTTTTTTTTTTTTTATTATTGATAGGCTCGCGTTTGACCACCATCTCACCTGATGGTAAGCGATGATGTGGCCGACGATGGAGCACGCTTGCCTAGAAGTAACTTATTCACTCTTGACTTAAAGACCCCTAGGTTGTAGCTATCAGGGAACACAGACTCGGGCAGGGAATTCCACTCCTTAGCTGTACGCATTATGAATGTGTTCCCAAAACGCTTTGTACGTATGGGTGGGATGTCCACCATGTACCGATGGCGCAACGCCGTACGTCTAGTGGTCCGATGATGGAACGGACTTGGTGGAATTAAATTGTGCAATTCCAACGCACACTCCCCGAAGTGTAACCGATAGAAAACCGACAGGCCAGCAACTCGGCGACGATGCTCAAGGCTTTGGAGTTTTGAATCGACAAGTGCATCATCACCGATGATTCTCTTGGCTCGCTTCTCAATCGACTCCAGAGCATCAAGCTGGTATTTGGCAGACCCATCCCAAAGATGAGAGCAGTATTCCATACACGATCGAACTTGCGCTTGATAAAGTTTGAGCAGCTGTTCCGGCGTGAAGTACTGTCTCACCTTGGCTAATATCCCCAATTTTTTGGCAGCCTGTTGAGCTTTAGCCTCGATGAAAGAGCCGAAATTGAGGGTAGATGACAACGTTACCCCAAGAAGCTCAAGGTCACTGGTTATCGGCACGGTTACACCCCGGAATGATGGAGCCGGGTGGAATTGGCTCCGTTTGGCGGAAAAAAGACACGCCTGGGTTTTAGCAGCATTGAACTTGACCAGATTGGCATCGCCCCAGTCGGATACTGCCTTCAAGGAAAAGTTCAAGCGTTCAACCATAGCCTCTCGGAAAGACTGGATCTGTGACCCACTAGCACGTGCATCGGACACGTATCTCTCAGCAACAGTGCTATCGTCTGCATACCCAAAGGTACCGGGTTTAAGAAGGTCGTTTATGTGCAGCAAGAACAGTGTTGCCGAGAGTACCGACCCCTGAGGGACCCCGGCATTAATTTCCATTTGACCGGACGAGCAGCCATCAATAACCACTCGGATGGATCGCCCCCTCAAGAAGTCTGCGATCCAGTCACACAGACCAGTGGGCAGACCGAAGGAAGGAAGCTTAGCAATAAGGCTATCATGCCAGACCCTGTCAAAGGCCTTCGAGATATCAAGGGAGACTGCAAGTGCTTCCCCATGCTTCTCGATGGCCTCGCTCCAGATGTGAATGGCATACGCTAGAAGATCCCCAGTTGACCGATTTCGGCGAAAGCCGTATTGACGATCACTGAGGATGTCATTAGCTTCTAGGTATGCCAGGAGCTTATTATTGATCACTCGTTCCATACTCTTGCAGAGAATGGACGTTACCGAGATAGGTCTGTAATTAGCAGGGTCAGCCCGACTACCCTTCTTGGGCACGGGTTGCACGTTAGCTTGCTTCCAAGCCATCGGTACTTTTCCAGCCTCAAACGAAAGACGAAATAAGCGTGTCAGGATCGGAGACAGTTCAGGAGCACAAGTTTTTAAAACAATTGCCGGTATCCCGTCGGGACCACTGGCTTTGTTCACGTCAAGGTTACGTAGCACCCTACGGACGTCCTTCTGATGGATGCGTATGTCTGCCATAGTCGTCTCGCATCGCTCAGGAAAGGCAGGGGGCCGCGCGTTACCGGAATCAAGACGTGAAGATTCCGCAAAAAGAGAGGCAAACAGATTTGCTTTCTCCTCGGCGGTGTGGGCCAGCGACCCATCGGGTTTCAGCAGTGGTGGTAGTGAGGGACGGCAGAAGTTCGATTCAACAGATTTAGCCAGGGACCAAAACGCTTTACTACCTGCTGGGTATGAAGCAAGTTTGTTCCCAATTCGGCTAATGTGGTCAAACCGAGACCTCCGCATCACCTTCTTGCAGGATTTGGCAGCCCTATTATAGGCTCTCTTTTTTTGAGTCACGTCACTTGCCTTGCGCCTACGAGCGTCGACCCATACTTGGTATGCCGTATGTTTAAGCGCTTCAGCGCGATTACATTCGGCGCCAAACCAAGGTCGAACCTTGTCAGACATTGTTACATCAGAGAATGGAATGTAATATTCCATCCCCCGACGCACGTAGCCTTGTTGTGCTATTTATGGTGACTTGTACTGCTCTTAGTTTGAGCATGTTCGTGATCCAGCCACTTAAGGTCGGGTCGACGCCGTGTCTCTCAAGGGCTTTGTTGATACTTTGAAACATGGTTTTGTCGAAAGCACCTTCAATGTCGATAAAGGCAGCTAACGAGGAACATTTGTGATGTACTGCGCATTCTATTTTGGATACCACACTGTGTAGCGCGGATTCTGTTGACTTGCCCGTAGAGTAGGCGTGTTGCTGCTTGTGTAGTGGTCTCTGTAAAAGAGGGCCATCCCGGATGTATCTGTCACAGAGTCTCTCTAGGGTCTTCAGAAGGAAAGATGTCAGGCTTATGGGTCTATACGCTTTAGGTTGTGTGTAGTCAGTCTTGCCGGGTTTGGGAATGAAGATAACCTTCACTTCGCGCCACGCTAGTGGTACATACCTGAGTGCTATGCATGCTCGGTATATTGCCAGCAGCCATGGTGTCAGAGAGCTATCACCCCATTGAAGTAGGGCTGGGAAAATACCATCCAGTCCTGCGGACTTGTAAGGCTGGAAGTTTCTAATTGCCCAGAGTATGCGGTCTTCCGTCACTATGTTCTGTGCTCTGGACCAGTCCAAATTGGTTGGAGTTGGTACTGGTTCGTATCCCCACGACCTGTCCTCAAGGAGGTTGCAGGCCGGGAAGTGCGTTTCCAGTAGGAGGTTGCTGGTCTCAAGATCTGTTCGTGTATAGCTGTGATCTGGCTTTTTCAGTGCACCGAGTGTGCGATCCTGTTCCTTCGATAAGATTTTCCTTACTCGTACGGTTTCATTGTTAGATTCTATGTTCTCACAGAAATTCCGCCATGCAGTTTTCTTGGCGGTTCTGATTTCTTTCTTGTATGTGTATTGGGTTTCTTTGTATATTTCCCAGTCCTCTGGGAGCCTTGTATTTTTAGCTCTGTTGAACTGTTTGCGTAGGGTGTCCCTAAGTTTACCAAGGTCTGCGTTCCACCAGGGGTTCCCTTGCTCTTGGTGTGTGGAGATCTTGGTTTACAGTGGGTGTGGTATACCTCAAGTATGTTGTCCGTGATTTTTGTCACCGTGTTATCTAATTGCTCGGGATTTGTTATACTAGTCGTGTCAGTTTGTCCCCTATTTAAAAGAGATGCTAGAAGACATTTATATTCGGGCACGTTTGTTCGGCGTGGATTACGCCGCGGTTCGGGTTTTCCAGTGTCGGTTGCTAAGGTGAAGCATATACTTCTGTGATCAGAGCAGGAAGGTTCATCGGAGACGCGCCAATTCGATATGAGATTTGTCGCGCCTTCTGTGGCTAATGTTAGGTCTATAATCGTCTGTCCTCGGGACGTGACCCAAGTGGGTTCCGCGCCTCGGTTTACGATATTAAGGTTAGTGGAGAACAAATAAGTAGATAGTGTCTCACCTCTGGTGTTTGAAACTTCACTTCCCCATAAGGGGTGATGCGCGTTTGAGTCGGTGCAGATGATCAGGTCCATGTTGGCGCTCTCGCAGTACTGGACCAGGTCTGTCACTTCTTTTGGGGGGCAGTTCTCGTCGTCGCCTGGCATGTACGACGAGGCTAGTACTAGTTCTGGGACATCGTTATTGCACCGGAGCCTGATTGCCGTCAGGTCTCTGGAACAGAATTGGGTTAGTGGTGTGATAGATAAATCTTGGGGTATGTATATACAAGTTCGTGGTTTTTCTGTGTTTTGAGTACTGGATATTACTTTACCTCTAGTGCTTCCAAATCCACATATCTTGTTTTTCCTGACCCACGGCTCTTGGATCAGTGCGATTGTTCGGGGTTTCATCTCCAGCACCCTGCGTAAGCTAGCCGTAGCAGTTTGGCTGTGTTGGAGGTTTATTTGGTGTATCGGGATGGGATTGGGTGTGGTTGTCAACGGCCCGGGGGCGGAGTTAGGAGGAGACGGATCCATCGGAAATTTCACCTCCCTCCTCCGTCCCGCGCCAGTCGTCGCTGGGAGAGGATGCGAGCAGCTGCGTCGTCCATCCGGGTGATGCAGGGGCAAGGTCGGTTTTGGCATCAGCCATCGCTGCTCGGGCCATCTCCTCTTCCAGTTGGGTCATTTCAGTCTCGGTCGGTGTCGGGTTCGGGGTCTCCGTACTGTCTGTCCTGACGTCAGTGGGATGTGTCCTGGGGTAAAAGCGGACGTATATCGACCCAAGTAGGTACGCTATGCGCCGCTCTCGACCCAGGACCTTTTCAACTTCGTCGGCCGGAATTCCCAGGGTCAAATATGTCCCGTGGTTATCCCCACCAACGCTTGTTGCCCGGTACAGTGACCACCTACCAATGTCGAACCAAGCATTCTGACGAATCAGAAGGCTCTGGAGCTGCGCTATGTCCCCATTATACCTGGGAACGAATAGCGCGGCTCGGACACGGGTAGGTATGTCAGACTGTCGCATGACGGTCAGTGACAAGTCGGTGTCTGGGAGTATTATCTTGGGTACATTTTGGGTCAGCCAAGTCAGGGAGTTCTCGTCCTCACACCACATCTGCACAGTGCCATCCGTCACCCGAGGGTATCCACGGAAGGCCGGGAGCGATGTGAGATCGGACTCCATGAGCAGTCTTTCGAGTTCCGTCTTTATACGAGTCGCCTCTTCATCTGTCAAGTCTCTGGAGGGGGGAGTGAAGCAGATTGCTACGGCGAGCCGCGCCGGAATGTCCTTCGTGGCCCGCGCGTAGGTTTTCTGCTCCCCTGGAGCAGTCTGAGTCCTTACCCGTTTCGGATCACCCTGTAGCGCGCTCGGTGAAGCCGTATCATCCGGGCGCACCCTCTTCACCGCCCCCGAGCCGCTTGGTCCGGGTTGTGGTTTGGAGGTGCCCGGTGTAGCACGCTCAGTAGGTTTTCGAACCGGGCGCGGGCGCCCAGCCCGTTTCCCCCTCGTCTTTGAGGTCTGTGCGTCTGTCAGATCCTGGTTCAGACTGTCAGTTCCGGCGAATCTCCGCTCGCGTGTTTCCGCGTCCGGCCCTTTTTCGTTCCGGGTTTCCCCTTCGCGTACTTCGGGCTGGTCGCGTACTCCTCCTGTTTCCGCGTCCGGCTTTTTTTCGTTCAGGGTTTCCCCATCGCGTACTTCAAGCTGGTCGCGTACTTTAGGTGTGGCAACCGTTTGCGCATCGCGCTGGCCGAGGCCTTCGCGGATTTTGCGCATCCGGCTGCACAGTTCCCTCTCCCTGGCGCAGATTTTTTCGTGCTTGGTAACAAGTTTACGTACTTCATCTGCCGGGATTGGGGCGGGATCACCTGAGCCGTCAGCCTTCCCCGAACCTTGTTCTGGGTCAGCGTCCTTCAGTTTTGCCTCGGTTTTCCGGCGCTGGCGCGCTAATGCTCGCAGCTCCTTACCGAGGCTGGTCAGATGGGCCTCGTCAGTGTCGTTGTCAGGGTTGTGTGTCACGCTCTTCCGCACGATGCTCTGTTGCCAGGCACTCGTGGAAGGGGCAGTCTGTGTCGGTCTGGTGGTCACGTTAGTGACGTCTGGGTCAATATTCATCGGCGAGCGAACTACAGCCGGAGTCAGGGTATCATCAGGCGCGTGAACCGCAGCCTGGGTTGTCTCAGGGTCTGGTGCTATTAAAGCAAACGGCCGCGCAGAAGGCGCGGCACCAATAGGCAGGTTAATGCCCCCTCCCAGAATACGCTGGGGGCTGACCGATAAATCGGCATGGGATTCCCCGGCTTGGCCGGGACCCACCTGGGTAGTTTCTTTCTTAAACTGCTTCATGATTATGGGTTGGGTGGGCTTTTGGAATTTAGAGGTTACCCTTCCTCTGGACCGACGGGATATAAGGATGAAAGGAGGGAGGGATCTGGGCATGGGGGATCATGGGATTGGGGTGCTGGGTTATCCCTAGGCCTAGGGTTTGGCTTTGGGAAACTTCTCTTGTCCGGAGTCTCGCACGAGACACTTCGTCTAGGGAACCGACCTCAGGCAGTCAGGAGGCGGTCCCCCAGCCGGAGCTGGGCTATCCGCAACCTGCCCACCCGCTCGGTTGCATGAGAAGAAGTGCCTGGCGGTCTGTGCCGACCCGCCACGTGGGCACGTGTGCCACCATGTCGGATCGACACAGCCAGCCCCGAGAAGCGAATAAATGATTTGAATTTGAATTTGAATTTTAAAACACAAAACACAAAAACTTTTGCGGCCACGGGTAACTCTTTCAAAAATTCCCACTGCCCAAGTAGTGGGAATTTTTGAAAGAGTTACCCGTGGCCGCAAAAGAAGGACACAGGTGAGTTTCAAGTAAAAGTCTAACACGCCCTCTTACTCCACCTTAGTGCGAGAAGTCATTAGATGGTTTTCTACCTCAAAAAAAACTGGGCAAGTGTGAGTCGGATTCGCGCTCTGAGGGTTCTGTACAAACCACAATTCCCGAATGAAGTTTCGAAGATTTTTCCGAATTGCAAAAATGTTTTTTTTTGTGACGTATAGCTGTGCTAAAAGACCTTGCTTTATGCCTTTCAGGATTCTGGGTCAACAGGAGTAGAGTATCGAAATATACGTTTTTTTGCGACATAAACGGCCGTATTTTTTTATTCATTAACTTAGAAGTTTGATTTTTTCCCAGCTTCAAATTAAAACTATATGTATACTCAGGTCTGCGGTACCTGAGTATATGGTTTTAATTTTAACTCGATACCTCCACGCATTCCCGAGATAAAGGGTCTTGACAGACAGGCAGAGAGACAGACAGACAGACCGACAGACAGAGAGACGGAAAACAAAGTGATCCTCAACCACTAGGGTTCCGTTTTCCGTTTCCGTTTTTACGAAGTCTCGGGCAGAAATTACAATTTATTCAACGTTATTTTATTGCTCTCACATAATTTAAGTGACAAGAAATATGTAACCAGAATATTTATGTAACAGGCACATAATTAGACTAGCACTTTCCCCTCGACTTCGTTCGCTAGAAACGATTTTATAAAAACTTGAACATCTCTTAAATTGTAGTTTGAGGGTATTTTTAATAATCATTAAAGTTGTCAAAGAATAAAAAAACTAAAAAAACTAAAACCCGACTACGACAAAAAAAACGACGAAACTAAAAGAATGAAACAAGATTTCCAGGATGCTGAAATAAACAAGGTAAAAAGAAAAGCCGCAGTCACACGTTATAGGTAACAACCGAAACACTTTAATAACGTGTGACTACGGCTTTTTTTTTACCTTGTTTATTTTAGCATCCTGGAAATCTTGTTTCATACTTTTAGTTTCGTCGTTTTTTTTGGCGTAGTCGGGTTTTAGTTTTTTTACTTTTTTTTATTTAAATTATTTTGGTGTTAAATCACTGTGCTTCTATACCATTTGCAAAAGCTAAATTTAAAATTTTAAAATTCAACTTTATTAACCTAAGAAATGAGAATCCTCCTATCTTTAACACCTCTTATCTCTTAATTGTTCCATAAGCAGTATATAGTTTGGAAAAACAACAACAGACCGATTTCATAACAGTTTAAAAGTGCCTGTAAAAGGTTTCATCATCATCATCATCATTTCAGCCGAAAGACGTCCACTGTTGGACATAGTCCTCCCCCAAGCGTCTCCACAACGACCGATCCTGTGCGTCTCGCATCCACCGCATTCCCGCGACTCTCACGACGTCGTCGGTCCACCTTGTGTGTGAGGCCTTCCAATGCTGCATTTTCCGGTGCGCGGTCGCCACTCTAGAACCTTTCGGCCCAATCGATCATCCGTTCTACGAGCAATGTGCCCTGCCCACTGCCACTTTAGCTTGACGATTCTTCGGGCTATGTCGGCGACCTTGGTTCTCCTGCGGATATCTTCATTCCTTATGCGAACACGCAAGGAAACTCCGAGCATAGCCCTTTCCTACCCTTTGGGTGACTGTAAGCCTTCTGATGAGGTAAATGGTTTATTAGAAACTAAACTCTGCCTGCAGCGGTTTCGCCCGTGTGAAAGTAGGTTTCCTCATACAAATTTTAGACCCCCGTTTCATTCCATTAGGGGTTCAATTTAGAAAAATCCTTTTTTAGAGTTATAAAAGGAAACCTTGTGCAAAATTTTAAACTTCTAGTCTCAGTAGTTTGCGCTGTACGTTGATATGTCAGTCATTCTAATTCTCCTTTTAAATATACAGATAAATGCTTTGATTTGATTTTAAATCAACTAAAATTTTCGAATAAAAGTATAGAAAACTTTATTGTACACCAAAATAGTAATATAACTCTTGCACAAACTGAAATCTATGGGTATAAAGACGGTCTTATCGCTAACAGCGATATTTACCAGACAATCATCAGATTCATTTTAGCAATTGAAATATACATGTTTAATAAGACTTGTATGTAAGCGATTAGCTGTAACGCAGGATCTACAAAGACCGCTTTGACACCGTACCGTACAGTCAGCTAAAATATAGAAAAACATATTGAAATAATTGTACACCGTTTTTTTGGGAGGCATCAGTTATGCTTTCATCTTTTTGAGGCGTGTGTGAAACGCTACGCGCCGTCGCTTCGAACCAAGCCTAGTGCTTATCGCACGGCAAGCTACCCATTGCTCGCCTTTCGCAAGCCCGCGACGACTAGGGCCATATCGCCTTGCGACTCCAAACACCCAAGGTGTCTCCTGCGGGAGCCGGGGCGTTAGGATTGTCTCCTCCTCATGCTAAGCCGCAGCAGCTTGATTACTATCCATTCTCTCTCACTCCAGACTATGGCCTGAACCAGGGCCGGACGCGAGAGGTTACCCCCGTCGATTGCCTTCACGAGGAAACGATGGTGTTTCACCCAAGCTTATCCTCCGGGCGATCCGTACGCGTCCAGGTGTACGGGTCGCCTGGAGGATATGTTATTCATGTTATTCCTGTTAGTTCCGAAATCTTCCAAAACAATTGTGTCCTGCCCCCCTAGCCAAGTTACGACCGTTTCGTTTCGATTCTCTTGCGTCGAACGCCTCGAGTAGGTTACGCCTCCGATTCCTTTGTTCTGACGTCATCTCAACGCTCAGTCTCGTGGTCAAAACAAAGGAATTGGAGGCGTGGCCTACTCGAGGCGTTTGACGCAAGAGAATCGAAACGAAACGGTCGTAATTTGGCTAGGAGGGCTGTGCGGACCTGCGTCAGGCGGAAAGTGAGGATGCCACTGCAATCATTCCTCAAGGACACTCGCCGCGATTGTGGTGTACCCAAATTTACTCCTAAGATAATATCTGCAAACGTATTCAAATAAGGCTGAGAGCAAGTACTTTCTGAACGTTAAAGTTCTACATTTCCATCTCCAAAACGTGCACTTACCAGTTCCTCATGGTTAAGCTGACAGGAAGAAGCAGCACAACGAAATTCTCCGCTACACTTATGTCTGTTTAATTTTGAAAATCTTGAATTTATGCAATAGTATGTACTCGTAAAGTAAGAATTATAAAAATATGCTTAACTATTACGGATGCCGACTGTACCTACTTATGCATACTAACTTAGATAATACGTCGTAGCCCACTGAGACAATTGCAAATGCTCGCTAAAGCCAATTTTCTGTCACTAAAAGCGAAATCTGTCTCTGCTACGCTAGACCTTTAAACTAGTGAATAAATAATAATTTTAGTAAGTTGTTCAAGTTTAATGAAAGTGGTTTGAGACTGAGACGACCAAGTTACTTAGTAAAACGGTTTTTGAGATGATTTCGTGAGCAAAGCTGAATTTGAGAAATGAACAAACAAAGCACATCAGGACTCAGGAGGTTAGTTTAATTTAAGTTTGTTCATTGTGTGTGTGAGGCTTGCGTGGAACAGTACGCACCGTCAACGACTCGGACAGTTTCCGGACGACCGGACGGTGAGCTAGCCATTGCTCGTCGTCAGCAAGCCCACGTCTACGATGGCTGGAATTGGGGTCGCCGGCTGGGGCGTGAGGATGTCCGTTCCCTCACGCATGCGGCTGCCTCCTTTGCCCTAAACCAGAACCCAGGGTGAGAGGTCGTCGCCACCGATCGCCCCCATGAGGACACAGCTGGGCTCCGCCCAAGCGGGGCACACCTCCACTGTATGCTCCACCGTGTCCTCCGGGCGATCCGCACAATGTCACCATTGTGCCCGGGCGTTTCTTCCACACGAACCAGGTGCAGGAACCTCCCGAACTTACCAGGTCCTCACCTGCGTCATGTGGAAGGAGAGGACGCCGTGTCGTCTCTCCAGCCACTCCTCAAAGAGGAGACTTACCGCCATAATTATGGCGTGCCCAATCGTTCTGTATATTATGAACGGCACCTAACCTTTCTCAAGAACATCATCGCTAATAAGATCTGTGTATGTTCTTCTAGGACGTCCCGGCGTTTTTCCTCCCAGTCACTGCGGTAAAAAAAAAGTAAAAAACTAAAACCCGACTACGACAAAAAAAAGACGCTGAAAAAGTATGAAACAAGATTTTCAAGATGTTGAAATAAACAAAGTAACTGGAAAAACAAGAATAGAACAAAAAGAAAAGCCGTAGTCACACGCTAATTATTACCTACCTATAATGTGTACCTTTTTTTATTTGAAAGATTTTGGTGTTAAATCACTGTGCTTCTACTTCTATACTATTTATTTTGGTATGAACAAGTGAAGTCCTTTCAAATGATACCAAAACGACGTATTTATCTTATTTTTTTTAACACAATACTTTTTGTCTACTAGAGGGCGCCACATTGAATTTTGATGATATTTTTTTATAAGTACCAGTGAAGCCCTTTCAAATGAATGATATGAAACACGGTGTATTTATATTTTTTTTAAACATAAAAAAAAGCTTTTTGTCCGCTAGAGGGCATCACTTTAAATTTGAGCAATATTTTGGAAATGTACAAGTGAAGCCCTTTCAAATAATACCAAACACGGCGTATTTATCTCCTTTTTTATTTTTAACGCATTACTTTTTCTCCGCTAGAGGGCGCCATATCGATTTTTGTGACACGTCACGTAGCCTATGTTTAGCAGACAATTAAAACGGTTCTAACGATACCTCATACGTCGAGTTCCGATAAGTAGATTAGGAGCTATGAGGGAACAAATGAACATACTCACATACATACATAGCCTGTCAAAATCATAACCCTCCGTAGTCGGGTAATAAAGTAGGATTTAACGACCAAATATATTTTAAAACAAAATAGGTACGCAGTTCAGAAAACGGCCCTTAAAATCTAACATGGAAAGCTTTTTTTAGTTGGGTAATCATCCTATGACTTCTCTCGCTCTAGGGCGGAACGGGAGGGCGTTTCAGACTTTTACTGACTAAAATCCACTCCTATGTTCCTTCTTTATCTTGCGTTCCAGGACCCCGAGTTTACCTTTCAGAAGCGATTCCATAGCCCCCGTAGGCTTTGACCCTGCTGGGCCCCTACGGTATTGCTGACATCTCCATGAGGTGCGCGAAGAACACTACACTACGCACTACCCGCTGTCGACGACTTGGGCTCGGTCCGAACGGTTACCGGACGGCCGAACGGCTAGCTACCCATTGCTCGCCGTCCGCAAGCCCACGCAAACGGCGGCTGGAAATCGGGATCGGGATGCCGGCGGCTCGGGCGTGAAGATGTCCATTCTCTGACGCGTGCGGGTGCCTCTTTCGCTAGTATTACTGCTGCCAGGACCCGGCGCGAGAGGCGTGCGTTTAGCTTGGTCGCTGGTCGGTGACCCATACGTAAAGGACCCGTAAAGGATCATGGACCGAACGATACCCGCGTAGAGCTTTCAGCAGGAGGCATCTCGACCCCCTAGGTTGGGCAGGAGCCGCTTGATTACAACCCCAGTCAGATCCAGTTTGTGAGCCAGACGAACATGGGAAGCTGTCGTAGGTATTAATTGAAAAAAAAATAAGATATTATTTCCTTCTAAATTATTATTTTGTATTCTTCTCATGTTCCAAGAATATTCAACTAAACTTTCGTAACTAACTTTGCTTGTTATATTCTTTTGAAATTTTGTTTTACTTATTTCGGTAAAGGGTTTCGTAACCAAAAAGTTTTTTTGTCATTCTAATAAAACAAAACTTGCAAGACGCCAGACTTTATCTTGCATAAAACAGTGATATTGTTTCAAACGAAGGGTTCGTGAAATTTATGTCTGTAAGCAAGTACATAAATGACATAATAATAATGGCGTTACTAGCACTTACCACTTTTTTTAAGGCGTCAAATCATCAATTAACTTTCGCTCTACATGAGCGAACAGTGGTGGCCGAGTGGTAACGGCCACGACTTACGAGTTGTAGGTTGCGGGTTCAAACCCAGCCAGGCGCATTACTTTGTGTAATTTATTTCATCACCACTGCTCTCAAAACGGTTGTACCAGACACCTACATTCAGCATAAACGACCGCGCGCGGAGCGCACTCATCGATCACTAAGGCGCGCGCGCCGGCCGCGCATATTTTATATGTACCTACGTACGAATCTACGTTATAGTAAACTCCACGTTCGATGAGGCGACAGCAGCGACACATCTTGATAGGACGGCGGACCCGCGCACTAGCTCGTTTGCTATTGGTCCACTATTATTTTGAGTTTTGTGTGGTATTCAAAATTGTATATATAGGCTGAGCAGATAATGAAATACACATTCTGTTCTAAGATCCTGCTTGTGTTTTACTTACCAACCCTCGGTAAAGTGGTGACCCCGACGAACGTTCTTGTGCATACCCTCACATCGAAATGGCAGAAGAAATTGAAACAATCTCCGTCAAAGCCCGCATACCTTTGTTTTGGCGTGACCAACCAACATTATGGTTTGGCCAATTCGAGACTGTCGTCAACACTCAAAAACCCAACGAAGAAGCCAAATTCAGCCTGATGGTGGCTCATCTTGAGAAAACGGATGTCGAGCAAATCAGTGACATTGTTATGTCCAAATCCCGCACTGGCAGATACGAAGAAGCGAAGAAAAGGCTGCTTTCCGTGTACGAGGAATCAGAAACGAAGCAGCTGCACAAACTCCTCAATGAGATGGAACTTGGCGACCAAAAGCCGTCACAACTGCTCAGACGCATGCGAGAACCTGCGCGCGAGAAAATGCCCGACTCAACACTTCAAATGTTATGGCTACAGCGCTTACCGATGTCTACACGAGCAGTCCTGGCAGTAAGTGAACAAACATCACTCGACGTTCTAGCAGCGATGGCAGACAAAATGCACGACCAAGCCACAGAAGTACAAACCGTATGTTCCTGCACCTGTCAAGGTCATACAAAAACATCGTCGCCACCACATGTACAAGAACAAAAAAAGCACGGAGATCAGGACCTCCGAGACGCCGTAATGCAACTGACGAGAGAGATAGCCGAGCTAAAAGTACAGCGAACAAAGCGAGTGACGCACGGACATCGACGCTTCGTTCATTCACGATCCCGATCTCGATCGCGTTCAGCCGGTCGAAACCATAAATCGACTCGAATCGATCGGCTGAGCAGATAATGAAATACACATTCTGTTCTAAGATCCTGCTTGTGTTTTACTTACCAACCCTCGGTAAACGGTGAAGGAAAACATCGTGAGGAAACCGGCATGTTCTAGAACCAAAAATTCGAAGACATGTGTTATTCACCAACCCGTACTGGGCCCGCGTGGTGGATTACGGCCCATTCCCTCTCCTAGAGAGGAGGCCTGAGTCCCAGCAGTGGGAACATTAAAAGGCTGATTATACTACATGGAGCGACAGAGCGCATCCGCAGATCTTTGACAGCCGTTACAGGTATTCAGACACCAGGAAGACTATCCATTAGTCTGTCCAAGGAGTATCGTTTTGCCCAGTAACTGGATTATGAAGGTCTGATAGGCAGTTGCTTCGCTCCATGTAAAACACGTGTATTCAGCCGCATCCCTTTAGACTGGAAGCCGAACCCAAGCTAGTTGAAAAAAGGCTAACGGCTTATATATCTGTAGCGCCTCATAAATGTTCGCAAAGTCCCACACAGACGGCTTTCAAGCCATAATTCGCAAAAAGACGGCTTCGCTGCTGTGCAGAGTAAGTACGGAGTAGTCGCAATTATATCCTGAGAGCGGTGGCGGAGAGCTATACGCCCAAATATTAGCCATTTTGTGCGGAGGGGGTAGGAAACATATTTTCCTGCCTGGTCATCCTTTGTTTTAATAATAATATTTTACATCACTTTTACTAACACTAGGATATAATGTTTGAATTTTTGTGAGAAGGATGCATGACTGAGTTAAAAAAAAATTAGGTATAAGTTTAAATAGTGTAATTGGCTTCGGCCGTTCTATTTAAAATAATAAATAAAATAAAATAAATAAAAATAAAATAAGTTTTTTGTAATACTAACAAAATATGGATCACTGTTTTCCGAATTAAATTAATTTTAATTTAATTTATTACTTTTTTTTTTGAGGTGGTAAATCATCAAATAACTTTTCTCGCTCTGGGGGTGCGACAGGCCGTGTCAGACTTTTACAAACTAAACAAAACCCACCTGTGTTCCTTCAGTTACTTTATGCGTTCTAATTCTTTCGAACATTTCCGCAGCCTATTTATTTTATTTATTATTTATTAAAACTTTATGCACTAGTAAGAAACACTGTACAAAGGCGGACTTAATGCCTTAGGCATTTTCTACCAGTCGACCTTAGGGTGGAGCAGAAATATAACATGGTAGGTGCAACATGAGGGTAAACTAGATTAGAAATACAATAATGAATATATACTTATATCAATAACTAAAAAACTTATACTTATAATCTCTCTTCTGCTTTTCTTATACTTATAATATATACTTAGACAATTTATCACTTATTATCACACACACGTACACACATAGTCATTGTGCGCATAGCTAAGGAGTGGAATTCCCTGCTAGGGTATGTGTTTCCTGATAGCTACAACCTAGGAATTGATTACTTCTAGGCAAGCGTGGTCCATTGTTGATCACATTTTCTATTAGGTGTGATAGTAGTCAAGTGAGGGCCTATCAATAATTAAAAAATAAAACCGGGCAAGTGCAAGGTTCCGTATCCCGAATTAAGATAAGAAGATTTTTCCGAATCGCAAAAAAAGTTTTTTTTGTAACGTGTCTACAAATTTACAGTTTTCAGATTTTTTTCTATATTTGGGTTGTGAGACCTTGCTTCATGCCAAATTTCAGGATTCTAGGTCAACGGGAAGTACCCTATGAATTTTGATTCTCTTGAGAGTGTCGAAATACACGTTTTTTGCGACATAAACGGCCGTATCTTGTTTTTTCGTTAACTCTGAAGTTTGATTTTTTTACAACTTCAAGCGACTGCAGACCTGGTATATGTTTTTAATTTCAACTCGATAGCTCCACGCGTTCCCGAGATAAAGGGTCTTGACGGACAGACAGACAGACGGACAACAAAGTGATCCTATAAAGGTTCCGTTTTTCCTTTTGAGGTACGGAACCCTAAAAAAAAACAAATCAATGACCGAAGAAAAAAAGGGGTTTTAATCATTAAGCAACCATTCGATTTCCCGGTATAGACAGGTACTATAAGGCTACACAGAGAAGGGTCTCATTTAATTTAATATGAAATGTCTTTTGGAGGAGTAAGGAATTGATTCTTTTATCGATCCTCATTGTGTGCAGCCCAAAGCCTGTCACAGAGAGAAACCCTATGTTTCAGCAATGTGAACAACATAGATTAATTGCCATATTTGTCGTAAATAAACTCTTTTCTTTCTTTCTAATTGTGTTGTTTTGAATTCTTAAGCTAACGAGGAAAGAACAGGGTGAGTATATACTATACACGAGTAGATTTTACTCACGTACATATATACAGAGGTAGACCCACTGCCTTAAGGCATTTTTTACCAGTCAGCCTTCGAGTGAGCAGAGACAAATTGTGACAGGTGCCATATTAAACATTAAACACACTTTATTTCATACAAATTATCGTACCCTTATTGCAAAAACCAACTATCTGCAACTTTTACCCAAATTAAAGTTAAATCCATTCATCCATTCGTCTCATCAGATGAACCTACAGATAAAACTGGTTATTAGTTACAACACTTATTTACAATGATAGTTTCGGCAAAAAGTAAATAACCTACAAATTTGATTGAATATAATAGTAATAACATAATATAATAATACAAAAATGTTAGTGCATTTAGTTGGTTTTTGCAATAAGGGTACGTTATATAAACCTCGTCATCATTTCAGCCGAAAGACGTCCACGGTTGGACATAGGCCTCCCCCAAGTGTCGCAACAACGACCGGTCCTGTGTGTCTCGTATCCATCGCATTCCCGCGACTCTCACAAGGTCATAGGTCTACCTGGCCCAAAATTGGCGCCTGGCCTGAACTAATATAAACCTACATATTAGAAATACAATATATAATTATGCAATATATAGTTAAATGAAAAAAACACACGAATATGCTAAAACAATTGGTGCAAACAAGTAATAAAAAAAAATACAAATTAGCGCTGTGACGATACTACTGCCAACTTCTTATGAAGGTCAAGGTCGTTTGGTTACCATCCTGATTTCCTGGAAGAGTGCATTCCAAAGAAAAAAAGCTTGAAAATGGAAAAAATAGTGAAAGAAGGTGGTGTGAAGGGCACAACTTATATAAAACACCAGCGACTTCGTGTGTGGAAAGGGAAAATTTAGTTTGTATGCTAAATCTCATTCCATGCTTGACAGTTAGCACAAACAGCAACCTTAAATAATAAAGGTTAGCATTATTTGTTTTCAAAAATACACCCAATAGAACAATTAAGAGAGTTTGAAAGATGATATAATAGAAGATTCTTATTTCTTGGGTTAATAAAGTTGAAACTTGGCTCAAATTCTAATCAAAATGAATAATTTAAACTGTCGTTATTAGTTTGTCTTTGTCGGTTTAAGGGATGTTGAAGGTTATGATGATTGAGAGCAATGGTGGCCGAGTGGTAACGGCCCCGACTTACGATTTGTAGGTCACGGGTTCAAACCCAGCCAGGCGCATTACTTTCTATAATTTATTTCATCAAGGAAAATATCGTGAGGAAACCGGCATGTCCTAGAACGAAAAATTCGAAGACATGTGACATTCACCAATCCGCACTGGGCCCGCGTGGTGGATTACGGCCCATTCCCTCTCCTAGAGAGAGGAGGCCTGAGTCCCAGCAGTGGGAACATTAAAAAGGCTGCATAAGCTAAGCTAAGCTAAGAAGGTTATGAAAACATTTTCGCAAACGAAGTCGCTGGTAAAATGCTAGTTTTATATTTCTAGTCACAAAACATTTATTATACTCGTACCTAAACAAATTTAATCAAGCATATTGTCAGACACTAACAACATTACTATTTAATTATTTGAGCAACAATTTACGAGTCCCAAGTAAACAGTCACTCAAGTAACTACATGTTAGTCTTTTGCCCTTGAATGAAACTATGTCCAGACTTAAGGCTACCGCAGACGGGTCCAGCCCGAGTTGGTAATCGATGGCGCGTAGTGTTCTAAGCGCGCCTCAAAAAAGTGTCAGCGTACTGTAGAAGTCAAGCGGGGCTAATGCCCGCTAGGGCCACGTGGAATTGTTGAAAAGGTAACCTGTGGTCAAAACGCAAAGAGCAAGAAGGACACGGTTGTGGTCTTATTCAGCAAAATTTTGGCACGACCTCTTGCTCTATAAGGTAGAGCGTAGAACAGAAGAAGTCATTGAATTATTTTCTACCACAAAAAAAGTTTGACAACAATGCGACAATGCGTCTTCATAGAATTAGTTCAATCTGTACAGCTCCCCTAGCCAAGTTACGTTGTTTCGTTTGCGTCGAACGCCTCGAGTAGGCCACGCCTCCGATTGCTTTGTTCTGACGTCATCTCAATGCTCAGTCACGTGGTCAGAACAAAGGAATCGGAGGCGTGGCCTACTCGAGGCGTTCGACGCAAACGAAACGGTTGTAACTTGGCTAGAAGGGCAGTCATTTTAGAATAATTTCAATGAAAACCCGTTGTCACAACTTTGTCGCTTTTAATCAGTCTGTAGGAGTCTTTAGGAATGACTTTATCAAATGGGCTTGGAAATAATATGTCTCCACACATGCCTAGACTAACTTCTCTGAAGCTGAATTAGTTTGAGAATTAGATTTGATAACCTTAAGTCTAGTTTGGTATGTACTTGGACTGATTTTCCTACTATAGTTAAAGCAATGTAATTATTTAGGCAAACCAAAACTGATCTAAGGATTATCTTTAGATCTATACAAAAGAATTTAGTAGGTATATTCATCATCATCATCATCATTTCAGTCGAAAGACGTCCACTGTTGGAGCTAGGCCTCCCCCAAATGTCGCCACAATGACCGATCCTGTGAATCTCGCATCCATCGGATTCCCGCGATCTTCACCAGGTCATCGCTCTACCTTGTGTTAGGCCTTCCAACGCTGCGTCTTCTGGTGCGTGTTCGCACACCGTTCCAGAACCTTTCGTCCCTATCAACCATCTGTTCTGCGAGCAATGTGCGCTGCCCACTGCCTCTTAATTTTGGCGATTCTTCGGGCTATGTCTGTAACCTTGGTTCTCCTGCGGATATCTTCATTTATGACGCGATCAAGCAAGGAAACTTCGAGCATAGCCCTTTCCATTGCCCTTTGAGTGACTTTAGTGCCTTCTGATGAGGTCCATTGTAAGCAACCACATTTCGGAGCCATATGTCATCACTGGCAAAATACACTGGTCATAGACTTTCGTCTTGAGACACTGTGGTATATTGGACCTGCCCAGCCGGTTCACCGAGTCAGCCGAGGTAAAACTCAAATTAATATAATCTACAAGAAGGCTTATCTTGCAATTTTAACGACACGTCTGATAAAAAGTGATCCGTACGTGAGTGTGATTCGCCCCAATTTAAACTGCCCCGTTGATCTCGTGATCACACAAGCGTGACTGCTGAGCGTGGGGTCCTGAGTTCGTTTCTGAGGTCTTGCAACGTTATATTGGGTTTTCCCATTAAACAATTTTCAGCGGCAACCCGGAGTTTGGATGTCATCGATGTGATTATTTGCGACCATCAATAGGTAGTCTGAAAACTAGTGCACAGGTTGCCAACACCTCTTCTTAATCTTATATTCGTTATTGTACATAAAATAACATTTAGACAGCCGATGTACAAAGGCGAGCTTGTTCTACAATTGGGCTTTCTTACAGCAAATAAAGCTCTTCGCTCTGATTGGTAGTGTATCAAGCAAACACATTTTTTTAAGCCAAAGGAAGTGTCAGAGTTTTACTAACTAAAACTAATATGTTTCTGCATTTGCTCTTTTGGCTCTAATGTCTTTCAAACAATCCGCAAACACAATACTATGTCAACTTAACATCTAAGTACTAACTTATTATTCAAGCTTGCTAAAGGCAATAAGTATAAGTTGCTAACTGTCATACTAATTTGTATGGAAAGCCTGTAACTGGGACGCTTCGACGGGCTTAATTAACTAAATGAAACAAGTTTTTAATTGTTTCTTCAGCCTGGGGCTATTTATCTTCAAACCGAGGCCACGAACGCGGTGACACTCAATATATTAGAAGATCGTGAACGCGGAATTATGGGCTTTTTGAATAGAGTTCGTTGATGAGGAAGTGGTAATTTGGGGAGAGAGAAGCCCACTAACTATACAGTTGTCAATTAAAGAACGTTCTTTTTAGGGTTTCGTACCTCAAAAGAAAAAACGGAACCCTTATAGGCTCACTTTGTTGTCCGTCTGTCTATCTATCAGTCTGTCTGTCTATCTGTCTGTCTGTCTATCTGTCATGACCCTTTATCACGGAAACGCGTGGAAGTATCACCTCCATTCTAGACTGCATCTTGATCATCATCATTATCCATCCACCGGTTTCCATGAAAAATTCAACTATAACTTAAATAATAAAGAGTATATATATATATCTATCTAACGACCCTAGTTACTTATCTCCTTTATTGACTGTACCTAATGTCTGTCTGCAGTGTCGTTCTAGCCTTTTCCCAACTATGTTGGGATCAGCTTCCAGTCTTACCGGATGCAGTTGAATACTATATATTTTACATGGAGTGACTGTCTATCTGACCTATCAACCTAGTAATTTGATCACACGATAAAAAAAAAAAGTAAATTATGTGACTACGGGATAAAGCAGTGTTCTAAAGTCGTGGTTGACAAGTTTTCATCCTGAACACAGTGAGGGATTTATATAACTAACTCCCTCGCAGAGCTCGGGAGTTAATTAGATACCTGAGTGAAGCGAGGAATTTAAGCCACCCAAGACAAAAATAGTTTTATCCCCGTCTTGGATACTCTACTATTTCACCTTCTGTGTGTTTTACGAATAAACGTTTTTTCTTTCTTTCTTTTAGATAATTAATACCATTTTCTTATTTTTTTTATTAGTGGCCACTTTGATTTTTTAATGAATTAAATTGATCGTTTGATGCAGGTATATTTTAAATGGTTATGACGTTCCAAATTCAAATCACATTATTCCTTAGGGAACGCCCATAATACATTATATCCCTAGGGACAGGACTAGGACTAGGGACAGGTGACTTGCTTTAAGTGAGGGTTTTATGATATATAAAAGGGCATTATCAAGCAGGTGGTGTAAAAAAAAAAATATATTTGGCACACATAGATACACACAGCGTAGAAACAACAAAAAAACTGTTATTGTGTGTCCAACGGCTGCGCCAAATAGGTCCAGTACAGCAAAAATGCAATTCCACATATTTTTATTAATTTTTTGACGTTATTTCTGTCTGTTTGTTGAGGCAAATCTCCGAAAGGGTTAGACTGATTTTGACGGCCCTTCACTGGTAGATAGCTGATGCTAGAAGGAGTAAGTTAGGCTACTTTCATTTTATAAAAAGAAATACAGTTCAGTGCAAAAACAAAAACCTTGAAATTAAAAATTAACCAAATGGTGTGTGAAGTCACGGACACCAGCTGGTTAATTAATAAACATGTTTAACATCGAGAGTACAAAATGATGAGTTCTCAAAAATGCAAATACCAACTATATAGGGTGACTGGCAATTAGTGTACGATACTAAACACGTGATTGTGCTCATGATAACCAACAACTTTTATTATGGGAGCAAAGCCGAAATCGCGAAAAAAATATCAGCTGTTCAGTACATTAGGCAAACATAAATGTTCTGAACAGCTGAACAGCAGATTTCAGGTTTGTTCCCATAGTAAAAGTTGTTGGTTATCATGAGCACAATCACGTGTTTAAGTATCGTACACACCAGTCACCCTATATAGATACTTATTTCCTACACGCTTGCTTGCTTACTTACTCACAATCAACGTGAATTCGACAATGTCACTGATTTCATAACACCTATCTAAATTCATGCTAAATTAAGGTTAAATATACCTATTATTATCAAATCAATAACTACGATCCTACAACAATAGCTTATTACGAAACAAGATCACAATCTGGCGCTATAATAACATTCAAACAATACACAATATTACGTAAACTAGGTCAGATATGAACAATTTAACCGGAGTAACATCATTTTAAAGTTATACTTAGAAACTGAATATTATCCAAGTACCTAATACATATGTGAGTATTTAAACACAAGTTGATATGTCAGAAGTGGCTTGAATTTAACCTTTTGAGTGCGTAATTAGAGACACAATAGAAAGACAATGGCGAGTTAACGCCGGCGTTAATGCGGGGATCAACAGCTTAAAGTTAGGCTACATAGGTAGTGATAATATTGTGATTGAAGACCAAACGCAAGAGTTACTGTGGCTTTGGAACGCAAGGGACAACTGAAAGAACACAGGTGGGTTTTAGTCAGTAACATTCTGACATTCCCTCTCGTTCCACGCAGAGCAGAATAAGTTACATGAAGAGTTATCATCTCAAAAAAAAAAAACAACTTCTAACTAGATACTTAGTCTGTATCTTAAGACTTGGAAAGAGACGTTCGGTAGATACAATTTATTCTTGAGTAAAATACCCTATGTTTTACTCAAGAATAAATCTAAAAATATATTATTACGATAGCTTAGGCAAAAAGCAGTCGGGAAGTGTTAGTTTTAGTTAATAAAATAACAAAATATATTTTTTTTATTCAATTTAAAGTTTGAAAGTTTTTTTTATCTGTTCTTTATCACCATGAAATAGCCGCCATGTTATTACGTCATTCGGCTTTGTAAACTAAAGTGACAACTGTCAATTGATCGGTCATACTGAGTGAATAACAGCGCTTTTGTTTACACAGCCAACTGACGTCACAACTACAGAGTAAATAATTATGGTAGACAGAATAAAAATATTGTGTTTTTTTTTAGTGGTTTATTAGCACTATAGAATCTAATTGAGACACTTTTCAAAAATGAGCGTAATACCCTATTGTGTGGATTGCCTGGAGACTGTGGTGGATCACCGCCGTAACCTCGTGGAGGCGATCGGCGGCGGTGACTTCTCGCATCCGGTCCTGGTCCAAGTAATGGTAAGGAACGAGAGGGCACGGGAAGTAGTCACCTCCTTCAACGAAGCAGTAATGCGAGTGAAAGCGTGAAAAGAATCCCCGGGCGTCAAGAGTCGCAGGCCGATTCCCAGTCATCGCAGGCACAGGCTTGCAGATGGCGAGCACCATCCGATAAGGGACAAGCCCGGGTCGACAGTGCGTTGTATTATTCCACAGGCCCTAACTAAAGCCGATGCCTGCCAGAGCTGCGAGTTTGTTCGAAAGATTACCGTGGCCCTGGAACGTAACGGGCAACTGAAAAAACATAGGTATTTTTAGCAAGTGCAAATCTGACGGGAACGTCACGCTCCACTTATAGCGGAAGGAGTTATTTGTTAATTTTCTAAAAGGGCCTCATGTGTTGACTTTCAGAGTATCGTCTGGTACGAGTATAGTCATGAGCTCTTGTATGTGTTTGTAATAAAACCAAACTAAAGCATAGTCACCCTAGAAGAGTCTGCACAGAGTTGAGTTTCCAAAGGAGATTGAAAGGAAACCAATAAAAAAAAAACACGAGGTAAGCAAAATGTCTTCGAAAGACATTTTATTGAATAACCTGATAGCTCTTCCTTTGTGTGTGATTGTGTGAATATTACTTTGTAAGTACGTGTTCAAGTAGCGTGTGAGAAATTCCGTTGTGCCTTCCATTCTATTGAAAACTGTGATTGAATTTTGTTGCGTTTGTCGTTTGTTTGCCTTCAAATCTCGTTTTGTATTGTGGTTGGTTGACTGAAATAGCTAAGTACACTTTATGAGAGTTGTTTTTTTAGGTGGGATTTCATCTAAAGGCATCTCCCGCCCTTGGGCGGAGCGCGAGGGCGTGTCAGACTGACTAAAATCCACTCCTGTTCCTTCTTTGCCTTGGTCTCTTTCGCACAATCTATGGCCCCAGTAGGCTTCGACCCTGCTGGGCCCCTACGGTTTTGCTTACATCTCCTTGAGGCGCGCGTGGAACACTACGCGTCCTCGGTGATTTGGGCTCGGTCCGGACGGTTACCGGACGGCCGGACGGCGAGCTACCCATTGCTTGCCGTCACACTTTATGACAGTTGACATAACATTTAAAGAAACTGCATCGAAGTACGAGATAGTGTTTAAACAACGGGCGATCTAATTGGGTTATTCCCTGAGGGCCCCGATCCCCGAGAGCCCCATACCGGAAGCACCCGATTTGTTTTAATCTTTATAAACTCAAATAAAAGTCAGTTTAGCTTAAAAGTACCATCAGCAGATATTAAACAAAATATTATTACTAGTTTACTAAAACTTTATATTTAACTTAAGAATTAGGAAAACAATATAGTTTTGCTTGGCTAAGGTAAATATTTTAATTAGAGGATACAATATAGACTCTTAGAGCGATCACAGGTTTTAATTATAATCAAAATACCTACTCTACATGTAATATTTCTTTTAAGTATTTTTTAAAATGTAGCATACTAAATAGATAATTCTAAAGTAGGTAAAATTTATCGTGCAAAATTAGTTTCACTTTTTTTTACATCACATATAAATCAAAAATGCTTATTAACTTTTTGAGTAGCGTAATTAGAGACACAATAGAAAGACAATGGCGCGTTAACGCCGGCGTTATTGCGGGGATCAACAGCTTAAAGGATTATATTATCAACTTTTAGTCTCAAAACATGCAAATCAATTATAAAAATAATCAACAGTAGTAATAAAAGTAAAAGTTTTCAATCAGTCTTTGCAAAAAACATACAAAATCGTCAATATTGTAAAAATTGATCTAATAATTAACTTTAAACATTTGAAATTTAAGCACTTTTTATGTAGACCGTACAAATTGAAAACAACAGAAAAAAGAATAAAAATAAATTTAATCATATTAATCGCATTCGTGTGCCTGCGGCACGGGGCTCTCAGGGATCGGGGCCCTCAGGGAATAACCCATCTAATTGATGGTAATATTAATGAGTGTGAATCTATACATACCTACATAAATCTTCCGAACGTGTTTTTCACCTAACTCCTGAACGGCTTGACCGATCAGGATGAGATTTTATGTGTTGATTGAGTGGATCCCTGGATAGTGTGAAAGTACAATTGAACCCGATAGGTGGCGCTGCAATCGGGTTCTCATTTTCTTTCTGACGATAAGCTAGCTTTCGGACATGACAACGTCTGTCGGAACCGCTAGTTTAATAATATAATTTGTTTTACTGTACGCCAAGTCATTTCTCAAATGCTTTGGGTTCTAGTCAAACCGGTTGGAGCTTTTTTTTTTTTTTTGTAGGTGGGAAAATCATCTTATGACAAATCCCGCTCTTGGGCGGAGCGAGAGATAGTGTCAGACTTTTACTGACTAAAAACCCACTCCTGTTCCTTCGTTGCCTTCGTCCCAGGGCCACGGTTTCGTTTTCACACTACCCATGGCCCCAGTAGGCTTCGACCCTGCTGGGCCCCTACGATTTGCTGACATCTCCCTGAGGCGCGCGCGGAACAATACGCGCCGTCGACGACTTGGGCTCGGTCCGGATGGTTGCCGGACAGTCGGACGGCGGGCCACCCATTGCCCGCCGTCCGCAAGCCCGCGCCTACGGTGGCCGGAAATCGGGATCGGAATCCCGGCGGCGGTTGGGGCGTGAGGACCGTTGCCGTTGCCTCACACGATCGGCCGCCTCTTTTGCTAGCATTACTGCTTCGCAGAAGGAGGCGATCGCCTGCCACTCCTCCTCGCTCCGGACCATGGCCTGTACCAAGGCCCGGCGCGAGAGATCACCGCCGCCGATCGCCCCCACGAGGACACGGCGTTGCTCTTCCCAAGCGGGGCACACTTCCACCGTGTGCTCCACCGTGTCCTCCGGGGGGTCCACACAGTGGCGACACCCGGGCGTCGCTTCCGTACGAATCCGGTGCAGGAACTTCCCGAAGTTCCCGTGTTCGGTGAGAACCTGCGTCATGCGGAAGGTGAGAACGCCGTGAGGTCTTTCCAACCACGCCTCAAAGAAGGGACTTACCGCCATAATTGTGGCGTGCCCAGCACTGGGTCGCGACAGTCGCTGTCACCATTTCTCCATGAGATCCCGCCGGAGCTCTGTCCGCCATGCTGCGACTTGTTGCGGCAGCGGAGTTTCGCCCCGGCGTTGCATCTCCATGCGCAGATCGTCCATGTGAGCAAGGCCTGTTGCTACCAGATCCCATGGTGGCTGTCCAGCAAGGAGGCTCGCCGCTTCGCGGGAAATCGTCCGGTATCCTCGCACCATCCGTATGGCCATGACCCTCTGACATGCGTTCAGCCGGGCCGCCGGCTGCTTCCGCAGCGCCGGCGCCCATATCGGTGCGCCATAAAGGGCCATGGACCGAACGATTCCCGCGTAGAGCCTCCGGCAGGAGGCGTCTGGACCCCCAAGGTTGGGCAGGAGCCACCCGAGGGCAGCCCCAGTCCGATTTAGTTTGGGAGCCAGACGTCGGAAGTGTTCCTCGAAATCCCATCGGCTGTCGAGAACGAGTCCCAGGTACTTCATCGTTGACCCGACGCCGATGTGGACTTCTCCTACCGTCAGTTGGGAACCCGGTGGTGGCGCGTTCCGAGGGCCGTGAAAGCACATTGCCTCGGACTTGTGCAATGCCACCTCGAGTCCCAACTCCTGGATCCTGCCCACGACTGTCGCAACCCCGCGTGTCGCTAGTTCGACCGCCGCCTGGTACGACTCTCCCTGCGCCAGGACCAGTGTGTCGTCTGCGTAGCAGACCACGCTGACCCCGCCAGGGAGGTCGCCGCGCAGCACGTAGTCGTATCCGATGTTCCACAAGGGCGGCCCTAGTACCGATCCCTGCGGAACACCGCACGACATCTCTCGACGTTCCCACTCTCCTTGGTGACCAGGGTAAAACCGGTTGGAGCTGGAGATCAGTATTTTCTAAGCTCTGCTTAGTTTGGGACTAGATGGCGTTGTGTGAAAGTTGTGGATTATTATTATTATTTTTATGTATTTATACATCTCAGGACTCTGAGGTCCTGGACCTTTGGAAGGCGTACGAGGGGCCAAAGTCAACACAGAGGCCCTTTAGATAATTTTAATGGAACATGGAACGTGATACCAACCGACGATTATCCCTATACGCGCTATGCTAGTGCTCCCAAGGACAACCCCCGGTTGGTGAAAAACTGTTGCAACATATTGAAAACAAAGATTATATTATTATTTTTATACTATATATCTGACCTCCATAACCTAGTAATTTAGTAACAAGGTATGTACCGGCCTCGACTTGCGAGTTGTAGGCTGTGGGTTCAAACCCAGTCAGGCGCATTGCTTTGTGTACTTTATTTCATCGCCACTGCTCTCAAAACAGTGAAGGAAAACATTGTAAGCATGTTCTAGAATCAAAAAATAGATTATTAAATGATAATTAAAAGACTTGTGATTTCCACCAAACTGCACTGGGCCCGCGTGATGGATTACGGTAGGGCCCATTCCCTTAGAGAAGAGGCCTGAATCCCAACAGTGGGAATATTACAAAGCTGATTATGCTATGCTATGATGTACCCCTTGGCAAAACTGTCCTGGCTTCTTACTATCTGTAACGAATGTCAAAAGTCTACAAATGACAGCCTGGACAATGGACAAGTGGCTCAACGTGCTTTCCAAGTCACGGGGGAGTTTTGACATGATCAGATGGTCACCAATCTACAGTAAAACCTCAGCAAGCGTTGCTTAACGTTAGACATCAACCTGTTGTTTTTAGGTTGGAAATCATCCAATGACTTCTGCCGAGGACGTGTCAGACTTTTATTGACTAAAACCCACTCCTACGTTCCTTCGTTGCGTTCAAGGATCTCGGGTTTTCTTTTCGGATAACCCATGACGGTTGTTATTATTCTAGCGACCACGAGCTCCTCATTATACCGTACCAATTTTTTTTCTTAGCATTTTCTGTCCCACTGCTGGGCAAAGGTTTCCCCCTAGTCATTCCAGACATTCTTCTCAAGCTTCATCTCAAACCAGTCCCTGTACCTACCTCTTACAAAGAAATATGAACATTTGTCTCCACAGTAATTAAGTTTTTTAGTTGTCATGGTTGATTTATGTACGTAGGGTAAATTAACACCAAGAGATAAATGATGTCCAGTTATAATATGTACCTTCATAGACACTGAACGGAATAGTGCCTATAAAGGAGCATAACATGTATTATTTTCGTGATTGTAATTTTAGAAAAAAAGAAAAAAAATATATATACAAAATTATACCTACAAAAAGCTTTAAATAAATATATGATATACTCTGTAATGTAACCTGAAGCCTTGCATTGGTTTCATTCCTTTAGCTTAATTAGTTTTTGAGATATATTACTTTGAATAATAGTCATGCGTACAGTTATTTTTTCCCATATCTCAAAGTCAAAGCGAAAGCTGATCGAAAAATTTATTTACATAAATTGTGTTTACTCATCAAGTCGATATTAAAACAAGTTTCGATACAGGTTTCCATTTGGGGGCCGACTCGCCATACTTATCCGGCTAAACCCTTTCTTTCAAGTATCCATCCAAAACATAACTACACACAGATACATACAGGCTTGCGGACGGCGAGCAATGGGTAGCTCACCGTCCAACCGTCCGGTAACCGTCCGGACCGAGCCCAAGTTGTCGACGGCGCGTAGTGTTCCACGCGCGCCTTAAGATGTCATCAAAACCGTAGTGGCCCAGCAGGGTCGAAGCCTACTGGGGCCATGGGTGATGCGAAAGAGAACCCCGGAGCCCTGGAACGAAGGCAACGAAGGAACAGAAGTGGGTTTTTAGTCAGTAAAAGTCTGACACTATCTCACGCTCCGCTCAAGAGCGGGGGATGTCATTGGATGAATTTCCTACCGAAAAAAAAACACAGATACATACAAACTTTCGTCTTAATAAGTAATGTTAGAGCGATAATACCAGTCTGATTTATTTATTAAAAATGTTTTTCTTTCAGCCGAAAATACTTCGATAAAACAAAAAAGAAGTAAAAGATAGCATGAATCAAGAAATTTTAAAGTAACAGACCGGATACTTAACGATTATGAGATCTTTTGTTAAGAAAAGATAACCTTAGTAATTGATTTTAGCAATATCCACGGATTTAATCAGAACGATAAGTAAATACCAATATCTCAGTAAAAAAAACGATGATCAAAACGGACATAATTATCCACTCAGCGTTTATCCTACTCTTCATAATAATATACCCAACATGTGCATACTACTACTACCCACCACAATTCATGGGCTACTATTACTACCCATATTACTACCAAAGTTGCTACCCGAGCTTTTATGATTTTGACGAATTTCCTAGCATCTATAATGATACATATTATGCTGTGAACATCACTACGGTCCCTACTGCTAAACCGATTGAAGATATGAGTACAGACACATCTAGTCGAAGAACTTGTAACATTTGGTGCTGGATTCGAAGAGTGGGGCTTTTTATCGTGCAACAGTTGCTGGCTGATAATACTTAATGAAAAATAAATATTTTTGATCAATCTTTTGTTTGTCTGGTCTGTACCTACCGGGTTTTCTAAGGCTAAGAACTCATAAAGCGGTTTTCAACCGCAGTCACCTGCAGCCTCGGCGGATTGCGCCCGCACGCTCTGCGATCGGTTGGCGACCACTTTGACCGGCGGGGGGTTGTCAGTGGATGCACTCAGAACTTTTTAGGCCTTCTTTTTTTAATTCTTCTGTGAAGTAAGTATAACACAACAGCTAAAAACAGATAAAAATCTGTTCCGTGGTGAGTGGATCAAAATAGAAAATAATCTATGAATCTGCAGAGTCTACACTGTTCTCTTATTTACGTTATTATAAAAAAGACTTAAAAAATTAACCTATATATAAATGATATGATTATATAATAAGTTATATACTAGTTTCTACCAGCGGTTTCGCCCGCGCGAAAGTAATGCGTAAAATTGTAAGCAGTATGATACGGTTACAATATTTCGTCAGTTTACAATTTTACTGTGACATATACACAAAAAAAATGGGGCTCTATCCGTAACCGTTACTGATCATATTTGTGTAGTCAAAAGTAAAAAACTAATTCCCAAAATTGTCCACGAAAATTTTTCATAATTGGTAAATTCGTAATTGAATCAATCATTCTTAACAATTGTTACTAGAAAATACTACGCGCAGTGTTTTTTTCCATTTTTATCGCCATTTATTCATTCATAATACAAATACACCTGTACAATATTTCCATAAATTGAGTGACATTTTAGGATATTAACAAACGCTCAAAACTTTGCTGTTTATGATTATTATTTATTGGGAATTTACTTACATAATAAAAAGGCCTTTTCTGATAAACCCTTTAAGTATTTGTACTAATTAAAAATTTGTGGTGTATAAATTGCTAATGAAGTTAGTCAGTAATCATAATAATGAAAAAAACATTGTAAAAACAATATCATCATTTAAAAAATCTCAAAAGTCTTCTGAAGTCTTAAGTTTTGAAGTTAAAACCAACCAAGTTAATCCAACTCAACCCATGTTTAGTTGGGACAAATCTTGTCAAACTTCGAACGACACGCTGGTCACAACTCGGGGGAGTTTACACAAGGAGACACGGCTACGGTTCTCACAGATTATGAGGCAGATGTTTTTGAGGCAGGTGTTGAAAGCCGCAAGGCGTTTGCGGTGGAGCCGTCCGGTCATCTGGTCAAAGCAATCCTGAATCGACGGCGCGTAGTATTCTACGCTCGACTCATAGAGATGTCAGCAAATGGATAGGGCCCTCTAGGGCCAATGTCTGCTAGGGCTGCGAGATTGTTCGAAAGAGTTATCTCCCGTAAAATTTTCGCCTCAATAATGTTTCACTGAAGAGTTTAAGCCGTCAGACAGCTTTGGTAGAGGTAAACGAAGGAGCATAATCGGGACACCGACCTTCAGCTGGATAACGTGCGCTGATAGTGCAAGCCAGTGAATCCAAAAACTACCATCATCATCAACTATCTTCCTCCACAACAATACATATGAAGAATTTGCGAGAGCATGCTTTCATTGATTGTTGCAGCTTGATTATTTTGGGCGTAAAAATTACTTGTTCATTTACCTAGGATTTTTTGGTGTGTATTTGACTGACGTTCTCATATATCAGACAAATTTTATTCCATAGTGGGAACTACCCTGTGAAGAGTCTCCTACTTTTAAATGAATTTCGGCGAGATCTTAAACGCGTGTATCCCCATCCAATCGAACTCGCATATTGATGGCCAAACCGAGAGGTCACTGACGCCGATTGCCTCTATGAAGACACGGCGGTTCACCCAAGCGGGATAGACCTCCACCGCATGCTACACCGGGTCCTCCGGGCGATTTGCAAAATGGTAATATCAGGGTACTTCCAACCGAATCCGGAACAGAAACCGCGTGAAACACCCTCAACAGTCCTGAGCTTGTGTATCCATAAAACAATGAAATTCCGGTAAACAAATGTAGCAGCCGATTAGTGTTATCCCTGAGACTGGCCTCCCTCAGAGGGTTGTTCCAGCGTTGGTCACCACTCACTGCAAGGAGGTAACGTACGGATGTCGACGTAAGGCTGCAAGGAATCTGAGATACATCATACATTGTCGAAATGTGATCAGGAACGCAAACCACTTTCGACCCCGTTTTATATGAAGCAGTGACTGCTAATAATAAAACACGCCATTATTAGGCCGCAAGGTGCCATCATCTCGGAGGACACAGTGGAGCATACAGAGGTGTGCCCCGCAAGGTCGGGGCACCGGCTTGTCCTCGTGGAGGCAATCGGCGTCAGTTACATCTCACGCCGGGCCTTGGTTCGGGCTATGGTCCAGAGCGAGGAGGAATGGCAGGCGGTCGCCTCCATCTGTAAAGCCGTAATGCTAGCGAAGGAAGAGGCCGCACGCGTGAGGGAACGAACGTCCTCACGCCGAGCCAAGATTCCGACCCCGACGACCAGCCACGGTAGACGCGGGCTTGCGGACATCCAGCAATGGGTATCTAGCCGTCCGGCCGTCCGGTAATTGACCGGACCGAGCCCAGTCGTCAACAGCGCGTTGTGATCCACGCGCTCCTCAAAGAGATGTCGCAAAGGGCAACTGAAGGACACAGGTGTGGTTTTAGAAAGTAAAAGTTTGACACGCCTTCCCGCTCCAACCAGAGCGGGAGAAGTCAATGGATGACTTCCACCCTTAAAAAAAGAAAAGAAACGGTGCCATCATTATCATTTCAGCCGATAGACGTCCACTGTTGGACATAGGCTTCCCCAAGTGTCGCCATGATTACCGGTCCTATGCGTCTCGCATCCATCGGATTCCCGCGACACTCACCAGGTCATCGGTCCACCTGGGGGCCTTCCAACGCAAGGTGCCATGCTACCCCTTCCGAAAATTTGGCCGTGTTATTTTAAAGTCAATAATTAAATACATATAAGTATTTACTTTTATCGCCTTTGGTTGGTATCCCTTGAATAATCACGATCAATTAGCTTGTTACAACCACGGGGGAAAAAAAGCAGTAGGATTAAAAATGCCTCCGTCTAACTCCAGTTTAACCATAACGGTTTTCGTCCAATTTTAAACAATATAACTGTCTGCAAACTTGGGTGATGGTCATTCTTTCATTCGTCAGGTCGCCACTCAGAAAATTACGTAAAATACACAATGCCATCTATCAAATATCAAGTTCAACTATCATTGTCGTCATTATTTCTACTTTCAGTCTTTAGATGGCGTTGCGAGTATCTGAATTGCGTGTGGTGCCATATTTACAACAATAAAGTACGTGATTTTACTCGCCGCTTTGATTTTATTATGTGTTTTTATTGGTTTGTACAAAATATTTTGAAGATATCGAATAGAAATGTCAATTTTATTTTGAAAAAATGGTAAAAGTTATTTTATTACAAAAAAGAAGATAAAATAATGACAAAATTTTTAACAGTAGCTGGGGATCGAACTCGTGGCAAATGTCGTTCAATATTGACATTTTGGATTATTGCTCACCCCCCCATAGAACATAGCGTGATAATTTATAGCCTATAAGTTGCCCTGACGTTTAAGGATTATGTATGCAAAATTTGAACAGGATCGGTTCAGTAGTTTTTGCGCCAATGAATACCATCGCAAAATAATTTTACTGTTTTATTATATGTATAGAAGATGTATAATTGTATTATTACAGCTTATTGTTTTGTGATTTTTTTAATGTTTATTATTTTGTAAGATTGTAATATTATGTATTTTTTATATGGGTCTTAGTTGCCTAATAATAAAGAAATAATAATAAGATATCTACTTAAACATGGTACAACTAAATTACAGATATATATGTATTTATTCCAGGTCTAACTATTTTGTATGTGAAATTAAATATATTTGTAAACGCTCCCACGATAAGAGTAAAATTTAGTAAAGCATCGTTTTTAGGGTTCCGTACCTCAAAAAGAAAAAACGAAACCCTTATAGGATCACTTTGTTGTCCGTCCCTCTGTCTGTCTGTCAACTCGGCAACGCGTGGACATATCGAGTTGAAATTATTACTTAGGTCTGCGGTCCCTTGAAGCTGTGAAAAAATCAAACTTCTAAGTTAAGGGGAAAAAAAGATATGGCCGTTTATGTCGCAAAAAACGTATATGACTTCAATCAGGAATTGAACTCTTTACATAGTTAAGTTTGTACGGAACCCTCAGGGCGCGAGTCTGACTCGCACTTGCCCATTTTTCTTTTTAAGAAAAGTAAAATTGTCACTTTGTTTTGGCCCGTGAGCGTGCCAAAATCTTCAATCAGCACGTCATTAAATACATAGAAGCATTATATAAAGTGAAGAGTAAGTTAATAAGCACCATATAACTCAGTAAATATCTTCTAATATAGGTGTCAAGCAAACCCAATATTTGAAGGATGTCCTCAAATGATCGAGTAGAAATTGGATTCTACACGGTTATGCCCTTAACCTGAAATTAGTTTCGATAATAATTTGCTTTTGAAGTGGTTCAAGGAGTTATGGAACCTATTTAGTAATACGTAATCCAGATGGATCACTCGTTAAGAGCGGCCAACCCGAGACACAATTCCGTACAGCCGCTCCTACGTAATTATGACGTTATTACACATCTTTCTCCAGATATTTATTGGAAACACAGATATTTTGTCATTACACATGTCATTTCGCCAAGTTGTGTGCAACCGGTTGATGTGCCAAGACATTGTCTACTCGTGTGCCAAATTTCATACAAATCCGTTGAGCCGTTTTACCGTGGTGGAGTAACAATCATACTTGACTTAATAGAAATTTAAATGTTTTTACGTCTCATAAACTTAATACTCTAAGCATCTACACCTACTCTACATACTGGGACACATCTACATACATACGAGTATACATACACAGTCTTTTGTTTCTTATCAAAACAATAACACACAACCCTCATTACAGATTACAGAGAACCTTCTTAGTATACAGCATAAATAATTTTAATCAAAATGGTAGAATATATTTTCAAGTAATACAACCGCAGCCACAATCCTTGAGATAAATCAGTGTTAATTGTTGTTCCGGGAACATTAGGTATACGAGTTGCCAGACGAAAACATAAAATGTAGCTAGGTATTTGCTTTATCTTTACACAGTAAATTAAGAAGTATCTTGACACAAGAAATCCCCTTTTAAATGCTTCAGCTTAAACGAATTACGTGGCAACACTACGAATATATTTTTCGTGCGGTAACACTGATTTCGCATAATTAATGTGATTGTTTAATGGCGGAGGGATTTTACTTAACGCAGATTTTCAACTTAAATACGACTAGCAATTACTATAGCAGGCAGCTATTTAAAATCCGTCATGAACAATAATTAATTTTTAGAATATTATTTATTATTTTAAAAACATCGATTATAAAAAAAAACTGGTTTGCTTTGTCAACACTACAGTCTAATGTACATATGAATAGAGTGCAAAATTTCAATCCTAAAAAATATTTAGGAAAAAAAATAATCCACCACTCAAATCAAAATTTTATTTATTATAACACTTTTTAAAAAAAAAATTCAACCTGCTTCAATGGAAAAAGTTTATATAATAGTTTTGTCTCATCGTTATTTAACACCGAAATCCGAAATTAAAGTTATTTTGCACTTTCTAGTGTTTTTTTTACATTGAAGTCGGTTGTATATTTTTTTGTTGTAAAAAGTTTATGAAAGAAATGATGATAAAAGAAAAAAATATGATTTTCATAATTCAACGCATACTTTTCTTCGAAAACCACTTCCTCTACTTTAATAAACGGAACAGAATAACTACTTAGATCCAAGAAACGTATAATAGTCATTCTCTTGCCTTTATTCTATTACTTTATTACTACTTATTTCCATACTTCTTTCTCGATCATCATCTCTGTACTCATCTCTGTCTAGCTCTCATGTTTCACACAGCCCATCCATTGTTCATTTGGGCCTTCACTAACCATCCACACAGAACTCCTCACGACATTTCCTTCATCCCTCCGCATCACGTTCATATCCACAAACTACAATAGGAATTGTATAAATATATGATTAGATCTACAAAGTTGTAAGAATAGAAAATGCTTTAGGCACACAGAAACTTAACAAGAAAGTTAAACTAATAAATCAGTCACGTCTCGAATGAGAAGAAAATATAGAACTTATTAGAAGTTACAAATAAACACATAGAAATATTGCCCTAACATAACTTTGTGTTCCCATGAGGAGATAGTTTATCTTTGTAAATACAATAATACACAATAAACAGCGAAATGATACAAATAATATGTGATTATTCTAATACAATGGGGACGAAAGCTTCTGGAGTGGCGACCACGTACCGGAAGACGCAGCGTTGGAAGACCTTTCCGCTGAAATGATGAATGACGATGATTCTAATCCAAAGTTTTAGCCCAAAAACTATTTACGGTAGAAAATAATGAAATTGAACGCAATCAGCATTCAATAGCTGTTAATGACAAAACTATGGGACACGGGAAGAAGCTTTTAAGTAGTTTTATGACACTATATACTTTCTTTACAATATGTCCCATCATCTCCCATCAAATTGCTTGCTGGGTCTTCCCGTCTGATTATAATTTAGGTGTCTTCAAGGCTAGAATGAATAATAAACTAGTGCGCCACGCCATCAACGGTTTCATCACTGCTTACCATCGCGAACACCCAAATACTCCGAAATAGTTTATTCCGAATTTCGATGTTCCGATTTTCAAAAGTCCGAATTTCATAATATCTAAGAATTATAATGTCTATTATTCAAAATCACGAAATTTATTTTACCGAAAGTCGTAAATGCGATTTGTTAGTTTTCCGATTTTCATACGTTCGAAGAATCAAATGCTCGAAGGGTTCTCGGTCCGAAAAACGGTATTCCGGTTTTCAATACTTCGAATAAACTAAAAGTCAACATTTTAGTTGGGCTACAAAATCTAGTAGCAGAAACGAATCGCTGCAAAACCGACTTCACGCAGTCTTGTTTGCCCTACCCCTAGAGTGTAATTTAAACCCGCGTAGGCGCGGAGGGGTAGGGCGGCCCGCGAGCTGAGGAGCAGGTGGTTTGAAGGCCCGCCGCCGCGGCTGAGGCTGGCCGGCGAAGCCAGCCAGCAAGCCGAAGCTGCGGTGGTGAGCGTTAAAACCATCTGCGACGATATAAGCTCGCGTGGGGCCGCCCAAACCCCGCAGCGCCGAAGTCGTGACAGAAACAATGCTTGCTGCATTTTGCATGTCTGCTTGCATGCTGCATGCCTGCTTTCATGCTGTATGCCTGTTTGCATGTTGCATGCTTGCTTGCATGTTGCATAGGCATGCAACAAAGCACACACACAACAAGCAGGCGCTTGCATGTCGCATGCTTGCTTGCATGCTGCATATCTGCTTGCACGCTGCATGCCTGCTTGCATGCTGCAATAAATCCCCTGCATGCTAGAAAACGCATCTGCCATTAGTTTTTTAATTCTACCCCCTCATACTACGACCTCTGACGAGCATTTATGTGTTTATTTGTCTTGCTATACAGTTTTATGAGGCGTTTTTATTTCGGAATTTTATTAATCGGTATTTTAATAATCGGAATTCGTATTTTTGATGTTTCGAATTATCATTAAGTCGGACTTTTCGTTATTCCATCTATTGAAACTCGGTATTTTGAGAATAGTAATTATAAAAGTTAGGAAAATTTAAATATAGGAATTATAAAAATAGGAGTAATGATAAGTCGGAGTTGTTATATTCGGAATTTTGAACCATTCGGAATTATGAAAATCGGTATTTTGAAATTCGTATTTGTGACTGTCGGAATAAAGTTTTTCGTATTTATGTAGTGTACCCGTGTTTTACATGAGCGACTCCGTATCAGACCTCCACAACTCAGTTACTGGGCAACACAATATCCTTGGAAAGACTGATAGTTAGACTCTGGCGTCTGAATACGTGTAACGACTGTCAAAGATTCAGAAGACAACATAAATTAACGGCTTTACTTGCTTTTCGAGGCACGGGGACGGGGTGTCAGTAATGTCCTAGATAAACTTAGAAAAGTACACAATTATGAAAACAAAATCACATCGGTACTTGCCCAGTTTCGAACCCGCAACTTCATGCATGAGAGCTCTTAACCACTGGCACAGAATAAGAAATAGTACAAGCCACTGGCCATCACGACACTTTCTTGACAATAAGTACATTCCTACTAAAATTATTGTCTCTTGGGACAAGTATCCTCTTTTCTACGAAAGCCCTCATCGGCTCAAAGGCTAACTTTATCCAAAATTTAAAAGATATGGAAATCTTTTCGATTATCATAATGATAAATAATCATAATAAATCTTTTGTAAGTATTGATTTTTTTGTTATTTTTAAATTTTTAATATGTTTAGTGACTATTTCTTTTCTAGTTCCTAAAACCTTTACGATGATAATGAATTTTTGACCAGAGTGTGGGGAGAAATGAACCTGATAATTAGACTGTTAGTTGCGTATCAAACATATCAATGAAGCATATTATGTTCCATTGATGTAATTCATCTGTATATACGTTCAGTCGTTTAAACATGAAGAAGAAAAACATAATCACTGCTACTTGAAGTCCTCTCAACCTTAGTTCGATCTTCGTCAGAATTGTTATTAAGTTCTCTTAATTTATTTATTTATTTTATTGGTCAACCAACAATCGTATACACTGAGACATACAAAAAATAAAAAAAACTACAATCTAGATTAGTGTTACAATTTCTTATAGGTTAGCACTACATGCCCCATAAAAGTAGAAACTACATGCTACGAGTACCTACCTACTTAATATAAAACTAATAAAACTAAAAACATGAGCAAAACATTAAGAACCAAAATTAAAATTGAAATTACAAATTAAATATTAAAATTATAACTAAAATAGAAGTCCAAACTGAAATTGAAAGTAATATGAAATTAAAAATTGAATCAAGAGTAAAATCACTTTACAAATTAACATTGATCAAAATATTATATTATTATGTTTACAATATCAATTCACAAATTGCTGCTAATAATTCTGTGGAACTTGCCGAATGAATCGAAATGCACGTCGACAAGATCGCTGCAGCTGTTTAACAGTTTACAAAGCCGTGGGACGACAGAGCTTGTGCCGAGTACTGTTCTACGAAGAGGAGGGTACAAAGGAGTAACAGGAGCACGAGGGAGTCTAGCAGGAGCCCTAAACCGAAATTTACTTAGTAATTGGGGACAATCAATTTTACTCCGGAGTATTTTGTATAAGAAAATAGTATCGGCCATTTTTCTACGTTTCTCCAATGATAGCATCCTAAAATGGGATAATTTAAAAAAAGAGATTAATGATTATTTATTTTATTACTATAAACACCTTTTTTTCTGTTTGAAGTATCTGTTATTTGTTTATTGTGCAAACCTACCACAGTGTTGTCTTTTTTAACCCAAAGGTTGACTGGTAGAGAATGCCTTGTTGCATTAAGTCCGCCTATGTACCACTATTGTACATGAATTTTAAATAAATAAATAATCTTTACCCATAATATATTAGTGTATTAGCTGTAAATATTCCTATAATTAAAACAATAAATAAAAACAAAACAAAATTTCTGGCTGTTTCGTTGCAGAAATCCAAACTGTTTAGGCACACATTTGCAACTTATGTAGATTCTTACTGGCCTGTTGGTCTAGTGGTTAGTGACCCTAACGCTGGAGGTCGTGGGTTCGATTCCCACCCAGGATAAATGTTTGTGTGATGGGCACGATCATTTGTTCTGTGTCGGCGTGTAGATAAATTTCTATATTATGTATGTATTTAGAAATATGTAAGTATGTTTAGCAGTTGTCTAGTACTCATAACACAAGGTCTGCTCAGCTTGGAACTAGATAGTGTTGTATGATAGTTGTGGAATATTATTATTATTCTTCATTATAATTCTCTATAATAATTGATTTAGCATCTTTCATGATTATTTCTTAATTTAGCACCAGCCAATTTGTATCTGAACAATTCAGTTGATATATGTTTTATAAAAGTCTAAAATTCTACAGAACCTATGCACTAAAACTGATAAAAAATGAACAAGAACAAAATAAAGAAATCAAGAATAATAGTTATTTGGATGAGAAATAAAACAACAAAAAGTTAACAATCATGAAAAAATCAATAACATTAATTTATGTGCCACACACAAAAAAGAGGTTATATTATGTAAAAGTACGCATCTAAAGTTAGTAACCTGCCCTCACTTTGACCTTAACATTATCAAACTGTTATTGTAATGTCATTGACATTCAAAACCAATTTACTTACCTACAAACAATAACCAGTAAATGAATGGAAACCCTAATAATTGGCAAATTCATCGTTTCGTAATAAATAAACCATAAAATAACAATGATTAAATATTCAATGCTTTGTTTACACCTCATTCAAGTTACTAGACTAGCTTGTTAGTCAAGTAACTTGCCTTCATCTTACTCGACCAGTAATTCTGTCCAGTGTCCAGTCGAGCAGAGTTAACGCTAGCTTTCCATACCCAAAGCCTCGTGTGGGTTGCCAGCCTATCTTGTTTGGCAACAGAAACTTTTTGAACTCATTATTCATCATCATCATTTCAACCAAAGACATAGGCCTCCCCCAAGTTTCGCTACAACGACTGGTCCCGTGCGTCTCGCATCCATCGGAATCCTGCAACTCTCACTTGGTCATCTACCCACCTTGTGACAGGCCTTCCAACGCTACGCCTTCCAGGATGCGGTCGCCACACCAGCCCCCCTAGCCAAGTTACAATAGTATCGTTCGCGCCGAACGCCTCGAGTAGGCCACGCCTCCGATTCCTTTGTTCTGACGTCATCTCAACGCTCAGTCACGTGGTCAGAACAAAGAAATCGGAGACGTGGCCTACTCGAGGCGTTCGCCGCGAACGAAACGATTGTAACTTTGCTAGGGGGGCAGAACCTTTCGGCCTCATCGACCATCTGGTCTACGAGCAATGTGCTTATAATAAAATATGAATAATATAGCATATAATATTCCCACTGCTGGGAATCCGGCTTCCTCTATTAGAAGAGATAAGGAGGACCGCTACTTAAAGAACAATGGATAGTTTTGTATGGAACCTGTACCCACCTTTGTAGCATTTTAGACTAGGTGTCATTTAGAAGAGGCTTAATTGACTAACTTAAGAATAAATTAACGAATGAATGAATGAATGGGAGACCGAAATTATGATAACTTCTTTATTACATTTTTAATTGCCAAGTCATGTAAAAATTGTATCGTTTTTTGTTCTGTAGCACATAACTAACCAGTCGTTTTTTCTGTCTAAAGAGAGACCGATTTAACTTCTAAAAAAAAATTATATTCAAACCATACATCTTCCGATAAAACGAAGTTTTATCACAAAACACAGTAAAAACATTGTGTTGTTACTTTCAATAATTATATCATGCCAGGCACTTGCCGGATCTACGAAATTATCTAGGTGCCTACCAATACCATATTACCATATATATATGCTAACAGTGTGGGCACAGGCACCTAGAGTTCTCATACACATCATGCAGAAGCAATAATAGGCTTCGATGGCTTATCTGCCCTGGACATTCACTCTGATCAAAATATATATTCGATACGTTTTTTTTTTAGGTGGGAAATCATCTGATGACTTCTCCCGCTCTTGAGCGGGGCGGGAGGGCGCGTCAGACTTTTACTGACTAAAACCCACTCCTCTGTTCCTTCTTTGATTTGCGTTACAGATCGCCGGGGTTCACTTTCACCGTACCTATAATGGCCCCAGTAGGCTTCGACCCTGCGGTGCCCCTACGATCTGCTGACATCTCCTTGAGGCGTGTGGAACACTACGCGTCGTCGATGACTTGGGTTCGGTCTGTACGGTTACCCGACGATCGAACGGCGTGCTATTCATTGCTCGCCGTCCGCAAACCTACGCCTACGGTGGCTGGAAATCGAGATCAGAATCCCGGCCGGCGGCTGGGGCGTGAAGGCCGTTCCCTCTCGCGTGCGGCTGCCTTCTACGCTAGCATTACTGCTTCGCAGAAGGAGGCGACCGCCTGCTATGTTGCCGCCGATCGCCCCCACGAGGACACGGCGGTGCTCTGCTCAAGGGGCACACCTCTACCGTATGCTCCACCGTGTCCTCCAGGCGATCTACACAATAGTGGCACCCGGGCATTTCTTCCTCACGAATTCGGTGCAGGAATCTTCCGAACTTACCATGTCCGGTGAGGACCTGTGTCATGCGGAAGATGACGCCGTGACGTATTTCCAGCTACTCCTCAAAGAGGGGACTTACCGCCATAATTATAGCGTGCCCAGCACTGGGTTGCGACAGTCGCTCTCGCCATTTCACCATGAGATCCCGCCGAAACTCTGTCCGCCATGCCGCGACTTGTTGTGGCAGCGGAGTTTCGTCCCGGCGTTGCATCTCCACGCGCAAATCGTGCATGCGTGTAAAGACTGTTATATATTCAATACGTGCCTCAATAATATGCGGCCTCTAACTAACGAGCAGTTTTCGGTCACTTGACTATGCTGCGACATACTAGTAGATCATATTATGATCTTGCGAGCTTTTAGTGGTACCTATGTTCCCAAACTGAATAGAATGACGTCTTCTTCTGTCAATTGTGGAAATGATAGTGATGTAGGTACTTCAGTTTAGTTTAGTAGTTAGTTAGTTTCGTTTTTTAAACCGTTCTCGAACCATTCCGACTAACTTTTTCTGCAAACTGCAACTAATTCACTTAACGATAGTTTCGTCTTCAAACAAGTTGCAACTACGATCGTTTCCTGCAACCGTTTTCGTCGTCGGAAGAACGGTTGCGTTTCATCCATTAAAAATTCGACAACGACCCACCAACCACATCCACCACCGACCAGCACTAACTAGTAAGAACAAAAGATCGAGACGGGCGCGGCATCGCCGACTATACACTATTTTTTTCACTCGCACTTATGTATGTCAGCTCTGTTGTCCTACTTACTCACCGATACTTACTTACTATACGGTTGCATACCGAATGCCAATTACGACACAACGACGTTAGCGCATAAAAGTTCGAAATACCTAACAGATAAAATCGCAAAAACGACGAATTTGCTTGGGTCGATTTTACTAAGGATTTATGGCATTTTCAACGTCGAATAACTTTTTTCCCCCGCTAGCTACAAAGTGGTCTCCATACAACAAATAAATATACATTTAAAGACCTTTTTAATGGTACCAATTTTAATTTGCTTCATAGGTGGGTACGATTTGTTCCATGTTCATGGCAATTCTTCGGGCTATGTCAGTAACTTTAGTTCTCCTGTGGATCTTCATACCTGATTCGATCACGAAAGGAAACTCCGAGCATAGCCCTTTCCATTGCGTTTTGGGTGACCATTGACTTTTGATGAGGCCAAATTAAAACCTGTTAACTAATTTGTAAGCTAAAAACTATTGTACACCCATTACCGTGGTCACGTATTGGGCCCGACAAATGTACATATTACCATCGATTCAAAAGGGCAGTTTGGCTGTCTTCTATTAAGCCTTGCAGGCCAACTGGTTTGGCTAATTGATGATGACTTATTTTATTATTGTCAACAATTTGATGATTCTTTAAAGTAGTGAGTTTACCAATAAGGCAGCATATTAAGAAGAAAGAAAACGGGACACTCCCTCTCGCGACACCCAGTGTTAAAGGAGTGATTGGACGATATCCTGCCTCAAAAAAGGGCTACATAGAACAAAGAAGAATCCTAGCGTTACTCAAAATATCTTAAAAAATAATATATAATTGTTTTGGTTTCAGAAAGTTTAATATTTTATTATAAACCATTTTGTGATTTTTGTAGAATTTTGCTTTTAGCACCTTATATAATGTTTTAATATTTGCATGCCAACTCATAGCAAAATGTGTCTTTGCGCTAATTCCATCACTTTTATCGCATTTATTGCAAGTAAATAGATTTGGCTTTGACTTTAACCACATATATACATACTATGGCATAGTATACATATACTGTACAATATCGATTCAAGACTCATAAATCTCAAAAACAATCCGAACCTATGACTTTAGATAAGCTAACTCAATTACACTTGAAATATTTGAATGCCAATTAACAGTAAAAACCTAATCAAATGGTGTACTGAAGAATAAATAAGGAACGAGGACGCAATACAAAACCAAGCCGTAATACTGAGAAAAGAAAATTTCAACACAGACGATTGAAGGAACAGGAAAAGATCAAATTCAAATCTCCCGGGACGCAGGAAACGTTAGCTTAAATTTTTAATTGTCCCCCGAAGGCACTAGATCATTAACCAAACGTAATGGGTCGGTAAAAAGAACAGTCAGATTCGTTGGAAATTCCTCTTTTGTTACAATTCAAAGAAATAGACAATTCCATAATTAAAGAACGTTCTGAAAGGAATATTCATTGAAGCGAAACTCGAAGAACCGGATAAAAATTTGTATATTATAATATCATCCGAAATCGAGAAGTTTGAGGAATTTGAAATAAAATAAAAAATGTATTGTTCCCCATAAAACATAATGGAATTCTGGAGAGTGTTGCCAATTGTGAAGCCTTATAGTATAATGCTGGCGCCATAACACCAATTTCATTGAAAGCTTTGACAATCAAATCACAATTTTATTCAGTACTTCTCGAAATTTAAAAAAAAAAAGTTTTTACAGTCGGCACACCTGGCGACGTTCGTATTTTTTTACGTTACGTAGCCTTTTGAGCGTTTTGCAGTCTTATCGAAAGATTCTGAACAATGGCCGATTGTTTTGCAGAAATCCCTCAAGTATATAAAACATTAGCGAGCGAATTTTAGAAACAATACACTTCCTGGAGTTAAGAAAGGAAAATATCAGATTTCTTCTGTTACAGCTTTTAGTAATTTTGTTGGACTTGAGTAATGATGTTCAATCGTTGCGCGTGACATAAATGTGATATTTCCTACAAAAAAATAGCTACAATGGAAAGTAAGTGATTTTGAATCTATTGATCCTATCCTTAACTTGGCCATGCCTGTGTCTACTTGTCATGAAGGCATTCAGATAAAATGTGGAAGAGACGGCAAAAGAGAGATGATATCTGCAGACTAACAAACGAGTTTTAAACTTTAGATTAATTCTTTAGAAATAGAACAAGAAATTCTTTTAATAATGTCTGCGGAAATATCATTTGTGTAACATTCGCGTCTTGCAAAAGTTTCTTCAAAAACTTTATTTGAGTGAAATCATATTACATTTTAATTTCTATTCCGTGAACCGCTGATATTGTTGAAAATTTCCCTCAACGTTTTCAGAACACAACAACGCCATTTCTCAGTGTATATTCTTACAGCTTTAGTACGTAACTATGTTGAAATACTTTCAGAAATACTCATCTTTACGACTTTCCTATCAATAGCTGTGACAGTGAACAGCTACAAAACTAAGTTTTTCTCACAAAGCCTGGACTCGGAACCTCCGATCTCAATCCTGTACGCGCGAGACCAGAAAAGTGATAAAATAACAAATGATTGTTTAACTGAAATGTATCCACGAAACTTGTATAAATACCCTCTGCGTATCGATAGAAACGACATTCCTTGTATTATACATTGTGTGCTTAAAAAATTCGGTATAATGACCAACGATGGTTATATAAATATAAAGAATTATTACAGGAGAGTACAATCGATTCATAGGTATGATCCGAGAATTTTAATATCGGATGTTGGGGAAACTTGTGCCCAGAACATAAACGGAATGAACTTGGACCACGATGTATGTAAAAAAGCTAAAGTATTTAACGATTGTACGCAACTGTACGCAGTGTCGTACCGAGATCCCGACGAATTTCAAATGTAGAAAGTATAGATGTACACTTTTTTATATTTATAAAGTTTTTAATAAAACCAATGACCTTTATCGCCGCTTTTATTACCGGGTTGCCCCTTAAGTCGAAATTTTTGCATTTTTATATAAAGCCGATGTAGATGAAACCATATTTTTTTCTTTACGTTTTGGGGACCCATTTTCATTGAGGGCTTTTGATTACAACATTCCTGCATAATTTAGACATGCTCTCTCTGCATATCAAAGCCTTGGAGGTTTCATTAGACGTACACAAGCTGCCTAGATTTTTATTTAGCTTAAGGAATATTCTTGTAGATTTATTTAGTGGGTACTCGCAAAATATACAGAGAAATGTGCTCAAAAATAAATTTAAACATTGGGTGTGTTTGAATTTAAACCATACTTATATTTATATACTAGCTGCTTCCATCGGCTTTGCCCTCGTGATAGTTTAAAATTGTCTCAAGAAGACATACTCAGAAACTGGTCTACCCGTGTACTAAGTTTCACTGAAATCCGTTCAGCCGTTCAAGCGTGACGAAGTAACAAATATACAAATACACACACACTCACAAACCTTCACCTTTATAATATTAGTGCGATGTTAAAATGTGTCTGTTTGTTATGTTTTCACGTAAATAGCTAATCGGATTTTGATGAAACTTGGGACACGTATAGACTATGACCTGGATTAGGAATTAAAATATTTTTCATTCGGATAGTAAGTTCCTTTGGAATAATAGAACATCGATAATTATACAAATTTTTCGATAAGGTTAATACGTTTTTCTCACTTTCATGTCTCACTGAGATATAAGTTTTGGATACCGGAGAAGAAAATGATAACCAACGATGGTTTTCAGCAAATAAAATTCATCGATACGCACTCAAAGCCACGAGCACAGCTCTAGCTGGTTACGCATAAGTTTATAAACAAAGCCTTTATGATGCAAACTTATTATGTTTATGGTTACGTGAGTCTATGGTCACGTGATTTTTTTATCAGAACTGCTGAGGTCCTACCACGGGCTCTTAACACGATCCCTTGACGACCTAATCTGAACTGTTAAAGGGATAATAATAATATTCCACAACTATCACCCGACGCCGTCTTGTCTCAAGCTAAGCAGAGCTTGTGTTATGAGTACCAGAGAACTGATAAACATACTTATATATTTCTAAATACATACATATTATAGATAAATTACACCCAGACACAGAACAAATGATCATGCTCATTACACAAATATTTGTTCTGGGTGGGAATCGGACCCACGACCTCCGGCATAGCAGTCAGGACTACTGACCACTAGACCAACAGACTAGTCAGAATCTACATACGGGATGGAACTATATAGGGTGTATAGCTCCATCCTTCTTTCTCGCTCGCACGACTAATATTTTACCAGGTCATGGTAAGACCCTAGAGGGCTTAGCCAAGTTGATAATCTACAATCGTTAACGCTAGTAGAAAACTTCAGATGTATGAGAATGACGTCATCTCAACGTTAAGTCACGTGGTCAGAACAAACGAATAGAAAATTCGTAGCCAAGTTCACATCGTTCAAAATGATCGAATGAATTGTTATCGTTTCTACAATGTTCAACGCTACATCCTTTGTTATTGTAGAACGAGTGGCCGACTCAGTCGCGTCAACATGGCTACCAACTAATCGTTTTCTACAATTGGTGACACCGAGGTGTTACCTATTTGAGAACGGAATTCTACACGAAACGGTTGTAACTTGGCTAGGAGGGCAGAAGGCTTAGCCAAGTTGATAATCTACAATCGTTAACGCTAGTAGAAAACTTCAAATGTTTGGGAATGACGTCATCTCAACGTTAAGTCACGTAGTCAGAACAAAGGAATCGGAGGCGTTACCGACTGTAGAAATAGATTCGAAACGAAACGGTCGTAACTTGGCTAGGCCTGCAGGACGGCGTTACCGACTGTAGAAATAGATTCGAAACGAAACGGTCGAAACTTGGCTAGGCCTGCAGGACGGCATTACCGACTGTAGAAATAGATTCGAAACGAAACGGTCGTAACTTGGCTAGTCCTGCAGGACAAGTTTACAAATAGATATAACTTTGTTAACGTTTCTCATGAATTACGATACTTTTATGAAAAATCTAGTTGTTTGTCAACAATGCCCGGTACGACCACTGGATTTTTTGACGTGACAACGTCTTATAATTCGATGGAGCCGGCTGCACGCACGAAAAAGTATGACGCATGCGGCGTTATCTCGCTCTGAGGCGTTCCATTTAAGGCTTTAAGTGCAAGCGAGAGCGCGTTTGGCCTCCGCGTTCGGCAGTGTTCGACATCTGTCTCTCTCCTACTTGAGTGAGCGATGCGTCTGCGTCGTGACAACTGCTATAGAATAATACATTTACATGTTTTCGTCAAGTATAAAGTGCAGTGAAAAGTGAATGTCGTGTTAATTGTTTATTTGTATTTATGCGTACAAATAAATGTAACACGTTGTCACGTTCAACTATCGTCAGTAAACCGACTTTACAGACAACCGATTTTTAAAGAGTTACCGTGGCGCTGAAACGCAAAGAGCAACTGAAGGATACAGGCGGATCTTAGTCAGTAAAACTCTAACACGCCATGTCGCTCTACCCTGGAGCGCGAGAAATCTCCGGCCGTGCGGTAATTGATCGGAACGAGCCCAGTCGTCAAAAGCGCGTAGTGACACACGCGTTTCTCAAGGAGATGTCAGCAAACTATAGAGACCCAGCAAGGCCAATGCCCGCTAGCTAGGACCGCGGAGAATTTCTGAAAAGGAAACCCGTAGTCCTAGAACGAAAAAGGCAACTGAAGGACACAGGTGTGCTTTTAATCAGTAATAGTCTGACACGCCCTCTCGCTCCGCCCAGAGCGCAAGAAATCATTAGATGATTTCCAAAGAGCGCGAAAAGTCATTTGATGCTTAACCATGTTAAAAATTAATGTCAATAGTGCTTAAAGTAGTAGTGTTCCAGTTGTAAGGATATGGGACAGTCTGATACTCCCTCTCACTTCAATCAAAGCGAGAAAAGTTGTTCGAAGATTGTCCACCTAAAAAAGCAAGACATAATTCCAAATACCTACTGATGAATGTAACAGTCACATTCATTATCATCACATCAGCAGAAAGACGTCCACTGTTGGACAACGGTCTCCCCCAAGTGTAGTCATCGCGTCGTCTTGCATCTATCGGATTCCCGCGATCTTCACCAGGTCATCGGTCCTCCTTGTGGAAGGCCTTTCAACGCAGCATCTTCTGGTACCTACGCGGTCGCCATTCCAGAACCTTTCGGCCCCAACTGCCATTTATTCTGCGAGCAGTGTGTGCCAGTCACATCGACATTCATTAATTCAAACCTAGGTTTTATTGTCGAAACGATTTTTTTTTCACTAAAATAATAATACAAACAATGATCAATTTATTGTTTAGATACAATCTGACTTTGTTGGAGGTCGAAACAAAAAACCATCAGTACCTACGTCTGGCTGATATATTACGTGTCCTGATTTAAATCGTCTAGAGAATAGATACTAGGCTTTTGAATTACGTTCTAGAATATTCGGCGAGATAGTCGGAGCGTGATAGTCAGACAGTTGAAATTTTGACAGATGGCGTATTTCTGTTGCCGCTATAACAACAAATAGGTACTAAAAGTCCAGTAGTGAAGAAACCAATTTAATTACTACAGCATTGAAATAATTTCATAATCGATACACACATAAAATAAACCAAATATCTAATAAATTCTAATATGGAACATATTGACTGCAACAGTCGGGACCCATTAAATAATCTAGACTAAAATCATTCCGTCCAATATACCCATCTTGCAGTCGGGTAAAAATAGAATAAAATAGATGTTTAAGTCCTATTACAACCAACGTGTTTTTTGCCGTTTTACTACGGATGGTACGGAACCCTTCGTCCACGAGTCCGACTCGCACTTTGCCGGTTTTTACTTCACTAGAGTATTCAACTAATCTCGATACCTGTGTCCATAACTGGAACATTTTGCTAACTAATCCTATCAAATGGCAATTTTAAATTCATCCTTTCAAAACTCAGGAAGCAAATCAAATTCACCAAGTTTCGAAACTGACTACGCTTTGATATTGACGAGGTCATTGATACGATTAACGATGGCAATCAAGCATAAAATTTTCATACAAGTAATCATTCCTGCGATTTTAATGAGACGTCGACTTTCAGTAGTTCCGGAAACATTAATAACATTTATTATGATACTAGTTTTTACCAGCGACATCGCTCTTTTTTTTTTTTGGGTGGTGAGAAATCATCCAATGACTTCTTCCGCTCTAGGTTAGAGCAACAGGTCGTGTCAAACTTTTACACACTAAAATCTACCTATGTTCCTTCAGTTGTCTTTTGCGTTACAAGGCCTCGGTAACTCATTCGAACATTCCCGCAGCTCTAGCAGGTATAGGCAAGCCATAATCATGGCAGTAAGTCCCCTTTTTGAGGAGTGGCTGGAGAGGCGTCACGGCGTCCTCACCTTCCACATGACGCAGGACGTAGGTCCTCACCGGACATGGTAAGTTCGGGAGGTTCCTTCATCGGATTCAGGCGGAAAAAACGCCCGAATTTCGCCATCTTGTAAACCAACCTAAGGACACGGTGGAGCATACGGTGGAGGTGTGCCCCGCTAGGGAGGAATACCACCGTGTCCTCGTGGAGGCGATTGACAGCAGCCTCTTGCGCCAGACCCTGGTTCAGACCATGGTCCGGAGCGAGAAGGAATGGCAGGCGGACGCCTCCTTCTAAAAAGCAGTAATGTTATCGAAGGAGACGGCCGCACGCGTAAGGGAACAGACAAATAGACTACGGTAGACACGGACTTGCGAACAATGGGCAGCTTGCCGTCCGGCCGTCCGGTAATCGGCCGGAGCGAGCCTAAGACGTCGACAGAGCGTCGTGATCCACACGCTCCTCAAAGAGATGTCAGCATAACTCAGGGGCCCAGAAGGGCCGATGCCCGCTAGTGCCACGGGGTATTTCATTCTTGTAAAACCTAGTTAGACCTTTGGAGGTAGGCGGAACAGAGAGTAAAGTCCCGCAAACCTCCGTTGAAAAGGGAGGATCCTCCGGCCAGACGGGTGTTATGTCTGGTGGGCTATTTCCCGATAGATGATTTCGGGCTGTTCTATATGTTCTAATCGCGCGGAGAACTTTGATTGCGCGATGCAGGATTAGTTCTTATGTGACGCCATAGATGTCGCTACAGACCCACCCCCAGTCCAATCAAATGATTAAATGCTTCATACAGGTGATGGACACATTTACTGCCAACTAAACCGCGAGGCCTCTTTAATGCTTACCATTTTTATTATCTCTTTATTTTTAGCTTTATTTTTTTAGACACTTAAATTACATTTTTTTTTGTTATTGTTATTTTTAACCCTCCTTCTGGCGCAGTCGGTTAATTTTTTTTTCTAACATCAATTTATTTCAATTACAGATATTCTGCTCTTCACATTTCTAATGTTCGTCGGATTCGCTTACGCCCGCATCTCTGTCATGTACGCTCACGACAAGCTAAGTGACATAGTGGCTGGACAGTGCTTGAGTGAAATGTATCCTAAGAACAAGCGCATTGAAGTTCAAGAGTCTGATGAGCCTTGCATCATCTTCTGTGTGCTCAAGAAGTTCGGTATCATGAGCGCCACTGGAGTTATCAATTTGGAAATTTATAAGTAAGTGCTGCATTCATTTCAGAAAGTTATGCTCGGAGTTTCCTGGTGTATTCAAAGGAGGAATTAAGATACCCGCAGAAAAATAGATTTTCCCGACACAGTCAAATAAATCGCCAAGCTTAAGTGGCAATAGGTGGGGCACATTACTCGAAAAATAGATGGTCGATGGAACCGAAACGTTCTGCCCCCCTAGCCAAGTTACAATCGTTTCGTTTGCGTCGAACGCCTCGAGTAGGCCACGCCTCCGATTCCTTTGTTCTAACGTCATCTCAACGCTCAGTCACGTGGTCAGAACAAAGGAATCGGAGGCGTGGCCTACAAGACGCGTTCGACGCAAACGAAACGATCGTTACTTGGCTAGGGGGGCAGGAGTGGCGACCAAGTATCTGAAGACGCTAATTTGAGAGGCCTCCAATACGGTGTACCGAAGATCTAGTGAGGGTCGCGAAATGTGATGAACGTGTGACATACAGGACTAGTCGTAGTTGCCTATGTCGATCAATGGACGTCTTTTTGCTGAATCGATGATGATGATGATGATCGATCTCATGACCTAAATGCTAAGGATATATGCATATTTTCGGAAAAAAGTTGTAAAACTTTGCAGTAGAAAGAAGACTTTGTAGTAGTGGTCATCAGTGAAAGAGTTATAGTAATCGGATGAGCAGATTTGGAGATCACCTCCGGCATTCAAACTCATTTTACCTCTATAATTATACTTCTTAGTATTCTTGAGACATTGTACTTGAACTATCATTCATGTGCAATGTCTCAAGAAAACTTAGCATGAGTTAGTATGATCTTGTTGATCCCCGAAAGTCCCCAAAGAAAAATTTACTCATGTACACATATTGTCTGTTTAAAAAAAATGGTTGCCCTACGCTTAGACATACATACTCCTTTATCATGCACAAGCGCATAACACCCAGACCCGAAACAACTGCCACAATATGTAGGCAATACAAATATTTGCTCCATGTACATCGTACATATTATATATTAAAATGGAATTCATGATCTGAGGTACGCAGTGCGGTAGCCAATCACTCAACCACTACACACATCATGCCGTGTTTATTTTATTCACATAATTTTTAGGGTTCCGTACCTCAAAAAGAAAAACGGAACCCTTATAGGATCACTTTGTTGTCCGTCTGTCTGTCTGGCTGTCTGGCTGTCTGTCTGGCTGTCTGTCTGTCAAGACCCTTTATCTAGGGAACGCATAAAGGTATCGAGTTGAAATTAAAACCATATACTCAAGTCTGCGGTCCCTTGAAGCTGTGAAAAAAACAAACTTCCAAGTTAACGAGAAAAAAAGATAGGGCCGTTTATGTCGCAAAAAAACGTATATTTCGACACTTCCAAGGGAATCAAAATTCATAGGGTACTTTCCGCTGAACTAGAATCCTGAAATTTAGCATGAAGCAAGGTCTGGTAGCTCAAGTATAGGAAAAAATCTGAAAACTATAAATTTGTGGTTACGTCACAAAAAAAAATTTTTTTTTGCAATTCGGAAAAATCTTCATAACTCAATTCGGAAATTGAACTGTTTTCTTAGAAAGTTTGTACGGAACCCTCAGTACGCGAGTCCGACTCACACTTGTCCTATTTTTTTTTAATTATTTTCAAACAAAACATATTCATTGAAAATTATTTTATTGAAATAATTCACAACAATCAATTATAAGTACCTACCCAAAATGATATCCCACTGCCAACGTTGTTTTAATTTAATTAATGTAATTGGATTACACATCCAATTAATTACTATCCGTATTAATTACCTTTAAATAAATGTTCCAAATATTATTGTAATTTCGATTTGGCTTGGCTTGGAACAAGTTTTCGTTAGTTCCTGATGATTGTGCTCCAACTCTTCTATATAATATAATAATAATAATAATATTCCACAACTATCACACAACGCCGTCTAGTCCCAAGCTAAGCAGAGTTTGTGTTATGAGTACTAGACAACTGATAAACATACTTATATATTTCTAAATACATACATATATAGATAAATTACACCCAGACACAGAACAAATGATCGTGCTCATCACACAAACATTTGTCCCGGGTGGGAATCGAACCCACGACCTCCGGCATAGCAGTCAGGGCCACTAAACACTAGACCAACAGGCCAGTCAATAGCCAGTATTCTAAGTATGTATGAAGGTTATTCTTCAGTTTAACGCTCCATATAAATCGTTCCTGTCTAAGAACTGTCAAACAGTTGTCCAAAAAACACAATAAGCCTAAATCTAGGAACTGTTAATCAAAAGATTTTAGAAACTAAATCAAGATATTGAAGAAAATGCTAATTTTTTAGGTCTCTAAAAAATACTCAAGCACAAAACCGTAATAAAAGTCATACCCATGAATTCCACCTACTACCACAGAGTACTTTGTAATACAATACTGATAACTACTATTCGAGGCGAATTGCTCTAATAGCCAAATTACAGGCTTTGCCTAGTTTGGCTACAGATGCTACTATAAAAATATTTTTATGTATGTACTTTTCGCACCACCGTATGTAAAAAATTGTTATAATTTTTTTACCAAATAAACATTATTATTATTAATAAATTATACTTGACAGTCTCTATTTACTTGTGGATGAGTCATAATTTTTCTTGATCGTCATTTTTCTCAATGATAATTTTTTTCGATCGTCATTTTTCTCAACCATCATTTTTTTCCGATCGTCATTTTTCTCAACCATAATTTTTTTCCGATCGTCATTTTCAAGATCGTATTTAATTTGTTTGGTAATTCATAAACCCCCACAATCGTTTTCGTGCGCACATATATCGATAAATATATTTATTACTCGCTGTTTCTTTCAGAAAACGAGTCAGATTCGCTCACCAATTAGATCAAAGGACCGGCATTACCGATTACGGTGGCAACTGCATGGAAAGTGCTGAAGCGACACAACACAAGCAAGACGTCTGTAAAAAGGCCAAAGTTTTCAACGACTGCACACACCTATATAGAATACTACTAAAGTAACCTAATGATTATTTCGTACCCTTATTGCAAAAACCAAATAAATGCACAAACATTTTTGTATTATTATACTATGTTATTACTATTATATTCAATCAAATTTGTAGGTTATTTTCTTTTTGCCGAAGCTATCTTTGTAAATATGTGTCGTAGCTAATAACTGGTTTTACCTCTAGATTTATCTTGATGAGACGAGTGAATGAATGGATTTAACTTTAATTTGGGTAAAAATTGCAGATAGTTGGTTTTTGCAATAAAGGTACGATTTAATACATCACTTCTTCAGAAAAACGAACCATTTACTATTTTTGTTCGTGATTTTATGGCCACTAATTAATTAGGTCCTCGGAGTCTCGTGTCATTTCTTTAACGCTCCGAGCAAAAACTGTGACATATAAGGTGTCGCCCTAAATTACGTAGACCAAAATTTCGTCCAAAAATAAATCTTGGTTCTTCATTTTCCGTAATAACCTTTACTCGAATAAAATATTTTTTATTAGAAGGCGTAAATAACTACGTGTTTTATTTTCCTCGTTCCACAGGAATTGGTAAACTCGCTGAATAAACAAATAACAAGTGGAAATCAACTTCTTGGAACATGTCACATCAATTGAATTGGAGTTTCTACACGAGCTATTTCACATTGCCCTGTCAAAAGAGCAGTCCGGATCTCGAACTAATTCGTTTGAAACAAATTACGTGGAATCCCTTGAGTTGCCATGGCGACACACGCTTCACTTAATAATGGTGTTAATGCTTAATTTTACTTAACAGGATGGGAATTCATTGTGTATTTAGTGTGGGTCCATTACTAATGTATATTCTATTAAACCTTGAGCTCAATTACAAGTGTTCACTTACAATTCAAACGAATAACTATTTCGAAAAAAATTGTACTTTGCACTCGAATTATATGTACCTTTTTGAGATGCGTAATTAGAGACACAATAGAAAGACAATGAGCAAGCGAACGCCGGCGTTCGCTTGGGGTTTCATTACTTGTACAAGGTGTACATATTATTCCAGCATTATGCTGAGCGATAACCACGTCACTTATTTTTTGTTTGCGTCATAGTGATCGCAATACACTCTTTATATATTTTAGTTTAAACTTGATCTATGACTCCAATTCTTTTTCACTGATTGTTTTTTTTTTATATACTAAATTTTCTTTGCCATTATCTACTCGACCGCTTCCCATCAGACTACAAAAAATTTTTAAGGCATTTCCACAGCATTATTACAAGTTCTTTCAAGAGGAATAAACCGTATCCAATTAGGTGTTTCTAAGTAGATTGGGGATTTCATTCAGCAGTCGACATGGGGATGCCTCTTAATGAATTAGTATTTATAGACCAATATACCTTTTGTTAAGTGGCTTATCCCAATTTGTTTAGGAATTAGTGATTTTCTTGTCATTTGATTTAGCAACTCTCTTGAGAATTTAGGAAACAAGAAATGTTCCAGTCTGTTTTAAGCCAAAAAAAAAAGAACCTTGTTATTTGTCGTTATAAAAGCAGAATATTACAAAGTCCAAAACAATTTATAACGTAATTTGGTCTGAGAAAAATCCGGTTGCTGAAATTTTAAACTGTGCTGGAATTTATTTCGCTTTTAATCACTGCAACTCATCGCTTGTAGGTAAAATTACAGCACTTCAAAATGTAATGGACATCCTGCGAGCACCCATTTTTATTTTACTGGTACTAATTTTTAACTGCGTTCCAAATAAATTGTGTACCACTTTTCCAATAAATAATTCAACATATTTGGCAGAATACTATTTCTATCCTAAAAACGTAATAAATCCACACAAAGAACACTTCATTGCTATGCTTCTAGAAAATAAACTTAACAAAATCTGGAAAGCCATTTGAAATTCAAATTTGGAATCCTTTGAAGGCAATCTAGAACGATTTTTAAATTACAATGCTTTTACCTTAAAAATGCGGGTTTGTTTTTTTGTTCAGGCAATGTATTATAAAGCTTTGTGAATGCATATTATAATTAATATGTTTTTTTTTTATTGCCAGTATTTACATTTACTTATGCGTCTATTAAATTCGAAATACACTCACTTATTTTCTAAGAAGCTTTTAGATGAAAGGAGGCCTCTTTTTTATAAGTTGTCAAAAATTCAGTTTAGAATTTTTTGTGAACTTTTTCGTTTACTAACACAGAGCTTGCACTATTTTATGTACGAAAAATTGGAAACTGGTGCACTGCGAAAATAAAAAGAAAGGATACGATGTCGAAAAATGTAGGTAGGTTTTTATAAAAACATTTTCCTTTGAAAGATTTTCTCCAAGGCTTGATGAAAAATGCTTATTGGTTCTCTTTAACTAGGACATTCGTACTAACTAACACACGAAATAAAAAACACGGAGTCCTTTAAACAATTTAATCAAGAAATCGAAACATGTTCAGTTACCGCTCAGCAGTTGCGAGATGACGAACATGGCTATCTTCTGTATCCAGCACCAGATAGAACAGCCCTTCTTCGCTGGTTCCTCCTCTTCTTCATCTTCGCCCCTCGTGGTTGCAGCCATGGTGGTTTCCTCCTGACATACCACAAAGGTTATAAAGACCGTCAAGTAGACAACTACCAACAAAACCTTTTTCGATATCATTTTGACACTTTTTTTTATTTTTCTTTTTTCTTTATTTTGTTCTCTATAGATATGTGCGTTGACCACAGATTCAGAAACAAAATGGCTGATGCTCAGTGGTTTTGAAACCCTACTGCAATTTAGATTGCCATCTCATCCGATAGTCATCTATTTCGCTTTGTGTACACTCAAATCAAATGGATTATGAACAGTAATTTCGTTCGAAAACAGAAAACTAATACTTATTGCGGATGATAGGAGCATTATGCGTATGGAACATATTTCGAAGCCACTATTATTATTTATCATTACGGAGGAAATCATTACAGTTAATTGTAATCATTTATAAAATTTTTCATTTGCACAAGGTCGTGAATGTAATATATAGATAAACAAAAGATACTAGAACCAATCAGTTATCTAAAAATATAAATGAGTAGACATTACCTTTTTTAGGTGGGAAATCCTCTAATGACATCTCCCGCCCTTGGGCGGGGCGGGAGGGCGTGTCAGACTTGCATTCCAGGGCCCCGGGTTCATTTTCACTTAACCCATGGCCCAAGTAGGCTTCGACCCTGCTGTGCCCCTACGATTTGCTGATATCTCTTTGAGGCGCGCGTGGAACACTACACGTCAACGACTTGGGCTCAGTCCGGATGGTTACCGGACAACGGCGTGCTACCCATTGCTCGCCGTCCGCAAGCCTGCGCCTACGGTGCCTGGAAATCGGGATCGGGATCCCGGCAGCTGGGACGTCAGGGCCGTTCCCTCGCACGTGCGGCCGCCTCCTTTGCTAATATTACTGCTTCGCAGAAGGAGGCGACTGCCTGCCACTCCTCGAGTAGACATTACCTAAAAAAGCATTACCTAAAATTATAAATGAGTAGTACTCTATTTTGTTATCTCTATCACTCATGGTTTGCTGGAAGAAAACTCAACTTTGAGTTAAGCTCGCCTACGTACAGTCAGGGATCAAAAGTGCAGTTGCACTCTACCAATGCTAAAGTGTCTAAAATTTCTATGTTGTAGAAGTTCAATAGTCCACAACTAGTTTATTCAATACTTTAGATCTTATGCTACCAATTAAATCAGTCATAAAACATTGACCCTCTTTTACAAAGAAATTATAGACATTTTAGCATTGGCAAGGTGGAACTGCACTTTTGACCCCTGACTGTACATGAACTCTGTTATCCACATATTTTGTAACTTTTCAAGGTGTACAATAAAGACTTAAGAATGAGTAGATACTGGGATCTTTTAAACAGTTTAGTACCAATTTTATCCATGTCGGGAGTTGCAGGATGATTTCTATATAATTGTTATTTCATTGTGTGTACCTGTGTGCCAAATAAACGTGTTTTCTTTCTTTCTTTCTTCTTTCTGGCCACCGTAGGCGCTGGCTTGCGGACGACGAGCAACGGGTAGATCGCCGTTTTGCCTTTCGGTAAGGATCAAGAACGGGTCTACGGCGCGTTGTGTTACACGCGCGCCTCATAGAATATACATCAGCAAAACTGAAAGAGACCAGTGAGGCTGATGCCTACTGGGGCTGCGGGAGTGTTTGAAAGATTGACCGTGGCCCTAGAAGACTTTTAATCAGTAAAAGTCTGACACGCCCTCACGACACGTTCATCACGTTTCATCCTAGAGCAGGAAAAGTCACTTGCTGATTTTCCACATTAAAAGAGCTACTATAGTTTAAATCACTTTTTTATTTTAAAATGATTTTAAAATATTTGTAGTAAAGTTATCTCTCTGTAGGTTTTTAAACTACTGAGAGATAACTTTACTACAAATAATATCACTATAATCATCTGATGATAATGTTTTTTTTTTTTTTCAAATCCTTTTTTTTTTTTTATTTCATCTAAATACGTTGAGTCTTTGATTTTTTCCCTATGTAAAAAGTTTCATCTTAGTAATATCATCATCATCATCATCTTCCTGCCTTTGTCCCGTTTTATTTGGGGTCGGCGCAACACGTTTTTTTTTTTCATTCTGTCCTGTCACTCGTCACGCTATCACTAACTTCCTTTTCTTTCATATCACTTCTCACACAATCTATCCATCTTGTCTCATGTGTTTACATGTGGATGGATGGAGGTCTCCCTCTCCATCCATCCACATGTAAACTCATAACTCTTTTAGTAACATGCGTTTCATCCCTCCTCTTCACATGACCATACCAAGACAAACGATTCCCTTTCAACTTTTGAGTCACTGGTGCCACTTTCAAACTTCCCCTAATATACTCATTTCTCACTTTATCCATTCTCGTCACACCACACATCCATCTTAACATTCTCATCTCCACTACGTGCAATCTTCATCTTAGTAATATTAGTGTAATAATTAATATTATAAAATATCCATAATTAATATTATAAATCATTATGTAGTATTACATTTATAATTATAGCAAAAAAAAAACAGTAGATATTTGAAACTATAAACAATAAAAACTCGCGGTCCAATCATATGATAAAACCATCTATCAAATTGAATCGATAAAAGCAATTTGTACTACTGCTTTAATCCAATTGTTTTTTCATTTCTCAGTGGCGATCACCGAGCGTCAATTAGTCCAACAATGCATAAACAAACCGTACCCTGTAACGAATACAAAGGGATAATTCCAGTGTCTTTAATAAAAATTTGTTCCCGTCATATCGAAGCACCAACCACGTGAACACAAAATAGTTGGATACAGAAGGTTAACTCCATACAAGAGGGTCCTTATTCTCTCGCCTATCGTCAACATCGAGCATGATTTAAAAGCTTGTTACTTCATCTAACGCAATCCAACGCGATGTTTGACAAAAAGGCTACGCGAAAAAAGAGAGGCAACGCCTGACAACTCTGTTAGCATTCGGTAATTTCGTGATTTACTCAAATATTTTAAAAAACTTGTTCCAGTAAATACGTGTTTTTTTAAACCCTTAAAAGTTTTTGAGAATTTTTTTTTGTTATTCTGAATCTTGATTAAATTTGCAAGGCTTCTATTGTTATACATTTTTGACTTTTTTAATTTTTAAGTAAATTATGAAGTGCCAAAATTCATGCAAAATAGCAGATTTTCAGAGGTCTTTACTGGATTAGTTTTACACAAATTTATAAATTGATTTCATTAGAAGCCTAGATAATATCCACAAGATACTGTGTTTCCAAAACATCTAATAAAAAATGTGTAATAACGTCTGCGTTACGTTGCATGCCCTTAAGTAGATTAGTATTGTTATTTTCGTATGTTTATTTATTTTTCTTATTTATGACTGTCGCCACCCAGTCTGGTCTGGCAGCAATCATCTTCAAAATGCTGTTGTCATTGTCACTACCATGCAGGCGCAGTAGTAAGAAAGCCGCTTTCTTGTGCATGATGGCATGGAAACCATCTTTGCCAGCCTCCGTGAACATTAATATCAAGAAAGAAAAAAATATCAACCAAAAACAAGTCAGAAACACAACACATGCTTTACTAGTATGTGATTGTCGTTGTACACACGCGTCTATGTAGGCGTGTGTATGTTGTACATTGTAGTATATTACTAGTCTTTCTCCTAGTTAGGAGGCTTGTGTCCCAGTAGGGGAAACATTGTAAGTTGTTTGGAGAAAAATCATCAAAAATGACTTCTGGAGCAGTGTTTCTTCAGTTGCCCTTTGCGTGCCAGAACCATGGTAATTCTTTCGAACAATCCCACAGCCCTAGCAGGCATCAGCCCTACCAGCGGGCCCCGTCAATGTTACTTACAGATAGCTCTTTGAGGCGCTCGTAGATTACAAAGCGCAGACTTGGTCGTTATCGGACGGCGAGCTCATCGTCCGCAATCCCGCACCTACGATAATCACGGGGTGTCTCCTACGGCGGCCGGGGCATGAGGATATCCTCTCCTCAGGCTTTCGGACATCTTCGCTAGCATTACTACTTCGCAGAAAGAGATGCTTATGACTGCAACCGCACTTCTGTCTCTATCTATTCTGTGACGGAATCTAATAAACTCCCATTACAAATGCCGACCAGTATAACTAGACCTCCTTATTCCCCCTTCTTTGCTTAAAAACAAGAGAAAATCATGAGTAATGAACAGGTACACAAGTCTTCCTAAACTGGGGATTTAACGCCCCCTAGAACAATTTGCGATGTTACAGTGTAACAGAAGTTTTATTGGTTTTTTCATTATTTCAAGATTTTCTCACGTTTTCGCGAAATAAAACAGAGTTACAGTTATTGTTTTTTAGATGCAACCTGGTGGAGGGGAAAATATTTTACTGAGAGTTTTTGTGAATTTGTTTTTAACTATTTTAAGCATGCATGTAGTTTTTTTTATGGTGGATAATCATCCAATGACTTCACTCGCTCTTGGGTGGAGAAGGAGGGCTTGTCAGACTTTTACTGACTAAAATCCACTCGCTGAGGTTGTGGGCTCGTAACCGGGCATCATCATCATCTTCTTGCCCTTGTCCCGTGTTATTTGGGGTCGGCGCAACACGTTTTTTTCTTCCATTCTGCCGTCACTCGTCATGCTATCACTAACTTCCTTTTCGAAACCGGGCGTATGAAATGAAAAATTCACATTGGTACTGGTACATTGCTATGTGAATTCTTCATTTCATATATGTACTTTTCTAAGTTTGTCTAGGGGATATTATTGACACCCCATGTGTCAATAATAATATACCGTAAAACGGGGTGAATAGAAATACAGGGGTGAATAGAAACAAAACTTTGGTTTGGTTTTTCACTTTGATACTATAATTATCGGCTTCTACATCGACATTCCAAATATCGTGAAAATACCCTTTGAAGTTTTTTTTCTATTCACCCCATTTGACTATAAAACCTAGCCTCGGAAAACAAGTAAAGTCGTTGATCCCGAATTTCATTCATAGATCTTTGACAGTCGTTATAGGAAGTCTAACCATCAGTCTATCCAAGGATTATTATGTTGCCTAAACTCCATTCACTTCTACATAAGACAAAAGAGTTTCATAGAAGCAGGTAAAGAAGAAAGAAAGAAAAACAATTTATTTACGTCAAATATGGCGCACACCTTAAAATAAACAAATAACAAAACGACATATATATATGGTAGGTTATGCGTCACATCCGCGTAAAAGGCCAGCGCTCAGCAAAAATGCTGAGCGCAGGTGTACACAACATTAATTTTTCGAGATAAATTCAAACAATCTTAATAAATAATAGTTTCAATATAAAATTTTAACATTACCTACTTAGATAAATTTGATTATTGTAATGTAAGTACTAAACTCTTAGATAGGTAAATGATATGGATTTTTTTTAATAAACATAGCTTTATTTCAAATAGTTTTAAAACTTTTTTAAAATGGTCTTTATCAACAAGTTTCCTCCTTACGAAACATATTAATTGTACACTACAAGGCAACAAGATAAACATTTAACATTCATACAAATAGAAATAACTAATATTATATAGTATAATAAAAAACGTTCCAGGTACTGACAACCCCTGCTACTTTTAGGTTTTCAATATGGACACTAGTAGTATAAGTAAGAACTAAATAATTAAGGCCAGGGATCGTCCGAAAGGGAACCCCGGGGTTCTGGGACGCAAGGCAACGAAGGAACATAACAGTGGGTTTTATCAAATCATTATCATCAGGTAACTTCCCACCGACACCCCGCGTTTCCCGCGGCCTTTTACAGGACCGATCATTATGGCGACATTTGGGGGAGGCCTATGTCTAACAGTGGACGTCTTTCGGCTGAAATGATGATGATGATAATGATGGACTTCCCACCTAAAAAAAACAAAGATGAGAGCAGTACCCACTCCGGTTTGACTGGAAGCCGACTCTAACACAGTTGGAAAACGGCTAGGCAGATTAATTTAACTTCAAGCTAAATAACTTAAATTAAACGGAATTTACAAGGCAAAAGCAATTGCTTCAGAGCGAACCCTCTGTAGGATGTCAAAGTTCTAATATGATGAAAATGCGCTTTGAAAACTGGTTGGCTTCGCGAGCTCATTAAGTTAGCATATCATTTTATATCTGTTGCGTCTACCGCTGGGATTTAAAAGTTCTCTTCTGCATAATCACCTAATTGTCTTAGCAATTTTCCTCGCCACACCGCCTAATTACTTCGCACATCTTCTGTGAAAAAGCACCCTTAATTATTCGATCGGATTACACCACATCACATCAGATCATTATGTAATGTGATGTGATAGATACAGTTTTGCTGACATCTCCTTGAGGCGCGCGTGGAACAGTACGCGCCTTCGACGACTCGGGCTCGGCCCGGACGGCTACCAGACAGTCGGACGGCGAGCTACCCATTGCTCATCGTCCGTAAGCCCATGCCTACCGGCTGGAAATCAGGGTCTGGATCCCGGCAGCTGGGGCGTGAGAATGTCCGTTCTCTCACGTGTGCGGCCGCTACCTACTGGTTCGCAGGGTTACCACCTACCATTTCGCCTCGCTCCGGACCATGGCCTGCACCAGGGCCCGGCGCGAGAAGTCGCTGCCGCCGATCGCCCCACGAAGACACGACGGTGCTCCGCCCAAGCGGGATGTATGTGTGTGTAAGTTTGTTACATCATCAAGCACAAACAGCTGAATGGATTTGTATGAAATTAAACACACGGGTAGATCATGTCCCGGAACAAAACATATAAATGCTTGCACTGACTGGACAGGTCCGCTCAGACTCCGATCTGCATGGTTCTCATATGACTTGACCATTACATGTTTGATGTATGGACTTTAAAAGAGACTTTGACCCCTGAGTTTGTTTCGGTGTTTCTTCTCAGGGTAGTCAGCTAGGAAACACCGGCTTCATCTAGTTTAAATTGACAAAAAAATTGACGTGTGTCGTGTTTTTAAAAAACCTATTTGCAAAATAAATATCATTTATCATTATCATAAGATAGTTTCATCCTGGGATGTACTCCCTTTGGAACAATTGTTTGCTTTGATGTGGACAAAGACACTGGCTGACGCTAGTCTATGAAATAAACTGATGTTCTTTTCCCGAAAACAAACGTGTTCAGGCAACTATTTCCTACGAAGTTACAGATGTTTTAATCTAAGTTAAATCTCTTGATTGATTTAGTACAACTTGGGTTACTTGGCTGAATTCAAGGAGCGTGCAGCCGGGCAAAGTTTGGCATTCAGAATTTCATGGTAAATCTTGAAAGTTCGCGATGTAGAGACAAGTTTTAACTTAACTTAATAATATTGATGACAGTTAAAATAAAAAGCTAGCCAAAACTGTTAACGTGTATATTTGCAAATTCAATTCAAAATATTTTTCAATATACTTAATCGAAAACCACGCTCTTTAGGCACGCAATCGTCTGTTTTTCGAACTAGTGCGGAAAAGTACGCATGCTCGCCCCCGCCATAATTTTATTACATATATCAAATCAGGCTGGCTGAGCGTCGACTCTCATTTATTTATGTCTTCGTAAGTGTGTTGAAAAACGTCGTTTGATACACGTGGAAATTTATCACCACAGCCTTTGGCTATATAACATCGATCCGCCGCCTCGATAACAATGTCAAACTTTCTCCACTTATATTAAAACATATTATTACCTCACAGAGTCTTCAACACGATTGCAATCGGTCCTTTGCTATGGACAAGGCTGATACATTTTATGCAAGGAGTATGTTATCTTGAGATATTTTCGACCATAACGTGGGCGAAGCCGCTGGCGGAACCTAGTTCTTTATAAATGGAACGGTACGTAGGAGTTACAGAAATATAATAATATAATAATAATAATAATATAATATTCCACCACTTTCACACAACGCCATCTAGCCCCAAACTAAGCAGAGCTTGTGCTATGAGTACTAGACAACTGATAAACATACTTATATATTTCTAAATACATACATATTATAGATAAATTACGCCCAGACACAGAACAAATGATCGTGCTCATCACACAAACATTTGTCTTGAGTGGGAATCGAACCCACAACCTCCGACATAGCAGTCAGGGCCACTGACCACTAGACCAACAGGCCAGACAATAATAATAGGCGCCCCCTAACATCTAAATAGGTTAAACGTCTACTGCTATAATACTTCACTTTAAAGACTTTTTCCTATAAAAGCGTTTCAGGTTATTTAATAAGAATATTTCTAAGAAGTAGAGTTCAAATTATAAAGTGTTTCACATAGACCAAGATCCCAGAGCTGTCTGACATAACTTATTTTCACATGGATGAAACCTTAGGTTCTCAGTAGCGTCTCATGTGCTTTGAATACCTGTGTGCTTGTGGAGCTCCTCCTTGGAGCCCCTGGGCAGGTACCAGGTGAGAAAGGGAACTAAAAATAAGAGTTACTAAACTTAATTTTTTATGGCTGATTTTTATAGATGTTTTGTAGAATATTATAATTCTAAAGTAGTACATAAGTGTCAAACATTTTCCATGGACCAAAACTTCTGTCAGACGATTTAAAGCTCAACAAAAAATAAATGATTATTACTTATTTTTACATGTCTGATTTTTAAATATGTTATTAAGGTAACTATTACAGTTATATTTCAGTAGTCAGACTAATTGTAGTGATAAGTTATGTCAGACAGCTCTGGTATCTTAATATAACAAGAAAGCAAATTTATTTCTTTTTTTTTTTTTTTTTGGGGTAAACAAATCTTTTTATTTAAGTAGAATTTTAACTGTATAATTCAATAAAAACACTTAACTAATTAAAACTATATATACACTAAGGGCAAAAACTACTAGCTAAAATATGGCGTCATAAAATTCCTCCGCATCGCTGTCGACTGGAAGTGTGCCCAAAAGGCTGGCCGCATTGCCACGTTGTATGGCAATGCTTAACCTCTGACCGAGGTAAAAGCCAGCCCTTTGGTCACGCGAAGTGTCAACTAAGCGTTTGGATAATTCTTTGAAAAGCTTATGAGCACTCGGACCCCACGGCCCAAGAGTTTCAACCCCAAACGGCTCAAAAATATAACTACCGACGAGGTTGTTATATTTCCGCCGTTTGAGGTTCTCCGCAGCCGCAGCGGCAGCACCAGCACAGCACGAAGAGCTAGGAAGATGGGATGGCGCAAGAGTGTCGACACAGGTAGCGTCCCACACTAAAGGCCTACCCATCTTCCACGGAAATAAAGACATACCGTCCGGTCTCTTACCATCGTCGCGTGCCAGGCCATGAGGTTCCAAAATTACAATTTATTTCTAGAACAAAATTGTAATTTTTTGTAATACGATACGTCCAGTAAGTTTGTAGGTTTTATGTTGAGGTGGTAAATCTTTCAGTGCCTTCTCTTGCTCTAGAAAGGAACAAGAGGACATTTTAGACTTTTACTGAGTAAAACTCACCTGTGTCCTTCAGTTGCCCTTTGCGTTCCAGAACCTCGGCATCTCTTTCAGAAATTCTCTCAAAGCACAGGTCCGTTCGTGTATGGAGTACTGCAGTCACATATGGGCTGGTGCTGCAAAATGCCACCTAGCAGCTTTGGACTCGGTAGAAAGGCGTGCGAAGAGGCTAATTGGTGATTCAGATCTGGTTAAGTCCAATCTACAAAGCCTTGAGCACAAGCGTAGGGTAGCCATCCTTTCGGTGTTTTACAGGATGCATTTTGGAGAGTGCGCGGGAATTGCATGACTTGATTCCACCATCTCATTTCTAACATCGGACAACCCGACGAATGGCGAGTATCCACCCTTACGTTGTTGAAACCTCTACTGTCCGGACCAAGCGTTTCGCCTTGTCGTTTATACCGCGTACCTACATCGAAGGACTGAAACAACTTGCCTGCTGCGGTCTTCCCGGCCGATTATAATTTAGGTGTCTTCAAGGCTAGAGTGAATAAGCTCTTAATAAACTAGTGCGCCTCACCATCAACGATTGCATCACTACTTACCATCAGCTGGGATCGCAGTCAAGCACTAGTTTATAACAATTAAAAAAAAAAACACATTGTAAATTTGTAGGTAAGTAAACAGTTAGTACTTGAAGACAGTACGTGAAGACAGTCCTTTCAACTATCGGATTTCAAAAGCTCAGGATCGTATGAAGCATTCCATTCCGGTCACATAAATGTATAGTTATGCGACCAGAAGTGAATTTATGGCCGTCATGTGCTTCGAATTCAGATACGCTGAAACGATATATTTCCTCGCTCTCATAGGAGTGGCCAAAATGACCTTTCGAATTCAAAATGTAAGAAGCTTAAAATAAAATAGTGAAAAAAAACATTTTTAGCTACCTATATGTCACCTGTAAAATTGTGAAATATCGCGAGGAATTGTAACTATTTTTTTAAATAAGACAGGGTATTTAGTCGCACATCCACGACCACTCGCGACGGGCCTTGGTACAGGCCATGGACCGAAGCGAGGAGTGGCAGGCGGTCGCCTCCTTCTGCGAAGCAGTAATGCTAGCAAAGGAGGCGGCCGCACGTGCACGCGCAAGGGCGCGGCCCTGACGCCCCAGCCGCCGGGATCCCGATCCCGATTTCCAGCCAGCGTAAGCGCGGGCTTGCGGACGGCAATGGATGTCGATGGAGAGAGATGTCATTGGATGATTTTCCCACCTACAAAAAAATAAAAAATAAAAACATCCACGACCAAATACTCCATCTTGTCAGCTCTTCTGTCACCTATGTAGATTGAAGAACTAAACGAGATGGAGTACCCAATCGCAAACACACGACCCTGGCGAATAAAACACGAAAATACTCGTCGGAACAATCTGACGTAAGCCGTTAAAGGGTTAAAATAAAACAAATTGGTCAGTTCTGCTCACGCTTACCACCTGGCGATAGCCAAAAACGAAAAGAAAGTGATTCGTTTCGCAACAATGAGGATTGTTCAACCTAATCATCTTTTTTCTCGAACGTTTTATATGATCAGCTTGTTCTTCGCATTGCATTAGACTTGCTGCCGGCAAACTGAATACTAGGTGAGTTCTTTGATATCATTTATTGATTTAATAACTTGTACCCGAGACTTTGTCCGCGTAGAACTCGTAAAACAACACTATATCTACCATTTGGTCACAATTTCAAGTGTTTTTTTCTTTTACCCGGAACCCAAATTCTTTTTTAAAACAAAACTTTAAGCTACTTCTTACAATATCAGCTTTAAAAATCCCGTCAAAATCGGCCCAACCGTTTTGGAGATTAACCGGAACAAACAGAATAAAAAAAAATCCATCATGATATTAAAAACAGTCACTTCAATTTTATTTTTATAATAAGCATAAGCATAATATAATCAGCCTTTTTTAATGTTTCCACTGCTGGGACTCAGGTCTCCTCCCTAGTAGAGAGAACGGGCCGTAATCCTCCACGCGGGCCCAGTGCGGGTTGGTGGATGTCACATGTCTTCAAATTTTTGGTTCTAGGACATGCCGGTTTCCTCACGATGTTTTCCTTCACCGTTTAGAGAGCAGGGGTGTTGAAAATAAATTACACAAAGTAATGCGTCTTGCTGGGTTTGAACTCGCGACCTACAACTCGTAAGTCGAGGCCTTTACCACTCGGCCACCACTTCTCTCATTACTCATGTGTTTCATATTTTTATATATGCAATTTATTAAATAAATTTATTTATTTAATCTTCATGCAACACAAAGTACAAAGGTAGACTTAATGCCTTAGACATTCTCTACCAGTCAACCAAATAAATATAAATAAATAAATATCCATTTTAGACTAAATCTTAGTGAGTTTAGTAAGACCCAGAGGGTTCGAACCCAGGAACAATTAATTACTCTATGCTCAGAGCGTCCTTTTCGAGGTACATTTTTATACAACCGCTCTTATGTGATTATGATGTTATTACACATCTTTCACTAGATATTTTGGATACACAGCTATCTTGTGGATATTATTTAGGCTTCTCTAAAAATCAAAACATAAATTTGTGTAAAACTAATTTAGTATAGACCTCTAAAAATCTGCTATTTTCCGTGAACTTTGGCCCTCCATAATGTACTCATACATATTAAAAATATAAAAAAGTACATTAATAGAAGCCTTGCATATTTAATCGAGATTCTGAATGACGACAATTTTTCTGAATAACTTTTAAGGGTTTAAAAAAAACACGTATTTCCTGGAACAAGTTTTGTGAAATATTCGAGTAAATCAGGCGTTATATCCCTCTTCATCAAACATCCCGTTGGATTGCGTTAAATGAAGTAACAAGCTTATACACCATGCTCGATGTTGACGATAGGCGAGTGGAAAAGGACCCTTTTAGTCCAGAATCAAAAATTCTAAAAAAATTCAACCTCCACTCATTCTTTCTTTGAGAGAAGAGTCCTGTGTTCCTCAGTGCAAACGTCGCTATTATTTATGCTTGTTTAAAGAAAATGTACTGTGTCTTTCTCTCCTATTGGATAATTGGTTCCTGAAATTCTGCACATGAGTGGCGGATTCCGCCTCAGTACTTCTTCACATTACATTATTGGTTATCTATTCACTTCTGAAATCCTGTCACAATTCCAAATACACATTTCTTGTGCACAATTTTGGGACAGCTCATTCATTCAGAAGTTATGTTTATTTCAGTGGCGTAGCTAGTCCTAATGGGGCCATATCAAATATTTATGCAGTTTTTTTTTGTACAAAATAGGTCCTACTAGCATAGGCCTTCAAAGCCCTCGAAAATAAAAATGAGTTCATTTATTGGAACATTCTGAAGGTATTTGAAAATGCTAGCAAAGGAGGCGGCCAATCGCGTGAGGCAACGGTCCTCACGCCCCAACCGCCGCGCCGCCGGGATTCCGATCCCGATTTCCGGCCACCGAAGGCACGGGCTTGCGGACGGCGAGCAATGGGTGGCTCGCCGTCCGACCGTCCGGTAACTGACCGGACCGAGCCCAAGTCGTCGACGGCGCGTATTGTTCCACAAGCGCCTCAGGGAGATGTCGGCAAATCGTAGGGGCCCAGCAGGGTCGAAGCCTACTGGGGCCATGGGTAGTGTGAAAATGAAACCCGGGGCCCTGAGACGAAGGCAACGTAGGAACAGGAGTGGGTTTTTAGTTAGTAAAACTCTGACACTATCTCTCGCTCCGCCCAAGAGCGCAAAAAAAAATATTTGAAAAGGTTGAGTTTTTATTGTCGCTTCACGTAGAAAAAGCTAGAACGAGCGGAGCGAGCTAAAAACTATTAGAACAGCCTATTATATAGATATTATTCATTCACTACTGGTCTCCTACCATTAAGGGAATTTAAGATTGTAGATGAATTAACATATTACGAATTATGGCCCATGTTGGGGCCCCTGTAGCTCGGGGGCCCCGTATCATTGATACGGCAGATACGGCGGTAGCTACGCCCCTGGTTTATTTATTCCGCATATTTGTACTGTTGAATTACATTTCGTTTCCACAGTCACCGGACGACCGAACGGGGAGCTACCCATTACTCGCCGTCATCCATTGCGGGCATGCAAAGGCAGTGCCCGGAAAAGCCTGGTAGTACCAGGATTGTAGGAAAGAGCTACCGTGGCGTTAGATCGCAAAGGGCAACATTTCTTTGAGGCGAGGGCGGACAACGCTGCGGCTTGGTCCTTATCAGACAGAGGTCTACCCAATACTCGCCGTTCGCAAACCCGAGTCTACGGTAGCCCCGTATGCCCAAGGCGTCTCCGGTGGGAACTCAACACAAACTAAGCCTGTTACCGTATTTTTCCTCAAGCAAGATACTCATCTAACCTATGACTGGCCCATTGGTCTAGTGGTTAGTGGCCCTGTTTGCTATGCCGGAGCTTCCTAACTTTCATTGAAAAATAGCTTAAAAAGCATGATACTAGCAGCAAGTTAGTTATAATGACCGTTATTTTCTTTTAAAAAAAACCGGACAAGTGTGATTTGGACTCGCGCACTGAGGGTTCTGTACAAACTTACCTGCGAAAACAATTCAATTCCCGAATTGAGTTACGAAGATTTTTCCGAGTCGCAAAAACTGTTTTTTTTTTGTGACGTAACCTCAAATTTACAGTTTGATTTTGCACAACTTCAAGGAACCGCAGACCTGAGTATTTTAATTTCAACTCGATACCTCCACGCGTTCCCGAGATAAAGGGTCTTGACAGATAGATAGACATAACAAAACAGGCGTGATCTTATGTCCACGGATGCGAGTCTCTCTCGCTCCACCTAAAGGCGGAGGAGTTATTAGATGATTTCGTACCTCACGAAAAAAGGCAGGATGTTCTATAGTTTTTACCTGTGCGTGTAGATAAGTTTTGAGCACTATACTAATCTTACTATTCTGTTGAATATCCGAGTTACATAAAGTTACAGTCCTTTTGTTTTATTTTTTTCCTTCGCGTCTTGGGGGCGCTTTCAATTTATGCATATTTTGACGGCCTGCTGTGGTGCCGAAGCTATGCGTTAGTCGCACTGCGCACGGACTATCGTTTTTTTCATACAAAGCGCGGCGCCGGTGCCGCGAACACTCGACAACAGGATGGTGACTCGCAAGCACCACGTCATCCTTTCGGTGTTAAATAGTGCTGTGAATAGACCACAGAGCTAATTTGATCATCATTAAACTACGGGGTGGAAAAGATAAAGGCAGACCCACACCAACTAGTAAAACTGCGCGGGCCGCGGTCACCCTCAGCCTCGGGTTGCGCCCGCACACTCTGAGGTGGGTTATTGCCCGCAGTGGCCCGGCGGAGGGTACAGAAATCCGACGCGAAATCCAAAAATCAGTAGATGCACCCAGGACTTTTGAGGCATTCTTATTTTAATTCTTCTGTAAAGTAAGTACAACGCAACAGCCCGATTCTGGTGTGTGTCCTTGGTGATCTGGAGCTCGACTGATAATTAACCGCCCGTCTTGCGATTATCACCCGCCAAGTTTGTGAGCGCCGCGCGGCGCCGCGGCGCGGCGGCTAAGTAACCGCACAAAACTCAGGTCTCGTGAATTTAGAAATAAAAAAGCTGTTCCCTCAACCGCGGCGGGCGCGGGTGACAACCGCTTCGTGAATTCTGGCATACAAAAACATGCGGCAGTCAGATACGCTTTCAATTTAGGCGTTTGGTGTCAGACTGCTAACGAACTGCCACGGGCCGGCTGCGGGATATAACCAGCGGTACGTTAAACGTGCGACAGCGGTCTGACATGAAACGTCTAAATTGAAAGCGCCTTTACTGTTGTAGAAAGTAACAGAAAACTCTTGTAGTAAAAGATTCTAAATAATAATAATAATAATATTTATTCAAAATTCTTTACAGGATAAAGTAATACAGTCTTGAATATAAATCTTAATTCTGAGTCTTACGTGCCTGAACTAGGAAATCCTGTGTTTCAGGCGAGAAGAGCTAAAATAATTTAAAATTAACAAATAATCAAAAGGATTTTATAGTACAATACAAACGTGTAAAAAATCTGTAAAGTAGACAAGTTATCTTATACTATTAATTTATAATGTTACCAAATCTTAACTTCTAGTTTCTTAACTAACAAGATACTTAACCTAGGTCAAAAATTGTATAAAAACAAAAAAATCACTTTAGCACAATCAGTAAATTCTCTGTATCATCGTAGGACATTCTTTGAAGAGCCTCCTTAAGAATTTTCTTACAGTTAATTTGATTCAAGCTATAAATGTTTGCTTTCGCGTTCAACCTATTGTAGAGGAGAGGACCGAGAAACAGGTAAAATTTTGACGTGAAAGCATGTTTGGTATGATTTTGAGGACAGACTAGATCTTTACGTCTTTTGTTAGTAAACTCCGTGCTATATGTTAGATCTGCGTGCTGTTTTAATACAATACCCATTATAAATAGCTGTCGGACTGTTAGTACTTCACATTCTTTGTATAGGAGGTTAGTGGGAAAAAGGAATGGGCGAAAAGTAGCCACTTTGAGAATTGCCCTCTGGGCTCTCTCGATGGTTAGTAACAATGTTTTACCCGCTCCACCCCATGTGGTAATACAGTATGTTACTATCGATTGACATAAAGCAAAGTAGACTTGTCTAACTATTTTTTTTTTTTTTGTTTTAAATAGTATTAACTTCGGTTCTGTTAATACTATTTACCATACCATACCTTTTAGGTCAATTAGTAGTCTTCTCTTATCATATTAGTCTTGATTAATGAATATTTAGAAGATAATAACAAACCGTTCTTAGATCCATATTCCCCAATTTATTTAATAGCAGCCTATTTTAGTTACCAATTATAAGAACAAGCGACGTATTGTAGTTTTATTTTATTGTTTTGTGATATGTTACATTTTCTAACTAAAGATGTAGTTCGTAAAGTACTAACGAGTATATCTACGTACGTTTAACAAGCAATAATTCAAACTGTACCAATTACAGTTTAAAACCATTTGTTAAACAATATTTGTCGGCCTAGCGATATTTTATAACTAACGCCATGTGTCGTAACAATATAGGTACCTACCTATGTGTATAAATAAATACGAGTACATTTGACTATAACTTTAAAATATGGCCATTTAGATTCATGACCTAGATAACCACAAATTATTTTTCATTTCTCATACATACATACTCAGAAAGTAGGTCTTAAGCGCAATACACACTGAGCCCGCCGGGCCGCCGACGAAGCCCGGCGACACAACGCGGCGGCCTGTATGAAAAGAATGTTGTATGAAATGTATGAAAAACAAAAAGTTGCCGACATATGTCGGCGGCCCGGCGGGCTCAATGTGTATTGCGCTTAAAGATGCCTGAGGAGTGGATTGATAGTACCTAATACTTTTCACCTCTAGGCAGAATTGCTTTCAACTGGCAGCTGTCTAATTATTAAAAAAAAACTAGTTCTATGTTCATTGAACCATGGAAATTCTATGATATTTTTATTACACGATTCATGATTTTATTTTTACTTTCCTTGTATTCTTATTGAAAAATAAACCTTAGATTAAAGACTTATTTAATCCTTAGAACTATTGGCGCCCTCGCTACACCCGGACACCAAACCCCTTCTCGGGGCTAAATAAGTTACTTTCACCCCTAGGGTAACAATGTACCTACTACAGTATATTCCCGTTTGGTTCCGTAAAACTCTTTTGTGTCAGAGAAATTATATTTTACCCAGACCCAAAATATGCCGTGTAAAAATTTAACAGTTCAAAAAATATCGAAGTATATTAAGCATACTTAGATTTAGACTCGCTACTTGCATACTGGAAATTAATTATTAGTTATTATAATAATAATATGTGTTCACGCCAAAGGTATTCTCATTTATCAATATATATATAAACGCGAAATACCACTCACTGATTAATCACGAAATCTCAGAAATTATTACACCTACAAACTTAAAATTTGGCAGATAGGTTCTTTATAGGGTGTAGACATCTGCTAAGAACGGATTTTACGAAACTCCACCCCTAAGGGGGTAAAACGGGGGTTGGAAGTTTGTATGGAGAAACCTACTTTTACGCGAGCGAAGCCGATGGCAGAAGCTAGTAGTTATAATTTATATATGTTAATTTTTAATTTATTTTTATCACTTAATTTATTCATTTTATATACATTTAAATCTAATAATAACGTAATTAAAACTAACAAAATAAAAATAAAAGCCATAAAGTACTAAAAAAATATTTTTTTTTATTAATATAATATACTCATTTTTCCAGAACAATGTTGCTACTCAAAATTATAGGCTGCCTTCTACCATTCGTCATGGGACTGAGAACACAACGGTCGGCGGGAACATTAGTAGATTTTACAGACGCTAAGGTAAGATCTGTAGCGACATCTATGGCGTCACATAAGAACTAATCCTACATCACACATCACCACCACACATCACACATCATCTACATTTGATTTGATTTGATCGCGTAATTACAGTTCTCGGAGCGATTAGAACTGAAAGAACAGCCCGAAATCATCTATCGGGCAGTTGCCCACCAAACATAACACCCGTCTGGTCGGAGGATCCTCCCTTTTCAACGGAGGTTCGCGGGACTATACTCTCCGTTCCGCATCTTTTAAGGTGAAAATGCCAGGATAGCTCGAAATTTAAAAATTTTCTTAAGTTTTTGCATTTTGCAGATGTTGGTGACTTTTACTGGTTTAAAACCCACTCCTAAGTTCCTCCTTTGCCTTGCGTTCCTGGACACCGGGTTTTCCTTTCAGAAGCGAACCCACAGCCCAAGTAGGCTTCGACCCTGCTGGGCCCCTACGGTTTTACTGACATCTCTTTGAGGCGCGCGTGGAACACTACGCGCCGTCGTTGACTCGGGCTCAATCCGGATGGTTACCGGACGGCCGGACAGCGAACTACCCATTGCTTACCGTTCGAAAACCCACGCCTACGGTGGTCAGCAGAGTTCCAAAAACAAAGCCGATTTTAAGCAAGTCCTGGCAGCCTTTATAAAATTACTTCACGACACTTTGATCACAGCATTAATAGTCTTACAACACCTAAATTACTTCCATCATATTTCAGGTCCAAGGTCACTTAGATGCTCTAGTCCGGATGGCACAGTCCTGCGTCATCAAAGTTCGAGCTACCCCTAAAGACGTCAGAGCATACTTTACCAACTCCTCACCGGTGGCCAGGTCTGGTCAGTGCTTCGCCGCCTGTATGCTTGAACAAAGTGACGTTATTAATCACGGGAAGGTAATAATAATACACATTCATCTTCCTGATCATTATAGTCGAAAGACGTCCATTGTTGGACATAGGCCTCCCCCAAGTATCGCCACAATGACTGATCTTATGTGGCTCGCATCCATCTTTTCGCCACCCTCACCAGGTCATTTGGTCACCTTGTGGGAGGCCTGCCAACGCTGTGTCTACCGGTGCGTGGTCGCTATTCCAGAACCTTTTAGTCCTATCGACCATCTGTTCTGCGAGCAATATGCCCTGCCCACTGCCACTAAAGTTTGGCGATTCTTCGGGCTATATCCGTATTGTTGGTTCTCCTGCGAATTTCTTCATAGACTTTCCTGTTAGCGTTTCTGCCGAACGCTAAGTACAAAAAATATGACAATGACATTATTGATCACGCCACTTGTCACGTGACTTTTCCCTAGGTAAGGTGTTTGGCGGGAACGCTAGTAGAAAATTCATTTGTCTTAGGAAAATTTAAACATAGCCCATTGCTCTTTGGGTGACTTTAAGCTTTCTGATGAGGCTTACCAAAGCCCCGATAATTTACAACTACATCATTCAATTTTACTTTCCTCAGGTTAACAGAGAACTCCTGGTGCACCTAGCCAGTTTAGTAAACGGTAAGAACTCCCGCGTCGTTCGCAAGCTCAACGCTGTCTCCCGACTCTGCTTGGACAGCATCGAAGGCATGTCTGACAGATGCCAGCTCGCCTCCACCTACAACGACTGCTTGAATGAGAATATGATTGAATTCGCCTTCCCTCTTGACATTGCTGAGGAAGCGGTCAGGAAGATGCCTTTTCATTTGATTCAACCGAAGTAAGTTATATTTTTTAGAATTCTACTTTTTTCACCAAATTGTAATTTTTTAAACTTCTAAGCATACATTGCATGTTGCATGTTGGGGGCAGAGGATGTAAATAATTACACAACACAATGGTCACGCTTGAAAGGCCTCAGCCAATTTATTTAACACGTATAAAAATACAGACTTCACATAACACGTGTAAATATCGAGTCCTTTACGTACATACGCGTGACGCTAACTCACAAATAGTTCACAGTTACTTTACAATACTTCACTGACTCTAATACGTTAGATAACTTAGGAAATCTGGAAATCTAGGGCCGCTCCAGGAGCGTAGGGAGCCAAGACAAACTGTCGCAGTGACGCTTCGAGTCGAACTGCAGAGAGAGAACGTCGTCCTCAAGGAAAGTGCAGCTTAAGTACTTTTTCAGCCGGTCGCAAGTCGTGGGAGAGAGTCCCTTTTCCTCTAGTCTATTTCCTAATCCTGTTGAGGCCGGCTGACGTTCACCTCCCGACCCCCCGCATACGGCAAGCACACCATTGGTCATCAATAGTGGCGTGATTTTCTCCGTTGTAATCTACCAATAGAAACCCAGATTATTCTTAACGGTTTTTCTGTACTATTTACTTCTAAGAACCGCATTATGTACTTCTAAGAACTCAGTACATAGCCTTATATACTATCCCAGTAGCTGATTGGACAATAGTCTAGCCTCTGATAGGCTTGCTCTCTATTATGTACAGCGCTTATGTACACACATTACGCGTCTGTGAACGACGTAATGTTGATTAAATTTAGTGATTCTAAATTACATGCTCGTGTCCGTAACAGCCTCCCCCCGGCGTAGCAACGCGAGCCTAACTTCCATCGGCCAGGACAACGAGCCTTCTAACTGGGCGTCTGAAAACGCCTCCACGCGTCTGTACCTCAGCGCTGCGTATGACACCATCAGGTCCTTGTATGGTGCGCACTATCTTCCCATATGGCCATACATTTCTCGGCGGTCGTGTCGACGTGGCTGGTGATGCGCGCTATGTGGGTGACGATCTCATCACCCCCCTCTCCCTGCGCGATCTCCGTTGGCCAGATGTGTTCTGGTCCGCCCAGGAAGAGGGGACCAGTGAACCATCTACTGTCGCTTTCCAGTTGCGTCATTCCGGACCGAGTTGCGTCATCGGCTACATTATAAGCCGATGGTATCCAGCGCCATTGTTTTGCTTGTGTGAGTTCACATATCTCCCGAAGTCGGTGCGCGACGTACGGCGTGTACTTTGAAGATTCGTTCCTTATCCAATGTAGGGCGGTCTTGGAGTCACTCCAGTATGTTGTATCTAATGACTCATAACGATGTTCCTGTTTAACTTGCTCGGTTAACCTCGCACCTACTAGACACGCTTGCAATTCGAGCCGCGGTATACTTTGCGCCTTCATTGGCGCGACCCTTGCTTTTCCTGCGACGAGTGTCACGATCACTCTTCCCTCAGGGGTCACTGACCTCATATATACCGCCGCCGCGTACGCCTGCTCGCTCGCGTCGACGAACGTGTGTAGAGTTCTATTCACTACACCACCTTTAAAATAACATCTCGGGAGTCGTAGGTTCGCTACGTATTTTAAATCACCTAACCATTCTTCAAAAATGCAAGCCTCTTCCGGGGGCAAAGGTTCGTCCCATCCGGTCTGTTTGCGCCACAGGTCTTGTAACATTATCTTAGCCGTTATCGTATACGGACTAAGCATGCCTAGCGGATCAAAAATGGACATTACTGCTGCTAATGTCTCTCGCTTTGTCGGTGCGCGTTCGCGCGCTTTCACCTCGGCGGGCACTCGTGGCATTTCCACGTTGAAGGCGAACTCGTCGGTCGTCGGTAGCCACATAATACCCAACGTCTTCCCGTAGGGATGTGCGTTCGCTCCTAACTCCTTTGGCGAACTGGACTTGTCGCTATCGCTTATCTCGCATAGTAGGTCGGCCTCGTTGGTTTGCCACCCTGCCAACTGAAAACCGGCTCTTGCGTGCACGGCGACCACCTCCCTCATAGCCTCAGCCGCTTGTTCCCGGGTGTCGTAACTGTCCACCCAATCATCCATATAGTGAGCACGCGTGATGGCGTAGTGCGCGTGCGGGCGACTTTCTCGGCAATCGTCCGCGTTCTTATTGCGCACGCTGTGTGCTAGAAAAGGTGAACTCCTAGCACCGAAAATCATGGACGCCATCTCGTACTTGATTGGTGGTCCGGACCGATCGTTGCCACGCCACAGGAACCTCTGCGCTCTTCTATCTTCCGGCCGAATCTTGATTCGAAGGAACATCTCTCGTATGTCCGCGGTGACGGCTATCGACCTTTCACGAAATCTAAATAACACGCCATAGAGAGTATTCAACATGTCGGGCCCGGAGAGTAACTCGTCGTTCAGACATTTCCCTGCAGAGGTTGCTGCCGCGTCGAAAACTAAACGTATCTTCCCAGGTTTATTCGGGTTCGTGACGGCAAAATGTGGTAGGTACCATTCCGGTATGACACTCTCCCTACCTACATTCTCGGCTACTTTGTTCGCGTACCCCTTTTCTATGAGGTTATTGACCTGCGACACATATGCTTTTTTGAAGTCAGCTGACTTATCCATTTTCCTTTCAATGGTTTTGAGTCTACGAAAGGCCATATCGTAACTCGGTGGTAGGTGTGGCTCATCACTCCGCCACGGCAACCCTACCTCGTAGTGATCGTTAACCAGCCGAGCAGTCTTCGTGAAAATATCCTTCGCCCGTTCGTCTGCCAGCACTGGTCTCGGCTGGTGGACTATCCCCAGAGCGTCGATCGAGAAATGCGATGTGATGAGGTCCTTTAACTCTTCGCAATCATCGGATATTTCCTGTGGGTGCACGTGCAATGCTATCCCGCTGCTCGCCTCGAATCCAGTTACGCGCCGTGGTACCGTTCCGTGTACCACCCATCCTAGCTGCGTAAGTGAAGCGGCTGGCTCGTTCTGCCGTCCCGTGAGCAAAGTTCGCGACACTATCAAATGCCAATTATCGGCGCCTATCAATAGGCGTGGCTTCGCATTCTCGTAACACACGTCACGTGCAGGTATACGTTTCATGTGTTCGCAGCGTAGATAGCTCGCTTTCACGGTCTGACTAATTATATTTAAGCGTTTAACAGTACGCGCGCGTATGTTAAAACACTCTGAGCGTTTTCCCTTGATTCCTATTTCCACGCAACGACTGTCGTTCTCTTGTCGCGTGGCCGTAATCCCGTGGACGCGTAACGCTCGCTTAGTTCCTTTCGCGCCCATTTCGTTAGCTATCTCTTCGTCGAGTAGCGTAACAGTGGAGCCCTCGTCCAGTAACGCATGCGTCTCTATTTCCTTGCCGTTCGGCCCCCGCAACGTTACTGGGCACACTTTGAGTAACACCGCGCTCATTTCGCTGCCGGCATGGGCAGATGCGGTGGTCGCCGATTCTTCCCTCACGCTCCTGGTCCCACAGTTGGTGGAGGCGCTAGCCGCGTCCGACGTTCGGTCGGCGGTGTGGAGTAGCCTATGGTGCGATCTACGACATTCCTGCTCTCCGCACTTCCTCGCGGTACACTTGAATCGACGATGTTTACTCGCCAGACATTTGAAACATGCTCCAGTTTCCTTGGCCCATTCCCATCTTTGTTGGACCGTCATGTCACCAAGTTTCTTGCAGCTTGGCGTGGCATGTCCCTCGCCACAGCACAAGCACGTCTTCTTAGCCCTCTCTCTCTCGTCCTCGCCAGGTCGCTCGGCGGCGGCGTACGTTGCGGGTACGCGCGCTTTATTCCTCCTAATGACCGCTTGTGCTCTGGCGGGAGCTTGCTGACGCGTCGCTTCCTTTGAAGTCGTAGTCACGGTCGACGAGTACGCGTATCTTACGGCCCGATCAGCTTCCCTCATTAGGTAGCGCGACAGCGTAACGATCTCCGCTTCCACGCGACTACCATGCTCTTGGGCGTAATCACACCAACGCGCGCGCATGTGTGGGCTGAGCTTCTCTACCACGTGCCTGGACAGCATTGGGTTTTGTAGGTACCCCCTATCATCCAGACACGATAGCACGCTGACGATGTTCTGCAGCTTTATCGCGAACGCGTTGAGTTCAGCGGCCGTCGTACCGAGTCGCGGTAATTTTCTTAACTCATCGAGCGACTTGTCGATTATAATCTCGGGACGTCCGTAACACTGTTCGAGTGTATGCATTATCACGGCGGGGTCAGCAGCGGTGCAAAGTAGCGCGGACACGGTCTCTCTCGCTTCACCTTTCAGGCTGTTGCGTAGGCGCGCTAAGTTCTCTCCTCGTGAGAATCCATACTCTCGTGTCGAGTCTCGCATTGCTGACTTGAACAGCAACCACTCGTGCGGCGCTCCCGTGAAAATGGGCAACTCTATCGCTTGACGCGGCGGCGGTCGATAACGTGTCATCCTATTTAACGCGTCGGCTAGCTTATCGATATCTCGGGATCGAGATCGAGATCGAGATTTAGATTTATGTCGCGACCTAGGCGGTGATCGGAACCTAGGTTCGCGGGGCTCCTTATTCTCTACGCGGGGCGGCTCCTCTCTCGGAAAGTACGCGCGTTCTCGCTCCTCATACTGTGGCGTACGCGGCCTCGTAAATTCCTGCCTACCCCGGGCGCGCTCAGCTTCCTCCCCCCGTATGTGAACCGGGGCGGGTGCGCGTATCGCTGACGACGTTTGATCTATCGCAGTCAGCGATGGTAATTCCTCGTCCCCCGTAGGCTGCGCGCATTGCAGCCAATTATCGATTCGATTATCGGTGTCCGCGACGTCCTGGGCTATATCACTATCTCGATCTGTTTCCTCGCGAATGGTAGCTACATCTATCGCTAATCTCTTCTTAACCAGCTCGGCTTCGAGTTGCAACTCCTGGCGGCGTATCGCGGCGAGGCGCTCCTCAGCATGTAATTCTGCTTGCCTAATGCGCAGTACAGCACTAGCGGTGGATTGGCGCAATCGTACGGATTGGACGGGCGACCTACTATTTATCCTATCAACGGCGGGCGCGGGCGCTGGGATGGCGGTCGCGGCGGCGGTTGACGTTATAGCATCCATCGTAATGTTCTCGGCTGTCGGCGCGTTCGTAGGCACTGTTGCAGGAACTGGTACAGACGCGGGAATCGTAACGCGGGGGTTAGCGCGTGATAATACTGTCGCGCGGGACGACGGTGACGCGGGGGGGTCTTCAAACACGCGGGCTTGCGTATCTTCGTTCTTCTGGCTTCTTGTAGTCGGCATCCTTCCTCCTCGTTTGGCACCCTAGCTCTATCAATGCCCTAGCGGCCCTATCAGACCTACCGGAGGGCCCTATGAGAGGGATATGCTCCGGCAGGGATGGAAAATGTGCAGGAAATGGAAAGGTGGGGACTACCCTGCAGAGAACTACACGCGCTACGAGGTGCTCAGCAACCGGTGGGAACGACCGGTTGCCTCGGCAGTGCCTACAGTCCGGCCCTCGCAACGTGCGCAGCCTTACAGGCGCAGTAGTGCTGTTCAACCACGTTTGGTTGGCGACACCGCACAATATGTCGCACCGCCTTGAAACGGCGTTAACTCAGGCACGCACCTTTGACACCGTTAGGTGGCACGTACCTGAGCCGCGGTCCACCCGCTTAAAAGGTTCTTGACGCGACGGCGTAAAGGACCCGTGGATCCCTCTCTGCAGCTCGACACGACGGCTTGACACGATGACTTGACACGACGGCTCGACACGACGCTGGCGGCTCGAAGTTCCCGACGTGGCGACAATCCTAAGCACCTACTGGGTCGGACTTGCTGCGTTCCTGTGTTCCTTTTCAATCTTCAGAATAGGTATTCTTCGTAACGTGACTTGCTGCGTTCCTTTTCCCACTTGAAGCGTTCCTTTTCAATCTTGAAAGCTTTCCTCTTCTTTCTTGAAAATAGGTTTCTTCGAAACGTAACTTGCCGCGTTCCTATTCTTACTTGCAGCGTTCCTGTTCGAGCTTGAAGCGTTCCCTTCTTCAATCTTCGACACCCAACTGTATTTCTTCACGTCTCCCCAAAGACGCACAATAAGCCGCTCGATATTCCTTACCAAAGGACCAATATCCGGCTCTCGAAGGACCAAAGTTCCTCTGTTGGGGGCAGAGGATGTAAATAATTACACAACACAATGGTCACGCTTGAAAGGCCTCAGCCAATTTATTTAACACGTATAAAAATACAGACTTCACATAACACGTGTAAATATCGAGTCCTTTACGTACATACGCGTGACGCTAACTCACAAATAGTTCACAGTTACTTTACAATACTTCACTGACTCTAATACGTTAGATAACTTAGGAAATCTGGAAATCTAGGGCCGCTCCAGGAGCGTAGGGTGCCAAGACAAACTGTCGCAGTGACGCTTCGAGTCGAACTGCAGAGAGAGAACGTCGTCCTCAAGGAAAGTGCAGCTTAAGTACTTTTTCAGCCGGTCGCAAGTCGTGGGAGAGAGTCCCTTTTCCTCTAGTCTATTTCCTAATCCTGTTGAGGCCGGCTGACGTTCACCTCCCGACCCCCCGCATACGGCAAGCACACCATTGGTCATCAATAGTGGCGTGATTTTCTCCGTTGTAATCTACCAATAGAAACCCAGATTATTCTTAACGGTTTTTCTGTACTATTTACTTCTAAGAACCGCATTATGTACTTCTAAGAACTCAGTACATAGCCTTATATACTATCCCAGTAGCTGATTGGACAATAGTCTAGCCTCTGATAGGCTTGCTCTCTATTATGTACAGCGCTTATGTACACACATTACGCGTCTGTGAACGACGTAATGTTGATTAAATTTAGTGATTCTAAATTACATGCTCGTGTCCGTAACATTGCAATAAACATACATCCTGAAATTCTGAATGTTCAGAATCGGCTACCGAATTACTTTCAGCTGTTTTTAAAAAAGGTTTTTTTTATCCTAATACTAGCTGACCCGGCGAACTTCGTGCTGCCTAATAGTCAATGAATTTTGATACTTTTTAGCTAAACTGTCAAAGCATAACGCCATTTACTGGCATTATCAGAATCAGCATAATTCATTTGAAAATGACATTTTAATTAGAGATGGCGTTGTATTCGATTTTTTATTGGTGAATTTTGTTCATATTTTCTCACCGTTTAAACATTCCCTGAACTATTACGAATATTTCAAGACCAAAATTAGCCAGTCCAGCCGTTCTCGAGTTTTAGCGAGACTAACGACATAGCTATTCATTTTTATATATACCTATAAAAAATAAATTCATCATCATCATCCATTCATTTTTATTTTTATTTTTAGATAATAATCAACTATTATCATAGGATAAATTATTATTTACCTATTTTGACAAATTCTTAATAAATCTTGATTCTCACTGGCGTGGTTTTCTGTGCGTGCGTACATAACAATACCGATGCGCTTAAGTAGTGAGTCGATTCCCATGATTAGATATTATTTGTCTACATTTAGCATAACTACCTAAGTGCGTTTAAGTAAAATTTTAGAGCTTGAAGTATAATAATAATAACATATCATTTAATTCAAGTTTGCACTCATTTAAGGGTTAGTAACAATATTTACTTAAAACTATGTTAGTAGCTATAAAGTTCAAATTACACAAAAATAAATTAAAGTAATCAGGTAATCTACAATATCTATTTGGTATTCTTCCCATAAAACAAATTTTATAATTATTAAATTCAAATTACAATGGTCACTAAATTAAATGTCAGAGATTAAATATTTAAAAATGTCACTAAACAAAATTTCATTGATTAAAAATTAAAATGTCAAAAATAGCATGAAAACAAAAATTTAAAAGTCATAGAATAAAAATAAACATGATACCTACGACTCATTTTAATTTAATATTTTAAATTGGAACATAATTCCCTATATAAGTGTTAGTAAAACTTAATTATGATTGTAACTTAATTGGTGTGTATAGGGGCCGGTATTATTCTAGTTACATATTGTGGATGAGAAAATAAGCCTTAGTCTAAAGATATTTTTCTACTTCGCATGGAGTTGCGATATAAGACTGCTCTACTGTTATTCAATCACGGAATGTAATTAGGTATTAGGTATCGACCAGGTACCTACTGCACCAAGAATGGGAAGCATAATATATAGTTACCTAGCCATCTTATTAAATCTTAGGGTTGAGTTAAAATAGGTACTCAGAAGGTATACTTATATCATCCCTGCTTACTATCAAGTGGGATCGCAGTCAAGTACAAGCTTTTGACTGGCCTGTTGGTCTAGTGGTTAGTGGCCCTGACTGCTAAGCCGGAGGTCGTGGGTTCGATTCCCACCTAGGACAAATGTTGCACGGTTCGGGGACATTGCAGTGGTAGGCGTCTACCTGTCCCCGAACAGATCTCTCGGCGATTTCCATATCTCCCTAATGGAGCTGAAAGACGTCGTCGCTGGGTTTGGTTCCCTCCCCGTGGTCGTGTGCGGGGACTTCAATGCCAAGAACTTGGCTTGGGGTTCCCGGTTCACGAACCAACGGGGTCGGATGGTGGAGGACTGGGCTCTGGAGACAGGCCTGGTCATCCTAAACCGGGGTTCTGTCCCCACGTGTGTGCGGATGCGGGGTGACTCCGTGGTGGACATCTCGTTCGCCAGCCCCACTCTGTCGCCGCGTGTCGTCGACTGGTGCGTCATGGAGGGGGTGGAGACGTACTCAGACCACCGGTACATCCGGTTTGACGTCTCCGCCCAAACCTCGACCACGCCGGTCCGACAGAACCCTTGTGGTCCGCGATGGGCGCTGAGGCAGATGGACCGGGAGCTACTCCTGGAAGCCGCGACGGTACAGGCCTGGGTGCAAGCACCGGACAGGCCTGTCGATATCGACGTAGAGGCAGAGTGGTTCCGGGAGGCCATGTCGCAAATCTGCGACGCGGCAATGCCCCGAGTCCGTCATGGACGTGCTCAGCGCCAGGTATACTGGTGGTCGCCGGAGATTGCGGTACTGCGCAACGCGTGCAATGCCGCGCGACGCCGGTATGCCAGATACCGCAGGCGCCGCATCCGTCCACCGGATGCGGAGGCCAGAGAGGCGGAGCTGTACGAGGGATACAGAGAGGCAAAGCGCACCCTCCGAGCGGAGATAAGGCGGGCCAAGCTCGAGGCCCGCAACGTGTGGCTGGGGACTCTGAATGGGGACCCATGGGGACGCCCCTACAAGGTGGTGCGGGACAAACTCCGCCCCTGGGCTCCCCCGCTGACGCAGAGTCTCCGGCCCCAGCTTGTGGAGGGTGTGGTGAGTACTCTGTTCCCTGCGCGTGGGGAACACTCTCCCCCGCCCATGGCTCCGCCACCAGCGGTGTCCGACGCGGACCACGATGGCGACGACGACGACAACGCTCCAGAGGTGACCGAGGTAGAGATGAGAGTGGCGGTACGAAGGCTGAGTGCCAAAAATACCGCCCCAGGACCCGACGGCTTGCCTGGGAAGGCCTGGGTCCTGGCCATGGAGGCTCTCGGGCCTCGACTAAGAGGGCTCTTCAGCGCATGCATGGAGAGGGGCCAGTTCCCACTTCGCTGGAAGACGGGGAAACTGGTCCTCATCGCAAAGCCGGGGCGCCCTGCGGACTCTCCGTCCGCGTACCGGCCCATTGTGCTGCTCGACGAGGTGGGCAAGCTCTTTGAAAGAGTAGTTGCAGACCTAACCCTCGCCTACGCCTCGTCGCGCACCTAACACGGGTGGGGCCGGACCTAGCGGACGGCCAGTTCGGCTTTCGCAGGAGGCGCTCCACGGTGGACGCCATCATGCGCGTGCGAGCTCTCACGACGGGGGCTGCAGTGTCCCAGGGCAGGTGTGTCGTGGCGGTGTCTTTGGACATCGCCAACGCCTTCAACTCCCTGCCTTGGAGTAGCATTAGGAGGGCACTCCGGTATCACCGGACGCCCGACTACCTCTGTCGTGTGGTCGAGGCGTACCTGTCGGACAGGTACATCATCTACCCTGGTCACCAGGGAGAGTGGGAACGTCAAGAGATGTCGTGCGGTGTTCCGCAGGGATCGGTACTAGGGCCGCCCTTGTGGTGGTGAACATCGGATACGACTACGTGCTGCGCGGCGACCTCCCTGGCGGGGTCAGCGTGGTCTGCTACGCAGACGACACGCTGGTCCTGGCGCAGGGAGAGTCGTACCAGGCGGCGGTCGAACTAGCGACACGCGGGGTTGCGACAGTCGTGGGCAGGATCCAGGAGTTGGGACTCGAGGTGGCATTGCACAAGTCCAAGGCAATGTGCTTTCACGGCCCTCGGAACGCGCCACCACCGGGTTCCCAACTGACGGTAGGAGGAGTCCACATCGGCGTCGGGTCAACGATGAAGTACCTGGGACTCGTTCTCGACAGCCGATGGGATTTCGAGGAGCACTTCCGACGTCTGGCTCCCAAACTAAATCGGACTGGGGCTGCCCTCGGGCGGCTCCTTCCCAACCTTGGGGGTCCAGACGCCTCCTGCCGGAGGCTCTACGCGGGAATCGTTCGGTCCATGGCCCTTTATGGTGCACCGATATGGGCGCCGGCGCTGCGGAAGCGGCCGGCGGCCCGGCTGAACGCATGTCAGAGGGTCATGGCCATACGGATGGTGCGAGGATACCGGACGATTTCCCGCGAAGCGGCGAGCCTCCTTGCTGGACAGCCACCATGGGATCTGGTAGCAACAGGCCTTGCTCACATGCACGATCTGCGCATGGAGATGCAACGCCGGGGCGAAACTCCACTGCCACGCCAAGTCGCGGCATGGCGGGAAGAACTCCGGCGGGATCTCATGGTGGAATGGCGACAGCGACTGTCGCAACCCAGTGCTGGGCACGCCACAATTATGGCGGTAAGTCCCTTCTTTGAGGCGTGGTTGGAAAGACCTCACGGCGTCCTCACCTTCCGCATGACGCAGGTTCTCACCGAACACGGGAAGTTCGGGAAGTTCCTGCACCGTATTCGTGCGGAAGCGACGCCCGGGTGTCGCCACTGTGTGGACCGCCCGGAGGACACGGTGGAGCATACGATGGAAGTGTGCCCCGCTTGGGAAGAGCAACGCCGTGTCCTCGTGGGGGCGATTGGCGGCGGCGATCTCTCGCGCCGGGCCTTGGTACAGGCCATGGTCCGGAGCGAGGAGGAGTGGCAGGCGGTCGCCTCCTTCTGCGAAGCAGTAATGCTAGCAAAAGAGGCGGCCGATCGCGTGAGGCAACGGCAACGGTCCTCACGCCCCAACCGCCGCCGGGATTCCGATCCCGATTTCCGGCCACCGTAGGCGCGGGCTTGCGGACGGCGGGCAATGGGTGGCCCGCCGTCCGACCGTCCGGTAACCATCCGGACCGAGCCCAAGTCGTCGACGGCGCGTATTGTTCCGCGCGCGCCTCAGGGAGATGTCAGCAAATCGTAGGGGCCCAGCAGGGTCGAAGCCTACTGGGGCCATTGGTAGTGTGAAAACGAAACCGTGGCCCTGGGACGAAGGCAACGAAGGAACAGGAGTGGGTTTTTAGTCAGTAAAAGTCTGACACTATCTCCCGCTCCGCCCAAGAGCGGGATTTGTCATAAGATGATTTTCCCACCTATAAAAAAAAAAAAACCTAGGACAAATGTTTGGGTGATGAGCACGATCATTTATTTGTTCTGAGTCTGTATGTAATTTATAGAATAGAATAGAATAGAATAAAACTTTATTGTACACCAAAATAGTAACAAAAACTTTAAAACTAACTTAATCTATGGGTACAAGGGCGGTCTTATCGCTAACAGCGATATCTACTAGACAACCTTAGGATGGACTGTAAGAACTTGACATAAAAACGGGGGTAGACTGCGGTGTACTGCAAATTAAATTTAATTAAATTAAAAATATATGTTAGACTATACATAGATATAAAATTATATTATATAGCTATTATATTATATATATATAAAAGACAAAAAAAACAACTCATGAATATTATAAATATATATATATACATATTAGGGTGACTGGCAATTAGTGTACGATACTTAAACACGTGATTGTGCTCATGATAACAAACAATTTTTATTATGGGAGCAAAGCCGAAATTGCGAAAAAAAATATCAGCTGTTCAGTACATTAGGCAAACATAAATGTACTGAACAGCTGATTTTTTTTCGCGATTTGGTGGTGAAAGAACTGAATTTGAGTAGTAGCAGTAATTTATCTATAATATGTATGTATTTAGAACTGAATAAGTATATTTATCAGTTATCTAGAATTCATCATAAGCACAAGCTCTGCTTAGTTTGGGACTAGATGGCGTTGTGTGATAATTGTGGAATATTATTTTTATTTTTATTTTTTTGAAAGTGGCGCCAGTGACTGAAAAGTTGAAAGGGAATCGTTTGTCTTGGTATGGTCATGTAAAGAGGAGAGATGAAACGCATATTACTAAAAGAGTTATGAGTATACATGTGGATGGGTGGAGAGGGAGAGGGAGGCCAAAGAAAAGATGGATGGATTGTGTGAACAGTGATATGAAAGAAAAGGAAGTTAGTGATAGCATGACGGTTGACAGGATAGAATGGAAGAAAAAAACATGTTGTGCCGACCCCAAATAAGATGGGACAAGGGCAGGAAGATGATGATGATGATTATTATATTATTATCATTAAAAAAAAACAGTACATATAAAAGGTGAAGACTCCTGGCTCACTGACTGACACTACGCCCAACCCAAACCCTTGGACACACCATCGCGCTCCGCCCAAGAGCGAGGGATGTCATTGGATGATTTTCCCACCGGAAAAAAAACCCTTGGACCTAGAATGCTGAAATTTTGCACAGAGGTTCCTTCTATGATGTTTACAAAGAATAAGAATAGTAGATTATGTGACTAGGGGATAAAGCAGTGTCTTTAAGTCGCGGGAGGCGGATGTTGAATTCCGAACGAAACGAAGGTTGCTAATTTTAATCCCGAACGATAGTGAGGGATTTATATAATTAACTCCCGAGCATTGCGAGGGAGTTAATAAAGAAACCTGAGTGAAGTGAGGAATTCAAGCCGCCCAAGACAAAGACAGCTTTATCCCCGTGTTGGATACTCTACTTTTTACACCATCTGCGAGATAATTAAAAGACAATTTAGTAAAAGAAATCATATAATACAGAAATATAAGTATTATTTACGAGTTAATCTTAACTATCACTCAAAATGTTTTGAGATTTGAAACAAACAAAATTCACTACTCAAAGATTCTATAGTTTAAATTTTCTATAACGCTCCCGCTTGTTCATTACTTTTTTTTAGAAACTTTTTTTATTGTTTTTTTTGTTAGTGGCCAGTTTGAAATTTGAATAAACTTGTTTGATGCACTACATTTTAATTCACATAATGCTGACCGTTTTTCACGTTCCAAATTCAAATCTCATTATTCCCTAGGGATCGCCCATACTACATTATCTCCCTAGGGACATAATGACTTGCTTTAAGTGATGGTTGTATGACGTATAAAAGGGCATTATCGATCAGGTGGTGTAAAAATGATTTTTCAATATTCATACACTAAAAAGATGAAACTAGGGTTCAAAGTTTGTATGGAGAAACCTACTTTCGCGTGCAAAAGGCAAAATTTAGTAGTTAATTAATATAGTGATATCACTTATTTTCCATACAAAAGCAGACAAATCTCGATATTATTTAATTCCTAAGATTATGATATTATCTGACGATTGAAACATCGAATCTTAAACCGCTAAATATAATATAATACGTTACCTAAATATCTTATCTCTATCCTCTCATTCTAAATAATAATAGATCAGTAGTGGCCGAGTGGTAACGACCGCGACTTACGAGTTGTATGTAGATCGCGGGTTCAAACCCAGCCAGGCGCATTACTTTGTGTAATTTAATTTATCACCACTGCTCTCAAAACGGTTAAGGAAAATATCGTGAGGAAACCGGCATGTCCTAGAACCAAAAATTCGATGACATGTGGCATTCACCAACCCGCACTGGGCCCGCGTGGTGGATTACGATTCCCATTCCCTCACTTAGAGAGGAGGCCAGAGTCCCAGCAGTGGGAACATTAAAAGGCTGATTATGCTTATGCTTACCTAAATATCAATAGTTTCAACTGCTAATCTGGCAAGTAATGTACTATATTGATATAGTTTCGGTTCCTATTTTCAAAATCAATTGATATATTGATTTTGAAAAAGCAAACGTACTTACTAGTCTCCTGGAATCCTGAAAATGATTCACGAAGATTAATTCTTCTTGTTTTATTTTCAGGTTGCCATTTTCTTATATACTTTCTACAAAAACAACTTTGACGTACTGAAATCCATTGCCAGGTGAGCAGATGAAATTTTACATTTAAATAAAAACTCAGATAAAAACAAAACAAGGAATATTCAGCACTTTTTGGTTTGTCACTAAACTCATTATAGCTATTGTATTTTAAAACGGCAGTTACAATCATTGATCCAATTTCATTTATTTACATTCTTAATTACAAAAACGGAAATAAAACGACTATATGGTAATGTTTGATTAGTGCATAAAGTTTTAAATAAATAAATAAAAGTTGAGCCTTCTATTGTAATCCTCAAAATTGGGCAGCAGAATTATTTGACAGACAGTGCGGTCGAAACATGCGTGATATTTTAATCAGCAAACGTATAACACTTCCTCTCGCCCCACCAAGAGTGGGATAAGTAACTTGATGATTTTACAAACTTAAAAAAGTACTTAAAAACTGCATTTGAAAAGAATAAAAACGTTACAAACAAACTTAGTTTGGGTTCCAGTGAAGAGATATTAGAAAAAGAACAATGAAGGAATATTAGGAACTGCCAAGTTCAAACATACAATTAGAGGTATTTTTTAATTCTATGGAGGTACCAACTTAACGTTATGATATTCATATTGTAGGTAACGACATCTATGGCGCTACATAAGAACTAAAAACTACGAAATCCTGCATCACGCAAATTAGTTTTCCGTGCGATTTGAACATATATCAACAGGCCGAAATCATCTATCGGGAAGTTGCCCAAATCAGAAATAACACCTGTCTGGTCGGAGGACCCTCCGTTTTCAACGGTGGTATGTGGGATTTTACTTCTTGTTTCGCATAAGTACCTCTAAAATATATATAATGAGTCTTTGTTTGGTACTTGTAAAGGTAGACGTACATAAACTGGTCGGAATTCCTAAAGTAGAAGTATTTGCCCAAAACCGATCATAACAACGCGTACAAACAACTGTTTGAAAACTTGAACATTTTATGAGACACACATTTTAATATACAACGAATTCCTGCTCGCAAGGAATTTTGTATGATTCCAGAGTTTTAACGTCTTTTACTGTCGGAAGCAGAGATTGTACGACTTTCAATATTAGATTAAACAAGTCTCGACAAGTTCAAGCGTTGGAATGATTTGATTAAGGACTTTCGGAATCTATAATCAGTACGGAGATTGATTTCAGAATATTTTATAAACCTGATTTAGTTAGGGATGCCTATAATCTAATTAAGCAGAGAGATTTTTGGAATGATGGAAAAAAACCCTGTGAGATACTGAAATTAGAAAACTATCTTAGAGTATACTTAGCTATCGAAATTTATGTAGGTAAATACGAGAACAATACGCCAAGATTTTATTATAATGGCACATAATAATATGCTACTGGTTTTAATGAGTATAATTGTTTCAATACACACATGTCACTACCGCAAATATATGTATATTTTTTTACCTTATCTGCCATCGGACCGACTTCTGCAAGAGTTGCTTAACCTTGCAGGTCAACCTCAACGCGAGGGGGAAAGTGCGGCGGTTGTTTCCTTCTGCGAAGCAGTCATGATAGTGAAAGAAACGGCCGCACGCGTCAGGGACCGGAAATCCTCACGTTCCAGCCGCCTAAATCCCCAACCCCGACTACCAGCCACCGTAGGCGCGGGCTTGCGGACAACGAACAATATATAGCTCGCCATCCGATAACCGAGCCGAGTTGTCGAACACGTCTATTTCTTATTCTGTGACCACGTGTAGTGTTCCACGCGCGCCACAATAAGATGTCAACAAAACCGTAGGGATCCAGCAGGAACGATGCCTATTAGGACCATGAGAGGAGTTTTGAAAAGATTACCCGTGGTCCTAGAACGCAAAGGACAACTAAAGGAATATAGGTGTAGTTTTAGTCAGTAAATGTCTGACTCACCCTCTCGCTTCGCTCTGGAGCGCGAGAAGTCATTGGATGATTTCCCACCTTAAAAAAACTAAATGCGGCCGTTGTTATTTAGTCGCAAACTACTCTATTGGCTTAGTCCCTCTTCTTTGTCCTCTCCTGTTCTCATATTCTATCCTGGATTGACTTGAGGTCTCTCTCGATCCTAGATCACTTGGTCAATGTTGGGCCCTACTGGAGCCAAGGGTCTGCTTCTGAAAGGAAGACTCGGCTATAGTATGAAAGGCAACGAAGGAACAGGAGTGAGTCAGTAAAAGTCAGATACAAAGAGAGCGGGGGATGTCATTGGATGACTTTCCCACCTACAAAAATAAAAAAGGTCAATGGTGGGCGACCTCTGTCTTTCTTTAGTTCTTGCAGGTTTAGTGCAATTTTACGACATGGTTCACGCTTCTCCTGCTAACATGTCCATACAATCTGAGGTGATCTATTTGACCATGTACTACTCTTACATTGTTCTATTTATATATGTACTAATATTTACTCTCTTTTGTTTCAGCTTACCTCAAGAAATAAGATCTAATCCGTACTAATTTATTTTAAAATTAAGTATTAACTAATTAACGTAAGAACTTTTCATTTGTTATACTTGTGTTTACTTTTGTAATAAAAGCTTTGAGAATGACTTTTATATTTTATTGTTACTACCTGGCCTAAACTAAATGATATTCGATCCACAATTTTGATAAAAGCAAACAATATCACGTATTTAATTTTGTCTCGAGTTGGCAACATGGGTGAAGAAATTGTTAATGAAATTAATAGGTCTCTTTACTCATGAAATTGCTGTTTTTTAAAACGGGTTGCTTTGAAGTGTTATATCTTTGGATTGACTTGGAATTATAAGTACAAATAAACTTTATATTACAGGTACGTTATTCTGTTTCCGAAATTATGTATTTATTGGTTTCTTTGTGTTTTGTATTTTCTGTAATATCGCAGTACTTATAACCATGAAAGCTAAAGTTTATTTGAAATTATAATTCTAAAGCAATCCAAAGATCAAAGCACTTCAAGGCACTTCAACCCGTTTTAAAAAACGACAATTCCATAGGTAAAGACCTATTATTAAACGTCTACATATTTATGTCACCATGATAGATACCGACGAAATAATTTACTAAGTTTTATCAAATCAAGTTTGAAAATCTTCAAAAGTCGTCATGATTGGAAACTGGATTGACTAGACTATGTGCACGGTGACGGTGACGGTCGACAGTGGTTGAGCGATTGACTGCTGCGCTGCGGGTCGTGGGTTCGATTCTCATACGGAACAAATATTTGTATGGCGTACAGATAGGTGTTCCAGGTCTGTGTGTTCTGTGTATGTAACTTTACATGTTTGTGAACGCAGCAACGGAACAGAAGTTATTCCTACTGAATCGCAATAGAATCGTAATCGAAAATCTTTGATGGTGAAGTGCACAAGTTTATTAAGAGTCTAATAAATTGGTGCGTGTAGTACCTGAGAGTAATGCGTTCAAACAAAGAAATACACTCTTCAACTTTATGATATTAGTATAACATACAATAATTGGACTTCAGATTTATGTACTGTATGTTATTTTTAACTGTACTGATTGTCTTAATCTGTAGTCTGTCACTGTACTTATTAAAATAAAATATAAATACATAGTAACTAAAAACACTATTCAATTTTTATTGTTTTTATTCAATAAAAACAGAATTAAAAGCGCTAAATGAACAATGTTACCTATAAAAAGATGAAAGCAAAAGGCGACAAATAAAAAAATATTTTCCAATTGTCTTCAATATCTTTTTCCATTTGCCCCCAAAACGAGGAAAACAAACCGTTCTGCCACTAAAACTGTCATTATAAGGTACAGTTTACGACTTCATACAAATCCCTTTTATTATGTACCATAGTAGAGTAATGGTGCCCTAGAGGAACCGACGGAACCGCGACATTCGACTCGAAAATCGGCAAGCGCTTTACTCTATGTTACAAATTAATTACTAGCATAATAGCATGGTATAATCTGACATTTTAATGTTCCCACTGCTGGGACTCAGGCATCCTCTCTAGGAAAGGGAATGGGCGGGTTGGTGAATGTCACATGTCTTCGAATTTTTTGTTCTAGGACATGCTGGTTTCCTCACGATGTTTTCCTTCACCGTTTTGAGAGAAGTGGTGATGAGATAAATTACACAAAGTAATGCACCTGACTGGGTTTGACCGTGACCTACAACTCGTAAGTCGGAGCCGTTACCACTTGGCCACCACTGTTCAATAATCACTATTGCTCTCAAAATTGTGAAGGATAACATCGTTAGAAAACCGACACGTCCTAGAACCAAGAATTCGAAGACATATAACATCTACCAACCTGCACTGGGCCCGCGGGGTGGATGTAAAATATTCTACAATGCGATTCAAATAAGAATAGGAACGACCAATGACCTCTATCTGTCAAATGTTATTAGAAAAGTAGATACGGTTTATAAAGAAAACTTATTTGCGTATCAATAACGGCTTTTATTTACTTTGTATAACCAAGACTTAATTGAATCTAAATGAAAATAAAAACGTTATTGCTGAATCTACATTAGCTAAATATATTGTTTAAGTTATAATTCCCGGTCTAGGTCGTTCTTGGTGCACCCGGACCAGGTCGATCTTAGTGCAAAGGATGGCCATTGCTATTCAGCGAGGTAATGCGGCGAGTGTTATGGGGCTGGGCACCTTTGCACCGGGAACGATCAGGGGCGGGATATATATTGACGTTTGACATTGTAAAATGATAATTCTTTTGTATTGTATTTTGTTTTAGTGTACCTATAATAAAACTTTAAATTTTTGATTTAGAAAAAAAAAAGTTATAATTAGTTTAAAAAATAAGTATTTGTTTCTTATTTTTATTGTTGGCAACAATTTGCCTTTTTCTTCCGTTCGCTACTACCATAGTGATGCAGATATAAGCGGAATTGAAAAACTAAATTCTGATTAAACTTTTCTCATATTCATAATTTGTTTCAAATCTAATCTAAAAAATATCTTGTTTTGCTCTCCCTAAGTGATTCGATTTGACAGCTATGACGTCACAACATGGCGCTAAGTCGGTCCTAGACTCATTTGATTCGCATAGTAAAGTTTTAGCCTCACGCCCCAGCCGCCGCCGGGATTCCGATCCCGATTTCCGGCCACCGTAGGCTCGGGCTTGCGGATGGCGAGCAATGGGTAGCTCGCCGTCCGATCGCCCGATAACCATCCGGACCGAGCTCAAGTCGTCGACGGCGCGTATTGTTCCTCGCACACCTCAAGGAGATGTCAGCAAATCGTAGGGGCCCAGCAGGGTCTAAGCCTACTGGGGCCATGGGTCTGTTTCTTAAAGGAAGACTCGTTCCTGGTATGAAAGGTAACGAAGAAACAGGAGTGGGGTTTTAGTCAGTAAAAGTCTAACACTAACTCCCGCTCCGCCCAAGAGTGGGGTATGTTATTGGATGATTATACCACCGAAAAAAAAATTGAAGTTATCTGATGATGATAATGGAGCCGGAAAGTAAGCACCGGAACTCCGTAATTAATCAATTTATCCTAGCCGTGTTTGGGTTTATTAGAATTGTCATGAGATGCACTCTGGCTATAAGGTAGTATTGAACTGATCTATTATATAAGATATAGATAGAAGGTAGACACGGGAACTTCTTAATAAAACAATGTATCCTAGCAGTGTTTCGGTTAGTTGGATTTGTCATGTGAAATAGGTACTCTGGATATAAGTGTATCTATCACAACTAAAAAGTGAGAAATAAAAAACTTTTTACAAAAAAAAAATTTAACCGACTTCACAAAAAAAATAACACTAAATAACGAAATAACTCTAATTTCGGAAGTCGGTGTTAAATAACAAAAAAACAATACCAGAAACACCGACTTCTGAAATTTTGTAAAAAGTTTTTTACATTACAATCCACTTGGAATCAATTTACGAATAATTAAAACTATCACTGATCTTTATTTAAAAAACTATTTTTTGTCTTTTTGGCTCTCATAGAATATACCTGAAGGTTAATAATGCGTAGCAAAAGAAGACAACTAAGTTATATTATTTAATAGGTAGATTATTAAAATACACCTGAGTCTTTTAATAACCCTTCATAGAACTCTCAAATGTATTTTTGTCTCTTTTATTTCGTATTACCTTAATTAATTTCTAGAATACAAACACTTTGAGATATTACATATTATCTAATACATATGCCTACCTAAGTGTGTTATTACATAATAAGTATACCTAAGCACACCACCTTATGAAGTCTTCACTCCTGACGCAAAGAAAATAAATGATCCATATTTGATGTATACAGGGTGATCTCGGTCATCGGTGCGATTAATACTGACCAGCGAAAATATTAATTTTGCTGAAAAACCTATTTAACTTTTGGAGTAGCGTAATTAGAGACACAATAGTAAGACAATGGCGCACAAACGCCGGCGTTCGTTCGGGGATCAACAGCTTAAAGGAAGCAATGAAAATAACTCACAGATTTAAAATAATTATGTTTACATAGTGTAATATAGTTAATAATGTAAAATAGTTTTGTTTTTTCGGCTTCCGAAATTTAAGTATATTTCGTTTTTTTTTTTTGGAAGGCTATTTTTAGACGTTATTCTCCATATGTGAAACTAAACAGTGAGCTAATTCTATTATTTGTGGAATATTATTATAGGTGCTGTTTGTGAAATAATTCCCTTATTTCACAAACAGCACCTATAATAATATTCCAATATAAAACCAGGGTGAACTTTACATATCTGCGTACCGGTGAAATATGTTATGAAATGGTGTAAACAACCCATAGACATACGATCGAAAACCTTTATAGGTATGCGAAACAGGGTGTAAAATCTCACCTACCTCCGTTAAAAAGGAAGAATCCTCCAGTCAAATGGGTGTTATGTCTGGTCCAAGTAACTGCCCTATAATTGATTTCGGGCTGTTGTATTATATTCTAATACCACGATGCAAGATTTTTAAACTAAGTTAATATGTGGAAACATTGATAACAAAAACCCCATCCAAATCAAATTAGTAGTTTTTGTGTAAAACGCGGACATACATGCATAATTCAAAGCTTTTTGCCAATCATTCTACACGGGCGGTCTGTGGGTTAATTATACGCGAAAGGCTCTAGACGCCCTGCGGGTCCAATATAATACTGGTTTCAGGGTGCTGTTGGGGCTGCCTAGTACTGCTGTGCATCGGGCATGTTTTTTTAACGCGTGTGGATGATTTCCACGCTATAATGAGGAAGAAGGCTGCCTCGTTGCTAAGTAGATCTAGGACCAGCTCCAAGGGCATTCTAGAACCTTAGCGATAAGCATAATGCGCTAGTGATTAATCACTGGTTGCGCTTACTGGTGCGGCAGTAAATTAAGTTTTTTAAGTGTTACTTATCCTTTAGTTAGTAAGTTGTTACTATACCATTAAACCAATGTAGTCTTTTAAATAAAATATTATTATTATAAATACGAGTCGAATGCAGAACCTGCCTTTATGAAGTCGATTAAAACGGCATATATCAACGTGTTAGTATAATTTTATAGAAGAGTGTTAACCACGACGGAAATAATAAGATGTATGCGTATTCTCACATATATTTATCAAACCAACCTGTATATGCCAAAGACTCCTCATGCGGAGATTAAATAATCCACGGCTGATTGGATGCCTCCTGTACCTCCGTGACAAGCCTGCTAATCCGTCCCCAAAGAGGGCAAATAATACTGTTTGCTGGGGACAAACGGGGCCAAATATAATAATAATGGTCCCAAATGAGGCATATGGCTATTTGGGAAGTTGTGTGTGTTATATGGCTAGGCTTACGTAAGTTGTGTGAGTATTGATTACTGGTGTTTCTGTATACTTTAATAGGTGAAATGCTAATATGCATGTTTGATATATATGTTACGGCTAATACCCAAAGTGCGGCTACACCTAGTTTTAGCCGGTTAGAACTAGGTGTAACCACTTACTCTTGGTTAAACCTAGTACGAGCCGATTGTTTTAGGGTAAAACTAGGTCTAGCCTTCAACATGCCGGCTACAACTAGGTCCAGCCATTCCCTGTTGGATAAAACTAGGTCTATCCGATATCATTCCGGCTAGAACTAGGTCCAGACAATCCCTGTTGGATAAAACTTAGATGCGTGTCCCGCCAAGCCTTCCGCCCCGCGTCACACTCATGACTCACAGCATCTGCGGCAGCGGCGCGGGGTGGAGGGCATAGCGAGGCACGCGCCTCTGCAGGTTGTGAGCGCCAGGTACTGCTGATCTACTGCAGGTCTACTAGCGAGTGTGACTCACAGCGTCTGCAGCAGCAGCGCGTGTCTTAGTTTTATCTAACAGGGATTAGCTGTACATAGTTGTAGCTGGCATGCTATCGGCAGAGCTTTTTTAGATATTAAAAAAACATCCAATAAAAAGAAACGTAGAGTTTTTTTATTCTTATAAATCACATTGTAATAATTAACACAAATTATTAGGAGTACAATTTTTAATATAATAGGAACAATCAGGAACATTTTTTTAACAACAGACAATAAGTAGTTGCATATTATAATTTAAAGAATATTATTATAATTATAAATCACACTTTTATAAAGTAACATAAACTATTTATTAGAACAACTTAAACTTGAGTGACATTTTGGGTTGCACAAAATACCAGCAGCTTTGCAGAGGCACGTTTTGTTGCCACACTTGTTTGCATCTAGTTTTATCCAACAGGGAATGGCTGGACCTAGTTGTAGCCGGCATGATGAAGGCTAGACCTAGTTTTACCCGAAAACAATCGGCTCGTACTAGGTTTAACCAAGAGTAAGTGGCTACACCTAGTTCTAACTGGCTAAAACTAGGTGTAGCCGCACTTCGGGTATTAGCCGTAACATATACACCACTAATTTTTAATTAATATAAATACTTAACGGGGTTATTAGAAAAGGTCTCGTTATTATTTAAGTAAAGTCTCAATAAATAATATTCATAAACAGCAAAGTTATTAGAGTTGTTTATATCCCAGAAGTCACTTAATTTATGGAAATATTGTACTGGCTATTGAATATGAATGAAAAACAATGGAAAAACACTGCGATGCGATGCAATAATTGATTCAATTATGAATTTACCAATATTATGACAAATTTTCGTGGTCAATTTTGTGATTTCGTTTTTTTTTACTTTCGACTACACAAATATGATCTGAAACGGGTACGGATAGAGCCCCATTTCTTTTTGTACTAATTAAAAACTAGGGGTGTATAATTGAAATTTAAAATTTTATTTTCAGAAATCATTTTCTTACGGTTAGTATACATAAGACTTAAAAAACTATTGTTAATTTGTTAGGTAATAAAAATAAACTGACACGAAGACTAATTATTTCAAAACTATATCTCCTCTTGGCCAGGAAACAGTAAAAACAGCCCCTGAGACTCATAAATGACCTTGTGTTGAGACACTCCGCCTCGTCCTACCTCCCTATTGATCATCAGACGAAAAAATTGGGATAGTTAGGTAAAACCAAAATCTCCGTAGGAATCATACCCATTTCCAAACTCTGGGCTGCTACTGAGATAGCCGTAATAATGAAAAACCCCAATGAAACTGGCCGACTTGAAAATGGAACTGTACAATCAATGGGCATGGCAATGCGATTTATTTTGTCAATTCAACAACATGCAGATACTCTATTTAAGCTGTCGAGAAGATAGATTTTACAGCCTAATGATGGTATGGAGGGTCGAAGTCTACCGGGGCCATAGGTGATGCGAAAGAGAACCCCGGGGCCCTGGAACGAGGGCAAAGAAGGAACAGGAGTGGGTTTTAATCAGTAAAAGCCTGACACGAATGGGTAGGAGATGTCATTTGATGATTTCCCTCTTAAAAAAAGGCAGAGTAGGGACTTTTGAATATTGAATTTTTAAATTAGGAAATTCTAAATAGCCCTATGGTTTTATGGTTTCTTTGGTTGGTTATGGTTTAAGGGTGCGTTTCAACTGACACTGAACTAAGCGGAGTACAGTGAAAGTGGAATGGAGTGGAGCTGAGCAGCATAAGCATAAGATAATCAGCCTTATCCATATCCACTGCTGGGACTCAGGCCTCCTTTCTAGGAGAGGAAATGGGCCGTAATCCACCACGCCGGCCCAGTGCGGATTGGTGGATGTCACATGTCTTCGAATTTTTGATTCTAGGACACGCCGGTTTCCTCACGATGTTTTCCTTCACCGTTTTGTAAGTTATAGTGGTGATGAAAATAAATTACACAAAGTAATGCGCCTTGCTGGGTTTAAACCCGCAACCTACAACTCATAAGTCGGGGCCGTTACCACTCGGCCACCATTGCTCATGGAGCTGAGCAGACTTTCAAATAAAACATATGAACACACGGCCCCGAGCCGGATAGAACGGAGTCGAGCAGGCTATGTGGTACCAAACAGAGGGCATGAAACGGATGGTAGCTTAACTCCTCCCCACTCCGCTGCAATGGAAACACTAGACACTTAATACTACTCCACTCCGCTCCACTCCGCTCATTGAGTCGCTCTTTGTTTGGTTAATAGCCATCAAAAATGACTGGCAAAATATCTTTTACGCCTTGACTTTGCTTACCAGGAAATGATAGGTAGATGTAATATTTATTTTATGGCTGCCAATAAAAAAAGGAATTCCAATATAAAGTCGAAATTGAATTAATACCCAAACACATGGCTATCAATTTATATTTATATCTGGTATGAAAATTGCCAAGTATTCGAGCGGAAGGCAACCCACACTGAGCGTGTGGGTTGGTGATATTTAAAGTACCAACATTGCAACGAAAATTTTAATCATATTTACAAGTCCAGCCTTGAATGCAGATGAAGCTGTGAATACACTGCGCTAATAACAGCACCCTCAATTCGTGTGAGTCTAATTTTAGAAGCTCGTGCAGTCTGTGCCACTACAGGCTTTAATAAACACTACTCACTAACATTTCAGCCTTTTTTTTTGATGTGGTAAATTATCAAAAACTTCTCCCACTCTAGGAGGAGCGATAAAACGTAACAGACTTTACTAAATAAATCCACCGCACCCTTAACATTTCAGCCTGTATCCAGGCTGTCAAGCGTACATTAAATGTAAGTTGAGGCATGCACTCCTGAGTAAAGGCCTCCCTCCACTCCTGCCATCTTTTGCGACAGTTTTAGCGAAATCAGTCTAGTTCGTCTTGCCATATCCTACGAATTCTGCCGAGACCCCGTCTAACTGTCTCAGGGCCAGGGCACCAATTTAATACAACATGTGGACATGTGTCATGTCCTGCCCAAGCCTTCTTGAGTTTGGCAGCCTTTTGTGCCACATCAGCTATCCTGGCTTTGGAGCGCAGTAGTATTTTGCACTCTATCAAAACAAGATTACATTAAATATCATGAAAAAGTTACGATTCCTGTGAGGCAAAACACAGAAAAAGTTAAACCCACAGACTTCAGTTGAGCTTACTACATGATCAGAGACGCCATTATAAAACATTTTAACATAATTACGTTCACTACGAAAAATTAAACTAGTACACGAGCGAGTTCGCTCAAAACTGTTCGAAAAACGAGTCACGGCAAATAGAGAACTCTTTTTGCAGCTGAAATAGAGCGAAACCAGTACTTTTCAGCTTCAACTTTTACAAAACCGATACGAGAGCTCACTCCAATTCGAACAACAAGTTTGCTAAGTTTACTAACCGAATAAATCAAAGAATCGTGAAAATACAATAAAGGGATCGAGGATTTAAACAACTTCTAGAAACTTTAGATGTAAAACAAAGAGTAGAGAAATAGGTCAAGATTTTGTTTTTATAAGAAGTTCGATTCCCTCGGTATTATGTAAATCTATCTGTCATACAGGCGAATTCACAAACAGCTCCGCTTTTAAAGGATCTCTCACGACTGATCCTAGTTCAGGCCAGAAACAGTAATTGCGAGCGAAGGAGATGGCCGTAACAGTCAGGGAACGGATATTCTCATGGCCCAGCCGCCGCCACAGGAGGCCCTTTGGGCGATAGGGGTTACAGGGTCAATCTCGGCCACCTTAAGCGCGGGCTTGCTGACGACAACGATCGACAAGGACCGAGCCCGTGTCAACTCAGCAAAACCGAAGGACCAAGTAAGGCTGATGACTTCTAAGACTGCGGGATCGTTTGAAACAGTTACCGTGGCCCTAGAACGCAAAAGGCAATTGAAGGAATATAGGTGCGTTTAAGTCAGTAAAAGATCAAACTTCTCTGGCCTAGTGTGGAGCGAGAAAAAAAGTCTGACTTTTAATTACTACAGCCCACCCGTGTTCCTTCCCTTTGCGTTCCAGAACGGCGGTCACTCTTTCGAACAATCACGCATATTTTTACTGCGTCTGCGTCTACCAGAATGACGTTGGTACCAGACGGTTGATATTCTGGTGGGAAGTTCTTAACCATGTCAGCCCGTTTCGTACCTACCCACCCTGGCCTTCAGGTTGCATGATTCTTGTTAGGAATTGGCCCGAACCGTAGGTTGTGTGACCGCCTTATGTGATGTTAAATAATTAGGGGATTGTTTAATTAGCCATTTCAAGTATCACTAACGAGCAGGTTCTAGTAACGCGGCAGGTACGAGTATATCAGATAAAAAGTTTTGTAAACGTTTTTTAAACTTATATTTTGTAAAAGTTTTTTATAAAAACGATTTAAAAACGATTTTAAATTATTCTGTAAAAGGTTTATGATGAACAATGACAATCCATAATGATTAGCTTGATATGGGTGGAAGTGGAAATTACCATTTTTTTCGATTATTTTGGTGGTGGGATTCAAGACTCTTGAATCGCTTTTCCAGATGTCGTCGAACTTCATTGCCTTTCTGGTAGTCACCCCTGTTGATTGTGGCTTACGGGAATTGCAATGTTTGGGAATGGTATGGCCGGTTTATAATCAGTATGGCCGGTTTATAATCAGTATGGCCAGTTTATAATCAGTATGGCCAGTTTATAATCAGTATGGCCAGTTTCTAATATATCTGCGGGGTTGTTCGAAAAAGTCACTGCGGCCAGTCAACACAACACGTTTTGTCAACTCAGGCATAGTGCTTACCGGACGGTGAGCTACTCGTTGCTCACCGTCTGCAAGCCCGCGCGTACAGTGGTAGGAAATCGCCATGCGACTCCCGATGTCTAGGGCGTTTTCTGTGGCGGCGGCTGGGGAGTAAGGATTTCCTCTGCATCAGGGTTTCAGCATATAATAAAGCATGATCAGCCTTGTAATGTTCCCAGTGCTGGGACACAGACCTCCTCTCTAGGAGAGGGAATGGACCGTAATCTACCACGCAGGCCCCGTACGGATTGGTGGATGACACATGTCTTCGAAATTTTGGTTCTAGGACATGCCGGTTTCTCCACGATGATTTCCTTCAACGTTTTGCACATTGTAATGCACCTGGCTGAGTTTGAACCCGCGACCGTAAGTCGGGGCCGTTACCACTCGGCCACCACTGCTCTCCGGTTTCAGCCACCTCCTTTATACGTACTACTATTTCGTAGAAAGAGGTGACTGCTTCCCATTTCCTCTCGCCACCGTCGATCACCTTGACGTTGTATACTTCCACCGTATGCTCAACCGTGTCTTCCGGGCGATCCGCACAATAATGATACCAGCCCCCCTAGCCAAGTTACAACCGTTTCGTTTCGATTCTCTTTTCGTTGATCGCCTCGAGTCGGCCACGCCTCCTATTCCTTTGTTCTGACCACGTGGCTGAGCGTTGAGATGACGTCAGAATAAAGGAATCGGAAGCGTGGCCTACTCGAGGCGATCGACAAAAAGGGAATCGAAACAAAACGGTTGTAACGTGGCTAGGGGAGCAGGGACCTACCCGATAAAACACTCATGTCCGGTGAAGAACTGCATCAGACGGAAAGTCAGGGCGCCGTGGCGCCTCTGTAGCCACTTTTCAAAGGAAGAACTTACCACCGCGATTGGTGAACCGAAAATCTACATACTTGTATTCTTACACAACAAAACGACTTGGATGGAATTGGCATGAAAAGGGCGTTGCACAAAACTGAAAACAATAAGAAGAATGAACGGAGTCGTTTGCCCACTCGTGGGACAACTGCTAACTGTAATAATAACCCCAGAAACAAAAGATGCAATAAATCATTTTATTTTCCTTCGAAGTAGGTATAACCTGTAATAATATTGAATATATATTTCTGTCTGTATGAATCTATCTGGCAAGAAGCCAGTTGCAACGAACGTGCTAGGTTAACCAATATAACCAAGTCTATTGTGATACAAATTCAATTTTGCATCCATACGATATTTTCAGCGACGTATAATAGTGAAGTTGATGTAACTGTCCCTGTGGAAAATACATTAACATGTCACGCGTTTGTGGCACTGTTGTCACTCTATAAATATACCTAAACGTTTTCTATTTCCTTTTAGAACTACAGTCCACGGACGCGTAGCTTCATAGACGCGTATTCGTCATTATACGCTTGGTGAACGCCTGCGTCAAGCTTACATACAAAAGTCTGTCGACGAAGCGGAAATGACACGATGGCACTACGTTGTCGCTTCGTGAGCAGACGTATACCAAGCGTATAATTGTAACATGTAATGACCTTATTGTAACAGCTGATACGTTCGTTAATTGGTCTGACCATGAGAACCCTAAAGGACCAGTAGTGACCTAAGGAGCATTGGTGCCCCAGTAGTAACGTCCGATTTTTAAGCCGTGGATTTTAACCTAGGCAGTCGCTTTATTTTGTTTAATTTAGAATTTACTAAATCACACAAAATAAAGCGCCTGGCTGGGTTGGGTAGAGGATCACCACTGCTCGCAAAACGGTGAAACATCGTAACGAAACCGGCATATCCTAGAACCAAAAATTCAAAGACGTTTAACATCCGTCAACTGGGCACGCGTGGTAGATTACGGACCATTCCCTCTACTAGAGAGGAGATTTGACTCCTAACAGTGGGAACATTATAAAGCTAATTATGCTCATTGAGACGGCGTTGGAAAAAGTGTAAAAATTTTCAATAAGCTGGAAAAGTCAACAACGTGGTTATATTAATTTTGAAAATTATGAGTGTAAAAAAGGCTAGAAACTTTTGTGTGTTATTACATATTACACCGGAATATAATAGTAGATTATGTGACTAGGGGATAAAGCAGTGTCTTTAAGTCGCGGGCGGCATGTTGAATTCCGAACGAAACGAAGGTTGCTAATTTTAATCCTGAACGTCAGTGAGGGATTTATATAATTAACTCCCGAGCGCTGCGAGGGAGTTAATAAAGAAACCTGAGTGAAGTGAGGAATTCAAGCCGCCCAAGACAAAGACAGCTTTATCCCCGTGTTGGATACTCTACTTTTTACACCATCTGTGAGATAATTCAAAGACAATTTAGTAAAACAAATCATATAATAGAGAAATATAAGTATTATTTACGAGTTAATCTTAACTATCACTCAAAATGTTTTGAGATTTGAAACAAACAAAATTCACTACTCAAAGATTCTATAGTTTAAATTTTCTATAACGCTCCCGCTTGTACATTACTTTTTTTAGAAACTTTTTGTATTCTGTTTTTTTTTTTGTTAGTGGCCAGTTTGAAATTTGAATAAACTTGTTTGATGCACTACATTTTAATTCACATAATGCTGACGGTTTTTCACGTTCCAAATTCAAATCTCATTATTCCCTAGGGATCGCCCATACTGTATTATCTCCCTAGGGACATAATGACTTGCTTTAAGTGATGGTTGTATGACGTATAAAAGGGCATTATCGAGCAGGTGGTGTAAAAAATATATTACATATTATGCGAGAAGATTGCGTTACGTAAAAAAGAAAGAAAAAAATATTACCGAACTTTTCTACTGTGTGCAGGCCACTTGCACAAAAAACTTGTTTCAGTTCTAGTTTGCTAACACGACATTTTTTTTTTAAACTTTGCTCGCACACTTGAAATTAGTTCTGTATCGTGGATGCTTTTACATACATTTAATCGCAGATGTACGAGCACTACCGTGGGTTTGCGGACGGCGAGCAATTGGTAGTAGTAACCGTCCGAACCGAGCCCAAGCCGTCGACGGCGCGCAGTGTTCCACGCGCGCCTCAATGAGAAACAAAGACAAAATCGAAATAACGATTTTACACAGGTTAAATTTAAAAAAGTAGATTTTTTTTTTAATTAGGAAAAAGCCGACGAAAAATTCCACTACTGGGGGGTCCAGAATTATGTACTGGATCCGTGTTATTCGTTTGTGCGTCGATGTCAAAGAGACCCTGTATATTAGAGCTCGTATATCTGAGATTAAATGTATGTAAACGCGCCCACGATACAGAATTAATTTCAAGTGTCGAGCAAACTAGCTCTGAATCAAGTTTTTCGTGCAAGTGGCCTGCATACAGTAGAAAAGTTCGGTAATATTTTTTTCAATACACTTACTCGAAAACCTGCTCTTATCCCACCGTTTTCCCGCACTAGTGCAGAAAAGTGCGCGTGCTCTCCCCCACCACAATTTTATTACATGTATCGTATCAGGCTGGGCGCGCGTCGTCTCCCACGAGTCGCCGCGGTCAACCCCCGTTTATTAATTTGTTCGTAAATGTATAGAAAAAAGTCGTTTGATACACGTTCAAAATTTGTCACTGCAGCCCTCGGCTCCATAACGCCCTCACCTACGGCTCGTGCGAATTCCACCTCGGTCGCAATGACCAACTTTCTGCACTTGTATCAAAATGTACTATTTCTTTATTGTTTACGTAACGCAATCTTCTCGCAAAATATGTAATAACACTGGAATATAAGTAGAAAATACACAAAAGTTTCTAGCCTATTTTACACTCATAACATTTTCAAAATTAATATAACCGCGGTGGTGACTTTTCCAGCTTATTGAGAATTCTTACACTTTTTCCAACGGCTCTGTTCTCAATTTTATTGGCACTCAACGCTTTTCCCTTTTTCCAAGATATTCCAGCCTCGTGGGAAATTTCTGCTACACGTAATGAAAACCAATATAGAATATATTTATGTACCTTTTGTTGCTATCTTATAGGAGAAAAGATTGTGTTATTAAAATAGTGTTTTTCTTAAAATCTTGCTTTTGAAAAGCAATCTAGTTAGCCTTTTTGTTTTCATGAGATAATTTAAAAAAATTAGGCCAAGAGCTTTTGTTTTACCTTGTTTTTGCAATTAAGGAATATATTACATTATTCCTTTATATGGAGTCTGTAAAATCTTTTTAGGAGGAGAGCACTAACGATGTCAATGAGGCCCAGGAGCTTTACACTTTCAACCTTTTTTTAGGCTCAAAAGGAAAAAACGGAACCCTTAAGTATAGGATCACTGTGTTGTCCGTCTGTCTGTCTGTCAAAAACCTTTATCTCGGGAACGCGTGGAGGTATTGAGTTGAAATTAAAACCATATACTCAGGTCTGCGGTCCCTTGAAGTTTCTAGTTAACAAAAAAAAAGATACAGCCTTTTATGTCGCAAGAAACGTATATTTTGACACTCTCAAGGGAATCAAAATTAATAGGGTACTTCCCGTTGACCTGGAATCCTGAAATTTGGCATGAAGCAAGGTCTCACAGCACAAGTAAAGGAAAAAATCTGAAAACTGAAAATTTTTAGTTACGTCACAAAAAAGCTTTTTTTGCGAATTCAACTGTTTTCATAGGTACGTTTGTACGAAACCCTCAGTGTGCGAATCCGACTCTCACTTGCCCGGTTTTTTTTTCTTTTAGGTTCGCACGGCTCGTGTATTAGGCGGCAGCCAGTATTTGAAACTAGATTACAGTCACTTTGTTTTTTTATTTTTTTTGCATCAGGCTTTCTATCGTTATTGTATTTGGTAACAATACAATTGTCTCGTCTATCGAGTCTGCATGTACTACAATGTACTGGCCACCTTAGCGGAGCGTGTCGAGCACGCTCCGCTAAGGTGGCCCGTACATTCTACATTCAAAATGTCGGTTCTACTTTACCGAGATCGCGCCTTTTTCAATAATTCGCCATATTGTACAATTGTGTAGACAATTTAGGTACAAAACTACGTAAAATTTATATCACTATATTTACTAGAAATTAATTTGCGAATAATTAAAACAACCACTGGTAAACTTCACTTTCAGCCTTATTTATAAAACTCGCTAACCATTTCCCTAGTTCTAATACTGATTAGCGGATTCTAAATTTAAATCTATATATATAAAAGAAAGTCGTGTTAGTTACACTATTTATTACTCAAGAACGGCTGAACCGATTAGGATACTTTTTTTTTTGAGTTGGGTAGAGTAGGGTAGAGTAGGGTAGAGTAGGGAAGAGTAGGGGAGAGTAGGGTAGAGTAGGTTAGAGTAGGGTAGAGTAGGGTGGCCTCGCCACGGTCGATGCGATCCGACCAGTGCTCGACGAATGGCTCGGGAGGAAACACGGCTCCCTGTCGTTTAGAGCGACGCAGGTGCTCTCGGGGCATGGCTGCTTCGGGAAGTACTTGTGTCGCATAAACAGGGAGCCGGACGCTCGGTGCCATCACTGCACCGACTGTCGGGAGGACACGGCGCAACACACACTGGCAGAGTGTGCCGCATGGGAGGAGCAGAGCCGTGCCCTTGTATCTGAAGTGGGCCCCGACCTGTCGCTGCCGGCCGTCGTTCGTTCGATGGTCGGGGGCGTCGAGTCGTGGGATGCGGTGATCTCCTTCTGTGAAGCCGTAATTTCGCAGAAGGAGGCTGCGGAGAGAGGGAGGCCGTGGCCACTCTCCCGTGCCGCAGCAGGCGAACCGGGCGTCGGCGGAGGGCAGACAACGCCCTCTTCCAGCCCCCATAAAGAGGTCCGGAGGGACGGCGGACTCGGGGTCGTCCGCCGTCCCCCATCCAGCAAGAACCGAGGCGGCGGCGCGTAGTGTTCCACGCGCGCCCCTATTGGACGTCGCGGGGGGAGGACACCTCACACTCCCCCGGGCTTGAGGTGGCCCACGTAGGCGGGCCGGCACTAGCCGGGGATCATGGATGGCGTATCAGCTCCCACGACCCCCGGTCCAAGTGTGGGAGGGAACACCGAGGTGGTTTTTAGTCAGTAAGAGTCTGACAGACCCCTTTGCCTGCCCCAGGCGAAGGACATCCATGAGGATTTTCCACCCCGGCAAAAAAAAAAAAGGGTAGAGTAGGGTAGAGTATTGTAGAGTAGGGTAGAGTAAGGTAGAGTAGGATAGAGTTGGGTACAGTAGGATATAGTAGTCAGTTGATGGGAGCGAAGCCGCGGGCAAAAGCTAGAGTCATTATAAAATGAATTATGCTGTATCCTTACTATTAGGCTGTACGAAGTTCGCCGGGTCAGCTAGTTCTTCTTAAAACAAAATCTGCTAACCAGTGTTCAATCTAATCACATTTCGTTTTTTTACAAGTATTTATTTAGTTTTACGTGTCCCATATATGTCTGTAATCAAATTGTAGGCCACGCATACAAATCAGACGAGGCCCACGTATGCGTCGTCGGTCTAATATAGTTCCCGCTTAAATAAACTTTTATCTGAGTACTAATTTATTTTGATGCACTGTGTGCATCTATCCCATACGGAAAAATATACACGTTCACGATCGCGGTGCACGCGACGATACGCTTGAATTTATTTTACCATCACTTCAATCCTAAAAGTTTGTCACGACGACGTTCAAATATGCCTTAAGTCTAATATACTGCGCACACATGATTTCGTACCTTCCGAGAGCGAGATGTTTACCGTAAAACAAGCTCTTGTTATCTTAGTGCTTACACCCACACGCTCACCAAAAGCAATTGTATGCAGGAGCAGAGCCGTTCTTTGTGGCCGTCTGAAATCACAGAATAGATAAGGTACAGAAGGCTGGGGACATACAACGAGCATACACGTTTCACGTCCAGCAAGTGTACGTACGCGTTTAAGTGTAAGAGCTCTCGAGGGCCTACCATAAGCTCTTAGGCACTTTTCAGATCAAACGTATTGTCGGCTGCTGATTGTGAGCGTGTGTTACGCATTTTAGCGCTTTTCCATATACATTCAGTCAGAAAAGTATCGGGAATGGATGATTTGTTTATGGTTCCAAATTCAAATTTTAGTTTTTTTTTTTGTTGTTGGTAGATTGGCACAACTGTTTTCCATTTAAGCGCGGAGTTTGAGTTGCATCTGTTATTTATATTAAATACAGTGCTGTTTTTAGTTACATCATATCTAGTGTGTATTGCGAATTTCATAATGGACAAAGAACAAAGAGTTTGTCTTAAATTTTGCATCGCCAATGGAATTTCGTGTTTGGAGTCACTGAAAATGTTACAGAAGGCTTACGGTGAATCGACTTTATCAAAAACACGTGCTTATGAGTGGTACAAAGCTTTCAAAAGCGGTCGAGATGTGATGGAAGATTTGCCTCGCTCTGGTAGGCCATCAACGTCTTCAACTGAAGTTAACATCGCAAAAGTGAAGGAAATAGTGACTGAAAATCCTCATTCAACTTTGAGAGAGATAGACGCCGAACTTTCTGTATCTCACGAGTCGATCCGTACCATTTAAACTAATCATTTGGGTATTTAAAAAATGTTTTGATGATTGGATTAATCGTTGGCATAAGTGTGTCGTTTCTGAAGGAGCATACTTTGAAGGTGATAAAATAAATTTGGATGAATAACAAACATTTTGTGTATTATTGATCTTTTCCCGGTACTTTTTTGACAGAGTAGTATATTAACTTCTCGTTCACACCGAACCGACTATACGCTATTACGTAGTGCGTTGTCGCTGACTCTCGGTGGCCGATTATTGTACTACGCGTAACAAGCCTACTCTGTTGTTCACATAAGTAACGCTTTCTACAATATAGCGTATTGTCGGTTTGGTGAGTACGCGAACTGTGGCCTGAGTTCACGTTCACACTGGGGCTGACAGTGAGTATATTCACAATCGATCGTGAATAATACGTTTGGTGTGAACGATGCCTCAGATTACTGCGCCGCGATTCACTCAAGAAACTTCAATGAGTACAGGCGTGTATCTCGCGATGTTTGACAACGAAGAATTTATTGTACAAATTTATTGTAGAAGTATATTCTAGAGAATTATTATTAGGAATGCGAAGTTAGAAGAATATTGCAATAGAAATTTACGAAAACGCGCTTGGGAAGACATAGCATCTATTATGTATGAAAATTGATGGGAGTATGGTCTTCAAAAGATGCACTCACAATCTCTTCTTTTTTCTATTTTCGTCTTCCTCTAGACCTTCGCAATTGGCAACTATCTGAATGAGCATTATTTATCTGAAAACTCAGTAAACCGTCTGATTTGATTCGTTTAAACGAAAAAGTAGCGCATTGTACGATATATCGTATTGTCGGCTTGGTGAGAACGCATACTGCAGACTGAGTGCACGTACACATTGGGGCTAACAGTGAGCATACTCACAGTTGACGGTGGACAATACGTTTGGTGTGAACGATGCCTAAGACCCCTGTTTTCGCTCGCTGTTTAAAGGTAGCCTTCTGTATCTACCTATCTATTCTGTGGTTCAACAGTGTTATGTGCTCATTTGTTCACGCTCCCCTAACAGCAAACACAGTGTTACCACCACCGTGTGCTCAAAATATTAATTGCAGTGAAACCACTTTAGTTAATTATCATTTTCGGATGATGTAATGGCTTTATTTGTTGTCGAATTCCACTTATAAACGTTGTTATAATTTTAATTGAACTGTGGCATTGTTTGAAAGCAGCCCTGAAACGTTAAGGGCAACTGAAGAAACACAGATGGATTTTAGTCAGTGAAAGTCAGACCCTTCTTGCTCCAACTAGACCGGGACAAGTTATTTTGTAAAGGTATTCGCTTAATCGTATTCTAGCATGATTTTACAAATGTTATCATATTATAGTACTTACATAGAGACTCACTTTCTATCAAATTATTAAGGCATAACCCTTGAAAACTGTTTTCCATTTAACGTGATATTTTTTATTCAAACATCTTTTCAGAAGATTCTCTTCCTTTTGTAGGCAAGTTTTTTTTGTGGTAAGAAATCATCCATTGACTTCTCCCACTTTAAGATAGAGCGAGAGGGCGTGTCAGACTTTTACAAACTAAAACCCACCTGTGCCCATCAGTTGTTCTTTGCGTTATAGGACCTCGGTTTCCCTTTCAAATTCCTTGTGGCACTAGCGGGCATCGGCCCTGCTGAGCCCCTACGGTTTTGTTGATATCTCTTTGAGGCGCGCGTAGAATACTATGCGTTGTCGACAAGTCGGACTCAGTGCTCACCGGATGGCCGTACAGCAAGCTACCCTTGCTTGTCGTCCGCAAACCCACGGTTGTAAAATAGGTGAGGAAAAAACCAGAGAGTGACTTTCGCAGAAAATTTGCTGCTGGCCAGCAACGGGTAAAGCAAAAAGCAAATATGACCGGTAGTCTTTGAAGAACGATTGTACACAGTATCTTATTAGTTGCCGTCCAAAGTAAATATCTATAAAAAGGCTATAAGGACGCGAAATCAAACAATGGCGAGTTATTGGACGTGCTGAGTAAACAGGTCACTAGATGAAACAAAATAAACAAAAAAATACGGGTTCCTTTGGTTCTATGGAATTATGTTTGCACAGACCCAGTGGGCGTTCTCTAGTAGCGTAACTAGGCGTGGGCGAAACGGTCCCTCGCCCACGGCCTCGCACCCAAAGGGGCCTCGCGTAAGTGAGGGTCTTTAAGAACAAGGTTTTTTTATAATTTACAAGCTCGTGTTGGATGGTCAGTAACGTGGCGACGTGGCTACGTGTTCGACTACATGTCGAATAATGGGTTGCAACAGTCTCTATCTCATTTTCGAAATTATGAAAGAAAAAGGCCTAGCTGGCGCGTCTTCGCCCACGTCTAAATTAGTCCACACTACGCCTCTGGCGTTCTCCTTTCATCCATTTTATATAACATTAGCTAAGAAAAGATTGTTAGTTCTCGCTCAGAAACATGATAGGAGAGATCCATCGATCATTTAGAGTCTATTATGTTTCAAGACACGTCTTGATGGGTTCAGCGAGAAGGTTTGAAGACAGATGTTTTTAGAAAATGTCGATTCCGTGTACATGTTTATTTAGATTGCTGTGATACATCTTCATAACATAGATTTTGTATGATAAGAGTATAACGCCACGCGAGCCTATCAATAATAAAAAAATAATAATAATAGGACACAATAACAGTTCTCTTTGCTATCAACAAACTGCACTTTGGAAGTGTTCTAACATAAGTACGAATTTGGAGAAACCATCAAACAAGGAAGTGGTTTTCCAGTTCTGAGGGCATGTCCAACCAATTATGTCATCGTAATTGCGTAATTAATTCGTTTTTTTTAATTTTCATAGGTCTTTAGTTTAGTTTAATTATTTATATCTCATAGGTTTTTAACCTATGAGATATAAATGTCCGCAAATGTCCTCATCATCATCACTTGGTTTCTTGCCAGCAAAGAGCATTTAACTTTACACTTAAACCAATCTTTAGTAATTTTTTTTATGGAATAAATCTTTTTTAGGGTTCCGGACCTCAAAAGGAAAAAGCGAAACCCTTATAGGATCACTTTGTTGTCCGTCTGTCTGTCTGTCTGTCAAGACACTTTATCTCGGAAACGCGTGGAGGTATCGAGTTGAAATTAAAATCATATACTCAGGCCTGCGGTCTCTTGAAGCTGTGAAAAAATTAAACTTATAAGTTAACGAAAAAAAAAAAAGATACGACCGTTATGAACGTGTATTCCGACACTCTCAAGGGAATCAAAATTCATAGGGTACTTCCCGTTGACCTAGAATCCTGAAATTTGGCATAAAGTAAGGTCTTATAGCACAAATATAGGAATAAATCTGAAAACTGTAAATTTGTAGTTACGTTACAAAATATATATATTTTGTTACGATTCGGACAATTCTTTTAGACTTGATTCGGGAATTGAATTATTTACATAAGTTAGTTTGTACGGAACCCTCAATTCGCGAGTCCAACTCGCATTTGCCCAGTTTTTTTTTACTGTTAGGCTCACGTTTAACCAATATCAGGAAACACAGACTCCAGCAGGGTATTCCACTCCTTAGCTGTATTGGCGTACAGCTTAATCTATCAAAAATAATATAAAAATCCCAGATCAAAATCAACATATCTTTACTTAAAGAAACCTCTGTCAACGAATGAGTCATATACAATTAAGTGGCCTCCTATAATAACACTCGAGAGGACAGACAATGAGAGGGCCACTCCCCACACTTGAGTGGCTGATCACATACTCAACAACCTCTTAATGAACTCATAAGCTTGTACAGTATCGGTTTCTGATAAGAAAAAAACGTAATTGATTTTTTTTATTGTTTCATTCTGAGGTTCGTGTTTCTTCCCTCTGTTAGTTTATCGATTTCTGTAATTAACATAATAATAATAAGCAAGCAGTACACGGCGCATATTGTTCGGAAATTCCTCTCTCAGGAGCCCTGACCACCGGTAGCTTGTACCCAGTTCCCGATGCCGGTGGGCTGCCATTTTTTATATTTTTAAATGTTTTTTTTATATACTTTTTTAAAGAAATGTTTGAAAATGTAAATATATAGAAAATAAATGAAATAATAATCATTACATTTCAGGTAAAAATAACTCCAGTAAATAGAACCCATATTACAAATACCTTAGACTAACATACATAGAAACCTATATTAAATTATTTTGTTAGTATATTTGATTTAAAACACTCCACTTTGCACTATATTGTCTTGTCTCTAATATATCCAGTCTTACTGGTTACAGCTGATGAGCTGTATTCCACTTGAAGCGACTGTCTATCTGATCTTCTATAAAGATACCCAGGTGATTCTTTGAAAACGAGAGAATATCTCATTCATCTGGCTTAGTCTTTTCTTTACAATTTGATATACCTACGGTACGTAGGTACAATAACTAGGCCAGATGAATTGGACATTCTCTCGGTTTCATAGAATCACCCACCTTTGGTAATATTTTTTTAAGGTAGGTTATCATCAAATGTCTTCTCCTGCTCTAGTGTGGAACAAGGGAGCATGTCAGACTTTACTCACCAAGACTCACCTGTGTTCTTCATCCGGCCTTTGCATTCTTGGGCCACGGTCACTCTTACAAACGTTCCCTCAACCCTAGCAGGCATGTCAGCAAACCGTAGTGGCCTAGCAGGGTCGAAGCCTACTGGGGCCATGGGTTCGCCTCCTGGATTGAAAGGCAACGAAGGAACTAGGAGTGGATGTTAGTCAGTAAAAGTCTGACACACACTCCTGCTCCGCCCAAGGGTGGGAGATGTCGTTAGATGGTTTCCCACATAAAAAAAACTGAACGGCTGAAAAGGCTGAATGGCATGCTACCGTACGCAAACCCGCACCTATGGTGGTTGAAAATAGCCCTGCGACTCCCGACTTATTGTTAAAACCTGGCATAAGAAAACTTTTGTTATGCACAAATAAATAAAATTATTATTAATTATAACATAACAAATAAATTATATTTTTAAATATTTCATTAAAAAATAAAACATTTAAAAATATAAAAAAATAGTGTCCCACCGGTATCGGGAACAGGGTCCAAGCTACCGGCGGTCAGGGCTCTATGTTAATTAATTCAAATGATTATTATCTATCTATATAAAATCGAAATACCACTCACTGATTAATCCGGAAATCTTAGAAACTATAACACCTACAAACTTAAAATTTGGGAGATAGGTTCCTTATAGGGTGTAGACATCCACTAAGAACTCCACCCCTAAGAGGGGCCCAGCAGGGTCGAGGCCTACTGGGGCCATGGGTGATGCGAAAGTGACCCCGGGGCCCTGGAAAAATGGCAAAGAAGGAACAGGAGTGGGTTTTTAGTCAGTAAAAGTCTGACACTATCTCGCGCTCCGCCCAAGAGCGGGGGATGTCATTAGATGATTTTCCCACCCGAAAAAAAAAAACCCTAAGAGGGTAAAACGGGGTTCTAAAATTTGCATGGAGAAAGTTACTTTCACGCGAGCTAAGCCGCTGGCAGAAGCGAGTTAATAATATATTTATACTTTATGAATTATTATTATTACCAGATGGCGAACTACCGATTGCCTGTCGTCATCAAGCCCGCGCGTATGGTGGCCGAAATTCACCCTGTAACTCCCGACACCCGAGGGGTTTCCTGTGGCAGCTTGGGTGTGAGGATGTCCGTTTTCTAACAGTTGCGCCCATCTCCTTCAATTGAATAACTGCTTCGCAGAAGAAAGCGGCCACTTCCCTTTGCCTCTCGCTCCGGACCATGGCCTGAATCAGAGCCGGACGCGAGATGTCGCCGCCGCTGATCTCCTCCACGAGGACACGAGGCGCTTCCACGAGAAGAATTTCTAATTGCAACCAATCAATCAAACTAATATTATAAAGGTGAAAGTTGTTATGTATATCTGTGTATGTAAAGTTTGTTACTCTTCACGCTCCAACAGCTAAGCGGATTTAAGAGGGTCCTTTTCCACTCGCCTATCGTCAACATCGACCATGGCTTAAAAGCTTGTTGCTTCATCTAACACAATCCAATGCGATGTTTGATGAAGAAGCAATGCAAAAAAGAGAGATAACGCCTGAAAACTAGCATTCGGTAATTCCGTGATTTACTCGGTTTTATTTCACAAAACTGGTACCAGGAAATACGTGTTTTTTTTAAACCCATAAAAGTTTTTCAGAAAAATTGTTCATGTCATTCAGAAGATCGATTAAATGTGCAAGGCTTCTATTGATGTACTTTATTATATTTTTAATATATGAGTACATTATGGAGGGCCAAAGTTCACGTAAAATTTTGATTTCTATAGAAGCCTAGATAATATCCACAAAATATCTAGAGAAAGATGTGTAATAACATCAGATGTGTAATAATCACGTACGAGCGGTTGTATGAAAATGTACCTCGAAAAGGACGCTCTTAAATGAAATTTGACACATGACATGGCATGATACTTTTTATCCCGGGAACAAAGCCGCCGGCAGAAGCTAATTTACCATAGAAAACCAGTATTTACCATAGACAGTCAGTATTTACCATAGACAGCCAGAATTTACCATAGACAGCCAGAATTTACCATAGACAGCCAGTATTTACCATAGACAGCCAGTATTTACCACAGACAGCCAGTATTTTCTAAAGGATTTCTTTTTCTATAAATGCTTTTGAAAATAAGTGGATTAATGACTACTTTCGGTCAATGTCAACCTCGAACAACATTTGGTCGAGATAATTAAATTCGCTACGGTCGCAATCTAGTACTAAAAGTACACGAACATACTTACATTCGCGGTAATGAAATTATGTTCCTTTCAGCTTCGGTGTAATTGAGTAAAAAAAGGTTTCAGGGAAAAATAACACGAGAAATGCATCTAATATATTAAAATCTTTATTAGGACGAAACATTCCACATAAGAAGACCTCGATATATACAATAGGGGTCCGTAATAGCTCTACAGCGGGGTTTCACTTTAAAATATCCTAATATAAAGCAATAACTATATAAATTATCATAATCTGTATCGAACGTGAATAAAATATATAAAAACCTGTAAAATTTAAACAATTCCAGAAAAGGAAAATATTTTGTCTCGAGCCCATTAATTCCTAGCGACCTCTATAGCAATATTTTACATAAAGCCGCTAATAAATAAATGTATCATATAAGGGTATATGACCCTTTCAACGCCACAATCCAAAAAAGTTGATTCCGAAAAACTATCACTTACATCGTTAACTGAGTATGTCTCGTATATGAGACTGTGGCGGCGCTGGCACGAAATTGATTTGTCACATATATCAGACTATGGCGTTGATAGGATTAAAAATGGAATGTTTAACATCTCTGGTGTAATAGTATTATGCGTAGGAACTTAAAGTGATATACAAGGTACAATTAGGAGACATTAGTTAATTACAATCCTAATTTGCATTTGTACTGGCGTGATTGTGGAGAAATTTTGCAGAGCGTAAAAGATTTATGATTTTATCTTATTTACAAGGCCATTAGTGGATGGGCAACGGGATTGATCGAAAGAGATACCGCGGCCCTAGAACGCAAAGGGAACTAAAGAAACATGGGTGAGTTTTAGTCAGTAAAAGTCTGACACCCCCTCATACTCTACCCAGAGAGGGAGGAGTTATTTCATAATATACCACCTCAAAAAAAGGCCATGGCTAAGATGATCTAGATATGGAAATCACTCTTGAAACAACTAGCACGCTACTTAACCCCCATTTACAGGATGTATATTCTGAATCGATAAACATATAGAAGGTTTGGAATATACAGTTAAATCAAAATCTGTATTGATTTTATAAGTTCATTCGTATTTGAATCCTGTTGTCGAAAACTTTTAAAATATTGTTTTAACTCCAGCACTTGTTCATGACTACCATATGCTATCCTTGTATATTCTGTTTAATGATATTTGTAACTTTATTACCAACATTAGCTTGGCATTCTTGAAAATTAATGTAAATACCACATTTACCGCTGACATTTTAAATACATATATTATTCGAGGGTTTTAAATTGAATAATAATGTTGTACTGTTATTGAAATATGCCTGCTAATAGAAAATAAGAACGTCCCATAATCATAGTCACCGAAGTTAGATCATTGATATGACTATCTAAGAGCTGCAATCGAACTCTCAATTTCGTCTCTTTTAATTTTCCACTATGCGTTATATTTGAAGCAAATAAACTTATTTTCTTTGTCTCTCTCGTCTCTGGATTTACTGAGTAAACTGTTCGGCATATTCTTTATAAAACGCTACAATAACTGTATACATTTGTATGTAGGTATATGTTACTAGCACACCAAGTAGGATCTAGTCGCAGTACCATAGATTTTTTTAAGTTTTTTTTTTTTTAATTTTAACTCTTCCTTTGAATTATGGAACTGATAGTTATGATTTACCGTTTTCAACTGGTTTTACTATGAGGATTTGCTCATTTTATTGCATCTTAATTAAAAAAAATAAGTCTCAAAAACACTTAAAAAAACGAATCATCAATAACGTTCTGGAAAGAAAACGTGGAATCAAAGTACACTCTATATTGTACATAAATGAAAAACGCAGATATAAATTCAGTAAAACATCGTTAATGTGTAACACATAGATGGCCCGTAAACGTGTAATTAATTGATAAAGCATATCGAGTACCATAAGCGTGAGATTCTGTAAACATTAAATCAATAATGTCAAAACTGAATTCTGTTCTCCAAAACTATTCCAGTTTAACAGAGGGCCTAACATAACTCCCTGAGGAACTCAAATCACTTGGACGCATTCCCTTGTCACTATTTCTTAAAGTAATATTCACAGCCCCACAGAAGTCTGCACTCCTGTCGGTCTTCATACTTCTCTTTGAACCACTTGATAATCTTCATATAGTTGCTCGTGTTAATAACTTGTGCTCTTTTCATTCGTTGCTTGGGCTTAGGGCTGGCTGCGTGGGATAGAAAGCCCCCGTCTAGCACCACCATCCGGTATTCTTGGAGGCACATCTCCAACATCTAGTACAATCAATAGACTTTTAAATTTAATTAGATCAAAGAAAGAAAGAAAGAAAAACATTTTATTTGGCGGAACAAGGCGCAAATTTAAAACTAACAAATTATAAGCACACTATTTGAAAGAAATATGCGCCACATCCGCGCAAAACGTCCGAACGCTCAGCATAATGCCGTGACCACACGCAAAATGCGATGAGTCTACGGCGCTGGTTTTCAGCGTGGGCCGGTAACGGTATCGACATAAAGACGTCGGCACGGTATTGTGTGCTAGTAGATTTGAATAAAATAGATAAATATAAATAAATTATAGGGAAAGGAAAAAAAAACAATGAATAAATAAAGAGGAATTAATACGAAATCATAATAAAGTATAGGTATTTATATACCTATACTTTATTATTATTATATGTGTATATATATAAAGTGGCAACATTACGTTACGTCTGTGCCAAAGGACGCGGTTCTGTTTTCGTGTACCTATAGTCTATGGACGCGATGACGTGCGTGAAAAGGATATGATGCATGCTATGACGCTACGCCATTCTGTGATTTGTGACGAGTGTTTCTACGGAAATGGTAATTGAAATTCAAAATTTCAAAAAGATGCGATGCGAAATCGTTAAATATGTTTGTGTTTTATTGTTTTGTACAATGTTCTAAGAGTTTGCGACGAAATATGAATCACATGGACTCATGAGAAGCCGAAATCGGGGCAGACAATATGTGATTTAGTGTTTATCCGATTGCAAAGGATAATAATACTCTCATACTTATATGGCTACACATAGTAATGCGCCTGGCTGGGTTTGAACCCACGACGATTAAGTCAAACTCGTTTGTGTAATTTATTTCATCACCACTGCTCTCAAAACGGTGAAGGAAAACATTGTGAGGAAATCGGCATGTCCTAGAACCAAAAATTCCAAGACATGTGAAATCCACCAACCCGCACTGGGCCCGCGTAGTGGATTACGGCTCATTCCCTCTCCTAGAGAGGAGGCCTGAGTCCCAACAGTGGGAACATTATAAGGCCAACTATACTATACATATATGGCTAACTCAGTGGAGTATAGTTATTTTATGTCTTTTGTGTATTAAGCTGTTGATCCCCGCATTAACGCCGGCGTTCACATCCGTGGGCGCCAGGGAAAACCCGGCTGCGTATTTCACGTCGTGCTGCGGCGCACGGAGGATGTGCGTCGTATCTATGACACCAACGTGTTTATGAACATGCAGGGTGTCAAGATTGAGGCATGGCGTGGAAAGCGTGGGCCCGCACAGTGCCACCGGTGCCAAAAGTTCCGGCACTCGTCGCACCAGTGCCACCGCCCGCTCGCCTGTGTTCGAAGCGGAGAGGGGCACACAGCCAGAGATTGCCCACGACCGCGAGAGGAGCCAGCCACCTGTGCCAATTGCGGTGGCTCGCATCCGGCGTGCCATATCAAGTGCCCCGTATTCCAAAGAGAGATACGGAACAGGCGTGCGGGTACGGTCGCCATCACGTCGACATCGACGCGCCGCCAACAACCAAACCCGGAACAGCAGGTGCAAGAGCACGAACGCGACCAGGGCGCGTCGCTGATGGCGGCAGCTAACGGGCCCACCGTGCGCGGGGAGGCCACCTCCTCCCGGCGGAGGAAGAGGAAGCGGGGGGGAAAGGGAGATAAACCCAAGCCCCCAGCGACCCACCAGGAGAAAGAGGTCCCCAAATCTGCCCCTCCCCCGAGGGGGACGCAGGTCGTGAAGGGGAAGAGAGACGCGTCTGCAGACGCCGGAATTGCGCGAACAAAGCGCACCCCAAAAACCACCCTCAACACCACCACCAACGCAAACAGCGCCCCACAGGGGGCCCCCAACTCTGAGATCACGACCTGCGCCATACAACTACTAATGGACCTAATCAAGGCCATCAGGCAGGGGCAGAGCCTGGAGCAGGTCTTCCTTGACGGTCTGGCCAAGCTACTCACCTTGTGCCATGGCTAGACCGTTAAGGGTGCTCCATTGGAATGCCCGCGGCCTACGGGACAAGGTCGCCCCACTCCGCCATCTCCTGAGGGACCAAAACATCGCCGTGGCGCTGATAAGCGAGACGCACCTGGGACCTGAAGATAGGGCTAGGTTCCCAGGTTTCCTCGTTTACAGGAAGGATGAAAGGTCGGCTAACCATACAAGATACCGTGGTCTGGCGGTGCTAGTAAAAAGGAGAGTCGTCCACCAGGAAGTCCCCTCGCCATCGCTCAACACGCTCTACGTGCTGGGCGTTCAGCTGCATGTGGCTGGCGAGGACATACGCCTGTACGCTTGCTACAAGCCGCCAACTACAAGTCAACTCGACTAGACCTGAGCGAGCTGAGGGCCACACTTTCCGACGCCAACTCGCCAGCAATCCTCGCCGGCGACATGAATTGCAAGCACCCGGCATGGAATGCCCTACAAACGAACAACGAGGGGAGACGGCTCTTCGACGATGCGGAGGCCCACGGATACACAGTGTCCGGCCCTGAGACGCCAACCCACTACCCGGATAACCCGCTGCACATGCCCGACGTGCTGGACATTGTGGTCCATACAGGGCTGCACTGCCAGATCACGCAACAGGTCATCGACGACGAGTTACAGTCCGATCACCATCCTGTACTCATCGTCTTATCCCCCCGTCTGTGGCGCGGCGCCGCTGCGGCTCCCTATAAAAATGGCTGTCTGTGAGAGGACCGCTGCGGTCCCCTAAATCTGTCATTCATTTTTTGACGTAATAAGCTTATTAAACATGTGTTAATCCTGCTCAAACTTGCACAGAGTAAACTAGACAGATATATTTGCTCTATTCCATCTTCCAATGAATAAATGAGCTAAGCGAACAGAAAATATCACGTCATAAACCAGTCGCTTGCCAGTCGCCATTATGCTCGCGCGCGGTTCGGTCGAAAGATGGTTGCTGTCGATTGAAAAATGGTTTAAAAGTGACAAATAGTGATTGTGTCAGTGAGTGAGTGATGTCGACAATGCCTGGGTAAGTATCCCAAGTAGCACTGGGGGTTCTATAGCGGTTGAGTAATGGTACACATTTATTCTTTAAGCTGTCTATGTAAGCAGTATAAGAGCTCTATAGCACGCTATACAGCCCATATACCACCCGTTTGGGCACAAATTATTCAGCCTTAAGTTCACAAAAGGTACACAGTAGCAGAATAGTAGCATGTTAACGGCAGTATAGGAGAGAACAGTGGTCTTAAAGCTGATCTACGGCACTATATAAGATTCCGTATGGTTCTTCATACAGACAAGAGAGTTATAAAAAGTAACGAGTGAACAATTATACAGTCTCTATAGTAGTTAACGCTCACAAGTGTACCCCAAAAACTACTAGCAGACCAATTTTTCTCCAAATAATCACTTGAGTACCACATTTTGTAATAAATATTATTATTTTTAATAATATAATACTGCGCGCAACATCTATCGTGCGAGTGTCCATGTGAATTTTGAATGTCATTTTATTAATTATTACTGGTAAGTACTTGTGTTTATTATATTCTATATCTAGTGTTAATATTATGGGTATTGTAAATTTATTGTAAAGTATATACATATTTAGAGTTAAAATTTTCATGCGCCTCAGGAATAATGCCTTTTTATCAAAAAAATATATCTAAATAACCGGAGACGAACAATGCTATTTTTCATATTTGTGTTTTTATGGCATCTAAATCAGTCTATGGCTTTTTATTTGAACACTTACTACAAAATTAATCACGAAAACTCCGTAGTATGTGATAAAACCATAATTTATTTACAAATATTATAGGTTATGAGTGAAAAAAATGGTGGCCATTTTCTTCAACTACAGTGAACCATTGTAGTTCCAAATTAATGCTGTGAACTCTTTCAAGTTTCACATGTGTACCATTATAGTGCCGTGAGCTCTTTAGAGGTTCACATGTGTACCATTATAATGTCAACATATCTGTGTTAGGCTCATATTCAGCCCTGGGCTGGTATGCGGTTCTTCAATAGTTCACAATTTTACCCTTTTAGATATTTTTTAGCATACTAAATTTTAGAGATCCGCATTGAAAATGTAAATTTTCTTTGAATACAACGAGTTAGTGTATAGTTTTCGATAGTAAATGCAGTAGATAGTATGATTGAAAGAATACGTTAATTTTAATAGACGAGTAGGTATTGTTAGAATCCGGACTGATTTAACTAACAAAAATATCATCCTCAAACTAAATTATAGGTACATAAATATACTTATGAATACCTGTTTATCCACTCAAATGACCAATCCATTATTATGGCGGTATACGAAAGCTCTAAAATGTATAAATCCATTGTAATGGATAAGATTTTTTGGGAACAGCGCACTCTGTTCTATTTCTTTTTAATCTTTTGAGTATTCCTTGTGAGAGGTGCGCGTAAGGGTATAAGTGAGAGGTACAAGCGAAACCGAGATGGCACTAAACTTCGCTGTTCGGTTGCGGTTTGCTGGTTTGTTATTGTTAACAGTTGTAAAATAAACACGAAGTAAATCGAACGCCACATTGCTTAGATATATCTGTCGTCAACGTCATTGTTTCTTAGGTACGGTACCTAACTTTACGTTAAAGAATACTTTAACTTAAAAGTTATTACTCAGTGTGTTTTGTATTACTTAATATTTTTGTGGTGTGTTAGTGGAGGCAAGGTTTGTAGGTATATTTGTGCAGTTTACTTGTAAATTTCAAGTGGTAGAGGTCAACTCCAGATTTAATGTAAATAGCAGTATGATGGATGGACGACGATGGTTTCGATATTGTTTGATGGCGAGATCGATAATCTGCGAATCCAACTATATCGTGCTTGTCGACTGATAATATGTCAGCTGAATGCGACTAATTTTACTTTTGTCTTTCATAACATCGTCTGTATGCCTAAACCATTTTTCTCGAAGCATTTTTTTTTTTTATCTTCCAAATTTTAATAAATTATAGTTTATGTTTCATTTCTCGCTGATTACAGAGTATATTTAATGTAGTATGATTACTAATTTAATTATTGTATTTTAATTCATTAACGCTCAGGCGGTAGCCGGCGCCCGCAAGCCATTGTCTTACTATTGTGTCTCTAATTACGCACGTCAAAAGGTTAATGGTTTTTTTAGACCATGCCGTTCAAGATAGTCCAAACACTAGAAAAGGGGCGACGTAGACTAAGTATTGTACCTTCAATATGGGAAGAAAATGGGAAGCTATTTTGGCCATCAGAAAAAATTAAAAACCGAGCGCGTCTAGTAAGAGACGAGTCATCATTTCCAAGTCCAAACTGGGACATTCTAGACTGTTCAGTCAAACGAAATAATATTGAGACCTACATGGCAGCGCAACATGAAATACAGATTATGGAAAATCAGACGGATACTGACAATGAAACCCCAGCAACAACAACTTGTAACCGGTCAGCGCCAGTGATAAACAACTTTGAAGATATGGTTCAGAATTTGGTAAGTACGCTGTTTTAGTTTGTATCTATTTATTTGATCACAAAACCACCTTGCTACATCTATACAGACCTACCTAAAACAGCGTAACTTCACTCACTCACACACTCGCTAAGTGCGTCAATACTTAGCGAGTGTGTGAAGTTTCGCTGTTTTACACACAAGCCGTGGCGTGTGGCTGAGGCATTGTTTTTGTATTGTGGACGGTTCCCCATTGATAAATACATTCGAAAGCACCGCTCCCCGCGCGACCGCCGTGCCTCCACCTACTTTTACCTCCAAATCTATTAACGAAATACGTATTATAGTCAAGAGCAGGTCAAGCTTTACACTTGTAGTGCGAGTCTTACCTCTACGGCGATTGTAATAAGAACGGTATAATGTCCAATGTGTAAAACTCTACGAGCTCTTGACTGTGCGAATATGGTTAGGTAACTGCTTAATATTCGAGATTGAGCATAATAATAAGAATCCATGCCTAAGCCATGCCTTTAAAGTAGTTAAAATCGGCTCGTTCACGACCGCGGCGAGCGAAAAAATCAAAAGTATGAAAATGTTTGAAGCACGCCACGAGTCGCCGCTCATAGCGAAAAAGCGCGCGGTTTTCTCAGAGCGAATCGCTACAGCGGCGAGTGGTGACGTGAGCGGCGAGCGGTGAGGTGAGCGGCGGGAACAAAAGTACCAGCGACTAAGTGCGACGCCACGAAACAGAGCGGCGCGAACAGCGGTGTACGTACAGTGGCGAAGCAAAAAAACAAAAAAAAATAGAAATGTTTTAAATATACTTCAATGTGCTGCAGAATATAATCAAAAGTTTTCACACTCATTCTTGTGTACTCATAAAACTTATCTGGATATTTTGTGTAATCTTCGTATAGGTGACGAAATTCACCATTTAAACACCGATCTTTATTCAGTTCGTGCACTCCTTCTCGCATATTAAGAATATCATGATTTAAAAATATATTGCTTTCTAAACAGAGAAGGGATAATTTTGATAATGCCATTATTTTGAGCACGTTCTGACTGCCTAAATACGTCCACCGCGGCCGCCGCCGCTCGCTCGGGTTCGTGGCATGCAATTCGCACCGCTTGCCGCCGCCCGCGCCGCGCCGCCTGCTGCGCCGCTCGCCGCTAAGACCGAAGTCGTGAACAGGCCGTAAAGGCTGACACCAGGGTTTGTCGGGTTGATCGTCAAACTTACAATCCACCCCAAAGAAGAAGAAAACTATAACATCTTGAGATTTTTAAACGAAAAATACGGCTGGTGGCGTGTGTGTTTCGTTTTATTTCGCTAAAATTTGTTAATTGCCTAGGAGTTGTTGGACAGAAGGTGACATTACAATTTTTTTGCTATTCAGTTTCAATTTTGTAATTTTTTTGTTTTTCAGACGCATTTTGACAATAATATATATGATAGACCTTGTTCTGAAGCTAATAATCAAATAACGGAAGAAACTTTGAATTTGTTACCTACGCTCGACTGCGATCAACTTATTGGTAATCAAAACCTATTGTTACAAAAAATTAATAACCAGGACAAAATACTCCACGATATTATTGAACATATGCAAAAACTCACCCAGAAGGTAGCGATGTTGTCTGTGCAAATCAGCGAAGGCATAGCAACAATTACGGAAAAAATTGAAGAACCAATGGCCGTTACTGTATTAAAAGACGCTAACCCAGAAGAAAATGAGGCGTTCCGTCTTCAACAGATTGACGATAAACAACAACTTGACAGTCTAGAAAATACTTTAAAGGATAAAGCTGAGAGAGTAAAGTTACAAAAACAGTTATCATTTTTGTTTCAACCCTGTGAAGGCAAAGGCTTAACATTTGCCTACAAATTGCTCGACTCATTGATTACACGCGATTTTATGTGTAAATGTTCTTGGTCTGGAGCAAGTCGTGGAAATTGTTCAAAGATCCCGTTAAAAGATTTTAAAAACTTTATTAAATTCTTTTGTGACATGATACGTTCATGGGATCCTACATTTACCATGGGACAGACCGAAACGTTTTTTAAAATATCTTTAAAAAATGCTGTGAAAAGAAGGGCAATGAAAGATTTAAGATCTTCAACTAAACGAATTCGAAAACCTAAACCTAAAAGCACAATTAAAAAAATAGAACCGAATCAATCCACAAGCAAAGCTTCTACTAACAATCACGACTCTCCAAACGAATCATTAGCGATGGAAGTAGAAAAAGGGATAGAAGAGTCTGATGATGAGGATTTGTGTTAAAAACTGGACCATTTTGAAAACAATCCTTTTGATGTGAAGTTATTTTGTTGATTGAAATTAAATAAGAATAATAGTTTCCTCGAGTGTTCCATGTTAAACCTTTTTGTTACATTTTGTATTATTTTGAAAAACAAGATTTATTAGTATCTAAATACTAAAAAAACATTACAATTCAATGTTATATTATAGTGAGTAAGTAGGTACGTGTCAAAAAAAAGTAATAATATTGCTAGGGCAATAGGCTAATTACCTTTCTTCATGAGACTCAACTATGGACAAATCTAAAAAAAAAAGTAGGTGCGTACATGGGAGCGAATATGACCGATTATCCGATTGTTTTTTTTTTTCAGATTTAGCCATATTATGTCCCACGAGGAAAGTTGTTCAGTAGGACTAATATTATCACCCAGCTCAGTATTATCACTCCTTTTTTTTCCACGTTGCATAGTAATTAAAACTAGATTGGTTGAACGATTAAAATAATCTTGTCAAGAAACGAAATGTTTCTTACTGCGTGTGTACTATACTCCATTTACAATAAGATTAGACATATACACAAACCTTTTTTATAGTCCGTTCAACCGATTTTGACTTAGTTTGCGTTGGTGGCATGACAAATGGCAGCTGCAGTAAACAGTTGTTATTGTAACCACTTTTTTGCCTTTAATGTCATCCTTAAGCCTACGGAATAGAAGTCAAAATCGGTTGAAGGGACTGTAAAAAAGGTTTGTTTTAAAGTCTAATCTTATTGTAAATGGAATTTAAATGTTTATACATATGTTCGTTTTAATGAAAGTTATCATGTTGATTTTTTGCAGGAGATTTTCGAATTGTGTTAGTTTGAAAATCAAAATTTATTAGATTAAAGAATTAATATACTTTAAATTATTAATGCCATGATGTTGAGTACCTGCATAAAGGATCCTTCAAACAGGCACGACACGCGATATAATCGCGCGCAACACAAAGGCGCCGCCGGCCGATCGTTGCGCGACTCGGTGCCTTTATGTCGCACGCGATTGTTTCGCGTGTCGCGCCTGTTCGAAGGAACCTTAAAACTGACTGACTGATTTGAAATTATAATAATAAGTTTATTTCTTACTACATATTATGATCTTTTTGAAAAAGATGGCAATGAAAAAGTTTATTATGACGTCTATATTAAAATTATTTGGAAAAAAAAACGTACATAATCCAAAGTAATGTAAAAATCCTTACTATTTTTGAGATTTTTGAACCTTTTTCAAAAAGATTCTTATATGAATGTGAATTTAAATACAACGTGTAAGAGGCTCAAAGTTTATGTGATTTAAAAATAAAAATGATCAAGATTCGTAAAGTTGTATTATTATTTTAATGTATGTAACAAAGGTATAAAGTATTGAAATTCTTTGTATTCAACGCACACTAATTTACACTTAATATCCTTAGATTCTAAAACAATCAAAGTATGGTCAAAATTATGCTGACTTCTTGATTTGTATATTGCAAGATGAGACGATTTTATTGGATATGTAAAACATCTTCTGTGTTATTTATTCTAATACCTCTTAATGAAATCTTATTGTGGTTATTTGCTATGTAGTTAATTTTAACAACCTCGATTCTTTTTGTCAGTATATAACTGTCTCTGTTTTTGGTAGAAATTTTGAAATCTTCAAAATGTATTATATTTATTTTGTTTGTTGTGGTAACAAACGGATACTTATTGCCAGAATGTTTTTGGCAAAGGAATTCATTTGTATTTTCCTCCATTCTTTTGGCGACTTGTGACAGCGGCTTTTTACCTGATCTGAGCATGCTTTTGATCATAAATAATTTATTTTCAAAGGGATATGCGTTGAATGTCATCAGTGGACCAAACCTTTCAACTTCGTCAGTTAAGTGCAGTAAGTTGTGAACGTTGCTTGTAATGTAGCCTGATCCGTAAAAGTCTTTGTAATGTTCTACAAAATATTCCAGCAGCTTTTTTGCACATTGTAACAAGTGTTGGTAGGTTCCGGTTGAGCAAATTGTTATGCCGCAATAGAGTGTTAAGAAATGATTATAGGCGTCATTATTCATCACTTCTGGCAAAATAACGATACTTAAATAGTGAAGAAAAGTTCTGAATTCCGACGCTTTCCAATGTGCTAATGAATCTAGGCCTCTCACTGCTCGATGCACTTCTGAAGGCAACACACACTTGTTCAAAAACAATGAAACTGTTGCAATCTCATTTGCACGCCATTTAGTAATATATTTGCCAAAATTTCCGTCACGCCAACCAGTTAACAGCCTCTTCATAATACCTAAATCGATTAAATGAAGTGAGTCACCGACAACAAATTGATTTACCATGTCAACTGGAAGATTTAATACGGGCGAGTCATATTTATGATGCAAGCCATATATTTTATTTCGAAATCCTTCATTAGTCCGTTCAGGACACCTTGATTCAGAGAATGTAACGGTGTGTGTAATATGAGAATATTCTCCGACCGTGGTACACTTATGGCATCCATGTTTCCCATTAAAGTTGCAGACTCCTGTAAATAAGAATTAAGTAAGAACAAGAAAAATTCATTTTCACTTAAAATTTGGTCTTTGGTTATCATAATCCTACTAATATTATAAATGTGAAAGTTTAGTTGTTTGTATGTTTATACTTATAAATCAATAACGTAAGAACGGCTAAACGAATTAGAATGAAATTTGGTACGCAAATAGTTCATTATCTAGATTAACATTGAAATGCTTTCTATCCCAAAAAAGTCCGGGTATCATTGGATTATAATAAGTGCAGGCGCGGCAAATATAACAAAATGATGAACTAAATTGAATTTATGGGCGCCATAAATTCATTTCATTCATTTTTTCATTCATTCATTTTGTTTGGAGCGTAATTTATTTATTGTAACACAAAACGATTAGGTATTTCAACCTGATAGATATTAATCCATTCAATGAGAATGTAAGACGAGTCAAACTAACCTTTTATGTAGGCTCTAGCTGGTGAATCACATATAAAACACCTTATTTTAATTTTTATATTTTTTTGTAAACGCTGGACTTGGAGTCCTTCTTTTAATAATGTCTTCATATCATGTACAAAATCTTCAAAAAAATCATTTAGATTTCTTGGTTTTCCTTTCCCAAAGTATATTCCAATTACAAATGGCCTTATTTTCGCATTTTCAAAGATGTTACACAATATAGGCCAAAATTCACTAGAAGAACTTTTGAATATAGGCAAACCATCCACATTTATGTTTATTGAAATTGTATCTGGAACATCAATCCAATTTTGCAAAAATTTTTCAAGAGGTTTTGCTATTCCATTATGCCAATATTGACCGCCTTCAATATTTTTAATAGTAATTTGTCTGGGTGTACATAAAATTGTTCTAGAATCTGTTGGTAGTATTTCTGGAATCAGTTCGTTAATGATGACTGACAGTTCATTTAGAGCGACATGGCTTATATTATTTTTTACAGCCCATATTCTTAATTTTTCACGGAAGGATACATATTTTTCATAATTGTATTCATATTCACTTTCACTAGAAATGAAACCATCACACTCAGTTTCTTCTATGTTTTGTACGGAACCGTCATAAATTAAGTTTGAACTCACGCTTGAAATCGTATTGCTGGCCTCAGCTTCAGGCAATTTTTCTTCTTTGTTATGTACGGAACCATCATTAAAAAAGTTTGAAGTCGCACTTGAAATCGTTTTGATGATCTCAGCTTCACATGTCGTCGTAGTACTAACAGGTTGTTGTTCAATGAGATGATTAGATTGATTATTTGGTCTTACTATCTGCAAATATTCTTTTAAGATTTTTCTTCTGATTCCACCGGTCCTCACTCTCTGCTTCCAATTGTTTTTATGCATTTTTATTATTTTGGGTTATTACATGCACGCGCATGTTTATCGTCGTCCAAGTGTTATAGAAAACCACGTTCACATAATTATTTAGCTAAGAGGATAATAATGAGGTACTCGTGAACAAATAAACAGCTGTCAATGTTACTAGATATCAATAGTGGTGCGTGTAATGTACCTTAAACGTACATGTGAACTCATTAAACGCTCTTTTACAGAATAATATAAAGGCTGATTAATATATCACAGGCTAGACCCACTTACAGCAACAAGCTAAATAACGGTCCACAGCAGGTGCTACACAACAGCTTTTGGGTATAGTAATGTTCACATGTGTTGTACTAAAATGCCAGCATTATAACACCATACATGTGAACCTTTAAATAGCCAATGCCGTATAGTTCTCCTCTTAAAATGCTCTTGTTCAGCTATTAAAATGAAAGCTGACTAGAAGAGTAATGTTATCCTATTATAACACCAATAGTTACTAAATAGGACATTTTTACACTCCTAAACATGCCTTATACAGGTATAAGTGGATTTGTTCACTTCAATACAGCCAATGAACCACATGTGGCCATTTTTAATGCTTAGAGATCACCAGTGAACTGAATGTGAACTATAAAAGAGAACAAAATGCTACTTGGGTATTAAACCTTTTTCATTGCATAAACAGTGTAGTTGATAAATATTTCGGTCAGAAATGGTCATTTCAACAAACATGAAAAACCGTTACTACTGTTGACTAAACATTTTGCGATATTTTGGCGATAACTATTGATAGAAATGCAAACTATGGCTATTACGTAAGTTTTTATGTATATTAGTAAAGATATTAGGCGTTTAATTTGAATATTATCGTATTTTTATTGTGTACATTTTGAAATTAGAATTACGTAAAACGTTAGGTAGAAATACGTAATTCTAATACGTATTTGTGTAATGTTTTTGTTAGGCAGCATGCCTTTATTATGTGATTAACGTTTTGTAGATATCTTCAAAATGTAGGATGTTGAATTAGATTTCAAATTTAGTCAACAGAATTTAAACAGTGATCCAAAAAGCTCGAGTAGGTGGTTTTTTGCGCCCCTTTTCAAGTGGTTCATTTGGATATCCGATACTAATAAATTAAACACTTCTAACTGCTGAGACTTTGTCTGTGTTATGAATGTGTACCAATCATTATTATTAAAATGAAACTCAAGCCACTACACGTATATCGTTATCAGAAAATAGAACCGTAAACAAACGCGTTCTTTGTTCGTAACCCGACGGCATTCTTACATCATACAACTTACGTCATCTTATTGTTAGGCTTGTGATATGAAAAAAATGTATGGCGAGGTCTGTTCTTTTGTTTTTTTATATGTTAACTAAAGTGTATTTGTGAAAAGAAAAGAGTAACTTTATGAATATATGGTCTATTTTTTAATTAAAATTACTTTAACACAAGAAACTGGTAAAAAATTCCCTCACACTGAACATACATGACAATTACTAATACATTACAAGGAAAAACTATATTAATCCATAAATATCCTGTTAGGTAATTTAATAACGATTCTAATGATATAACTCGTAGCCAGCTAACTAACGGAGTTTCAAAGATATCATCGTTTTAATCAGACGCGCCAATTGAAGCGAAATTTGCGCGCGAAAAGTTCGCGAACTGCACTAATGATGCACATGCACAATTACGCCGTCACAGCACAAAGGCTATCGGGGATGCCGACCCGAATGAAGCCACCTGCGCCACGTCGATTAACGGACTGGACATCATACGCTGAAAAGCTTGCGACCACAACACCAACTCGGCCCATTGATACCGCCGCGGACGTCGACGCCCTAGCGAACGACGTCACTGCTTGCGTACAACGTGCCTTAGTCCAGGCGACGGTAGAGTCGCAGCCGCAGGGGAGAGGGCTACAGCCGCCCCTACCGCCCAGAATCCAGCGCTTGGTCGCCCAGAAGAGGCGCCTGCGCAAGCAGTGGCAGCGACTGCGCTGCCCTACACTCAAACTGCAGCTTAACCGTCTTGCGGCCAAGGTAAAGGCCGAGTTGGAGGCCCTGGCTGCCGAGTGCTGGGAGGAACAAATCGACGCCGCAACGTGTGACTGGCAGGCGACACACAGACTGTGCCGCCAGCTCACAAATACCCCAGCTCCGGTGCGCCCTTTGCAAGCAGCCGACGGGGCCCTCAAGTACGTAGCTGAGGACCGATCGGAAATCTTTGCAGAGCACCTGGAGCGTCAGTTTAGCCCGAACCCGACTACTGAACACGACCATGTCGCAGCAGTCGAGCAACACCTTAGAGACTACTTCGCGTCGCCGATAGCCCCCGATGAAGACCCCATATTCTTCTCGCCTGGCGCAGTTAGACGCGCCATACTACGCACGAAACCTCGTAAGGCCCCCGGTGCTGACGGTATCACCAACACAGCGCTGCGCCACCTGCCGTACCGTACTGTTGCGGCCCTGGCGCGCCTGTTCACGGGGATACCGCGCACGGGGGTCTTCCCAACATCCTGGAAGGAAGGGCGCGTCATAATGCTGCCCAAGGCGGGGAAGAACCAACTGAAGCCGAAAAGCTATCGGCCAATCACATTGCTGCCCTCTATCTCTAAGGTGTTCGAGCAACTCCTGCTGCGACACCTCACCCCGCACATCTCCCCGCGGCCGGAACAATTCGGGTTTCGGGCGGAGCACAGCACGACGCTCCAGTTGTTGAGGGTACTGCACCTCCTGTCATCGGCGATGAATAAGAAGGAATACGGAGTGGCAGTATTCCTCGACATGGAAACAGCTTTCGATCGTGTGTAGCATGAGGGGCTAGTTTACAAACTCGCCACCTCTCCCACGCCCCGTAGAGTCGTTAAAGTGGTCCAAGCTTTCCTGTCTAACAGGTGTTTCAGAGTGGTGGTCGACGGGGCGCTTTCCGCCCCCAGACCCATCCGAGCGGGCGTACCGCAGGGCAGCTGCGTTTCGCCGGCGTGCTACTCACGTTACACCGACGACATCCCTACCACGGAAGACGCCACGCTCGCGCTGTATGCCGACGACGCCGCGTACATTACCACCTCTATGAACGCGAAGTACGCGGCGGTAAAGATGCAGCGCGCGCTCGATTTGATCCCAGAATGGCTCGCCAAATGGCGACTGTCGGTTAACGTGAGTAAAACGCAGGCGCTGATCACAGGATTATCGCCCCTCCCACCACGTCTGAAACTCAGCGGAGCCGAAGTCGATTGGACGCCCCGGGCCAAGTACCTGGGTGTGACTATCGACCGGCGGCTCACCATGGGACCGCATGCACGCAATGTCGTCGCGCAGGGTAGAGTCGTCCGCCACCGGCTCAAACCAGTGCTCTCGTCCCGCCTCTCGGCGCGCGTCAAACTGGGCATATACAAGGCGTATATTCGCCCAGTGTTGACGTACGCCGCCCCAGCATGGTTCGCCCTCACTTAGTGAGTCGAGCCGAGAAAGACTCCGCGCGCAACAACATCTTGCGTTGCGTAGAGTCGTCGACGCTCCTCGCTATGTGAGGAACGACATCATTGAACGCGACCTCGGGATTGAGAGCCTGGATGAGTTTGTGCGCCGCCTCGCGAAGGGGATGTTCGCGCGTGCCGACGCCTCAGCTTGGCCTCACGTCAAGCACCTGGCGCCCTGGCATACGCGCCCCCCTGACGCGAGACGACTCCCCCGCGACCTGATTGCGGGCAGCGAGTCCCCCCCCCCGGACTGACGCCTGAGTAGGCCGTACCAGTCTACACGCGGCCTACTCAAACAACATGACTCTAGATTTTACTCGCACCCCGACAAACGTCGTGTGCTAAGTTAATATAGGCACGACGCGAGTCGACCATACATTCGCCACTATACACGCGCTACTCACGCACCGAATAGATAGCGCAAGCTAACTATTCGGTGCACGTGCACTGAGCGATGTAACACAATACAATGCCGCTCACACACATACATAAAACGTCCCTGCGGTCTGAACCGTAACCGGCTCGCTCTGGAAGCGGGTTAGACGGGGGTCACATATCCTACTGTAGGTCCGTAACAAGTCGGCATACTCGTCGCTGGTCGTCTCCCGCCGGGCTTCCCCCTAGGGGTCTCACCTGGCGGGGACTGACCGCCGGTATGTCGTGAAGAGTCGGCGCTGTGTGCAGCAGCGTCGTGACGTGCCTACAGTACACACATACAAGCATAATTATACACATAGAGCCATCTGCTCTACAACCGCCGAGCCTAGTTAGGCACCATGATGACGGGTCCGTTGTTACGGGCCCCGGCTGGACTCTGCGGTCAGAGGGCGAAGCCCTGACACCGCTTGCCACGCCCCCTGACGGGGACGTAGCGAAAGCCACGACGTTTAACGCCGACGTTCACGCGCCATTGTCTTACTATTGTGTCTCTAATTACGCACTCAAAAGGTTAAGCCTGTGTCTGAGGTGTCAAGTATTGACAATATATAATTTATTGGTACTGAATAAAGTAACTTTGTTTTCTATGTAACATTCATTCAGAAGTCAATACTACAGTAAATTTCTCAGCGCCATATTACTAAGATCGTGACTGTTTTCATTATTCCACATTGTCCTGTTATGTAGACAATTGGAACGTTGGAACAGAATACCAGACCAATTTTACGTCACAATATCTAATAAGAATCAATTTGCGAATAATTATAACAGTCGCTGAACTTCACTCGTTAAATACCGCCTAATACCCCAAAATAGCTTTATTACTTACATTCATTTTGAAAATTTAAAGTTAGATACCTATTATTAAAGTTACAAAAATACAATCTCATGACCAACAAATGAGGGTAGGCTTAAGTCAGACAGGGAGACAGGGGTCCCGGGTGTGCTTTTTAAATACCGAGTCCCTTTTTGATGTGGGAAGTCATCAGCAATCTCGCAAGAAAACCTGGCTACGAGATTGTTCGAAAGAGTTACCGTGGCTCTGGAACGCAAAGGGCAACTGAAGGAACACGAGTGAGTTTTAGCCAATAAAGTCTGACAGTCCCTCTCGCCAGAATGTTAGTAATTATTTGATGACTTCCCACCCTAAAAAAAAAAAGGAGGAATAGAAACAAAACTTTGAAAAGTATTTTCACGTAATTCAAATATTATTTGAAGTATTTAACTCATCGACTTATATTCTAGTGATAGACAAGCACGATCGTGGAAACTACACTTCTGGACACATCTATTGGCCCACCTTGTATTTTCAGTTTCGTTTGGTCCTAGCTAAAATTTTATATTAGGTCGAGCAAAAAGTTTTTATGCAGTTTTGAACCTGGCACATTCACAATTTCATTCAATAGTCTTTTTTTGAATTTCGAACACAGAATTTAAAGAAACAAAAGACAATTTGGAGCCTGTTTGTTGATATCAAACAATCGAATACTAAGAAAACTTGGTTTTATTGGTTTACTTGGATTTAATTCTTGAAAAAGTGATTGATATCTTTGGTTTTGCAACAAACATTACTTATTCTTAACATTAAGGTGAGGTTCTATCAATAATCTATGGATACTTCACCTGAAGTCGCCGCCCAAGCTGTGGCACTTATTCAGGCCGGACACAGCCAAAGAAACGTGAGTGCTCAACTTAATTTAAGTCGATCTGCGGTCCGAAATGTTTATCGGAGGTACCTAGAGACTGGCGGCTTTGTTCGTCGCCAAGGAAGGCCACGATCTCGGGTCACAACTGAAAGGCAGGATCGATTCATCGTGACGACCAGCTTGAGAAATCGTCACCTTACCTCCATTGAGATACAAAACCAACTTCGCGACTTCCACGGAGTGTCTGTGAGCGCTCGAACTGTTCGGAGAAGGTTAAAAGAACGCGATATGGTACCACACAAGACAGCTAATGGGCCCAAACTAACGCGAGCCCACCGAACAGCGCGCCTTCATTTCGCACGCAGTCATTTAAATTGGACACAGCAAGATTGGAGCCGTGTACTCTTTTCTGATGAGTCTAAAATTGTATTACATGGCAATGATGGAAGGAAGAAGGTCTACCGACGTAAGGGAGAGCGTTTCGCACAATGCTGCTTTGAAGAGAGGGTTGCTTATGGCGGTGGCTCATGGACTGTCTGGGGCGGTATATCCGCGAGCGGCAAAACTCAACTTGAGGTTGTTACAGGACCACGGCTGCCAACATTAAATGCTGAAAGGTACATTCGTGAGTGCTTAGAACCTCACGTGATATCATACGTGGACTATGTGGGCCCAAATTTCCTTTTTATGCATGATAATGCAAGAGCCCATGCGGCCGGCATCGTCAGGGAATATCTTCGGGATGTGAACATCACAGTTATGGACTGGCCAGCCAGAAGCCCAGACATGAACCCCATTGAGCACATGTGGGACGAGCTAAAAAGACGTGTTAGGGCTCGTCAGCCAGTTGCCCAGACGATGCAGGAGTTGAAAACTGCCATAGAAGAGGAATGGGAGATGATCCCTCAAAATTTCATAGAGCGGTTGATAAACTCTATGCCTAATCGTATGAGAGCTGTGGTAGATGCCCATGGAGGCAACACGCATTATTAAATTAAACCTTTATTTGATAAAACATGTTTTTTATTCAAAAATCAATTGCCTTTAACAAGGCGCATATCCGACTTGTTAGGCGTAGCTCCATGTCGTATGGTAGGTATTCTGAATTCAAATTTAAAACAATACAATCGAAAAAGATGGTAAAATGTATCAGGTTTAAAACTGCATCAACAGTTTTTGTTCAATCTAGCAATCATATTTCGGTAGGGGCCATCGAAACCTAAACTCTAAGGTGGGCCAATAGATGTGTCCAGAAGTGTATTTGTAAAATACTGAAAAGTTAAAACAAAAGTTCGCTGCGGCGCTACATTGGCATTACGCCGTTTAAAGAACTATTATAACATACAGCGCTAAGATAGCTTTTAGAGGATATTTTTTTCGCGGCCAAAATGTCTTAAGCGCCATGAATTTCGTGGCACTTACGCGTTTCGTTCAACATAGTGTAATGTTCAAGGTGTATGAATTACACTACACCTGAGTCGATTGAAGTGAGTGTTCGACACGCGTAATCTAGTGCGTAGTACCTATATACTATTAATATCTACTCTAATCGTACAACTCGTACATGAATAGTAAATTTAAAACGTCGCGTCGATGCTGAGTTAAAGCTAATTTTTACACACAAGTGTGGTTCCCCTGACTGAAAAGTTAAAAAAGAATCGTTTGTTTCGTATGGTCATGTGAGGAGAGATGAAATGCTTGTTACTGAAAGAGGCATGAGTATACATGCGGATGGATGGAGAGGGTAAGGGAGATCAATTGTTGAATTGTATGAGGACTGATATGGAAGAAAAGGGACTTACTGGATAACACAACGGTTTACAAGATAGAATGGAAGAGAAAAACGTGTTGCGCCGACCCCAAATAACAATGGATCAGAGCAGAAAGATGATGAAGTATGAGTTCCAAAATAAATTAAAAAATCGAAAAATCGGATTCAAGTTTTGTTTCTAGTCACTCTTGTTTTCCAATTCACCCTGTTTGTTTAAAAAAAAAAAAACAATCTGAAAGGTGATTGATTTCACAGGAAACACATTTACTGAAAAACATTCAAAGCGATCACGTATAAGTTACCTGTGTCATTTTGTCCTGTAGTCCTTCCCAGAATAGCGTTTCGCTGTACCAGGGCTCTTTGTTAGTACCGAAGTAGAGTGGCTCCCAACGATGATAAGGGTACTCCCGTTTTGCTATTATCATTGGCTGAAACAATGTTATAAAATTAGAATTTTATAGTCGTTGTCATATTTGTTTAAATATACTGATCTTGTGAGGGATTCAAAAAAGTCAGCATGATTGATCAGACTTTTTCATAATTAATTAAATTATGAAAAATTCTACAGACAAGTCTAGTCTATAGACTTTTTCATAATTTACTAGATGCATTAATCTATTGATTTTTTATGGTGTGTATGTCTAGTAGCCTGAAAATAATGATTAATTAATAAACATAGCCACAGTTATGATACAAGTACCTATATGACAGCAAAATTATTATACCGTCCGAAGAGACACGAAGTCTACCCTGAATTTCATTTCATCGTAGCCTGTTTTATATAGAAATAATGTTTAATCATGTTCCCACATTTTGATGAGTAAAGCTTAAAGGATTATAATTATAATATTTTAATTTGTAGAGCCGTTTAAACAAACGTGTTTAGTAAGTAAAATGTTTGTTGGTTTATTACTCCGGTCCAACACAGGCTTACAAGTTTTAATCTGTATTTAACTTAAATACCAAAATGGGCAAATGTAAGTATGAAACATTGAAATTTATATCGAAATTAATGGTAAAACTTATTTCAATATACAGCCTATAACGTGATCCCGTCAACATTATTAGTAGAAAATATTTCACTTGTAGATTTATTTATAAGTTATTTTTTAGGGTTCCATACCCAAAAGGTATGGCGGTATATAAGGACGGGCTTTGGCCTTGGTACAGGCCATGGTCCGGAGCGAGGAGGAGTAGCAGGCGGTCGCCTCCTTCTGCGAAGCAGTAATGCTAGCAAAGGAGGCGGCCGATCGCGTGAGGCAACGGTCCTCACGCCCCAGCCGCCGCCGGAATTCCGATCCCGATTTCCGGCCACTGTAGGCGCGGGCTAGCGGACGGCGAGCAATGGGTAGCTCGCCGTCCGACCATCCGGTAACCCGAGCCCAAGTCGTCGACGGCGCGTATTGTCCCACGCGCGCCTCAGGGAGATGTCAGCAAATCGTAGGGACCCAGCAGGGTCGAAGCCTACTGGGGCCATGGGTAGTGTGAAAACGAAACCCGAGGCCCTGGGACGAAGGCAACGAAGGAACAGGAGTGGGTTTTTAGTCAGTAAAAGTCTGACACTATCTACTGCCCAACCCAAGAGCGGGATTTGTCATTAGATGATTTTCCCACCTAAAAAAAAAAAAATACCCTAAAGGTAAAAACGGGACCCTATTGCTAAGACTCCAATGTCCATCTGTCTGTCACCAGGTTGTATCTCATGAACAGTGGTAGCTAAACAATTGAAATAATTTTCACAGATGATGTATTTATATTGCTACTATCAAAAAATACTAATACCAAAAACAGAATAAAATAAATATTTATAATGGGCTCCCATACAACGAACGTGATATTATTGCCGTTCTTTGCTCGATATTAATAACGGCAACAGGTAGACGCTTGAAATATTCAAAGAAGTTGTATTTTCACTTTAAGAATAAATAATTAAAATAAATATTTAAGGGCATCCCATACAATAAACGTGATGTTTTTTGCCTATATATGTTGTATACTCTGGATGTCCGGTCGCACTTGGCCGTTTTTTGTAATTTCTTTTCATTCAAATTAATCGAATAACAGATTTCACTTAATATCACTCTTAATAATAGAATATTAAAAATTCCTTCTTGAAATATTAAGTGACTATACATATTTGAGTTTCGTTTTTGCTACAACGCCTTTTTAATAAGTTTCAAAGTATTTAATTTCAGTTTTATTTTATATGTTCTTTATTCAACTCCAATTTTGTAATCCTTATTAGTTTTAAATTATTTTTTTTATTGATGTAAACCAGTCCTTGACTGAGATCCCACCTGTTGGTAAGCAGTGATGCAATAATTGATGGTGAGGCGCACTAGTTTATTAAGAGCCTATTCACTCTAGCCTTGAAGACACCTAAATTATAGTTAACTAGCTGTTGCCCGCAACTTCGTCTGCGTTAAGTTCGTAAAACTGTACAATCATTCTGTGCTTGCAATTCATTCTGAAAGTATCGTAATTATTTATTGTACTTTCACATAAAACTGTTAAAGGTAAAAACGCAAATTACCTTCAGGATACATGTTATGTACTCGTCCAGATCCAGATGTATGAACGTCAATGAATAAGGGTCAAGGGTAAATGGGTAAGGGTCGTAGCAGTTGGCATTTCTGCCTACCCCAAGGGAAAAAGCACTAGTTTATGTATGTTTCTGGTTTATGTTCTGGCAAAACAACATTGTCACAGTGAGCACGTCACAATCGCAGCGGTAATGCCTGTCTTTGAGGAGTGGCTACAGAGGCGTCACGGCATCCTCTCTTTGTGCAGGACTCATCGGATGTGGGTGTTTTGGGAGGTATCTGTATCGAATTCAGCGAAAAGAAACACTCGAGTCTCACCATTGTGCGGATCGCCCGGAGAATACGATGGAGCTTACGGTGGAAGTCAGTCCCGCTTGGTAGGAGCGCCGGCGCCGCCGTGTCCTCATGGAGGCGATTAGTGGAAAAAATGCCAACCAGTAGCCTCCTTCAGTGAAGCACTACGATCGAAGAAGGTGGCTGAAACTATGAGGGATGATGAGGGAAGCGATGCTCCAGGTGTTGAAAGCCGCAGGGCGATTGCGGTGGAGCCGTCCAATCATCTGGTCAAAGCAATTCTGAATCGACGGCGCGTAGTAATCTACGCGCGACTCATAGAGATGTCAGCAAATGGATAGGGCCCTCTAGGGCCAATGTCTGCTAAGGATGCGAGATTGTTCGAAAGAGTTACCTCCTGTAAAATATTCGCCTCAATAATGTTTCAGTCATGCGTCAGACAGCTTTGGTAGAGGTAAACGAAGGATCATAATCGGGACACCGACCTTCAGCTGGATAACGTTTGCACTGATGGTGCAAAGCCAAAAAGCCAGTGAATCCAAAATTTACCATCATCATCAACTATCTTCCTCCACAACAGTACTTATGAAGAATTTGCGAGAGCATGCTTGAATTGATTGTTGCAGCTTGATCATTTGGGGTGTAAAAATTACTTGTTCATTTACCTAGGATTTTTTGGTGTGTATTTGACTGACGTCCTCGTATATTAGACAAATGTTATTCCATAGTGGGAACTACCCTATGAAGAGTCTCCAACTTTTGAATGAATTTCGGTGAAATCTTGAACGCGTGTATCCCTGTCCAATCGAACTCGCATATTGAAGGCCAAACCGAGAGGTCACTGACGCCGATTGCCTTTATAAAGACACGGCGGTTCATCCAAGCAGGATAGTCCTCCACCGCATGCTACAATGGGTCCTCCGGGCGATTTGCAAAATGGTAATATCAGGGTACTTCCAACCGAATCCGGAACAGAAAGCGCGTGAAACACCCTCAACAGTCCTGAGCTTGTGTATCCATAAAATAATGAAATTCCGGTAAACAAATGTAGCAGCCGATTAGTGTTATCCCTGAGACTGGCCTCCCTCAGAGGGTGGTTCCAGTGTTGGTCACCTCTCACTGCAAGGAGGTAACGTACGGATGTCGACGTAAGGCTGCAAGGAATCTGAGATACATCATACGTTGTCGAACTGTGATCAGGAACGCAAACCTTTCGACCCCGTTTTATATGAAGCAGTAACTGCTAATAATAAAACACACCCTTATTAGGCCGCAAGGTGCCATCATCCCGGAGGATACAGTGGAGCACACAGAGGTATGTGTTGTCCTCGTGGAGGCAATCGGCGTCAGTCACCTCTCGCGCCGGGCCTTGTGACTTTGGGCTATGGTCCAGAGCGAGGAGGAATGGCAGGAGGAATGGCAGGCGGTTGCCTCCTTCTGCAAAGCCGTAATGCTAGTGAAGGAGGAGGCCGCACGCGTGAGGAAACGAACGTCCTCACGCCGAGCCGAGATTCTGACCCCGACGACCAGCCTCGGTAGACGCGGGCTCGTGGACATCCAGCAATGGGTCATCCACAGCCGTCCGGCCGTCCGGTAATTGACCGGACCAAGCCCAGTCGCCAACAGCGCGTAGTGATCCACGCGCTCCTCAAAGAGATGTTGCAAAGGGCAACTGAAGGACACAGGTGTGGTTTTAGTCAGTAAAAGTTTGACACGCCTTCCCGCTCCAACCAGAGTGGGAGAAGTCATTGGATGACTTCCACCCTTAAAAAAAGAAAAATAAAGGTGCCATCATTATCATTATCATTTCAGCCGAAAGACGTCCTCCCCAAGTGTCACCATAATTACCGGTCCTGTGCGTCTCGCATCCATCGGATTCCCGCGACCCTCACCAGGTCATCGGTCCACCTGGGGGCCTTCCAACGTAAGGTGCCATGCTACCCCTTCCGAAAATTTGGCCGTGTTATTTTAAAGTCAATAATTGAATAAATATAAGTATTTACTTTTATCGCCTTTGGTTGGTATCCCTTGAATAATCACGGTCAATTAGCTTGTTACAACCACGGAGGAAAAAAGCAGTAAGATTAAAAATGCCTCCGTCTAACTCCAGTTTAACCATAACGGTTTTCGTCCAATTTTAAACAATAAAACTGTCTGCAAACTTGGGCGATGGTCATTCTTCCGCCACTCAGAAAATTACGTAAAATACACAATGCCATCTATCAAATATGACGTTCAACTATCATTGTCATCATTATTTCTACTTTCAGTCTTTAGATGGCGTTGCGAGTATCTAAATTGCGTGTGGAATATTTACAACATTTAGTTTGTTTTGATTAGTTTTTACAAAATATTTAGAAGATATCGAATAGAAATGTCAATTTAATTTTGAAAAAATGGTAAAAGTTATTTTATTACAAAAAAGAAGATAAAATAATGACAAAATTTTTAACTGTAGCTGGGGATCGAACTGGCAAATGTCGTTCAATATCGACATTTTGGATTATTGCTCACCCCCTATCGCAAATAGCGTGATAATATGTAGCCTAACAGTTGACCCGGCCTATAAGGATTATGTATGCAAAATTTGAACAGGATTGGTTCAGTAGTTTTTTCGCCAATTAATACCAACGCTCCACCATTTTACTGTTTTATTATATGTATAGATTAATTAACTATCAATCTAATGTTGTGTTTTATGCCTCGTCGTTTCATTTGTATTTTTATTTTTATTTAGCTATTTTTATTTTTATTAGCTTAGTTGTATAAATTGTTTTTGTACACGCTCTGTTCTCTTGTATATGAAGAAGTGCACTGACAACATTAATATGCACTAATAAATTATAAAACATAATAATGTGTCCAGTATTTGTCGGAGATTTATATAAATAAATAAGTATAGTCGATAATATGAAAAGAACCTGTCTGAAAGCCGCCAGTTGAGTACTGAGTTCAATAGGCAGTTAGTTACAGAAATTATGCTTTATGCTAATGCAAGGTATAAAAGGGAAAGAAACTTTTCCCATACACTGCTGGCATGTATTTTTTTTTCTTTTCGCCAAATGTGAAACTTAGGCCATATCTTAAAGGATTGTAAGACAAATCAATAGCAAAAAGAATTATGTCTACCAACCGTAACCAAAGGAGACTATTTAGTAGGTATATTAATATAGTTTGTTTTGAGGCGTTATTTTTCTTAATAAAAATACTGTGTGTCTGATATTTTAAGTTTCCCATTGTTAAATATAGTTTTAGTTTCGGTTTTTATGGTGAGTACGCATTAAACAATGTCAATCACTATCACAACACTAAAGCTTATCTTTTCAATTTATATATCTTTTTTTTACTAGTTTTACTTATGAAAAACTGGGACTGTGAAAATAATATAACAGTAATAACCAATTTAATCTATTTTATCATTGGAAACCTCAACATATTATGTAGTATATTTCCATTTCATTATAATATAACGAAAATAGGTAACGCCTAACAAAAATATACTAGCAATGCTTCTATACGAATCTTTGTTTGGTTACGGTATTCCTGGTATTTGCCTCTAACATATAACCTAGGTTTCATTTCTGGCGAAAATAAAAAAGTAAATCATGCCAATAGTTTGCATTTACCTTTAAGAAAGCCAGCGGCTTCGCCCGCGTGATATTAGGTTTCTCCATACAAACTTTCAACCCCCTTAGGGGTAGAGTTTCGTAAAATCCGGATGTCTACACCCTTTATGGAACCTACCTGCCAAATTTTAAGTTTGTAGGTGTTATAGTTTCTGAGATTTCGTGATTAATCAGTCAGTTAACATTACGACTCATTTTCCTTCTTTGAGAATATACTAAATAATGCCAAAAATTAAAACAACCCAATAAATTTAAAGCATATTTTTTACTTTAGTTAATTTTATTTTTGTAATGAAATAACTCTAGACGGTAAAAAATATAAACTTCAAAAATGACAACCGTCCAATTATAATTTAGGTGTTTTCAAGGCTAGAGTGAATAGGCTCTTAATAAACTAGTGCGCCTCACCATCAACGAATGGATAATTTCTTACCATCAGGTGGGATCGCAATCAAGCACCAGTCTATATCAATTTAAAAAAAAAATATCGTTTTTGTTTTTACCATAATAAGATATGTTGTATAATTATGTTTGACTAGCTTCTGCCAGCGGCTTCGCCCGTTTTAAAGTAGGTTTCTTTATTCAAACTTTGGACCCCCGTTTCATCCGTTTAGGAGGTGAATTTTAGAAAATCCTCTCTTAGTGCTCGCCTACGTCATAAAAGGAAACCTTGTGCAAAATTTCACTCTCCTAGTCACAGTAGTTTCGGCTCTGCGTTGATATGTCAGTCAGTCAGTTTCTCCTTTTATATATATATATAGATATAGATAATACGCCTCACCATCAACAATTGCATCACTGCTTACCATCACGTGGGATCGCAGTCAAGCACTAGTTAATATTATTTAAAAAAAAAACTAGGAAATAAAATATTCTACGTAACCAAATAAAGCCACAGACCAGAAACAAAATATCTCAAACGTACCACAAATAAATATATTCAATCGAAACATATAAATGTAACGTATTCGAAAGGTTTCACAATGTGTCGCAAACGATTGCTCTGACCTCCGACGGTTGTCAATTTGTAAAATTGCTACGTGTCCTGTATACCCCTTGTCACTTGCAAGGTATCGTGAACATATAAATGGTGTTTTACCATAATACTACGGGCCTTTTTCGTTGGAAGTAAGGATTTTTTTGAGGTGAGAATTTATCCAATGACTCTCGCTCTAGGGCGGAGCGAGAGGTCATTTCAGACTTTTACTGGCTAAAACCACACCTGTGTCTTTCAATTACCCTTTGCGTTCTAGGACCGCAGTTTCCCTTTAGAAATTCCTCGTAGTCCTAACGAGCATCAGCAGTACTGAGCCACTACGGTTTGCTGACATCTCTTTGAGGCGCGCGTGGGACACTAAACATCGTCGACAACTCGGGCTCGGTCCTCAGCGGACGGCTGGACGGCGAGCTACCCATTGCTCGTCGTTTGTAAGGCCGATTCGTTTTGGACAAGTCATAATTATGGCGGTAAGTCCCCTCTTTGAGAAGTGGCTGGAAAGACGTCACGGCGTCCTCATTTTCCGGACTTGGTAAGTTTGGAAGGTTCCACCATCGGATTTGTGCAGAAGAAACGCCCAGGTTTCAACATTGTGTAGACCGCCTGGAGGACACGGTGGAGGTGTGCCCTGCCTGGGCGGAGCACAGCCGTATCCTTGTCGCAACGACCTCTTGCGCCGCCCTGGTACAGACCATGTTCCGGAGCGAGGAGGAATGGCAGGCGCTCGCCTCCTTCTACAAAGCAGTAATACTAACGAAGGAGGCGGCCGCACACAAAAACAGGAACTGCCTTCCTCACGACCCAGCCACCGGGATCTCGACCCTGATTTCCAGTCACCATAGGCGTGAGCTTGCGGCAAGCAATGGGTAGCTCGCAGTCCGGCCATCCGGTAACCGTCCTGACCGAGCTAGAGTCGTCGACGGCACGAAGTATTCTACGCGCGCCTCAAGGATATGTCAGTAAAACTGTAAGGGCCCAGCAGAGTCGAAGCCTACTGGGATCATGGGTTGTGCGAAAGAGAACCCAGGGTTCCTGGAACGAAGGCAAAGAAGGAACATAGGAGTAGGTTTTAGTCAGTAAAAGTCTGAGACGCCCTCGCGCTCCGCTCTAGCCGGTTCGTTCGAATCAGTATAAATGTTTCGTATTTTCAACATAATAAAACAAACACGTTTTAACTTTATAAGAATGTTGACTGAAGCCAGTCAAAACTAGTTTTGATTTATAAACATTGACTATAACACAGTATTGTAACGTCATAACATCGTGCCTGTATTTCCCAAAAGGTTAGTCGGAAGTACACCTAATAGTACACCCACATTCCACCAGGCCGGTGTAAGCTCCATTTAACACTGGGTATCTATTGCCATCACAAAGACACTATTAAAAAAATCCAAATAAAATCTTAATAAACTAGTGCGCCTCACCATCAATGATTGCATCACTGCTTACCATCAGGTGGGATCGCAGTCAAGCACTGGTTAATATCAATTAAAAAAAAATAGGATAACCCGATAACACTGATGGAGCGACTGCCTATCAGACCTCCACAACACAGTTACTGAGAAATACTATACCCTTGGATAGACTGATGGTCAGAATTTCTAGCGTCTGTCTTTCTGTACCGACTCGAACTGACTCGACTGTCAAAGATCTACGAATGACAACCTCAAACACCTTCCAACAATTTGTATAACTCTAGGAACGTTTAAAAAAGTTAAGGCGGAACTACATTGGGCTCACGTGAGCCACGTACGCCGATCTGGGCGCGTCGGTCTCCTTACATTTTATATGGCAACTAGACTTGTAAAGCTACATTAGATCCCCGCCACGCAACGCCACGCGACGTGACTCTACGTACAAATCAGGCGTGGCCCACGTGTGCGTCGGTCTAATGTAGTTCCTTATTTACCGTGGCTCTGGAACACCAAGGCCAAATGAAAGAAGCTACGTGGGTTTTATTCAAAAAAAGTCTAATACTCTCGCTCCACCCAAGAACGAGAGAGAACATTTGATGATTTCCCACATAAAAAAAATAATCAGTATTATGAATGTGAAATAATTTGTCACCTTAAAACAGCCAAACTGCTGAATCGTTTTCTACAAATTAGATATCATTATATCTAACGACTCCTTGATCAGGCCAGGTTGTAATATAGTCTGCTGTTTCTAGTTTGTCTATGTTGTGACGTCACAAGAAATATTGGTGGTTGGTGGTCACTGTAACACTTGACATGATGTAAAATATCGATCCTAAATATTTTATCATTTTTAATCGACTTCAAAAAGGAGGAGGTTCTATGTTCGGCTGAATGTATTTTTACAAGCTTTTTATTAACTTGCAATGTATGTATGTAACTATGTTCGGCTCAAATCTTGCAATCCAATTTTGAAGCAGATATCTTCAACCGATTGACCTGAAATTTTATATACATATGTAAATTGCATGACAATGCAATATTATGATGACATGAAGCTGATCTAATGATGAAGCCTGAAGGTGGCCATAGGAACTCGGCAATAAAACAACACAAACCCATCGAGTTTGGGCTCGTTTGATTAGTATTTACGAGTACTTTGATCCTATATGGTGACCACGGTCTGATGATGGAGCTGGAAGGTAGGCATAGGAACACGGCAATAAAACGACACAACCCCTTCGAGTTTGGGCTCGTTTGATTCGTATTATCGAGTACTTTGATCCTATATAGTAACCAGGGTGTGATGATGGAGCTGGAAGATGGCCATAGGATCTCCGCAATAAAACGACACAACCCCATCGAGTTTGTGCTCGTTTGATTCATTGTGACGAGTACTTTGATCCTACATATTTACCAGGCTCTGTTGATGGAGATGAATGGTGGCCATAGATACTCCGCAATAAAACGACACAACCCAGTCGAGTTAAGGCTCATTTGACTTTTATTTACGAGCACTTTGATCCTTTATGGTAACCACGAACTGATGATGGAGCTGGAAGATGGCCATAGGAACTCCACAATAAAACGACACAACCTAATCGAGTTTGTGCTCGTTTGATTCTTATTCACGAGTACTTTGATCATCATTAACAACAACTAACAACAACAGCGTTGTGTTTACGTTGCCTGTTGTTAGTTGTGTGTTTAGTTATTACATTTTCGAGCTACTGGGGTAACTATTTACAAATTAATAGCACAGGCTGGTCTAGTAGATAGTATTTGAAAAAATGACAACGTAGATTTAAATAATATTATACCATCCGACATAAACAAGACATGAGGGATACCTAAGGAGTTGGAATTATTCGTTGGGGCCAAGGTGATGTTGCGTTACAATATAGATGTGTCCAAAGGTCTACATGGTGCCATTGGACAGATTACAGAAATTACGTGGCCGTGCCTCAGACCAATAAAATACTTTTTTATTGGTCTGAGGGCCCTGCTTCCGGAGAGTACAAATGTATGACACTGACATACCATGCGTCCGTATAGACTTTGGTAAAGACGTGGCCTTAAGTAGGGTAAAATCATTAGAAGGTCTTCTTATTGTAGAACTAGACTATTCGAAATTAACCAGCAAATGACCTTGCAACAATGATGCGTTGAATGAGATGAACAGACTGAGAAACCTGTTCAGCGATAACTAAAATGTTAAAAATAAATAAAAATAAAAATAAAACTTTTTAAAAACAAGCTTTTAATTAAATGCGCTAAAAAGAATAAAATAAACTTTTCCTTTAAAACTTTTACTATCAACTTATAACGACATAACACAATTTATATAATATAAAAGCTTGTCGCGAGATTTACCTGTGAAGATAAGCAAGTCAATTAAATAATAATATGATCTGATTGATTTTAATTTTTTAAATTTTCGAACTAAGTAAATACGAGTACCTACTTAAATCTCGCGACAAGCTTTTATATCATAAAAAGTTTTAAAGGAAAAGTTTATTTTATTCTTTTTAGCGCATTTAATTAAAAGCTTGTTTTTAAAAAGTTTTATTTATATTTTTATTTATTTTAAACTTTTTTTATGTGTGTTCTCCGATTTCTCGGTCAATTTTGGACTGATTTTATAATATATTTTTTTGTTTGAAAGATATGGAACAAAACTCATAGGATCACAGCAGAACCGTCGTAACAAGTAAAATTGCTTTGTTTATACGTGTAGTCGATGACTGACTGAAAGAAGAGGGGCAATATATCAAACTGATTTTATGATGAAGCCTGAAGTTAGGCACCGGAACTCTGTAATAAATTAATGTAATCTAACCGTGTTTGGAATTTATTAGAATTGTCATGAGATGCACTCTGGCTATAAGGTATTTAAGTTTGGCTGAGGGGTACTTTTTAGTGGTGGTACAATAACTAAGAAGTTAAATAACGAAGAAACAAAACTATTATAGAAACACCGACTTCCGAAATTAATGTTATTTTGCACTTTTCGGTGTTTTTTTTTACTTTGAAGTCGGTTGTAAGTATGTTTTTTTTGTAAAAAGTTTTTTCATTTTTCTATTGTAAGAATATTCTATGGGAACCTTCCCATAGAATATTCTTACAATAGTGACATCAATGACACCACATAGAAACTAAAATTGAAAGTTCTGCATTGCGGTATTAAAGATTTCCGCGTGATCAGAACATATGCAACAACCCGGAATCAACTATTGTCCGTTGCATGCGGACGATGAGCAAAGGGTAGCTCGCCGTCCGGCCGTCCGGCCATCCGGTAACCATCCAGACCGAGCCCGAGTCATTGACGGCGCGTAGTGTTCCACGCGCGTCTCAAAGAGATGTCAGCAAAACCGTAGGAGCCCAGCAGAGCCGAAGCCTACCAGGGCCATGGGTTCGCTTCCGAAAGGGAAACCCGGGGTCCTGGAAAGCAAGCCAAAGAAGAAACATAGAAGTGGGTTTTAGTCAGTAAAAGTCTGACATGCCCTTCCGCTCCGCTCCGGGCGGGGCCAGTCACTGGCCATGGTCCGGAGCGAGGTGAAATGGCTCCTTCTGCAAAGCAGTAATGCTAGCGAAGGAGGCGGCCGCACGCGTGAGGGAACGGCCTTCCTCAACCCCCAGCCAACGGGATCCCGACCCCGGTTTCCAGCTACTGCAAGCGTGGGCTTGCGGACGGCGAGTATTGGGTAGCTCGCCGTCCGGACCGAGCTCGAGCCGTCGACAGCGTGTAGTGTTCCACGCGCGCCTCAAGGAGACGTCAGCAAAACCGTAGGGGCCCAGCAGGGTCGAAGCCTACTGGGGCCATGGGTTCGCTTCTGAATGGAAAACTCGAGGTCCTGGAACGCGAGGCAAAGAAGGAACATAAGAGTGGGTTTTAGTCAGTAAAAGTCTGACACGCCCTCGCGCTCCGCTCCTAGAGCGAGAGAAGTTATTGGGCGATTTCCAAAATAAAAATAAAAGTTCAGAGAGCAAATTTTTAAATAAAATAGAGATTTATTCTAACATTTTCTCAAAATCGTGACTAATTGGAGTACGTGCGTTACTTCTTCTACAAGTGACTGAACTGCAATGAGTTTAAGTCGCCTTCGAAGAAACGAATACGACAAGTTTTTTCTATATTTTTCTAAAAGACAAATGGCTTTTACAGTGTTTTTGAGTAAAAACGACGCTCAAAGGAACCTTTGCAAAATGAACTAAGGGGTTTTCGAGAAACTCTGTGCTCCAACTAAATTATACTGAGATGAATTGAAAAAACTACGTTATTAGTTCGACCGGTATTATGACGAAGTCCCGGGAACAAAAACTCTGAGGACTGACATAAGCTGTCTATATCAAATCAATTTTAAAACCAATCCCACCCACTAACTGTTTTAACTCATTTTTTTATTACTAAGCTTACTTACTAAGTTTACTAAGCTTAAGAGCGTCCAACCTGAGATACATTTTCAGTTTTTTTTCATACAACAGCTCTTACTTGATTATGACCTCTGAAAATCTGCTCAGTCACTATAATATATTTATAGAAACCTGGCACAATTAATCAAGATTCTGAATGACGTAAATATTTACCAAAAACTTTTACATTTTAAAAAAACACGTATTTTCTGGAACAAGTTTTGTGCAATATTCAAGTGAATTACGGAATTACCGAATGCCAACAGGGCGTTCAGCTGTTATCTCTTTTTATTCGCGTTGCCTTTTTATCAAACATTGAGTTAGACGAATCAATCAGCTTTTAAACCATTCTCAGGCTGACAATAGACTTGTGGGGAAGGGTCCTCTTAATACTGGTGGTTCAAATTCAACTTTCAAAACATATACAATATTATGGCAAGAAAGTATAATAGCTCACACCACAACAACACGTCATCAATGTAACAGCAACCAGTTAACCAACCCGTCAGTACCACGTTTAAAATAGTGTTTGTAAGTCACAAACACTATACAAATAACAGCCACAGAACAAATTAGACCTAACCAGTTATAGCCGGCTGTTAGCGTTCTAATACGGTAAAGTGGCACGGTTAGAACGCGGAGATCTCGATAATTAGTTGGCAATTAGTGTGGGAGACGCGCCATGAACCGGGCAAGAGGTGCGGGAAGAGAGGTAAGTGTGTTAGGACTATGTTCACAGAATAGGTAGTTGCAGAAGGCCGGCTCTATACGTCGATTGGAAACACACAGTAACATGCGTGTTCCTACCCAAATTTTTTGCAAGCGCATCTACAAACGTAGAATACACGGTAGTAGATTCCTCAACAGCCGCAAGAAACTTCATATGCGTAAGTTTTTTTCAGACTGAAAGGGCGGATTTCTGAATTGAGTATTAGATAGATAGATATTATTTATTGTACACCAAAAATACAAATTACAATAGGAACTTAAAATTAATAGGGTGTCACAATGGGCGGTCTTATCGCTAAAAGCGATTTTTTACAGACAACCTTTATTTTTATTTATTTTTTATTTTATTTTTTACTTAAGAACGTCTCAAACCATTCTTAACTGCCAAATTTTGACAGGTTTTCTGGGCAAAGTAGAGTTTGAGTAATTCTCAACTTCGAATGCTTAAATCAGAAACCGAGGGTTAGTGTCTGAATAAAAAAGAAGACTCTATATAAACAAAGATGAGTTTAATCACTGGCCCCACGTGGTAGTAAATGTACATTTAATTTACATCTCGCAGAGAGTGAACTATGTCAGCATTAGCATCGGAAATCCTACACGCGTTGTACAGGATGGTCAACACGAATGTAAGCAACTTTAAATTAAAATGTTTTTCTTATCCAACGATAATAGCCGATATTTTTTTTATTATATTATTTAATCTTCGCAATTTTATATCGTTAATTGGATAATAACAGCTACTTAATCTTTACCTGTTTACTGACTAAAAATGCGCTAACTTCCATCGTGTTTTCTATCAATATTTTACATAATTGATTGGGTATCTTACTTTCAAAGAAACAATCTGATTTTAATATTCTAGATTGACGCCAACACGTCTTTTTAGATATTCCACTGAAAAATTCAGAATCAGTCAAATCTCGTGAGTTTTAGAGGATCAATTAATACGTTACAAAAATTGTTGATAGAAATGTGGTCGTTTCATTTGACGTTAAAAGTAAACAATACAATTGAAACTGAAGTTATTACAATAGTTAGTCTTAGAAACTATTCAAAACCAAATGGGCCCCTAATAAGTCCCTATAACTAAACACACTGAAAAATTTAAGATTAGTCGAATTTCGTGTTTGAGGATCAATTGAGTCGTTACTCAAAAAAATGTTAAAAAATTTATTTCAATTTTTCAATTCACGTTGGAATTTCGGATTACAATTAAGGTCTTAATAACTATCCTTACATATTATAAAACAAAGTAACCCAATGCTTCTGTCTGTCTGTGTGAACGCGATAAACTTAAACACTATTGATTGGATGGATTTTCATGCAGTCTTCACTAATAGACAGAGTGATTCATAAGGAAGATTTAAGTGTGTAAATATACCGCAAGCTTGGGCTTGCGGATGGCGAGCTATGGGTAGCTCGCCGTCCGACCGTCCGGTAACCATCCGGACCGAGCCCAAGTCGTCGACGGCGCGTACTATTGGACGCGCGCCTCAAGGAGATGTCAGCAAACCGTAGGGGCCCAGCAGGGTCGAAGCCTACTGGGGCCAAGGGTCTGCTTCTGAAAGGAAGACTCGGCCCTGGCACGAAAGGCAATGAAGGAACAGGAGTGGGTTTTTAGTCAATAAAGTCTGACACTATCTCCCACTTCGCCCAAGAGCGGGGGATGTCATTGATTATGTAAATATATTACACACTTAAATCTTCCTTAATATTGTAGAAAAAAGCCAAACATTTCAAAGATTTAAAAGCTAGTCCTAATTAATATTCTACCAGAACTCTTAAACCAAAAATGGATATCAAACAACAGAAAAGATTTGCCTCAAGCAAAAATGGTGGCCAAAAAAAAAGTTGAATACTTCCAATTTAGCCACTCTATAAAACCGGCCTTCTGTCCTTATCTATTGAATGCTACGCCTGTCACTTGACAAGATTGAACCGCCATGATTGAGCCAGATTGAGGGCGTAGAATTAGCTGCAATCCCATTGGAAGTAAGATTTGATTGACTCGTGACTGCGGTCTGACAGTTTCTCTGTCAATTGAGATTCTGTTGATTGATGTAAGGAATGGATTAGAGAGCATTGAATAGATTATTATGTTTAGGTTAGACTATTTTGTGACTTTGGATGATGAAGAAAAAACGGCTGAAGGAAAACGGATTTGAAGACACAGGCAAATTTAAAACAAATACCTATTTTTTTTAAGAGATAATATATTGTCAACTGACTTCTCCCGCCCTAGGGTGGAACGAGAGAGCGTGTCAGACTTTTAACGACTAAAACCGGACGCCGAGAGGTCACCGTTACCGATCACTTCCACAAAGACATGGTGGAGCTCCACTCAAGCGACGCAGATTGCCACCGTATTCTCCACCGTGCCCTGAGGGCGATCCGCACAATGGTGACTCTCGGAAGAAATGCTCTTCCACCTGAATCCGAAACAGAAAACTTCTGAACTAATCATGTCCGGTGATGTCTCTTTAGCCATTCCTCAAAGAGTGGATTTACCGCCGCGATTATGGCGTGCTCAGCGCTAGGTTGCGGCAGTCAAAATAAATACCCATAACTACAATTTAACTTTAACCGAAAATTCAAAGCGCATTCTAAAGCATAAAGCATTTTTGATTGTGAAAGAGAAAAATACAACCGCCTACTTGAGAAGAATCCGAATTGAAGATAGCATGCGTACTCGACTTAGCTTTTCATACTGTTCTGAGCATTGAAGCATTTTCTCAAGAAACCCTTTCTTAAAAGCAGCTGCGTGGACCACAAAGAACAAGTTAACCGTAGTTATTCGTTTACACAGTAAACATGGAAAATTTCTAAACAAACACTTTGGAGTACTCTTCTGCGCTACAATATAGTCTTTGTCGTGTCCTCCTCAACCGGAACGAGTACATCTCTAAATTGGTAAAGGATTTTATCAGTTTCAACAAGTTTATATTACAGATTGACGCGAATTTCTACTTTAGCAGTTTCAAATTTGTTTCAGCTAATTCACGTAATGTTAAATCCAAAACTAAATTGGACTCCAATAAAACTCATCCAATAGCTAAATCCACTGAAAAATTCAGGTTATATCGCATTTCGAGAGTTAGAGGATTTATTTTAATAGGTGAATAAATAAATTTCACAAAATAAAGCTCCTCGCTGGGTTTGAACCCACGACCTACAATTCGTTAGTCGGGGCCGTTATCACCGGACCACCACTGTTCATATTAAGCCACCACAATTTCAACAATACAATTCTGAAAAAATGAGTTGACTTCCACAGAATCTTGGCAGCAAAACACCATCCGTTTGTCACAGTCAATTCCATGCACAAGATTATCTTTAAGAGGATATAATAGTGTCCATAATGGGACAGACGAAGGGTTCTGCGAGATTTCCTCCTGCTTGCGACACTTTTGCTTGATATATTCTTGTTTTATGTTAAATATAATGATGTTTTTACGTACTCTGACACTTGAAGCTTCTTTTCAAAGTGGCTTTGTTTGTAAATAGTTCAGGGACATCTGAATCGATATTTAGTTATTTAAACTTCATGCGCAAAAGTACCTGGACTTACAAGCTTAGGTATTCTCTACCTGGGCTGCAGGGTTGTTTGAAAAACTCAAACTAAATCATTACTTACTTTTGAATTGTCTAGGTCGATCAGTAACAAAAAAGGTGAAGCCATTTGCACGTTCCAAAGCATATATCTATATGGAGAATGAAGTGCAAGAAACTCCTAGGACACTCTTTTAAATCAGTAAATAAATAACATTACAAAATTATGGTTTCATCGTTAATGTTGAAATTATACATTTAGAAGAGAGTTAAGGTAGAACTACATTGCGCACACGTGGGCCACGTACGTCATCTAGGTGCGGTGGTCTCCATACATTTTATATGGCAACTAGACTTGCAGAGCTACATTAGATCCACGCCACGTGACGCCACGCGAAGTCGTTCTACGTACAAATCAGGCTTGGTCCACATGTGCGTCGGTCTAATGTAGTTCTAGCTTTAAGATAGAACTAATTGCGCACACGTGGGCCACGTACGTCATCTAGGTGCGGTGGTCTCCATACATTTTATATGGCAACTAAACTTGCAGAGCTACATTAGATCCACGCCACGTGAAGCCACGCGAGGTCGTTCTACGTACAAATCAGGCGTGGTCCACGTGTGCGGTTGTCTAGTGTAGTTCTCGCTTTAAGCGTTACCGCGGCCTTGGCAAAGGGCAAATGATGGAATACAAGTGGGTTTAGTCGGTAAAAAACAGTACCTTTCGCTCCGCCCAAAGCAAGAGGAGTTATTTGACGATTACACAACAAAAAAAAAATAGAGTTTAAAAGAATGATTTGATGAAAAAGGGGTATCTCTAGGGCAAATACTGTAAAATATTTCTGTGCGATAGTACCAACGTAAGTAAACTCATCGGTGATCCAAATATTTAACCAACAAAATATCGTAATATTTCTCCCGAGAGTAAATATATTTCTGTCTACTTAATACATCTAAGCATCCATCATTTATTAAGATATTCGACAGCATTTCACATATTTTGTAATAACTTCAAATATTTTGGCATAACATATAATATTACATTTTTAATTTAACTGTATATTTTTTTCTTCTTTTCCAGTTGATAGTTATCTCCTAAAATAGTTTGGGCTACGTTAAGCAGCATCGGTGGCACTCATCAAGTCCTCCAAAGTGCAAGTGTATGGGCACTTGGGGCACTTCAACGTGTGGCTCATGTTCTGAACAGGGGCATTTCAACTGTATACCTTTCATCCTAAGCTAATCCTTCAGTAAGTTGATCTAATGATTGGGCTAGATGCATCTGGCACTTTCTTTAATGTACCACAATAACAATTACTACTGTTGTGTCGTGATGGCTCAGGGGTTAAGGCTCCCAACTCTAATTCATGAGGTTGCTGGTTCGAAACCGGGCAAGTACCATTGTGAATTTTTAAATTGTCTTTGGTTTTATAGACCCGTCGGATACCCAATGTGAGTGCGGTGCTCGTATTCGAAATATGAGCCACATAGTAGAATGCCCCAAGTGTCCATACACCTGCACTTTGGAGGATTTGATGAGTGCTACCGATGCTGCTATTAATGTAGCCACCTATTGGGCCCAAACAGTTTGACGAGTTTACCATCGAGTCGAAAAGAACAAGAAGAAGAATTTTTTAATTCAAATAAACTTTTCTGAGTTTATCTAGGACAATACTGACACCACGTGCCTCCGAAAGCACGTAAAGCCATTAGTCCAGGTTGAGATTGTGTACAGCTCAGATGCCAGAAAGTCTGACCATCAGTCTATCCAAGGAGTATCAATATTCCCAGTAACTGGGTTGCGAAGGTCTGATAGCCAGTCGCTCCATGTAGATACACGGGTATTCAGCTACATCTAGTTAGACTGGAAAAGGCTAGGGAGATGTACTAAGAATTACTGCTTTATTGTGGGTGCTTTCACGAACATGGAAACTCACATACACACGACACCCAGGCCTTGAACAACTATCCATACAAATATTTGTTCCGTGCAGCCAATCGCTCGGCCACTGCGTCAACCATGCCGGCAAACCCATTTAAATTGAGATTGCTTTATCATAGTTAGTTACAACTTTATAACTAAAGGCGACACTAGACGTCTAAGCCGACGTGTCGAAGATAAGACCATAATAACTAATAGACTAGATAATGTCAGAGTAATAACGGAAGGGAGGCCTTTGCCCTGCAGTGGGACACAACGGGCTCATAATAATAATAATAATGTCAGAGAATTTAATTGGTAATCACATTTGACAACAATTCCCAGTAAATTGAAACTATCAAACTATCTCATAGACAAGTAAACTGTAGCTTTATGAAGTTCAAGTGATGTTCAACTTTAATGTAAGTTATTTAAGTGTTTCTAGATAAGCTGTGCAATGAATATATCCGGGGCATCTTTAAATCCGCGTCAATCACCGAAAAACTTACAGAAAACCGCCTCAGATGGTATGGATATGTTAGCAAGAGAAGCGAGGACCATGTCTTAAAAAATGCACTAAACCTTCCAGAACAAAAGAAAGGCAGAGGTCACCCACCCTGGACCTGGACCTGGATGGACCTGGTGGTCTAGAATCGAGAGAATCCTCAAGTTAGCCCATTTTCCAGAGCCGACAACCCAGGATAGAATATTCTGGCGTCGATTAGTGAGGAGACCCGACCCCAAATAATGGGAAATGGGAACAGGAGAGGACAAAGAAGAAGATTTAAGTGTTTTTAGGGCTCCATACCTCACTTGGAACCTTTATAGGATCATTTTGTTGTCCATCTGTCCGTTTGCACATCTCTCAACATCCATTTTCTCAGGAACGAGTGAAACTAAAATTAAAATCAAATACTCATGTTAGCAGACATGAGTATTTGATTTTAATTTTAGTCTTCATGGAACAGTGAAAAAATCAACTTCTAATGCAACGCAATCTAAAGATAAATGATAAATGATAAATGATAAATGATATTTATTTTGTAAATAGGTTTAAAAAACACTTTTACACGTCAATTTTTTTTTTTCGTCATTTTTAAACTAGATGAGGCCGGTGTTTCCTAGCTGACTACCCTGAGAAGAAACACCGAAACAAACTCAGGGGTCAAAGTCTCTTTTAAAGTCCATACAGTAAATATGTAATGGTCAATTCATGAGAACCATGCAGATTTGTCTGAAATGGTCTTTTGAAGAAAGAACCATACTGATTTGAGTGGACCTGTCCAGTCAGTGCAAGCATTTGTCAGTATTCGTAAAGCTCAACTCAGGACTACTAAGGAGCTCAACGACTTGACGAACAATACCAAGGAAAGGACATTTGGTTAGGCCGCAGAAAATACTCAAATTGCCAGACACATCAAAAATTACTGAAAAGGAAAAAAAAAAAACAATCAACATAGTCCTCACGTTCACAATAATAAAAGGAAAAATATAGGTAGTTTACAAAATGTAATACTTTAGCAAAGTAAACATTTTTGTCAAAAATTAATAGAAGAAAAAAAAAAAAAGTTAAATTGCAAAGTAAAAATAATCTACAATATCGAATTGTAATAAATAATAAAAAGCACAATTGAAATAAAAACAAAAGAAAAAAAAAAAAAAATAAGACAACAGTTGCAGTGCGTACCTACTGGAGCAGGTCAATCCCAAGCCTTTTGGTCCTCAACATAGTCCTTTATAGTGTAAAAAGCCTTTTGGCAAAGTTTTCGCTTTACAAATAATTTAAATTTATTAAGGCTTAGTTGTTGAATATGACTAGGAAGTTTATTATAGAAGTGTATACATTGGCATCTAAATGAGCCCCCTATTTTTTTCAGCCTGGTTGTAGGAACCACAAATTTGTGTTTGTTCCTAGTATTAAAATTATGAACATCACTGTATTTTTTAAACATGTTTATATTTTTATGTGCATACACAATATTCTCGTAAATATACTGTGAAGGTACAGTCATTATATTGATTTCTTTAAATTTATCTCTGAGGGAGTATCTGGGACTTAATTTGTAAATAGAACGAATAGCCCTTTTTTGCAATACAAAAATTGACTGTATTTCGGCGGCATTTGATATGATTTGATTGATAAAGCCGTTTATTCTACTTTAAGCTGTTGATCCCCGCATTAACGCCGGCGTTCACGCGCCATTGTCTTTCTATTGTGTCTCTAATTACGCACTCAAAAGGTTAAGGCGTATATTTTGACACTTGCTAGGAAATCAAAACCTATTGGGTACTTTCAGTTGACTTTGGATCCTGAAATTTGGCATGAAGCAAGGGCTTGTAACACAAGTATAGGAAAAAATCCTAAAACTGTAAAAGCCACTGCAAAATATTGGCATGATTAACTTTTTATCTTTTCGCCAGAAATGAAACCTAGGTTATACGTTAGAGGACAATACGAGAAAGCAATAGCAAAAAGAACCAAATCTTTAAACCGTAACCGAACGAAGATACAGAAGCATTGCTAGTACTTTTTTGTCAGGCATTACCTGTTTTTCTTATATTATAATTAGGACGACTTGAGGACTCGAGTTCTTTACAACACTAAACGCCTTCTACCACACCCGGCGTTATGTACTGAAGCGAGGGACGCAGAATAACTCATTAGAGAAACCTTGTAGTATATTTAACAATGAGAAACTTAAAATATCATACACGGAGTATTGTTATTTAAGAAAAATAACGCCTGATAAAAAGCAATAGCGATCTACTAAATAGTCTCTAACTTCGTTCGGTTACGGTTGTTAGACATAATTCTTTTTGCTTTTGATTTGTCATACAGTCCTTAAAGATATGGCCTAGGTTTCACTATAGGCGACAAGAAAAAAAAATCATGACAGCAATGTGTGACAAAAGTGTTATTTGTCACACAGCCTTGCAGGCCTTGGCCTTGCCTTTGCAGTTACATCATAAAATAATTACTTTTTGAGATTCAGAAAAGTTTTCGAGACTCGATTCGGGAATCGAACTAATATGTAGTAATTGTTAAATAAATCAATCAAACTGCCTGGCTTTTTCCCAACTATGTTGGGATCAGTTTTTTTATATAGAACGTTCCCCTTGACGAGATTTTTTTTGGAATCGGAAATCGTTCAATGACTTCTCCACAATCGTAATATACCACACCACCACAGAGGTCCATTTTGTTAGCAAGAACAAAAGATTGAAGCTAGGATAGACATTAAATACATGGGAAAATATTCATGCAAATACTTCGTGTTCTTGAGAATAAATAAGACCTGAAAAAGAAATGAATAATCCTAAGGAAAACGTGTCAAATGAAAATGAAAAATGTAATTGAATTATAACTCGTTAAAAGTCTGTCTGAGCAAGTCTGACTGAAAATGTAACAAACAAGCTTTATTTGAACAAATTATTTTTCATAGCGCGTAAAAAACGAAAAAACTGGAAGTGCGAGTCGGACTCCAACACGAAGGGTTCCGTACTACAATATTAAACTCGGGTAAAACACGCTGATAAAACTAAGTTTCTTGTATGGGAACCCCCATTAATTTTTAACTTTATAATTTGTAGTTGTAGTGGAAATAAAAATACACATTCTGTGGAAATTCAAACTCTCTCTACCTGTTAAGGTTTATGAGACACAGCCCGCTAACAGCCGGACATACAAACGGACAGACGGACAGCGAAGAGTTAATAATGGGGTCCCGTTGGCACCCTTCGGGTACGGAACCATATTAGATTCATCTTTACTTTACCTCTAACCTGTAGAAATAGGCACGTGATTTCACAACAAAAAAAGGAATAGCGAATTAGTTTTTTAGATATGAAGAATTAATTGACTAAGAAAAAAACTTGTAACGTAAAAATTCTACTTATTAAAAATTTTACAGTCAGCAGACACTACACCCCTATTTTTTAATTAGTACAAAAAATATGAACGAAATCCCAAAATTGTCCACTAAAATTCGTCATAATTGGTAAATTCATAATAGAATCAATCATTCATAACAAGTGCTACTAGAAAATTCTACGCGCAGTGTTTCTCCATTTTGGTCATTTATTCATTCATAATCAATAGCCTGTAGTAGGTACAATATTTCCATAAATTGAGTGACATTTTGGGACATAAACAAACGCTAATAACTTTGCTGTTTATGAATATTATTTATTGAGACTTTACTTAAATAATAATAAGGCCTTTTCTAATAAGCCCTTTAAATATTTGTACTAATTAAAAATTAGTGGTGTATACAGATGAATAAAAAAATTTCTTCGTTAGAAAAAATCTTGAACAAAACATCATACTCCTGTCTCCTAAAAGACTTTTACAACGAAGGATTTTTTTTATTCTAAAGGTCAATAAAGGGGATGAAGATTCGTCAGTTTTCAGACACACAGCTTATTTTATCAAAACTCTCATTACCCTCTCAAGAAGTCAGGATCAAGATTATTGTGGGCGAGAAAATCGACACACAGACGGGATATGGTATTTTATAGTGTATTAGAAAAAAAAAAAGTATACAATTGAGATAGCTTAGGCAATAAATGGTTGGTAAATGTTCATTCCCTCTCCTAGAGAGAGGAGGCCTGAGTCCCAACAGTGGGAACATTAAAAGGCTGATTATGCTTATGCTTAAGCTAAATGTTCATCTATATATACGAGGGTGGATTGAAAAGTTCGCAGCCTGAATATGAAAACAAAATCAGAAGATTTTAAAATTATTTTTATTTTTCGACGTAATCACCACTTTTCTCTATGTACTTCTTCTGATTTCTAAAGCCCTTATACCATTTTCAAAAAATGCTTCGTCTTGGCTCTTCTTCAATCTCTTCATTTGATGAAAATTTCTGTCCTACTAAATGTTTTTTTACATTGAGAAAGAGGTGGAAGTCAGATGGTGCCAAATCAGGCGAATAAGCGGGGTGTGGAAGTAATTCGAACCCACAATTATGGATTTCAGCCATCGTTTCGCAGGACGTGCGAGGGCGTGTGTTGTCTTGATGCATAGCCTTATAATGTTCCTACTGCTGGAGACTCAGGCCTCCTCTCTTATAGAGGGAATGGGCCGTAATCCACCACGCGGGCCCAGTGCAGGTTGGTGAATGTCACATGTCTTCGATTTTTTGGTTCTAGGACATGCCGGTTTCCTCACGATGTTTTTCTTCACCGTTTTGAGAGCAGTGGTGATGAATTAAATTACACAAAGTAATGCGCCTCGCTGAGTTTGAACCCACGACCTAAAACTCGTAAGTCGGCCACCACTGCCCTCACTCGCGTTCTCTTGAGGAAACAACATTTTTTTGGTTAACATTCCTGGGTATTTTTTTTTTCTTAATTTCATTGCGCAACCGACGTAAAAGCATGCAGTAATAAGTAGAGTTTATGGTGGTTCTTTTCGGTGGGTACGAGACCATAATGACTCCTTTCGAATCCCAGAACACTGATACCATTCACTTCGGAGCCGGTGAGCCTCGTCTCCTCCATTCTTTTGTTTATTGTTTTGACTCAGGAGTATTGTAATGAACCCAAATTTCATCAGTAGTAACAAATCTCTCAAAAAAGTTTTGTGGATCGGCTTCAAACAACTCCAAACAATCGCGCGAAATCGTAAGTCGGTTGCTTTTATATTCGGCTGTAGCCTCGGTACCCATCTCGCAGAAACCTTCGAAAACCCCAATTCATTAAGAATTATATTTTAAGTTCGTTCATACCATATGCCTATGATCTCAGCTATTTCTCTGATTTTCAATCTACGGTCCCCCAGTATCAAATCGTAAATTATCCGATGTTTTCTTCAGTACTCGAAAATGATGGCCGTCCACTGCGTGGGTCATCTTCAATGCTTTGCCGACCACGTTTGAATTCTGTTGACCACTTTTCAACGGTACAACCGTATGACGTATACGATGGATCAGATTCTTCTAAAGTCGCCACCATATTTTTGTAAATCTGTTTTGGGGTTAACCCTTTCTTGAACAGATACTTGATAACGGCCCAATGTTCGATTTTCTCCATTTTTTAAAATCGCTTCACTTAACACTCTATCAAAGACTGTTAACTCTTAACCAAAAGTAATACTAAAATGAAACTTTACACTATGACAACTAAAGAATTATTGAATATAATGAAGGCAGAAAGAAATCATTTTTTTAATCATGTCTATATGAGGCCGCGAACTTTTCAATCTACCCTGGTATAAAAGGAGAAACTGACTGACTGACATATCAACACACGGCTGATACTACTGGGACTAGGAGCGTCAAATTTTGCACAAGGTTTCCTTTTATGAAGTAGGCGAGCACTAAGAGAGGACTTTTCAAAATTCACCCCCTAAGGGAACGAAGCGGGGTTCTAAAGTTTGTATGGAGACACCTAGTTTGACGTGGGCAAAACCGCTGGTAAAAGCTAGTTTTAGTTCATAAAATAACAAAATTTATTTCAAAGTTTTCAGCCGTATTTTCACAGTATTACGACATAGTGTCATGTAAACTAAAATGTGTCAACTGATGATCTGACGTCACTATGTTACTTTAATTTTTAATGTTAGTGCATTTGTTTACATGACCAACTGACGTCATGACCACAGAGCAACATGGCGTCCAGCGTTTTCGTCAAAATAAGCGCGAAAATATAAAATGTAAAATTTCAATGCTTTTTATGGCACTTAATTATTTAATTAAACTTCGTTTTTTTTTTTAGTTTTAGTTTATAGACCACTGAAGATCTAAATTAGACACTTTCCAAAAATAGGTATAATAACCTATTGTGTATCTAATCTCATCAGGAAACAAGATAATTTTCGCTAAATAAAATGGCTGAGTTTAAGCGACAAATTGTAAATATATTTACGAAAACAGTTTTCTTTTATCATATTTGGCTATATATAAAATTGCAAATTTAGGGTTTCAATAAACATTACTAAGAAACTTTACGTTATACATCTCGCAATAAAATACTTCAATCAGTGCAACAAATTAGAACGCAATCGGAACGGTATATTTTGCAATCTGCTTCCAGATGTGTACAAATGTAATGCAAATAGGTAGCAACCCGATGCCATTCGTTCCACCAATACGCGATTATTTACACACGACCAAACCTACACATACGTTATAATTATTAGTTCCTTGTAAGTTAATTTTACTTTTTCTTCAATGATATAAACTAGTGTTTCACTGTGATCCCACCTGATGGTAAGCGTGATGCAATCGTTGCTGGTGAAACGCACTAGTTTATTAGAGCCTATTCACTCTAGCCTTGAAGACGCCTAAATTATAATCAGACGGGAAGACCGCAGCAAGCATTTTGTTTATTTTTTCAAAAAGCCGTTACAGACCTGTCTCAAAAATCCACCCTGTATAATAAATACCAAAAACGTCAAGGGCTAAAAATATATAAATATCTCTTTTATTTTAAGGTTATTCATTAGTAAAACACATACTATTAAACTTTAAATAGACATTTTACTCCTTTTTTAATTTGTGTGATAGAGTTGATGAAATACAAAATACAACTCTGTTACACTTTTCGGACTGAACGATTGTCGATAGAAAAGATGAACATCTCTAAAATTACTTCCCAAAAATCGAAATAGAGGTATTATTTTAGCATGATTAAATAATATTCCACAACTATCACTCAACGCCATCTAGTCCCAAACTAAGCAGAGTTTGTGCTATGAGTAATAGACAACTAATAAATATACATATATATACATACATATTATAGATAAATTATACCCAGACAGAACAAATGACCGTGCTCATCACACAAACATTTGTCCTGGTAGTCAGGGTCACTAACCACTAGACCAACAGGCCAATCTAAATGTTAACAAAATGTTAATCTTTACCTCCAAGACATTGCGGGAAGGTCTCATGAGCCACGTCTGAAGGCCTGGAAACCGCTGGCAATGTGCGCACACCTTCTGGTGGAAATACGTTGCGCGGTTGTTGGTGATCATCTGGATTAACCTGGTGGAGATACATTTATAATCAGTTCGTTTTATAAACACATTTTTTTGAGTTTTTTCTGTACAAAGAACAACCACACAAATATACAGCAAAAGATATCATATTATAAAAAATTGTACAAAGGTACTGTTTATTTCAAAATTATTCTTTTTCCAGCAGACCTGCGAAAGGAGAGATTAGATGAGATATAGACAATAGTGTGTAGAAATAAGAGTTTGTGAAATCTTAAATTAAACTAATAAATACTTATATAACTATATATACCTTATACTAATAATAAATACATGATTATCACACAAGAGAGGAAATATAGTGCTCTTTTACTTGGGTCTTAAAGAGTGAAATAGTTTTCAAATAAAGAATGCTAGGCGGAAGAGAGTTCCACCACCTTACTGCATGGACAGAGAAAGAGTAGGAGTAGTAGCTGGATTTATGAAGGGGCGGATTAAGAAGAAGGGGGAAGTAATTTCTGCACTTTCAGAAATTAATAAAGTACCAACATGTGATAAAATTGGGTACACTTACAGTGTCTTAGAACATTTATTAAACAAGAAATTGTTTTCTGTCAAGTACGTCAGTTTGAGCAGTTGTCTGGACCAGACACAACACCCATCTGGTTGGATCCTCCCTTTTCAGTGCGGGTCGTTACAGCCTTATTTGCTACGGGAAGGTTCGAAAGAGTTACCTAGTCTCTGGCACGCAAAGGGCAACTGGTGGGCTTTAGTTAGTAAAAGTCTGACACTCCCTTTCACAGAGCAGCCCCCTTAGCCAAGTTACAACCGTTTCGTTTCTATTCTCTTTTCGTCAATCGCCTCGAGTAGGCCACGCCTCCGATTCCTTTATTCTGACGTCATCTCAACGCTCAGTCACGTGGTCAGACTAAAGGAATAGGAGGCGTGGTCGACTTGAGGCGATCAACGAAAAAAGGATAGAAACGAAACGGTTTTAACTTGGCTAAGGAGGCAGGAGAAGTTATTTAATAACATCCCAACTTAAAAAAAAAGTGTTATACATTTAGGTACTATGAGTAACCTGCTTCTATAAACAAGACGCGGCGACAGTTAACTTCCGAAGTATGTTCTGATATTCAAGGGATTTATTTGTTCATGTGTATTTAGAAAAGAATAAGTTTAGAATCCATAGAAGAGTAGATTTTTTGCAATTTGCATATTTTGGTTGTGAAGTAGAAAATTTCAACAAAAATTTAAAAAGTTCGATTACTCGAAAACAAACAAATTCGGCCCCCGAGGTTCGTAGCAAATTAGCTCTAGAACATTCCATTTGAAGGATCGCACATTTAATTACCGGTCAGGTGACCATGCAAAAAAATTGTTTAAAGTTTAGTAGCATAATCAGCTTTTTAATGTTCCCACTGCTAGATAGAGGAGGCCTGAGTGGCCTCCTCTATCTAGGAGAGGGAATGGGCCGTAATCCACCACGCGGGCCCAGTGCGGATTGGTGACTGTCACATGTCTTCGAATTTTTGGTTCTAGGACATGCCGGTTTCCTCACGATGTTTTCCTTCACCGTTTTGAGAGCAGTGGTGATGAAATAAATTACACAAAGTAATGCGCCTGGCTGGGTTTGAACCCGCGACCTACAACTCGTAAGTCGGGGCCGTTACCGCTCGGCCACCACTGCTCTTAAAGTTTAGTAAATCCTGCAAATAGAAAAGGTCGATTTATCTGTTTTTGAGAGATAGGAACAATTTATTTTTTCTCGAAATTAAGGATAGGTTTGCAAATATCTCGCGGTGAAAAAAATGTTTTTTTTTGTTTAATTCAGTGTGGTGTATTTTTTGAAAACTGTAAGAGGTGTTTCCTAAGGAGTCTCCTCTTAAAAACTCGAATAATCAACATTCAGTATTTTTACCTAACTATGAGGCCCTCATTTTCATGCAACTCACGAAATTTTCAATGACGACCGATAAGTACCTACGTAGAAATTGGAGAGCAGTAAAAATATTCGTCTCAATAAAATTTTACATCGTTTTACAGCTGCATACTGAGGGCATGTTTCGCAGGGAACTCGATAAAATTGATATAAAGTACGTTTTAAAGACGACACAACTGAAGCATAAATTGTAGCAACAGCCACTGTACTGTAAAATTATTATAAACGTGAATTTTATATTGCAAAAAAATATTTTTTGTGTTTATTTCCCACTGCACTAATGTCTTTCTTGCTGTCCACAGCAAAGTTATTCATAGAAATCGCGACTCTCATTGAAGAAAAACGACGCAAGGAGGAGGGACACTAATGTCTAGAACTGGAGCTATCATCATTATGTTTAAAAGAAAGACGTCCACCGCTACCAGGACACAGTCCACACGATACCGTCCATCACGAGATATGTCTTCTTCACAACACATTCTCCAACTGTTGCAACATTAACTGTTCCTTTGATTATCGTATACAACGGATTCCAGCGAATTGGGCTTATTCTTAAAATAAGTAAAATAAAAGCGGTATTCTGGTCACGAATACGCATATAGCTACAACCTTCTTGATACTAAGATCTTGAAACTACCTATATATTTAAAACCGTAGGGACCCAGCAGGGTCGAAGCCTACTGGGGCCATGGGTTCGCTTCTAAAAGGAAAATCCGGCCCTGGTATGAAAGGCAAAGAAGGAACAAGAGTGGATTTTTAGTCAGTAAAAGTCTGACACACCCTTGCGCTTCGCCCAAGAGCGCGAGATCTCAATGGATGATTTTCCTACCTAAAAAAAATCTATATATTTAAAATTAGCTTCTGCCATCGGCTTCGCCTGCGTGAAGATATATAATTATCCCAAGGAATCATATTTCTGGGATAAAAAGTAGCCCATGCGCTATTCTAGGACATTATCTACCAGTATTCCAAATTTCATCCAAATCCGTCGAATTACGTTTGAGCGTGAAAGAGTAACATACTTACACATTACACACGCACACAAAAATTTTCCTTTACGATATTAGTGTGTTATATCATCATCATCATCATTTCAGCCGAAAGACGTCCACTGCTGGACATAGGCCTCCCCCAAGCGTCGCCACAGCGAACGGTCCTGTGCGTCTCGCATCCATCGGACCCCCGCAACCGTTACCAAGTCATCGGTCCACCTTGCAGGAGGCCTTCCAACGCTACGTCTTCCGGTACGTGGTCGCCATTCCAGAACCTTTCGGCCCCAACGGCCATCTGTTCTGCGAGCAATGTGCCCTGCCCATTGCCACTTTAGTTTGGCGATTCTTCGTGCTATGTCGGCAACCTTGGTTCTCCTGCGGATATCCTCATTCCTGATTCGATCACGCAAGGAAACTCCGAGCATAGCCCTCTCCATTGCCCTTTGGGTGACTTTAAGCCTTCTAATGAGGCCCATTGTAAGCGACCACGTTTCGGAGCCATATGTCATCACTGGCAACACGCACTGGTCATAGACTTTCGTCTTGAGACACTGTGGTATATTGGACGAGAAGACACCGCGCAGCTGCGCGCGCGTGTGTTATATCAATACTACATATTGTAAAAAATAAAACATAAATATTATAAATATCAAAGTAACTCTGTATGTCTGTTACGTTTTCACGGAACTAAACTATTGAACCAATTTCGATTAAATTCAGTACGGGGTAAGCTTAAAACCCAAGGAAAGACATAGGCTACTTTTTATCTAGACTCGACTTCCACTTCACAATTCAGGCGGACGAAGGTGGCTTCACAAATACACAGGTCAGGGTGACAGTCAGAAGCTAATATTTTTATAATGTAGAGTAGTCTGGTAGAGTTCTAAACCAGCCGAGCAACGTCAAAAATACACGTGTCTCACGGCAGCAATCTGATACGTGCTCTGAATGATACAATAACAATATCCACAAGTTCAACATAAACTAAATTATGCAAAAAACGCCAACTTTGCAATTCCCAAGGACACTGTTTTACAATAAAAGATTATTATGATAACAATAATGTTAGAATTGTTTCGCAATGTCGAAAAATGACAAAAGCGGCAAATATAAGGGCAAAATTAAATGATAAGAGTATGATTCACCTGGGGATGCGGCCTTGTTTGAAAGAGTTATCTCGAAGCTGCAACGCAAAGGGCAACTGAGAGCAACAAAGGAAAATTATACTATCATAAATTTATACATACTATTTATAATAGTACTTATGTATATTTCAATGATAACTGTATTATTTGTTCTTTTCTTTTTTCCTATCACTTTTACACACGGTGTCAACATCTCTTTTTTTCCAAATCTCCTTTTGCAGGTATGCTGAAAGAGATTTCTGTAGAAATAAGCATCACATTTGTATCTATTTTTCTGATTCCGTCTTCTTTTCTTTTATTATATTATAAGTGCGTACATGAATTGTTAAATACATAAATAAATGAAGGAACACTGGTGAGTTTTAGTCAATAAAAGTCACTCTTGCTCCACCCCAGAGGGAGATATTTGACGATATACCACACCAAAAAATAGAAAAATTTGATTCACGACTTAAACTGCAAAGCAATAATATGAAGGCCTTGCCAAACTTAAAATTTCAGTGACAAGACAGAGATTGCAAACACAGTGCCTGTGTGGAGCTCCTTCACAGGAAATGCGTCACCTCCTTTCCTGCTCACTCAGCATGCACAACCATCTGCACCTTTCACGACTTAAACGAAGCCAAAGACAGAGATATCCAGATCTACATATTGGTCTGACAAATTTTGAGTCAAATCAACACGATAAAAGTGCTTCCGAGTCGACCGGTCCTGCATTTCTCACACTTAAGAGGGTCCTTTTCCACTCGCCTATCGTCAACATGGAACATAGTTTAAAAGCTTGTGTCCAACGTGATGTTTGAAAAGAGAGATAACGCCTGAAAACTCTGTTGGCATTCGGTAATTCCATGATTTTCTCGAATATTTCACAAAACATGATCCAGGAAATACGTGTTTTTTTTAACCCTTAAGTAAAAGTTTTTTAGAAAAATTGTTGTCATTCAGAATCTCGATTAAATTTCAAAGGCTTCTAATGATGTACTTTTTTATTTTTTTATTAAATGAGTACATTATAGAGGGCCAAATTTCACGTAAAATAGCAGATTTTCAGAGGTATTTACTAGATTCGTTTTACACAAATTTATGTTTTTATTTCTATAGAAGCCTAGATAATATCTACAAGATAGTTGTGTAGCCAAAATATCTAGAGAAAGATGTGTAATAATATCATAATCAGGTAAGAGCGGTTGTTTGAAAATTTACCTCGAGAAGGACGCTTTTAAACTTATATATTGTACTATTTCACCGGTATTCAAAAATTCTGAAGACAATCATTTGAATAGACCCAGGTCTTTTCCAAGTGTCGCCACATCAACAGGTCCGATGCGTCTCGAATCCATTGGATTCCCGCGTCCTTTACCAAGCCATCGGTCCACCTCATAGGAGACCTCGACTTTACGTCTTCCAATACACGATCGCCACTTCAGAACCTTTCGACCATCTGCCCTGCGAGCAATGTACTCTGGTGTGGTCTCACTGGCGATTCTTTCATATTTAGTAGCTTTTAATATTCCAAGCCGAATACTCTTAGTCAGATCACGTACAAGATATACGCAAAAAAGAGTTATGATGGCTAAGTATTAGAACAATATTGTGAGGAAACGGCTAACGTATATATCAACCAGATAATATGAGCTTGGAATATAAATTATAAGATAGCTTAAGATGGATACAAGAAAGGGAACGCATTGACAGATTAAGATCTCTTATATGAAATTTGAACAACATTGACCCTGGATTGCTTTTGGAAGAAGACATATTATTCAATCCATTAAAATTGCAACTCAATTAGAGCTCATTCACACAAGCGGCATGTTGCCAACGGCAAAGGTAACTGCAGCCGTCGACATGTCGGCGGCAGCTGTTGACGCGTCGATGGCAGCCGTCGACATTCCAACTTTGAAGACAAGATCATCGTCGTGTGTGTCAACTGTCACTATAGTTCGACGGCTGCAGTTACCTCTGCCTTTGGCAACATTTTTTTTTTATAGGTGGGAAATCATCCAAATGACTTCTCGCGCTCTGGGTGGAGCGTGAGGGCGTGTCAGACTTTTACTGACTAAAAAAGGTTAATTGAAGGATACAGGTGTGTATCCTTCAATTAACCTTTACGTTCTAGGACTACGAGTTTCCCTTTCAGAAATTCTCCGCGGTCCTAGCTAGCGGGCATCGGCCCTGCTGGGCCCCTACGGTTTGCTGACATCTCCTTGAGGAGCGCGAGGATCACTACGCGCTGTTTACGACTGGGCTCGGTCCGGTTAATTACCGAACAGCCGGACGGCGAGCTACCCAGTGCTCGACGTCCGCAAGCCCGCATCTACCGTGGCTGGTATTCGGGGTCGGAATTACGGCGGCTAGGGCGTGAGGACCTTCGTTCCATCCCGCGTGTAGCCTCCTCCTTCGCTAGCATTACTGCTTCGCAGAAGGAGGCGACCGCCTGCCATTCCTCCGTTGGCAATATGACGCTCGTGTGTATGAGCTCTTAATTTGCAGTGGGCTTCAAGTCTATCCGAAGGCAGCAAAATAACATTATTTTACATGGAGTGACTGAAACCCCTTGACAAGACTAGTATTATATTTCCTTGCTTCTGACCATCCGTATCGATCGTCAAATGATAACCAGATCCAACGGCTTAACGTGTTTTCTGAAGCATGGAGGAATCTCAGCATTTAAGACGACCTTGACCTTGGCAATCGTTGCTTAAACTTGGACAGACCTGTGCGATTGTTATTATTTTAGCAACGAACTCCTATAAAATTGCATCTACAGCAGTAGACATTGCGGAAAAATCAGTCTCATTACCAAGGCTTGAGATCCTTTATGATTATGGCTGATATAATACCTGAGGACTCTGATGTAAGACGATTATGAAAAATCCCGCGCAGAACAATGATTTCGTAATTTATGGATCACATTTATATCTTGAACTCTACCCTAGTGATATAGAATAAATCCTAGTGCGGGACGATGTATTAAAATAACTTGCAGGTTTTTTAAAAAAATCCTTGCACAACATAAACGTGGATTTACTGCTAAAGCATATATTCTAGTACAAACAACTCAAAGAAAAACTATTCAGTGACAAGAAAAGAGCGACCTCCTATACAGGATCGCAACAATGGCAACAAAAGCACTAAGTACGCTTTCTGCATTCTTTTGTATTGCACGCATCAAAAAAGGCTATTTATCAACTCACGTTGCTTTGTCGTGCGGGATTTTCTCTCCTCTCTCCACTTCGAACAGAGGCACCACAAACACCGTCTTTGCGAAAACACAACCAGAATCCCTTTTCTTGTCACCCATCAACTTCCTAATCATTTTCAGAAATTTCGGCGCCAAACCACGACTCGGCACCATTTCTATATCAGACACTAAGAAATAATTGGTCGTCGATGCATTTCTTGCAACATTTCTACCAACGTTTATTGGATACAACATTGCTGTTGATTTTCTATACGTTAATATATCTGAATTTAGACCAGAACAATCCTCGAACTTCAAATTAGGCGCAGTTAATCCTGAAGCCGGAATCTTCAGCATCATTTTTTCTATTTTATTCTTCCTCGCCCTCTGAATGTATTGCGCCCGAGTTTTGTTATTCAACTTACGATAATTTTCTAATTTTTGTCTCATCAATTCTCTTGGGTCCCTTTTTGATGCTGAAGCTACAGTTGTTGTCATGGGAGGAGGCGTAAAATACTTCCGTCTCTCTTTCAATGATCTTATTTTCGGCTCTGTTTTTGTAGGGAAAAATAAATGTACTGAAACTTTAGCCATCATCGGATAACAATAACACAGCTGCTCTAATATTTGCATTGCAATGTCTAAGTCATAGTTAGGTACGTATACAGCGAGGCTGATAGGCCCATTCCAATACTTTGCTATTTCCACTACATGATAAAGAAATTCAGGCGTCGCTTGAGTGGCATACGTCACTGCGTCAACCTTGCTGATATTCGCGAACGCCATTCCTTTAATGGCATTATAAATAACTCTGTAGTGACTCCTACTTCCAGTTTCTGGGGACGGAAGTACAGGGAATGTGCCCCACTTGAGTCTATTTGGAAGGCCATAGTTAAACTGGCAATAACTTAGGTTCCCGGGCTGTCGACCTTTGAGGAAGGCGCCTGGTCTGTAGTCAAAGTCACCGACACTCCGTTGTGGCTGTGGGTGCTCGTGATGCCGGGATGCGTACATCTGAAGTATCATGGTCAGAGTGAGTATGAAGGCAGCTGACAGAAGTATGGTCGAATGCTTCCTTGTCAACCTGAAGGAGTAAGCTCCGAATATCCGCAGGCATCTCGACATCTTTATCTTTCATCGTTTATATTTGTAATGCTCTTCCAGTAAACATGTTTCTCACTAGTTCACTACGCAGGCAGTAGACACAGAATAACACCATACATTTTTTTTGTCTTTTCTTGTTATGTTATGAGCTAAGAATTTTTGTAAACAACACATCACACAATGACATCGAACGACGAAGCTTACAGCAATTTGGTTTTCGCACACAAATAACAGTAGAAAATTCTTCACAACATGCTTGAATTTTAAAGATTAAAACTAATTCACTAAAGAATTATCTTAATAGTTCATTAAGATTATAAAATAATGTTATTTTCTTATAAATTTCCAGACATTCCATTACCGTATAACGTCTTATTTTGACAGCTGGCTGCGCGCGCCGGTGACTGACATTCTGCGCAACTGAGAAATCAATATTCCCGCCATGCTGCTACCTGTGCGTTCTCGATTACCAATTTTAAAACCCAATCGAATTGGACTAATCCTGTATTTTCTAATCATTGATACAAAATACTTATCAATACTATAAAAGAAAAATTATAATTGAATTTTCTGATCATTATTTTAATATGCTAATCTTTTATTATTTGTAACTTGAAAAACAATATTCCAAAACGTGAAACAGAGAACGATAACTTTCTCATTATTTATCTTGTTTCATGTTTATATGTCCTTAACCCCTTTAGCGCTTATTTCCACAGTCGTACATATGTTATGTTATTAAATCGATATGTTGTTTGCATGTTATATTTTTAGACTGCCGCAAGTTAGTTCACGAAGATTTTCTATGACATACTTACCTGCAAAGGGTTGACGAGGTCGTCGTGGAAAAAGTTTTCTACCTATGAAATTGAGAAGTTCAATTTCATTTTCACCAATGTTGTGTAACTACTTACTCTTGATACGATTCACGATCGAATTAAATAAAATACAACGTCTTGTATACCTATGGATATTTAATTAATAACAAAAACGAAACTTTTAGTTTCAATTAACTTACCATACGTTACCAGTGGCTATTGACCAGCTGTAGTTAATTGATATAAAAAGTTTAGATTTTTATTTTATCCTCATTTATGTCGATACATGTTACGTCAGCCGAGTTTCGCTAATATGGAACAAGCATGCCATTTTTGATTTTCTTAATAAAATCATTTATTGGCTTTAGTAAACAAAGATGGAGAATTTTTAAATATATTATGAAGCTTCAAAGTCGTCCGATATTAATTCTGACCTTAAACTCCATGCACACAGGTTTTTTTTTCCGGTGGGAAAATCATCTTATGACATCCCCCGCTCTGGGCGGAGCGGGAGATAGTGTCAGACTTTTACTGACTAAAAACCCACTCCTGTTCCTTCGTTGCCTTTCGTACCAGGGCCGAGTCTTCCTTTCAGAATCAGACCCATGGCCCCAGTAGGCTTCGACCCTGATGGGCCCCTACAGTTGCTGACATCTCCTTGAGGCGCGCGTGAAACAGTACGCGCCGTCGACGACTTGGGCTCGGTCCGGACGGTCGGACGGCGAACTACCCATTGCCCACCGTCCGCAAGCCCACGCCTACGGTGGCCGGAAATCGGGATCAGAATCCCGGCGGCAGTTGGGGCGTGAGGACTTTTGCCTCACGCGAATCCACACAGGTACGGTCGCCAAAGAATACGGTAATTTTGCAAGAGAGACAGATTTAAACGTATTTTTGTAAAATCGTTATATTATCTCATTTGCTTTTCTACAAATTTTGATTTTATTTTTGCAGCTAGTATTTTATTTTATACGAATTTATCGATAAATTGAATAGATAACAAATATTTTTTTCTTGCTAAAGATATTTATTGCTCATAAAGAAATTTATGAGAACAAAATTTAAAACTAAGGTAAACTAAATCATACTTCGACAATCGGAATTATTGTAAGTCTGTGTTACTATTAAGTAATGTACAGAAAAAGCAATTTATTACATGATTCACACTACACAGTATTCAAATTTATTTGGTTAGTGGGTATTCCCAAAAATAATGTTATTACCAACTAAGACAAACTACCTCGTAACTTTTTTCTATAATATAATCCTGTAGCCAATGTACATCATCATCATCGTCATCACATCATCTTCCTGCCCTTGTCCTGTGTTACTTGAGTTCGGCAAAATACGTTTTTTTCTTCCATTCTGCCACCCATCACTGTATCCTAACTCCCTTTTCTTTCATATCACTCCTTACAAAATCCATCCATACATACGATGTGATAAAAAATTAATAAAAAAATAAATAAAAAAGATAATCATGTTATATTGAATATGGCTACCTAACTAACCTTCGCATTCACACCTTTTAAGAGTTACATAGTAAACTTTGAATGTTCAATTATAAACAGCGATAACAATAATTTACAGTTGGTTCGTAGTTATTTAATAGTTTGGGTTCTGTTTTGTAAATGGAAATTGATTTCTTTCAGTAGTTATTGGTTTTCTTGCGGTAAATATTTTAGAAAATATATAATATAAAAAAAAATATTATAAATAAAACAAGCAGTCCTCTTGTTATGGATACGAATCAGTATAACCTCGTAAGGCCCAACCTAAATTTAGGTCGATATACATTATTTTATTTTTATTATTTATTACGACCCAATGTACTAAAAATAGTCGTGAGTAGTTGCGGCCTTGTCGAGAAGGCTTACTCGATGTATTACTGCAAAAGCATCAGAATGCGTGACATCCGCATTGTAAACAAAGCGACTGTATCAAAAGTAATAGACAAATCAAAAGTAAGTAATGATGTAATTTGAGTTTTTCAAACGACCCTGCAGCCCAGGTAGAGAATAGCTAAGCTTATAAGTCCATGCACTTTTGCGCATGAAGTTTAAATAACTAAATATCGATTCAGATGTCCCTGAACTACAAACAAAGCTACTTTGAAAAGAAGCTTCAAGTGATAGAGTACGTAAAAACATCATTATATCTATATACATAAAAGGAGAAACTGACTGACTGACATGTCAACGCACAGCCGAAACTACTGGGACTAGGAGCGTGAAATTTTGCATAAGGGTTCCTTTTATGACGTAGGCGAGCACTAAGAGAGGATTTTACAAAATTCACCCCCTAAGAGGATTTCGCGCTGTTTCGCGCGCGCCTCAAGGAGATGTCAGCAATTGTAGGGGCCATCAGGGTCGAAGCCTACTGGGGCCAAGGGTCTGATTCTGAAAGGAAGACTCGGCCGTGGTACGAAAGGCAACGAAGGAACAGGAGTGGGTTTTTAGTCAGTAAAAGTCTGACACTATCTCCCGCTCCGCCCAAGAGCGGGGGATGTCATAAGATGATTTTGCCACCGAAAAAAAAAAATAGAGGATAAAATGGGGGTTCAAAGTTTGCATGGAGATATCAACTTTCACGCGGGCGAAGCCGCTGGCAGAAGCTAGTCTATACATAAAAGGAGAAACTGACTGACTGACATATCAAAGCACAACCGAAACTAAAACACGACTAGAAGCGTGAAATTTTGCACAAAGCTTCCTTTTATGACGTAGGCGAGCACCAAGAGAAGATTTTTCAAAATTCACCGCCTAAAGGGATGAAATGGGGATCCAGAGTTGTATGGAGAAACCTATTTTCACGCTTATAGTCCTAGTAGTTTCGGTTGTGCGTTGATATGTCAGTCAGTCAGTTTCTCCCTTTTAATATATATAGATACAGTCGCTTTGTTTAAAATGCGGATGTCACAGTACACGGCAGTAGCTAGATCTGTAAAAAAAAAACTAAATACTTTCTAAAACTTGACACTGGCTATAACATTAGTATTACTATATGCGAAACCCGTAACACGTGTCTAGTATTTTTATGTAAAGAATCTATGTACAATATTTCTAACTATATGTATATTTTTACTCTAAATAACATTTTCTTTTTATGCACCTACCATATTGTCTCTTCACCACCCTAGGTTGACTGGTAGAGAATGCCTAAGGCATTAAGTCCGCCTTCGTACTTTGTGTTGCATGAAGATTAAATAAATAAATAAAATTTCATAACTGTATCATGAAAAATCACAAAGTTATAAGCTTGTTATGTTACCTGATGGTCCGCACAAATTCATAGTCACCGGGCCATCCAGGTGACTGAGGGATTGTTTTGCTCCCGCATCCAGCTGTGCGCTGACACTTAATGCCCGCAATAACCTGCCGTGATCTGTGTTGTACTTAGTGTCGATGGTGTTCAACTTGTGACATTTTTTAAACATTTTACTAAAAAAAAATAACATGCTGTAAAAATTATTGAAATCGATTCAGTTACTGACTCTGAACAAACAAATTATTACTCTGAATAAACATAAATATTCTTCTATTAAACTATGTTGAGTACACAAATCGTGTGAAACCAGAACAAAAAAAAAACAGAAAGCTAAAAATTACAGTACCGACCATCGACCATGCTACCTACACCACCAGTCTCAGTCGCTGAGTGACAGACCACACGACATGAACTCAATTTAACTTTGTTTCTTTCTGCGTTCCACAATATGTTAATATGGACATGGCGGTATGAATAGTTGAATACATTTGAATATTATTCAATGGAAACTTAGCGTTGGAGGTGCGAGGCTGTGCTGCTGGACATAGCACTTTAAGTTCGTCTAAGTATTTTTTTTAGGTGGAAAATCGTCCGATCACTTCACCCGCTCTTGGGCGGATCGGAATAAAATATTACAAAGTAGATAATCCTCCTCCTTGCGTCATACTCCTCAATGCTGAGGGTCGTGACCTCCCTGCTTCATCAATTTCATTCGAACGACATTCCTCCATCAGTTTCTGTCTCTGGCGGTGTGAAGGGCATTGTATAGCGTAGAGTGAAGACCGGTGCTAATCTGATCAGACCAACGTATTGGGCTGCGTCCACGAGGACTTTTCCCATCCACTTCGCCGATCACGATGAGCCTTTCGAGGTTGCCACCATCTTTCCTTGCAATGTGATCGAAGTAAATAATAATAATCATTTAATTCAGACTACAATGCACCCATATCATTAGTTAAAACATAAAAATGACTGTTAGTATCCTTAAGAATATAATAATTTTATTATAATTTAATGTCTGACATCGAACCTCACACTATCCACGCAGTATGTAGGACATACTCGTAGATGTATGAAGTCCGATCGAGTGACGGCGCAGCTTTGCAACACGCTCAGGATGCCGTGAGAGTTGACAAGCACTTGCTTTAGGTTTGAGGCAGACCGCTTTTGGATGATGGCATGAAAGCCACCAATCCTTGCCTCAGTAAACACAAAACAAACAACAAATCAAATCAAACAATCAGCTACAAAGCTGAGGCAGCCCCGCCAGCATCCTAAGCGCATTGTTATACTGCACACGCAGGGCGTTGTATGGCTTTTGCGTATACCTACCCCACAGACTACACTTCTAAAGCAGATAAATAATAGTAAATAATAATACTTTGCAATTTTCTTACATATAAATAAAAAAAAACAGTATCTAACATAAATAAACACATAATTGTTCTGTCAGTTACATTCTTGAAATACGGAATCAGAATAAGTTTAGTCAATCGACATCACCTGCTGGACTTAGACATCTTCGCTTCGTTGCATCTACCTATCCTGTGCTGCTATCATTCAACAGACTCCCAACCGTTCTTTTTGTTCCTTTGTATGTCATTTCTACTGTTCATATTATTTACAATTCTGCGGGGCTTTGAGCGAGAGCTGATTTACAATTTCATCATCATTACATAGTATAAAACAAAGTCGCTTCCCGCTGTGTCTGGCCCTAGGTATGCTTAGATATTTAAAACTATGCAACGGATTTTAACGCGGTTTTTTTTAATAGATAGAGTGATTCAAGAGGAAGGTTTATATGTTTAATACATGCATAATATAGTAGAGCAACACTGATTATTTTGGAGGTTTGTAATGTGATGTCGTAAATAAACACATTTTTATGCGCTTACATTGCAAACGCTGGCTGAACCCTAGATAGATCAAAATAATGTACTACAGTACTGTATTCCTTAAAAAGGTCTACAAAAAAGTCAGATGGTATATGTCTATCTCTTAGAGATAACCCACAATAACCATTTTTTACCTTTACTTTTTACAAGAAATAATGGCTTTTTACGAAGCGATTTTAAGCAAGACAGCATTAATCCTTATCCAATTAAGTACATTAAATACATTGTGCATTTTATATAGATCAATATGGCTCTTTACATGTAATTTAAATAAATATTTTCGAAGACATTACAGATTTAAAATGCAGGGGCATAGCGGTTGTTGAGTGTTTTTCACATGGCCAATTACATACATATGTCGGCGCCAGGATGCCGATCATCATTGAAGCTCTGTCCAGAGACTATGTCTTGTGGGCGATGGCTGGGTAACGAGCAATAAACAAACTATTTAAGATCACACAACTGATTTATTATGAGGCAAGCTTTAGGTATTCACTTTACACAACGAGCAGTGAGACAGTCCCCGACACTTAGACGTTGTACGCACGGCTGCCGACAGAGGAATGAGCCACGGACCTCTGCGGTCGGCCCTTTTATCTACTCGGTTCGTGCAAACGTCAGCGCGGATTCTGTCAAAGTGACATGTGTCACTTTTCACTTGGCTCGTTCATTCGTTCTCAAGCTTCCGTACTATTGACTTCACCGACACGGCCATCCTGCGGAACACACGTCCCTGTGTGTTAGTCATCATCGTCACCTCAGCTGGAAGATATCCATTGACGAGACGTCCCAACAAGACATCCGTCGCTGTGTTCATCACCACCAGTTCACCACCTCAGCCAGAAGACGGTCCACTGACGAGACTTCCAAACAAGGCGTCGGTCTCTGTGTGTTGATCTGAAACAAAATACATCTCGCAGCATCATATAGCTCGGTCACTCCTGACAAACATCAGGAACTACTCTCGCACACACTAGACATCCTGATCATGAGTGACTATGTATAATGAAATTCCCAATCCAACCATAAATCCAAATCGTTTACGCACCAACGCAAACGTGGTTAACTCGCTACAGGCGTCGCACCAACGACTCCTCTCGTTTACGCACCAACGTAAACGAGGATAACTCACTATAGGCGTCGCTACAACGACTCATCTCGTTTACGCACCAACGTAAACGAGGATAACTCACTAATTGCGTCGCTACAACGACTCATCTCGTTTACGCACCAACGTAAACGAGGATAACTCACTACAGGCGTCGCTACAACGACTCATCTCGTTTACGCACCAACGTAAACGAGGATAACTCACTAATCGTTCCTTAATTCTAAAGCAGCAGTGATTAAATAGTGCCATGATCACTTTCCCCACCTACTTCCTATACATCTAATTCAACCGGAACCTCATGTTCTATTATCCCTCTCTTTGTAGGCCATAACAACGTCTGCCCCCTGCGGGAATCGAACCCGCAACGCGCAGCGCAGCAGTCAATCGCTCAACCACTGCGTCAACCGTAAATTATGAAGGTTCAACAAAACTTGAGATGTATCGAAACTCTAAATTTCTTTTAACTAGCCTACTAATTCTCACTACTGTTCATAGTACTGCTAAGTTCAATTAAAGAAAATAAATTAACATCAAAATTTCTATATCGTTTCAATATCAAAATCAATAATCAGAAAATTTAGAGCATAACCGTGAATTAATTATCATGGTAACTTCTCCACCAAATCAATCAAACTAATCCAAAACACTAATCATTAATCTCTGCACGTGATCTCTGGCTACTAATAGCCCAGTAGGTAACCTCTAGTCAACCATTCCTGCGCATCCCTCCAGGATTGCCAAGTCTCTCACGACTTAATGGTTTCCCACATTACGTCCCAGGTTTGATCGCAATACCGGGTACTCACGGACCACCAACCAACCACTAGATACCGATTTCTATTAAGCTACGGCTACAAATCAAATCTGGTATAGTCCGATCATCATGTAAACTTAATAATCTCATTATCTCTACTACTTTACTCTACCCCAATTTTATCAGTTATGCGCTGATTTTCTTTCTCTCTCTATTACTTCAAATTAATCTTTAAATGGATCTTACTCAGTTTACTTGCTCTGCTCGTATATGAAAAAGTCTCTTATCAAAAATTTATCAACTTCCGCCTTCGTCAGTTATGCGCTGATTTTCTTTCTCTCTCTATTACTTCAAATCTCTATTGCTTCTCTATTCTCTGACTTCACCGACACATATATGTCGCTCTTTCAAGAGTAACCTCAAAAGAAAATATGTTTGTATTGTCTAATGACAAAAAAGCTGTGAACGTGTTATATAAAGACATTCTGTAGTATATTTAGTATCAGATTTGCACCCGTGCGAAGCCGGGGCGGGTCGCTAGTAGTTCATATAAAAAAGCCAATGAAAATAAAATATCTATTCATTAATGAACGACTTCGATTCTGACGCCTAAATACCTTTCTTTACCTTTAAGCAAATCCAATTTTCTAATTCTTTCGTGATGTAAGAATATTAAAAAAAACCGCGCAAGTGCGAGTCGGACTCGCGCACTGAGGGAAACTTACCTCTGAAAACAGTTCAATTCCCGAATTGAGTTACGAAGATTTTTCCGAATCGCAAATTTTTTTTTTTTTTTTGTGATGTAACTACAAATTTACAGTTTTCAGATATTTTCCTAAACTTGTCCTATGAGACCTTACTTCATGCCAAATTTCAGGATTCTAGGTCAACGGAACCCTATGAATTTTGATTCTCTTAAGAGTGTCGAAATACACGTTTATTGCGACATAAACGGCTGTATCTTTTTTTTCGTTAACTCTGAAGTTTTATTTTTTCACAGCTTCAAGGGACCACAGACCTTAGTATATGGTTTTAATTTCGACTCGATACCTCCACGCGTTCCCGATATAAAGGGTCTTGACAGACACAGACAGATGGACAACAAAGTGGATAGGATTATAAGGATTCCGTTTTTTCCTTTTGAGGTACGGAACCCTAAAAAATTTTCTGTTTTCGACATGAAATCGAATGTATTTATTTTATTTTTTAATCGTATATAATTAAATTAATACATGAATAACGCCTTTTTTTTCACGGGGTTAGATAAAAACTTCTGAAACTTTATATAGCCATATACCCGTCTGGTCTAATATTCTTATTAATCAACTACTTAGTCAGTACAAGTCTAACACGCCCTCTCGCTCCACCCTAAAGCTAGAGAAGTCATTGAATGATTTCATACCACACAAAAATATTGACAGTTAATTTATAATGTTTAACAAGTATATCCTTATCATTCTTTCCTCAGTATAGGAAACTCCTCGATACCCAATACACAAATTTGATGCGCTATTTGACATTACAAAATTATATTCCACTGATTTAGAGTTTTCTGTCTACATAACTTTCTGAATTACTGTTCCAGATTGTAAAATAAACTTCCAATAGCTGTCGAAGATAAATGAATCAAAACCTGATTTGAGCCCTTCGCTTATTTAAATCAACTCTCAGAATGATACTAACTTATATTGAAACAAAAATCACTCAATCCACAACAATCCAGAAAGAATAACATTTAACTTTTCTTTGGCAATTGGCGTAAAAGAAATGCAATCTCTTCAGTATTTTTCTTTGTACGAAAGTTAACACTGAAAGAGCGAGGGCCGTAATAGATTTTAATTATACCCTCCTTCAGAGATCGCTGGCGAAATTGGGAGAAAGTTCGCAGTATAATTGCATTCAACTTTTAATGAGAATTTAGCAGTTAGAGGGTTACAAAACACGCCACACCCTGTTTTTGGAACAATTCACGTTTCAATGTTCAGTTTCAGACTTGAAAACATGAAGAACGGACTCAAAGAAAAATTTAAAAATAACATTTTAGTGAAACCTTTATATAGAAAGTTAAAAAATGGTAATAAAGTCAAGCCTAAACTGCTCATTGACAGCCGTTTTAAACTAGATGGCAATGAATTCAGTGTCAAAAGAAATATACTAAACACTTACGGTGGATTAAGTCGACAAATAAACAGAAAAGAGAAAAGAATAATTCTTTGCGTCTCTCGTGAGAATGAATATAAGAAACAAGAACAGAATAGATTAAGTGAAGATCGTAATATGTTAAGTAAAGTAGAAACCAGAAAGGCTAATGGTGAAGTGGACGGAATTGAAGATAAGCGTAATGAAATGGTTCAAGCTAATACTGAAGTTGAGGTGGTTCAGAAAGTAAGTATTAACTAGAAGCGAATTGAATATTAAAAAACTAATATAAGTTCTAGTAGCGTCTTACTTTGCTATTCCGTAATCATATTCTAACAAAGTTCTTTGAAATACTGTACAAGGGTACATATTTATGCTCATGTTTCTTTATCTTTGCGGTATTCTGTAGAAAGAATAAACAAAGTTATAATTAGTTTGAGTTTAACTTGATAATAACCTAGACACCTACATCAGTAAAGCTTAATTAAACCCTTGAATGATTTACGCATAATTACAAATTATCAATCATAACGTAAAGTGTATTTTACCTCACTGTACACGGGATGTTTATGGGTTGACTACACCCAGAGAGCATACAATGCTCTGCTGGTCTAATTTAAGGCGTAGAGTCCCTTAAACATCTGGCCGGATAGAGCCACGCTGACCTTTAAATCCTTTTTTTTTGCGAAATATTGATTGATTTGTTTTTTTTTTAAATATGCTATGTACATTCTGAAGAACCAGCATTTTTTTATGTAAACCTATTTCTAAAGATCAAAGCCGTTTGAAAGGAGTAGGGAAAACAAGTGAAAAAATATATTGTCATTATTTTTTTTTAGCAAACGTATTAATCAAACGAAAAAATCATATATATGTTGATAATGTTGTACACGAACCTATAATAAACATATTTTTTTTCAAACCTATTTACCTAGCCGTTACCGAGAGGTAGGCTTCAGAAAGTCACTGTTTTATAGCACTGCGCGGGTACTAGGGCCTTAAGAACGCGTTCAGGGCGCTATGTGGGTTCCACGTTTTTGTAATCCATCAGCAATGTTTGCTGAAGCACACACAGATGGTTTCGCAGCTATCTGGCGCAAAAAAAAGACCGCATCATTCATCAGTCGACTGTGTGGAAAGCGTCACAGCATCAGCTGCTATCAGCAATCGTGTCTGTACTCCGATTGTCCTCTCATGTGGAAATTAGTACAGCGGGCGAAGTCTCTGCTTACTATTGTGTATTTGTTGTACCTACCTGTTTATAAGATGTATGGATCTCAGTTATATTAATTATTATTATTATATCTAGCCTATATTGTCCCACTGCTGGGCAAAGGCCTCCCTCCATTCTTTCCATTGTTCCCGGCTCTGAGCGACTTCTTGCCAGTTTCTGAGGAAGACATCTAAGTCTCCGTCTTGGTTTTAGCGACCCCGTCGTATGATTTTAGGGCACCAACTTTGTGTTTTACTGGCCCACCGCCCGATCCGCATGCCGTAGACTGGTCCGACCCAGTCCCACCTAAGCTCAGCAGCCTTCTGAGCCATGTCAATGACCTGCGTTTTGGAGTACAGTATCGTGTTTCGAACACGATCCGTTATTTTTATAAATAAATCAAAAATAATAATTAATTTATGAAAAATAATAATCTGAATAAATAAATTATAATATTACTATAACGATTTCATCACATCCAAACGCGTTGTCCAATTAAACCTCAAACACAAGTTTCCTAATCTCAGTCCAACATTGGAATAGCTTTAGATTTCCCAAAACAATTTCCATTAACTCGTCCATTGTCTAGGTTACGAACACATGGTTGAGATTGTACCCGCTCCCGAAACTCCCCGGAGAGTCCGTTGGCTCCGTCATCTTCAGATGCATTGTCTGCCAACTTGGATTGTGCACTATCCTCATATTATGGACCACCGTTTGGGTTTTCCTGATTTACTATTTTGAAGGTAATTAATTTTATTGTATTAGTCTCATATAATGTCACCGGCTTTTGTAAACATCGAAATAAAAAAAAAAGAATTAGTGAGTCTGTAAACTCTTACTTCTTCAAACTATTTAATTCAGATGGGATTTACTGTATTTAAAATGTTATCTATATATATAAAAGGGTGAAACTGACTGACTGACATATCAACGCACAGCCGACACTACTGGGATTAGGAGCGTGAAATTTTGCACAAGGTTTCCTTTTATGACGTAGGCGAGCACTAAGGGAGTGAATTTTGGAAAATCGAAAGGATTTTCCAAAATCTCTCTCTCTCTTTTTTCTCTTAAGGGGATGAAGCGGGGGTCCAAAGTTTGTATAGAGAAACCTACGTTTACGCGAGTGAAGCCGCGGGCAGAAGCTAGGTTCTGTATACATTTCTGTGTAGCTCCATCTCTCTGATGGAGCTATACAGGCCTTAAAGGACTATTCCTTCCTCACGTCTTAAAAACATCACTCAATTATGATGTTTTTAAAGACTTCATGGTAGACCCTGATCATAATATAACGAGATAATCTTGCAATATTTGGTAAAAACTTAAAACGCTTGCAATAATTCAGTGACAAAATTATACTATGTGTTAAACCGACCTACACTTTATTGTATTTTTATGAAATATTGTTTTTTTATTATTTTTCTGATGGATTTATTTTCAGGTCCCTATGAAACAAAAGTATCTCTGGACTTCGATAAAGAACAGAATTTACTGGTGATTGACCTTGCTACGGAACTAAGACAGGTAAGTAATAGTTGTATTTACATTATGATTGTGTATTAAATTAAGACGATCGTACTTGTACAATTTAGCTTCACTTGTTTTTTTTTGACTGACTGACATTTTGACAATTCAAAAGTGCCTGTAATTGGTCTATTTGAAATAAACGTTTCTGATTTCTGATTTCTGATTTCTTGGCACAATCGCTGAAAACACTTTAACGTTATACATGTATGAAAAGTAGTAAATGAACTTTGATTTCCTTACTTTGTATAATTATATTAGTTGACTCGGCTTTGTCCTGCCTTTAAACTATCAAAGAAAAAATAGGGGAGGGGGTAGTAGGGTAAGAAATAGCCTACTACCTACCAAACATACACAAAAAAAAAAAACATTAAAATCGGTCTAAAAACCATTTGGGAGGAGTTTGATAACAAACACTTTCACACGAATGTTTTTGTATATTAGAGTGAAACACATGACGACAATATTAACGATAGCTGGCTATTTCTACATGTGAGATTTTAAAGCATTCACATTACCCAAAGTAAAAATATAACATTCAAATTGATTTCATTAGAAAATCAGAATAAAAATACACAAAGAAAAAACCCAAAAAAAATGCAACAAGAATACAAATTCTCCTCTTAAGTGAATAAACAACAGATTCATAAAACATTATTTTCTAAACAAACTACATTTACTATACAAGGGTATAGTATGAAAAAGCGAACTAGAACAGGGAATACCGCCGGCAAAGTAACATAATTTGTACAGCCAGGAGCTATGCGAACTATTAACTGCTCTTTCTAGAAATTATATAATCGCGGCAGGTATTCGCGACCTTGGACAGTAAAATTTAAAGGAGCAGAAGGTCCACTATTTTTTTTTTTCTTTTAAGTAAGTAAGTAATAGATAAATTATTGCTATTTATTGCTCAAAGAGATAACATCATTGAAGAAACACCAAAAGTGAGAGTGGCTATTTCACATAAATATTATAAATAATAAATATTTCATATAAGCATAGCATAATCAGGCTTTTAATGTTCCCACTGCTAGGACTCAGGCCTCCTCTCTAGGAGAGGGAATGGGCCGTAACCAACCACGCGAGCCCAGTGCGGGTTGGTGAATGTCACATGTCTTCAAATGTTTTATTCTAGAACATTACGGTTTCCTCGCAATTTTTTTCTTCACCGTTTTGAGAGTAGTGGTAAAGAAATAAATTACACAAAGTAATGCGCCTGGTTGGGTTTGAACCCGCGATCTTCAACTCGTAAGTTGGGGCCGTTACCACTCGGCCACCACTGCTCTCCGAAATAAGATCACTGTCCTCCAAACTAGAAAACAATACAAACAATGTATCCCAAATTCACGTGAATATTCGCACCAATTTTAACCCCTCCCTAAATATATTAGGTAACATAATCGTCAAAGACGAATTTCGTCATGTATCGCGATCAAGATTCACTTTAGGCCAGGGCTTTATTATGCCGTCAGTTGGTGGCAATCATTTGGTGTGGCCATCTAGCAGTGAACATTTTTTTAGCTGAGGTGGTAAATGACAGTGTGGTAATGGAGTCAAATTGTGTGTGTGTGTGTAACGCAATGCAGTTGTATTTGCTTTATATATGTTAGTTTGTAAGGTATATTATATAATTATCAGTAGGCTAAAATGCCTGATAATAAATGATTCAACGCAATACTAGTAGCACACCGAAAAAAATTGCTCCCAATGATATTATTTGAACCATCTTAATCGACAGTCGTAAACATAGTTATTAAACATAATCAATTCTTAATTCTTTATTGTACACAAAAACTTATATAGTACACGGTGATACAGACAGTCCATGTGCAAAGACGAGCTTAACTCAGCAATGAGTCAATGACTCAGCATGAGATTTAATTTTTAATAAATATTAATTTAACCTTATAACTATAATTTTATTTTGATGCAATGATTTTAATGTGTAATGTTTTTAAATGTATAATTGAGAGATGTCATTTTATTTTTGTAATTTATAATAATTATGAGAATAATGTCCTGAAATAAAATGATTATTATTACTATTTATAAACTAGAGGATCGTCTAAATTTTTTTGCCGAAACCCTTTTGCAATAAGATTTACCGAGCATCCCTATCTAGTTCGCCACTTCGAGTAGTTCTTCTGAAGCATCGCATTTGACACGCGAATAGTTGAAAGCCAGCAAGAATTCTCGGAATTGCCGCTAGTTAATTTCATGCAACGTCGAGTCGTCGGAGATAAGGAAAGTTGCATAAAACCTCTCATTTAGAGGCTATACGGGTAGGTGTAAGGTTAAAGTTAAGTTAACTAAATTTCTATTCTATATTTTAATGCGTTTAAAATTTAAAATGACTTACTTTTACCTGTGGTTTTACTCAGGGTCCCACATCATTGGCTACGGGAATTTTCGACAGAGTTACCGCGGTCCTGCCCCCTTAGCCAAGTTACAACCGTTTCGTTTCGATTCTCTTTTCGTTGATCGCCTCGAGTCGGCCACGCTTCCTATTCCTGTATTCTGACCACGTGACTGAGCGTTGAGATGACGTCAGAATAAAAAAATCGGAGGCGGGGCCTACTCGAGGCGATCAACGAAAAGAGAATCGAAACGAAACGGTCGTAACTTGACTAGGGAGGCTGGAATAACTGAAGGAACATGGATGGATTTTAGTCAGTATAAGTCTGATACACCTGCTCGCTCCACCCAGAGTGGGAAAATATATTTGATGGCTTCCCATAAAAACAGTGTTCCATCTCATCATTTTCTACTTATTATTCCATGTTACTGCGGATCTTGTCTATCCCACAAGAACTGTACAGTTTTGAGCTTAAGCTTAGAAACCGGAGAATGACATTTCTCCGATCTCTTTTTTTAGGGTACCTACAATATCATCGAATAACTTCTCCCGCTCTGAGAGAAGCGAGAGGGAGTGTCAGACTTTTACTGACTAAAACTCACCCATGTTCGTTCAGTGGCCCTTTGTGTTCCAGGGCCGCGGTAACTCTTCCAAAAAATGCCGCAGCCCTAACAGTAGGCTATGCTTGACGCTTAGTAAATGAGGGAACATGGAAATATTTTGTAATAAAAGACTTGCCCTTTCGCATTCTGACGAGGCTCATTGTGAGCGACCACGTTTCAGAGCCATATGTTACTACTGGCAACACGCACTGGTCATAGACTTTCGTCTTCGACTACTGTGATACGTTGAATGTGAAAATAGCAGCTTGCTCATCAGAAAGGTTAAAGTGAACCAAGTGATTGCGTGATCGCAGGAATTCAGGAATGAAGATATCCGCAGGAGAATCAAGGTTACCGTCATAGCCCAAAGAATCGATTAACATAAGTGGCAGTAGGCATGGCACATTGCTCTCAGAACAGATGCTCGATGGGCCTGAAAGGGTCTGGAGTGGCGACCGGTGACCGGAAGACGCAACGTTGGAAGGTGAACTGATGCCCTAGTGAGGGTCGCGGGAGTCCGATGGATCTGAAATGCACAGGGCCGTATTTTATGGTCACACTTGTAAGAATTCCAACTGTGAACGTATTTCAGCTGAAATGACGATAATTATGACATTCGCATCCTTAACAAAAGACAGTAGGATTGTGAACAAATCCCACTCAGGATAAATATCAAAACACTGTAAGAACTAAAGATAATAAAAGTACAAAGCAACGCAAAATAAAATCGACCAAACTGTTTCGATTACTCTGGTACAGTCAACAATACTCCAAGCAATACAATTCAACTCACCGATTGCTTGTGCAACTCCAAGGAAATTGCAATACACTAATGTTGAATTGAGACTATACAACTTTGTTCATATTCCAGGAATATTGGTACATTTAGTTACCTCTGTGTAGCTCACCGAATACCCTGTGGAATTTCGGAGTGAATGTGATCTTGCACATTCAATTTGCAATGGATACTTGCAACACTATCCTGTTACACACTAGCTTAGTCCGCGGCTGCCATGCCATGTGAATGTCTCACAGACACGACCCACTGAGATAAAAACTAAATCCTAATATATATCCGTTGTAAAGTTGAAATATTTAAGCAGGACCAGTGCAATGCGTTCCAAATAAGAATAGGATCGACGCCATGTTGTGACGTCACGTCATACTGTCAAATCGCAAGAAATTGGGCAAAATTGAAGAACTCGGAGATGAGCAAAATTGAAGAACTGGATTCTGATTAAACTATTTTCGTTCACAGTTCGTAAATAATTAAATTGTACAATGCGATTCAAATAAGAATACGAACGTCAATAACCTCTCTGTCAAATTTTACTCGTACTTGAAATGTACGGTATGCTAAGAAAATTAAGAGCAGTACACATACAGTAGACACACGAGCGGCATGTTGCCAACTGCAGAGGCTACTGCAGCCGTCGACGCGTCGGCGGCAGCTATTGATGCGTCGACCGGCGGCCGTCGACATTCACTTTGAAGATCAGCGGCAGCCGTCCTGTATGTGTCAACTGTCACTTTATTTATTTTTTTTAATTATTGATAGGCTCGCGTTTGACCACCATCTCACCTGATGGTAAGCGATGATGTGGCCGACGATGGAGCACGCTTGCCTAGAAGTAACCTATTCACGTCTATCCTAGCCTAGTCACTATAGGTCGACGGCTGTGGCCGACGCGTCGACGGCTGCAGTTACATGCCGCTCGTGTGTATGAGCTCTTACTTGCGATAAAGGTTTTTTTACGTTTGTAGGGTTCCGTACCTCAAAAGGAAAAACAGACCCCTTTTAGGATCACTTTGTTGCCCGTCTGTCTGTCTGTCAAGACCCTGTATCTCGAGAACGCGTAAAGGTATCGAGTTGAAATTAAAATCATATACTCAGGTCTGCGGTCCCTTGAAATTGTGAAAAAATCAAACTTTTGAGTTAACGAAAAAAAAGATACGGCCGTTTATGTCGCAAGAAACGTATATTTCGACACTCTCAAGGGAATCAAAATTCATAGTGTACTTCCCGTTGACCTAGAATCCTGAAATTTGGCATGAAGCAAGGTCTCACACGTATAAGAAAAAATCTGAAAACTGTAAATTTGTAATTACTTCATTTGGAAAAACGATTCGGAAAAATCTTCGTAACTCAAATCGGGAATTGAACTGTTTTCATAGGTAAGTTTGTACGAAACCCTAAGTGCGCGAGCCCGACTCGCACTTGCCCGGTTTTTTAATGGGGCCTTGGTGAAATCTAAGTGAAAATAAATATTATTGTATAATCTAAATTCTTATTTTCATTGTGGGCAACAATTCGCTTTCTTCCATTCGCCACTACACAGACACACACAGCGATGCAGAGATAAGCAGAATTTTAGAACTATATTATCTTCTTCCTAGATTCTGAGTAAACTATTTTCGTTCATGATTCGTTAAAAGAAACATCTTGCTTTGCTCACCCTACCTTATCTTATCTTATCTTGTTATGGGGCTGGCTCTAGGCCAGAGCACTTCGACCCGTCTGGATCTTTTGTGCTACACCTTTCACCCTACCTTACGCATTTGAATTTACATCTATGACGTCATAATATAGCGGAAAGTCGATCCTATTCTTATTAGAATCGCATTGTATACTACAGTAAAAATATATTTACGCGTACTTGCATTAAACACTGAATATTTAGAGATCTTGCATATCCCTGCGATGATACAAAGACATATCTTTCTACAAGCCATCCACTTGGTTCTAAATTGGAATTCCAAAGAGGAGCGTTGGAACTCCAAGATTTCTAGACAAATCTTGGAATTCCAACGCTCCTCCAAAGTTTCAAACTTCTGACGACACAAGTCCTTTGACTTGTCACCCTGTTGCACAAACTGAGTAGCTTCTTTATGTACGAACCCCGTACTCTTGTGCCAAGTTAAAGTTATGTTTTATTAAGTAACTTGCCTTGATATATTTCTTCCCTACTTTTTCTTTAAATCTTGTCTCTAAATCTTAATCTATTTAAATTGGTAGATCGTTATTTGAACATGGAATTCCTCTTTAGGCAAATGTAATTAGGCTTCTTCTAGGCAAGGGCGCTCCATCATCGACCATCGTCGTTTACCATCAGTTGACATAATGATCAAGCGCGAGCCTGTGCAGCGAACATTATACATATTATATGTCATGGCCAGATCTTAGAAACTGATCACTTCATGTTAAGGCCGACTAAAACTGACCAGATCGTTTAAACGTTAACATTTGATGATATGTCAATCCTCGTTTGCCCATATCTCATTGATGTAGGATATCAATGATAGTAAAAGGTCTAAAGAAAGTAGACGAAACGAAGATTGAAATATCATCAAACTTTAACGTTTAAAACGATCTGGCCAGTTTTAGTTGGCCATATCATGAAGTAATCAATTTCTAAGATCTGGCCACAACAGTTTGGTTTGCTATTTAAATATTTTTTGAGTATTTTGGGGTAACGCAATTTGCACATAATTTTGGTTTTCTTTGTGATCTGACCCGAAATACAAAACTTTTGTTCATTCTCTGAAATAAAGTTATACCGTTGCCTAACAGAATGACAGTTTTTTTTGTTTGGAATAAAGTCCTTAACCGAAAAAATTATGTGTGTTTACTTTTACTACAATGTTTAATACTTTTGTACCCATATTTTTCTTAATATTTTTTTTTTATTTTGCACCTGCCATGCTCTCTCCATTAATTACCATTTGTTGACTGGGAGAGAATGCCTAAGTAATAACTTTGTACGTTATCCTCAACTGCAAACTTTTTCTCTCATTTATATAGGGTGACTGGTAATTAGTGTACGATACTTAAACACGTGATTGTGCTCATGATAACCAACAACTTTTACTATGGGAACAAACCTGAAAACGCGAAAAAAAAATGAGCTGTTCAGTACATTTATGTTTGCCTAATGTACTGAACAGCTGATATTTTTTTCGCGATTTCAGCTTTGCTCCCGTAATAAAAATTGTTTGTTATCATGAGCGCAATCACGTGTTTAAGTATCGTACACTAATTGCCAGTCACCCTATATAATATACGGTTTGCTGTAAGAAAACCCAATTGTGGGTTTTTTTTTCTGTGGGAAAATCATCCAATGACATCTCCCGCTCTTGGGCGGAGCGCAAGGGTGTGTCAGACTTTTACTGACTAAAAACCCACTCCTGTTCCTTCTTTGCCTTTCATACCAGGACCGGGTTTTCCTTTCAGAAGCGAACCCATGGCCCCAGTAGGCTTCGACCCTGCGGGGCCTCTACGGTTTGTTGACATCTTGAGGCGTGTGGAACACTACGCGCCGTCGACGACTTGGGTTTGGTCCGGACGGTTACCGGACGGTCGGACGGCGTTAAGCTCACATGTGTACATCACCTGTCCTATTTTTAATTTTTGATAAAAAATTTACTTTCACCACATTATATTTTCTTGCACTCTCTTACATAAAATACATAAATATTAACTAAACTATACTAAAGCCTAACTATGTACATAAATATAATACAAAAATACAAAATACACTCAGGCGTCGAAATACTCCTCCACATCGCTGTCATCCGGAAATGTGCCCAGAAGACTGGCAGCATTGCCACGTTGAATGGCAATGCTAATTCTTAATTCTTCTTAATTGATAAAATTGTGTGAACAATAAAGAATAAGAATACGTTTGTCTAAATAAATTAGCAATATCTTCTGTGCACCTGGCTAATCTCTGTTGAAATTAGCCACCGTGATCAAAATTTGGGCGGTAGAATAACGTATTAGCATATCTCAAAACCCTGAATCTTTGGAAAGCGTACGAGGAGCATTTTTTTTTTTAGGTGGGAAAATCATCTAATGACAAATCCCGCTCTTGGGCGGAGCGAGAGATAGTGTCAGACTTTTAATGACTAAAAACCCACTCCTGTTCCTTCTTTGCCTTCATCCTGGAGCCCCGGGCTTCGCTTTCACATTACCCGTGGCCCCAGTAGGCTTCGGCCCTGCTGGGCCCCTACGATTTGCTGACATCTCCCTGAGGCGCGCGTGGAACAATACGCGCTGTCGACGAGCTGGGCTCGGTCCGGACGGTTACCGGACGGTTGGACGGCGAGCCACCCATTACTCGCCGTCCGCAAGCCCGCGTCTACGGTGGCCGGAAATCAGGATCGGAATCTCAGCGGCGGTTAGGGCGTGAGGACCGTTGCCTCACGCGATCGGCCGCCTCCTTTGCTAGCATTACTGCTTCGCAGAAGGAGGCGACCGCCTGCCACTCCTCCTCACTCTGGACCATGGCCTGTACCAATGCCCGGCGCGTGAAATCACTGCCGCCAATCGCCCCCACGAGGACACGGCGGTGCTCTGCCCAGGCGGGGCACACCTCTACCGTATGCTCCACCGTGTCCTCCGGACGGTCCACACAATGGCGGCACCCAGGCCTTTCTTCCGCACGAATTCGGTGCAGGAACCTCCCGAACTTTCCATGTCCGGTGAGGAAGGCGTACGAGGAGCTAGAAGCCAACTCGCAGAGGCTGTTTAGACACTTCATGGAACGTGGTACCAACCGATAATTATCCTTGCACGCGCTATGGTAGACAACACTCTGGTTGATAGGAATTGTAGAAAACTATTGCAGCACATGGAAAAGATAGAACTATGGTTTTGGGAGTTAACTGGACTGGTTACTAAGAACTACATATGTAAAGACTATGCTCCTATTTGAACAATGTTATTAATACAAATCGTTAAAAGTGCGCAAAAAATTTGCTCCCAAAAACGGTAGAATTATTATGTTGTGTGAATTAGTTATGTATGTTAGTCTATAAAGTATTTATGATATGGGTACATGTTGCCTGAAATAAATTGATTATTATTTCGTTTATTCATCATTTTATCATACAAATTATATTTTTAAATATTTCAATAAAAAAACATTTAAAAATATAAAAAATAGTGTCCCACCGGTATCGGGAACAGGGTCCAAGCTACCGGCGGTCAGGGCTCCAGAGAAAGGAACCTCCTAACAATACGAGCCGTGTCCAGGAGAACCGCTTTCTGAATCAAGCCCTTGATCCAGTCGCCTAACGCGAGCCTCCTAAGGTGTTGGTCGAGGCTCTTGGCTATTAAGCCATTGCCCGACACGACTATCGGTACAATGATCGCCGAGTCCACATCCCACATGTCGACAACCTCGCGAGCCAAGTCAATATACTTGATTTGTTTATCTTTCTCAGCTTTCACGAGGTTCTCGTCATGCGGAACGGATGTGTCAACAATCATTGCACGCCTCTCGCTTCGGTCCACCACCACTATATCAGGCTTATTGGCTACAATAGTCCTGTCAGTGATGATGGACCGATCCCAGTACAAAGTGATATGACCATTATCAAGAACTGGATCGGGCTCGTGATTATTATTATTATTACATATATATACAGTTTCACGCTAATATAATTTCAGTCTCAAATATCTTTGGTTAAACATCTTGTCATATTCATTTCGATATCCTTCATCGTGGGAATATGGAGAAAGATGTGTTACTTGCCAATTTGCACCATCTCGTTGGAAATGAAATTTGAATATTGTCAGCGGGTTTGCAGGTACTTACATGAGTAGATACTGCGGTATCCCGCGGGAGTGTCTGCCCTACATATTCAATGTGAGTCACGTTGTATGAGTATGTAACATGTATAAATATATTGATTTTACGACACGTCGATGTAATGCTGTGGTTTTCCTACATAGCATAATCATAAGCATAATCAGCCTTTTAATGTTCCCACTGCTGGGACTCAGGCCTCCTCTCTCTAGGAGAGGGAATGGGCCGTAATCCACCACGCAGGCCCAGTGCGGGTTGGTGAATGTCACATGTCTTCGAATATTTTGGTTCTAGAACATGCCGGTTTCCTCACGATGTTTTCCTTCACCGTTTTGAGAGCAGTGGTGATGAAATAAATTACACAAAGTAATGCGCCTGGCTAGGTTTGAACCCGCGACCTACAATTCGTAAGTCAGGGCCGTTACCATTTGGCCACCACTGCACTGCTGGTTTTCCTACACATAACTTTATTATGCTTCGGTTTCTTGGTTTAACGATAGATAAAGTAACTATAACACTCAAGTGACTTCAGCTAAGGAGAGGAATTGCCAGCCAAAGTCTGTGTTTCCCGATAGCTACAACCTAGGTGTTTTTAAGTCAGAAGTGAATAGGTGACTTCTAAGCAAACGTGCTTTAACTGCTCCATCGTCAACCACATCATCGCTTACCATCAGGTGAGATAGTGGTCAAACGTGAGCCTATCAATTATAAACATCGATACTTATATACGTACTACGCACTAGATTACGCGTGGCGAACACTCACTTCAATCGACTCAGGTGTAGTGTAATCCATACACCTTGAACATTACACTATGTTGAACGAAACGTGTAAGTGCGGCGAAATTCATGGCGCTTAAGACATTTTGGTCGCGAAAAAGTATCTTCTAAAAGCTATCTTAGCGCTAGTTCTGATAAACGGCATAATGCTAATGTAGCACCACAGCGAACTTTTGTTTTAACTTTTCAGTATTTTGACAAATATTTTCCATGAACGTGATTGTCTATTCTCTAGAATATAAGTCGATGATCATAAAAAAAACCGGGCAAGTGTGAGTCGGTCTCGCGCCCTGAGGGCTCCGTACAAATTTACCTATGCAAACAGTTCAATTCCCGAATTGAGTTATGAAGATTTTTCTGATTCGCAAAATATGTTTTTTTTTTTTTTGTAATAACAACGAATTTACAGTTTTCAGATTTTTCCCTATACTTGTGATATGAAACTGCTTCATGCCAAATTTCAGAATTCTAGGTCAACGGGTACCCTATGAATTTTGATTTCCTTGAGAGTGTCGAAATTTACGTTTTTTTCATTAACTCATAAATTTAATTTTTTCACAGCTTCAAGGGACCGTAGACTTAAGTATATGGTTTTAATATCAACTCGATACTTCCACGCGTTCCCGAGATAAAGGGTCTTGACAGACAGACAGACGGACGGACAAAAAAGTGATCCTATAAAGGTTCCGTTTTTCCTTTTGAGGTACGGAACCCTAAAAAGAAAGTAAAGTAGGTTACAATCAATAACTCACGGTCCGACAAAAACCGGGTCCGAGTCGACTACCGGCCACGCTGGCGCGGGTTTGCGGACGACGAGCCATGGGTAGCTCGCGTCTATGGCGCATTGTGCGCTCACTATTCCTTTACTCGCTTTACGCACGCTTCAAAATGTTGTCGGCAAAATGTATGAGGTCAGTTAAGGCCTATGTCTGCCAGGGCTGCGGATTTTTCTAAGGAGTCACCACAACCCCTTGCAATAAAAGTCTCATACGCCTTCCCTCGCCATCCTAGAGCACGAGAACTCATTGGATGATTTTCCCACCTCAAAAAAAAAAACTATCCCAACAAACTGCTAGTTAGTAAGCCGGTGTAAACAAACAAACAAACAGCATTTAATCACTCGTCAGTCCGTTGTGCGAGGTGAATCAATATTGACTCGCGTGCAATTGCGTTTGTACGCCAACGCCTCTCGATTGATTGGTTGTTTAGAGATATTACATGATGGAGTGTTCAATGTGGTGTGGGTTGGGAAGTATTGTATTTACGCTTGAGATATAATAGGCACTTGGAACTTGACTCTCATCATTCACCTGCCCTTATTATCGATTGTCAAAATTGTATTTATTTGGTACTAACCAATAAACGCAGCTATTCAATGCAATTCTACCTTTATTGCCGTCTTTTGTGAGTTAGCAAGATCTTTAAAAAAAATACATTTTCTTATAGACCGTGTCTGTCTGGTAGCAATCTGGTAGTATAAATTATGTTACAAAATAAATGGAATAAAGTTTTTATTTAAAGTCAAATAAAATAATACATATCAAATGAAACAAGAATACAAAATATTAAATTAAATTAGGTAACTAAATTGCAAAATAAATTTTGTAAGGATGTCAATAAAAAATAGAGTAGGTAATGAAAAAATGGGAAAGATGTTTTTTGAGGTCAAAGTAGGTATTACGTTTTAAAGTCATGATTATAGAATTCATTTATAGCATTTGTCGACAAGTAATTTTTTTATTCATTATTTTTATTAATTTAATCAAAACAAAGAAAAACACATTGACATTCATGGAATGCTTGTCAAGCTGTGTGAAGTGCTTGTCATCATACGTTTTCGACGGTTAGATAATCATTATCACTAATACATAAGTTGAAACAACGTAACGACTTTGTCTAGTAAGTAATATTCTTTCTTTGAGATATAAATCATACCTCAATACATCGCCATTAGCGCTCATCTCAGTATTTGTCCAAATCATCGTCACTCATTCATCTATTGTCAAACGACATTTTTATCATTACGACAAAGAATAGACTAGGGATTAGAATTTGTCAAATCATCATGAAACAATTTAGGTAAGTTAAAGGTTTCACCACGCATTGAGTTCTCCAGAGGGAAAGCACCTTCGATACCGGCCTAGAGAGAAGTGGCGAGATGATCTAGATGCGTACCGCGAGGCTTGATTTGAGACGGTGCGGGTAAAGAATGCCTGGAAAAACTTGGGGGAGGCCATTGCCCTGCAGTAAGATAATAATAGCTAGGAAAGAAAAATATTTCTTGAAGAAAGTCATTAATTTTTTTGCTAATTCCATAGCAGCATGTACCTGCAACATTATGAAAATACAATTAAAAAGTTAACAACATAATAAACTCATAAAAAACTTCCCCTGACCGGTCGGCTCCATAAATCTTGGACTCACTATAAAATTAGTCGGAAATGAAAAAGCAAAAAATCCTTGTAAAGCTATAAATCAAACTTACTGAGTTTAATAAAAAAATTCTGATGAGCTAAATCCAGATGTCAAATCAAATAAAGACGGTTTCGCCCGTACCATGGTATGGTCAGCAACGAAAGTACCTTACTTTCTTTTTCTTAATATCTAAAATAATAAAAAAAATGTAAAATCTATATACTACTTAATCTATATACAAAACACAAAAAAGGTTTATATATATGTCCGTTATATACTTTGAAACCACAATGTATCCTAAACCGATTTCATTAGCAAGGTGATAATGTGAACATGGGTTTTTGTTCGAGAAATAAACAAAATGTATTTCTTTTTTAGCGTATTAGCACACGCTGGGTATCCGCTAGTGATTTTTAAGATGTGAAAAGCAAGATGATCTATATGCCGCCGACGCTAAGAAGAGGTCTATGGCCAGAGGACGTTTTCGTCTATGACCATGACGAAAAACCATTTATTTGTATTCGATACTCTGGTTATTGGTGATCACGAAAAAAAACAGGGCAAGTGCGAGTTGGACTCGCGCACTGAGGGTTCCGTACAAACTACAATTCCCGAATGGAGTCTCGAAGACTTTTCCGAATTGCAAAAAAGTATTTATTTTTGTGACGTAGGTAACAACATATTTACTGTTTTCAGATTTATTCCTATACTTGTGCTATGAGACCTTACCATTATTATACTAATGATATTTTATCATGACTTCTGATTTTCAAACCATACAAACATCTAAAGTATTATATGTATCTGAGATCCATCTCCCGATGCTGACAGTACATACGAGTACATACGTACCATTGAAGTTGAGAATAATCTCGTTATGCAAATTTATTCGTACCGAGAGTTTGAAGCGGAAGATCAACATGTAATCTAAGCAGTTATATTAGTTATGAGAATCAAATCGAGGAAATACTCACTAAAATGGAATTGGAACCGAAATATTAATTCTAAGGGTCTTCGTAAATATAGACTTAATTTTCATTACCAAGAAAGCCCGTTTGGAACCGTGCATTAGCTTCTAAATTCTAACGTTTTATAAGTGCCCATGTAGGCCTATGTGAAACAAAAACTTTTGAATTTTAGCCATAATGAAAATTACATCAATTTACCCTTTCAAATTAAATAGCGGTCAGGTTAAAGGTTCTTGATTATCAATAAACATAATATTATAACAAATACCCCCATTTATAACCAAGATTTATACTGGATACCCCGGCGTGTACTCCTACAGACTCGCGCACTGAGGGTTCCGTACAAACTTACCTGTGTATCAATCAATAATAAATCAATTCCCGAATGGAGTCTTAAAGATTTTTCCGAATCGCAAAAATGTTTTTTTTTGTGACGTAAGTAACTAGGTACAAATTTACAATTTTCAGATTTTTTTCTATACTTGTGCTCTATGCTATATGACCTTGCTTTATGCCAAATTTCAGGATTCTAGGTCAACGGGAAGTACCCCATGAATTTTAATTCCCTTGAGAGTGTCGAAATACACGTTTTTTGTGATATGAACAGCCGTATCTTTTTTTCCGTTAACTCAGGAGTTTGATTTTTTCACAGCTTCAAGGGACTTCAAACCCGAGTATATGGTTATAATTTCAACTCGATACCTCCACGACAGACCGACGGATGGACAACAAAGTTTCCATAAGGGTTCCATTTTTTCCTTTGAAGTACGGAACCCTAAAATCTCATTCTAATGAAACCGGTTCCGGACACATCAGATGGATTAATTATGCTGTTATAGACTTTGAAGCCGTCAAAGTCTATAACAGCATAAGTGGACTAAGGCATATGGCATTAAGTCCGCCTTTTTACAGTGTTTACTAGTACATAAAGCTTCATAAATAAATAAATATAGGTAGAAACATGATTGGTGTTTCGTATATAAAGATTAAATTCATTAATTCGATGATCTAAAAGCGTGAAATGTTGCAAAGTTTCTTACATAAGGAAGATACGCACTGCAGAATGAAAACGGCGTTGAGTAGAAACTATAGGTTCATATGGAAACTGTGAATTTCTGAAAAGGAGTCCTAGAAGACAAAAAGCAACTGAAAGACTTAGGTTTGGTTATAGTCAGTAAGTATGATACACCCTACAGCAGGAGTAGTCATTGGATGATAAAAATGCTGTTATTTTCGTCGATTAAAAATTCCAAGTATCACGTGGCTTTTTTAAAAAAAAAAGCAATAAACATAATGTCCAACAGTAAAAAAAAATATCATAAAAGTAAATTTTCATTAAGCCACACGACATAATTTTCACTGTGCTGTTGGCAGTCCGCCATTATCATCAAGAACTTAATACCAAACGAGCTCACATGGTCGCTTTGAGGGCAACCGTTCGCAGAATGCCTTCATCAACTACATACAGTACTCGCAATATACTTTTATAATAACCATTTTGGTCTGCTGTTGTCCCTAATTGCGTGGACTCATTGTACAAATGTCTTTAGCAACAAAAAAGACTAGACACGTTCATAACTATGGTAATGGAAGCTCAAACATATGCATTTAACTGTTTTGGTCTTGTCAGTATCTCATTATATCATTCTGCCCTTGTCCCATATGTTATTTGGGGTCGTAACGACGCGTTTTTTTTTCGTTCTATCCTGTCAACTGTCATACTATCACGACTCCTTTTTCCTTTCTTTATAATTATATTGTGGCTATTAACCTTTTTAGACACAATTAAAAAACATTGTGTCTCGCGTGGATCTACGCTCCCGGCATTCAGACAGTTAAGTGTCCCTAAACAATAATAATAATAGCTTTATTCTCATTTATTCATTACATTAAACATATAAATAATATTTTTAAATATTACAATAAAAATTAAAAAAAAAAAAACATTTAAAAATATAAAAAATATTGTCCCACCGGTATCGGGAACAGGGTCCAAGCTACCGGCGGTCAGGATTCTAGAGAAAGGAACCTCCTAACAATACGAGCCGTGTCGAGGAATACCGCTTTCTGGATCAAGCCCTTGATCCAGCCGCCTAACGCGAGCCTCCTAAGGTGTTGGTAGTGGCTCTTGGCTATTAAGCCATTGGCTGACACGACTATCGGTACAATGATCGCCGAGTCTACATCCCACAAGTCGACAACCTCGCGAGCCAAATCAATATACTTGATTTGTTTGTCTTTCTCGGTGTAGCTATATTCATTCCTTACACAGATTTTACATATCTAATAATTTTTGGTTGTGTTAATACCTATTTGCTTATCCTAGTTTTTTAGTACCTATGGTCTTCTGTTGTAAGGACCACTATGGTGGTGAAAGCCTGCTCCATTTCTCTCTATTTGTCTCTATCCCTTGCCATTCTGTTCCAAGTTATTCCAGCCGTGGCAACTATGTCATCACTCCAACATTTGACCGGCCTGCCCTTTCGCCTTTTTTGTGTATTAGATACCAATTCGTGACAATTTTGGACTATTTGTTGTAAGTGTCCCTAAATAAACAAAATAAAATAAAATATCACTACTCACACAATCCATATAACTTTTCTTTACCCTCCCTCTCCATCCATCCATATGTAAACTCGAAACCCTTTTGGTAACATCCGTTTCATACTTCCTCTTCACATGGCCATAACAAGACAAACGATTCCCTTTCAACTTTTCAGTCACTGGCGCCACTTTCAAACTCGTTTCTCGTTTTATACTCGCTTCTCACTTTATCCATTCTCGTCACTCCACAACAACCTCAATATTGTCATTTCTGCTACAAGCAATTATTTTTTTATCCGTCTATTTCACAGTCCAATATTCTGATCTATACAGTAGTCATAGATTTTATCATGGACTTGTAAATTATACCCTTTAACTGTAACCACTAAGCCAGTCGTTGTACTTGTAATATAAGCTCTGATAACTATTACAATGTAAAAATATTCTACATTTATTTGTCAAAAATAGAACAGGTATTTTTCAGGCAAATAATACCAGTAGTAGGGGATCGGTGTTGCGTCACGAATATCTTAAAATATGCGCCCTCCTCCTCTCCGGCCGTGATTCGTAGTCAATTTGGACCGGACTCGTCAAATACCTTTATACAAGACCTTTCGAAATAATTTAATCGAATTTCATTAAACTTATAGAGTGGGTGTGAAAATATCCACCCACGTTTTTATACAAATAAGTTAAACATTACACAAAAAAAAAATATAGGTAGATAGATAGATATATTCTTTATTGTACGCCAAAAATAAAAAAATAAAAACAATATGTACTGAAATAAGAATTTTGTTGAAAATAATGTACTTTTTCTGCAAAAAAAAATCAATGATTTTTCTGAAAATTACAAGAGTAAAAGTTATTTTTTTTACAGTCAGTAGGTCGTTACATACATAACGATATATGACTGGCCTGTTGATCTAGGATTAGTGGCCCTGACTGCTATGCCGGAGATACTATGGGTATGGGAATCGAACCCATAGTATCTCCGGCATAGCAACACGATAAATGTTTGTGTGATGAGCACGATCATTTGTTCTGTGTCTGGGTGTAATTTATCTATAATATAAATAATAATAAATAATTTATTTAAGTACTTTTACAAATCTGTATATATAAAAGAAAGTCGTGTTAGTTACACTATTTATAACTCAAGAACGGCGGAACCGATTTGGCTGAAAGTTGGTGGGGAGGTAGCTTAGAACCAGGAGAAACACATAGTCTACCCAACTCTATCCTACTCTACCTTACTCTAAAGGTAGAGTAGGATAGAGTTGAGTAGAGTAGGATAGGCGGTACGAAGTTCGCCGGGTCAGCTAGTAAATACATAAAACAAACTTATGAATACTTAGTAGTACTAATTTCTAAAAAGATTGGCTTAATTACTAGTTTAATTTATCTAATGTATATTGACCTATAACCTGTATAGTACCTAAAACCCCTCGAAAAACTAGCACAATGACCGGTTTGTTAACCAGCACGATTGAATTACTACCCCTAATTGTTTCTAATTCAAACGTTTCAATACTGCAAATGCACGAAACACTGCAGGTCACTTGATATTCTCGGAACCTCATTAGTAAGTAGAACTGCTACCAACGACCAAGGCATCATTAGTGAATAGGATTCCCTCTAACATAAGATAAAAAGATAGATGAGGTAAGTGAAACAACAAATACTGCAATAAAATTTTTATAGCAAATTTAAACTGGACTAGCAACTGCTCAGAGGAATTGTAAAGACATTAAAAAACCACATGTGAGAGAGAGAGACGGAACTTTTCAGGATTAATAAAAATAAACCCTATATATTCAAATACTAACTCCATATTTACGTAGATTGATGTAAAATTAGTTCATACTTTTGTTCATAGATGGTGTGTATTTAATTAATTCTTAATTCGACTAATAGATGGCGTTGTGCAATTACATCAGATTCTAAATCGCGATGTTAAGAATCTCCGGGTTTTAATGACCTTCAGTGGTATTTCTATAATCTGTGAGTTCAATGGTGTAAGTTCAGAATTATGCCTATTTCGGATACTCAGCTATTTAGGTTTTTTATTTAGCACCCTTTTTAATTCATTAAACCCCAAGCGGATACCTTCGCTCTCTCATTGTCTTTCTATTGTGTCTCTAATTACGGTATTGGAAAGGTTAAGTTGGAAAATCAATCAATAACTTTTCTCGGTCTAGGGCGGAGCGGTGTCAGACTGACTAAAACCACACCTATGTTGCTTGTTTGCTTTTGTGTTCCAGGACCCACGGGTTTCCCTTTCGGAAGTAAACCCATGGCCCCAGTAGGCTTCGACCTTGCTGGGCCCCTACGGTTTTGCTGACATCTCTTTGAGGTGCGCGTAGCAAAGCGCGTCGCTAAGTACCGTTGACGACTCGGGCTCGGCCCGGACGGTTACCGTACGGCCGGACGGCGTTAGCACCCTGAAGTAACAAGTAGTTTTAGTGCCGCGTGACCAGACCTAACTAACACTCTACGACTTTTTCGCAACGGAATTGAGAATCATAACGTCACTTCGTAATACAGCCCAGCTGTTTGAAAACTTAATTATAAATGTTTCTGGTTGAAAGTTTTGACTTTAATCGCATTGCTAACAAAATTTAGTCTGCAAACTTTGTTCCTTGTCGACCCTTCATCAAAGTGTCACTTTAATGTTTATTTGGTGAATCATTGTGTCAGGTTGTGATTACTGATTGTTTAAGAAATCACTTTCAATTTTATTAAAATAAAATCGTACGTATCCTATTTTTATTCTGTGGTTAGCAACTACTAAAATCACCTTTCCTCATCCTTAAGTTTACGATACATTAGGTACAGTAGCTATATAGTGAGCAAGTCCTCTAGTAACGGTAAGCCGAGGGCGTATCAAACTTTTGCTTGCTAAAACTAACCTATATTCTTTCATTTGCCCTTTTGCGTTCTAAGGTAACTCTTTCAATTGTTCCCGAAGCCCTAGCAAGCATCGGCCCTACTGGGCCCTTTCAGTTTTGCTGTCAGCTGTGTGAGGCGAGCGTGCACGACGTGCCGTAGACTTTGGCTTTGTCTTTACCGGGTGCCCGGGTGGAGAGCTACTCATTGCTCGTCGTCCACAAGTCTGCACCTACGGTGGCCAGGAATAGCCTTGAGACTCCGACTTATCATATAAACAGACATGCAATTGCCACAATCCCGGAAGATTTGCTATCTTTTATTGAAGTGATAATGTCCAATTTCCAAAGTTCTTCATCGGATCTTCACCTTTAAGTGGGACTACTTTGCAGATAGGCTCTTCAAAACAAAAAAGTGTCGTCATAATCGGTTCACATTTAGCGAAGATATCGCTGAACAAGATAGAAAAAAAAATACATTCAAACGAATTGAGAACATCCTCCTTTTTTGGAAGTCGGTTAAAAACAGATAAATAAATTATACTTAAAAATAAACACAACCATAAATCCGATTTAAAAATAAAAAAGCAAATTCATTATCACGAAGACGGAAGATTTAACAGAGTACACGACAAACATATCCGGCATGTCACATTATATGTATCCACGTTTATGCACGACAATGGATCGACGCCATTTTTTACCGCATTAATACGACAGATGTGTAAAATGAAACGTAAAATGTTGATGTAGGAAACGGGTGTAACGGCCTTTGGGAATTTCTCTTTTACGTATGCAAAATGGAGATATTGGTGCTGCCCCCTTAGCCAAGTTACGACCGTTTCGTTTGCGTCGAACGCCTCGAGTAGACCACGCCTCCGATTCCTTTGTTCTGACGTTATCTCAATGCTCAGTCACGTGGTCAGAACAAAGGAATCGGAGACGTGGCCTACTCGAGGCGTTCGACGCAAACGAAACGGTCGTAACTTGGCTAGGGGGGCTGATATTTCTACGTCTGTTCAATTTATAGTTTTGAACAGAGGGCCCTACCACGACCTCTTAACGCGATCCATTAAACAACCTAAACTGAACTGTTAAAGGGATGGAGCTATATAGGGTGTATAGCTCCACCCCTCTTTTTCACTTGCAAGCTTAACATTTTTACACGTCATTGTAAGACCCCTGCCCCATAAGACTGGACAGAGGCGGCCTGCGCCTGGTGACGGGGACCATCACCGGATACTGCACACTGAATAAGCACCTCCACACAATAGGTATCACAGAATTGCACATGTACTCCTGGACTGCACAGGTATCAATTAAATACGCACACGAACCTTAGGATCCCCGAACTCCCTTATTGATGCCCTGCAAAACCTAAGAGGCCTAATCTGTTTTTGGAGAGAAGTGGGCTGGTTGGAATGAGTCCACCTAAGGTTATGGCCGCCATGGCCCACGTACAATGGTCCACATAGGACTAAGTGTGGAAACCATACCTAAAATAGAATAGAATAGAATAGACCCCTGCCCCCCTAGCCAAGTTACAACCGTTACGTTTCGATTCTCTTTTCGTTGATCGCCTCGAGTTGGCCACGCCTCCTATTCCTTTGTTCTGTCCACGTGACTGAGCGTTGAGATGACGTCGACAAAGGAATCGGAGGCGTGACCGACTCGAGGCAATCGACGAAAAGAGAATCGAAACGAAACGGTTATAACTTGGCTAGGGGGGCAGAAAATGATATGCTATTGCTTAGCGTGTTCGAGTACATTGTTATTTGTTCTTGTTTTTGTAAATTATATGTTCTGCTCTTTATAATTTATAAGCAAAGACGAAGCAATTAGGTTAACTAACATCTAAAATTAATTTATTATTATCTTTAGTAACGTATTAATATAATTTAACTAAAGTTTTATGTTTTAATTTTAATGTTTATCATAATCTCAAGAACATTAATTTGTAAGATTTTGTATAAAAAATTCAGTATTTTTAGTTTTCGATAAATATTTTTGTATGCTATAGTTATACGGTGACTGGCAATTAGTGTACGATACTTAAACACGTGATTGTGCTCAAGATAACAAACAATTTTTATTATGGGAGCAAAGCCGAAATCGCGAAAAAAATATCAGCTGTTCAGTACATTAGGCAAACATAAATGTACTGAACAGCTGTTTATTTTTTCGCGATTTCAGGTTTCTTCCCATAGTAAAAGTTGTTGGTTATCATAAGCACAATCACGTGTTAAGGTATCGTACACTAATTACAAGTCACCCTATATGCAAAATATTTGGTGCGAATTAAACTTCAGACCTTTTGATGTACTTGCAATATTTTACGCAAAATATATTCTATTCTATTCTATTCTATGCTGAAGGATATGAAATCTCTCTGATGCAATTTTTTTTTTTTGACGAATAAAAGCGACACTATCACCGAGTGCCATCGCCAATATTTTATCGGGACAAATAAAAAGTTTTGGTTTGACAAACAAACGTTAAAGACAAACCACGCTCCTATTAGGTACGTAATCAAAACACACTAGTATCAGGTAAAGAGAAACTTGCTTTTAGAAAAATTAAGTCCCTTGCAAATTAGCCAAATTATAATACTGCCGTCGTTATTAAAAAGGGCACAAGTAATTTTTTTTTTCAAAATTGAGTTAAATACATAAGAACCTACCTATTCGGAATCAGAAAAAAAATCATATTCATACATGAGTATGGGTATGAGTATGGGGGAGTAGGGGTGATTTGTAGGCCCAAATTAGATTTTATGAAAAAAAAATAAACAAAAAAAAAATTAAAAAACACACTTAAAATTGAACACTTCACGGTCCGTTCTAAAACGTTCCGCCTCGTCGTTTATACTGCGTAGTGCATACATCGTAGGACTGGAACAATTTACCTTGCGGTCTTCCCGTCTGGTAATAATTTATGTGTCTTCAAGACTAGAGTGAATAAGCTCTTATCATTTATTGATAGTTGTAATTATTCATATTTTTCTTGCTTTTTTTTATAGAGCCTCTTTTTTATAATGTGAATGTAAGAACACTATGTACGCCTATGTGAAATAAAAATATTATGAATTTTCTTTTTACCTTTTGAATTTTTTTTAATTCGTGCGCCTCATCATCAACGATTGCATCACTGCTTACCATCAGGTGCAGTAGTCGTCAAACACTAGTTCAATTTTTAAAAAAAATTAACACTTCAAAATCCTCGTTCTTTGGTAGTACATCCTATTTCACAAATTGCTTCCATATTATGAGAACGAAGATTATTTACAGGGACCCAAAAACGTAATCCGTGAACCAGAATATAAATGTACTTTTCTTATTAGTGTGTGTATGTTTGTTGTGAACGTCATATTAACTCCGAGTCGTCTAATGTTGAAGTAAATTGTATCAGCCAAGTTATTATGTTGCTTTGTGATTGTACATAAACGTAGGTTCGGAAAGCTGCGCGGTATCTTCTCGCCTAATATACCATATTGTCTCAAGACGAAAGTCTACGACCAGTGCGTGTTGCCAGTGATGATATATGGCTCCGAAACGTGGTCGCTTACAGAGTCACCCAAAAGGCAATGGAAAGGGCTATGCTCAGTTTCTTTGCGTGATCACAACAGAAATGAAGATATCTGCAGGAGAACCAAGGTTACCAACATAACTCGAAGAATCGCCAAACTTAAGTGGCATTGCTCGCAGAAAAGATTGTAGATGGGGACGAAAGGTTCTGGAGTGGCGACCACGTAACAGAAAACTGAGCGTTGGAAAGCCTCCCACAATGTGGACGGACGACCTGGTGGACATGGTGAGGATCGCGGGAATCCATTGGATGCGAGACGCACAGGACTGGTCGTTATGGCGACACTTGGGGGGGGGGCTATGTCCAACAGTGGACGTCTTTCGGCTGAATTGATGATGAAGACGAGGTAATGAACATTTTGTAACCTAAAAATGTTTAAGTTTAAAATATAATATACTAGCTCTTGCCCGCGGCTTCGCCAGCGTGGAAGTCGGATAATTTTAAGGCGCAAAGCGTCATAATACTGACCGGAATAAATATAAACTATTTCTTTTGGAGTCTGTGAATAAAAAAAAACCGGTAAAAAGGTAAAACATTTTATTTTATTTAATACATTTTGGCCAAACTAGTACAATCCATCAAAATAGCGCTGGCTGTCAACTCTACTTTAAAATCATTCCCCATATTTTGAAATTCCATACAAAAACTGAATTTACAAACGAACAGGAGAGCATTTTTAAGCGGCAACTAAGGAGATGCGTGCCTCAAGGAGATGTCAGCAACCGTAGAGGCCCAGCAGGGTCGAAGCCTACTGGGGTCATGGATTATGCAAAAGAGAACCCCAGGGCCCTGGAACGAAGGCAAAGAAGGAACGTGACGGGGTTTTAGTCAGTAAAAGTTTGACACGCCATCCCGCCCCACCCAAGGGCGGGAGATGTCATTAGATGATTTCCCACTTAAAAAAATAACTAAGATAACGATTTTTCATAACAATGACATTCTTTCTCTTTACATGATTAAAACTTTGCACTACAACTTAAAACTACCTACTAACAATGTCTTTAGAAGGTACATCAGTTAGTTGGTTCCATGCGAAAAAATGGACCACCCTCTACGGGAATCATAATCATCCTTATAATATTCCCACTTCTGGGACTCAGGCCACCTCTCTTGGAGAGGGTAGTAGTTCACCATGCTAACCCAGTGCGGATTGATGGATGTCAGAAGTCTTCGAATTTTTGATTCTAGGACATACCGGTTCCCTCACGACATTTTCCTTCATCGTTTTGAGAGCAATGACGATAAAATAATGGCTGGGTTTGGAACTGATCCCCCCCTTCTATTAGTAATCTATATTAATATAGCAACAATTATTTGATGTGATCTCTCTCCATTGCCAAACGGTTATTAATTCGTCGTTACATACTCGTAGGTGTGTATTAGTAATGCTCTGCAGATGTCGCTGAAGATTAGTTCAGCATCATGTGGGATTACTCATCGTGATGTGATGGGTCTTAGACAACACTATTAAGAGCATGTAATCCTTTTGTATTGATATGGATTATAGGATGGTGCAAATATTATTCTAGTCAAAGTGCTATTAAACAGAATTTTTTTAATAGCTTTATTACCTCTATAAATCTATATTGCCTTCTAAATTACTAATTAACGGGCGTCTGAATAATAATAATATAATAATAAGAGAGAAACAATCCGCAGTGCAGTTTTGTGGCGAACTGTTGGGCATTAGCGACCTCACGGACCCGATCTCCCGGGAGAATTCTTGTTCTTCATCTCCGTCTTGCCTTTATTGGCGGGCCGTAGTGAACACTGACGAGGAACTGAGCTCCCACCTCTCTCTTGCCTTTATTGGCTGGCTTGAGTGGATTCGCAAGAGCAAACGTGCTCGGGAGAAGGATGTATAATCCAGTAAGTTGCTGGTAGGGATCTTGACCAGTACGGTCCGGGATTGTCCTGATAGCCGTGATATACCTCTCCACTCCTCAAGCACCTCAAGATATGTTGCCCTCTTGTTGCTACGTCACTTCGTGCTAGCGGCCGTTTTTTGGGGGCCCCTGCCTTTTTTCGATGGATATTAATAACGTTGTTCAGGCAGGGGCCATAGTCTTAACATAGTTCCATGTTATCAGTCCACTTAAGACTCCAAAAACCATAGCCCTATTATCTTTGTTCTCCAAATGTCGCAATAGTTTTTCAACAACCGGGGGTTGTCCTTGGGTGCACTAGCATAGCGCGTACAGGGATAATCGTCGGTTGGTATCAGGTATCATGTTCCATTATAATTATCTAAAGGGCCTCTGCGAGTTGGCTTCGGCTCCTCGTACGCCTTCCAAAGGTCCAGGACCTCAGGGTACTGAGATAAATAAAAAAATAAAAAAAACTATTGTTCTAAGTATAGTTTTACATTAATATGGGACAGTAGATCCTGCACTAGGATACCCTGTGTCGCAGGATCCAGTCTCTTTCGACAAAAATAAATAAAACTTAAGGGTAAGTAGGTAACCAGTATGAGTTTCAGCACCATTTACTAAGCCATACTAAAGAATAACAGGAAAATAAGTGTACCTATATTACAAGGTATAATTAGTGTAGGTGTGCATGTGATTACGAACGGTTTAATAATTAATGAATAATATCCTACGAATAGTCCTCCCCTAACGAACATAGGGGCTTTCTTTTTTTATTGCATAATCCAATTCTGCTTATCATACCACATATAACCAGTTCAACAAAACAATTAAAAACTGTTAACAGGTTATCAAATAATTAGGTTTTCTAAAAAGCCACAATTTTAAGCACTACGTTTTCATCGAAGAAAAAGGTTACAATCGCCGTCGCGGCCTCTTTCTTCGCGAGTAGTTCTGGGTTCGCGGGCGCGGAGAAAGCGTACTAGCGCCGCTCGGCTACTATTCGGCGGAACGCGTTTTGTTGAATAAGTTCAAATATCATAACATCAACGAGTTTGTACTTAATTAAGTCATTCTAATTACATAATGCGAAGTAGTGCTGGACTTGAGCAATAAGTTACATTATGCCTTTTAGCTGCGGAAGAATAAAAGACAAAAACATAATTTGAAACAGAATAAAGACACAAACCTAATTAGGGCTTCGTCTCGCAATATAGCCATTCCATAGAACACAGCCACAATCACCATTATGGTTTTTTTCTATGTACCTAATATTGAAAATCGATTAACACAACAGAGAATAAGGATTTCAGAGACAAAATGCGTTTAAAATATAAAGATAATTTATTGACAGTAATCCTAGCCGAATCTTAAGATAATCATATATAAAATTATCAAATATGTATTAGTGATTTCAAATAACACATTATATGAAATCACTAATACATATTTGATAATATTTAATTTAATTAAACACAAAAAAGTGTCTCCTGAAAAGTTGCTATTATGCAGTTACGCCCCTATTCGTAGGATACGACGAATTGATCGCAGGTTTTCTGTATCTGTATAAATATGCCCGAGCGGCCAATCTTGAACCTGTTTTTAACCGACTTCAAAAAAAAGGAGGAGGTTATCAATTCGGTTGTATTTTTTTTTTTTTTATCATCATTTTTTTTTTTATGTTTGTTACCTTAGAACTCCGTCGTTTATGGACCGATTTGCAAAATTTTTTTTTTCCCTCTATAGGATATGCTTCCAGATTGGTCCCATTTTTTCAAAATCCAATTCTGATGATGGAATCCATGAGGAATCGAGGGAACTCCTCAAAAATTATAGGCAACCCTATGGTAATTTTAGTATTTTCATCAAGAACTTAAGCATTTACAGTCAAAAAGTAACATTTGATGAAGTGGAACTGATGAAGAAGACCAGAAATGGTCAACGGAACTTCATACTCAAATAGATAGCACAGTGAATATATAGTTAAGCGACTATGACAATACAAATAAATGAATGATTCTGAATAGTTACGTTGAAAATGGTATCATCGAAGTGATCTGATGATGATGATGGAGCCGGAAGGTAGGCACCGGAACTCCATAATTAATCAATGTAACCTAGCCGTGTTTGGACTTATTAGAATTGTCATGAGATGCACTTTGGCTATAAGGTACTATCGAACTGATCTGATGGTGGAGCCGGAAGGTAGGCACAGGAACTCCGTAATTAATCAATGTATCCTAGCCGTGTTTGGGCTTATTAGAATTGTCGTGAGATGCTCTTTGGCTATAAGGTACTATCGAACTGATCTGATGATGGAGCCGGAAGGAGGAAGGTAGACACAGGAACTTTATAATAAAACAATGTAACCTAGCAGTATTTGGGTTAATTGGAATTGTCATGAGAAATAGGCACTCTGGTTATAAGTGTATCGCAACTAAAAAGTGAGAAATAAAAACTTTTTAGAAAAAAAAAAATAACCGACTTCACTAAAAAAAAACACTAAAAGGATCAAAATAACTTTAATTTCGAAACAAACAATACCGAGAAACACCGACTTCCGAAATTAAAGTTATTTTGATCCTTTTAGTGTTTTTTTTTTGTGAAGTCGGTTATTTTTTTTTTTTCTAAAAAGTTTTTTTGCACTTAAACTTCGTCAGGGGGAAGATTTTTTACTTTTTGTTAATCTTTTCGTACAAGTATGGTCCTATATAGGGTGACTGGTAATTAGTGTACGATACTTAAACACGTGATTGTGCTCATGATAACCAACAACTTTTACTATGGGAACAAACCTGAAATCGCGAAAAAAAATCAGCTGTTCAGTACATTTACGTTTGCCTAATGTACTGAACAGCTGATATTTTTTTCGCGATTTCGGCTTTGCTCCCATAACAAAAATTGTTTGTTATCATGAGCACAATCACGTGTTTAAGTATCGTACACTAATTGCCAGTCACCTTATATATGAGAAATGAATGATACTATCTTAGCCACTAGTTATCTTCTATATAAGCCACTATCTGGGTGGTTATAAAAAAAAATAACCACGAAGGCTAAGGCGGCAGCTAACTTAACCTGCCCGAGACAGAGTGCCCTACAATACCGAGCTCAAAAATTGTTATTATTGAAACAGAATTTGGGTAAGAAATTTACCTACCTTTTTGTTTAATTATATAAACTAGGAAAAAAGAACTACGTGTAATTAATGAATTACAAAATGTTTAATTTTTGTCTCTATGATTTTTGTGACTTGACTGAATTGTTTTTGTTGATTTCTAATTAGTATTGTTATTTATTTTTAGTTATTTTTTAAGTATGTAAATAGTACGTAAATTTATTCATACAATAAGTAAGCAAGAAGGGCAAATATACCCAAGAAATTTAAAAGAAAATGAAAATTATCCACGTAACATGAAATAAAATCAGAAAATAATTATGATTTAAAGAATACATTTAAAAACGCATTACCAGATTGATAGCTCATAAAATTTTACTACAGGCCCAAAAATCGCTTAAACCAAACAGCACAGAAAATGCATAGGCTCTCCAGGGTGCTTATCTACGTCCTGCAATAACACTTATAATTCGCCGCTCCGCATATAGTTAAACCTGGCTCCCTTCCAAATGTAGAATAGTTAGATACAGAAGCTCAACTCATACAGGCATGCACACATAGACACATAGACGCGTACGTTGTTTTTAGCGTTCCGTACCTCAAAAGGAAAAAACGGAACACTTAAGGTGCGTATCGACTTCGCGCTCCGAGAGATCGAACATAGGCGCGCGCTCCAGCCGCGCGAAATGGATACCAGTTTGGAACGCGCGTCAAGGTGTTCGTTGGAGCGCCCGAACGCGGAGCGGTCCGTTCCGTCGGGTGTCGGTTTTTTACCACGCATCCAGTCGTGGCGCGCGCGCCAATTGAGACGGGTCGTCGTATTTTTTTGTGTTTGTTGCGCTCCGAATAATAATTATGGATAATGAATTAATAAAAATCTTCTGTAGACATTCTTGTGAAGTTTTTTATTGTGTCTTCTATCACTTCGAACTGCATATCTCTTATAAGTGTCACTCCATACTGCATTCTTTTTCGGTACAGCTCTTTTATCCACCAACGCACTTTTCGTTTCTCTTTTTTCTTTTTTATAATGCTGTGTATAATTACAAAAGCTGCTGCTGCTCGTACACGACTAGCTTTCATGATGAACGGTCAAACACTGGAACAGTTGCCACGCGCGCCAGGCGCGCTTAGTTGATATACTTCAAATCTTTGGAACGCGCTCCGCGGAACGCACTCTCGGCGCGGTCATTCATGGCGCGCGCGCCGAGCGCGAAGTCGATACGCAGCTTTATAGGATCACTTTGTTGTCCGTCTGTCTCTCTGTCAGTCAAGACACTTTATCTCAGGAACGCGTGGAGGTATTGAGTTGAAATTAAAACCATATACTCAGATCTGCGGTCCCTTGAAGCTGTGAAAAAATCAAACTTCTGAGTTAACGAAGAAAAAAGTTACGGCCGTTTATATCGCAAAAAACGTGTATTTCGCCACTCTCAAGGGAATCAAAATTCATAGGGTACTTCCCGTTGACCTAGAATCCAGAAATTTGGCAAGATGAAAGGTCTCATAGCACAAGTATACGAAAAAATCTGATAACTATAAATTTGTAGTTACGTCACCAAAAAAAAATATTTTTTTTGCTATTCGGAAAAATCTTCATAACTCGATTCGGGAATTGAACTGTTTTCAAAGGTAAGGTTGTACGGAACCCTCAGTGCGCGAGTCCGACTCGCACTTGCCCAGTTTTTTTTAGATAAATAGTATATTTTTAGTAAATGATCCAATGACTTCTTCCGCTCTAGGCTGGTACAAGAGGGCGTGTTCAGTTCAGTTCAGTTGTAATTTACGTTGTAGGACTACGGCGGCGACCTCAAACAAAGAGGCCATCCATCAATTATGTCACACGTTAAAGGGAGGGGAGGGAATTGACGAAGTGTGTCACTGTTTGACAAGGGATAGATGAAGTCATAAGTTTCTCGGCGTCACATTTCAAAATGTATATATCTAAGTATTAAAATGAGTTTTATCTATTAACGAAAACCTTGAAAATATTCCTACTCAATCTGTGATTTCAAACGTTTGATGTGTTTTTGATTTTATAATAAAATAGAAAACAAACCTAAAATTATTAAGTAAATATATGACGTCACTGTAATAATACGTAATAATATAATACATGTAACGCATGATACTAAAAGAGTTGTGAGTTTACATGTGGATGGATGGAAAGGGAGAGGGAGACCAAAGAAAAGATGGATGGACTGTGTGAGCAGTGATATGAAAGAAGCGTGACGAGTGACAGGACAGAATGGAAGAAAAAAACGTGTTGCGCCGACCCCAAATAAAACGGGACAAAGGCAGGAAGATGATAATGATAATACATGTAACGCAGTTTGTGAAATCGTAAGTGTAATAGTAATTATAATCTGTAGAGAACCACCAATTTCCATTCTTCCCCAATTTCCATTCTTCCTTCCCTGTCTAAAGTGCTCGAGGCCTGCGTGCACAAGCAGTTTACGGGGTTTGTTCACCGACACAACCTCATAAGCTCCTTCCAGTCTGGATTTAGACCTGGGCACAGTACGACCTCCGCTCATCTTAAAGTGACTGGCGACGTTAGAGAGGCAATGGAAGATACCAAGGTTTCTGTATTGGTACTGATTGATTTCTCCAATGCCTTTAACGCTGTCAGTCACGATATACTCCTATCGATCCTTTCCCATCTTATGGTTTCTCCCGAGGCGCTGGATTGGTTCTCATCCTATCTTCGGGGACGCCGGCAGTCAGTTCGCGTTGATGAGACCTCGTCGAGTTGGCGTGATCTGGATGCTGGAGTTCCACTAGGCGGTATTCTTTCTCCATTGTTATTTTCCATCTTCATAAATTTTATTACTCACTGTCTTCGGTGTTCGTATCATCTTTATGCCGATGATCGTCAGTTGTATACGTCTGCGCGGGTGGAAGGTTTGTCAGACGCTATAGAGGATATAAACCGGGATCTGGATGCTATCAGTAGCTGGTCTGATAGGTTTGGGGTGTCTGTAAACCCCTCAAAATGTCAGGCCATTGTTATTGGTAGCTCACGCATGATGGGTAGAGTAGCGGTTAGCTCTCTACCTCCTATTGTTTTCAATGGTGCCGTCATTCCTATCAGCCCTAGTGTAAAGGATCTCGGTTTGCAACTTGACTCGACGCTTGGCTGGCAAAGTCAAGTTTCTAGTGTTTGTCAAAAAGTCAACGGGACTTTGCGGTGTCTGTATCGTCTGAGAAACTTTTTACCTGCAAAGACGAAGACAATGCTTGTGCAGACTTTGATTTTCCCTATCATAGACTATGGTGACGTGTGTTACTTTGACCTGAACTCGATCTTGCTGGATAAGCTCGATAGACTCCTGAACAATTGCATCCGCTTTATATTTAATCTGAGGAAATATGATCATGTGTTGAACTTCAGGTCTGACCTCAAATGGTTGCCAATTCGCCAGAGAAGAACTTTGCGCGCTTTGACTACACTTTTCTCTCTACTCAACTCTCCCACGCCTCCATCTTATCTCATTACTCACTTTCAATACCTATGTTCTTCACACGCAAGGAATCTGCGTTCTTATAACAATCTCCTACTGCTCTGTCCTTCTCATACTTCTGATTTTCTCCATTCTTCCTTCTATATACAGTCCATCCTTCTGTGGAATGCGCTTCCTCTCGATATCAGGACGGCCGAAAGTCGATATGCATTTAAGCGGAGGTTGCGGAATCATTTGCTCCACCAATAGCAGAATCGTCTCAAAACTTCTTTCGTTAATTTATATTATTATATATGTATATATATTATATTAAATATAAATGTATGTGTATTTTAATTATATGTATACCTTTTTGTTTTGCTCTTGTTTTTCGCATAAAATTTTCTTTTTATGCACCTACCATATTGTCTCTTCACCACCCTAGGTTGACTGGTAGAGAATGCCTTAGGCATTAAGTCCGCCTTTGTACTTTATGTTGCATGAAGATTAAATAAATAAATAAATAAGAACGTAGTGGGTAGCATGATTGTTTTATAATGTAACTAGAGACCCGCCCCGGCTTCGCACGGGTGTAAAGCTGATACCACCCGTAACCACCGCAACCGCTATGTCCCTGCATTTTAAACCTGTAATATCTTCGAAAATATTCATTTAAATTACACGCTGTAAAGGGTTATATTGATCTATATTAAATGCACAATGTATTTAAGATACTTAATTGGATAAAGATTAATGCTGTATTACTTAAAATCGTTTCGTAAATAAGCCATTATTTCTCGTAAAAAGTAAAGGATAAAAAATGCTTATTGTGGGTTATTCCTAAGAGATAGACATATACCATCACATATACAGACTCATTTGTAGACCTTTTTAAGATGTAAAATACTATAGTACATTATTTTGATCTATCTCGTATTTAGCCAGCGTTTGCAATGTAAGCGCAAAAAAAAATGTGTTTATTTACGATATCACATGAGAAACCTATAAAATTACTAGTGTTTTTCTATTATATTATGCATTATACATATAAACCTTCCTCATGAATCACTCTATCTATTAAAGAAAGCCGCATCAAAATCCGTTGCGGAGTTTTAAAGATCTAAGCATACATAGGGACAGACAGCGGGAAGCGACATTGTTTTATACTTTGTAGTGATATTTAATTTTTTATGACTATCCCTTATAGCGCTACTGTTTGTTTTTCCTTAAGAGGTTCCTTTTTCACTCGCCTATCGTCAATATCGAGCTTGGTTTAAAAGCTTGTTAGTTCATCTAACGCAATCCAACGCGATGTTTGATGAAAAGGCAACGCGAAAAAAGAGAGATAACGCCTGAAAACTCTGTTAGCATTCGGTAATTCCGTGATTTCCTCGAATATTTTAAAAAACTTGTTCCAGGAAATACGTGTTTTTTTTAAACCCTTAAAAGTTTTTGAAAAAAATTGTCATTTACAATCTTGATTAAATTTGCAAGGCTTTTATTGTTATCCTTTTTTGACTTTTTACTTTTTTGAGTAAATTATGAAGCGTCAAAGTTCATGCAAAATAGCAAATATTCAGAGGTCTTTACTGGATTTGTTTTACACAAATTTATAAACTGATTTCAATAGAAGCCACAAAAAAAGAAATAATTTCCACAAGATACTGTGTTTCCAAAACATATAATGAAAAATGTGTAACAACTTCATAATCACGTAAGAGGGGTTGTATGAAAAACAATGAAAATGTATGTCGAGTTGCATCCCCTTAAATAAATAAAATAAAATGAATTGCCCCAATTGACAATCGCAAGTGCACTTGATCTCGCTGTGTGTGTGCTTTTTTGCTTGTTGTATGGAGCCAACCTACTGTACCTATCTGTTTTGTAGTAACGGTGTTAAATTTTAAGACACTTCGTGTTCTATACGGCACATAGATAAGACTTGTCGACTCTATAGTTTTATTAGCAGGAATATTTGTTTGTAGGCAAAGCGGGAATTCTGGGAACGGTAAACGGATTTCAACTTGTTTGTGTTAGGAGTCGGGACCGTTCGGGGAATATGTAGAGAGTTGTTATACTCTCGGAATATTACCTGGAATGCGGAATAAAGTGCTTATCCGCAGTGAACCTTTTGGTCATCCAATAGAACAATGACGTAATTGCAGATATGTTACATTTAATTATTATAATTTTAATTGATACAAATTAGTGCTTGAGTGCGATCCCACCTGATGGTAAGCAGTGATGCAATCGTTGATGGTGAGGCGCACTAGTTTGTTAAGAGCCTATTCACTCTAGCCTTGAAGACACCTAAATTATAATTTGACGGGAAGACCCCAGCAGGTACAGAACGACGAGGCAAAATGCTTAGTCTGGACCGTAGAGGTTAAAACAACGTAATTATTTATTTCTAAACTTTAAAAGCTTCTTCTTAAAAACGGTCAAATGTAATTAACCCTTCAACCGCTTGCGCCGAATCGAGTGTATAGTTTATATCTAGGTAAGCGTGAGCCATCGTCGACCACATCATAGCTTACCATCAGGTGAGGTAGTGGTCAAAAGCATTACGCTGGCCTATCAATAATAAAAAAGACCAGGCAAGTGCGAGTCGGAGTCGCGCACTGAGGGTTCCGTACAAACTTACCTATGAAAACAGTTCAATTCCCAAATTGAGCTACGAAGAATTTTCCGAATCGCAAAAAAAGTTTTTTTTTTGGGATGTAACTACAAATTTACAGTTTTCAGATTTTTTCCTATGTTTGTGCTATGAGACCTCGCTTCAACTCGCGTCAACGGGAAGTACCCTATGAATTTTGATTCCCTTGAGAGTGTCGAAATATACGTTTTTTGCGACATAAACGGCCTTATCTTTTTTTTCGTTAACTCAGAAGTTTGTTTTTTTTTTCACAGTTTCAAGGGACCGCAAACCCGAGTATACGGTTTTAATTACAACACGATATCTCCACGCGTTCCCGAGATAAAGGCTCTTGACAGACAGACAGACAGACAGACAGACGGACAACAAAGTGTTCCTATAAGGGTTTCGTTAAAAAACGAAACCCCTAAAAAAAACAGTGCTCTATTCTATATCTACAGCATATTGCTTATCCAACAGAAAAATGAATATTAAATTAAATTACATTACATATTTTTGTGTCCTATTCACCAGATGTTTACGACTGGGTACTCCATATCGTTTAGCTCGTCAATCCCCATAGGTGACAGAAGAGCCGGCGAGGTGGAGTATTAGGTCGTGGATGTGCGACCCTGGTGGAATAAGTACGAGAGTGTTTGTCGTATATATTCGACGTAGGTAGTTAAAATGTTAAAAAACCCTTGAATGTTTTTTGAAATACCTTAATAAACAACGCCATATTTTTGTTCGAATACAATCATACTGTACTTACCTTCACGAAGACACGAAGTTTTAAATTATTACTAAGGCAGTAAATAAAACAAAAACATATATTAAGCATCCCTGCAGCATCCCTGATGCGAAGGATTCGGGGGAACACCAACAGCATTATGAGGGTGATAGCTGATAAGCCGGATTGCCCTTTCCTGGGGCACAGGACTCGTTTGCACAGCTGCAGGTCTGGGGCAGCGGCAAGCGAGCACAGTTATATGTATAGGTTTATGAATTGATTTTATTTTTTTCTATTTATTTTAATGAGCAATTTTACTAATATAGTTTTAAGTTCTACTAACATAATATGGATGTATCTGATTTAAATATTAAATAATAATAATGAGCAAACTTAAAATATATTGAAACAACACGTACCTAAATCGATAAAATATATATTAAAAAGTTTAAAGCAATCAAAGTTTTCTGAACTCAAGTTTTGCGGCATGCTCACCTTATCCTCAGCAAAATATTCAAATCAGTCTTCGTAAACAACCGGAATCCTAATACAGGCCATGGATCACTGACCCCTGGAATTGTTCCGTAGTTCCGTCAGCCGGAATTTAGTCCCGCAGCTTAGATTTGTAAGCTACTGAAACGGCTAGATTAATGGAATGACTTACAAAACCACTCTGGTGGACATTTCTGTTCATTCTAGTATTGGTATTCAATCTGCAAACGGCAGTAGAGAATTGCTGCACGCTGTGCAAATATCTAATGTTGATTGTTTGTCGTAGATAAACAATCTAAAACTCACTTCGTAAACTATTTGTATTTTACAAATATTATTTATAGATACTATAAATCTATATCACAAAAATTTTTATAAATAATATAGCGGTTGTATGAAAAAAGTGAAAAAGTATGCCAGGTTGGACGGTCTTAATCGAGGAAGGCTAAAAACATCACGCTACAACCCACGGAAGCGGAACAGTAACCAAAACTATGGATAAAACCGCAGGGATAGCTATTTATAGTAAATAAATAATTTATCAAATCAAGTTTTAATTAAAAAAATCTTTTATAATAATAATAATCCTTTATTAATAGGCAACTTAGGCCCATAGATAAAATACACAAATAATTTAACAAAATAATAAACTAATACATATGTATAAAAGAAACTATAACAATTACTAAACTATACTACTCCACACGAAGTGACGACTACCATACAGTCGTCGCCTAACATAATTAAATCCGTATACAAAATGTAGTCTCTGTGCTGTTGATTGTTGAAGAGTTCTTTTAACTGGAGCTTACCCTGGATTTCCATTCAGGGGCCTTACCATGACGTGTTAAAATATCAGGCGTGCGACTGAAAAAGAGGGATGGAGCTACATCCTATATAGCTCCATGTCTTTACCAGTTCAGTTTAGGTCGTAAAATGAATCGTGTTAAAAGCTCGTGGAAGGTCATGTTTACCATAAAAATGCATTGTCAACGGAACTGAACCATAACTTAAAAGTTCAATTCCATAGGATAAGATAAAGAGGCTCTAATTCAGCTTGCAAGATTCTACCCCATTCCGGCCGTCCATCAGTTTTGTTTTTGTTTTTTTTTTTAAGGTGGGAAAGTCATCTAATGACAAATCACGCTCTTTGGACCAAAGAAAATGGATGCGCATATGTTACTAATATTGGAAGTGGACTGTATTTTGCAGATTAGCGTTTCTCAGTACTTACTTCAGTGCGTACTTGACATCTTGCAGCAGATGGATCCTACTGGAGCCGTTTAGGATTAGGAAGCAGAGAAAAACAGCTCGTATATGGGAGGAAATTGCACCAACCTTTTGAACTCCACGTGTCAGTCTGCCGGCGTTCTCTGGATTTCGCGACACCTGCTCCAGTGACGAGGAGGTATAACACTCACTGAACACTGCACAGTTCTCAAGCACAAAGCGTTAGCGGTTTAGTGTCTTTAGCGGATAAGTTCTACAATAACTAATTTTTCTTGTAAAATGCGCGGGACGCCGTCTTAGCGATGCGAGCGGTACCGAGCGAGTCTATCTGCGATCTCTTTCTTCCGAGGTTGTGCAGGAAAGGGATGCAAAATGGGAAGAGTTGCAAGTTGTCACACAAACAAAACGCGGTATTTAATTTTATGCGGCTAATTACGGTTTATTTATTTATTTATTTTTTTGGGCGGAGCGAGTGATAGTGTCAGATTTTTACTGACTAATAACCCACTCCTATTCCTTCTTTGCCTTCGTCCCAGGGCCCCAGGTTTCACTTTCACATTACCCGTGGCCCCAGTAGGCTTCGACCCTTCGACCTACGATTTGCTGACGTCTCCCTGAGGCGCGTGGAACAATACGCGCCGTCGACGACTTGGGCTCGGTCCGGACGGTTACCGGACGGTCGGACGGCGAGCTACCCATTGCTCGCTGTCCGCAAGCCCGCGCCTACGGTGGCCGGTAATCGGGATCAGAATCCCGGCGGCTGGGGCGAGAGGACCGTTGCCTCGCGCGGTCGGCCTCCTCCTTTGCTAGCATTACTGCTTCGCAGAAGGAGGCGACCGCCTGCCACTCCTCCTCGCTTCGGACCATGGCCTAAAGATCAGAACCGAGTCGACGGCGCGTAGTGTTCTACGCGCGCCTCAAAGAGATGTCAGCGAAACTAAAAGGGCCCAATAGGGCCGGTGCCTGCCAGGGCTATGGAAACGTTTAAAAAAATGTCCGTGGCCCTAGAACGCAAACGGCAACTGTAGAAGGGTGGGTTTAAGTCAGTAAAACTCTGACTCGCCCTTTCCTTCCACTGTCTGTGTTTCCTTTCTGTCCCCATCAAGCAAACGTACAAATATTGCAATTTAAATAAAATCTTTTAATAAAAAATAAGAAACCAAATAATCTTAGTAAGTGATAAAAACTTGATCGTAGGTATCCCTTTCAGAAAGTATTTACCACAGACCATCGTGATTCACGCGTAATATCTCGTATTACAGTTTTATTCAGATTCCGATATCCTTTGATCATTTTCTTCTGCTTCTGTAGCCGTACTGAAACGGCAACTACTTTTTTCTTCTCGTTTTGTTTTTTGTACGCACGATCAAAGAGCTGAAGCAAGCAGAGGCATGGACTTGAACACAGTTTCGTTTTACATCCGGCTGTGACCAATAACGTGTAGTTACTCATTGTTATCGCTTACTAACCTACTCGTAGGTTGAGAGAGAGAGACAAACGATTTTTTACCGAATCAGAAAAAAAGTAGTAGAACAAATCTGAACCCTAAGATTTATTCCTTTAACTGTGCTATAAGACTTTGCTTCGTGGCAAGTTTCAGGATTCTGGTTCAACAGGAAGTACCCTATGAATTTTGATTCCCTTGAGAATGTCGAAATATACGTTTTTTGCGACATAAATGGCCATATCTTTTTTTTTTCGTTAACTTAGAAGTTTGATTTTTTCACAGCTTCAAGGGACCGCAGACCTGAGTATGTGGTTTTAAGTTCAACTTACTCCACGCGTTTCCGGAATATAGGGTTTTGACAGAAGGACAGCAAATTAGTCGTGTAACGGTTTCTTTTTGAGGTACAGAACCCTAAAAATGAAAGTATTCAAAAAAACCTGCAAGTAAAAACTAAAATTTTCCAATTAGTTACTTTTCAAGCTATCTGATGCAGTTGGTGGCAGTGCCAACTGCCCTGGTTTTTGAATACTTTAAATACTCACTACTTGTTCGTAGACCTTACACATCTCCCTTTTACCATATACCATGTCAGTTAAGTACGTAAGTAATATTCACCTCTGCCTGTAATCTTCTCTAATAAACCCTTGTTAATTAATTTATTGTGTTTATATTCGCACCCCGCGGGGCAAGACCCCCATCGCTTATCATTGTTTACTGGGATGTGTTGGAGCTTGTAATCCTTTTGAGGTATACGAAACAGAGAGTAAAGTACCACAAACCACCGTTGAAAAGGGAGGATCCTACGGCCAGACGGATGTTTTATCTGATCTAAGCATATGTCTAATAGATGGTTTCAGAATGTTGTATATGTTCAAATCGTGTGCATAATAAAGCATAATCAGCCTTTTTAATGTTCCCACTGCTGGGACTCAGGCCTCCTCTCTCTAGGAGAGGGAATGGGCCGTAATCCACCACGCGGGCCCAGAGCGGGATGGTGAATCTCACATGTCTTCGAATTTTTGTTTCTAGGACATGCCGGTTTCCTCACGATGTTTTACTTCACCGTTTTGAGGTTGGTTAGTGGTGATGAAATAAATTACACAAAGTATAAATGCGCCTGGCTGAGTTTGAACCCGCGACCTACAACTCGATAGAACTGTAATTACGCGACACAGGATTTCGTAGTTTAGTGCTTAAGTAACGTCATAGAGGTCACTACAATCCTATCCTATCCTATTTTGAGAAGAGCTAGTTTGCAGTTACACAACAAAAAGGGTAAAGAATCTTCAATAGCCATTGGCAATTATTTTATTGTCTTGTACTTATTTTTTTACAATATTTTATTCTAAACAAATAAAACTAAAAAAGTAAAAACAGCAATTGGCATCTCAAAAATTGGTACCCGAGAGTGGGGACACATCCATCACATTTCAGTGTGTGACAATTTTCCCTTCCACTTCATTTGAAAAGTAGGAACTTTTCTTAATAATAAATTTCTTTTTTTTTTTGCAAGTTTGGACAAGATTACTTTTTGATACAAATATATAACATAATATATAAGATAGTTTAAAAATGAGTAAAGTAATTATGTTTTCTTCAGGATTCCTATGTGCTAAGTATGAATGAAAGTTTCTTTATTCCTCTATAACTTCTAAACGCCTAAACCGATTTTGATAAATACATAGCATAGCATAGTCGGCCTGATAATGTTCCCACTATTGGCACTCAGGCCTCCTCTCTAGGAGAGGGTATGGGCCGTAATCCACTACGTGGGCCCAGTGCGGGTTGGTGGATGTCACATGTCTTCGAATTTTTGGTTCTAGAACATGCCGGTTTCCTCACGATGTTTTCCTTCACCGTTTTGAGAGCAGTGGTGTTTGATAAATGCGGTGCCGCACTTTTTATATAAGCTAGTAAACATTTAAAAAATAAAAATAAAATTGCTCTGGGTTATGAACAAAAACTAAGCCGTTTTTTTTTCTTTTTTCCTTTTCAAGAATATGGACTATTACAGTCTCAAAGAAGATCATTTTAAAAGTGGATATTGGATTTCGTATGTGATGACATTCACTTTGTATTTGTAATGAAATTATTTATTCATTTATGTAAAATGCATGCGACATTTCGTTCACAAAATAATTAATTACCATGTTAATATTCACAAACAATTTGATAGGTCCAATTTACATCAATATTATTTTAAATGACATCGACAGTATATGAAAATTTCGTCGGTAATAATAAATTGGTTCCAAGCTGGTCGAGTGCCCGGCACAAGCACCACTATTGAGCTTAAGGTCCTGGGTGGTATTCCCGGTTCTGACAAAGCGTTACTGAAAATAACGCTTTTTTAGGAATTTTGCCAAACTTTGTACACGTGCACCCTGTGGGTTCAGTATACGCAACTGGCAAACAATGCCCTCAAAGTCAAGTCAAGTCAAGTCAAAAAGTTTTTATTTCACATAGGCCTACATGGGCACTTATAAAACGTCAGAAGCTAGTGCGAAAGTGCGTAGTCAAAGTTCAGTATAACAACGCCTTCAGGATGTTGTTGGGGCTCCCACGTTACTGCAGATTGCAGTGCATCAAGAATGTTTGCCGACGCACATTTTGATGGTTTTAAAGCCATCATAAGAAAGCGGGTAGCGTATACGATGCGCAGGGCACGTGGGAGCGGCAACTGCATTCTGAGGGTCATTAGTGATAAGCGCCACTTTGGCACACTGGGTACATGTACACGTGCATGTACCCGGTGTGTCAGGTGTAAGCAAATTATATTTAAATTAAGATCTCTCTCCTATTGTATCTTTTACTAACATAGTTTTTAAGGTGGGATTACTAACATAATATGGACCACGGTTTGAAATAAAGTTTTTTTTTTAAATGAGAATCCTATGTGGCGTACAGCTAAGGAGAAGTCATTTAATTATATTTTCACATATAAAAAATTTTGTTTCATTTATGACGACAGTATAATTAGCACTGGCAACAGTGTCAGTTCAAGTTACCGCGATGTCACAGCCACATTGTGGCGGATCTTGTTTGCGGTCTGTTGTGATAATACCTACGTAAATTACTTTGTTCAAGAGTGTCTTGTTAATAACAAAATAATTCAGGTAGTATATAAGTTATTCACGTACATATACATACATACATATTCAGCCTTTTAATGTTCCCACTGCTGGGACTCAGGCCTCCTCTCTCTAGGAGAGGGAATGGGCCGTAATCCACCACGCGGGCCCAGTGCGGGTTGGTGGATGTCACATGTCTTCGAATTTTTGGTTCTAGGACATGCCGGTTTCCTCACGATGTTTTCCTTCACCGTTTTGAGAGCAGTGGTGATGAAATAAATTACACAAAGTAATGCGCCTGGCTGGGTTTGAACCCGCGACCAACAATTCGTAAGTCGGGGCCGTAACCACTCGGCCACCCCTGCTCAGTTATTCACGTACTTTGTGTAATTTATTTCATCACCACTGCTCTCAAAACGGTGAAGGAAAACATCGTGAGGAAACCGGCATGTCCTAGAAACAAAAATTCGAAGACATGTGACATCCACCAATCCGTACTGAGCTCGCGTGTTGGATTACAGCCCATTCCCTCTCCTAGAGGGGATGCCTTGATTCCCAGCAGTGGGAAAATTATAAGGTTGATTATGTTATGTGACTGACTTGTCAGTCTGTCCTGACAAAGGCTATTGCAGCCATTCTCAAGCTATAATGCCGTTATCTGACACAATCACATTTCGGGTTAAAAGAAATAAGGGTGTTTTTAATAACGTACGGTTTTGATCATGTATGCGGGATTGCTCCGCACGCGTAACCCCTGCAAATGTACATTTCATACTACAAGTATTTATTGTATTGCGTGGAATATGCACGCGGGATGCGTTTCTTTTTATTTTAAAATTTTCTGCATGCGGAGCAAACCCGCATGCGTGATCAAAACCGTACGATATTAAAAACACCCTTATTTCTTTTAACTCGAAATGTGATTGTATCAGATAACGGCATTATAGCTTGAGAATGGTGGAAACTTAACGGAAATTTTAGCATTTATCTGAGAATCTATTGACAGTAGACAAGTACTGTTTAGACATATCGATAAGAAACCCAGAGCTCCCGGATAAAGATGATTTTCCACAGCAAAAAAAAAAACAAAAAACTCTAATCTTCAACACATTACGGTCTTCTAAACCGGTATCACGCTACTGACTGTGATAGATTGCAGTGCATTTGAGTGGAAATGGCGTCAAGATTTTACACCATCTCGCCTAATGTGTTGGAAGAAAGTTTGACATGACGCGTGCCAATTTCGGTTCGCTTTAAGGGTTCTTGTAAAAGAACGACGTAAGACGATTTGTCATGGCAGCTCCGTTGGAAGTTGTCATGTTATTTTATAGGTTAAAGAATGAAAGATCATGCGTGTAAAGCTCCGTACTCACATACGGTTTTACTCGATCGAGCTATCATGTCGAGTAAAAACCATGGCATGGGTTTTCGTCCACACATTCAGCATTAATCTATCGAGTGACGCGCACCGTTCAGTATTCACCGAACCGTTCGAGCCAAAACATGTCTGTTCAACAAAGGAGATGGTGGCTGCTACATTTAGCAAGTCTCGCAGTTCTTAATTATAAAAGAATGAAAGAAAATGAAAAGAAGAAACATAAAAGGAGGTACTAAATAAATTTAAAATTAATATATTAGAAGAAGTTTGACAGTGACAGAAAAGTTGGGAGGGAATTGTTTGTCTTGGTATCGCCATGTGAAGAAGAGGGATGAAAAGCTTGTTACTTAGTTATGAATATACATCTGAATGGATGGAGAGGGAGAGGGAGGCCAAAGAAAAGATGGGTGGACTGTATAAGGATTGATGTGAAAGAAAAAGAAGTTGTTGATAGCATAACGGCTATCAGGAAATATACCTACGAAAAAAAAAACGAATGGAAGAAAAAAACGTGTTTAGCCGACCCCAAGTTAAATAGGACAAGAGCAGTAAGATGATGATGATGATAGTGCACTCTTGTTTAAATATAACCTCTTCACTGACGACTGGACTGGAGGTTGTCTGGTAGATATCGCTGTTAGCGATAAGACCGCCTTTGGTGTACAATAAAGTTTTATTCTATTCTATTCTATTCTATTCTGGACTAGACGTCCATAGTTATAGTTATCAGGTAATAGCCACTCTTTAGGCTATGTGTGCGCTAAAAAGCAAGGGTGGATATAGTTCGTTACAAGCGTTATTGAGGTAAAACCACTTAATTCATAAAATTATCAAGGCGCTGGTCAGTCGTCTCGCGAAGGCGCCCAAGTATGAAAAAGTCTGACACTCCCTCTTATAAGAAAATATTCGATGAAATCTAAATAAATAAAAAATTAAGAAATTTAGTATTACCTAGGACGTCTGTTTCACTTCTCTACTCGCTAGGCTTTAGGCGCTAAGCAAATCGCGTCGTATCAGTTCATAATTATGTAGTCTTAGTAACACGCATAATGAACCTGGTAACTCTCAAAATCAAAGCTCAGAGACGCCAATTAAGATGGTTTAGATCCTAATCTCCTATCTACCACTCAAAGCATTAAATTACAAGGTTCTGGATACCAGAACGCCTACGAGTCTGTAATTTAAGCGTCTTTGCCAAGTTCAGTACTGAGACACAGCTCTATTATTACGTAGTGTGATTTAATTCAAACCTGTAATTCAACCTTCTTCATATTAGTGCGCTCAAATAAACGACCAAACTCTTCAGCTTTAAAATATTAGTCTAGATGTCTACCCTATTAATAAAAAGAAAATTTAGCTTTTGACTAGACTAAGACTTATTTATTTTTATTTTATACCATTATAGTGCACTCGTAAGTCGTATCTACACTACGACACTCCTACATCTATCATTATTATAGAATAATGTATTATTATTATTTATTTAAAATTATGTATTTATTAAAATGAATAAATTATCATTATAAATTGTTTAAGTAATAATATTTTACTTACAATTTTTTTTCTTTCAATGTTATTTTACTTTTTGGCTTTCCTTACCTCGAAAGGAAAAAAACGGAACCCTTATAGGATCACTTTGTTTTCCGTCCGTCTATCTGTCTATCTGTCTGTCAAAACCCTTTATCTCGGGAACGCGTGGAGGTATCGAGTTGAAATTAAAACCATATACTCAAATCTGCGGTCCCTTGAAGTTGAGAAAAAATCAAATTTCTTAGTTAACCAAAAAAAAAAGATACGGCCGTTTTTGTCGCAAAAAAACGTGTATTTCGACACTCTCAAGGGAATCAAAATTCATAGGGTACTTCCCGTTGACCTAGAATCCTGAAATTTGGCATGAAGTAGGGTCTCATAGCACAAGTATAGGAAAAAATCAGAAAACTGTAAATTATCAAAAAAAAATGTTTTTTTGAGATTCGGAAAAATCTTCGTAACTCAATTCGGGAATGGAAGTGTTTTCATAGGTAATTTTATACGGAACCCTCAGTGCGCGAGTCCGACTCGCACTTGCCCTGTTTTTTCTAGAATAAAAATCAATCCTTCATTGATTTAACTCATGCATATCGTTTGAACTTAAGATTTTTGCTGTTTCGTGAGTCCGTCACTGTATATCGAGATGCAGTATTCGCCCTATTTCGATTACAGATGCTTCCATATTACTGGTATAAGTAGGTACTAGCTTAATAGGTATATGTGGGACTACCGGCCGTCGGAGGCGCGGGTATGCTGACGGCGAGCCATAGGTACCTCACCGTCCTGCAGTTCGGTAAGAAATGTTCTACGCACGCCTCAAAAAAATTTGAGGCGATTGGTGATTTTTTTTTTTTTTTTTGGTCAGCAAAATTGATAGGCAAGGTTCAATGCTCTGGCAGGCAAGCTAGAGCTGATGTCTGCCAGAGCTGTGGATTGTTCGAAGGAGTAACCACTGTATGGTGTGTATAAATATAAAGGGCAACTGTACGAACACAGTGGGTTCAGTCTGGTAAGTCCCCCCTCCCCTCTTTGAGGAGTGGCTGGAAAGACAACATGGCGTCCTTACCTTCCGCATGACGCAGGTCCTCACCGGACATGGTAAGTTCGGGAGGTTCCTGCATTGGATTCGTGCGGAAGAAACGCCTGGGTGCCACCATTGTATGGACCGCCCGGATGACACAGTGGAGTATACGGGTAGATGTATGCCCCGCCTGGGCAGAGCACCGCCGTGTCCTCGTGAGGGCAATCGGCGGCAGTGATCTCTCGCGCCGGGCCTTGGTACAGGCCATGGTCCGGAGCGAGGAGGAGTGGCAGGCGGTCGCCTCCTACTGCGAAGCAGTTATGCTAGCAAAGGAGGCGGCCGCACGCGCGAGAGAACGGCCCTCTCGCCCCAGCCGCCAGGATCCCGATCCCGATTTCTAGCCACCGTAGGCGCTGGCTTGCGGATGGCGAGGAGTGGGTAGCTCACCGTCCGGACCGAGCCCAGGTTGTTGACGGCGCGTAGTGTTCCACGCGTGCCTCAAGGAGATGTCAGCAAAACCGTAGGGGCTCAGCAGGGTCGAAGCCTACTGGGGCCATGGGTGATGCGAAAGAGAACTCCGGGGCCCTGGAACGAAGGCAAAGAAGGAACAGGAGTGGGTTTTTAGTCAGAAAAAGTCTGACACTATCTCACGCTCCGATGATCAATCGATGATCGATCCGGTGATCGATGTCGGGATGTCATTGGATGATTTACCCACCGAAAAAAAAAAGTGGGTTCAGCCAGTAAAAGTCTGACACTCCCTCCCGTTCCACTCAGAGTGGGAAAAGTTATTTGATGATTTGCCTCGTAAAAAAAGACTAAATATGTTGCACACATTTTTTTCGCAGTAACGAATACGTTTATTAAAATAAATATTTTTTCCTAAACGTGTAGGTACTGTCTGGTTCGGTATGTCCTTGACCTCAACTAAAAGTTAGTGAGAAGTAATATGTAAACAGATGTGACGCGACAGCGCGACTGTCAATCATTTTTCATTGCTTTCAATGCTATATGATAAATGATTGTCTCGCCGTTGCAGCGTTGGTGGCATTGTCGCACATGCCTTTTTTAAAATTTTTCAATTTCAATTAAATTATTTCTCCCGCTCTAAGGTCTGATCATCTCCCTTTAGTGGTTAAATGCAACCTGGATTTAATAGTACCTAAGAAAAATGTGATAAAGAAAACTAATAACAAAGTCATATGGGGAGAGAGGGATAAAAAACAAACTGAGATGTATGAGCAAATATGTAACCGTAAGTTGAGAGAAATAGATTTTCCTACTGAATTAAGAGACTGTGCTGATACAAATTGTAATGATACTAGTCATAAGAAAGTTATTGATAAGGTGTACAGAGATATCATTGACTCCATGTCTGAGGCTGCTATTGAGAGTAGCGAATGTGGGGAGGTTCGAAGGGGTAGGCATATTGCTGGTTGGAACAAGTATGTTAAAGACTCACATAGGGAGGCTCGGCTTAGTTTTGTGAGGTGGCGTGCGTGTGGAAAACCAGAGTCAGGCCCTATTTGGAAGGCAATGTCAGAGAGTAGAAAGCTATTTAAAAAAAATCTTAAATCCCTACAAGACAATCGGGAACAGGTTCGTATGGATATTCTAGCGACGCATCATGACAATAAGTCCTTCAGGCAATTCTGGAAGCAGACCAATAAATTGAATCCTAGGCCGGGTCTTCCGGTGAGTGTGCAGGGCAAAGTAGAGGCAGTGGACATAGCCAACACTTTCAGGGAGCACTTTCAGACAGAGCAACGAGCACTAGTGCAGAAGGAATTGCCCCAGGTTTCGGGTCCTCCACGTGACGAGCCCGTTAGAATAACTTCAAGGGACGTATCGCGGGTTTTGCAGAATATGTGTAAGGGTAAGTCTCCTGGACACGACGGACTCAGCGTGGAGCACCTGAAGCATGGGGGTCCTCACGTGTGTAGGGTGTTGGCTATGCTTTACACTTTTTGTTTACGTCATGCGTATTTGCCTGACGATATTTTGAAGGCGGTTGTAGTACCGATTGTGAAGAATAAGACTGGAGATGTCAGTGACAAACATAATTACAGGCCTATTACATTGGCTACTATAGCTGCCAAGGTGCTTGACGGTGTGCTGAATGGTTATCTTTCTCAGTATGTGGTACTCGAAGACGCCCAATTTGGGTTTAGGCCAGGACTCTCTACTGAGAGTGCCATATTAGTCCTGAAGCACACCGTCAGGTACTACACTGACCGTAAGACGCCAGTATATGCTGCCTTTTTGGACCTCTCAAAGGCCTTTGACCTTGTAAATTATGACAGGCTATGGGAGAAACTCAGGGAGAACAGAGTGCCTGAGGGTGTTACTAATATATTTAAGTATTGGTATCACCATCAGACTAATTATGTAAGGTGGTCAGGCTCCTTTTCAGATGCCTATCAGTTGAAGTGTGGTGTGAGGCAGGGGGGATTAAGCTCCCCTACCCTCTTTAACATTTATGTAAGGGACCTCGTCCGGGAGCTCAGCAGTACCAAGGTAGGCTGTTCTATAGATGGTCAGATTGTAAACAATTTAAGCTACGCTGACGACATGGTGCTGTTAAGCCCGTCGATCAGCGCCCTGCGGAGACTGCTAGGCGTCTGTGAGAAGTTTGCTAGATCGCACGGATTGACATATAATGTTAAAAAGAGCGAACTGCTGGTGTTTCGGGCGGGGCGCATGACGCCCTCTTGCGTACCGCCCGTTAAGCTGGGCGGAGTGGCGCTAAACAGGGTCAGCCAGTTTGTGTACCTTGGACATGTAGTTAATGAGGACTTGGCTGATGATCCGGATGTGGAGCGGGAACGCAGGGGGCTGGCGGTTCGGTGTAACATGCTGGCCCGCAGGTTTTCAAGGTGTAGTAGGGAGGTAAAAAAGACGTTATTTAAGGCCTACTGCCAATCCTATTACACCTGTAGCCTGTGGGTCACCTATACACAGCGGGTCGTCAGCGCCCTGCGGGTCCAGTACAACAATGCTTTCAGGTTGCTGATGGGACTGCCTCGCTGTTGCAGCGCGTCAGCGATGTTTGCGGACGCACAAGTGGATGGCTTCCATGCCATAATCCGTAAGCGGGCGGCTTCGCTGATGCGCAGGGTGAGGGACAGTTCCAACAGCTACCTGAGGGTGATTGCTTGTAAAGTGGATAGTCCTATATGGAGGCAGTGGATACGAATCCATCTAAAAAAATAAATGTATTCCAATATGTATTAGAGTAAGCTTGCACTAACATTTATCCTTAAGTTTATTTTTTATGTATTTTTACTAACACCATATGGACACTAGTCTGAAAATAAATATATTGAATTGAATTGAATAAGTCCACGACCAAAACCACTCCTATGCTCCTTTGTGTTCTAGAACCACGGGTACCGTTTTAGTACTTTTCCCCATGGCCCTAGCAGGCATCGGGTGTCGGGTCCTTGCGGTTTGCTGACATCTCTTTGAGGCACGCGTGGAGTGAGTTTACTCACAGTCTTCCTTCAGTTAACCTTTATTGCGAGGGCTGCGGTAACTCCTTGGAAAAATCCGCAGCCCTGTCAGGCGTAGACCCTAACTGACCCCTACAATTTTCCTGACATATCTTTGAAGAACTCGTGGAACACATTCTCGCACATTGTCCACGAGACTTTTTATTTTTAACCCGACTTCAAAAAGTACACTTATATGTATACTTCCGAGTTGGTCCCATAGAAATATTGTTATGATCTGATCATGAACTTCGAAGATATGGAACAGAACTCCTCATAGGATCACAGCAGAACCGTCGTAACAAGTAAAATTGCTTTGTTTATACAACCGACTTCATAGTAAAAAAAAAACACTGAAAAGTGCAAAATAACTTTAATTTCGGAAGTCGGTGTTTCTATAATAGGTAGTTTTGTCTCTTCGTTATTTAACACCGACTTCCGAAATTAAAGTTATTTTGCACTTTTCAGTGTTTTTTTTTTACTTTGAAGTCGGTTGTATTTTTTTTTTTGTAAAAAGTTTTTTATTTTACACTTTTTAGTTATGGTACCACCACTAAAAAGTACCCCTCAGCCAAACTTAAATACCTTATAGCCAGAGTGCATCTCATGACAATTCTAATAATCCCAAACACGGTTAGATTACATTAATTTATTACAGAGTTCCGGTGCCTAACTTCAGGCTTCATCATCAGATCAGTTCGATATATTCCCCCTCTACTTTCAGTCAGTCATCGACTACACGTATAACCAAAGCAATTTTACTTGTTACGACGGTTCTGCTGTGATCCTATGAGGAGTTCTGTTCCATATCTTTGAAGTTCATGATCAGATCATAACAATATTTCTATGGGACCAACTCGGAAGTATAACCTTCCAATCAAAAAAAATAATTTCAAAATCGGTCCACAATTGACCGAGAAATCGGTGACATACATAAAAAAAAAATAAACAACATACATTCAACCGAACATATAACCTCCTCCTTTTTGAAGTCGGTTAAAAATAGTTGCAAGTATTTGCGCCCATTAGTAAAAAAGTGTTCAAATTTAATGCTTTTTCCTAAATACTTTTAAGCGGTATTTTTCATACCTAAAGTTGACTATTTTATGCAAAAAATATATTGAAATAATATGTTCCTGGTAAATATTTTTTTGAGATTGTTTAAACCAAAAATTACATTTAAAATTTAAATACCTAAAATTATTACAAGATATTATCTTGTCATAATTTTAGGTCGCTGGGCGATAATTTTATGATTTTAAAAAGTATCTTGAGTCAGAATCTCTACATATTTTTGTCCTTAAGCTGTTGATCCCCGCATTAACGCCGGCGTTCACGCGCCATTGTCTTACTATTGTGTCTCTAATTACGCACTCAAAAGGTTAAATTAGGACGTTGGGTCTTACGAGTATATAATTTTTGCTCTACAGCAAAATATTGACAAAAAATACTTCCTTTTGTGCACAAAGACTTAACGTCATATTTGAATATTCATATCACAGCAAAATCGAAATACCAAAGCGAAACAAATATTCTAAATATCAGCCGGGCATCTAAAAATAAATACACCCACTACACTGGGATAGGGTATTCGATAATATCAAATATATGTTCCAATATTTTGTACAACGTTTATTGCGTATCCTGCCGCCGTAAGTTAAAAGGGCGCATCTGACCAAAAAAGAAATCACACACATATTGAAAATTTGATCGCCGAAACTATACTTTTCACTTAATATAACTTGAGCATGGCAGTTCGTATCTTGTTTTCGGGTCTTGTTTTCTTGAATCACTATATGTGAATGACTCAATTTCGCTTAAAAAGACAGATGTGCCCCTTTTTCCATGGATTGAGGTATTACTTTTCCAAGGCTACTGTAGACTATCCCAGAAGAATCGTCCATCTTTACAGGGTACAAAGAAGGTCAATGAAGTCATAGTGTAGGTTTTTAAGTTTGCGGTGGACTAATATTGGTGTACTGCACACCTCTGCCTGAAATCAAAATTAATAGAAGAAATGCGTTTTTGAAAAGAAGCTATTAATGAAATATTCTAAAAAGAAGAAAATAAACTTCAAAATTAACCTAGTAGTTTTTATTCAGACATTGCTGACACCCCGTGCCTTTTCAGCACGTAAAGCCATTAGTCCCAGTTGTCATTCGTAGATCTTTGACAATCGTTACAGCCCCCCTAGCCAAGTTACAACCGTTTTGTTTCGATTCTCTTTTCGTCGATCACCTCGAGTCAGCCACGCCTCCAATTCCTTTGTTCTGACGTCATCTCAACGCTCAATCACGTGGTCAGAACAAAGGAATAGGAGGCGTGGCTGACTCGAGGCGATCAACGAAAAGAGAATCGAAACGAAACGGTTGTAACTTGGCTAGGGGGGCTGGTAGTCAGACGCCACAAAGTCTGACCATCAGATCTGTCTATCCAAGGAGTATCGTGTTGCCCAGTAACTGGGTTGTGGAGGTCTGCTTATCGGCAGTCGCTCAACTTAAAACATAGATATTCAGCTGCAGCCGGTTAGACTGGTAGTCGATACAAGATAGTTGGGAAAAGGCTGAGCAGATTGTGACAGAAAAAATCATATCTTTGTTCTTTATATATATAGGGTGACTGGCAATTAGTGTACGATACTTAAACACGTGGTTGTGCTCATGATAACAAACAATTTTTATTATGGGAGCAAAGCCGAAATCGCAAAAAAAATATCAGCTGTTCAGTACATTAGGCAAACATAAATGTACTGAACAGCTGATTTTTTTTCGCGATTTCAGGTTTGTTCCCATAGTAAAAGTTGTTGGTTTTAATGAGCACAATCACGTGTTTAAGTATCGTACACTAATTACCAGTCACCCTATAATAGTATAGATCATTCTATATATAGTATAGATCAATTGTATAATATAATAAACTGATGTTTGATTAAATTTAAAGTTTATTTTCTTGTTATTAGAGCATTTCAATAAAAGCTTGTTTTAAAAATTTAGTTTTTAGTTTTTAATGGACATGTTTCACCCTTTGAATCGATACCCATATAATGTTGGTGCATAATTAATAAGTAGTTCGCCATCTTTAAGAATTTAGAATGACGTCACTTAGCTAAGCATGCATTGCCATTCAAACTGAATATGTCTGTAAAATTTCAGCTCAATCGGATAGAGATAACTATTTTAAAATTCATTTGCAAGATTTGCCCTAAACAAACCTACATATAAACACTAACTCCTGTCGTTGGCTTCAACTGCGTGAACGTAGAAAATGGTCCTAAGGGAACATACTCCCGGGATTCAAGTTTTGTATGCTATTCCAAGACATGGCCTACCCGTATGCCAAATTCCATCGAAATCCGTTCAGCTGTTTAACCGTGAAGAAGTAGCAAACATACAAACACATAATTTTTGTCTTTATAATAATAATAATAAATAACCCCATCGCCGTATCTCTACGTTGACGTCGTGGTGGGGCTTGCGTGCTCCAATATACTCTAGGTCTGTATCGGTGAAGTTTGCTTTGCCGTAATATGCCGAGGGTGAGGGGCCAGACTAAGAGAGATACAATCCGCAGTGCAGTTTTGTGGCGAACTGTTGGGCATTAGCGACCCCACGGACCCGATCTCCCGGGAGAATTCTTGTTCTTCATCTCCGGCTTGCCTTTATTGGCCGGCCGTAGTGAACACTGACGAGGAACTGAGCTCCCACCTCTCTCTTGCCTTTATTGGCTGGCTTGAGTGGAGATTCGCAAGAGCAAACGTGCTCGGGAGAAGGATGTATAATCCAGTAAGGTGCTGGTAGGGATCTTGACCGTACTTCCGGGATTATCCTGATAGCCGTGGTATACCTCTCCACTCCTTAAGCACCTCAGGATATGTTGCCCTCTTGTTGCTACGTCACTTCGTGCTAGCGACCGTTTATGGGGGCTCATTTATTGAGTGTGCAAGTCACCCCCTGCCTTTTGTCGATGGATATTAATAACATTGTTTAAGCAGGGGCCATAGTCTTAACATAGTTCCTGGTAACCAGTCCACTTAAGACTCCAAAAACCATAGCCTTATATCTTAGTTTTCCATATGTCGCAATAGTTTTCCACCAACCGGGGGTTGTCCTTGGATGCACTTGCACAAGAATTTAGGTACATTGCACTGATTACAACTAAAGTTCTTAATAATTATTTAAGCTTAGGCTAAAGTACAATTAGGTCGACCCTGTCCCCTAAACTAGGCTAGGCTTGTATCTTAGGGGGCAGTAGTATAATACAAGTGTTATTGCATGTTTGTAAAAATACGCTCCGTTTCGTCCGCCCACACATCTCGAAATGAAAATTACATTCCATTTATCACAATTTCCACGAACACTGATTGTTTGCCTTTGACAGACACAGTTCTATAATACACCAATTAATATATTAACAACACAAATAGTAATTAGAATTTTCTTGACTAAACATTGACGAGCGAAAACAAGCTAATAGAAATATTTACTAACTTAATTGAATTTACAAAGTACGGAATTAATAAAAACAAGTTTACTGAGCAAGGTATTTCTCAAATTCTCTCCGGGACTTAGTTTACCGACGAATACTGATAAGTTGCTTGAAGTTTATACTTCGCTAAAGCGGTAACCGTAATATACACACTATTTATTTAATGCCCTTTGACAAGTTTCCGCAAATAAATATTGACTTGAGACAGGATATTACACAAATAGAAAGAAAGAAAAAAAACGTTTGTTCGTACCTCACACATACAGTAAAATTAAAATATAGTAGAATTAAGTATAAAAAATAACTTTAACATCTGTGCAAGACAAAAAAAGGTGCTTAGCTCTGCATATGCTGCGATATATAAAACAATAAATAACGCAGCGCTGGTATTCTGTTAGGGTCCAAATACAGACATCGAAAAATAACACACAGTATTGGACGGCCTCCCAAAAGATGGACCGATGACCTGGTGAGGAGGAATCCGATTGGAACGAGAAGCACAGGACTATTCGTTTGGGCTTGCAGACGGTGAGCAATGGGTAGCTTGTCGTCTTGCCGTACGGTAACCGTCATGACCGAGCCCGAGTCATCGACGGCGCGTAGTGTTCCACGCGCGCCTCAAGGAGATGTGTCAGCAAAACCGTATGGGTCTAGCAGGGTCGGAGCCTACTGGGGCTATGGGTTCGCTTCTGAATGGAAAATCCCCGGCACTGGAACGCAAGGCAATTATGGAACATAGGCTTGGGGTTTAGTCAGTAAAAGTCTGAAAGTCGCCCTCTTGCTCCGCCTAAGAGCGAGAGAAGTCATTGGATGATTGGCCACCTAAAAAGAAAGAACTATTCGTTGTAGTGACTCTCAGTCCTATGTCCAGCAGAGTACGTCTGTCAAATGAAATTAAAATGAAGAATAAAAAACATAACCAGTTTTTTCGTCACTCTGAAATTAATTTCAACTCAGCAATCTAATTTTGATTCAAAACTCTAAAACTAAAACATGTACTCGATCAAAATTTCAGTGATTTTAATTAAAAACTCAAAAATTTTTAATCATAGTCATAAATGAATTTTACAGGGTGTCTTTGACATCGACGCACAATCGAATACCATGGATCCAGTACATGATTCTGGACCCTGGAGTGGTGGAATTTTTCGTCGGTATTATCCTAATTTAAAAAAAAAAACTTTACGTTTTTTAATTTAATCTGTATAAAATCGTTATTCTAATACGAAATTGGAGGACTGGTGGCGCCACTGTCACGATACGTATCGGCTCTGACTATATTTTCGTCAATAAAATAGTAATTGCATTCATCTAAACCTAAAATCACCACTAATCGAACAATTAAGTGCATAATAACCTGTGATAGTGTTATCTTAAAGAACATGTAAGAAATAGTGACAAAATTGTGACTGTGAATCCAGTGCTACTATTGTGACAATAAACCTAATTTTATAAAAGATAAACATATTGATTTTCATAATAATCAAAAACTATGAACAATGCAAGTGATCAAAAAGCAAAATTACTTTGAAACCCTTTGAAAAAGTGCCTAGAATGCAATTATTTCCAAGTTGTGAACGGTTACTCATCAAAAATTTGAAGATCTGCTAAGTAATCAACGCATACAGTGACATCTAATTAAAAGATCGAACACTAACATCAGTAAAAACATTGGTCGATAAAGCAGTTCTTTTCTGTTCAAGAGGTCGAGTTTTACGACTGCTCTGTTAATGGTTTGGATAGCTAAGAATAAAGTGCTCGTGACCGACGTGGTGGTGGTCTTGAGTTCGATTCCGGTAAAGTCACTCCAATCACTTTTTGTATTTATTTCAAATTATAATGGATAATTACGACAACATTACCCAAAGAAGACAAAATATTCACAATAAAAATATGACATCTAGCGACAGTGAATATGATATGGATGTTTCATACCAAAGTTTACCTAACGCTATAGGAAATAGTAAAGAAATTGCGTTAATGAAGGAGGAGATCGAAAAATTAAAACTGGAGCTGCAAACTGCCAACTCAGAAATTGACAACCTAAACTTTGAAAATAATACACTCAAGAGTAATTTACTAGACTGCGGAAAAAAGATATCATTATTGAAATCAATAGGTATACAAGAAAGTTCAAATAAAGAAAACTTACCCAGGCAGTTCTACTCGCCCCAATATCAGCGGAGAGTACGGACATTATTAATGAAGACTGGTTTACCTAGAACTTTTTCAAGGGAATACACAATTCAGGCCTTAAACTTGATAAGCCCTAAAGCTGATGTATTAAACATTTCAGTGGCTGACAAAAATAAATCACCGGGTGTCGATGGCCGTCAAGCGTTCATATCTGCCACACCTATATCTGGAAACCTACAGGACAGTGTCTTAAACAAGAGCTTCCTAAATTTCTCCAATGGAGACAGTTGTGAGAATGATGAAAGTGCTAATACATTGCACACTCCTGTTTCTGAACTGACACATAACGTTACAAATACTAGAAACACTTTTCCACGCCAGGACAAAACAAAAAAGCGTGTAATGATTTTATGTAACGAACAAGGGAATGGACTTCGTCAATCACTCAGTCAGCTACTAGGATCTGATTATGCGGTATTTTCGTTCATAAAATCCGGTGCTGCATTCAGACACCTCCTTAACTCATCAAAAAGTGAAATAGCTCAAGGGTAATTTCACGCAGGCACAATTTTTTGCTAATTTCGGTGGTATTTTTTATTTGTAGGTTTTCGGATAAAAAAATAAACTTATTATATTCTAGAACACATTAGTATTCTAGTTATTTTAGTAGGAAATAAATAACCGTAGTTGTTTTGAAAATATGAAGGCCACCGAAATTACCAACCCACCGATATTGAAAATTTTACACCGAAATTGCGAATCTTACACCGAAATTGCAAATCTTACACCGAAATTGCAACATCACATCAAAATGGATGTTTTGTAATGCACCATGACAGTTATTTAACAAAGAACAACTTTACCGTTGGCAACATTATGTAGCGGCTGCAGAGGTGGGTATAGTAGGTGTAAAAAATACATTTATTTGTCTATATTCGATCTGTGTCATGACCACATTTAGCAGATTTACTAAATTAACGTTCCTTCTGCTAAATGTGATCCATGTTGAGGGTAGTACTAAAAAAAAGAAGTTATGATGAGATCTTCGTTTAATTAACAATTCAGCAAGTAATTATGGTTTTTATAAAAAATCTTAAACAAACATAAAATAGTAAACTTTCAAATAAAAAACAAAAATCAAAAAATATTCTAATCACTTTCAGTCATTTTCAATATTGGAAACAAAAATCAAAAAATATTCAAATCACTGTCAGAGTCATTTTCAATATTGGTTTTAATTTGTGCTGTAGAAGATTCAGCTAATCTTGTTTCCTTATTCTTTTCAGTTTTGTCATCTTTCTTCCAATTAGTTTCAGGTATTGAATTTTCAAATTCCAAACACATTGCGCTGTCAACGTTTTCAAAAAACGACGTGGAGGGGATGACATCCAAGTCAACATTTTCAATACTCAGTGAGTCATCTAATATCCCCAATGATTTTGATGAAATGGTTGCTATAGAAAGTTTCTTGTCGAATGGATTTCTGGAGTGTTGGGTTTTGTTTGATGGCTTGACTAAGTCAAATCTCTCAGAAGCTTTAAATCGTTGCACACTTAAAATCTGAACTTTAGACTCAGTGTTTCTTGTGGAATATCGTTGAAGGTCAAGTTGTGTCATAAAACAATCTTTTTGGCCTCGTGATTGCGAGTTATCATTGCAGGCAAGATTATGGAATCCTAAATGTTTTCCATGAGGACAAATTGTTGCTTTAATCAAACAGTCAGGATGTGTACAAGACAATGATCGCAAAGTCAATCGTCGTGGCTCTTCTTTCATCCAAACTATCTGGTGAACCTTCAAAGTACCTGGAAACGTTTTTAATTGGTCAGGAAGAAGCCAGTCTTTTTCGGTTATTTTGTAATCTTCTACTACTTCTATTTTCACACCTTTAACTGAAGTTCTGAGGTTCTGAACTAAAGTGTCGAGGTCGGCGATGTCTTTTCCATACGCAACCAGCTGGTCAGCAGTTCTTTTTAACACTCCACCGACACCGTCCGGTGCTCCTTTACCATGACCGCATTCAGTGTAATGCCATATAATTTCGTTTAATTGTGGACAGTATGAACTCAACTGAGAAATAATGTACAATATTTTCTTGTTCCGATATTGTGCAGAAGGTGAGTCTGACACTATGTGAAGTGTGCGTACCATAGGAGCGTTTGTTTCTATTTCTCTTAATATTGGGACTAAATGAGCCCATACTGCAGCAGCGTCGTGGCGTAAAGAAGCACTGATTGTGCAAAAAGCTTGTGTTTTATAAGTTTGACTGCCATGATAATAAATCACGACAGTATGTAATGTGATCTGGTTCTTACTCCAATGTGCAGACTGTACCTCTTCATTATATTTCGTCCCATAATTTTCGCTGAAATCTATATGTATTAAACACTGACTTTCAGTCATATTGTCCTTTATTTCTTTGACAGCCTGATATTGATTTTTTAAGTTAGCACAGTGTTTGAGAAACGACTTTAGGGCATTTTCAAATTTTTTTATCACTTCCAGTGGCTTATCTGAATGACTAATCTTTGTAACAGTTTTAGTAGTTTTTTCCACATTATCTTTAGTATACACTCTAGCTTGTTGTTGCCATGCCCAATAAGCTATATTAGTCTGATTACTAAATTCCTGATAGTTTACAACTTTGTCTCTGCACGATACACATTTTTCTTTCTAGGCACTTTACAGTGTCCTTATCACAACATATATTTTTTAGAAGATCGGTGGTAGTATTCTCTTTTATTATTTTATTCCTTTTAAGAGATGTTATTAATAGTTCCATATTGGCGTGTATTTGACAAAGACATGTATTGCGGTTATTTATGTTTGGCTTCAAAATCCAGAATGGTCTCAATTTCGAAAATGTAGTATAGCCTATTGGTGGATGGCCTAATTTTAAATATTTTTGATGTAAATTTTTTATCGAGTCTGTTAAATATCTCTTTTGTTTTTTTACTTGACTTTTAGTTATGCAATCTTTTTTTCCAGGGCACATACGTGAATTCTCATCTTCTTCATAAAACTTTTGTACAGTGTTTCGTACTTGGGCATTAATTTTATTTTTATTCTTTGGTTCATCTGACTTTTTTTTCTTTTTAACTATCTTGTTTTCTAAACGTGGACTTCTGAGAATCTTATTCAGTCTTTCCGCTCTTTTTCTATATAAGTCTTTTTCTCTCTTTAGTTGTATTACTTTTTTTCTAAGTGACATTATCTCCTTTGCTTTTATTCTTTGGTATTTTCTGAATCTGGCATCCAAATCCTTCAAAGAGGAAGACACATCAGATAAAGAAGGTACTGGGCTACTTGGACATAAAGTAGATACAGGGCTGCTTGGACATAAAGTAGATACAGGGCTATTTGGACACAAAGTAGTTGAAGGGCTACTTAGACATAATTTAGATTCAGGGGTTTGAATTCTGCTGACAGCTGCAGTTGTTCGTCCAGAAGGCAAATAAGAATGAACGGGACTACTAGTGAATATTTTGTTTTTAGAACGTAGACAACGAGAAATGCTTGAATGAGGACTAATGCTGCGAGAACGTTGAAAGTTGGAATTGAAGTTTCCATCATGAGAAGGTCCTGGTTGTGGACTAAGCGAGCGAGAACGATTTAGAATGGAAGGACTTGTGGGAGATGACGCGCCTGTCATATCGTCACCCTGTGTTTCAGGAGGGTCATTGGTTTTTTTAGGTGGAACATTTTTGGATGGTAAATTTCTTCACGTGATAATTTTGTGGTTCTTTTTCGTCTTTCATAAAATGCTTTAAAGTTAGCTCTGTTTATTTTTTGCTTCAATCTTCGGGCACGTGGAGTCATTTCAGCCATCGATAAAATTTTTCCTTCCGCTTTTTTCTTCTTATATCGTTCTCTATCTTTTCTTCTTAGTTCTTCGCCTAGTACTGGATCATCTTTTATTCTTTTCTTTCTTAGTCTTTCAGCCTGTTTTTTTTTTCTAAAGTCTCTTCTCTTGACTGTTTTTCCTTTCGCCTTCCCATCCTAAAATAAGAAAAAATTGAGTAGGTATAGTATAAAGAGTTTATACATATATTGCACAGTTCTAATGCAGGCTCGGTTAACAAAAAAAAAATATTTTGCATGACCCATGACACGGATAACTTTACCGACGGAGTGATGGCAATGAAGATTGGATTGAATTATGACTCGAGAAAAAAAAAGAAAATATTACCAGAGAAATTCGTGGACAAACATACCTACATACAAACAAACATACATATACACTTATGAAATCTGGCACATTCGTTAAGAAGCCTACATAGATCTACAATATACAAGAATATGAAATTATCATACGGGACGAACTAATTACTTCCTTTTTTTGAAGCCGATTAAAAACGTTTTTGTAAGGTACTAGGTACCTACCTACTTATAATACTACCCTCCAAAGTTTGTCGGATTAATTTTGTTAACCCTCAGAGTAAAATAAATATCGGTGGCAATAAACTTACCACCGAAACCACCGATATTGCACCACCGAAATTAGAAATATGAACAAAAAATTAAATAAAAACAAAACTATTTATACTTTCGTCACTTAAAATGTATGATTGCCAAGGGTACCTCATAACATTTAACATACTCGCGAAACGTAACGTAAAAAAACAACATTCATTCGTACAGTAACCCACCGAGATTGCATAATTTCGTATTCCCTCGTAGATTCAAAAAGTACTTACGTATTGGCGCGAAAACTCAGCAGGATCGGACGCGTCACTACTGCGTGAACGCAAGAGCACGACTGGGCCTCCGTGTGCGTAAGGAGATAGTTCGCTATAATAGACGTGTTTACGTTATAGATCGATTTTAATAAAATGCACCGAAATTGCACTTTTGGCGCGGACGTTCCTTATCACAATGGTCCTGATGTCTGCATGATAACAGAAGTAACGGAAGTATTAAATATGGTTGCTTTATGTATTGACCAACATAATAATGTTTAATATAAGTACTAAACTTTACATCGCGACTTATTTAAAGAGGTAAATGCGCTTAAAAGTTAATGACGGACATACCACCGTTATTGAGAAACAGACATATTTCTTTTTTTTTTTAATTTATATTTAAGAGAAATATATTTATACTAGTGCCTTCATATGAGCTAGTTTTCTTATTACAAGAAAAAATATAGAATGGTCATAGATAAACATTTTACATAGTGATTTCACGCGAAGAACTTCTAAAAACGCTGTCGGTGAAACCACCCTCAATTCAATATGAATGACTATGTTATTATTGTTGGGGGCGGCCATGAATGTAACCCATATGATACAGAAATGTACTTACATACATGGCTGTCATCCACTAAGAACACAAACGTGATTATAAGCGAAGTTCCATCAAACAAGTACCTTAATGAAGCCAAATTAAACTATATGCTAAAGTTTATCTGTGGAAAGTATGACAATGTTATTTTTAGGGATATGAATTACTCTAGATATCGGCCTCGAAAAACACAATTTATAATTAATCTATCTAGATCTTTATTAAGAGAAATCTTGCATTTGGACTATAAACTTAAATCAAAAGAATATCAGAACTTATTAATTAGACAAATTGAAAAAATATATGTAGAGAAATCTGTACAAACTGACATTACGTATCATACAAATAAAATAGAGACTGAAAATTTCCAAGAACATATTGTATGTGACAATAAATCATCTAGTAATAATAATAATCAGCCTTTGAGGGATTACACTGTTCGTAGTGATCTTTTTCGTGAATAAACACCTTTATGTTCTACACCAAAATATAGCGGGTCTGCTTAACAAAGCAGACACCCTCTCTATATGTCTAAATGAACTATTAGAAAAAGACCAATCTGTTGATGTACTATGTATAACCGAGCATTTTATGATGTCAGGTTATGAGGACCGCCTTGTCGTACCGAATTACACATTAGCTGCATGTTTCAGCAGGAAAAATCGTAAAAGAGGTGGATCCTGTATTCTGGTTCGGTCTGGACATTTGTGGAGGGAGTTATCAGAGGTTTCAGAACTTTCAATATCTAATGTAATAGAGTGCTGTGCAATTGAACTGACAAGTTATAAAATAGTTATAGTATGTATTTATAGAGTACCAAAGGCAGGGAATTTAAATCTATTTTTTAGTAAATTAGAGCAACTATTAATATTACTAACAAGAAGGAATTGTAAGAATATTATTATAGCAGGCGATATAAATATTGACGTACTGAAAAATAGTAACATGACATCTGAATTAAGGAATCTTTTAACAAGTTTTAACATGACATTAGCTATAGATAAACCAACAAGGCTGCAAAGCCAGACCTGCATTGATAATTTTGCCCACAATTTCGAAAAAAAATGCAAGACGGAAGTGATAGAATTTGCCCTATCGGATCACACTGCGCAGCTGCTTAAGTGTCCCGTACCATTGAACTGTACTTTGAAATATTGGTATAAAATTCAACGAGACTATAGCACAGAGAATGTTATAAAATTTAGAAACTGCCTTGAGAACCTAACATTCTCTGAAATATATCAGATTGATGATCCAAATGATGCATTTAACTTTTTTACTGACCAATTTAAATTATTTTATGACTTATGCTTTCCCCTTAGACGTATTAAAATACCAACAAGCCAAAAACCGAAATGGATATCGCGAGGACTTAAAATATGCAGTCTTAAAAAAAGACAGTTATTATGGGCGTGTAGACTTAGACCTACACAAAAAAATAAAATAAAATATTCAAATTACTCAAAGACTCTAAAAAAAATAATTAATCTGACTAAACGATCACAAAATAACCATAACATTAAAACTTCTGACAATAAAAGTAAAATGACATGGAAAATAATAAAGAACTCTAAATTAAATCTACCTAATGACTCAATAAATACTATTCAAATTGACAATAAAACGATTAACAAACCTCAATTAATTGCTGAACATTTCAATGATTATTTTATAGAAAAAGTTATGCCAATACCCGGAGCAGGTAAAAAATCTACTACGTACCTCACAAATAAACCAAAATCAATGTTCATGGCTCCATGTCAACCGGTACAAATGTTTAACATCATAAAGTGTTTAAAAAACACAAATAGCGCAGGGTATGACGAAATTTCTACTAAAGTTATAAAACATGTTGCTGACTTAATTTCTAAACATTTGAGTCATATTCTTAATCTATGTATCAGCCAAGGTGTTTTTCCGGATCGTCTTAAAGTCTCCATAGTGAAACCTATTTTTAAAAAAGGTAATAAGCAACTAATGCAAAATTATAGACCTATTGCGCTTTTACCGATTTTTTCTAAAATATATGAGAAATATATATATAATGAACTATACACATACCTAGAAAAACAAAAGATTTTGTGTAATGAGCAAAAAGGTTTTCGGAAGAATATGACTATAAACATGGCTATTTATGACTTTTTAAATAAAATTATGACTAATATTGATAATAAGACACCTGTTTGCGCTGTGTACTGTGATATGACACAAGCCTTTGATTATGTTGACCACAATATCTTAAGAAATAAACTTGACGCCTACGGTATAAGAGGTAACATTTTGGACTTGTTAAGCACTTACCTAACAGAAAGAAAACAATTTACCGCTATTACAAAATTAAATTTTAAAACTAAAGAAGAAATAACATATCTGTCTAAAGAACGCACAGTATATTTTGGTGTACCACAGGGCAGTGTATTAGGTCCTCTACTGTTCTTAATTTATATTAATGACCTGCCCAAAGCTATAAACTTCCCAATATCACTTTTTGCTGACGATAGTACGGTAACAATACAATGTAATAAACCTGATTCATATGAAGCCGAGGTCAATAGCGCGGTAAAATTAATTATTTCTTGGCTTGATAATAATAATTTAAGAATTAATCTTAACAAAACACAAATAATGCATTTTGGCCATAAAAAACCTATATTAAAAATGAATGTCCAATATCAAAATAACAAAATTCACGATGTAGATAGTGCAAAATTTCTAGGTTTAATAATTGACAGACAACTTAATTGGAAGGATCACATTGAAGCGCTATGTAAGAAAATTAGTAGTTCATCCTATGCCTTGTATAAACTTGCCCCTACTGTTTCCATAGATGCACTACTTACAGCGTATCATGGCCTTGTAGCATCTGTATTAAGATACGGTATTATATTCTGGGGCAACTCAACTAATAGAGAAACTGCTTTTAAAGCACAAAAGCGGTCTATCAGAGCCATGTTCAAACTACAAGTTACGGACAGCTGTGAACCATTTTTCAAAAAATATAAAATTCTTACACTGCCGTCTTTATATATTTATGAAATTGCCTTATTTGTCAAATTAAACTCACACCTGTTTCCTAACTTATCCGACACTGTGAAACGTAACAGGCGGAATGATATGTTACGCGGACGCAAAGCCAAAACAGCTCTAATGAGAAAAAGTATATTTTGCATAGTGTTTAATAAAATCCCAAAATCGATTAAGGACTTAAATTTAAATGGGTTTAAAAAGGAACTTAAATACTTGTTGTGTAAAAAATGTTATTATAATTTAAACGACTATTTGAATGATACTTTGACATCCTAATTGAATTGTAATTTTATAATTTTTGACATCTCTCTCTAATAATTTTAATATTTTTATAAATTTTGACATCTCTCTCTAATAATTTGACATTGAATATTATTTTGAATTTAATCCACATTATATTTTTAGATGACATGCCATAAATTGTAAATTTTTGTTTCGTACTAACATAATAATAACTCATTACTAACATAATATTTTTGTTTTTAAAAATGTATATGTTCCTACCAAATATTTGCACGCCACTCGTGGCAGAATGTGATGAGACCATTAATTTATTTTAAGACCATAATTATGTACCATATTCTGACGAAATAAATGAATCTTGAATCTTGAATCTTAATATTTTTAGTGAAAAAAATGAATGAATTACTTTTAAAATTAAAAATTTTATCGGGATTGATTAGAATAACGATTTTATCTATACAGATGACTTTTTAATTAACTAATTTTTAAATTTTAAAAAAATGTTTTTACTAAAAAATATCTAGTCAGTCCCACACCGCCCAAGGGCGAGAGATGTAATTAGATGATATCCCAACAAAAAAAAATTAACTATATTCAAGAGTCACCAAAACGTTTTGAGCGAAATTCTCGTTGTTATGTGTTCTACCATGGCAAAGGTAGAAAGGGGTTGCCAGCTTGCGTCTCTCACAAATTCTTTGGATTCCTCAAGGGATGGTTTCCTTTGATTTCATGTTAAGAATTCAGTGACGCCGACGCTTCGAGAATGGAAACTGTTCCCACATTACGAGTGGGTTGGCACCGAGATTCTCGTGGTTTTGTAATAAATAGCTCTGAGTTTTCTGTTAAAAGAAAGGGGTTTTTAGTAGTGATGGATAGACGAACTATTTGGGAGGGCCGACTATCCAAGAAATAGTCGAGAAAAAATGCCGACTAGACAGCTGACATAAGAAAAAAATTGTTTAAACTCGCCAGTACAACTATACGTTTTATATTTTTAATATTTAATTAAAGGAGGAAGCGCGGGCACGAGCAAAATGGAGAGATTGGAGGCATTTTACTTAAAGTTTGACAGAACAGGCAGACAAGAAAAAAAACATTCTTACAAGAACTGTATGAATCAAATTGTATCAAACTGTTAATAAATTAAACTAGAAATGTAATAAACATATTTTATTTATGTAAAGTATAAATCATGCCCTTTCACCCCATTTTTGCAAACATTAAGCTGTTCATTCCCACTGTCGATCCTCCCATGTAAATAGCTAAACCGATTTTGATAAACTAGAAAACCTGCTTTAAACTAAAAATAACCGCATCCGAATCGGGTCACCCGTTTTCGAGCTACGGTGCTATAGAGAGATAGAAACACACATAGCGGTCAAACTTATAACACCACACTTATTGCGTTGGAGATTAAAAATATTACTAGAGTTGAACCGACTAGTTGCCGATTAGTTAGGAAAGCCGACTATAAATGTGGTCGGAATAGTCATCAGACTAGTTTATAAATTCAGGTCCATCTCTAGTTTTTTAGGAATTCATTATTGGTTACTGTTTTATTTTGTGTTTGAATTAAATAAATTCAAATGTAAATTTATTTGTTGTAAATTCAAATGTGAATTTTGTTGTGAAAGCAATTTCAATTATTCCCAAATTAAAGCTATGGACAAAGGGTCATTTACAAAGTGCCTAAGTCTCGCACAGTCATGAAACTTTCAATTTTCGTTCATCGTTTACTTGGCCGCATAATTGTTATACACTTTTAACACTTTTGATGCCAAAGCGGGGTCAGTAATTGGATCGTACAATTATTGAAAAATTTTAAAAAATCTAGAACCGGTTAGTTCTTTGCGTTCTAGAGCCGAGGTAACTCTTTCGAACAATCCCGCAAGAACTTTGTAGTAAGATAATGCAGGCTTGAATATTATTATTTATCAAATATAAAAACACCGCATAAGCATAATCACCCTTATAATGTTCCCACTGCTGGGACACATGCCTCCTCTATCTCTCCAGGGCGCAGTGCAGTTTGGGGAAGTTTTGATTCTAGGACATGCCAGTTTCGTCACGATGTTTTCCTTCACCATTTTGAGAATAGTATGGTAATCAAATAAATTACTCAAAGTAATGCGCCTGGCTGGGCTTGAACCCGTGATTTTCAACTTATAAGTCGGGGCCGTTACCACTGGGGCGGCACTGATCAACTGAACTTTTATTGGGATGTAGCTAATGTTATGATAAGTACCTTGAGTCACTTTTAACATTACATTTTTATATTACATCTTAATTTCCAGGGAAAGTCCGAAATGGTTGAACCGATTTTCAGTGAAAGTCGGGGCCTTTACCATTGGCCACCACTGCACATAGCATAAAGCAGCATAATCAGCCTTTTTAATGTTCCCACTGCTGGGACTCAGGCCTCCTCTCTAGGAGAGGGAATGGTAATCATGGCCGTGAACTTAGCAGATCATTTTCCAGCAGAGCATAAAAAAATTAGAGTTCTACTCGCATGCAGCATAGTTCTGGAGTTCCTAATACTTTTTAGAAAAAGTTCTGGTGTTTTTCCTGGAAAAATATCAAATGAAAATCTAACTCTAGATCTGCTAACTTCCGGTAGCAGATCATTTTTTCCAAAACTAAAATTTTAAAAGTGCTTTAGGTGCACAAAGGCGAGTTCTATAGTTCCTAATTACTTTTAGTAATAGTTCTGTCAATTAGAGCTCACAAAAAAATAAAAACTTATCAATCTAATAACAGGAAAAAAACAAGTAATGATCATAAAACTGACGATAATTACGTAATACGACGGTTTTCACATATGATTCTGAATATTATAAGTAGTTCAGATGTTAACTAAACAACAAAAAAGCCTAATATAACGGTAATCCATTAAAGTATCAGCAGAGCATGGTTGAAGATGGCGATTAGCAAAAATCATGAATATTTTCAGTGTTGAAGTTAAAAAAATCATAAAAAACTTCTGAAAGTGCCCAGAACTGAGAGCTCCTAGGTTTCTTATACGCCTGTATTAGTACTATATGAAACCATAGAAACCGAATCCAGAACTCCGACACAAGTATCAGCAGAGCATGGTTGATGATGTCGATTAGCTAAAATTATGAATATTTTAGGTGTTCAAATAAAAAAATCATAAGAAACTTCTAAAAGTGCTCAGAACTGAGAACTCCCCGGTTTCTTATACGCCTGTATAAGAACTATATGAAACCATGAAAACCAAATCCAGAACTTTGCCACAAGTATCAGCAGAGCATGGTTGAAGATGGCTATTAGCAAAAATCATGAATATTTGCAGTGTTGAAGTTAATAAAAATCATAAAAAACTTCTAAAAATGCCCAGAACTGAGAACTCCACGGTTTCTTATACGCCTGTATGAGTACTATATTCAACCGTGGTAACCGAATCCAGAACTCCGACACAAGTATCAGCAGAGCATGGTTGAAGATGTCGATTAGCTAAAATGATGAATATTTTCAGTGTTGAATTAAAAAAAAACATAAGAAACTTCTGAAAGTGCCCAGAACTAAGAACTCCGCGGTTTCTTATACGGCTGTATCAATACTATATGAAAACATGGAAACCGAATCCAGAACTCCGACACAAGTATCAGCAGAGCATGGTTGAAGATGGCGATTAGCTAAAATCATGAATATTTTCAGTGTTCGCGTTAAAAAAATCAAAAGAAACTTCTGAAAGTGCCCAGAATTGAGAACTCCTCGACTTTTTATACGGCTGTATCAATACTATATGAAAAATGCTGGGACTCAGGCCTTCTCTCTGGGAGAGGGAATGGGCCGTAATCCACCACGCGGGCCCAGTGCGGGTTGGTGAATGTCACATGTCTTCGAATTTTTGGTTCTAGGACGGCATGTCCTGGTTTCCTCACGATGTTTTCCTTCACCGTTTTGAGATCAGTGGTGATGAAATAAATTACACAAAGTAATGCGCCTGGCTGGTTTTGAACCCGCGACCCACAACTCGTAAGTTGGAGCCGTTACCACTCGGTCACCACTGCACCGCATTCATATATTATTTGCAACAAAAACCGTATCTGAATTTCAAACCCATTTTAATTTAAGCGTCCAATCTATCTATCACTGAACTTGGTTTCAATTAAAGTTAAAAACACATTGACATTCAATCGACTTTTGACTCGAAGGCATAGGCCCATTTCGACCACACTAAAATTAAACTGTCTATACTAAATGGATTTCATATTTTCATTCGAACGACATGCCACCGAGTGCCCCTCACAAGAAATTCCAATTTCCACACATCGAAACTAAAAATACTATCGAAGGTTGTCTGCCCTCTTTCAGTTCACGAAATCTTAATTTAAACTGTTTCATATGAAAAATGTTCGCCGACAATTTCGAATAAATTTTCAGCTTTTCAACTACAACAATATGTGCAAATGGTGTTGAGTGTTTTTGTAAATATTTCGTGTGTATGGGGTTGTGTGTCGTGTGTGTGTGTGTGTGTTTCGTGCGGTCATCGTGCCGTTTGAGGCGTAAACAATTGGAAATTGATTGGATGCTTCCGGTTCAAATACACATTGATTGTTGTTTGTATTTATGCAAAATCAATGAATAATTTACTTGAAGTTTTTTTTTTGCTTTTATAATGCCATGCTAGGGTGACCCAGTTTACAAAATTCATGAAAAAATAGTCTTGCAATTTCTTCTCTTTGAGAAAAACCAAACACGAAAACACAACCATTACTGACTCGCATTTCTTGCACCTAACACCATCTTACGTCATATAAAACTTAATAAGCAAGCGCAGGTAAATGAAACAGGAAAATGCTACACGCTACGGCGTAGTCATGCTACGAACCTTCGGTGCTACGGTGCTACGAAGATTACTAACAACTTGCACGTGTCGTGGGGTTTTTATAGGTTTTTCTTTATTAATTAAGGGGGATAATAATAATAATAAGTTATATATAAATGGTATACCTCTCCACTCCTCAAGCACCTCAGGATATGTTGCCCTCTTGTTTCTACGTCACTTCGTGCTAGCGAACGTTTTTAGGGGCCCATTTATTGAGTGTGCAAGTCACCCCCTGCCTTTTATCGATGGATATTAATGACATTGTTCAGGGAGGGGCCATAATCTTAACATAGTTCCAGGTTACCAGTTCGCTTAAGACTCCAAAAACCATAGCCCTATTATCTTTTTTTTCCATATGTCGTAATAGTTTTTTCCAACCGGGGGTTGTCCTTGGGTGCATCAATATGGACCAATATGGACCAATATTATGTCTGATGGACAATATGGACCAATATGATGTCTGATTAAATAAAACAGTGCGTACAGGGATAATCGTCTGTTGGTATCATGTTCCGTATTAAAATTATCTAAAGGGCCTCTGCGAGTTGGCTTCGGCCCCTCGTACGCCTTTCAAAGGTCCAGAATCTCAGGGTCCTGAGATACATAAACGCATCATAAGTTTATTTGTACATAAAGCAACAATACAGAACATAGCATAAAGAAAGAGTAGGTTGTACAGTTCAGTCAAAATTACTGTCGAATGCTCGAGCTCCTAAACTAGGTAAACAAACCTGTATCTTAGGAGTCAAGAAGCTCAAAAATTGCCCGCTAAATTCATTTTTTTTAAGTTGTGTCAAGTTGTATATTGATTAAAATATTATTGGCGGATGCAATACGTATTTATGTAGCACTAGCGTCTACCCGCGGCGTCGCTCGCGTGAAAGTAGGTTTCTCCATTCAAACTTTGGACCCCCATTTCACCCCCTTAGGGGGTGAATTTTGGAAAATCCTCTCTTAGTGCTCACCTACGTCATAAAAGGAAATCTTGTGCAAAATTTCACACTCCTAGTCCCAGTAGTTTCGGCTGTGCGTTGATATGTCAGTCAGTCAGTTTCTCCTTTTATATAGATAAGCATAATCAACCTTTTAATGTTCCCACTGCTGGGAATCAGGCCTCCTCTCTAGGAGAGGGAATGGGCCATAATCCACCACGCGGGTCCCACCCAGTGCGGGTCGGTGAATGTCACATGTCTTCGAATTTTTGGTTCTACGACATGCCGGTTTCCTCACGATGTTTTCCTTCACCGTTTTGAAAGCAGTGGTGATGAAATAAATTACACAAAGTAATGTGCCTGGTTGGGTTTGAACCAGCGACCTACAACTCGTAAGTCGGGGCCGTTACCACTCGGCCACCACTGCTCGTATTTATGTACGAAATTTTAATTATTGAAATCATCAATACAACCCTCTCAGTTCGCCTTACCCATTTTTTTTTTTTTATTAATATAAATTAGTGCTTGATTAAGGGTCATCATAACGACCGTTCTTGTGCGTCTCGCATCCATCTGATTCCCGCGACCCTCACCAGGTCATCGGTACATCTTGTAGGAGGCCATCCAACGCTGCGTCTTCCGGTACGTGGTCGCTACTCCAGAACCTTTCGTCCCCATACACCATCTGATCTGCGAGCAATATGCCCTGCCCACTGCCACTTAAGTTTGGCGATTCTTCGGGCTGTCGGTAACCTTGATGCTCCTGCGGATATCTTCATCTGCATTAATATTGTAAAGAGGTAAAGTTTGTTTTTTTTTGTTTGTAGGAGGTAATCACTGAAAGTACTGGTCCGATTGCTAAAACTTTTTCACCGATAGAAACCTGTCTTATTCCTGAGTGACAGGCTATATTTTATTTATTTCATGTACACGGGTGAAGCCGCGGGTTAAAGCGATAATGTGATTACCAAAGTAAAAAAACATTGCAAAATAAACAAAATCTTCATGACCCCCTTTACACTAAAAAAACTGTAAGATAATGCAAGATAAACTTTGCTGTTACTTCGGACAATGTTTCCTCAAACGTTTGTAGAAGCTAGCCTGAAATGCTATGTGACATAATATGGAATGTATTTCTATGCTGAATTTATCTTTGTGAGGCAGCCCTGTGACATCATCAGTAAACATTGGATGAGTAATTATGGGGGGCGTTATTGTGGGATGACGGAGAGTTAATTTATTGTGTTACTAGCTTCAGCTTGCGTGAAAATAGGTTTCTTCATGCAAACTTATACCCCTGTTTCATCCCCTTAGGTTTATATTTCACCGGGACACCATGGCCCCGCGACCAGTCGCCGCTACCAACAAAATGTATACAACTCTATAGAGAGTTACTCACCTAGTGTCCATTTGGTTGCGCAACCAATTTGGCTGCGCGACCAACTCGGACGCGTGCGCGTGCTGTCTCAGTGCAAATAATGGTGTAGCGACTCTGGTGACTGTATGGTGTCTAGTCTGGTAGCTTACGGACACCATGGCGGTGCAACTGGTCGTGCCGCCATGGTGTCCCGGTGAAATATAGCCCTTAAGGGCTGAATTTCGAAAAATCTTTTCTTAGTACTCGCCTACGTCAAAAAGGAAGCCTTATGTAGAATTTTAGGCTGTGTGTTGACATGTAAGTCAGTCAGTTTCGCCTTTTAATATATGTCTGTATTTATATAATTCTTCTGCACGTGTGTTTGTCACCTAACTCCTCCTAAACGGCTTGACCGATTTGGATGAAATTGTATGTGTATATTTGTGTAGGTTCCTAGATGGTTTGAAAAAACCATTGAACCCAATAGGTGGCGCTGCAATCAGGTCTTCATTATTTTTTGACAAAAAGCCAGCTTTTGGGCAGGACAACATCTGCCGGGACCGCTAGTACCTAGATTTATTTTACTTTAGCAGTATGGAGAAATTTGAATCTACATAAAAATATACGTGACATCTGTCTCAGTTCTCTTTCTTCTCAGTTCATTTTTTGTGAAAACCAATTTTGACTTAGTTTTTGGTCAAGTACACATAACTTGATCATAGAAATGTAATAAAACTAGCCAAGTGCGAGCCCGATTCGCGTGGTTCCGTACGATGAATGAATCATGAATGAATCCTTTAATTGTTTACGGTAACTGCAAAAACTAGGATTGTAGAGGAAATTTGCTGAATATTTTGTCTATTGTTGTATTTTCTCATAACGTAAACAAAGTCGTTTTATCAGAACAAATCACTGTGGAGTAACGGTAACGGCCCGAACTTACGAGTTGTAGGTCGTGAGTTCAAACTGAGCCAGGCGCATTACTTTGTGTAATTTATTTCATCACTAGTGCAAAACGGAGGTGAAGGAATACATTGGAGGAAACCGGCATGTCCGAAAACCGTTATGTGACATCCTCCAACCCACACAGGGCTCACGTGGTCTATTATGGCCAATTCTCCCTCTTAGAAGGGAGGCCCGAGTCCCAGCAGTTGGAACATTAAAAGCTGATTATGCTTAATTATATTATTCTGTACTGGACATTGTATCTCGCTCGTCGCGTGGTTACTGTGGCAACTGCACGGCAGTTTCGTGGTTATGCGAAACGACAGAAGCACACGATGCAAGTGTACTGACTTGTGGTTCGCCGCTCGTAGTAAAGTCGACAGCGATACGTCACTACGACGTCGACGTCTCGACGTATCACTGTCGACTGTCAAGTGAGCATGAAAAAGTTTTGTCAAGTTTTGTTAACTAATTTGTTTCTCATATCCAAGTTACGAGTAAAAACTCGTAACTTGCGACAGTGGTACAAAGATAAAAAAAGTTGCTCGGCAACTAAGCTGCTCGTCGGCTCTAACCACTTTTGTCAAGTTTTGTCTCCACGACTAATTTTTTTTTTCACATTGTTTGTGTGAAAGTGTGACAGAGGCAAAAAAAAGTGGCTGGGCAACTAAGTTGCTCATGGGCACGAACAACTTTTGTCAAGTTTAGTATTTACAGCTTTCTGGTTTTTAACCGACTTCAAAAAGGAGGAGGTTATATGTTCGGTTGAATGTATGTTTTTTTTTTTATGTATGTTCACCGATTTCTCGGTCAATTGTGGAATGATTTTGAATTTTTTTTTTTGTTTGAAAGGTTATGGTTCCAAGTTGGTCCCATAGAAATATTGTTATGATCTGATCATGAACTTCGAAGATATGGAACAGAACTCCTCATAGGATCACAGCAGAACCGTCGTAACAAGTAAAATTGCTTTGTTTAAACGTGTAGTTGATGACTGACTAAAAGTAGAGGGTCCCATATATCGAACTGATCTGATAATGAAGCCTGAAGTTAAGCACTGGAACTCTGTAATAAATTAATGTAATCTAACCGTATTTGGGATTATTAGAATTGTCATGAGATGCACTCTGGCTATAAGGTATTTAAGTTTGGCTGAGGGGTACTTTTTAGTGGTGGTACCAAAACTAAAAAGTGTAAAATAAAAAACTTTTTACAAAAAAAAATACAACCGACTTCAAAGTAAAAAAAAAACACTGAAAAGTGCAAAATAACTTTAATTTCAGAAGTCGGTGTTTCTATAATAGTTTTGTCTCTTCGTTATTTAACACCGACTTCTGAAATTAAAGTTATTTTGCACTTTTCAGTGTTTTTTTTTACTTTGAAGTCGGTTGTATTTTTTTTTGTAAAAAGTCTTTTTCATATCAAGTTACAGGTTTATATGAAAGTGCGACAGAGTCAAAAAAGTTGGTGGGCAACTACAACTTAGAAGACATGACTATGTCTTTGTGACTGAAGACACGGTTCGTAAAATGGTTGAGCGCAGTTTTGACCACACGTAATACCTAAATATTTGTTTCTTTTTTTTTTTCTTACGTATCTGAATGGACCCACGGTACATTACGTTTTAAAGTGGGACAACGTTAAAATAAAAAGATAATCAAGTGTCCATTACATAGTTAGATAATTATGTAAATAGGTACTTAGGAAGTGACCGTAAGTAATAACGGACCGGATGTTTATCCCATAAAATGTTTCTTCCCCACCTTAATGCGGATACAGTAGGTATATTATCAACCGTTATATGGGAGTCACGGGCAACGGCGAACAACAATACATGTGGATGCCAAGATAAATCGATGGCAAAAAAATATTAACACACATGGTATTAAAGTAAATAATAGTAATCGCGCTCCATCATCGACCACATCACAAAATAGATATACTTTTTTTTTAATTGATATAAACCAGTGCTTGACTGCGATCCCACCTGATGGTAAGCAGTGATGCAATCATTAATGGTGAGGCGCACTAGTTTATTAAGAGCCTATTCACTCTAGCCTTGGAGACACCTAAATTACAGTTGGATAGGAAGACCGCAGCAGGCAAATTGAATTTTGTTTTTTTTTTAATACTTCAATTTTCATACCTACGCTCGGCGATCGCTAGGGTCAGCGCGTGACTCTCTCTTTCGGACCGCTGGGACTCTCCCTTCTTACAAAGGTGGATCAGTGTCCAGACACACTTATCCAAATAATTTAATTTAATATAATTTATTATTTTAATTTAATTCAATATTAACACTAGGGTAAGTTGTACTACTACCAACATAATATGAATGAACTATATCTGAAATAATTATTTGAATAAAAAATTTGGATATTCTACCCGTGCGCCAAATTTCATCTCAATCTCTTCAGCAGTATCAGCGTGAAGCAATAATAAACATCACACACCCTCACAAACTGTCGCCCTTATAATATTAGTGTAATATAATTTGAGCAGAACCTTATGCTGACGTAATTAGTCGACATATAATAATAGGTCATGCGATAATTCAAGGGATTTACCTCGTGAAAAGAGAACAAAAATGTGCGAAAAATCTAGGTTCCTACCATCTTTTATTCCTAATGGCACATTTTATCAAAGTAATTGAAATAAAATGTAAATTAAGAACATTTAAATTCAGCTTTCTGGAAAGCTTGTTACTCTACGTGCTTTATTATAAGTTGACCCTGCAAGTGTGTTACTCCGTTAAATGATAATGATATTTATTTTTCTAATACATTATACTCGTAAATAACAGTTTTACACTTCAATAACCGGTCGAGGTCGGTGTTTCCTAGCTACATATATTAGGTCTTTAACTATGAAATTGCCGTTTTTAAAACAGGTTGCTTTGAAGTGTTATATCTTTGGATTGACTTGGAATTAGGTACGTTATTCTTTTTTCGAAATTAGGTATTTATTGGATTCTTTGTGTTTTGTATTTTCTGTAATATCGCAGTTAGTTATTATATCTAATTTTTTTGACTGGCCTGTAGGTCTGGTGGTCAGCGGCCCTGACTGCTACGCCGGAGGTCGTGGGTTCGATTCCCACCCAGGACAAATGTTAGTGTGATGAGCATGATCATTTGTTCTGTATCTGGGTGTAATTTATCTATAATATATTTTGTATTTAGAAATATATAAGTATGTTTATCAGTTGTCTAGTAATCATACCACAAGCTCTGCTTAGTTTGGGACTAGATGGCGTTGTGTGAAAGTTGTACAATATTATTTTTATTATTATTTATATAAAAGGAGAAACTGACTGACTGACATATCAAAACACAAAAGCAAATCAAAACCAAATTTCACATTCCTAGCGTCAGTAGTTTAGGCTATTAATTACTGGGGCTAGGAATGTGAAATTTTGCACAAGACTTGCTTATACCATGCAAGCGAGTACTAAAAAGGGGTTTTTCAAAATTCAACTTTTAAGGCGCGGGCTTGCGGACGGCTAGCAATGGGTAGCACGCCGTCCGACCGTCCGGTAACCGTCCGGACCGAGCCCAAGTCGTCGACGGCGCGTACTGTTCCACGCGCGCCTCAAGAAGATATCAGCAAACCGCAGGGACCCAGCAGGGTCGAAACCTACTGGGACCAAGGGTCTGATTCTGAAAGGAAGACTCGGCCCTGGTACGAAAGGAACAAGAATGGGTTTTTAGTCAGTAAAAATCTGACACTATCTCTCGCTCCGCCCAAGAGCGGGGGATGTCACTGGATGATTATACCACCAACAAAAAAAAATGGGGGTGAAAAGGAGGAATTTCTTTTGTATGCAAAATCTCATTGCATGTGCCAATATACTTGAAAGTTTGCATAAATAGTAACCTAAATAAATAATAAAAGTTATCATTATTTGTTTTCAAAATTTTCCCCAATAATATCACAATAGGGTTTTAAAAGAGCAGTGGTGCCGACCAAAGAGCAGTGGTGGCCAACTGGTAACGGCCTCGACTTACGAGCCGTAGGTCGCGGGTTCAAACCCAGCCAGGCCCATTACATTGTGTAATTTATTTCATCACCACTGCTCTCAAAACGGTGAAGGAAAACATCGTGAGGAAACCGGCATGTCCTAGAACCAAAAATTCGAAGACATGTGACATCCAACAACCCGCACTGGGCCCGCGTGGTGTATTACGGCCCATTCCCTCTCCTAGAGAGGAGGCCTGATTCCCAGCAGTGGGAACATTATAAGGCTGATTATGCTATAGAGGGTTTTAAAAATTGTATGGAGGATTATTATTCTTTGGGTTAGTAAACTTGAAACTTGGCACCAATTCTATTCACCATCCATCCATTCATCATCCATTTTTTTTTTATTGCCTAAAGCATTAAGTCCGCCTTTGTACAGTGTTTATTAGTAGTGCATTAAGTTTTAATAAATATAAATAAATAATTAAATAAATAAATAAAAATACAAAAAAATAAAAATACAAAAATGATAATTAATATAATTGTTTTTATGAAAACGAATACAGTTTAAGGATTGTTATTGTTTTTATGAAAACATTCCCGTGAACAAAGTCGCTGGCAAAGTGATAGTAAATTTTAAACGTTAATTTTTTCATTAATTTAAACTAGATGAGGCCGGTGTTTCCTAACAAGTATAGTTTCAACAACTCTTTAATAACTAATCAAAATTCGTCCCAAACAACAGAGATAATATCTCACATCAAACTACTATCGAATACCCGAATGACCTTCCATTCAAAATCACTAGACCATGATCCTTATTCAATTAAATTACAAAGTTCAAACAACGAACGGCGAGACAAATATATTATCTGATTCACTGATCTGACTTGAATCAATGATACGAGGTTATACTAGACCAAAGTACTTGAAGATCCTTTTTAGTGTTTCGTACCCAAAGTGTAAAAACGGGACCCTATTGCTAAGACTTCCCTGTCCGTCTGTCTGTCACCTGGCTTTATCTCGTGAACCGTGGTGCTAGACAGTTGAAATTTTCACAGATGATGCATTTCTGTTGCCGCTATTACAACAAATACTAGTGGGGCTCCCATACAACAAATGTGAATTTTTTGCCGCTTTTTGCTCGATATTAATATTGTAGTACGGAACCCTTCATGTGCGAGTCGCACTTGGCCAGTTTTTTTTTGTGATTGTCTCTCGTAGATCAACTTATGAAGTCGTCGTCTATACAAACCAGACTAGCCTGTGGTGGTCGTAATAAATTAAAGCCTCCAGCCAAGACTTACAAAAACTTAAAACTAAGCGACTACATGCTAAGACCATGCCATGCCATGCTCCTTGTGGGGTGCGCGGGCTTGCAGGTAACAAGCAATGGGTAGCTCACCGTCCGCCTGTCCGGTCAGCGCGCACGCCTTAAAGACATGTCAGCAAAACCATAGGGGCCCAACTAGGCCGATGCCCGCTAGGGCCACGTCGAATTTCTGAAAAGAAAACCCATGGTCCTAGAACAAAGAGCAACTGAAGGTCACAGGTGTGGTTTGGGTTAATAAAAATCTGACACGCTCTTACGCTCCACCCTAAATCGAGAGAAGTCATAAGTTTGATTTCCCACCTAAAAAAAAACCCTGTGAGGTACGAACTTCGGCGTAGGCTGTCGCTGGAGGAGGGCAACCAGGAATAGGCTGAATCGAACACGGATTATTATTTAGGGAATTTGAAACCTGTAGTTTCAAATTCTCTAAATAATAGTCTAGCTCAGCGGCGCAGGCTGACTCGAGCGAGGGGCGGGGTGAACATTGATGGAAGCGTCCCGGCGAGCCTCGACGGCGAATTTTCGAATAACCAAGTCTTTGTGATATCTATTGTCCATTGCTGATTATGGGCCCTTTAAACATCACAAGGGATATCACCAAAATTGGGTATTTGCCAATGTTTATTTTTGTAAAATATTTTATGCTAAACAACAAATAACATTTAAAAAAAACTTTTACCAAAAACAACCTTCAAATTAGTTATTTAATGAAACAGCAACTAGCATTTCAAACATTTGTATGAGGAAGAATGGGGGCAGAGTGGGAATATTTCTTTGTCTCTTTTGTTAACACGGAACCTAATTGTGTTGACGTCACATTATAGTGCGTGCACATCCTTATTCTGTTCCTTGATAGTTTCCCTTTCCACCAGATTTCAAAGGTTTCTAACTTACTTAATATTGAATGAAATGAAAAATTAATGTTTTTTTTTTGTATTGGAAATATTTAAACGTATTATTACTTAATTATTTCTCTATTATTATTATTTTTGCTAAACATTCAGACATAATGTAAAAAACTGTTATTAAATAAATGAAATGAATGGATTTAAAGAAAACTTTCTTTTTGCGATTTTCGGCTAAGTTGCTTTTTAACCGACTTCAAAAAGAAGGAGGTTCTATGTTCGGCTGAATGTGTTTTTTTTATGTATGTTCACCGATTTCTCGGTCAATTGTAGACCGATTTTGAAAATATTTATTTTGACTGAAAGGTTATGCTTCCAAGTTGGTCCCATAGAAAAATTTTTATGATCTGATCATGAACCTCAAAGATATGGAACAGAACTACTCATAGGATCACAGCAGAACTGTCGTAACAAGTAAAATTGCTTTGTTTATACGTGTTGTCGATGACTGACTGAAAGAAGAGGGGGAAGGTAGTAGTAGAGCCGGAAGTTAGGCACCGGAACTCTGTAATAAATTAATGTAATCTAACCGTGTTTGGGATTATTACAATTCAGACGCACTCTGGCTATAAGGTATTTAAGTTTGGCTGAGGGGTACTTTTTAGTGGTGGTACCATAACTAAAAAGTGTAAAATAAAAAACATTTTAGAAAAAAAATACAACCAACTTCTATGTAAAAAAAAAAACACTAGAAAGTGCAAAATAACTTTAATTTCGGAAGTCGGTAATAAATAACGAAGAGACAAAACTATTACAGAAACATCAACTTCCGAAATTAAAGTTATTTTGCACTTTTTAGTGTTTTTTTGATACAAATATTAAAAGAAAATCAGTCAACTACCCAATCAAACGCACAGCTGATGTGCAAACCTCTCCGTATACATCTTTCCTTCTGGTGCAGTCGGGTAAAAAAAGACTTGCTTATACCATGCAAGCGAGTACTAAAAAGGGGTTTTTCAAAATTCAACTTTTAAGGCTCGGGCTTGCGGACGGCGAGCAATGGGTAGCACGCCGTCCGACCGTCCGGTAACCGTCCGGATCGAGCCCAAGTCGTCGACGGCGCGTACTGTTCCACGCGCGCCTCAAGAAGATGTCAGCAAACCGCAGGGACCCAGCAGAGTCGAAACCTACTGGGACCAAGGGTCTGATTCTGAAAGGAAGACTCGGCCCTGGTACGAAAGGCAACGAAGGAACAAGAATGGGTTTTTAGTCAGTAAAAGTCTGACACTATCTCTCGCTCCGCCCAAGAGCGGGGGATGTCACTGGATGATTATACCACCAACAAAAAAAAATTAGGTTGAAAAGGAGGAATTTCTTTTGTATGCAAAATCTCATTGCATGTGCCAATATACTTGAAAATTTGTATAAATATTAACTTAAGTAAATAATAAAAGTTATGATTATTTGTTTTCAAAATTTTCCCCAATAATATCTAAATAAGGTTTTTAATAGGGTTTTAAAAGAGCCGTGGTGCCCAACCAAAGAGCAGTGGTGGCCGAATGGTAACGGCCTCGACTTACGAGTCGCGGGTTCAAACCCAGCCAGGCGCATTACTTTGTGTAAATTATTTCATCACCACTGCTCTCAAAACGGTGAAGGAAAACATCGTGAGGAAACCGGCATGTCCTAGAACCAAAAATTCGAAGACATGTGACATCTACCAACCCGCACTGGGCCCGCGTGGTGGATTACAGCCCATTCCCTCTCCTAGAGAGGAGGCCTGATTCCCAGCAGTGGGAACATTATAAGGCTGATTATGCTATAGAGGGTTTAAAAAATTGTATGGAGGATTATTATTCTTTGGGTTAGTAAACTTATAACTTGGCACCAATTCTATTCAAAATGAAAAAAAAAAATATAATTATTATTAATTAATATAATTTGTTTTTATGAAAACGAATACAGTTTAACGATTGTTATTGTTTTTATGAAAACATTCCCGTGAACAAATTCGATGGCAAAGTGCTAAAGGATCATGACCAACGATGTATGGAAATCCGTCTTATGTTGAAGCACAATAAATGTTTATTTAATATAGACTACGCTTTATATACTATTAAATAAAAGTGTTCATTTTCACACAAACATCCGAGTTTTAAAGTAATTAAACAAAAACGGAGATAACCTACAAATTATGTCTAACCAACTCGCAACTTGTAAAATGACCACAGATCACTCATGTAGGTACAAAACAACATTGTTAGTTATCATCCGTCTGTCATCTGGCTTGACAGCTGCATCTGCGTGAGACGAAGCACAAAATAAATATTATATTATCGGAACGATAAAATACATATACAGTACGTTATGGTATTACTAATTACTTAGCTATTTAAGATATTGATATCATTTTTGTGATGTTTTTTTCTAAAGGTTCATACTTACGTACAAAGAGTAGCTTACGTAACTCGTACAAATGAAGAGAACGAAACGTCAATCATGACTGGAAATGTACCTAGCAATCGTTAATTTACTGTTTATCTTAAAATCATAATTCCGGATACGAAAACAGAATTCCTGAAGTGAAAAGCTGTAAAAAAATAAGCAAATAATTTCTATATTAATTTGATTTTCGTTCACGCATCTTTGCTAGACTGCTTTTGGTCAATCTCCTTTCACGCGTTAATGTTTTCGTTAATTTAAACTAGATGAGGCCGGTGTTTCCTAGGCGACTACTCTACAAGTATAGTTTCAACAACTCTTTAATAACTAATCAAAATTCGTCCCAAACAACAGAGATAATATCTCACATCAAACTATGTACTATCGAATACCCGAATGACCTTCCATTCAAAATCACCAGACCATGATCCTTATTCAATTAAATTACAAAGTTCAAACAACGAATGGCGAGACAAATATATTATCTGATTCACTGATCTGACTTGAATCAATGATACGAGGTTATACTAGACCAAAGTACTTGCAGATCCTTTTTAGAGTTCCGTGCCTAAAGTGTAAAAACGGGACCCTATTGCTAAGACTTCACTGTCCGTCTGTCTGTCCGCTGGCTGTCTCTCGTGAACCGTGATGCTAGACAATTAAAATTTTCACAGATGATGTATTTCTTTTGCCGCTATTACAACAAATGCTAGTGGGGCTCCCATACAACAAACGTGATTTTTTTGCCGCTTTTTGCTCGATATTAATATTGTAGTACGGAACCCTTCATGTGCGAGTCGCACTTAGTCAGTTTCTTTTTTGGCATTGTCTCTCGTAGATCAACCTATGAAGTCGTCGTCTATGCAGACCAGACTAGCCTGTGGTGGTCTTAATAAATTAAAATTTCCAGCCAAGACTTACAAAAACTTAAAACTAAGCGACTACATGCTAAGACCATGCCATGCCATGCTCCTTGTGGGGTGCGCGGGCTTGCAGGTAACGAGCATTAGGTAGCTCACCGTCCGCCTGTCCGGTCACGCGCACGCCTTAAAAACATGTCAGCAAAACCATAGGGGCCCAACTAGGCCGATGCCCGCTAGGGCCACGTCAAATTTCTGAAAAGAAAACCCATGGTCCTAGAACAAAGGGCAACTGAAGGTCACAGGCGCTCTTACGCTCCACCCAAAATCGAGAAACGTCATTAGTTTGATTTCCCACCTAAAGAAAACCCTGTGAGGTACGAACTTCGGCGTAGGGTGTCGCTGGTGTAGGGCAACCAGGAATAAGCTGAATCGAACACGGATTATTATTTAGGGAATTTGAAACCTGTAGTTTCAAATTCTCTAAATAATAGTCTAGCTCAGCGGCGCAGGCTCGCTTGAGCGAGGGACAGGGTGAACATTGATGGAAGCGTGGCGCGGCGAGTCTCGACGGCGAATTTTCGAATAACCAAGTCTTTGTGATATTTATTGTCCACTGCTGATTATGGGCCCTTTAAACATCACAAGGGATATCACCAAAATTGGGTATTTGCCCATGTTTATTTTTGTAAAATATTTTATTCTAAATAACATTTAAAAAAAACTGTTTCCAAAAACAACCTTCAAATTAGTTATTAAATGAAACAGCAACTAGCATTTCAAACATTGGTATGAGGAAGAATGGGGGCAGAGTGGGAATATTTCTTTGTCTCTTTTGTTAACACGGAACCTAATTGTGTTGACGTCACATTATAGTGCGTGCACATCCTTATTCTGTTCCTTGATAGTTTCCCTTTCCACCAGATTTCAAAGGTTTCTAACTTACTTAATATTGAATGAAATGAAAAATTAATGTTTTTTTTTTGTATTGGAAATATTTTAGCGTAATATCGCTTAATTATTTCTCTATTATTCTTTTTTTTTGCAAAACATTTAGACACAATGTAAAAAACTGTTATTGAATAAATGAAATGAATGGATTTAAAAAATTCTTTTCTTTTACGATTTTCGGCTAAGTTACTTTTTAACCGACTTCAAAAAGAAGGAGGTTCTATGTTCGGCTGAATGTATTTTTTTATGTATGTTCACCGATTTCTCGGTCAATTGTAGACCGATTTTGAAAATATTTATTTTGACTGAAAGGTTATGCTTCCAAGTTGGTCCCATAGAAAAATTTTTATGATCTGATCATGAACCTCGAAGATATGGAACAGAACTGCTCATAGGATCACAGCAGAACTGTCGTAACAAGTAAAATTGCTTTGTTTATACGTGTTGTCGATGACTGACTGAAAGAAGAGGGGGAAGGTAGTAGTAGAGCCAGAAGGTAGGCACCGGAACTCTGTAATAAATTAATGTAATCTAACCGTGTTTGGGATTATTACAATTCAGACGCACTCTGGCTATAAAGTATTTAAGTTTGGCTGAGGGGTACTTTTTAACCGACTTCAAAAAGGAGGAGGTTATATGTTCGGTTGAATGTATGTTTTTTTTAGTGGATGCACTTGTCGAATCAAAACTCCAAAGCCTTGAACATCGACGCCGAGTTGCTGGCCTGTCGGTTTTCTATCGATTACACTTCGGGGAGTGTGCGTTGGAATTGCACAATTTAATTCCACCAAGTCCGTTCCATCATCGGACCACCAGACGTACGGCGTTGCGCCATCGGTACATGGTGGACATCCCACCCATACGTACAAAGCGTTTTGGGAACACATTCATAATGCGTACAGCTAAGGAGTGGAATTCCCTGCCCGAGTCTGTGTTCCCTGATAGCTACAACCTAGGGGTCTTTAAGTCAAGAGTGAATAGGTTACTTCTAGGCAAGCGTGCTCCATCGTCGGCCACATCATCGCTTACCCTCAGGTGAGATGGTGGTCAAACGCGAGCCTATCAATAATAAAAAATAAAAAAAAAATAAAAAAAATAAAAAATAAGTGTAAAATAAAAAACTTTTTAGAAAAAAAATACAACCAACTTCTATGTAAAAAAAAAACACTTAAAAGTTCAAAATAACTTTAATTTCGGAAGTCGGTATTAAATAACGAAGAGACAAAACTATTACAGAAACACCAACTTCCGAAATTAAAGTTATTTTGCACTTTTTAGTGTTTTTTTTTTATACAAATATTAAAATAAAATCAGTCAACTACCCAATCAAACGCACAGCTGATGTGCAAACCTCTCCGTATACATCTTTCCTTCTGGTGCAGTCGGGTAAAAAAAGGGAATCATTATCACCTAACTTCTTGACATAACCCCTAAAATATATAACTTTTCTATACCCACGACTAGCAGCCCTTTCCTATCAGAAAGTCAAACGGGTTTATAAATGAATTCGGCATCGTATTATGATAATCGGCTAGGGGTGCTAACCTATCTCACATATTTCGACCCTTGTCATCTTCAGGCAACAATATTGACTATCAATATGTCACATCTTCAGGATTAGGACAACCTTGAAAGGTGACTAGTATCATCGGATTGCACAACCCTATGTCATTAAGGTGCGAGAGAAAAGTTTAAGAGTTTTGGGGGATTTCTTTGAGTGAGGTTCAGTGGCTGTTTTAATTATTCGCAAATTGATTCCTAATGAATATTTTGATACAAAATTGGTGTAGTTTTGTATCTTATGTGTCTGCGTAACTGGACAATATGTGAAATCATTGAAACAGGCGCGATCTCGGTAAAATGGAGCCGAGAATTTTATTGTAGTGTTGACTACCTAGGCGAAGTTTTCCGAGAAAGTTGAGTTGATACATTTGCTTCCAAATACTACAAGAAATTAGAATGTGTACATCCTTACTCTAATGGTAAATAAATTAACTGTTCATACAAAGAGATGGCTTAAAGAACTTAGTATCCAGGCCAAAAATATAAACAAAAAACTTTACTAGGTAAGTATTTTGAAGTTAAAGTCACTTTATAATTATGTTTGCAATATTTTTATTTATTTACTAGCTGTTGCCCGCGACTTCGTCTACGTTAAGTTGGTAAAACTGTACAATCATTCTGTGCTTGCAATTCATTCTGAAAGCATCGTAATTATTTATTGTACTTTCACATAAAACTGTTAAAGGTAAAAACGCAAATTACCTTCAGGATACATGTTATGTACTCGTCCAGATCCAGATTTATGAACGTCAATGAATAGAAAGAGTATGTAAGGGTCGTAGCAGTTGGCATTTCTGCCTACCCCAAGAGAAAAGGCACTAGTTTATGTATGTTTCTGGTTTATGTTCCGGTAAAACAACATTGTCACAGTGAGCACGTCACAATCGCAGCGGTAATGCCTGTCTTTGAGGAGTGGCTACAGAGGCGTCACGGCATCCTCTCTTTGTGCAGGACTCACCGGATGTGGGTGTTTCGGGAGGTATCTGTATCGAATTCAGCGAAAAGAAACACTCGAGTCTCACCATTGTGCGGATCGCCCGGAGAATACGATGGAACTTACGGTGGAAGTCAGTCCCGCTTGGTAGGGGCGCCGGCGCCACCGTGTCCTCATGGAGGCGATTAGTGGAAAAAATGCCAACCAGTAGCCTCCTTCAGTGAAGCACTACGATCGAAGAAGGTGGCTGAAACTATGAAGGATGATGAGGGAAGTGATGCTCCAGGTGTTGAAAGCCGCAGGGCGATTGCGGTGGAGCCATCCGGTCATCTGGTCAAAGCAATCCTGAATCGACGGCGCGTAGTAATCTACGCGCGACTCATAATGATGTCAGCAAATGGATAGGGCCCTCTAGGGCCAATGTCTGCTAAGGCTGCGAAATTGTTCGAAAGAGTTACCTCCTGTAAAATTTTCGCCTCAATAATGTTTCACTGAAGAGTTTAAGCCGTCAGACAGCTTTGGTAGAGGTAAACGAAGGAACATAATCGGGACACCGACCTTCAGCTGGATAACGTTTGCACTGATGGTGCAAAGCCAAAAAGCCAGTGAATCAAAAAATTACCATCATCATCAACTATCTTCCTCCACAACAGTACTTATAAAGAATTTGCGAGAGCATGCTTGAATCAATTCAAGCATGCTCTCGCAAATTCTTTGCATCTTTGCTTTTTTTTTTTTTTTTCTTTCTTTGTTTTTTCTTTGCTTTTTTTGTTGCAGCTTGATCATTTGGGGCGTAAAAATTACTTGTACATTTACCTAGAATTTTTGGTGTGTATTTGACTGACGTCCTCGTATATTAGACAAATGTTATTCCATAGTGGGAACTACCCTATGAAGAGTCTCCAACTTTTGAATGAATTTCGGTGAAATCTTGAACGCGTGTATCCCTGTCCAATCGAACTCGCATATTGATGGCCAAACCGAGAGGTCACTGACGCCTATTGCCTCTATGAAGACACGGCGGTTCACCCAAGCAGGATAGACCTCCACCGCATGCTACAACGGGTCCACCGGGCGATTTGTAAAATGGTAAAATCAGAGTACTTCTAACCGAATCCGGAACAGAAACCGCGTGAAACACCCTCAACAGTCCTGAGCTTGTGTATCCATAAAACAATGAAATTCTGGTAAACAAATGAAGCAGCCGATTAGTGTTATCTCTGAGACTGGCCTCCCTCAGAGGGTGGTTCCAGTGTTGGTCACTACTCACTGCAAGGAGGTAACGTACGGATGTCGACGTAAGGCTGTAAGGAATCTGAGATACATCATACGTTGTCGAACTGTGATCAGGAACGCAAACCTTTCGACCCAGTTTTATATGAAGCAGTGACTGCTAATAATAAAACACACCATTATTAGGCCGCAAGGTGCCATCATCCCGGAGGACACAGTGGAGCATACAGAGGTGTGTGTTGTCCTCGTGGAGGCAATCGGCGTCAGTCACCTCTCGCGCCGGGCCTTGTGACTTTGGGCTATGGTCCTCAGGAATGGTAGGCGGTCGCCTCCTTCTGCAAAGCCGTAATGCTAGTGAAGGAGGAGGCCGCACGCGTGAGGGAACGAACGTCCTCACGCCGAGCCGAGATTCTGACCCCGACGACCAGCCACGGTTGACGCGGGCTCGCGGACGTCCAGCAATCGGTCGTCCACAGCCGTCCGGCCGTCCGGTAATTGACCGGACCGAGCCCAGTCGTCAACAGCGCGTAGTGATCCACGCGCTCCTCAAAGAGATGTCGCAAAGGGCAACTGAAGGACACAGGTGTGGTTTTAGTCAGTAAAAGTTTGACACACCTTCCCGCTCCAACCAGAGTGGGAGAAGTCATTGGATGACATCCACCCTTAAAAAAAGAAAAATAAAGGTGCCATCATTATCATTATCATTTCAGCCGAAAGACGTCCACTGTTGGACATAGGCCTCCCCAAGTGACACCATAATTACCGGTCCTATGCGTCTCGCATCCATCGGATTCCCGCGACCCTCACCAGGTCATCGGTCCACCTGGCGGCCTTCCAACGCAAGGTGCCATGCTACCCCTTCCGAAAATTTGGCCATGTTATTTTGAAGTCAATAATTAAATACATATAAGTATTTACTTTTATCGCCTTTGGTTGGTATCCCTTGAATAATCACGGTCAATTAGTTTGTTACAACCACGGGGAAAAAAAGCATTAGGATTAAAAATGTCTCCGTCTAACTCCAGTTTAATCATAACGGTTTTCGTCCAATTTTAAACAATAAAACTGTCTGCAAACTTGGGCGATGGTCATTCTTCCGCCACTCAGAAAATTACGTAAAATACACAATGCCATCTATCAAATATGACGTTCAACTATCATTGTCATCATTATTTCTACTTTCAGTCTTTAGATGGCGTTGCGAGTATCTGAATTGCGTGTGGTGTCATATTTACATTTTAGTACGTGATTTTACTCGCCGCTTTCATTTTATTATGTGTTTTGATTAGTTTTTACAAAATATTTAGAAGATATCGAATAGAAATGTCAATTTTATTTTGAAAAAATGGTAAAAGTTATTTTATTACAAAAAAGCAGATAAAATAATGACAAAATTTTTAACTGTAGCTGGGGATCGAACGTGGCAAATGTCGTTCAATGTCGACATTTTGGATTATTGCTCACCCCCCATAGCAAATAGCGTGATAATGTGTAGCCTAACAGTTGACCCGGCCTATAAGGATTATGTATGCAAAATTTGAACAGGATTGGTTCAGTAGTTTTTTCGCCAACTAATACCAACGCTCCACCATTTTACTGTTTTATTATATGTATAGATTTAAACTTAATGTATAGTAGTGGTACATAGGCGGAGTTAATGCAGCCAGGCATTATCTACCAGGCAACCTTTGAGTTAAAAAAGACAACACTGTGATCATGGACGGATCTACTTAATGGCTAAATGGGCTGCAGCCCAGGGCCCCAGGAATATAAGGGGCCCCCAGTCCTCATTAAAAACAATCTACAATACGGCTTAATTTATTTGACAAACCTTTTTTTTAAAACAAATAGTTGTAGTTGTTTTGTTTAATTATGGAAGCAGTCATTGATATCGCTACTAATATGGCGGGTCAATGGTTTACAAGCGTTCAACGTTGGTGTTCAAGTTCGACCTGTGATCAAAGTATTTATTTATTTATTATATACTTTATTGTACACGCCATAATGTGGACAGGATAAACATTTACAAAAACTAAGTGTACAATCGGCGGTCTTATCGCACAGGGCAATCTCTTACAGAAAACCACAAGACGAAGTCAAAGTCAAAGTCAAAGTATTTATTAGTGTGCTTTTTGGTGATACAACAGGTCTTACAGTTCATTTATGGTTACTCAAAAAGCTGCCTATTGGGCATACACTATTTAACAATATAAAAATTTAAAATTTATATAAGTACAAAATAAAAATGTCAAAATTTAGATTATATAAGAAACATACAAAATAAAAATGACAAGATTTAGATTACACAACTAACATACAAAATAAAAATGTCAAGATTTAAATCATACAAGTAACATACAAAATAAAAATGTCAAGATTTAAATTACAATACAAATTAAATAAAATACAATTAATTATTATTACAAACGTAAAAATACAATCAATTATTTAAGTTTTCAAGCATAAATATATATTTGTCAGTTTATAACATTTTGTCAAGCAGGAATTCGTCAATGGTATAGTAGCATTTATCAATCAAAAAATCATTTAGTTTCCGTTTAAATTGTGTCAAGTTCAAACCTTTGATAACATTTGGTATTTTATTATATATTTTTGGAGCCATGCAGAGAATGCTTTTGTGCATAAGGGCTGTCTTTGAGGCTCTTAGACATAATTCGTGTCGATAATCGGATCTTGTCGATCTATAACGGTCTTCTGAAGCTTTTTTAAACAATTTACTATTTTTCTTGACGAACAATGCGGTTTCGTATATGTAAATGCAAGGTAAAGTTAATATTTTAAGAGATTTAAAATAAGGTTTACAACTATCCGTTGGTTTTAAATTACATATCGACCTAATGCGAGGTGCATTCCTTCTGTGCTTTAAAAATGTTATTTTTCTCGCAGGAATTTGCCCAAAAAATTACTCCATAGCGTAATGTGGAATCAACATAACCATAATATGCAGTTATAACAGCTGCCTGATTTACTATTTTCTTAAGCTTGTATAGAGCAAAAGCAAAGCGACTTAATTTTTTTATGAGTATTGACGCGTGTTCTTTCCAAGTCAGTTTTGAGTCAATGGTCAAGCCTAAAAATTTTATATGCTCTACTTCTTCAATTCTATTTTCGTTAAAAAATATATTTATGTCAGGAGTAGTTACTCTTTGTTTAAACTGTATAATTTTAGTTTTACTTAGATTTAATTTTAAATTATTTTGATCAAGCCAATTAATTGATTGTTGCAATGAGTCTTTGATGTCGCATTCATAGTTTCTATTTTTATTTTGTCTAACTATTACCGTACTGTCATCGGCAAAAAGAACCATAGGAAAAGTGACGTGTTTTGGGAAGTCATTTATGTAAACCAAAAATAACGGTGGGCCCAATACGCTGCCCTGTGGTACGCCAAAAGTGATATTACGTTTTTCAGATACATATTTAAGCTCTTTTTTAAACTTTTTAGAAATTCGCTTAATTTCAGTACATTGTGTTCTACTGTCTAGATATGATTGTATAAGGGAAAATGCTTTGCCTCTTATTCCATACGCATTAAGTTTCTGTAGTAGAATATTATGATCAACTAAGTCGAAAGCTTTTGTCATGTCCATAAATACAGCACTAACAGGAATTCTTTTATCGATATCTGTCATTATAATATTAAGGAAATCATAAATAGCCATATTAATTGATTTATTTTTTCTAAAACCTTTCTGTTCCTTTACTAACAGACTGTGTTTCGTAAAAAAGGAATCCATGCGGTGATAAATAGCTTTCTCAAATATTTTTGATATTACTGGTATCAGGGCAATGGGTCTATAATTATTAATATTGGTTTTGTCATGGTTCTTAAATAAGGGCTTAATTATAGTTGGTTTGAGTATAACAGGATAAATTCCAGAGGAGATACTAACATTAATGATGTGGCAAATGGGGCCAGATATGACATCGGAAACAAATTTTAATACTTTTGTTGAGATATCGTCATACCCTACACTAACTTTATTTTTTAAATTATTTATTATTCTATATACCTCATCAGGTGTAGTTGGGGTCAAGAACATTGATTCGCAACATGTATTCGGAATCCCATAGCTTGCAGATTTTGAGGCGTTCGAAAGTAATTCTGCTTGATCCACAAAGTGATCGTTAAAAGCGTTCGCTATATCACTGGGGTGTGTTATTGAAACCCCGTTCCTTCGTATTTCCGCTATGTGTTCATAGGGTGGGCAGTATTTATTTTCATTAATGATCCTCCATGTATCTTTTGACTTGTTTGTTGATGTCATTATCGTATGGTTATTTCTTGCCTTTTTTGTTAGTTTTATTATTTTCTTAAGTCTTTGTGAGTAACTTTTAAATTTAGTCAAATTATTGTTATTAGGTTTTGCTCTTAGTTGCCAAAGAAGCTGTCTTTTATTTTTGCTACAGTGTTTTATACCGGGTGTTAACCAATTCGGTTTCCTTTTTTCCCTTCCCTCCGGACCTCTGAGTAGATCAGACGTGTTTATTCGTAAATATTTTTTACTGTTGAATAAATAATTAATTTACCAAAAATCTGATTAGAAAAATTCGTCATAAAAAATAGGAGTGCATAGACAACAGGAGGTCTTCGCGTGCGCCGCAGTTTACTACGATATTACTACGTGCCCTGTGCCCGAGTATGTGAGTCTCCATCAATTAACTAATTAACGACCCGCCCCGTGCGTAACTCCACACATCCACCTAATTCATGCTCTCTTGAGAATCTACAACTGTGTGCGTGAACTGTACGTCTCATATTGGCCAACGCTAAGCATCAGCGAAGACTTTCACACCGCGGTCCAGTTATACTGGACGGAAAGCGACTTTGTACTAAACCGTCGATAGCAACCAGTATAAGTTGAGCTCTCCGCAACAGTAATAAGTGCGTGTGTGCTTGGCCTCCTATAAATTGCTGCTTACCTGGTACCAAAGCTCAAACACAAAGTAAAATGCCCGTTGAACGTTCGCCACCTCTACCACCGACTACGCCGACGACGCCTACGTTCAGTACACCGCAACTACTTTATACACGTCATTGCTCTTCGGAATCGAACTTAAACGCAAGCATGAACTCTCCTACCACCAATACTCCACCTGCGGTTACCCTCCGGAATGTCAAACGAAAGTTCGAAAGTGAGCAGAAGAACTGCGATTCTACTGTAATGACGGATCTGAGGGAAATGTTCGCGGACCTTAAACAACAGCAAGAGGAAAATTACAACATGTTATGTTCTAAAATTGATAACATAAGTGATACGATTGATATGATGGTCGAGAAATTAAGCAATCTGTCCTCACGAGTGGAACACTTGGAATCTGAGCGTAGAGAAACTATGTCGTACATATCTACATTAGAAACCAAAATTGAAAATTTTGAACAAGGCTCCAGATCAACGTGCATAGAAATACGTAACATTCCGGTCAACAAAACTGAAACTAAATCTACACTATTAAAAACCGTCTTGGACACGAGTAAGATAATAAAATGCGAAGTTAACTCCTACGAGATAAAAGATATATTTCGTATAAAGACTAAAGACCCGGCCCACAAGACTATGATAGTCAATTTCACCACCGTTCTTCGTAAGGAGGAATTCTTAGAGAAGTTTCGTAAGCATAACTTGAATAGCTTCAAACTGACCACTGAACACCTCAAAATAGGTGGCCCGGCAAGGCCAGTCTTTATTTCGGAGAATCTAACATCACGTAATAAAAGACTATTTTTCCTGGCGCGTGATGCGGCTACTGCCAACAATTATAAATTCTGTTGGGTCAAACACGGCAAGATATTTGTTCGTGAAAAAGAGGGATGCAAACATATTCATGTGAAAACTGAAGCGGACCTTTCTAACATTACTAAGAAGACTATAATGTGACTAGCTCTAGTTTTTATTTTATATTCAACGTTGTTGTTTGTCTCCCAACACGTTTTATATTTCTTTTTATGTTTTCATTATGTAGGCTCTAAGGAAAAGTTTCTCCATTTTAAATTAGTTTTAATTTGCATGTTCTTAATTAAAACTATGTTTTTATACTCCCCCACATTTCTAATCATACCTATTTTATTATTATTACACTCTACACATACTCCAAACACTCTACACACACTCCTCTATCCACAAACCCAAAATCAAAAACATATAATTCATCATCGTAAGTTATTTCTGATAGACATACAAACTTGTTCCATTAACACAGATCTTCCATGTTTCAACTATAAAGTTATGCTATGCCAAAAAAGCACTAAAATATGCCAAGGTTTATTAAATAATGTAAATGCTGACATTCTAGTCACAAATTACACGTACCTTATGTTTGTACTATCACCAAAAAATGGATGACATTCATTTTGTAAGTTCTGAGGTTGAAAATATTTCTGTGTCCAAATGCTTTCTTTGCGCGCCAGAGGACAGTCACAATTATTTAATACAGACAACAAACACCCTCAAAATTCTGCACATTAATATTCGAAGTATTAACGCTAACTTCAATCACTTATTAGCATTTTTAAGCCGAATATCATTCACTTTTGACATAATTTTGTTGTCTGAGTGCTGGTTAAGCAAATGTCCAAATATACCCTCGATGCCGGGATATAACACACAGGCTACGTCTTTTAAAAACCAAAATGATGGTGTAGTCGCTTATATCAGCACTGAGCTTGAGCAATCAGTAGAGTTTCCAGAGTTCGATGATGCTAACTGTATGATAATAAAATTAGCTAACCAAGTGGCACTTGTTGCTCTTTATCGATCGCCATCGTACAGGAACTTGGCACCTTTTTTCATAAGCCTTGATAAAATTTTACATCAATTATCCACATATTCGACCGTTGCTCTCATGGGAGATATCAATATCAACATAGCCTCCCAAAATAGTGATTCAAACTCTGATGAATACTTAAATATTGCTGCCTCTCACACGTTACTGCCAGCACACACATTCCCCACAAGATTGGGAAATTGCCTTGACCATATTCTGCTAAAATCCTCAAATCCCGCCACCTCTCTAGTGCTGGATGGTCCCATTACTGACCATCACCCCGTTGTTCTGTTCTGCAAGCATTCTATCACTAGGTGCACACGTAAATATACAATCCCAAAAACCAACATTCCTGGGGTCGTCTCTGATATGGCAAATACAGATTTCTCCCCTATTCTTCAAATGAATGACCCAAACATTGCTGCTGAAACTTTAGTTTCTCTGTTATCCTCTTCTGTGAAAACACACACTTGCATGAGAAATATCCCGTGTAGAAAACGTATAACTAAGCCTTGGATTACGCCTGGTCTTCTGAGATGTATACGCCATAGAGACAAACTGTTCAAAAAGTTCAAAAAATATCCTGAAAACGAAACCTATAAATTAATCTTTTCCCGCTATAGGAATTTCTGCAATTTGCTTTTAAAAAAAGTTAAACGCGAATATGAAAGATCTGAATTTCGGAAGGCTGTACGTGATCCAAAAGCAACTTGGCGCCTCATCAAACAAATTGGTAACCTGGATCAGAATAAAAATGCACCGACGGAACTAATTAATCGCCATGACGATCCCATGTGCTCATTGAATGGGGTCAATCAGTACTTTGCAAGTGTTGGTGAGAGTCTGGCTTCCAAAATTACTAAGTCAGATTTTTATGCTTCATGCATCAGGAACAAGGACAAACCATCTACTTCTTCTCCTGCTCCATCTATGGTGTTGCATGAAGTGAATGAAAGCGAGATTGAAACGTATATCCTAAACCTTAAAGACAATTGTGCTATAGGGCATGATGGTATATCGGCTGCTGTCATTAAGGCATCTCGGCATCTGATTACCCCTGCTCTTGCACATATTTTTAACCTGTCCATCTCCTTAGGTGTTTTCCCAGATGTTTTTAAGACAGCTGTTGTCCATCCAATATTCAAAGCGGGAGACAGAGGCAGTGTTTCAAATTACAGACCAATATCAGTACTCACAACTCTATCAAAAATATTTGAAAAAATAATTAATTCAAGATTGATAAACTTTTTAAATCAAAATAAAGTCCTAGCGCAGAACCAGTACGGCTTTCGAGCTGGTAAGTCTACAGAAGATGCAGTTTTGGAACTAACAGACACAATTACTTCTAACTTTAATAATAAACAAAGAACCATTGGAATATTTTTAGACTTATCCAAAGCTTTTGACACTGTCTCTGTCCCGTTGCTACTTAAAAAGCTGGAAAGTGTTGGTATTCGTGGCACTGTTTATGATATTTTCCACAGCTACTTGTCGAATCGTAGGCAGGCGGTAAAAATTAGTAGCCACCTAAGCGCTGAGGAGGGATTGTCCTTTGGCGTACCTCAGGGTAGCGTGCTTGGACCCAGCCTCTTCCTCATTTACGTTAATGAGCTGTGTCGACTGTCCCTGCCAAACACAAAAGTTATCGCATATGCTGACGATACAGTTCTCTTAACTCAAGGTAAAAATTGGCCCGACACTCTCAAAGCTGCAGAGTATGCTCTTGGGGTGGTCATGAAGTGGCTCACTATTAACCTTCTCACACTTAACGTCAGTAAAAGTAAATTTATCCCCTTTACTCCTGGTATTGGTAGCCAACCACTAACATCATTCAAAGTTAAAGCACACACGTGTCTCAACAAAAATATTACTCCTTGTGACTGCATTCCCGTTGAACGAGTAAACAATATTAAATACCTTGGCGTGTATATTGATAACCTCCTAAAATGGAAAATGCAGGTAGACTCAATTGTAACACGTGTGAGAAGGTTAATATACATTTTCAAAAAGCTAAGATCGGTTGCGGATTTCGATTGCCTGATTGCAGTCTATTTTGCGCTGGCTCAATCAGTTCTTGGATATTGCATTACCTCATGGGGAGGAGCGTTAAAAACAACCATGTTGCGATTGGAAAGGGCACAGAGAGCAGTGTTAAAGGTTATCGCAAATAGGCCCATTAGATTCCCAACCCAAGACCTCTTTCAACTCTGCAAAGTCCTTACTGTTAGACAGCTCTTCATACTGCAAACAGTTGTCAGAAGACATGGACAGCTGTACTACGATCCCAAATGTGCCACTGTATTGCGTCGCGCGGATAGAATCTGTGCTACAAAACGCTGCAGAACTGTAGCTGTGAGTTACAGTTTTAGACACATTAGCTCTAGGCTCTACAATAGAATAAATAAGGAAATAAATATATACCCTCTAACGAGGAATGTTCTTAAAAAGAAATTAACCGATTGGCTAAGATCAAAAACTTATGTTGAAAGTGAAAAACTTATAGAAATGTAACATCACAAGGTCATACTACATACACTCTCCTTACATACACCCTTACACACCCCTCCACTCCACATCCTCACTACATATACACTACACACCACGCACTATTTTAAGTTAGGATAAGTAAATATTGTAATGTTTAAGATATGAAACTACTCCTGTTCTTATGTTTCTGGAGGTGGGCGTCGATAGCTGCGCCTCAGTTTCAAACTATTGCAGCTATCATCGTACATAAATAAGTTGTTACATTTATTTCTAGTTTCAAATAAAGATTATTATTATTATTATTATTATTTTTAACTTTATTTTTTTGTTGATTAAGGGAAAACACAAGTCATAAAACAGCCGGAATACTTCCATAAAGCCATCGTACGCTATATTAGGATCATATATTTAAAGACTTTCAAGTTAGCTATAGTAACTCACGATCAGTTGAAGGTTTCTTGTTCCATTAGGACGACATTTCTATAGTGATGGGTACACTTCAGTAAAAATATAAACTTATTTTTAACAAAATGCAAATTAATTCGATTACTTAGGTGGGCCCCCAAGTAGTGTTAGCCCAGAGCCCAACAATTTCACGATCCGCCTCTGACTGTGATAGGTTTGCACAATAAACAAATAACAGATACTTCAAACAGAATAAATAAAATAAGCTATTTATAATAATAAAATAAATATTGTCCTGATAGCCGTGGTATACCTCTCCACTCCTTAAGCACCTCAGGATATGTTGCCCTCTTGTTGCTACGTCACTTCGTGCTAGCGACTGTTTATGGGGGCCCATTTATTGAGTGTGCAAGTCACCCCCTGCCTTTTGTCGATGGATATTAATAACATTTTTTAGGCAGGGGCCATAGTCTTAACATAGTTCCTGGTAACCAGTCCACTTAAGACTCCAAAAACCATAGCCTTATATCTTAGTTTTCCATATGTCGCAATAGTTTCCCACCAACCGGGGGTTGTCCTTGGATGCACTAGCATAGTGCGTACAGGGATAATCACCGGTTCGTACCACTTTCCATTAAAAGCGTCTAAAAGGGCCTCTGCGAGTTGGTTTCGGCTCCTCGTACGCCTTCCAAAGGTCCAGGACCTTAGGGTGCTGAGATAAATAAATGTATAAAAATAAATATAAGTATTTATTAGTTTATAATTAAAATTATAAACTACTAGCTGTTGCCCGCGACTTCGTCTACGTTAAGTTGGTAAAACTGTACAATCATTCTGTGCTTGCAATTCATTCTGAAAGCATCGTAATTATTTATTGTACTTTCACATAAAACTGTTAAAGGTAAAAACGCAAATTACCTTCAGGATACATGTTATGTACTCGTCCAGATCCAGATTTATGAACGTCAATGAATAGAAAGAGTATGTAAGGGTCGTAGCAGTTGGCATTTCTGCCTACCCCAAGAGAAAAGGCACTAGTTTATGTATGTTTCTGGTTTATGTTCCGGTAAAACAACATTGTCACAGTGAGCACGTCACAATCGCAGCGGTAATGCCTGTCTTTGAGGAGTGGCTACAGAGGCGTCACGGCATCCTCTCTTTGTGCAGGACTCACCGGATGTGGGTGTTTCGGGAGGTATCTGTATCGAATTCAGCGAAAAGAAACACTCGAGTCTCACCATTGTGCGGATCGCCCGGAGAATACGATGGAACTTACGGTGGAAGTCAGTCCCGCTTGGTAGGGGCGCCGGCGCCACCGTGTCCTCATGGAGGCGATTAGTGGAAAAAATGCCAACCAGTAGCCTCCTTCAGTGAAGCACTACGATCGAAGAAGGTGGCTGAAACTATGAAGGATGATGAGGGAAGTGATGCTCCAGGTGTTGAAAGCCGCAGGGCGATTGCGGTGGAGCCATCCGGTCATCTGGTCAAAGCAATCCTGAATCGACGGCGCGTAGTAATCTACGCGCGACTCATAATGATGTCAGCAAATGGATAGGGCCCTCTAGGGCCAATGTCTGCTAAGGCTGCGAAATTGTTCGAAAGAGTTACCTCCTGTAAAATTTTCGCCTCAATAATGTTTCACTGAAGAGTTTAAGCCGTCAGACAGCTTTGGTAGTGGTAAACGAAGGAACATAATCGGGACACCGACCTTCAGCTGGATAACGTTTGCACTGATGGTGCAAAGCCAAAAAGCCAGTGAATCAAAAAATTACCATCATCATCAACTATCTTCCTCCACAACAGTACTTATAAAGAATTTGCGAGAGCATGCTTGAATTGATTGTTGCAGCTTGATCATTTGGGGCGTAAAAATTACTTGTTCATTTACCTAGGATTTTTGGTGTGTATTTGACTGACGTCCTCGTATATCAGACAAATGTTATTCCATAGTGGGAACTACCCTATGAAGAGTCTCCAACTTTTGAATGAATTTCGGTGAAATCTTGAACGCGTGTATCCCTGTCCAATCGAACTCGCATATTGATGGCCAAACCGAGAGGTCACTGACGCCTATTGCCTCTATGAAGACACGGCGGTTCACCCAAGCAGGATAGACCTCCACCGCATGCTACAACGGGTCCACCGGGCGATTTGTAAAATGGTAATATCAGAGTACTTCTAACCGAATCCGGAACAGAAACCGCGTGAAACACCCTCAACAGTCCTGAGCTTGTGTATCCATAAAACAATGAAATTCTGGTAAACAAATGAAGCAGCCGATTAGTGTTATCCCTGAGACTGGCCTCCCTCAGAGGGTGGTTCCAGTGTTGGTCACTACTCACTGCAAGGAGGTAACGTACGGATGTCGACGTAAGGCTGTAAGGAATCTGAGATACATCATACGTTGTCGAACTGTGATCAGGAACGCAAACCTTTCGACCCAGTTTTATATGAAGCAGTGACTGCTAATAATAAAACACACCATTATTAGGCCGCAAGGTGCCATCATCCCGGAGGACACAGTGGAGCATACAGAGGTGTGTGTTGTCCTCGTGGAGGCAATCGGCGTCAGTCACCTCTCGCGCCGGGCCTTGTGACTTTGGGCTATGGTCCTCAGGAATGGTAGGCGGTCGCCTCCTTCTGCAAAGCCGTAATGCTAGTGAAGGAGGAGGCCGCACGCGTGAGGGAACGAACGTCCTCACGCCGAGCCGAGATTCTGACCCCGACGACCAGCCACGGTTGACGCGGGCTCGCGGACGTCCAGCAATCGGTCGTCCACAGCCGTCCGGCCGTCCGGTAATTGACCGGACCGAGCCCAGTCGTCAACAGCGCGTAGTGATCCACGCGCTCCTCAAAGAGATGTCGCAAAGGGCAACTGAAGGACACAGGTGTGGTTTTAGTCAGTAAAAGTTTGACACACCTTCCCGCTCCAACCAGAGTGGGAGAAGTCATTGGATGATATCCACCCTTAAAAAAAGAAAAATAAAGGTGCCATCATTATCATTATCATTTCAGCCGAAAGACGTCCACTGTTGGACATAGGCCTCCCCAAGTGACACCATAATTACCGGTCCTATGCGTCTCGCATCCATCGGATTCCCGCGACCCTCACCAGGTCATCGGTCCACCTGGCGGCCTTCCAACGCAAGGTGCCATGCTACCCCTTCCGAAAATTTGGCCATGTTATTTTGAAGTCAATAATTAAATACATATAAGTATTTACTTTTATCGCCTTTGGTTGGTATCCCTTGAATAATCACGGTCAATTAGTTTGTTACAACCACGGGGAAAAAAAGCATTAGGATTAAAAATGTCTCCGTCTAACTCCAGTTTAATCATAACGGTTTTCGTCCAATTTTAAACAATAAAACTGTCTGCAAACTTGGGCGATGGTCATTCTTCCGCCACTCAGAAAATTACGTAAAATACACAATGCCATCTATCAAATATGACGTTCAACTATCATTGTCATCATTATTTCTACTTTCAGTCTTTAGATGGCGTTGCGAGTATCTGAATTGCGTGTGGTGTCATATTTACATTTTAGTACGTGATTTTACTCGCCGCTTTCATTTTATTATGTGTTTTGATTAGTTTTTACAAAATATTTAGAAGATATCGAATAGAAATGTCAATTTTATTTTGAAAAAATGGTAAAAGTTATTTTATTACAAAAAAGCAGATAAAATAATGACAAAATTTTTAACTGTAGCTGGGGATCGAACGTGGCAAATGTCGTTCAATGTCGACATTTTGGATTATTGCTCACCCCCCATAGCAAATAGCGTGATAATATGTAGCCTAACAGTTGACCCGGCCTATAAGGATTATGTATGCAAAATTTGAACAGGATTGGTTCAGTAGTTTTTTCGCCAACTAATACCAACGCTCCACCATTTTACTGTTTTATTATATGTATAGATTATACTTATTATAATAATAGTTCAGGCTTGACGCCTTCTAGTTTCACCAAGACATGCGCTACGCATTTTGTTTCTATGACTTTCACTACAGGCATTTGTGTTTTTGTACTTATATTTAAATCGGCCATCTGTCACCTTCACTTGCCTCAGAACCTGTAAAAATATATTGTAGTTCGCTTTTTATTGGACTTTTGTTTTGGCACCAGTATATCCCTAAAGATATAACAATAATTTTGTGGTAGTATATTCAATCCTACGACAAGATAAAAGTTACTTACTGGCATACCTAATGTTATAATGGCATTAACATCACAATAATATTATAAAGGCTATAGTTTTTATGTATATGTGGGTATGAGGGTTCGTGTATGTGTGTGTAGTTTCGAATTTCACGCTTTTTAAATAAAAATCTACAGTCAACTCTTTGATCCCAAAAATGCCCGGTGTCTGTAGCTATCACGGTAGTGAAACCGCGGGGGATGGTATAACGACAAAGTTATATCACAGTGTTGCAGTAACATGTTTAACTTTGCCAGTTCAGCGTAAACCATAACTCTTCCTTAAGGTGGGTCTACGCTAGAGGAGCCGATCACAAGTCGAACACGAGCCGAACACGAGCCGAGCACGAGCCGAGCACGAGCTAAACTCAAGTTCGTGTAGTGTGGACCGACTCTAGAGGAGCCGAGCACGAGCGACACTACACAAATTGGAGCTCGGCTCGTACTCGAGTAGTGGGGCTTTTTGGACCGGGACAGCGGTTGCAACTATAAAAAAAGAAGAAGAAAGAAAAAGAGTTTATTTACGAGAAACATGGCACATAACTTAAAAAAAAAACTATATATAATATTATAACCTAACATACAATAGAGTGAGTTATGCGACACATCCGCGCAAAAATTATTTATTTGAGTAGTATTTTGGGACCAAAAGGAAAACGGCAATGGGGGTTAATGGTTTGCTGGAAGAAAACTTAACTTTGAGTTAAGCTCGCCTACATGTACATGAACTTTGTTATCCACTTATTTTATAATTTGTTTTAGTGTACAATAAAAAATTAAAAAGGCATTTAAGCACAGTTACCAAAAAAAATATTCATTTTATTTGTGGTCCCAATTAATTTCCCAAAATACTACTCAGAAAAATAATAATTTTATAGATGGAAGTTGGGACCGTAGTCCCAGTCCAAGGAGCCTCACGACCCTCGTGTTCAGCTCCTCCAGCGTAGAGCCACCTTTATACATGAGTGTAACATGTTCTACATTGAGTTGTCAAAGTCAACAGCTGGGAACGAGTTTCTGCGGTTGCAACCTTTCATAGTTGGCAACTATGGCGGTTGAACCTACACTCGAGAGTATGGTATAACAATCATTAGCTCTTTCTACTAATTCTGGAACAATGCTTACGTTGTGTTATGCACATAAACGAAATAGATTTTTATGTTATTTTCGAATTTAGTTTTTAGTTTTCTCAAGTGTCACATGATACCGCTTAGTTTCATAAGATAACTAGCTGACCCGGCGAACTTCGTACCGCCTAATAGTAAGGATAATGCCATCTACTGACATTACCAAAACGGCATAATTCATTTTGTAATGACATTTTAATTAGAGATGGCGTACTTATTCGAATTTTTTTTCGTGATTTTTTACATTTTTTTTTTCACCGTTTAAACCTTCCCTGGAATAACTCATTTTTTTTTTAATAGAATAGAATAGAATTTTATTTTGCAAATATGGGTAATACATAGTTCTTAAGATTACATTACAGCTCAGCCACATTTTTTAAGACTAAAATTAGCCGACTTCAAAAAGGAGGAGTTTCTATGTTCGGCTGAATGTATGTAATGTAATGAATAGCTGTTATTCATTTATATATATATATGGATAGATATAATATAATGCTCGTAATGCCCATGGAACAACAGTGGTGGCCTAGTGATAACTGCCCCGACTTACGAGTTGCAGGTCGCGTGTTCAAGCCCAACCAGGCGCGTTGCTTTGTTTAATTGATCGAAAATCTATGAAATCGAAAATCAAAACTAGTTTCTTCTAGTTTTGATTTCTACAAAATATTTCTCGGAAAAACGTATGTAATAAGGGTACTACTATAATTTTGATGGCAGTTAATCTAGATTTTTGTAAAAAGTTTTTTACACTTTTTAGTTATGGTACCGCTACTAAAAAGTACCCCTCAGCCAAACTTAAATACCTTATAGCCAGAGTGCATCTCATGACAATTCTAATAATCCCAAACACGGTTTTTTTTTTTTTTTAAGGTGGGAAATCATCCAAATGACTTCTCGCGCTCTGGGTGGAGCGCGAGGGCGTGTCAGACTTTTACTGACTCAAACACGGTTAGATTAGATTATTTTATAACAGAGTTCCGGTGCCTAACTTTCCGGCTTCCTCTTCTTTTACTCGACTACACTTTTAAACAAAGCAATTTTACTTGTTACGACAGTTCTGCTGTGATCCTATGAGGAGTTCTGTTCCATATCTTCGAAGTTCATGATCAGATCATAACAATATTTATATGGGACCAACTTGGAAGCATAATCTTTCAATCAAAAAAATAATTTTCAATATCGCTCCACAATTGACCGAGAAAAAAAAATACTTTCAGCCGAACATAGAACCTTCTCCTTTTTGAAGTCGGTTAAAAATCACCACAATTTTTTTTTATTATACTAATTTCAATACCCATTTCTTTACTACTCTTATCAACAAAATAATAAGACTTTAAACAAAATACCATGTCAACGAACACAGCTGTGAATAAATTACTACCATTCCTCCGCCCTGCCTACCCGACCATGTAGCTCGGTGACCGTGAAGGCGTAGGAACCTCGCACACACCCACGGGAATAGTATATAGTACTGCACTTGACAAACACCTACCTAATGAGTCGGGATTTGAGCTAGCTAGTTACACGTTCGGCCAGACAAATTGGGCCATACTTTATTTTATTACTTTTTGCGCACTCTATTGAGAACACTAATTTGTTTGAAAATATTCCGTTTATTTCATTGGAAATCATCAAATCGCCGGGTGTAAAGTAAATAAAGTTATCTGCAATTTTGCGATTTTCTGATAGTTGCAGAAACTTACTAAATATTCATATTCTAAGACATGGAAAATCGTCTTTCAAGTGTCAAAAATGCAAAAATGATAGACTTTGTTTTTTTAACAATATTTTTGAAAAATAAAGACTAAATAACTGCTTATTATTTACTTATTAATACTAATTATCAGAACACTAACACTTTAACTATATTTACTTTGCACCCGTCGAAATGCCTTCTCTTGTTCTGGGGGGAGCGAGAAGTATCAGACTTTTACTGACTAAAACCTACAATGTTCCTCCAGTTGCCCTTTTAGAGGGCCACAAAGAACCTAGAAGTCAAACAGTCTTCGCTTTACTGAAAAACTTTCAAGCCAATAGCAAAATAATACTAGAATGTAAAAAAAAAATAAGGTAATCTAAGATACTTAAAGTTAAATATAAGAAAGAAAACAAACATATTTTTTATTTATTTTTAGGTGTTTTTTAAATAATTGTATAATGCAACGACACGTTTTGTGTCGGTGATTAAGTCATAGTGGTTAGTGGTTGAGCGATTGGCTGCTACGATGCGTATAGTAGGTTCGATTTCCTGAACGGAACCAATATTTTTGTAGCCTAGATAGTTGTTCCCGATCTGTGTGTTTTGTCAAAAAAAATCCTAGTGTAGAGAAAATAAAAAAATAAATACAGGAGTCATTTCTAATCTTGGTTAATTAAAAAATATGGCATCTAAAATATAGCAGTAAATATTGCCTTTTTAGAAGGTCACTAATGCATCTCTGATGATACAAAACCTTATAATGACAAGTAAGCAAAAAGAAGAAATGTTTGATTCAATTTACAAAAGGTCTAGCAGACAGAAAGTAATTACATTTTCTTATTGCATTCTGGAGGCGGTCTGTGTACGGATGGCGAGAAAATAGCTTGCGAGTCTTGTCTGAAAAGGAACAAATTACCTACCGCTCGTCTTGAAGGGAGGATCTACTTTTCTGCATATTTTGTCAATTTAAAAAACATAAAAATTACCAGTTGTTTTTGATGAAAACTTTATAAAGATTAAATTGTTAATCTTAACGCAATCCATTTTACGACCTAAACTGAACTGTTAAATGAATGGAGCTTTATAGGGTGTATAGCTCCATCCTTCTTTGTCGCTCGCACGACTGATGTTTTACATGTCATGATAAGGCCCCAGCCCCCCTAGCCAAGAACGCCTCGAGTAGGCCACGCCTCCGATTCCTTTGTTCTGACGTCTCATCTCAACGCTCAGTCACGTGGTCAGAACAAAGGAATAGGAGGCGTGGCCGACTCGAGGCGATCAACGAAAAGAATATCGAAACGAAACGGTTAAAGAAACGGAAAAAGTTATCAAAATTGTGTTTCGCGATTTGTAATTAGTGCTGTCATTTCCCGAAATATTGCCTTTAGTTCAAAAATCAAACTGTATACTACTGTAATGTCAATTTTAATAACTATAAATTATAGTATGAAATTAAAATCAAAGCGTAAATGACAAATAACATACTATGATCAATAAAAATATCAATTTGTTACAACATTAGGTATAAAGGAAATGGGGGATAACGGTAAATCAAAAAGCTTCAGTGAATCCAATAAATAACATAAAGCCGTACTACATTTATCATTTCTCAATACAGAGATTAAAACTGTTTGGTTGTAATAAACAACGAGACATAATCCACCAATCGAAAAAGTTAGTTTCTGATCTGAAATCGATCTAATGTATTTGTCAGTTTGAAAACGGTAGTTTCTGAAGTCGCTCTAGTGTATTCGTCAGTTTGAAATAGGTAGTTTCTGAAGTCGCTCTAGTGTATTCGTCAGTTTGAAATAGGTAGTTTCTGAAGTCGCTCTAGTGCATTTGTCAGTTTGATAATGGTAGTTTCTGAAGTCGCTCTAGTGTATTTGTCAGTTTGATAATGGTAGTTTCTGAAGTCGCTCTAGTGTATTTGTCAGTTTGAAAACGGTAGTTTCTGAAGTCGCTCTAGTGTATTTGTCAGTTTGATAATGGTAGTTTTTGAAGTCGCTCTAGTGTATTTGTCAGTTATATAATGGTAGTTTCTGAAGTCGCTCTAGTGTATTTGTCAGTTTGATAATGGTAGTTTCAGAAGTCGCTCTAGTATATTTGTCAGTTTAATAATGGTAGTTTTTGAAGTCGCTCTAGTGCATTTGTCAGTTTGATAATGGTAGTTTCTGAAGTTGCTCTAGTGTATTTGTCAGTTTGATAATAGTAGTTTCTGCTGTCGCTCTAGTGCATTTGTCAGTTTGAAAATGGTAGTTTCTGATGTCGCTCTAGTGCATTTTTCAGTTTGTAAACGTTAGTTCCTGAAGTCGTTCATAGTGTATTTGTTACTTTAAAAACGGTAGTTTCTGAAATTGCTCCTCAATTTCAAAATGGTCGTTTCAGAAGTCGCTCTAGTGCATTTTTTAGTTTTAAAAGACAATACTTAAAACATAAGAGGTACAATTGTTTGAGTAATGGAGGTCATTACTCAAACAGGTTCTAGGTTACTAAAAGTCTTATTACGAAAAATTCACACCAACACAATCAATTATACCTTTTTCTAAAGAAGAAAAAGCTACTCAGATAGACAAGAAAGTGAACTTTGTGAATAGTATTAAATACCTTTAGGGACTTAAACGAGTAAATCAAACTTGCCCTTCAAACAACATTAGAACCTCTTTTTATTACTTACACTTTAGCTTAGTTTCATTGAAGGTCTTTAAAATGTAATTTTTATGACCTTTAGGTAAAGCCTCTGAATGAGACTGATTTTATGTTATGACCTTCACAAAATAAGAGCTTGTTTGACCTTCGGGGCTTCAAAACAATTTGCGTTCTATTAAATAAGTAGCATCTACCAGCGGCTTTGTCCACGAAAAAGTCGGGAATTATTGTAAGGGCTTAAAACCGAAAGGAAATTCCCACAAATTTGTACTGTGAGGGAACGGACACATCCCAACCGCCGCCGTAAGAAATGCCCCGGGTGTCGAGGGTTAGGAGCTTGCGGATGATGAGCAATGGGTAACTCGCCGTCCACCCGTCCAATAAAGACCAGCCCCCTAGCCAAGTTACAACCGTTCCATTTCGATTCTCTTTTCGTCGATCGCCTCGAGTCGGCCACGCCTCCGATTCCTTTGTTCTGATTTCATCTCATCGCTCAGTCACGTGGTCAGAACAATGAAATAGGAGGCGTGGCCGACTCGAGGCAATCAACGAAAAGAGAATCGATTCATGCGCACCAAAAAGAGATTTGCACTCTAGAGCGGGAGACGTCATTTGATGACATCCCACCTAAAAAAAAAGCCGTGTGTGTTTGATCAGTTTATCTAGTCAAGGTTAATTGACAAACACCCGGACTATCACATTTATAATAAGAATAGAAGTGGTTGTAGGTAATCCAATTAACTTAATAAGGGAGTAGCAATTAGTAAGACGATATGTCTGAGGCAACATTGTTCATACAACCAAAATAAAACAAATAATACTCGTAGTCTGCAAAAAAAAAACCATGAATTTAGTGTAGTCGAGGAGCAGAGGACGCGATCTGCTTCATGATCTGTAAAATGTCTTCACTACTGGTGATATTTTTTTTGCTCTACTAAATATTGACTAAGGTACATCTTGTAAGACTGGATAGCGAATCCAGTATAGTTGGGTAGTAATGCTAGCATAGGAGGAGGCCGCACGTACACGCGCGAGGCAATGATGCAAAAATGATGATGATGATGATGATGTAGGCGCGAGTTTGCGGACGACGAGCAATGGGTAGCTCGCCGTCCGACCGTCCGGTAACCGTCCGGACCGAGCCCAAGTTGTCAACGGCGCGTAGTGATCCACGCGCGCCTCAAGGAGATGTCAGCAACCGTAGAGGCCCAGCATGGTCGAAGCCTTTTTTTTTTTTTTTTGTTGCCGGGGTGGAAAATCCTCATGGATGTCCTTCGCCTGGGGCAGGCGAAGGGGTCTGTCAGACTCTTACTGACTAAAAACCACCTCGGTGTTCCCTCCCACACTTGGACCGGGGATCGTGGGAGCTGATACGCCATCCATGATCCCCGGCTAGTGCCGGCCCACCTACGCGGGCCACCTCAAGCCGGGGGGAGTGTGAGGTGTCCTCCCCCCGCGACGTCCAATAGAGGCGCGCGTGGAACACTACGCGCTGCCACCTCGGGTCTTGCTGGATGGGGGACGGCGGACGACCCCGTGTCCGCCGTCCCTCCGGACCTCTTTATGGGGGCTGGAAGAGGGCGTTGTCTGCCCTCCGCCGACGCCCGGTTCGCCTGCTGCGGCACGGGAGAGTGGCCACGGCCTCCCTCTCCCTCTCCGCAGCCTCCTTCTGCGAAATTACGTCTTCACAGAAGGAGATCACCGCATCCCACGACTCGGCGCCCCCGACCATCGAACGAACGACGGCCGGCAGCGACAGGTCGGGGCCCACTTCAGATACAAGGGCACGGCGCTGCTCCTCCCATGCGGCACACTCTGCCAGTGTGTGTTGCGCCGTGTCCTCCCGACAGTCGGTGCAGTGATGGCACCGAGCGTCCGGCTTCCTGTTTATGCGACACAAGTACTTCCCGAAGCAGCCATGCCCCGAGAGCACCTGCGTCGCCCTAAACGACAGGGAGCCGTGTTTCCTCCCGAGCCATTCGTCGAGCACTGGTCGGATCGCATCGACGGTGGCGAGGCCGGCGGTAGGGCGCAGAAGCCTGTCCCGCCATTCCGCCACCATGACCTCGTGGAGCTGAGACCGACGCAGCTCGACCTCGCGCTGCATCGGTTCACCACCCCGCGTCCTCATCTCAGTACAGTGAGGCGAGGACTCTCGCCTGCAGTTCCCAGGGCGGAGATCCGGCCAGTGCACAACCCGCCTCGTAGGAGATCGTGCGATACCCCCTGATAGCCCTGACGGCCATCGCCCTCTGCGGTCTTCGCAGGATTACGATGCTGCCGGCCGTCAGGTCAGAAGCCCATACCGGGGCCCCATACAGGGCCATGGATCGCACGATCCCCAAGTATAGCCGCCTACAGGCAGTGCTCGGGCCCCCTAGATTGGGAAGCAGCGTTGCGAGCGCGCCTGCTGCGCCCATCAACTTGGGCGTCAGCCGCCGAAAGTGAGGGCCAAAGTCCCACCGGCTGTCGAGCACCAATCCTAGGTACTTCATGGTGGACTCGACAGCGATTTGGACCCCCCCGACCACGATGTGTGATCCCGGTGGCGGCGCCCGTCGGGGGCCATGAAAGACCATAGCCTCCGACTTGTTGAGAGCCACCTCCAGGCCCAGGCGTCGTATGCGGCTCACCACCCGTGAAACCGCTGCCGTCGCCAGCAACGCTGCCTCCCTGTACGAGCTCCCACGGGCCGTGACCCACGGGTCGAAGCCTGGGTCAAGCCAAGGGTCTGATTCTGAAAGGAAGACTCGGCCCTGGTATGAAAGGCAACGAAGGAGTGGATTTGGAGTGGGTTTTTAGTCAGTAAAAGTCTGACACTACCTCTCGCTCCGCCCAAAAGCGGGGGATGGCATTGGATGATTTTTCAACCGGAAAAAAAGTATAGTTGGGTGTCTAATCAGTTTAAATAATTACTACACGTCTTGTATATGTCACCGGAAAATTCAGACTATGATTGTAATAATAAATCTTTATTAGATTTTAATTTCTCAATATACATAGTTATTATGAAAAAAGCATTTTGTATACCTACCATAAATCACTTGCCAATTCAAAAATTTTCAACATAACCGTGTCTTATTTAGAAAAAACAGCTTAAAATTTCTCGCGATATTTTACAATCTTATATATCTTCGATAGTTTGCAATTTTCCGGTGACATAAAAGTCAATATTTGTCATTAATTTAGTACTTTACTATAACAGATGGCGTTGAGCCCGCGTTATTTGACTAGCTGACCCCGGCTCAATGAATGTAGTATATCTTTCGATATAGTCAACCGATTGCTATGAAACAAAGCCTAAGTAATATATCAAGTTACACACTATTTTAATGTATAAAAGTTATCTTCATCGATTTCGTACATTTTACGTGATGCGCGCACAACTAAAAACTTCTACAGATTTATTATATATATAAATAAATATATTGTCCCGCTCCAGACATCAGAAAGGTTCTAGAGTGGCGACCGCGTACCGGAAAACGAAGCGTTGGAAGGCTTCCCACAAGGTGGACCGACGACCTGGTGAGAGTCGCAGGGATACGGTGGATGCGTGACACACAGGATCGGTCGTTGTGGCGACGCTTGGGGGAGGCCTATGTCCAACATTGGACGTCTTTCGGCTGAAATGATGATGATATTTCATAGCGAGACGAGATGTTTTGAGACTTTGTACATTTCTGAAAGTAGAAAGTAGCGCCATCATCCTCGGTCCTATTCCCGATAACCTCACCGCTAACCGGTTATTAATTGATACCACGTCATGAGCTATTCTCATAAAATTAGGTCAACAAATAAATAACTATATAGCCACTAATCATTAATCTTCTTTTCTCATGTTTCCGGCTTATTGTGAACGTGAGGACTATGTTGATTGCTTTTTTTTTTCCTTTTCAATAATTTTAACGTACTTATGTCTGGCAATTTGAGTATTTTCTGCGGCCTACCCAAATGTCCTTTCCTTGGTATTGTTCGTCAAGTCGATGAGCTCCTTAGTAGTCCTGAGTTGAGCTTTACGAATACTGACAAATGCTTGCACTGACTGGACAGGTCCACTCAAAACTGTATGGTTCTTTCTTCAAAAGACCATTTCAGACAAATCTGCATGGTTCTCATGTGATTTGACCATTACATATTTACTGTATGGACTTTAAAAGAGACTTTGACCCCTGAGTTTGTTTCGGTGTTTCTTCTCAGGGTAGTCAGCTAGGAAACACCGGCCTCATCTAGTTTAAAAATGACGAAAAAAAAATTGACGTGTAAAAGTGTTTTTTTAAACCTATTTACAAAATAAATATCATTTATACTAGCATCTGCCAGCGGCTTCGCCCGCGTGAAAGAATAAAATTATCCCAAAGGAACATATTTCCAGAATATCTTTTGTGCTATTCCAGGATATGGTCACCTTGTGTGCCAATTACATCCAAATCCGTTCAGCCGTTTGAACGTAAAGAACTAAAAAACACACACACACTCAAAAACTTTCGCCTTTACTACCTAGTTTTACAAGACCGCCACAAAAAGTCTAATAAACTAAACTAAACACTCCAGCTCACTGTATACAAATATTCTACTTCTATTCCCTAATGAGTTCTATATAGGATTTTTTTTCAGTGGGAAAATCATCCAATGACATCCCCCGCTCTTGGGCGGAACGAGAGATAGTGTCAGACTTTTACTGACTAAAAACCCACTCTTGTTCCTTCGTTGCCTTTCGTACCAGGGCCGAGTCTTTCCTTTCAGAAGCAGACCTTTGGCCCCAGTAGGCTTGGGCCCTGCTGGGCCCCTAATGTCGCTGACATCTCCTTGAGGCGCGCGTGGAGCTGTATGCGCCATCGACGACTTGGAATCGTACGGTTACCGGACGGTCGGACGGCAAGCTACCCATTGCTCGCCGTTCGCAAGCCCGCGCCTACGGTGGCCGAAAATCGGGATTGGAATCCCGGCGGCGGCTGGGGCGTGAGGACCGTTGCCTCACGCGTGTGTCCTCCTCCTTCGCTAGCATTACTGCTTCGCAAAAGGAGGCGACTGCCTGCCACTCCTCATCGCTCCGAACCATGGCCTGTACCAAGGCCCGGTGCGAGAGATTGCCGCCGCCGATCGGGACCCACGAGGACACGGCGGTGCTCTGCCCAGGCGGGGCACATCTCCACCGTATGCTCCACCGTGTCCTCCGGGCGGCCCACACAGTGGCGACACCCGGGCGTCGCTTCCGCACGAATCCGGTACAGGAACCTTATGTCCGGTGAGGACCTGCGTCATGCGGAACGTGAGGACGCCGTGAGGTTTTTCCAGCCACGCCTCAAAGAGGGGACTTACCGCCATAATTATGACGTGCTCAGTTCTATATAGGATAAGAATTTATTGAAGTAAATAAACAATTCTTCAAATTAATTTCGCTTTTTTCAGAAGTTGCTTATGAGAAAAATAATCTACACAATTATGGTAATAACTTCTGACGGCGTAATTTTTATCTAGATGTAATTTATAGAAATGCCCAAGCAAGCTAACTATTCATCGACTAGTCGGTTTTGCCGACCGGTTTTATCCGGCCACTTTCATAGTCGGCGATTTATTCATTTATACTTAGCCTTTTTAGACACTTTAATTTTTGATTATGTACGTATATATATATATTTTTTCTTTTTATTCTATGTACCTTTTGGCAAAGGCCTCTTTCAACTTCCAACTTTCCAATCCTCTCTCTTGCGCACCAGTCTAGTCCAGATTTTTTTAGCGGTTTTGACCAAATCATCTATCCATCTTCTGGATGGTTTTCCTACCCTTTCTCTTCTCCTTCTCCACCTTGTTTCATTCCTCTTCTCCCCTAATTATAATGGCAAGCCCACTTCCTCTTTTCGAAGCACTCGCGGCAGCATCGAAACCGTGATCGACTTGGCCAACTAATCGACCGATTAGCCAGCCTTTATACAACAAACTAATCGGCTGGTCGGCCAAAGTCATAGTCGGCACGTCTCTAGTAATTTTCCTTCAGTTTTTCCAAGTTTTTTTCTATTCTTATCTTCTAGCTTTAATTATTGTAAAACATGAAGTTGTAAAGATATTTATGAGATTGGATCAGATCGGAATAGTTTTAAAATGATTATGACTTTAGCCTGTTTTTTGGGAGAGAAATTATCGATACCTTTCTTGCTCTGGGTGGAGCGAGAGGTACTGTCAGACGTTTACCGTGTTCCTTCAGTTGCCCTTTCTGTTACAGGGCTGCAATCACTCTTTCAAATAATCACGTAGCCCTGGATAAGCACACCCATGCCTTATCTTTCTAGAAAGATAAGGGTGATGTTAAATTTTTTTTTGTTCAGTGTTTCCTCAGCGTGCTTGGAGCGTCTCGCAGCGTGCTTCTGGCACTTAACATTACCCCTTATTTTATTTTAAGTTCTTACAGTCCATCCTAACGTCTGTCTGGTAGATATCGCTGTCAGCGATAAGACCGCCATTGTACCCATAGATTTAAGTTAGTGTAAAAAGTTTTGTTACTATTTTGGTGTACAATAAAGTTTATTCTATTCTATTCTATTCTATTCTATTCTATTCTATTCTATTCTATTCTATTCTATTCTATTCTATTCTATTCTATTCTATTATATTCTATTCTATTCTATTCTATTCTATTCTATTCTATTCTATTCTATTCTATTCTATTATATTCTATTCTATTCTATTCTACACTTTTATACGATCTCTTGGTGAACTTAAAGTCAATCCCTAGCTTCAACAGGTCAATTCTGTAACAATTTAATTCTAATGTTAGACTTTGACAGGTCACTGAACCTAAGTTTTGAAGCTTATATTTTATAGACATCCTCAATGGCTGATGAAGTAGATGGATGGTTCATATCATGCTCATTTCAATTCAATGAGCACTCTGTACAATATAGTAGCGACCCGCCCCAGCTTCACACGAGTGTTTCTTTGTTTTTAATTCTGGAGTTTTCTATGCTATAATCACTCTGTCTATTGGTAATAAAAGCATGAAAATGCATCCAAGAGTTTTTGAGTTTATTGCGAACAGACAGTCAAAAGCGGTGGAGGACTTTATTTTTAAGTATAATATAATGTGTTTGTGGTTTTGTAAAGAAACTGGCTGATTGTAACAGGGTCACACAAGGTATTGGGAAAGTCTCCAGTATTTTAAGTACGCTTAAACATAAAACCATAGAAATCAAAATGAGTGTGTCAAAAATATGTTTACCACGACGCCAAAATCGAAACAATCTGACATCATCAAAACTGTCCACTTAATTCTGCACTCAAGTGTACCTCATACGATACTCGGCGTCATAGAAAATCGTTCTAACTTACCTAATAGGGCTCACCTAATGGCGCAGAAAACCGCTCGTACTTACTTGAATTAAATTTACTCGACGCAAGATGGCGTGGCGGGCTAGGCAATTAATCAGAACCCGCCATTATCCCCGACCGGGATCGCATTTATGTATTTTATCCGTAACCCAGTGGCGAATTAGTCACGTAGCAAGAGTAGCAAATGTTACGGGGCCCGCGCATCGGGGGGCCCGCATGGACGAAAAAAAAACATATCGAGATACCTGTCTTATATGAATTCTTTTACTATATTCAGATTTTAAATAAACACAAAGTACCTATGGATCCATCGTTACCTAAGGGCTTTGGGGCCTGTTTGAAAGTAGGTTGTGGAAGTTTTATTTCAGTGTCATTTATAAAGATTTGAAGGGCCCCTTGGTAGAATTTGCTATAGGCCCCACATAGTCCGGCACTGCCGTGACCCGTCAAATTGTGTTTATCCGTGTAGTTCAATTAGTGTTCATTGTAATGAAAAAGTAAATGGTTTTCTTGAGCTTGAAATTTCTTTGGTAGCTGATGAGTTATTAATTTAGGAAGAAAGTTTAATTATTGGATTAGCTGTGGGCTATTCGTGTCATGACTAAGACATTTTGCCAACTTTAGACGTGTAAAAAGGTATACAAGGTGTAACGGAAAAGTGGGGTCATATTTTAAAATCTGCTTCTGCTCATCGAATTGAACCACTTCCTAGAGTTTGGTCTTTAGCCTCCCACTCTCTGCCGCGATGTCTCCGCACATATTCCTAAACCTACTTAATTTGTACCAAGAATTTTTGTACCAAGAGACAGTAATGGAACAGTTTTTTTTTTCCACAACTATCACACAACGCCGTCTAGTCTCAAGCTAAGCAGAGCTTGTGTTATGAGTACTAGACAACCGATAAACCTACTTATATATTTCTAAATACATACATATTATAGATAAATTACACCCAGACACAGAACAAATGATTGTGCTCATCACACAAACATTTGTCCTGGGTGGGAATCGAACCCACGACCCCCGGCATAGCAGTCAGGGCCACTAACCACTAGACCAACAGGCCAGTCAAACAGTTAATGATTTTCTTTTTCCAGAAAATAAACTTTTTTTTAATCATTGCTATTAACTATTTACATACTTACTTATAAATAACTATAATTATAAAAACAAAATATGGCGTTGAAAAACTCCGCATTGCTTTCAACTGAAAAGGTGGCAATGCCGCCAATTTCGGCCCAGACGGCAACATTGGCGGCATTACTTTCCTGTATAGTAGTGCTCATCCTCTGTCCAAGGTAAAAGCAAGCCCTTGGAACTTGTATAAACTTGTAACATATAACTGCCAATATGAACTTATGGCTGACTAGCTTCTGCCAGCGGCTTCGCCCGTGGAAGTAAATTTCTACATACAAACTTTGGAACCCCTTTTCATCCCCTAAGGGCGTGAATTTTGGAAAATCCTTCCTAATTCTTTGTATACATCATAAAAAAAAGATATTTATTACTACATTAAGTTTGAACCAATAACACTATTTACAACTATGGTTTGTGACTTAAGAAACGATTTCGATGAACTCTGGCACCCAATGTAAGGTGCCAGCGTCCTCGCCTATCATTTGAACATTTCATAACATTAATCTTAAGACGAGCACAATATATTTATAATATTAATAAAACATTTTTTACTTTAAATGTGTCTAAGTGAATGTTCATGTGATTGTGTATGAGTGAATATGTATGTGTGAAAATGTGTATGTGATGGTGTGTTTATGTGTGTGTGAAAGTGAGCGAAACCACGATGCAAACTTGCGCCCATGTCAGTCCATAAAAAGAACCTCTATGCAAAATTTCAGCGTTCTAGGTCCAAGAGTTTGTGCCGGGCGTTAATGAGTCAGTGACTGAGTCCTTTTATATATACAGAATATTTAGCCCATGAACCGATCCACATTCGGCAGACACATCCGGCCAAGTCTTATTTTAACTAGGTTTATTTTAGTGTGATTTTTTCTCAAAAGGTTAAAAATTACATTCATATTCCAGATTACCCCTTTATCACCAAAATGGCGGGCAGCAATAGAGCGACGGATACAGGAAGAGAGACACCTCACGATGAAGGCAGTCAGCCGCGGCGCGCGCATCCATCCCGGACAGTACTGGGACCTGTCCGGGACCTTTCTGTTCATGGTCTATGTGATGACAGCTCTGGGTAAATTCTGTATCAGAATCTAATCACGTTAGCTAGCCAAACTTCGCAGATGTCAAGGGTATAGCTCAGAAATATAATATTTGTTCTTAGCCATTACTCCTGTAGCGAGTAGGCAAGTCCACTCGTACGACTCAACGCAGCACAGGATCACGCGATTTTATGTCAGAGCATGCCGTGTGCAAAACCAGTTGCACAGCTCCGCTCGCTTTATGATGTCAGCCGAACTTAACGCCGCCTTCAATGACATGGCGTCTACGCATCTTTTGTCCGGGCGCTAACGAGTCAAGATGGTTACGGACCCGACTATTGTCCGCGCTGCTGGGCTAAGGCCTCCCCCAAGTCCTTCCAGACATTTTGCTCTCGCGCCATCTCAAACCAGTCCTTGTGATATGCGTCTACAAACATTACGATAAAAAATCTCGAAACGCAACAAAATGATCTCAAGATTGCGGCGCTTCCCCCTTCACTACGCGCGATGGGTCACAGTCCTCACTTTGCTTACCAAATTCTTTGATATTTTAGCTATTATGTGGTGTAATAAAATTTTGGATGGACATTAAAGGTGGATAGCTGAAACCTTAAACTCTGTCCTTCACTGTGAAAGTTATTTTAAAGACATATTTACGTCAAAAAAACTAGTGTAGTGTGTTGTGTGTAGTAATAATAATATGCAATTCCTTTATTCGTCATATTTATGATTCCGGGATTTTAGACGAGGTGTTATTAAAGCACTGCGCACACGTATGCCACACTCGCCAATCTGGGCGCGTCGGTCTCCATACATTTTATATGGAAACTAGACTTATAGAGCTACACTTGATCCACGCCACGCGTCGCGTCGGTCTAATGTAGTTCTAGCTTTACTCTATTTATTTATTATTTATGTACACACAAATATACTGAAGAAGATATCTTATTATATTTTTTTTTATAATTATATGTTACTTATTTCCTCGAACTTTAGGTAAATATACTCTACTTTTTCCGATCTCTGATCATAACAGATGGTGCCTAGAATAGAAATGTTCAGACGCAACTGCAAATATATAGCGCCACTTATATTTTAGTAATAACCTAAATAGATGACTAAATTACCTTACAAAAAAATTTGTAAATAAAAAAAAAAATTGATTTCGCATAGTTTTTACTCAATAGGTGATAGCTGCAATGACACGATGGCACGACGTGCAGTTTCATAGTTTTGTATGTAAGCTTATCGCAGGCGTACACGGAGCGTATAATGACGAATACGCGTCTATATGAAGCTGTGTCCGTGGACAATACGCCTCGAGCGCCGATTGTACATGCGTCTGTACAACTTGAATGACCTTGAAAAACGCTTAATTGTTGTACTGTACACAAGTTTGTAGGAAATTTATTTGGCCGAAAATTTTGGTTTCTGTATCTTTGTTTTCCTAGAAAAATCCAGAAAAAGTTTTTTTTTTGGCGATTTTACGTAAGAACCCGCAATCATTTAATAATAATACCCCCCCCCCCTCGCGAAAGGGGTTAATGATATTATTATTATTTTATAACACATGACTGCATGAGCTGTCTCTTACAAGATACTCGCTACAAATGCGCTTCACATACTCGTAATTAACTTCAAACACTACGAACCCCCTCACTCGCTCGATGAACAAGACACAACAAAGCCGTTGTCTAAACAAGCTCATAATTATTCAAATAATAAAATATGCTAATTATCGTTCCCAGGGTTCGGTGCTCCAGTGCCGCAGACGTTGTGGGGAAGAACCTCAGCGCTAATTTACGCCATCTTCGCAGTTCCCGTGCATGTTTATCTAAGTAAGGTGTAACTGAACTGTTTTTATTTGAGGCGCAGTCGCTGGTTTGCGGACGGAGAGCAATGAGTAACTCGCCGTCTTTACACAGGCTAAAGGCGCGTTGTATTTCACGCACGCCTTAAACAGATGTCAGCAAGATTTTATGAAGCAGGGGTCGGTTTTAGTCTGTAAAAGTCTGACACTCCCCTTCGCTCCACCCAGGGTGGGAGAATTCATTTAATGATTTCCCACCCTAAAAAAAAGGGTGACTCGGTGTCCGGCCTCGGTAAGCGTAGTTTAAATTTACCCATAGACTATTATAAAGTTATAATAGTCTATGGGCAAATTCTAATCTATAAGTATAGATTCTACACCTATAACCACCTATAAAAAGGTCGTAATGCAGTGCTTGTTGTTTCAGTGTTGAACGCCAGCATGTGTATGGTGGTGCGTGTGGAAATGCATCTCAAAGAGCTGAGACGCAGCCTCCGGGACCAACGACTCTTTGTCTTAGGAAGGACTACGCCACAAAATGGAGGTAGATAGATAAACCTAATATGGTCACCCTACCACTAGCTGACCTCGGCAAGTGTAGCTGAACCTTGAAGACCAAAAATCATCAAATGACTTCACCCCCTCTAGGGAGCGAGAGCGCGTATCAGACTTTTACTGACTAAAATCCACCACCTGTTTCAGTTGCCCTTAGCATTCTAGGAAACGGTCACTCATTCAATCATTTCCACAGCCCTAGCAGCCATCGGCCCTATTGAGCCCCTTCTGCTTTACCTACATCTCCTTGAGGCGCGCGTGAAACACTTCGCGCTGTCAATTCGGGCCTGCGGGGCTATTGTGTAACTCTGTTGACAGTTCAAGTGATGATCACTTTTTAACAATGTGCATCATTGAACTGTCAAACAGCTAGTTTCGTATTGCCTATCTTCAGTGACCAACTGCAGTGACGTCATTAGCCACTGGTGCCTTTGATAGTCACCGTAACACGTTTTGACAGATGTTATTGTATCGATACTTTTAAAATTGCGATTGTGTAAGCTTTTGAAGCTGTATAATAGTCGATAAAATTTTAGAGTGGTCACAATAGGCATCGTAAATTTTTATAGTTCACCACATTTCCACCGTAGTTTGTTAGTCACTTGTGTGATACGTAATACCAATTTTATGAAATTGTCAGTTGCCAACTAAGTTTAGTGTGCAACGAATGCTAGTTGTCAACTGTTATTGAAAAAGTTAGCCAATAGCCCCCCTGGTCCTTCCCGCACGGGCGGATGACGAGCTACCCATTGCTCGTCGTTCGCAAGATCGACCCGTGCGGCAGTTATTCTTAAAGCCAGACAGAACAGTGTAATTACATTTACATTATATGACAATAGAGTTATCAGGGTGCCTCAAACAGGATAGTTTCAATTATGTGCCTGAATATCTGTTCACACTGTAAACCAAATGAATAAGCAGCTACAGAAGAATAACTCGAAGCGACTTTATGTTTACTGGTGGTGGCTTAGAGCTCGGTTGAAAATGGCCGACAGTTTTGTAACTACTTTTTTTTACTACGCTAGGTTACGGACCGGTTCCTACCATTTCTCTCATGGAAATCTTGCCATGCCATGGCAGAGATTGTTCGAAAACGAAACCGTGGCAGAAAAAAGCCCGTTTGAAGAATCTTTTGAACCGGGTTCATCTCAAAGCTTTATTATAATATAATATTGTAAAACTTTCATACAATACCATCTAGTCCCAAACTAAGCAGAGCTTGTGAGTGCAGTATGAGTACTAGACAACTGATAAACATACTTATATATTTCTATAATACATATTATAGATAAATTACACCCAGACACAGAACAAATGATTGTGCTCATCACACAAACATTTGTCTTGAGTGGGAATCGAACCCACGACCTCCGGTATAAAGAGATGTCAGCAGGCATCTGAAAGGGAAACCCGTAGTCCTAGAACGCAAAGGGTAATTGAAGGATACAGGTGTGGTTTTAGTCAGTAAAAGTCTGACACGCCCTCCCGCTCCACCCAGAGCGCCAGAAGTCATTTGGATGACTTCCAACCTAAAATGGTATCTCTCCGGTATGGCAGTCAGGACCACTGACCACTAGACTAACACTGGCCTGTCATAATTATGCTGCACTGCCACTAGACCAAGTCATAATTAATAGCGATTTCAAGACACTGGATCAATTACTCATTATCATTTAATGGTAGCTCTACTGCTGCCAGTGACTTCGCTAACGTGATATTAGAAAATTATGCCAAGAGTACATACCCTCCTCCTTGCGTCGTACTCCTCAATGCTGAGGGTCGTGACCTCCCTGCTTCATCACTTTCATTCGAACGATATTCCTCCATCTGTTTCGGTCTCTGGCGGTGTGAAGGGCATTTTATAGCGTAGAGTCAAGAGCCGTGCGGATCTGGTCAGACCAACGTATAGTCCACGAGGCCTTTTCCCATCCACTTTGCCCGTCACGATGAGCCTTTCGAGGTTGCCACCATCTAGAGTACATATACTCCCAGTGCTAGTCCTATGTGCAGATACATGGGCATACCTGTGTATTGTTGTTTTCATGTTATTTTTATTTTTTTTATTTACGTTTCTACATAAGTTTTCTCCTCATTGTGTGTGTCTTATTGTCTATGTACTAAATAAAAGTATTTTCTTACTTGGGGTTCCGTATCTCAAAAAGGAAAATCGGAACCCTTATAGGATCACTTTGTTGTCCGTCTGTCTATCTGTCTGTCTGTCAAGACCCTTTTATCTCGGGAACGCGTGGAGGTATCAAGTTGAAATTAAAACCATATGCTCAAGTCTGAGGCCCCTTGAAGCTGTGAAAAAATCAAACTTCTGAGTTAACGAAAAAAAAAAGATACGGCCGTTTATGTCGCAAAAAACGTGTATTCCAACACTGTCAAGGGAATCAAAATTCATAGGGTACTTCCCGTTGACCTAGAATCTTGAAATTTGGCATGAAGCAAGGTCTCATAGCACAAGTATAGGAAAAAATCTGAAAATTGAAAATTTGTAGTTACGTCACAAAAAAAAATCAAATCACACTTTTTGCGATTCGGAAAAATCTTCAATTCGGGAAGTTTTCATAACATAAGTTTTTACGCAACCCTCAGTGCGCGAGTCCGACTCGCACTTGCCCGGTTTTTTACTTTCTTTCTTAGTTTATTTCTTTTTTTCTGTATTCCAAGTTTCATCGCAACCAAATTAAAAATACATAACATCACGCTACGATCCACGGGAGCGGGGCAGTAACTAAAGGCACGGGAAAAACTGCGGGGGACAGCTAGTTATTATATATTCTTATTAACCTTCTGAATAATCTATTCCCTGTCTGTTTGAATAGTACATATAAAGCAGCAAGCCATTCATCATCCGATATCAGATGCTGGGAATCTAGGGGTCGATGGCCGCATGGACAGTTGTAATATTACAAAATGATTTAATGGACTGTCGTGAGCTCAGAACAGCCTATTATGACGTCTTAAAATCATCATAATTTCAGTGCGAGAGAGGGACGGAGCTATACAGAGCGAATATCTCTCTCTCCCTCACACCGAAATTATTATAATTTAAAGACAATACGGATCAGAAAGAAGATTTTCCGTACTCTTCTCTTTACGAGACATTTGCGACTTCTATTATGTTGCTTTGGAAAAATGAACTCTAAGCTAACATTATACCGGCGATAACCAATATATTAAGGCTTGACTACGTCACACTGCATGCCACAATCGCGGCGGTAAGTCCCCTCTTTGAGGAGTGGCTAGAGAGGCGCCACAGCGTCCTCACTCACTCGAGATTCCTGTATCCAATTCCTTGCTTGCAAACGGCCAGCAATGGGTAGCTCGCCGTCCGGCCGTCCGGGCCGGACCGACCCCGAATCGTCGTGTCCCACGCGCGCCTGAAAGTGATTTCAGCAAACCGTAGGGGCCCAGCAGGGCCGATGCCCGCTAAGGCCATGGAGAATTTCTGAAAGGGAAACCGTGATTCTAGAACGCAAAGGACAGGGCAGCTGCAGGACATTCTCGTAAGTGTGATTTTTTTCAGCAAAAGTTTGACACTCCTTCTCGCTCCACTCTAGAGTGCGAGAAGTCATTAGATGAATTCTGACCTCAAACAAAAAACCAGTTCATACCATAGTAAAGAGGCAGATGTATGAAAAGAAGCAAATGAAAAAGATCCAAGGCTAAGCCAGGGCTGCGGGATTGTTGTGAATCATGTGAATGCAAAGGGCAACTAAAGAAACATGCGTGGGTTTAGTGACTGACACTCCCTCTCCAAAGCAGGAGGAATAGAGGAGGAAGAAACGCAATTAAAAAAACCGCGCCCTGAGGGTTCCGTACAAACTTACGTATGAAAATAGTTCAATTCCCGTATCTCTCGAAGATTTTTTCGAATCGCAAAAAAAAATATTATTTTTTGTGACGTAACAATAAAATTACTGTTTTTAGATTTATTCCTATACCTATGCTATAAGACCTTGCTGTATGCCAAATTTCAGGATTCTGAGTCAACGGGAAGTTACCCTATGAATTTTGATTCCTTGAGAGGGTCGAAATATACGTTTTTTGCGACATAAACGTCCGTATCTTTTTTTTTCGTTAATTTAGAAGTTTAATTTATTCACAGCTTCAAGAGACCGCAGACTTGACTACATGGTTTTAATTTCAACTCGATACCTCCACGCGTTCCCGAGATAAAGGGTCTTGACAGACAGACGGACAACAAAGTGATCCTATAAGGGTTTGATTTTTTCCTTTTCAGTTACGGAACCCTAAAAAGTAGACCAATACGATCGTATCAGTTCGCTTTTCTTCCTTTAGTGTCTATGTACCGCCATAGAAAATTCCTAATAGATAGCAAGATCCAATCAAATCAGTTATTTTTACTACCCTTTCAAAAACCAACAGAATATTGTTCAATCAATATAGGCATAAGCGTAATCGGCTTTATAGTATCCACGGACTTAATCCTTGTCTAGGAGAGGGCCCAGTGCAGGTTAGTGGAGCTCACATGTCTTCGAATTTTTGGTTCTAGGACATTCCGGTTTCCTCACGATGCTTTTCTTCATCGTATTGAGAACAAAGGTGACGAAATACATTAATATAATAATAATCGCCGTATATCTACGTTGACGTCTTGGTGGGGCTTGCGTGCTCCAATATACCCTAGATCTGTATCGTTAAAGTTTGCTTTGCCGTAATATTCCTAGGGTAAGGGGCCAGACTAAGAGAGATACAATCCGCAGTGCAGTTTTGTGGCGAATTGTTGGGCATTAGCGACCCCACGGACCCGATCTCCCGGGAGAATTCTTGTTCTTCATCTCCGGCTTCAGCTTCAGGTCCTACTCCTCGGTAACGGCTAAATTAATAGGTTTGATAAAAATATATGTTTATTATAGATTCCTTCATGTACAACATTGTCAGATCGTAGGCTAGCGTGTCTCACGCTGTATGGAATTTTCTGCATGCGGGGCAATCCCGCATACGTGATGAAATCCGCACGATATTAAAAACACCCAAAGAATCATATATAGCGAATGCGCATTGCGTGTTTTTTCGAGTATGCAATAGTCCGGAACGCCAACTTCAGAGTGGCCAAGATCTTTTGACCGTACTGTAGGTATACAATTTACTTTGGCAGTTGTAATTATCAGTAAGTGTTGCGCGAGCTGTGACAAGCTTGGGTAAATTGTAATTCACTTAATGCTTTGTTTAATTACCAGTCGACCGCTACTCCGGGATGCATTAAAGCGATATTGTTAAGGGGAAGCTGAAAAGCTTTGCAGCACCTCGAGCGAAGATGGGTCTTAATGTAATACGGAACTGGAATGCGCTTACCTCGGTATGTCTATTTAATTGGAAATTTCAGTAGCAATTTAAAAAAGAAAGCAAGGATCAATAAAAAAAAAATGAAAACAGAGCATTACCTACTCTCCTTTTTAACGGCAATCGTGTATTTTTTTATCCATTTCGGTGATGTGGGCAACATCTCCAAAATGAAGTTTTCTCGGTTTCCAGTTCCCGCGGGAAAGTGAAAAGTAAAACCTCAGTTACTCCTTGTTACATCGGCTATCCTTCAGTGAAAGTCCCGTCAAAATCGAAACAGACGAAAATTGCAGTTTTGGTAGGCCCATGGGCATTTATAAAATGTTAGAAGCTAGTGCACGGTTTCAATTGGTCGTGTCGATTGTCTTCTTTTGTTTTCGTTTTATAGCGACATCTATGCCACATACGAACTGCGTAAAAAGACCTGACGTCACACAAATTCTACATCGCACTATTAATGTTCTCCGCGCGATTTGAACATACACCAGCCCGACAACCACTGGCCATTACCCTACCAGACAATTGCTGTCTGTTCAAAGGATCCTCCATTTTCGAGCTTGACTACTATCTCATCTGCCCCCCTAACCAAGTTACGATCGTTTCGTTTGCGTCAAACGCCTCGAGTAGGCCACGCCTCCGATTCCTTTGTTCTGACCACGTGACTGAGCGTTAAGATGACGTCAGAACAAAGGAATCGGAGGCGTGGCCTACTCGAGACGTTCGACGCAAATGAAACGATCGTAACTTGGCTAGGGGGGCTGATGGTCAGCAATAATGTGTTTGACGATAGAGCACACTTGCCTAGAAATAACCTATTCACTAGGCCCCTAGGTTGTAGCTATTAGGATACAAAGACTGCGCCAGGGAATTCCACCCCTTAGCCTATATGCACAACGAATGTGTAGTAATTGTGTAAGGAGTGATATGAAAGAAAAGGGAATTAGTGATAGCATGACGGGTGACAGGACAGTATGAAAGAAAACAAGTGCGAGTCGCACTCGCACACCGGGGTTTCCGTACCAACTTACCTATGAAAACAGTTTAATATCCGAATTTAGTTACGAAGATTTTTCCGATTCGCAAAATAAGTTTTTTTTTGTGACGTAACAACAAATTTACAGTTTTCAGATTTTTTTCTACACTTGTGCTATTAGACCTTGCTTCATGCCTAATTACAGGATTCTAGATCAACGGGAAGTACCCTATGAATTTTGATTCCCTTGAGAGTTTCGAAATATACGTTTTTTGCGACATAAACGGCCGTATCTTTTTTTTTCGTTAACTCAGAAGTTTGATTTTTTCACAGCATCAAGAGACCGCAGACTTGAGTATACGATTTTAATTTCAACTCGATACCTCCACGCGTTTCCGAGATATAGGGTCTTGACAGACAGACATACGGACAACAAAGTGATCCTATAACGGTTCCGTTTTTTCTTTTTGAGGTACGGAACCCTAAAATCGACTTATGCCTACTCAAGTAACATAGGATAAGGGCAGGAAGATGATGATGATGATGATGGGTGGAATTTCAATGAAGGTTTGTGGAACTTTACACCCGTATACCTCAATTTATCTTTTCCCAAAAAATGCTCGAACAACTTCCTGTAATGTGCAATGCTATTTACGAAGCGATCAATAAGCAAACAGCAGAGTAGCTCAGATGATAAAATATTTACCAACCAGCCGATATTCGGCCACAGTGCCGAATGCTCAGCAGCCTTTTATGTGCGTGTAATGAGAATGTATTGAACGGATGGTACCCACAATCCGTACAGCGTGCAAATAACTGATATGCGCGTTGCCAGGCGTCCGGATAAAGTCGGACAGAGTCAGGCTTTTTAGTTGTGTGTCTGGCCAAATTAGGCAGAGTCCGGCCTGTCCGGCTTTCGTTAGGCTTTTTAAATTTGACCATTTTGTTTAGAATTGTCATTTGAGTTTTGCCTTACCTTGTATCGCTAGCACAACCAGAGCGGACACGCAATTAGTCTAGCAATTATAATCACTTATTTTTATTGTTTCATCATTAGAATTTTAAAAGATTTTATGAATGTTATTGTTGATAAAAAGTACCTAATGTTAGACTTAAAAAAAAAATTCGGCCTTTTTGACCAAATGTCCAGCTAAATAGGATAGTCTGTCCGGCTTTTCGTTTTCAAGACCTGGCAACCCTATATGGGCACAATGCATGCACGTCAGTTTACCTGTTTGTGAACGCTCTTACGATACGGGAGTAATCTTTAGTGAGGGGCAAAGTTAAACAAATCTACTACACCTATTGGTTGAGAGCACTGGTGCACTAGTAGTGATAGCCCCGATTTACAAGTGGTAGGTAGGTCGCGGATTTAAGCGGGATCTACATTAGACCGACGCACACGTGGCCCAAGCCTGACTTGGACACCTGAGTCGCGTCGCGTGGCGTGGATTTAAGTTACAAGTCTAGTTACCATATCAAATGTATGGAGACCAACGCTCCCAGATCGGCGTTTGTGACCCAAGTGTGCGCAAAGTAGTTCTACCTCCCTTGAACATCTGCCCGGAGTTGAATGCACACAAACTCGTAAGGCCGCGTGCGCCCGCATAGAGCCCCGCTGACCTTTAAAACCATTTTCTTTGCGAAATATTGATTGATTTACATATGCCATGTACAACACTTAACCAGCTATTTTTTTTGTGTAAAAATATTTCTAAAGATCAAAGCCGTTTGAAAGGAGGAGCGAAAAATATCATATTGTTAAATATATTTTTTAGACAAAAGTATTAATTGCACGAAAAAATCATATGTTAGTTTTCTGCGGGCTGCTGTGCGTTGTGGAGAATGGACGACAAACGCGCGGGGCTGCTGTCCGGGATCACGCCCCGTGTCCCGCGTGCGTATCCCACGCATTACAATAAATACTTGTATGAAATGGACACATGCGTGATCAAAACCACACGAATTTAAAAATATCCTTATAAAGAATTACTGTGCAGCCGAAGTCCGAAGGTCAGAGCAGTCATGATAATTCGGTTGTACTGTTGTTGGGATATAAGAATGATTCATTTGATGATTTTCTTGATTATGGTTTATTTTTAGATGGGAATTCATCCAATGACTTCTTCCGCTCTAAGACGGAGCAAGAGGGCGTGTCAGACTTTTACTGACTAAAACTTTTCGGAAGCCAACCCATGGTCCCAGTAGGCTTCAGCCCTGCTGGGCCGCTACGGTTTTGCCGACATCTATTGAGGCGCGCGTGGAACACTACTCGCCTTCGCTGACTCGGGCTCGGGCCGGATAGTTATCGGACAGCCGGATGGACGGCCGGCAAGGTAGCCATTGCTCGTCGTCCGCAAGCCCACGCCTACGGTGGCTGGAGAATCCCGGTGGCTAGGGCGTGAGGAAGTCCGTTCCCTCACACGTGCGGCCGCCTCCTTTGCTCGGATTACTGCTTCCCAGAAGGAGGCGACCGCCTGTCATTCCTCTTCGCTCCAGACCACGGCCTCTACCAGGGCCCGGTGCGAAAGGTCGCTGCCGCCGATCGCCTCCACGAGGACACGGCGGTAATCCACCCAAGCGGGGCTCACCTCCACCGCATGCTCCATCGTGTTCTCCGGGCGGTCGGTCCATACAATGGTGACACCCGGGCGTTTCTTCCGCACGAATCAGGTGTAAGAACCTCCCGAACTTACCATGTCCGGTAAAGGTCTTTACGTCATGCGGAAGGTGAGGACGCCGTGACGTATTTCCAGCCGCCCCTGATATATATATTAAGGTCTACATACAAATCAATAAATGCTTTTAACGCAAAACTTATTTTAAACTTCGTTCTGTTTCTGTCGTCTTTGGTCAGAAATAGGTGCTTAGTAGAACGAGACAATTTGTGCTGCAAATAGGCAATTATTCAGTTTATTTAAGACCTAATGCAATGCAGTATCTATATATAAATCCTTAAAAAACTTAGGCTTGGAATACCCAAATCTCGTATATTTGTTAACAGCTGGTGTGCCTCTATAAACTCGTTATATACTAAATACTACCTAATTCGAAGACATGTGACATCCACCAACCCGCACTGGGCCCGCGTGGTGGATTACGGCCCATTCCCTCTCCTAGAGAGGAGGCCTGAGTCCCACCAGTGTAGGGTTACCAGATGACAGGAATTTTCCTGACATGTCCGGAATTTCAGCTGTCTGTCAGGGAAACAGGGAAAGTTGAAAATTTTCAGGAATTTAAAAAAAAAGAGAAAAATATAAGAAATTAAATTTTAATCAAATAATGAAATCTTATAATTAACAACCAATTAATTAATTATTAAGTATTCATCTGATCCTCATATTTTTTATTGCTGGATATAGATTTCACCGCACCGTTTGCAAGAGTACTGAACTACTAATTGACAGGCCCAGCCGCGTCGCGCCCCCCGCATCCCGCCACAAGGCATCTAACACTCATACTTAGACTCCCACGCGCCGCGCGCGAGTTTGTAAAATAATATAATTTTCTGCCAAAATGTCAGGAAAAATTTGCTGAAATGGGGGTTTTTTCAGGAAAACTTATTTTTCGGATCTGGTAACCCTACACCAGTGGGAACATTATAAGGCTGACTATGCTATGCTATGCTACTACGTAACGCGAAAGCAAATATTCTGAATTTTTTAAATTAAATTTATAAATACATACCTAAATATAATTTGCATTTTTTTTTTTTTTGGTTGGTTCTGAATCTTGAATTAATGTGTAAAATGATGAATGGATAATTTAAATATGAAGTCGAAATTGTATAGTGAAGATTTTTAATGAAGGTAGATACTCGTATGATAAAAAATTCCACATTTAATTTACAATTTTCTATATTATGGGATTTATTGACTCTATTATTGCTTCCTCTATTTATTTTATACACATATAAGTTACGTTTTAATATTTTTTAACAAAAGCTAAAGTCCAAGCTGCAGGTTGTCAGGGCTGCTCCTAACAATACGCACCGTGTCGAGGAATATACTGCTTTCTGGATCAAGCCCTTGATCCAACTGCCCAAAGAAAACCTCGTCAGATTTTGGCCGAGGCTCTTGGCTATTAAACCATCAGCCGTCACGATTATCGGCACAATGACTGCTCTGCCCCCCTAGCCAAGTCACAAACGATAAACGTAAACTCTCAGTAGTCTTTAATAGATTTTCAACTTTATGTACGGCCACCGAGCGCCTGATTCCCTTCTAATGTTAGGTAGTGAATCATTTGGGCTCCCAGCTTGCACTTGATGATTACTTCAAACTTTTCCGAAGATTCAAGTTTTTCTTTGAATTCACCACATTTACTCATTCAAAACTCTTGCAGAGTGTCTTTGGTAATCATTTTTCACATTTGTTTTAAGTAAACAAACGTATTTACCACTTTTTTATAATAATTTATGCAGAGACAACAAAAAACCGCTAATAAAAACAAACATCACGTGCCGAAAGATGATGCAATGTTTAGAATAGATACGCAGATATGATTACCATTTATTAGAAAGAGAGGTCAACAAATAAAAATGGCGAGCATGCAACTGCTCGTGTATAGTTTGGAATCTAGAGTTTTTCGCGCCTATTCCGATCTATACACGATTAGTTTGCATGCGTACTAGCACTGTATATTATGGAACAAAGCTAGTTACTTTGGCTACTACAAAGTATACGTGAGTATTTGCGTACTACTCTTGTATACATTGTAATCGCAAATTTAAAAACTGCACTACAATCTATACGCGAGCAGTTTCCTATGGATGCGTTCTGGCCATGTACAGAATGTAAATACGCGTCGCCACTCCAGAACCTTTCAGCCCCATCGGCCATCTGTTCTGCGAGCTATGTGCCCTGCCCACGGCCACTTAAGTTTCAATTCTTCGTTCTATGTCGGTAACCTTAGTTCTCCTTTGGAGAACTTCATTCCTGATGCGATCACGCAAGGAAACTCCGAGCATAGCCCTTTCCATTGCCCTTTGGGTGACTTTAAGTCTTCTGATGAGGCCCATTGTGAGCGACCACGTTTCGGAGTCATATGTCATCACTGGCAACATGTAGCTCTAAAAAGTTTTAAAAGTGCCGTTATCGTTTTAATAACGACTAGCTTTTGCCCCCGGCTTCACTTTAGGAATAAAGCAATTTTCTGTCGACGAAAAAATGTTCGTAATCGGACCAGCCCTCCTAGCCAAGTTACGACCGTTTCGTTTCGATTATCTTGCAACTAACGCCTTGAGTAGGCCACGCCTCCGATTCCTTTGCTCTGACCACGTGACTGAGCGTTGAGATGATGTAAGAACAAAGGAATCGGAGGCGTGGCCTACTCGAGGCGTTCGACGCAAGAGAATCGAAACGAAACGGTCGTAACTTGGCTAGGGGGGCAGTACTACCAGAAATTACCTCCTACAAACAAAAAAACATAAAAGAAAAGCTCTTTATAATATTAATATTTAATATTATATAAGTGTAGACAAGTGTAGATTACTTGACCCTAACGCCATAAACCTCTTCGTTGTGTGCAGAACGCGGTGGGCGCGCACAAGAAGGGATTATAAGGCATTAACGCGCTTTATCGTCGGTTTGCAGCCCTACTAGTTAAAATAAGCAGATAATGCGAAAAAGTAGAACAATGCTGGCGATTTAGCATTAGATTAGGAAATTGAATTCAATATTTTAACCTAGAATAGACCATTACTGTACATAAAGCTTAAACAAGTAAAATAAAATGGACCAGGTAAGGAATTTAACTAGTTTAGATACCAACGACACGCTACGAAGAAGAAGAAGAAGAATAAAAATAAAATTATTTCATTGTCTCTTGCCTTAGTGAAATTAAAATATACTTACTCGAAAACCCGTTCTTATCCCACCGCTTTTAGGCACGCAATAGACTGTTTTCCGCACTAGTGCAGAAAAGTGCGCGTGCTCTCCCCGCCACAATGTTATTACATTTATCGCATCAGGCTGGGCGCGCGTCAACCGCCACCAGTCGCCGGCCAACCCCCATTTATTTATTTCCTAAGTGTATTGAAAAAGTCGTTTGATACACGTGCAAATTTGTCACAGCAGCCCTCGGCTTGTGCGAATTTCGCCTCGGTCGCAATGGCAAACTTTCTACACTTGTATCAAAATGTACTATTTCAGGTGAAGGAAAACATCGTGAGAATGTACGTAGGTATGCATGTCCTAGAACCAAAAATTCGAAGATATGTGACATCCATCAACTCGCACCGGGACCGCGCGGTGTATTACGGCCCATTCCCTCTCCTAGAGAGCAGGCCCGAGTCCCAGTAGTGGGAACATTATATGACTGATTATGTATGTTTATTAAAGAAAACTGTAATTTTCTCTTCATGAAACAAACAATTTGTTGAAATCTCAGAAAGTTTCTCTTTCTGAGATTTCAACAAATTGTTTTAAAAAAAGTTCATCCAAATTGGTAGCGTCGTTCTCGAGTTTTGCGCTTAGCAACACATTTAACCATTCATTTTTATTTATATATATATATGTCTACAGACAGAGTAGCTTCTCGGCCCGCCTTCACACGGATGCAAATTAATTTGGGAGATTAAAAAAAAAATCTTTTGTACAATCTTTCCCATGACTATTATGCACACAACAAAAAAGGTGCCAACCGGTCCAGCCGTTCTCAAGTGAGCTCCGTCATACAGGGGGCACTTGATTTTTGTTTGTATCGAAGAAATGGAGGGGCCCCATATAAAATGAGTAAAAAATATCTTATTGATGAGAGGTGCGTAGTTAATGAATAATTACTAAATGATAGGATGTTCCATTTTTATAGATCGCTCTATTCGTTCTAGCATTCTCTACATAAGATCACAATAAAACCTTAACCTCTCTTCTATTCCAAAATTCTGCAATAAACGAGCTCATCGGTATTGGTCTTACATGACCGGAATCTATCCAATTAGTCTGTTCATGTCTGATGTGACCTATCGCGACTCCGTATCATGTAGGTATCTGTACTAGTAGGGCCTACGTTGTAAATAAACCCTCGATAACTATTGTTATGGGGCCCCATAGGGCAGTCCGTACGCCACTGTTCCTAATCACGCTACAAAATTAAATATTATAAAGGCGTTTATGATGATGAAAGTTTGTGTGTTCTTTCTTCACGGTCGAACGGCTGAACAGATTTGGCACATAAGATACTTTTTATCCCAAGAATATGTCCCCTTGGGCCAATTTTCTACTTTCACGCAGGCGAATCTGCTATCAGAAGTTAGTAAAAGTGAAAATCTAATAAAAAAAAAAGGAAGTCAAATCGTCTACTACAGTGGGGTGGAGGAACACACTCCTCCGTTTCACATGCCTTTACATACTAAGGACTTTATAATTCGCAAGTCGACTGATCAACTACACACAATCTTCATCATATAGGTCAGAAACAACGCTTCATCAAATTGCCCACAAGGGAACTTCACTAGAGACAGGTTCACTGCATACTTCCATAATCGCAAGAGCTTCAAGCCACATCGTAACGCTTCAAGTAGGGGTGGACTTAGAACAGTTCCACCCCAAACCACTGTCTCACTGAGTAGACACGGACTCCCACGCTTAACTAGCGAAATATTGTTATGGTGTTAAGTGACAAGAAAACTTTAATAGCGCGATTCAGGACAGCATTGTTCGGAAAACGATTTATTGATGGGTCTCCAGTTCGATTCTGACGGATTGTAAATATTTTTGTGTTTTTTTTTTGTTCCTATCTACGTGTCATGTTATTTTTTTTATTTCTAGCATGTTTCTATGCAAAAATAAGATATATTTTTATATTTGTATAATGTATGTACTTAATCTCCGAAAGTTCTGATCCTATGACAAAAATCTTAGAAAAGAAACGCGGACAGAGTCGCGGACAGAAGCTAGTTCCTCATATTATTTTATAAGGCATTGGTTAATAATGTATATTGTTTCAGAAAGCCCCAACTGCAGTCGAAGCTCTGAAGTTCTGAAGGCGAACAGAAGCGGCATCGGAAAGAAAATAATGGTGGGGATTTCATTGATAAATTGCTTTCGTGTTTAGCTTACAACTATCTGAACAACAGGAAAAAAGATTGAGCGGTTCCCGTAGTTGTGTAGATACTTTTACTACAGGTACCTAAGTTTTACTATTGCTGTGGGTTTATTACGAATTTTTAAACGTACTTGAACATTTACCAAAATCGTATAAGCGCCATCTGGTGACAAAACGGAAAACAATTTATAAAATTTGAGAGACGCGCGTTGTCAAATAGGCACTACTCAAACTTCAAGCGAACGCCGGTGTTCGCGAGTGATTTCGCAGCGAACGTCCGCGTAGATTATAAAATATTGAGCGTTTTATTAATAGGTTATTTATCCATGAACGTAAATAAGAAGTTCTTTATAAAATAGTCTGTAAATACCGAAAAAAAGCAAACCTTTCCGTTATTAAAGTCAATTTGATAACTTTATCATCATCTATTATGTTCACCTTACAAAGTATAACATAGTATAGCATAATTATTAATCAATGTTATAAATGTTCCCATTGCTGGGACTCAGGCCACCTGTCTAGGAGAGGGAATGGGCCGTAATCCACCACGCGGGCCCAGTGCGGGTTGGTGGATGACAAATGTCTTCGAATTTTTAGTTCTAGGACATGGCGGTTTCCTCACGATGTTTTCCTTCATCGTTTTGAGAGCAGTGGTGATGAAATAAATTACACAAAGTAATGCCAGGTGCTGGGTTTGAACCCGCGACCTACAACTCGTAAGTCGGGGCCGTTACCACTCGGCCACCACTGCTCGTCAGTCCGTAACCCACAGAGTACTTTGTAATATACCAGTAACCTTAAAGTAGCCATACATGTTAGGATGTACCTGACAGGTTTGCCTGTACCGTTGAATTAAACCGGACCGTGTATGTTGCAAAACCGTGAAGGTTTTCACACCTGTACAGGCAGCCGAAAAAATATGAATTTCGATATTTTTTGCCTATTGGTATACCTGTGCAGTTTAACTATACCTACAGGCAAAACTGTGCGTGTCTGGCTGTCGCCTGCGCAGGCATCAGCGAGAGTTGAACCGATAGGCGTCACAGCGTCGAGATCTGCTGCCGGGGCCATGACTTCAACTGAGAGTATGTACAGGTTTGTCGCTACTTGTATGCCCTCTATTCAGCTCAAGCTTACTTGAGCAGGACACCTGACAGGTGTAACTGATAAGGCAAACCTGTCAAGTACACCCTAACGTGTATGGCTACCTTTAAGGCTAAACCCAAGCAATCCGGTCCGGCGACTGGATCTGCCCGGTCGAGATTATATTTCTATGCTTGCTACCATAGATATCCGTGCTTGCTACTCATCTAGCTAGGTCTATATAAATAACAAAATGTGTGTGTAATACTCATATAGTCACAACCTTTTTTTCTGGGTGGGATTTCATTAAGTAAACTCCTTCCGCGCTGGATGGAGCGAGGGAGTGTCAGACATTTACTGACTAAAACCCACTCGTGTTTCTTCAATTTCCCCTTGCGTTCCAGTGTCGTGGTGACTCGTTCAAACAATTCGATGGGATTCTAGGACGATCCCTCAGCCCAGAATAAGTACATTCTTGACTAATCTGCCTGGAAACATAAGCGTGTTATGTTTTTTTCCAGCGTTTCCTTAGCGTGTTAGGCGCGTGTCGCAGCGTGACTCTCATCGGCATTCTGTACTACATCTGCGGGGCGGCTGCGTTCGGTCTGGCGCGTGGGAATACTTCGCTTGATATCGCTTTATTTCCGCTAGAGTTCACTACTAGCGGGGGATTGGATAGTGTAAGTATCTTTGTCTTGTCAGTAGTATTTTTTAAAGCACAGCTTGACTTGTGGAGGCGCCAGGTTGTTTTAAGTGTGGGCCAACCAACAATCTACGGTAACGGGTAGGTTCACCTCGAACATCCCCTAGACAATCCCCAGCCGTCACTCTATTCCCCGCTACTCTCTTTCGTTCCTTCTCCTCGAGAACGAGAGATAAGCATGACTACCTATGTGGCGTTTGTGGCAGGTAAAAAACTGCGCCTTTGATCATTTAGCATGGAGTTCGAAGCCGTAAGGGCGATTTTCATAGTGCAAACTTTTCTATACCTACCTATATAAAAGGAGAAACTGACTGACTGACATATCAACATTATCAACCCACAGCCTACTGGGACTAGGAACGTGAAATTTTGCACAAGACTACCTTTTATGCCGTAGGTGAACAGGTACTAAAAAAGGATTTTTAAAAATTCAGCCTTTATGGGAAAGAAACGAGGCTTTAAAGTTTTTATGGAGAAACCTATTTCTGCTGGCTGTGAAGCCGCTGGCTGAAGTCACTGATATGGGATTCCTGCACATTTCGCCCCTTTATAAAAACATAAAAAATAGTACATTTTGATATAAGTGCAGAAAGTTGTCATTGTGACAAATTTGCACGTGTATCAAACGACTTTTTTCAATACACTTACGAAGAAATGAATAAACGGGGGTTGACCGGCGACTCGTGGTGGTCGATGCGCGCCCAGCCTGTTACGATAAATGTAATAAAATTGTGGCGGGGAGAGCCCGCGCACTTTTCTGCACTAGTGCAGAAAATAGTCTATTGCGTGCCTGAAAGCGATGGGATAAGAGCAGGTTTTTGAGTAAGTGTATTGAAAAAGATTTTCCGTACCTACTTCATAATTTTTTCACGCATAAGAGCAACCTACGACTGAAGTTGTTTTATCTTACAAAAGTGGTTTCATAATAAAAGGTCACTCTCAAAGGTAGCTTCACTTCATTGTTCACCTCCCACGCTTTGAATAACGCGTCCTCATTTTACTTCAAACACATTGCGCAAGTCAATAAATAAATGTTTATTCCATTAGTGGTGATATTACCTAGCGCACTATAAATAGACTATTAATACCTTCTTACGTAGGTTCTATAAAGATACCTATTGCAACAGAAACCTCAGCCAAGCCAAGTTACAACCGTTTCGTTTCGATTCTCTTTTCGTTGATCGCCTCGAGTCGGCCATGCTTCCTATTCCTTTGTTCTGACCACGTGACAGAGCGTTGAGATGACGTCAGAACAAAGAAATCTGGAGGCGTGGCCGACTCGAGGCGATCGACGAAAAGAGAATCGAAACGAAACGGTTGTAACTTGGCTAGGGGGGCTGTTCTCCAAAGCTAACGATTTGCTTAAGCAAATAGCAGTTTTCGATAGAGCAGGATTAGGTATTCCTTGTACCAACGGCGTATCCCGTTTGGTCCTGGCTAGGAATACTATCCATCATGTTTTCGAAAAGCGTGTAGAATCTATATGCTAAAAAGATCTAGACTCTAGATCTTTTTAAATCATTTCTTCTATCTTCCATTAGAATTGGTGTGCTCCATCGGCCATCCTTCGACAGAAATGATCAATTGGCCAGCCCACTAAGGTCTTTTCAATACATTTACTCGAAAACCTGCTCTTATCCCACCGCTTTTAGGCACGCTATACACTGTTTTCCGCACTGGTGCAGAAAAGTGTGAATCATCATCATGTTGGGCGCGCGTCGACCCCCACGAGTCGCCGGTCAACCCCCGTTTATTCATTTCTTCGTAAGTGTAGGTATTAAAAAAAGTCGTTTGATACACGTGCAAATTTGTCACTGCAGCCCTCGGTTCCATAACACACTCACCTACGGCTCGTGCGATTTCCGCCTCGGTCGCAATGACAAACTTTCTGCACTTGTATCAAAATGTACTATTTTTACATAGAATGGGTAGAATGACAGCAGGACGAAAATATGCATTTTTAAAATGAGAGAAAGATAGGTAGCTACATCGTATGAATCCGACAGCTGTCATCCGCACCTAGCGTAGCCAGGCGTCCGGATAAAGCCGGACACAGTCAGGCTTTTTCGTTACATGCCTGGCCAAATTAGACGTTGTCCGGCTTGTCCGGTTTTTGTTCGGCTTTTTCAATTAGACAATTTTGTTTTTACATTTGTCATATCGATGCTTCCGGCAACAAATGTCGTAAACGCCATTTTGGTGAAAATGAGTTAAGAATGCAGCCCTACTTAATTTTTGGCGCTGCGTCGATCTAAAAATGTGAAAAAAATATTCGCCTAAAAAAAATACTTTTACACCCAAAATTTTTACTAGTATAATCAAGATTTTTTAGAAAAGAGGGTATGTATAACTCATATTGCTTAGAACCGAATAACCGTGCAGGTCGTATAATACAACGTACAAACAGCTGTCGGTCGTAAAAACATGAATACATAATTAATTGTAATTACACCCCACAATCATTTTTAAAACGTAAGCTCTGCTGAGAAACAATTGTCGTAATGTCACTTGGTCTTGAGAATTGGTTTGAAAATTGAATTATGTAGGTCGTACTCCTAATTTTGTTAATATTTTCATACTAAAAAGGGGTCGTAACGCAAAAAGTATAAATATGTCGCAATTACACCCCGTTAAGAAATTCAAATGTTTAATTTTTCTGAGAAAATATTTAATTTTTCTGAAAAAAGATTTAATTTTTCTGAAAAAAGATTGGATTGTACGATGTGCACGACCAGCCCCCCTAGCCAAGTTGCAAACGATAAACGTGAACGCTTAGTAATCTCCAATAGATTTTCAACTTTATACCTAAGAGCATAAAGTTGAAAATCTATTAAAGACTACTGAGCGTTAGCGACCGGAACGAACGAAAACACTATGTAATCTTCAATAGATTTTCAACTTTATATCCAATAACATAAAGTTGAAAATCTATTAAAGACTACTGAGAGTTTACGTTTATCGTTTGTGACTTGGCTAGGGGGGCAGTACCCGTAAACAGAAAAAGGACTGAGTCTCCTAATAGTAGAAGAAACATTACTTACGAATAATATATCAACGAAGGAGAAGGCCGCAGACAAGTCTGCCAGAAGTTCATGTTAAACACATTAGACGTAACACAAAAGTTTTTGCTATATACACTTACAAACTCCAAAGAGGGTATGGCAGAAACTGAAAAGAGAACAAGACATTACGCATCAAAATATTCGGAAGCAGCAAAAAATTATGTAAGAGAATTTATAAATAAGTTGCCAGTAACGCCATCGCATTACGCTCGAAAAGATAGTAGTCGTGTCTATTTATCTCAAGATGTAAAAAATATTTCAAACCTATACCAAATCTATTTATTTGACTGCACAAAGGAAGAAAAAGAAAAAGTAAGTGAAGGGGTTTTTAGGAATATATTTTGTCAGGATTATAGTCACGTAGGCTTCCACATTCCTAAAAAGGACAAATGAATCGTGTGTGTTAAAGCAGAAAATCAAAAAGATATAACTGAAGAGGAACAAGAAAAGTTAAAAGATCACATCCTAGAAAAGAAAGCAAGCTATAGAAGGTTTGCTGTTCATCAAAAACTACATACTCTTAATAATGATACTGTCACTTCTAGTTTCGACTTGCAAAAAGTCTTAAACACCCCTCATGGGGAAAGTATGTTACTCTATTATTCACGAAAATATGCAGTCTATAATTTTACTATTTACGAAAGTAGTACTCAAGATGGATATTGCTTCACATGGGGAGAAAGTGATGGAAAAAAGGGCAGCGATGAAATCGCAACTTGTTTGTATCAATATTTAAAAATTGCTGATGAAAAAGGCATTCGGAATTTACTGTTCTATTGCGACTCGTGTGGGGGACAAAACAAAAATAAAACCGTTCTAGCCACATTAAATTATTATTTAATGTTTTCTAAAAACTTACAAGTCATCCAAATAAACTTTTTACTGCCGGGACATACTTATATGCCAGCAGATTCAATGCACGCTACAATAGAGAGGGAAGTTAAAAGAATCATAGTTTGGAGTCCATCTCAGTGGCCTTCATTTTTTCAATCAGCTAGAAAGCGGCCAAGGCCTTATATAGTCAATGTGATGGACTACTCAGATTTTTTGAACTGGAGTGAAATAGCATCAAACACTTTTACAAAAGAAACCTTAAAGAATATTAATTGGAGAAACATTAGAGTAGCAACTTTCAGAAAGACCAATTTCAACCAAATAGAACTCAAGTATTCAATGAAAGAAGATGCAATTACACATCGAATCAAGTTGTTCGAAGATGTCAAGCGTAAAAGAAAGGGAAAAGGGAAGAATAAATCAAAAGAAAATAAAGAAGAAATGTTAGAATTACAATATAATCGAGTAAAGCAGTTGACTCCAAAACAGCTATATACGGATAAAGTACCAGTTACCGCAGCTAAATACAAAGATCTGCAACGATTGTGTGATCAGGGGACAATACACAAACGGTTTCATGCCGAATACAAACAGCTTCCTTGTCAGTCTCATAATGTCATTGATACTCTTCCTGAGACTGACGAGGAAGATGAAATTTCTGATTAATTATCTTCTATCAGAAAATCAGGTCTTCAAATTTCTGGTTAATAATCTTCTATCCAATGACAGAAGATTATTAATCAGAAATTTGAAGACCTGATTTTCTATAACTCGTCGTCGTATTATGTTTTGCATCTACTTTTTTTTATTATCTTGTCGATAACACTTTCCCATTTTCACCAACGATACTAGAAGTTAGGTAGACCATAGTACAGAAGCTTTCCGAACAAACAAGATCTAGAAAGATGAACTACCTAAATTTTTAAGGGCGTTGGTGAAAATGGGCATTGTTTATTAAAATTATTAGAGCAGTAAGCTTGGTAGAATGTTTACTTATATTTTTTTATAATTCATTATCAATACGTTTTAAAAAATTGTCGTGATTATAAAATCTTCTTGAAATCAATGAAACAAAATGATTACATAACATTTTGAATTATGTCTGCCTGGTTAGGTACGCCGTTGGAGGTAGAACACTATAGGCATCTTGTAACAAACGCTTGATTAAATTATACGGGACGATGCCTATAATATACCCTACTTAAGTACCCTACTTATGCCTTACTTAAGTGTATTTTTATACCTTTAGGACCTGGCAGGTCCTAAAGGTATAAAAATTTCGAGCCGCGACACAAACAATGATGATGAATGATGATTAATGTACAAGATCCTCTAATGGAAATTTAAGTGATTGGTTTAGACATTTTTTTACTTTGAATTTGTATTATTGCCTTGCTTAACCATTATTTTGATTAAACGATGACGGTCAATGAATAAAAAACCTTTTTTAATTATGTCAATTTGTGATTTATTTTATTGTTTTTATTACAAGTAATGAAAACTCAACTTACAGTCTTAAATTCATTGATTTGCTTCAGATATTTCCATGTTTGTTACATACCATCGCATCAGATTGTGGTGTTTACACTCATTTTTATTTCAGTATATGGTTTTTAAAACCAAACCCAGAACTATTGTATTTAAAAACTGGTGCATACTTCTAACTTCCGTTAGACAAATCGTTCTCCATTGATTTGTTAGTGGTCGTAAATACCAACTTCTTGAATTTTCTGGGGTGTATGTCCAAGCTAACTTTTAAAATAAGGCTTTGACATAAATAGCAATAATATATTATGAAACACCATCGTATTTTACGTATTTCTTGTATAGAACACAATTTTACAACTTTTAAAGTTAAAAAGATATAAGCCAAAAACGAAATTATTTTTTGTTTTTCGTTGATTACCAAAAGTGCTATTTTGGTGTTTACGACCTTTGTTGTCGGAAGCATCGATATGTTCGCTCCGCTCGCCTCACCTTGTAGGTAGGTATCGCCTTAGGGATACCAATTATGTATTAAAAATTAATATCGAATTAACAATAACGTACAAGACTGGTTAATTCAATTTTATTGCTGTTTCATTATATAGAATTTAAGCTGTTGATCCCCGCACGAAGCCGGCGTTCGTGCGCCATTGTCTTACTATTGTGTCTCTAATTACGCTAATCAAGAAGTTAAGATATGAAGACTTTATAAAAACTTTATAAAGCGACAATTTACTTGTCGTTTTATGTCTTTATACATATTTTTCCTATGTTTGTTTGTCACTTAAGTCTTTCTTAGCGGCTTAACCGATTTAGATGAAACTGTGTATATATTAGAGTGAGTGACTGGATATAGTTTGAAAATAAGTACAATTGTAACCGGTAGATGGTGATTCAATTGGGTTTTCATTTTTTTTCTTTGACGAAAAGCCAGCTTTCGGGCAGGACAACGTATATCTGGACCGCTACTTAAGACTAAAATAATAGGGGTGTGTGTCCGGTATTTTTGCCCGAATATCCGGTTAAACTGGCTGGACTGTCAGGTTTTTCGGTTTTAAGATCTGGCAACCCTACCCGCACCATCTTATTGTAGTCATGGACCTAAAAGAAAGGCTTTTTTTTTGGGTCCATGATTGTAGTGTATGCCACCTCAACTTTAGTCTACTTCAGGATCGACGATACTTTAATTAGGTACCTACTTTAATATTTCAGGCAATTTTTTTTAAATACCATGAGTAAACAAGACTTCTGTTCGGGACTTAGACATTTTCTGTGTCAGACGGACTGGACCGTAATCGACCTCGTGGGCCTTGTGGGAAATCATCAAAAAACTCCTCCCACTCTGCGTGGAGTCAGAGAGTGTCAGACTTTTACTGGGTAAAATCTAAGGCTAAAACCCACCCGTGTTCCTTCCGTTAAGTTACCCGTTGCGTTCCAAGCCCGCGGTAACTCTTTCGAACTAGTGCCATATAGCAGACTAGCTTCTGCCGGCGGCTTCGTTCGCGTAAAAGTTGATTTCTCCATGCAAACTTAGGACCCTCATCTCATCCCCTTAGGGGGTGAATTTTGGAAAATCCTTAGTGCTCGCCTACGTAATAAAGAGAACTCTTGTGCAAAATTTCACGCTCCTAGTCCCAGTAGTTTCAGCCATGCGTTGATATGTCAGTCAGTCAGTTTCTCCTTTTATATAATACTAGCTTCTACCAGCGGCTTTGCCCGCATGAATGTAGCTTTCTCCATACAAACTTTGGGCCCCCATTTCATTCCGTTAGGAGGTGAATTTTGGGAAACCCTCACTTAGTGCTCGCCTACGTCATAAAAGGAAGCTTTGTGCAAAATTTTACGCTCCTAGTGCCAGTAGTTTCCGTTGTGCGTTGATATGTCAGTCAGTTTCTCCTTTTATATTTAAAGATAGATGACACTGTCTTCTTTAAACGCTATTTTTTTTTCAGATAAAAGGTCACGTCCGCATCCTGTACGGTTGGTACGTGGAGGGCGCAATGATGCTGCTGTCGTGCGGGCTAGCATCGTTGCGTCGATACAACAGCGCAGGCGCATTGAAATTTTTGGAAAAGTACAGGCTGTTTGAAAGCGAATAACGAGGCGTTGTTACTGTAGGACAGTGCTGGGGGATATTGAAGGGGAAGGTTCATATTTAAATCGTACTTTGACTTTGCCATGATAGCGTTTCATACGGATATGAACTTAATTTTTAAACGGTTTTTTTTTAATTGATATAAACCAGTGCTTGACTGCGATCCCACCTGATGGTAAGCAGTGATGCAATCATTGATGGTGAGGCGCACTAGTTTATTAAGAGCCTATTCACTCTAGCCTTGAAGATATCTAAATTATAGTTGGACGGGAAGACCGCAGCAGGCAAATTGTTCCAATACTTCGATGTACGCGATATAAACGACGAAGCGAAATGCTTAGTCCGGACCGTTGAAGTTTCAACAACGTAAGGGTGGATCCCGCCGTAAGTCAGGTTGTCCGATAGTAGAAAACAATCAATCATGCAATTCCCGCGCACACTCTCCAAAATGCCTGCGTCTGTGCTCGAGGCTTTGTAGATTGGACTTAACCAAATCTGGATCCCCGATTAGCTTCTATTAGCCTCTCTATTAGGTTCACAGAAGAAATAAGTTTTGACCATTTACATACCACTACGTAACCATTTACATACCGTACTACATTGCATCCTATTGGTACGAATGGTAAGTGGAGGGCCCAAGATGCTGCTGTCGTGCGGACTAGCAATGTCTACTCAGCTGAATTAGGGCTGAAACTGCGTAAAACGGACGCCCGCGACGGGCACCCGCCGTGTGACAAAGCGCGTGTGCACGCGCGTGTTCACGCGGACGGTCCCCGTTGCGGAAACCGGATTATTACCTACGCAGTGTTGCTAGTTCAACTTTAACGGTGTGCATGTAGTCGTGCCGATGGAATACTTAGGTATTATATTATTACGTAGCAAAAGGGTCGAGGGGCCCGGCTCCCCGCGATGGATGCCCACGCGGCGAGCCGCAACGGAGCACTTTTGTATGGGACCGCGCAGTTTCAGCCCTTGGAGTTCCATACAATATGAACCTTTGGTACTTAGGCACTTATAACAACAAAATTAATAAAGACATCGCCTAATTTTTTTCACTTACGTAAAAGATTTAACATGTTGCGGATGTGATGTTATTGCTCACATTAAAAGTGGATATCACTCACTTATAAAAGCCAATTACTAAGCCCTCTGAATTCGTGTCGATAATGTATCACACTTCCACCGTGCGGCCAACTATTAAGGTGTTTTTAATATCGTGCAGTTTTCATCACGCATGCGAGATTACTCCGCACGCCAGCTAATGTCCATTTCATACAAGTATTTATTGTAATGCGTGGAATACGCACGAGTTTAAAAACACCCTTACAGCTTTTAAAAGAAAAGCAGTATCAAAAGGCGAATCCCACAAGCTAGACTAACTAGGTTTGAATTATAAGTTTTATAAGAGTAGTTTTCCACTGCCATTACTAAGAATCCCCGCGGTACTACTCCGCTCATATTGTTCGTAGCGTGATAGTATATAGCCTTCCTCGACAAATGGCCCATCCTACATTAAAAGATTTTTTTTCTATTCGAACCAGCCCGCCTAGCCATGTTACAATCGTATCGCTCGCGCCGAACGCCTCGAGTAGGCCACGCCTCCGATTCTTTTGTTCTGACCACGTGACTGAGCGTTGAGAAGACGTCAGAACAAAGAAATCGGAGGCGTGGCCTACTCGAGGCGTTCGGCGCGAACGATACGATTGTAACTTGGCTAGGGGGGCAGTAGTTCCTTAGATTAACGCGTTCAACCAAACAAACAAATTTCAGCTTTATAATGTACCTATAGATGAAAATGTTAAAGAATAAAACAAAGCTTTAAGTAATTTGTTGTTTTATTTATCTACCATTTCCTACACACTAGTCAACGGCTATTTACAGCATCTTTGATTATAATTACTTCGTGAAACGTCCACTTTCACACATGCACTGCACATGTGTGCATCATGAATTTTTAGATATACAGACAGCAATTGTATAAATTTTATCGCAAAACTAAAACGTAATGTTTCCACCATTCTACATGTATCACAGAATTATAAAGTAAATCATACAAACGGGTGAATGAATACCTATTTTTGGTAAACTAAAATACATATATATATAAAACAAAAATATAATAACATTGTTCCAAAGAGAAGCGAGAATTTTATAACCTATTTTTTTTTTCGAAACAATTAGCTATTATGAAGATTGATTGTAAGCGCTTTGGTGAGGCAAGGACATAATATTTAAAATAATAAATAGGTACATTAATTATAAGTATGAAATATAGTATAGGTTTCTGTTCGTAAAAAATCACATATATTATTTCATGCTATTTTTAAATATCTAGTATTTATTTATTGTGCACACCTACCCCAGTGTAGTCTTTTAAACGCAAAGGTTGACTGGTAAAGAATGCTTGGCTGCATTTAGTCCGCCTATGTACCACTACTGTACATGAAGTTTAAATATTTCGTAATGCATGAAAAATCGCCTGTATATCAATTCATAATTTCTCATCAAGACAAGGTTACATTATTCAAAACTAAACATTTTTGTAACTATGACGTGTTTTATTTGTAAACAATAAAAGTTCTGTTCAGAATTTATCGAAAATTTTTAATCTCGCGAATGAAAAAACATGTATCTGAAACAATGCACAAAGTTCCAATCATATTATATTATGATTTCAACTTAATGTTACTTATAAGCAGTGTTTTTTTTTTTAGAAATTAGTTATCCTAATTGTAATATAGTATTAGTCCTAATTCATTGGTAGCACATCGGTATTGATATCTATCTACTCACGCACACACAAACACACTAGAGATGCAATCAAGACTTATCAAGAATTTATGAAAAGTAATTTGTTATCCTAAAATAATTTTTGATTATTTTAGGATATTTTTTTAATCTATTTTAAAAATAACTGAAATCAATTCAGCAGCCGATTCTGAACAAACTACTTTCAGGATGTTTGTTTATTATGTTACATCTCGTATATACGACATGCAATTATGTATAAGAATTAATACAATAAAATAGATTCAAGAATTTGTCTAATCAATTCAACACTAATTCACGAAACATGAAGAATCGTCAAACTTAAGTGGCAGTGGGTAGAGTACATTGCTCGCAGAACAGATGGTCGATGGGGGGGAGTGGCAACCGCGTACCGGAAGACGCAGTGTTAGAAGGCCACCCACTATGTGGATCGATAACCTATAAGAGTCACGGTAATCCGATGGATACAAGACACAGGACGTCCAGGACGTTCCGTATGGTGTTCGGACGTTAAGAATAACACCATCCCATCTCTTCCCGAGGGTGTCGTAAGAGGCGACTAAGGGACATACCAGAGAATGGGCAGCAGCATCCTCTGTGCATTACAACAACCAAACTGCGATCGCCAACCCGTCTGCCAAGCGTGGCGATTATGGCAACCCCCCCCCAACATGAAAAACAGAAACAAAAAATGGCCCCTAGTGCCCGGCAGCCCGTCTACCCTTGACTCCGGTAGCGGTCAAGGCCACGACGAGGCAAGGGGTGCGAAGAATCTCCGGATGAGATTTGGCTACCCATCTATTAAACGACTCGACCTGGCAACTTTTAACACGCGTACACTGAGGACTGACGAGAAGATCACCGAACTGGAGGAGGAATTGAGCAGGTTGCGATGGAGTATTGTGGGATTGTCTGAAGTCCGAAGACAGGGGGAGGATACGATAATTCTCAAATCCGGTAACCTGCTCTATTTCCGGGAGGGTGACCAGCAGTCCCAGGGTGGTGTCGGGTTTATCGTCCACAAGTCCCTTGTGAACAATGTCGTGAGGATCGAGAGTGTGTCGACCAGGGTGGCGTACCTTATACTCAGAATATCATCAAGATATTCGCTGAAGGTCATACAGGTCTACGCCCCGATCTCGACACATCCCGACGACGAAGTAGAATCCATGTATGAGGATATATCAAGAGCCATGCATGGTTCTAAGACTCACTTCACCGTGGTCATGGGGGACTTTAACGCGAAACTGGGCAAACGAGACGGTGACGAGCTGCGAGTGGGGCAATTTGGATTTGGACGTCGGAATCACCGGGGACACCTACTGGCTAGCTTTATGGAGAAGGAGGGCCTCTATATGATGAATTCCTTCTTCAAAAAGCGTGAGCATAGAAGGTGGACCTGGCAAAGTCCTGACGGTGCAACTAGAAATGAGATTGACTTCATCCTGTCGACGAAAAAGCAAATATTCAATGATGTCTCTGTGATCAACGCGGTGAAAACTGGAAGTGATCACCGCGTCGTAAGAGGCACATTGAATATTAACATTAAGCTTGAAAGGTCTCGACTGATGAGGTCTACGCTCCGTCCAGCACAGATCCAGATCCAAAACCCCGAGAGCTTTCAGCTCGAACTCCACAATCGTTTCGAGTGCCTAGGAAGCTCCGTGGATGAATATAACGATGGGTTCGTGGAAACTGTCCATACGGTCGGGTCTAAGTTTTTCAAGACTCACCGTACAAACAAGAACAAGAAGCTCTCCGATCCGACCCTCGAGCTAATGAAGAAGAGGCGTGAGATGATTCTGCAGTCTTCAGACGATGCGTGCATATACCGGCAGCTCAATAGACAAATCTCGAAGTCCCTGAAACGTGACCTTCGCCGCTTTAATACCGCAAGGATTAAGGATGCGATTGAGCGGAATAAGGGCTCTAAAGTATTTGCACGGGATCTGTCTATTGGACAAAGCCAGCTCACGAAACTGAAGACCGACGATGGCAGAGTCATATCCGCCAAATCGGAGCTTCTGGGAGAGATCGAGGCTTTTTATGGACAGTTATACACGTCTATCGCTAAACCCGCTGTAAATCTAGTAAACGACCCAAGAGCTAGATTGACTCGACACTATACCGAAGATATCCCGGACGTCAGCCTGTACGAGATTAGGATGGCTCTGAAGCAGCTGAAAAACAACAAGGCGTCGGGTGAGGACGGAATTACGGCCGAACTCCTGAAGGCGGGTGGAAAACCGGTCCTTAAGGCCCTTCAGAAGCTATTTGATTCCGTCATACTCGAGGGAAAAACGCCACAGGCGTGGAGCAGAGGCGTGGTGGTACTCTTCTTTAAGAAGGGCGATAATGCCCTGCTTAAGAATTATAGGCCCATCTCGCTTCTGAGCCATGTCTACAAGCTGTTTTCCAGAGTCATCACGAATCGTCTCGCGCGCAGGTTCGACGACTTCCAGCCTCCCGAACAAGCCGGATTTCGAAAAGGCTTCAGCACCGTGGACCACATACATACGCTGCGGCAGGTTATACAGAAGACTGAGGAGTATAACCAGCCTCTCTGCTTAGCGTTTGTGGACTACGAGAAAGCCTTTGATTCGATTGAAACTTGGGCTGTACTGCAGTCTCTCCAACGGTGCCAAATTGACTATCGGTATATCGAAGTGCTGAAGTGTTTGTACAAAAACGCCACTATGTCAGTCCGACTACAAGACCAGACCTCGAAACCTATCCTCTTGCAGCGGGGTGTGAGGCAGGGAGACGTTATTTCTCCGAAACTGTTCACGGCAGCAATGGAGGATGTCTTCAAGGTTTTGGAATGGAGAGGGCTAGGCATTAATGTCAATGGCGAGTACATCACTCACCTTCGGTTTGCCGACGACATAGTAGTCATGGCTGAGACTACGGAGGAGCTCAGTACAATGCTTGGTGACCTCAGTAGAGCTTCCGAAAGAGTGGGACTTAAAATGAACATGGACAAAACCAAAGTCATGGTAAACAGCCATGTAGCACCCACTCCTATCAAGGTCGGGGACTCTACACTCGAAGTTGTAGACGACTACGTTTACCTGGGACAGACGGTCCAATTGGGAAGGTCTAACTTCGAGAAAGAGATCAATCGTCGAATCCGACTCGGCTGGGCAGCGTTCGGGAAGCTGCGCGGTGTCTTCTCGTCCAATATACCACAGTGTCTCAAGACGAAAGTCTATGACCAGTGCGTGTTGCCAGTGATGACATATGGCTCCGAAACGTGGTCGCTTACAATGGGCCTCATTAGAAGGCTTAAAGTCACCCAAAGGGCAATGGAGAGGGCTATGCTCGGAGTTTCCTTGCGTGATCGAATCAGGAATGAGGATATCCGCAGGAGAACCAAGGTTGCCGACATAGCACGAAGAATCGCCAAACTAAAGTGGCAATGGGCAGGGCACATTGCTCGCAGAACAGATGGCCGTTGGGGCCGAAAGGTTCTGGAATGGCGACCACGTACCGGAAGACGTAGCGTTGGAAGGCCTCCTACAAGGTGGACCGATGACTTGGCAACGGTTGCGGGAGTCCGATGGATGCGAGACGCACAGGACCGTTCGCTGTGGCGACGCTTGGGGGAGGCCTATGTCCAGCAGTGGACGTCTTTCGGCTGAAATGATGATGATGATGAAGACACAGGACCGGTCGTTATGGCGACACTTGGGGGAGGCCTATGTCCAACTGTAGCGTATTTCGGCTGAAATGATGATGATATGAAACACGTCATATTTTTGTACATAGCCTTTATCAGCAAAGCGCTTCAACCCTTATTACAATATGCATAAGTAAGATAATTGTTATCTACGCCTTGCTCCTCTTAGATTCCTCGAGCACTTCTTCCTCAGTGGCTGTGCCTTCAATAGACTTCTTCTCTCGTAGGGCCTCTTTGACGGCGTCCACCATATCAAGTGGTTCAGATATTGACACTTTCTTACCTGAAATTAAGAACGGAATTCATTAGCTATATTTAGTATTATTAAGGATATGAAGGGGATCTTGGCACAGTAGAGAGACAATACAAAGAGGATTATTGAGATGGGACAGTAAACGCACGGCCTAACTGTTATTAGGTATGGTACAAGCAAACTATATAAGGAGCATATTCTAAACTTTTTAAGTATTTTTTTTAGAGTTTTGTTCTTGGATTGGATACTAAGTCCTTTAAGCCACATCATCGTATGAACAGTTTATTTATTTACTATTAGAATATGGATATACACATTCTAATGTTTTTCATTTGCAACAAACGTATCAAGTCCACCTTCTCGGCAAGCTTCGCTGAGGTAGTCAACACTACAATAAAATTCTCAGCTTCGTTTTAACGAGATCGCGCCTGTTTTAATGCTTCGACATATTGTCCAGTTGCGCAGACACTTGAGATACAAAACTACACGGATTTCACATCACAATATCCACTAGGAATCAATTTGCGAATTATTAAAACCGCCACTGAACTTCATTCGAAAAAATCCCGCCAAAAACTTGGTAACAGAATTCACAGATTAAAAACAGTCGGCAACTAAATGGATAATTAACACGATGTTTTTTGGTGCCATTCGATCTAGTAAGAATCAAAAAGCTCTCTCGAACCATTGAAGTTTGTGCAGTAGGAAATCCTCAAAACGCAGAAAGTTTTCCCATTATTGCTGACCGTTTCTTTTTTTTTCAAAACCTGTGAATGCAAGCAATGAGGATTTCCTAAAGTGATGTTCACTAGGTGGTAACACTGAGTCGTCAGGTCCAGGCACCTGTCAAAACGCTTATGTTAATGACATTAGTTAGACATCAACGTCAACGCCAAACTTAAGACGTCAACGTCATATATTTCGTTTTCAAAAGTAGAAAACCTCTCGATTAAGTGGCGTTAACTGGTGGTATGAATTTTCCTGGAAACCCTCTTTAAAAAAAAGTTAGAACAGTCTCCTAACATATCTGTCTGAATGTTTTACTATAGCTACAACGATTATGGCATCTACCCTTCCTTCTCCATCTCTTAAATCCACCCTGTATAGGCTGAAAAATATTGCTGGATATTAAGAGAAATGCAGAGATAACACACCAAAAATTACTATCTACAGTACAGTTCTGGCCAAAATTATTAAGCACCCACAAATGCATAGTATTATGTGCGATAACTTCTGTAGAAAACGAAAATTATTGTTTATGAAATCATTTGTCGGCTTCAAAAGAGGTGTATGTAGATACATTTTTTAAGTTGCTTCTTTTTTTTAATTGATATAAACCAGTTCTTGACTGCGATCCCACCCGATGGTAAGCAGTGATGCAATCATTGATGCAATCTTGGGGACACTCCAGTGATTTAAGTACATTTTTGGTATATTAATGCGTGATATCAATATATACTTATATAATATACCTAAAAAAAGCGAATTTATGTGTAAAAAAACCTGTACAGATAGATAGCTGCATGAGCAAGTAAAATATAAGTGGTCGTGTTGGTTCCGACTGTTAGGGCAGAGAGTACCTGTCATAAAATAAATAAGGCAGAAATTTCGATAACTGCGAAATGTTCTCGTTGAAGTTAATCAAATTAAAAAGTTAAAGTTCAGCAAATTTCTCAATATGCTATTGAGAAATTTGCTGTAACCTGATCACAATGAGCTCCAAACGGGAACAACGCACCTCGTCACAAATCTCTGCAAGCACAATGACCTGGTACTGGTCTGGGTCTCCGGACCCGAACCCGATTGAGCATTCGTGGGGAATAAAGTACAAGGTCAGGCACACAAAAAAGCGAAGAGGGACGTAAAGCGAAGCCTGTGTGAAGAATGGACTTCTTTAATTTACGAACAGTGCAATAAAATTGTCTGTGTGTGTTGCTCTCTACCAAAAATAATAAATTTCTGATGACCTAACAAAATGTTAATTTTATTTCAATGTTTGCAAACATTTCCCCAAAAACTGAAAGTTGTCATGGGTGCCTAATACTTTTGGCCAAGGTTGTTTATCCGCGTCTACACTAAGGTCCACACACTCAAAATTCGAACACCAATGAATATAAAAACTTTGGGTGGATAGGAAGACTATAATGATATGGCAACACCAAATTATTACACCATAAACTATACAAAGTAAACTTTTTCTCATACTCTATCTGTACGTTATGGTTCTATTGAAGCTCAAAAGAGTTTAGTCACAAAGAGAATATAAACATACTCAAACTAATGGTAAATTGTCAAATTCTATAGATTCTAACTTACAATTTTATTTTACCTACAAGAAGTAAGACTTATTTAGTTAGATCCTTATTTCTCTCGTATTGCTCCTGGAAAGCAATGAAGAAATACGATATTACAATACTTCCTACATTCCTTTCTATTTTAATCAGTTTTGCTGACCGTATTGATGAAAAAATGCTCTCTTTCACGTAGTTTCATCCATCGTATCCAAGTTTGTTTTTGATTCATTGGATATTTTTGGAGGGCGAAAGTTCTGATGAATATAAACAACTCTTACTAGGGGAAAAACTCTGAAATATGAAAATGAAATTAGCAGTTCAGTTGTGTTCGCATAACTCAACAAAATATAGGGAACATTAGCTGATTTTAGAACGGTGTACTTTTTATTGTGGTACCTACATGTTTTTTGATTTGGTTCAATATCTTTGTAGGTGTTTGCGTAGTTTTGATTGAGCTAAGAATTTGGTGTCACTACATACTAAACTGAAACACCGATTCGGTTCTGCTTTTAAGCTGTAAAATTTTCAATTTTAGATGTTTTCAAAACCTTGCCTTGCACTAGGAATAATTTCTGTATCGTGGGGGTGTTCGCAATCATATGCACAAGACACGTTATTCTAACCAAACCAATGTCGCCAGAAGCTATTTTAGTTTACTCACTAGTTACTCTGTAATTGTGATGTATTTGGATAAGGGATGGAACTGATATAACAATTTGTTAAAAGTTCCTTAAATAAATAAATTTAAAAAAAAAAAGACACCCAGGAACCGGAACACCCATCTGCAGGCCATACAAATATATCGTGGGGGAATCGTACTCGCGACATGTAGCACAGCAGTCAATCGCTCATCAACCACTGCACCAACCGTGCCACTACGTGTGGATCTACATAGCTTTTTTTAAGTGGGAGACGTGTCAGACTTTTACTGACTAAAACCCACTCGTTTCTTCCTTCTTTGCCTTGAGTTCCAGGGCCCCGGGAATTCATTTTCACTTAACCCATGGCCCAGTAGGCTTCGAACCTGCTGGGCCCCTACGATTTGCTGACATCTCCTTGTGGCGCGCGTGGAACACTACGCGCCGTCGACGACTTGGGCTCCCGAATGGCTCTCCGACCGAACGGCGTGCTACCCATTGCTCGCCGTCCCGTGTCCGCAAGCTTGCGCCTACGGTGGCTGGAAATCGGGATCGGGATCCCGGTGGCTGGGGCATGAGGGCCGTTCCCTCGCGGATGCGGCCACCTCCTTTGCTAGAGGATCTACGTAGCTTGCACTGCTATCTACAGTCAAGCTGAAATTACTTCAGTATCGGTATTTTTTCAAGAATTTCCAAGTAGAAACTATTTTTGCCCTAAGTCTGACTAGTTCAGGATTGAAGTATTTATTTAGAAGACCTTGTGTGGTACGAGCCATAAGGCATACGATTCACAAGTAGTTCTACGTATGCATGGAATTCTATATATTACTCGTATCTTATTTGTCTCTGTGTTCTGTGAGCGTACCAGCGCTGCGTTATTTTTACTTTTTAGTTAAATATCTATAATAGATAGGAGCCTTTTTGGCCTCGCACAAGTCTTTTATTTTTATCTTATAACATTGTTTTCTATTATTTTAAGTTAAGTAGATTAAGTAGTTACTTTTTATTTTATTGTTGTTTGTCCTGTGCGAGTCTCAAATAAATGTTTTCTTTCTTCCTTTCTTTCATGGGTGAATTTACAAGCACAAGATACCCAGACCTAAAACAACTCTCTGTAGGCCATACATATATTTGTTCTGAGCGGGAATCGTACGCGCGACACGCAGCACAGCAGCGTACAATGCGTTCCAAATAAGAATAGGATCGACGCCATGTTGTGACGTCACGTCATACTGTCAAATCGCAAGAAATTGGGCAAAATTGAAGAACTTAGAGATGAGCAAAATTGAAGAACTGGATTCTGATTAAACTATTTTCGTTCACAGTTCGTAAATAAATTAAATTTTAAAAATTTCTTGTTTTGCTCACCATAATAATTCTTCGATTTGACAGTATGACGTGACGTCACTACCTGTCAATCGATCCTATTCTTATTTGGAACGCATTGTATAGTTCCTTGAACATCTGGCCGGATAGAACCCCGCTGACCTTTAAATCCTTAAACACTTAACCAGCATTTTTTTAGTGTAAACATATTTCTAAAGATCAAAGCCGTTTGAAAGGAGTAGGGGAAGCAAGCGAAAAAATATCATGTTGTTAATTTTTTTTTTTGGCTAAAAGTATTAGTCTTAAAAGTATAGAACAGCCCATAGTGTATCTTCAGTTGCCCTTTGTGAGAGTCACTATAACTCTTCCGAACATTTTCCAACCCTGGCAAGGAAGCAAGTAATATCCTGGCTTATTACTTTTACGTCAAAAATAATGAAGATATTTCTGTATAAAAAAAAACTTTTTACAAAAAAAAATACAACCGACTTCAATGTAAAAAAACACTGAAAAGTGCAAAATAACTTTAATTTCGGAAGTCGGTGTTAAATAACGAAGAGACAAAACTATTATAGAAACACCGACTTCCGAAATTAAAGTTATTTTGCACTTTTCAGTGTTTTTTTTACTTTGAAGTCGGTTGTATTTTTTTTGTAAAAAGTTTTTTATTTTACACTTTTTAGTTATGGTACCACCACTAAAAAGTACCCCTCAGCCAAACTTAAATACCTTATAGCCAGAGTGCATCTCATGACAATTCTAATAATCCCAAACACGGTTAGATTACATTAATTTATTACAGAGTTCCGGTGCCTAACTTCAGGCTTCATCATCAGATCAGTTCGATATATTCCCCCTCTACTTTCAGTCGGTCATCGACTACACGTATAAACAAAGCAATTTACTTGTTACGACGGTTCTGCTGTGATTCTATGAGGAGTTCTGTTCCATATCTTCGAAGTTCATGATCAGATCATAACAATATTTCTATGGGACCAACTCGGAAGCATAACCTTTCGATCAAAAAAAATTTTTTTTAAATCTGTCCACAATTGACCGAGAAATCGGTGAACATACATAAAAAAAAAAAATAAAAAACATACATTCAACCGAACATATAACCTCCTCCTTTTTGAACTCGGTTAAAAATGGCCAGCAAGAGTCATAAACTCTTGCTAGCTTACTAGCATTGACAAGCCTGTTGGTCTAGTTGTCAGTGGCCTGACTGCTGTGCCGGAGGTCGTGGGTTCGATTTTCACCCAGGACAAATGTTTGTGTGATGAGCACGATCATTTGTTCAGTGCCTGGGTGTTTACACGACTGCCCCAAAAAAGGAGTGTTATGTTTTCAGGGTTCATGTATGTATGTATGTGTTTCTTTATTCCACCATAACTTCTAAATGACTGAACTGATTTACATGTATGGGGTATCGTTAGAATCCTTACATCATCCCGAGTAACATAGGCTATTGAAAAAATATAGAAATGCAATGTGTTGGGTATGATAAATAAATGAACATCCATCCATTTTTTTATCTATAAATTGTATGTATTTAGAAATACATAAGTATGTTTATCAGTTGTCTAGTACTCATACCACAAGCTCTGCCTAGTTTGGGACTAGATGGCGTTGTGTGAAAGTTGTGGAATATTATATTATTGATGTGTTTTCCTAGCTTAAGAATCCAGCCTTGTCATCCGAGCACTATGAATCTGTGCCTCGTTGGCGCTTCGTACATGGCACGACTCATGTCTGGCATGGTCTAGCACAAAATATCCCTCAGTCGTTGTTTTATCAAAAGACATTTTAAGGTACAGTAAAACCTGGTTAAATAAGCACTTGGATATGGAGGAAAACTATACTACTGCTAATTACAATGAGGTACTAAGTTTACCACTGTAACTTTTGATTTACATTTTTAGGCTTTTATCTGTTTTGATAAAAGCCTAAAAATGTAATTCTATAGCCTCTACAGGATGCAACGGAAAGGAAGTCATAAACTGCTTCTACCCTTCTACCCATCGCAATGAATGTTTCTTTTTCGAAAATCATAGTTATCATACCTCCCATACTAATATTGATCTGAGGGGTTATTGGCTAACTTTTTCAATAACAGTTGACAACTAGCATTCGTTGCACACTAAACTTAGTTGTCAACTGACAATTTCATAAAATTGGTATTACGTATCACACAAGTGACTAACAAACTACGGTGGAAATGTGGTGAATTATAAAAATTTACGGTGCCTATTGTGACCACTCTAAAATTTTATCGACTATTATACAGCTTCAAAAGCTTACACAATCGCAATTTTAAAAGTATCGATACAATAACATCTGTCAAAACGTATTACGGTGGCTATCAAAGGCACCAGTGGCTAATGACGTCACTGAAATTGCTCACTGAAGATAGGCAATACGAAACTAGCTGTTTGACAGTTCAATGATGCACATTGTTAACAAGTAATCATCACTTGAACTGTCAACAGAGGTACGCAATAGCCCCGCAGATGATGAAAACTTTATTGTTGGAAATTTTCTATGACTTCCTTAACGAAACTTGTTCATTTCTATGGGTAGGAGCAGTTTCTAAAATATGACCACACCTTTCCTTTATACTTTGTATAATCAAGACATGAAATCATTGATGATCATTGTAGAGGTCGCAATACATTTTTTGACATTTGCTTCGTGGGGTCCTTTGAAAATGAGACAACCTCATTTGAAACTTGGCTATTTAGAAAACTGGATATATGCCATTATAAGGGTAAAAAAAATCCTAGGTCACCGTTAACCAGGTTATACTGTATTTGGATTATAGCATGATGGTGTAGGGTAGTTGAAAGGTTCGAAATGAAACAACATATCAATCAAATTTCGTGTATTCATGAAACAGAGCACAATATTTACAATATCTTCAAAACTATAATGTATGACCATCATACTATAACCATTTTAAAACTATGACTGAACTTTCACAAAACTCTCATAAATGCTCTCACATCAATAAATATCTATACATAACCTATTTACATTCATTACCTATCATATAATAACGTTAATAATGGAACTATTTTGAAGGCGAATATAAGTATACTTTATTTTATATCAAATAAGTACTTTTAATTATATCAAACAATATTTCTTACGGAAATTTTGAATCGGAGTTAGCCTAGTTCAATTTCAATTCCTTACCCAATAATTATGACCTATTTTGAGCCCCCCCTAAGATATAACAGGTTTAAAGGAAAAAAGACTTTCACTGCAAAGCAATAAGGTGCTTAATAAATTCGTCCTTAAAATATCGTGTCCCAACTTACACCTACAATTTTTTTTTTGTAGTAGTATTTTGGGACCACAAGGAAAAAGGCATTAAAGTACAGTTACCAAAAAAATGTATTTATTTTATTTGTTGTCCGCAAACACTACTTAAAAAAAATATATATATTTTTATAGGTGGAAGTTGGGACCGCAGTCCCGGCCCAAAGATCTCCACAACCTAAAATTTCCCGTGGAGAATTTAAGAAATGACAGACGAAATCATTCCCTTAAAATTATACATACAATGCGATTCAAATAACAATCGGAACATCAATGACCTCTATCTGTCAAATGTTACTTGAAAAGTACGGTTTGAAAGAAAACTTATTTGCGTATCATTAACGGTTTTTTTTTTTGACTTTGTTTACAGAGTTTTAGTCAATTCGAAGTGAAGAAAAAACATTATTGTTTAATCTAAATTAGCTAGGTAAATGTATTAAGTTAAATTAGTGCAAAAAAGAAACTGTTTTCTTTCTTATATTCATTGTTGGCAACAATTCACTTTCTTTTTCCATTCTCTGATGCAGAGATGAGCGGAAGTCAAGAACTACATTCTTAACACAGAGGTGACGTAAAGCGTGGACAACGTGGGCCACCGCCTACGGCCTCGCGGTCCGGGGGGCCTCGCTCAAACTTGAAAATTCATTACTTATAAGCCTAGTTTCTATTCACTCTCTGACAGCCTGGGTATTCTTGGTTCTTAATCATTTTTGCGTAAGACAACAAAGTTACTGTTATTACTTAGCGTAGGTAATTAAAAATAAGTTAACCTCTCCACTATTACAAGTTAAAATCAGTTTTCGCCACTAAAAGGCTTCGCAGAATGTAACTTGCCCGCATCAAATTTAGTTCTCTTTCTTATTTCCACTGTCTAAATAATTTGTTTTTCGTTCATTTTTGTAAATTAATTTAATTTAAAAAATATCTTGTTTTGCTCACCCTACCAAACCGATTCGATTTGACAGCTATGACATCACAACATGGCGCTAAGTCGTCCTATCCTATTCTTATTTGAATCGCATAGTAATAGACAATAGTAATGTTTTATAAAGCGTAGCATAATCACTAACATAAATAAAAAACATAAAATCACTATCAAAATCACTTTTCATGCATCCTTATACAAGTCAGGGTTCAGTTCCCTTTGCCGCTGAAGCGTCCTTTCATACCCTAAAGGTTTATCCATTTCTCTACCAGGCCTATCATCTAGCTCCCGTACATATTCATAGGCCCCATAACGATCATGGGGGTCATTCAGTATCGCAAAAGTACAAAAAATAATAGCCATAAAGAACCCAGTGACAAAGTACATTTTGTTATTCTGATAACTGTCGCTTAAGCTCTCTATAAACGTCCACGCTTTCGTTCTATGTCTATTGTCATCGTCCTTATCACGGTTCGCATGATGTATCTTATCAGACCCCTTAGTTTCCGATTTACGGTCCGTATCACTGCTAGCTTTTGCTTTTTCTGTAAAATAAACGTTTTTTTCTATACATTTGCTATTTTGACGAGACCAGTTATCGAAATGCTTGATGAGATACTAAAAAGGCTATAAACACTCATACTCCCGTTTTCTGAATTAAGTTGAAAAAAAAACCTGTCAAACTTTGTTATTAACCCTTTATCCGCCCAAGTCGGATGTAACCGACACAGGGTCGCACATCCACGACCACATACTCCGTCTCGTCAGCTCTTCTGTCACCTATGGCGATTGCAGAGGTAAACGAGAAGGCGCATGGAAGGCGAAAATACTCGTCGGACCAATCCAGCGCGGGCGGTTAAAGCGTTAAAATCAAATGTAAGATTTTTTTCAGCTATATCAATGATGAATAAAACCAAATATTCAATGCTAAATGATGTGAATGTCCAGCTTAGAAGAGCTTCGACACAAGTGAAAGATGCTCAAGTTTAGCGTCTTCACAGAACGTTCAGAAAGTCGCAGCCGCGCCAACGCCAAACATTCTGCGAAGTTGCTAATTTTGAGACAACTTGCGATATTAAGCTAAAAGCTACGGGCCCGTTTGTAAGTACAATGTGTTTCGAATAAGAATAGGAACGTCAATGATCTCTATCTGTCAAATGTTACATAAAAAGTACGGTTTGCAAAAAAAAAGACTTATATGCGTATTAATAAGTTAAATTAGTTTTTTAAGTTAGTTTAATAAGTTTTTTACTTTGTATAACCGAGTCTTAGTTAAATATAAGTGAAGTAAAAACGTTATTGTTTAATCGAAATTAGATAAATATATTATTTAAGTCATAATTAATTGAAAAAAAAAACTGCTTTCTTTCTTATTTATATTGTTGGCAATAATTCGCCTTCTTCCATTTGCCATCACTCAGACATTTCACACAGTGATGCAGAGATGAGCAGAATTGAGGAACTAGATTCTAATTAAACTTTTTTCATTCATGATTTGTGAATAAATTTAATTTAAAAAATATATTGTTTCGCTCACCTGATTCGATTAGACAGTTATGACGTCACAAGATGGCGCTAATTCGATCCTATTCTTATTTGAATCGCATAGTATAGCGCAATACATAAATACTTTAAGTTACAGACATGTACATAACTCAGAATTAGGTGGATTTTGAGATAATAATGTGACTTAGTTCAATTAAGTGAGTAAGACTTTAAAGTGGGTAAAATTAAAGGGGTCGTGGGGCTATTTGGACCGGGGACCGCGGTCCCAACTTCCACCAATAAAAAAAAAATTTTTTTGAGTAGTATTTTGGGACCACAAGGAAAAAGGCATTATAGTACAGCTAGTAAAAAAAAAACTGTATTTATTTTATTTGTCGTCCCAGAATACTACTCAAAAAAATTATTATTATTATAGGTGGAAGTTGGAGCCGCGGTCCCGGTCCAAAGAGCCCCACGAAGCCTATGAGTTACAAACATGTACAGTTACAATTAGACGGATTTTGAAACAATTATTTGACTAACTTCAATAAAGTGGCCAGAACATGGCTGCCCTCGCTAGCTTGCACCTTAAAGAGGGTAAAATTAAAGCTTGACTCATCCTCCACTCCGAATCGAAAACATTCTAAATTCAGAAAACGGTCCTTAAATAGCCAATATTTTCCTATCCTACAGTCAAACCTCTCTTAAAATTATCTATTTTAGTCTTCAGCATTACAGGATTCCTGTGAGTTTGGTGTGCTTAACTAGGAAATAAGCTGGTGATCTACGTAAGTTGCTGTCATTTCTTACCATCTCTGTCGAGGGAGACGCCGTGAATCTGTCCAGGTGTGTCCTCTTCTAGTTCGGCGTATGCATACATCAGTGCTTTTTGCTTGTCCGTCAACGATTTTGGTAACTGTGGGGAAAATATTGTGATTTAGACAAGGCAGGATTTATTGGTCATGAGGCATTTGTGGACGAGTTTCCAACCATCTTGATCAGTTTGTTTTAGGAAAATTTTTGAACAGGGTATTATAATTGTGTGTTGTGTTGCAGTGTATATAATTTTATGATATATAAAGAAAGAAAGAAAAACGTTTATTCGTACCTCACACATAAAACACAACACAACACGTGGTGATTATGTAACTGAAATGAGTCTTTGGTACTCGAAATAAATAGATAATAATAATATTGTAGCCAATAAGCCTGATATAGTGGTGGTGAACCGAAGCGAGAGGCGTGCAATGATTGTTGACATATCCGTTCCGCATGACGAGAACCTCGTGAAAGCCGAGAAAGATAAACAAATCAAGTATATTGACTTGGCGGTGGGCTACTATTTTTATATTTTTAAATGTTTTTATTTTTTATTGGAATATTTAAAAATATAATTTATAAGATGTTGTTAAATGAATAAACGGAATAATATGATTTTTGCTGGTCTGAGAATGATTATTTTAAACTCATATTTATAGACTTATTTCTTTTTTAAACTTTATTATATTTAATCTTCATGTAACACAAATTACAAAGCCGGACTTCATGCTTACTTTCTGATGACAGAGCATATAAAATTCAGATTCTTATAACGGAAGTTTTCAAAAACTTGAAGAATCCTCAAATTCAAACACATTGCACACTGGCAGACCTTCAGATGATTTAGGGCACATAAAAATATTTTTTTAAACCTGTTTTTTTTTAACTCCTAAAATTTTGTGTTTTTTGGCAGTCAAAAGTTTTTTTTTTGTTAACATATTAATTGACATACTATAAAAGAGTAATATACTGACCTGTATTTTGATATGCACATAGTGATCTCCATAACCATGCTGACTGACTCTCTTCATTCCCTTCCGAGACAGTCGAATGATGCTATGTGACGACGTACAAGGCAATATCTGCAACAAATGTATTACTTTAAGATGTTCCATTTTGCCGACTAAAAATCAGCTCTAATCCAATTAAATAAAGTGCTTGCTCGACACCTGTAGGATTGTACGAAAAAGTCACTACATCCCTAAGACAACAAGGGCAACTGAAGGAACACGGGTGGGTTTAGTCAGTCAAAGTCTGAGAATATTGCTCCACCCCGAGCGTGAGGAGTTATGAGGTTTTTGTACCCCATATTTTCATGATGTGGTGCTACTTTATATTGCCAGTAATATTCTTTTTTTATTGTGGATAGGCTCGCTTTTGACCACTGTCTCACCTGATGATAAGCGATGATGTAGCCGATGATGGAGCATGCTCGCCTGGAAGTAACCTATGCACTCTTGACTTGAAAGACCCCTAGTTTGTAGCTATCAGGAACAGGGAGTTCCACTCATTAGCCGTACAAACAATAAATGAAAATCTTTCAATTAGCAATGCAGTAGATGTGTAAAGCAGTCAAAGCACTGACCTGCAATGTATGATCTTCATATAACCCTTGTATTCTGACAGTACCACCCAACAACGCTTGTGACACGGAAATCTGAAAACACAAGATTCAATTAATAATTTGACCACATTTAGTTCCAACTTGTAGAGTAAGAAACATATAGGAAAAACCATTAACCACATCGATGAACTAGAGGATTTACTTTAAAAAAAATATCATGTTGCTCTTAGATTATGTCACCCTCGTCACTTTGACAATTTTCAACAAAGAGCACAGAAAAAACGCACAATACCATTTACTACTCTATGTAACTAAACTTTTTACTGTTTAATAAAATTGCACCATTCATACCTTTTACACTCGAATATCGCTCAAACAAAACTGCTTTACATTTAAAATGCCATTACTAAATGTGCTAAATGTATTAGTATATTTTCAAAATATTTTACTTACAGTACAATCAGTATGCACATCAGGACCGTCTCTCTTGAAGTAAGAGGACTTCTCCACCTTGAAGGTGACAAATATCTCGTTGTTGGCACCCACAGCCATGCGGACCGTCTGTCCATCTTCTACGCCCGCTGGCACTGGCACTATCACCTTTTTACGTTGCACCTGTTAACAAATTAGTTTTAAGATTACTATAGCTAGGCTCTACTGTTTCACTTTTGGGCAGCGTCACTTCTTTGCGTTATTGTTTTTGCTAGCCTATTCTGTCCATCTCCTGCGCAAAGGCCTCCCACCACAATTTCCATTTTTTGTGACCCATGTTGATATTATGAGCAAAAAATAAAAAGTCACTATTTGAATTAGAAATGCCAAACTTAAGGGGCACATTGCTCGCAGAACAGATGGTCGATGGAGACGAACGGTTCTGGAGTGGCGACCGTGTACCGGAAGACGCAGCGTTAGATAACCTCCCACAAAGTGGACCGAAGGCCTCGTGAGGGTCGCGGGAATTCGATGGATGCGAGACGCACAACCGGTCATTATGGTGACAATTGGGTGAGACCTATGTCCAAGAGTGGGCGTCTTGTGTGTCAGACTTAGTTTAGGGTTTTGTTTACATGATTACACTCATTCGTAATAATTTTCGCCAATGGCAAGAGTATGCACTGACAAGCTTATATCTACTCACTACAGTGTTTTTTGATCATTTTAGTTTCATAGTCAGATACATACCGACTGTCCTTTGCCCTCACATTCAACGCAGGGGAACTTAATAAGCATTCGAGTGCCATGACAGTGTCGGCAGGTAGAACGCATCACAAATGGACCTGAGAGAAGAAAAAGTAAGTTTATGAAAATAGTATTGCTTTGTTTCTGTTGGTATTGAATTGAATTAAACTTGATACTTTTTTTGATGAAGTATATACTGTAGCAAAGCCGAAACAAAATTTTTTTTACCAATCATACCTCGAGAGAAAGTCTCCATGCCTGTTCCATTGCAGTAAGTACACTTAATGGACTTGGTACCAGGTTCACAACGGGAGCCTGCGCACTTGGGACATGTGTCTATCACATTCACGTTTATCTCTTTGTTCACACCGCGTGCTGCTTCCGTGAATTTAAGATTGACTACAACCTGTAAAATGACAACAAAGTGAATCAAATTATTATTCACCAAAAAAGTTTATATGGACAGTTTTTATGTCTATATATATGCAACTAGCTTTTGCGCACAACTTCATTCCTGTGAACGTCAGTTAAGTATAGAGAATGTGAAGTTGAAGCCAGATAAAAAGTAGACTATGTCCTTCCTTGGGGTTCAAGCTTACTCTGTACCAAATTTCATCAAAATCAGTTCATTAGTTGAACCATAAAAGCATAACATGCAGACTTACTTTCACATTCGTAATATTAGTATTATGGATAATATAATGAAAGTCTACATGGACAATAATAAAGTACATGGTTGTTTATCATGAAACAACCATGTAGCACCCACTCCTATTAAGATTGGAGACTCTATACTCAAAGTTGTGGACGATTACTTTACCTCTTGAGCTGCACCAAACCCAAACTTAGACTCAGCAAAGTCACTGAAAGCATCACTCTTGAAGCCAGCGTCTCCAAATATCTTCCGGAACAGTTCTTCAGGGTCTATGGTGGACTTGTACTGCCATTGATGAGTGAAACCATCTGTTCCAGAGGGCCCACCTCCCATGCCCATGTCCTCAGCAGTAGTGCCATATGTATCATACTGTTTACGTTTGTTCTCATCAGAGAGGATCTGAAAAAGATGAAAAGCAACTATTATATAATAAAATATTATATATATTTAAGATTTGTTAGACCCCAAGAGGTGAGATGAATCACCCAGAATTCATAGGAGCCTCATATATGGTGACAAAGATTAACAGCATTAATGAAAATCAAATTATTTCCGGCTAAACTGTACTCTACAGGAAAGTGAGATTTAAGCTCATAATTTTTTGATGAGTAGTTTTATGTCTTTTTTTTAAGCCACCCAAATGTAGGAGTCACTGTCAACCGGTTCTCTAGTGACTAGGTGCATAGGGGTGGAGGTGAATCTTTTTCCCACTGTAATCCCCTTCATGTAAAATCCTGCAGACAGAAATAGGAGGGTTCCATCGACCCTACCCAAGCTTTTTTTGGATCAGTTCTTCATATTATCAACTTCTTACTACAATTAATTTTTAACAAGTTTAAATATTTTTAAATGGTAGAGTAAACCACCCCCTCGCCTCGCTCCAAAATAAAAATATTATTTTTTGTTTTTAAGTAGCTGATGATGAGTCTGCATTTGCTACGTTGGGGCAGGCAAAAACTCCTAAACAAGCCCCGAAATGCATATAATGTACGATTTTTGATTCCTAACCTAAAAATTTCAATCTTGAATATCTCCATAAGTATGTTTCCTAAATTCGGGAGGAGGTTCGGGGGAAAAGGAGACACCCCCCCCCCTCCCCACCCCACCCCGTAAGACCAGAACATTCAATGTTCTATATAGTATAGTTTTACCCTATTTCTTTTCAGTAGGTCAGCTGTTTTGTGTTACCTTTGTTGACATTGTATTCAACCACTAAGAATAAAGAACATTTTTAATCGAACGAACTATCATACCTCATAGGCTTCTGACACCTCTTGGAACTTCTTAGAAGCTTCTGGATCGGACTTGTTTGCATCAGGGTGGTATTTTTTAGCCAGTTGGTAGTAAGCTTTCTTAATATCTTTGGCAGAAGCGTTCTTAGCGATACCGAGGACCTTGTAGTAGTCGGCTCGAGCACTCAGAATATTCGAAGTGTGTATAAATCGATGTCTAGCACCGAAATTATCTGAGACAAGAAATAAGTACAAAAGTTAGGTTATGTTTCATGAAATGTCAAAGGACATTTGTAATTGATAACACAAAGACTACATATTATGCGGAAGACCTAACTAGCAATAAATTTTACTCGCAATGATACATCCATCATGAAATAAATCAAAACCGGTGATGTAATGAAAGCATGTAAAACTTACAATTTTTACGAGCCAAAGAAGCGACAGATATGGCCTGACCCCCTAGAAAATTATCACAACTATTACACCCATGCACATAACGATATGGAGTTTTTACAATGCTATTATTGAAAACTGTACTAATAGTTTTTGGGTTTAAAAATCCTAAAACACTCCGCTTTGGAGCCATCTTGAAAAATTTAATGACTGACAGGACAGACAGAATTGACAGATGAAGAATTTTGAGATATGACATTGACTCTAAGACAATGTTTCCATAAAAAAAATCTCGTACGAATTAAGTTATCCGAGTTCGCAATCACAGAGTACTGTAACTTTGTTCGCAATAATCGACAACTTTGGAATGAAAAATTACTTTCACAAGTCTGTGTTTTTAGTTTTGTTTAACTTTTTTGTAACCTTGTGACCGATTCTTCACTTATTATTTATATCAAATATCCTCCATATGTATTGCTGGGGCTGCATTTGCATGTATCTTCGTGTCACGAACCTTCGCGCTTTGCCACCAACAATGCAGTATGTATCTCTACCTACATCAATGAGTTTTAACGTAAGTACTAACGTACTACGAACATCTTACTCCGTGGTCGGACTTGCATCGAAAGAGTATAGTATAGGGGAACTTCCATCTTTCTGATCTTTCATTTCGACTCGCGCATACGGATCAACGGGATTTGTTTCCAAAATAATATAAGTAATTATAATATTCACATATTAATATACCTACACAGTCATTGTTTTACTCACACCCATGACAAAGCAAGATTTCGACACACTAAATGGAAAAACGACTTGTGAATGACTTGAATACTACCTTTTTTTTATACGAAAAATCATCAAAAACCTTTTCATACTCTGGTTGTAACGAGAGTTGGTTATAAGAGAGAACATGTACTTTAAATCAAAAATTATGTTTGTAAAGTTATACAAATTGATTGTTGTAAACACAACAACTACTCAAGTCTACCTATCAGCCACATAAAAGTTTTTCATTAGCTGAACTCTAATGATTTCGACGTGAATTGGAACTAGAACAGAAATAGAAATAACGTAAAATATTTTCGAATCTGTTCTCCAGAAAAACTAGTGAAAGTCAAATAATTAAGGAATAGTGAAATTGTATTTTATAATTAGATGCCAAAAAAATGTACCTATTTTCAAAACAGTTTACACCGACTCACATAAAAAAAAATGTTACCAAACGAAAACGTAAAACTAACAGTTATTATAAAATTACAAATCAATCGTAAGATCGTAAAGCAAAATAAACAACTGACAAAATTTAGGATTATAGGGCACCGAGCACCGATGTACTTACTAATTTTTCTTGATCATGTATGTCTTAAAAAGTTTCTAGTTAAATAATTCGACATTATAATAAAACTACCATTTAGAAAAAAGACAAATTCGTTACTTTGACAACACTATTTTCCTGGGCAACGGTAGGCAAGATGATTTATAAACAAAAAATGAGCTTACAAAATGCCAATTATTGTATTGAATTTTGAGATAAAAGTTAAAACTTTTACAACTAAACTGTAGTGCGCTGTAGTTAAAGTTAAATTCAAAGTAAATAACAGAATACAACCATGGCTTCAATGCGGGATCAAAAAATCGAACAACAAGTAAGTGGGTTTTTTAAATTAATTTTGTAAAATTCCCACATTTAAATATTTATATACTCTATGAGGTGGTTTTATGAGTATTTGTTGAGTCCTCTGCATGATATACCTTGTCAATTAATTTTACATGTAATTTTAGCGCCAACTGATGGAACAGAAAATGAAACAGAAACGCCAGAATTCTGGTATGGTTCAAGCAAACGATCTAAGGGTAGGGTCTGCAAAACGTCCAATATCTGGCAGCCGTTCCCGCGAGCTACATGGTAAGTGTTTTTCCACATCATATTATCCATATTAACCAAAATTTCTCAATGTTTAGTTGACTCATGCATGGTTTTTTGATGTATATTTTCGTTATGCGCATTTTTTTTTTCCTTTCATAACAGGCTATGATGGTCCGATGCAATTTCTTATGTCGCCAGTCAATCCGGACCAAGTAATACCCCTCCAAACAAATAGGATATCAACATATGATGGTAAGTAGGAATGCTACGCTTACTTTTCTTACAAAACATTATACTTACGCTTTTCTGTGTACATTATTTTACATTAGATTAGCATGACTTGTTGACTGTATTTTCTGTACTCATTATACAAATTTCTTTAACCATACATTTATATGTTATTTCTACAAATTGGGTGGCCAGTGTTATCAGGTACATGTATTAATTTACGAACATTAATCAGCCAGTCAATGAAAGATTGAAGTCTTATTACTACTACACTGATTGCTTTTAAAAAAAGTGGTAAAAATGATACCTAATTAAATAGGTATTGTAATTTGTATGAATGACATTTGAATTTTCTATCAACATAACAATGTTGATAGAAAATTCAACAGTCAGTACAGTCTACAGTTTGTTGGAAACATTAAATACTGTTGTATTTAATGTTTCCAACAAACTGTAGACACTATCTTTAAAAAAACATACAAAAACAGTACAAATATTTTTTGCGAATGTAAATTCAAGGATCTACATCATTGTGTAGTACACCCGCAACCTTGTTCTATTGATATGATGAATCATATTGGGAATGAATAACTTTGTTATTGGAGCACAGAAAAACATATTATTCATTCATGACTTGCTAACTACCTAGGTGGGTTTACTATGAAATACTATTACTCCATTGTATTGAGTATGTACTCAGTATTTCCTTATAAAAAAAAATATACTATAGGTAAGTAGATTCTTCTTAATATCTGCCTCTATTTTTTATTACTCTTGTGATTTAATAGATTTGACTGTGTGTATATAAATTGTTCAAAATTAAATTAATGCTTTTATAGTAAATATGAAAGGATATTTTTTACTTTAAAACCAGAAATAATATAATAGCTCAAAATAATCTTGTCATTCATTTATTTAACAACTAATGTACACACACAATGATAAAAAGATGAGAAGAAGGAAACATAATATTAGAGGTACAATGGTGATGTTTTTTTCTAAATAAATCTTTTCTAGCATACTTGTGAAAGATAGAGAGAGAGTGCTTCGTTGAAAATAATAACAGGCCAAGTGTGAGTCAGACTCGCATATGAAGGGTTCCGTACCATTGTGTATAAAAATGGCAAAAAAATTATGTCTGTTGTATGGGAGCCCCCCTTAAATATTTATTTTATTCTGTTTTTAGTATTTGTTGCAGCAACAGAAATACACCATTTGTGAAATTTTCAAGTGTCTAATTATCACGGTTTATGAGATTGCAGTGTCTTAGTAATTGGGTCCCGTTTTACCCTTTGAGTATGGAATCCTAAAAATAAAAAATAAAGTGCATTAAGATTTTTTTATATTTGCTACATCAAATAACTCCTCCGCTCTGGCTGGAGCGAAAAGAGTCAGACTTTTACTGATTAAAAACCACTTGTATATTTCAGTTGCCTTTTGTGGTCCAGGGCTGTGTGTGTTAATAGAATAGAATAGAATAGAATAGAATATATTTTTATTGTAAAACATGAGTATACATCATAATAATAATATGTGCAAGGTCTTAAATTAACAGCAAGATCTGCATGTTTTGCCATTTATGGCGTACAAAAACAACATATTTGGTTTAGAATAAACCACAAAAGATTTGAGTCTAGACAACAAACAATAAAAATTTTCATCGTAATACTTAATTAAAAAAGAGGGGAAAAACACACAAAAATACAGATTAGGTTTTGCAGATTTAAGGCTCAAATTGTGAAAATGTCGTAATTACAGAAATATATTTAATTAATTGCGTTCATTTAAGAATTCCGATATGGTATAATAGCATTTATTTACGAGATATTTTTTTAAATGTATTTTGAATAGAGCAGTAGGCATTTGTCTAATAGGTTTTGGGATTTTATTATAGATCATTGGTGCTAAACAAAAAATACTTTTGCGCATCAATGCCGTGGTTGACCTTGGTACGCATAATTTATTATTATCCCGTCGATTACGAATAGATACGTCTGATAGTTTCTTGAATAGGTTGGGATTGGTTTGTACAAAATTAGCTATTTCATAAATAAATAAGGACGGCAGACTTAAAATATTATACTTTATAAAATACTGTTTGCAACTATCAGTTATTTTCAAACCAAACATAGCCCTAATACATCTTTTTTGTGACTTAAAAATAATTTCTCTATTAGTAGAGTTTCCCCAAAATAAAACTCCAAACCTCAATATCGAGCCGACTATACCATGGTAGGCTGTTATAAGCGCATTGGTACTTATAATAGGTTTTAGTTTATAGAGAGCATAGGCAGAAGAACATATTTTTTTATTTAATTCTTCTGTATGTGCTTTCCAGTTCAGACGATTGTCAATGGTTAGACCTAAGAACTTAGCTGTATCTACCTTTTTAATTACAGTTGATTTGTGTTGAACATTAACATTTGGTGCTTCTAAACGACTGAAGAACATAATTTTTGTTTTCTCAAGATTGATCTTTAAATTATTGTTATCTAGCCAGTTAATTATTGAACTGATTGTATTATTAATTTCCTGTTCATATGTATCTTTATTTATACAATTAAGCTGTTGATCCCCGCACGAACGCCGGCGGTCGTGCGCTATTGTCTTACTATTGTGTCTCTAATTACGCTACTCAAGAAGTTAATAGTGACTGTACTGTCATCGGCAAAAAGTGACACTGGATAATTAGTTACTAATGGCAAGTCATTTATATAGATTATGAATAATAAAGGACCCAATACGCTCCCTTGTGGGACTCCATATTTAACTATACGTTTTTTTGAAGAATAAGTTTCTTCTTTTTTGGTATTAATGTTGACTTTAGATATTTCTGTATATTGTTTACGATCCTTCAGATATGATTCTATAAGATTTAAAATATTGCCTCTAATGCCATAAGCTTCCAGTTTACGAAGGAGAATGTTATGATTAACATAATCGAAAGCCTGGGTCATATCACAGTAAATGGTACATACCGGCGTCCTCTTATCCACATTGCCCATGACATTATTTATAAAATCAAAAACAGCCATGTTTATTGTTTTATTTTTGCGGAAACCTTTCTGCTTTTCTGAAAGAATATTGAATTTTTCCAAATAGTTATAAATTTGATTATATATGTACTTCTCAAAAATTTTTGAAATTATAGGAATAAGTGCAATAGGTCTGTAACAGTTCATACTCCGCTTGTTGTCTTTTTTGAAGATGGGTTTAATGATCGAAGTTTTTTAACTCTTGTGAACAATCTCACAGCCCTAATTAGAATATCATTGGCCCTAACTGTAATTATATGATGAATGGACTGTTATGTGAGTCACAGTGTGACTCATTCTTCAAAAGCTAGTCAAAATAAATCCATTACATTAAAAAAATATTATACCTACTAGATATACTATACTTATAGAAACCACATTCCAATTTGATGAAATTTATATAACAGCGGTAAACTTGAACACTTAAAATAATTATGTTGTTTCAGAGTAATAAAACTGAGTAATTTATGATGATGGTGTAGTTCTATCACTGTTAAAAGATTCAATATTTGATTTTGGTAACTACTAATGGATTTATTTAAAACATTACTTGATTGGTTGTTACTAGTAAAGCTGATCAATTGTTAGCTTTGTACTTAATGATCACTTTATTATCCTGAAAAAAATATTACTATGATGAAAAAAAAAATCAATATAAAAAGTAACTCCTCCTTTTTAGGGTTCCGTAGCCAAATGGCAAAAAACGGAACCCTTATGGATTCGTCATGTCTGTCTGTCTGTCCGTCCGTCCGTATGTCACAGCCACTTTTTTCCGAAACTAAGAACTATACACTGTTGAAACTTGGTAAGTAGGTAGTTGTATTCTGTGAACCGCATTAAGATTTTCACAAAAAAATAGAAAAAAAATCAATAAATTTTGGGGGTTCCCCATACTTAGAACTGAAACTCAAAAATTTTTTTTTCATCAAACCCATACGTGTGGGGTATCTATGGATAGGTCTTCAAAAATGATATTGAGGTTTCTAATATAATTTTTTTTCTAAACTGATTAGTTTGCGCGAGAGACACTTCCAAAGTGGTAAAATGTGTGTCCTCCCCCTGTAACTTCTAAAATAAGAGAATGATAAAACTAAAAAAAAAAATATGATGTACATTACCATACAAACTTTCACCGAAAATTGGTTTAAACGAGATCTAGTAAGTGGTTTTTTTTAATACGTCATAAATCGTAAACCGCAATTTACCTTTCAAGTTTGTACGGAACCCTCAGTGCTCGAGTTCGACTCGCACTTGCCCAGTTTTTTTTAAAGTCGGTTAATAAAAATTGAAGTTATTTAGCGAAATTATATTCTAAATTACAGTGGAGATCATCTATTATATCGGTCTCATCAGATGCTACTGAATTGGTATTCACTGATGACCGTCCGAAACACGAAGCCGAAACCAAATGTTCGGCTCCTCTTCAAGTTTCGGCCGTAACCAAAACCGATACCTAAACCACATAAACTAACTTGGTACCAGAAAAAATATCAAAAAATAATATTTCGATAAAGTTGTTCTTGACGGAAATTCTGATATCCTGAAATACAGACCTTGACCTAGTTTAAGCACCGTCTCCCACAATATTAAGTAATATAATCGTTGTGGCGAGAAAATAAATAAATTGTTATTATTGTTCCTAACCATATTTCGATATATTTATGCGTAATCAAATAAAGCGACAAACGACTCGGACAGTTTTTATTTAATAACAAAGACGCTAGTTTCTGAATATTCAGCCGCTTTTTGGCCGAAACCGAACCTTCGGTCTGTCTTTCATATTCACTGTACGAACATGTCTACCGGGATTTCGCAATAGGCAATAAGTTTTTTGTATGTTACTCAATGGATTTTTTGTGTCCAATAATAATAATATTATTATTATAATAGTACATAGAGAATGCTTTCGAAGCGTAGTCATTACGACATACAATGCGTTCCAAATAAGAATAGGATCGATTGCCATATTGTGACGTGACGTCATACTGTCAAATCGAAGAAATATTTACGAACTCTGAACGAAAAAAGTTTAATCAGAATCCAGTTCTTCTATTTTGCTCATCTCCTAGTTCTTTAATTTTGCCCATCTCCTTTCCATTTCTTGCAATTTGACAGTATTACGTGACGTCACAAAATGGCAATCAATCCTATTCTTATTTGGAACGCATTGTACAGCACAATTTTACTGTCGTGTATCAACTCAACGCTAGGTCGCTGATGTCGAAAATACGTAATTTAATCATCAGTCTGATACGGCTTTCATAAAAACACCTGCAACAATTTTTTTACAAAATTATTCGAGTGGAGATTAAATAATGGTACTACAACCACAAGGGTAGATAACACCACTTATTACTAAACCCAATCAATAGATACACGTAAACACTTGAGATTCAATACTTCTTCAGATTAACTCGCACTTAGTTAATATGTCAAGGTTGATAATTATATTAAAGGTATTACAAACAAAAAAATCGTCCATACTTTACATTTATTATTCATCGTCCATAAGTCAAATGATATTTTCGAAACTTGGGTGGTGGAGCAAGCTCAATGACCTCAGTAGAGCTTCTGAAAGAGTGGGTCTTAAAATAAACATGGACAAGACCAAAGTCAGTGATAAACAATCATGTAGCACCCACTCCTATCAAGATCGGAGACTACACTCGAAGTTGTAGACAATTACGTCTACCTCGGACAGACAGTCTGGGTTGATCTAATTTCGAGAAAGAGGTCAACCGTCGAATCCTACACGGCTGGGCAGCGTTCGGGAAGCTGCGCAGTATCTTCTCGTCCAACATATCACAGTGTCTCAAGACGAAAGTCTTATGACCAGTGTGTGTTGCCAGTGACGGACGACATATAGCTCCGAAACGTGGTCGCTCACAATGGGCCTCATCAGAAGGCTTAAAGTCACCCAAAGAGCAATGGAAAGGCCTATGCTCGGAGTTTCCTTGCGTAATCAAATCAGAAATGAAGAAGAAATGAAGAAATAAGAAGATAAGAAATGAAGGAGAACCAAGGTTGCCGATATAACACGAAGAATCGCCAAACTTAAGTGACAGTGGGCAGGGCACATTGCTCGCAGAACAGATGGCCGTTGGGGCTGAAAAGTTCTGGAGTGGCGACCGCGTACCGGAAGACGCAGCGTTGGAAGGCCTCCTATAAGGTGGACTGATGACCTGGTAAAGGTTGCGGGAATCCGATGGATGAGAGAAATACACGTGATTTTTGGAGTAGGTCCTACCACCTACTCCAAAAATCACGTGTTTAGTCGGTTAGTCTAAATCACAACGTATCACCAGGCAGTGGCGTGCCTAGGGTTTCAAAATAAGGCAAGCCCAATAAAATTTTAACCGATTTCAAAAAAAGAAAGTTCAGTTTTCGACTGAGTATGTAGGTACCTACGTATGTATCATCGCAATTTTCTCATAAACTACTGATTAGGTACAATAAATTAAAAGCCCAAAAAACAGTCATGAATTTCATTTTTATAATTATATCTGAGAATCAAGCACAGTTGTTTTCTATGACTAACATCGGGGGTTTCGTCAATAATAATTGAAACAAATTTTGTTTGCCTAACTTCGTAATCGATGCAAGTTTGCATCACATCGGCTACGGAATGAATAATATCGTTTTGAATTTTGTTAGATAAATAACTCGGCCCCGGTTTGTCACTTTCCTGATGCTGCTTATGCTTTTCTAAAACGACAACGTATTTTGAAATTAACGAGACCAGTTCTAAAAAATTGCCTTTATTTTTGAATATTTAATTTCGTTATTTTAAAAAGTCGCTAGTTTTTATTGTTGCTAAATCTTAAAAAAAGTCTCCAAACTCGTTAAAAATCTCCAAGATCTCACAACGTCGCTAAAACGGCAACACTGCAGAGTTGGCAAGGTGACAAGGTCACGCATACGCGAGCAACCGGAGCAACTTCATACGAATGCCCGGCTTAAATCTTCCATACTGATCGATTTGTAGACGCATAAGGTCCTAACTCGTTATACGGCACATCGCTATAAGTGCGAAAGTGACAGAGATAGTATTTGAAAGCCCGGTAAAAGCCGGTACGTGTAAGCGAGATAGATATAGCTCTCGCGTAGATGCTGCTAATGCGAAACTCTGCACGCGCTGTGGTGTAGTAGTGTGGCATAGGTAGATACTTTGTGTTATTTTGATAAGAATTAAAGCGCGCGAACTTTTAAATAGTTCGGGTTTGATATTGATTCTCTATCGAGCATTTTAGTAAGGCATGCCTGGCTTTTCTGCTTGTATGAAGGTACCGCCACTGGTTTGATATTGATTCTCTATCGAGCATTTTAGTAAGGCATGCCTGGCTTTTCTGCTTGTATGAAGGTACCGCCACTGTCACCAGGGGAGAGGTAAAAAGTTTCTAAAAAACATCAAGTGATTTATGTACGATTTTCAATGTCCAGCATTATCAATATCTGTGTTCACTCGTTCTAATGCTAAAAAAAAGTAAAATGTTTCCATTCGCTACTTGGGTCATAGAAAAGAATTATGGAACTAACCTATGAGTCATACGCCTCAGGCTGAAAGTGGAATTCGAAACATTAAAAGTATGTCAAACATTGAACCATAGACTAAGTCTTATTCATAAAATTAAATCCCTGAACAGTTTAGCAGGTGTTTAGCAAAATAAAGACTTTGCTAATCAGTTGCTAAACGGTTCAGCTATACGGATGATTAAAACTGAATGAAAAACAATCTTCCTAAATCTGTCAGAAAATGACAATGACATGAGATACCTATGTCCACTTTTGGACTTAAGTCTCTCTAATCACTCCATTCTTCTCGATTCTCGTCAATTCTAACACTACTCTACTGCCACCCACACGTGCTGGCCTTGCTAGAGCGGCCATCTCTAAAGGTGGGTCTACGCTAAAGGAGCCGTGCACGAGCTGAGCATGAGCTGAGTCGCTCTACTCGCAATGTCAAGTGTGGACGTACATCTAGCCTCCAACGATCACTGTTATAAAATGCGATGCGAAACCCATTGTAAAAAGCGACAATAGGCAGAGCACAGCCGAGCACGATTCAGACTCTCGAAACACGCTTCGAGACTTGTAAGTCGGTCCAGACTACACGAATTTTTGCTCTGGTCGTGCTCCGCTCGTGCTCGCCTCCTCTAGCGTAGATCTACCTTTAAAACGTTTTACCTTACTTTTCGCTCATAAACGAGTTATTTATTTTTCTATGCTCACCTAAGGCACTCCATCAACCTGTTCTTCCTAACACCTTTCAGAGCTAGGCAATCAGATAGAAGTACTAACCGTTGGCGAAGGGGACGGCAGCGGGGAGGAAGATGATGAAAGCGTACCAGTCTGCAGTGTAGGCAGAGATGCGAGTACTGATGACGTGTGCGCTGATGCTGCTGTGGCGCCGCTGCATGATAAGCCGAGGAGGGATAGCTCATCTAGTCAGGTAAGTGTTGTAAAACCTCATCACCCTTTTTCCTTAATTAATTTGGATTCCGTGCTTATGTGGCTGAAGAAGACATGTCTTTATGATTCAACAGTCACATAAAAAAAGACTCATTTCTAACATTAATTTTGATCCTGTTTTGACAGCTTTAACCCCATGCTGACAGTAAATTAGATCCCAACCTGACAGTAACCCTGCTCAAGTAAATTAGATCCCAACCTGACAGTAACACTGCTCAAGTAAATCTTTTCATTTTCCTAGTAACTTACACTTATTTTATAGATTGCTTCTGCTTTAGAATTGGTCTCTCCCAATTTAACTTCTTTTGAACTTAGGTCCCTACTGTAAGAGTAGCAGTGACTTGAACCTAAAATAATACAGTAAATCTTTTTATTCTAGTAAGTCACACTGATTTAATAGCTTGTTTCTCTTTAGACCTCCAAACTTAGGGTGTATTAGTGCATTTTTTACCCCATTCTCTCAGTGACTTGAACTTGTCAGCTCTCAAACTTGACAGTCCTCGTTCAATTAAATATATCAAAATTATCTTCCATTTAACAGACAGCAGAAATAGAAGGCTCTGTGGAAGGTGCAGTAGAAACGTTCGTAGTGACTCCAGCGAAACACGGCACGCTATACAAATGTCGCATCGCTCGCGATCGTAAGGGAATGGACCGCGGGCTTTATCCTACCTACTTCTTGCATCTTGAAAAGGATTACGGGAAGAAAGTGTTTTTGCTGGCTGGTGAGTAGAAAAATGTTTATTTTTTTTTATTTTTAGAGCAGTATTTAGTAGCATCGAGGTTTGTCTTTGAAAGACTGGCTGGTTTGTCAAATAGACAGCTGCTTTTTAACAGCTGTTCAAGCAGAGCCAGAGCAGTGGTAACGGCCCGCACTTACGACTTGCATGTCATGGGTACAAAGTTTCAAACCCAGGCAAGTGCTTTATTTTGTGAACCAAAAAACACGTGATATCCATCAAACCGCACTGGGCACACGTGATGGATACGACCCATTCTCTCTCCTAGAATGGAGGCCTGAGACCCATCAGTGAGGACATTATAAGGCTGATTATGTTTGTGTGTTTGTTAGTACAGCTGTTCAAAGGAAACGAGTTAATTAGGATCCTTTTGGACCCTTTTAGCCCCAATTTTTGCTAGAAAGAAATAATTTATTGTTGTTGTGGCAAGACTACCTAGTGAGGCCCGCGGGAGATGTGAGAAGCACAGATTCAGTCGATGTGGTGACTCTTGCGGGAGGCCTATGTCCAGCTGGGACGTCTCAGCTAAAATTATGATGACTAAGAGCCCTGTTATATAGTCTGTTTCTTCACAAATATTGTGTTAATATAAATATGTGAGCACAAAGTTAATGCCTAAAACGAACAACCGTTGTTTTAGGTTAGGACTTATCGTGTATCGTTAGCCGCTAGTGATTGATGATGGCTAACGCCCGTTCACTGTTTATAGTTTAAATAAAACATTACCTACAGTAGAAGGTCAATATTTATCAATCATTAACATCGAAACTACTTTATTTCACGTGTCTCAGTTATCCTTGATTAAAAACAAACTGATCGTCAATTTCCTAAATTATTCGATGTAAATAATACCATCACCCACTAAAAACAGCCATACTTCCATCAATTTGATGGCTTCGACTTGATTGGAATGGGTTATTACAAATTAATTACACTCTATAGAAAGACAATAAAAACTCGTCTGGCTTCTAATTACTCAGGAGGCCAAAATTAATCAATTAAAGGCTGGTTTCATAAATCATGTGTTTTTATTAATGGAATGAAATTGATTTCCAGACAGTTTTTTTTTAGGAATTGGACATAAATTAAAAGAAAATAAGATTTCAACTCACCTACTTATATGCGTGAGTAAGGGTTGAAGCAGTTAAGAGGGTCCTTTTCCACTCGCCTATCGTCAACATCGAGCTTGTTGCTTCATCTAACGCAATCCAACACGATGTTTGACGAAGAGGCAATGCAAAAAAGAGAGATAACGCCTGACAACTCTGTTGGCATTCGGTAATTCCGTGATTTACTCGAATATTTTACAAAACTTGTTCCAGGAAATACGTGTTATTTTTAAACCCTTAAAAGTTTTTCAGACAAATTGTCGTCATTCAGAATCTCGATTAAATGTGCAAGGCTTCTATTGATGTACTTTTTTATATTTTTAATATATGAGTACGTTATGGAGGAGGTCTTTCTAAAATTTATGTTTTAATTTCTATAAAAGCCTAGATAATATCCACAAGATAGCTGTGTATCCAAAATATCTAGAGAAAGATATGTAATATCACCATAATCACGTAAGAGCGGTTGTATGAAAATGTACCTCGAAAATGTGCCTTTGTCAGGAGGTAAACAAACAAAGATGCAAAAGAAAGTTAGTTTAGAATAATAAGACTGTTATTATTTATTATTAGCAGCCGCGTGTAAGTAGCAAAATTATCCCAAGGGAACAAACTCCCAGGATAAAAAGTATCCTATGTGCTGTTCCAGGAAATAGCCTACCCGTATATTAAATTTCATCGAAATCAATTTACCGTTCGACCATGAAAAAGTAACAATTATAGATATACATACACGTTCATAAACTTTCGCCTTTATAATATTAGTCTAGGCACAAAGTGAAGTCGAATTCAAACTTAGTAATAGTAACAAACGCATTGGTCGATGTCCAAAATGAAGCAACGCTTGCCGAGGTCGGTCTGTAGATGGGTGACCATCATTCATCTACCGAGGTTCCTCAGTGCCTTGGAAAGCACGTTCAGCCGGTCCTGGCTGTCATTTGTAGAACTTTGACAGCCGTTACGGATAGTCAGAAGTTAGGCTCTTGCTAATATCGTATTACCCAATTACTAGTTTGTGGAGGTCAGATAGGCAGTAGGTCCATGTAAAATATTGATGCTCAGTTGCAACCAATAATCAAGTTGAAAAATTACCACTAGAGTTGGAAAAAATTTGTTCTCCTGAAAAAAAAATCCTTTTGCGGTTTTGTACCTATGACTAAACCAATGTTCGTGTACTTTTCTGCCTAGATTTTACCCGTCTGCGTCACTTACCAGGAAACTTGAGATATGGCGCCGAAGCAACAGTCATCATCCTTATTTATTTACTAATTTATATACACATTATAAACACTTAACTAATATAACTTCTAACAGATTTGCAAAAGAAGAGTTAAGTGAGAGATGTTGACAGTGTTTACAAATAGGTTATAAAACTTAAAATAAACTGTAATAATTAAATCATAGATTGTATATTAAATAACAGTAAATAAATGCATACATAAATAGATAAAACACATAAATTATAAAAATACATAGCGCGGTAATGTGCTTTTACTGGTAATGTTTTTTGAAGACAGATATATCGTTCTGCCCTCGTCCCACCTTATTTCATCATCCTCACCCTTTTTATAGCTAAATCATCTTATACTCAATCTATCCATCTTTTATTACCTCGGTCCGGACCGAGCTCGGGTCACGCGTGCCTCAAAGAGATGTCAGTAAAGAAGCCCAGCCCGCTTCGGCCTGGCTGGATGAGCTAGCAATTTTTTGAACCGTATTTTTGTATCCGCTGGATGTGAGACTCATAGGACCGGTTGAGATATGTTGACACGTCTTTCGGCTGAAATGATAATGATTTTTTGTTACCATAAAATTAAACTCATTCCCTTTCCAGCCCGCAAACGCAAGAAATCCGCAACATCAAATTACCTGATATCGACGGACCCTACCGAGCTAACTCGCACAGCCGACAGCTTCGCGGGCAAGCTGCGCTCCAATCTACTGGGGACTGCGTTCACGGTGTATGACAACGGCAAGGCGTGGAGGAAACACGACCATGCTCACACCAGGCACGAGCTAGCAGCGGTTGTTTATGTAAGTACCTATGTATTAAGAAAGAACTGCTCGCCTGCGAGGGATGCGGGGAGTGACGAGTGGAGAGCTTATAACGCGGTTTCTCTCGCGTTTTTGGTTACTACTCCGCTCCCGTGGGTCGAAGCGTGATGTTATATTGCTTATTGCCTTCCTCGATAAATAGGCTATCCAACACTAAAAGATTTCGAACCAATAGTTCAGGAATTACTGGTTCGAATTGAAAAAATCAAACAAAAATAACTGTCACTCTGGTGGAAGGGGAAACTGTCAAGCAATAGAATAAGAATGCACATACTAAAATGTGACGTCACCGCCTTTACGTTAAGTAAGTCCTAAAGAGATAACGAGATAATCCAACATCATCATAATAAATTTGAGGTTGTAGACACCATTTTCCAATATGTTGCTTCCACACATCGAGGCCCCTGAATTTGCTTCATAATATTTTTGCGATAAGTTTCGTTCTATAACACTGGATGAAAATGTCTCATCAATTGTGGAACAACGCCATTTTTTATACCAATAAGCACATCTCTGTACTTTTGTGTGTAAGTGTTAAATAAATATTTATTCTTCTATCTATATATATAAAAATGAATCCCTATTTCCCTTGGTCACGCCATCACGCGTGAACGGCTGGACCGATTTTACTTTTTTTTTTTGTGTTTGTTATTGTCAGTAGAAGAATCTTATGAAAGAAAAAAATTAAAAAATGGTAGTAGGAGGGTAGATTAGGGCATAGTAGGGTAGAGTAGTCAGTTGACGGGAGCGAAGCCACGGGCAAAAGCTAGTTCTTTAATAATTTCGGGTTTATCAACACCTTAGGAACACAACTTACCTCAAGTTTGCCGAAATAGTTACGCATCAAAGCAAAATAGGAAACTAGGAATACGTACCTAATTTAAACACAAAGCAAACAATATTATACATTATAATATAGTTAAGGAACTTTACAAACGTACATATTGTTTCATTACGTTCTGTGTTTGTTTACGTAGGTTGGAAGGTTCTCTGCGGTTAGGTAAACAAGTTTTCCTCTTAGTAATTCAAATGACTTACGTCAGAGCTTCGAGACATCTTACGACATATACACGCGGTATGAAATGTTAAAATTTAAATTGGTAGGTGCTGAATATAGTAGAAGTCTATATGTATATATGTTTATGTCGTGGCCAAATCATAGAAATTGATCACTTGATGATATGGCCAACTAAAACTGGCCAGGGGGGCTATTGGCTAACTTTTTCAATAACAGTTGACAACTAGCATTCGTTGCACACTAAACTTAGTTGTCAACCTGACAATTTCATAAAATTGGTATTACGTATCACACAAGTGACTAACAAACTACGGTGGAAATGTGGTAAATTATAAAAATTTACGTTGCCTATTGCTAAATCATCATATACAATACCTTTTGTGACCACTCTAAAATTTTATCGACTATTATACAGCTTCAAAAGCTTACACAATCGCAATTTTAAAAGTATCGATACAATATAACATCTGTCAAAACGTGTTACGGTGGCTATCAAAGGCACCAGTGGCTAATGACGTCACTGCAGTTGGTCACTGAAGATAGGCAATACGAAACTATCTGTTTGACAGTTCAATGATGCACATTATTAACAAGTGATCATCACTTGAACTGTCAACAGAGTTACGCAATAGCCCCGCTGAACGTATAAACGTTAACATTTGTTGATATGTTAATCCTCGTTTGGCCAAATCATTGATGTAGGATTTCAATGATAATAAAAGGTCTAAAGAAAATAGGCAAAACGAAGATTGAAACATCATCAAACTTTAACGTTTAAAACGATCTGGCCAGTTTTGGCCATTTCATGAAATGATCAATTTCTATGATCTGGCCACGACATGTACATTACTAGCTGACTAGGTAAACGTTGCTCTGCCATATAAATTATCGAAGAAAAATTGGGGGTGGGGGTAGGACGGTAAAAAATAGCCTGTAAGCTAGTCTCAGACCTACCAAATTTGATGGCACGGTTGGGGCGGTTTAAAATCATATTAAAAAAAAAACATTTAAAAATATAAAAAATAGTGTCCCACCGGTATCGGGAACAGGGTCCGCTACCGGCAGTCAGGGCTCCAGAGAAAGGAACCTCCTAACAATACGAGCCGTGTCCAGGAGTACCGCTTTCTGGATCAAGCCCTTGATCCAGCCGCTTAACGCGAGCCTCCTAAGGTGTTGGTCGAGGCTCTTGGCTATTAAGCCATTGGCTGACACGACTATCGGTACAATGATCGCAGAGTCTACATCCCACATTACATTATTATTATTATAAAGTTTGTGTGGACTAGCCTACTTTCATACAGGCGAAGCCGTTGGCAGAAGCTAGTTTCTCTATAGTATGGCTTGTTGGCCCAGTTCGGGTCGGGCTTTTCCACTAATCTTCATAAGCTTAGTATCTGGATTTGTGCCAGGAGACGGAATAGGATAGCTCTTTGTAAAATGAGGATAAAACTCATAATTGAAGGCGTGACCGACCGAAACACGATTTGCAGCCGAAACCGACACCGTAACCGAATGTTTGGCTCCTCTGCACCAAAACCGAAACTGAAGTGGTAACTGCCAAAAAATAAAAATAATTCGATACAGTTATACCTAACTATATTTCGATATAAGTATGTCTAATTATAATTATATTTTTATAACATTAATAAAATAATCAATAATTGAAAAAAGCGACGATTACCTACATAAAAATTAAAACATACATAGACGAACGAGTCAGTCAGTTTGTAGGTATATATCACAGCCGTCAACTGTAAAGACGCTAGTTTCGGCCGAGGCAAATATTCGAACCTTTTTGGCCGAAACCGGATTTTTTTGCCGAAACCTTTCGGTCGGTCTCTAAATTGGAGACTCTATTTCGGGTAATACAGTTGTGAATTCGTGATATCATATTATTTATTTATTTATTTATTACATTATAACACCTTTACAGACAAGTCCAAGGCGATGTTATAACTAACACTTAATATATTGTATATACCTACATGGATGTCATGTAATGACATGACAATATTTTTATGACATTATGTAACTTCATACAAAGTGCATTTGTGTTATTCAATGCAAACATTGTTATTTATTACTAACTAGTTGACCCGACGAACTTCGTACCGCCCAAGGTACCGCCCATAGATATAAGAAAGGAGGAGATATGTTAAGTAGTAAAAAATGTACCGGAACACGATGTCTCCAGTTTCCCCTACTACCGGCGACACTACTACACATGCAGCAATAGTTATGCAGTCGCGCACACATCCGCAATTAATAAATCAGTCCATACTACACAGTCAATTATAAACCTTACGTTCCTAAAAACAGCGTGTATTTTCCATGCACCTACAACTTACGCACACATTAAATGTCGATGTGATAAGCAAAAGCAATTTATTTTACATTTACGCTAGTGATTGACTAAATAGAAAAGTTATCGATTTGTTCATTTTTTGTTGTGCTATTTCTTTTGGGTCCCAAAAACAAAATCAATATGTCCAGAAAATAATATATTAATAATAGAATAATAAAATTTGCTTTCATAAAACCCAAAAACTCTAACCATTTACCCGCATTAGGCCATTATATACGGCATTTTAGAACGTCAAATTCAAATACTAAAAACCGGCCAAGTGCGTGTCCTGGTTCTTTAAAATCCTGAAAAGTTTAATAACTTATATTATGAATTATTGCATGAAAAACCTTTCAGTTACAAAAAAAATTGTAACTCACTTTTACAAAAATAAGGTCTAGTCTTAATTTAAGGATTACCCATTCAAAAAGACTGCGTTTTTTTTAGAGACTAAAGCATTTCTAGTTGAAAGTGAATTGAGCATATGGTACTATATTTTTTTAGGGGACCAATTAGGTGGCCTTCCAGTGGCATCAATCCATTGCTTTATTAAAATTGCGTCTTTCGGGAAACTGAAAACAACATAACAACAACATTACAACATTTTAGTTAACATTTTACCTAAGTTTCTGCTAAACCTCCCCATGTAAGACTTTTATTAGAAAAAAACAGTACAGAGCTTGTTAAATAAAGAGAACAAATAAAGAGCTAGAACATGTTGCCTTATTTTAAGCAAAAGTCGTTATTAAAATCTGAATCATGCCCGTTATTGTAGTTGCATGAAGTTAAAATATCAAAATCAGAAATAAGTAAGGAAATAACACGAAGATAAGGCATAAGTAAGAAGATACGATATCTGAAACCAAAAAATAGTCCTTCGACTATTAACTTACAATTTAACTAACTTACTTTACGACAGTTGCTTGCGTATTTCTTTACTACTCTATAAAATATTCAAAATAAATAAAAATATTTACATTATTTCACTTCGGATATCCAACCAATCGATATTATGGTCGATAGTCTACAATAGTAGATCATACAGGCACATCATTAACTCACCGCAACTAACAGCGGCCGTATTATGAAATACACCGCATTGATAAAGTATCGTTATGTTATTTTTACATTGCTTGTTCAGTTGCTGAGCGTTAAAATTTGGTAGTGGTTAAAGAGCAATGTATTGACTGTAAGAGTAATACAGTCGCCTTGATATTTGAAAACAAAAATAACGTAGTAGCAGCAAGGGATATTAGAAGATTTGTTGTTTTTACTGATTTTAAAGATAAATATAGTATTAAACTTGTACTTACATATGGTAAGAGATTCCGTGATGACCCAGGCTTCTCTTATCGCTTCGGTTCTTGCACGAAACCACTGCACAACACGGAATTTTAAATTTGTTTACGATCACGTATCGCGAATCTCCCAAGTTTATAACTGACGGCCATTTGCCCGTGTATGCCGATTTTGCGCAAGTCGCGCGGACATGCACACGCCCCCTTGCCACTTCTCCTGTTTTTTATATTTCTATGGTACCGCCTAATAGTCAATGAATGTTGTAATACCTTTTAGCTAATCTGTCAAAGTATAACGCCATCTACTGGCAATATCAGAACAATCATAATTCATTTTAAAATTACATTTTAATTAGACATGGCGTTGTATTCGTATTTTTTTTTTAGTGATTTTTTCCATACTTTCTCACCGTTTAAACCTTCCCTGGACTATCACGAATATTTCAAGACAAAAATGCGAGACTAACGAACAGCTATTCATTGTATAGATTTTTGCTAGCGCTTTCGCCCGCACGAAAGTAGTAAATATATAGCACAGGTCAGTGATAAAGTAGCATCCAATTGGTAAAATAATTTTTAAAATCAGTCTTGTAGTTTTTGAGATTATTCATCAGTAACAAAAATACATTGATGATTTACCACGTAAAAAAAAGTTACTACATCTATTCAAGCGTACTTATTATTTCAATTTAAACCATTTACAGTCACTTTTCAGTCCCAAACCATAAATCCTCATGGAGAAGAACAGAAATACGCTCCATGGACACTCTTTTAAATGCATAAGAAAAAAATCCAGCTCGAGTTGATAAACACATTAAAAAACCCAAGAAAAAAACATATGAAGTACACATACACATAATAATAATAAGACAAACAAATCAAGCATATTGATTTGGCTCGCGAGATTGTCGACATGTGGGATGTAGACTCGGCGATCATTGTACCGATAGTCGTGTCAGCCAATGGCTTAATAGCCAAGAGCCTCGACCAACACCTTAGGAGGCTCGCGTTAGGCGGCTGGATCAAGGGCTTGATACAGAAAGCGGTACTCCTGGACACGGCTCGTATTGTTAGGAGGTTCCTTTCTCTGGAGCCCTGACCGCCGGTAGCTTGGACCCTGTTCCTGATACCTGTGGGACACTATTTTTTATATTTTTAAATGTTTTTTTATTTTATTTTTTATTTAAATATTTAAAAATATAATTTATATGTTATAATAATGAATAAACATAATAATAATTAGACCACCTACCGCGTCATCTATCTAAGATACAGCTAGAATTAAAGATAAAGTCCACTGTATAAAGTTATAATCTTGAATTAGAACTCTAAGCACGTTCGCAGGATCAATAATACATTAATTTTATAGGACGACACGTCGAATGCAATTAGATTCATCCATTATAATTGTACCGGTAAAGGTAGAAGAATTCATAGGGATTGTTGTCTGTACTGATTATTTTTAACAGACTTCAGAAAGGGAGGAGGTTTTTAATTCGACTGAATGCTTTTTATCCGACTTCAAAAAGAAGGAGGTTTTATGTTCGGCTGTATGTATTTTTTTTTAATGTATTTTCACCGATTTCTCGGTCAATTTGGACCGATTTTCAGAAACATTTTTGAAAAATCTCAAGGATAAAATTAATTGTCGCTTTGAAAATGGCGACAAAAATTTAACAATTAAGTACGTTAGAGGTGTTCCAAAAATAGTTCAAATATCTGCAAAAAACTAACGTCAAAAGTCGCCACCGTTAACAAAAATCCTCACGAAATAGACAGTATAACTTACCAAATAAATGACAACTACGACGATGTCACCACGAGCAATAAGTCTATAAAATTCTTATATGCAAATGTGCGTAGCATTGTGAGACCAGGAAAATTGGACGAACTAAAGTGTGTAGTTGAATCCTTCCGCAGTACTATACATATTATTATACTTACTGAAACATGGATAAAAACTGATGACGAAGCAAAAAGACTCCAAATTCCTGGTTACACACACTACTATAACTACAGAAACGGTGCAAGGGGTGGTGGTGTATCAATTTTCGCTCATGACAACTTGAAACACCACTTGATTGAGGAACTGTCCCAAAATGACAACCACTACATCTGGATACACCTTGAAAAGTATTCCCTCGACATAGCTGGCATCTATCGAAAACCAGACGCCTCCAATATCAAAGAGTTCCTTGAAACATACACCAAGCAATTGCATAAGCGGAAAAGAGCTATCATATTTGGAGATTTTAATATTAACCTGCTAAATTTGGATCAGACAACTATCAAGTACAAAGAAGAACTGCAAACTAGCGGACATAGACTTCTAAACAAAATCGAGGAAAGTTATTGTACCCGAGAAACTTCTAAAACGAAAACTATAATAGACCACGTATCCACAAATCTTCCTGACACCAAGTTCCATCTTGCTGTAATTGCATCTGCAATGTCAGATCATAATCAACTATTTTTAGAAATTAAAAAATATCAACCAGAACCGCCTAGAAGAGTAAAATATGAAGCTATAAATTATGAAAAACTGTACAATACTATCGGAGAATGGAAGAATACCAATGAAAATAATCTATACCAACAATTTGAAGAAAGGTTACTATCCAGTATCAATAGCAGCAAAATAACAAAAACTAAAGTACTAAATCCCCCCAGGCAAGATTGGATAAATAAATCAATTATAAATCTAATAAATAAAAGAAATTTACTATGGGAGATGCATAAAAAAAACGTAAATGATCAAACATTGCTGGAAAAATTTACTAAAGCAAGAAATGAAGTCGGTCAGGTTATACAACAAGCAAAAAGCACTTATTATCAAAAAGCTTTTGAACGATGCAAGAAGAACCCAAAAAAAATGTGGAGTCTCATTAATGATCTCTCTAAAAACAAGGTCAGAGAATCATCAGCACCAAGTAAACTCGTGATACCATCTGGGGTTTTGACTAATCAGACTGACATTTGTGAATGTTTTAATGAGTTTTTCTCAAATATTGGATCAGTTCTGGCTAGTCAAATCCCCAAACAATACCACAATAATCTGACACACACTAAAGGAACACATGCAACGGAAACCTTGGTCTCGCTGTCACAAATGAAACCATGCACCATAGATGAAATTTCAAAAATAATTGATAACTTAAAACTAAATACTAGCTCTGGGTTAGATGGTATAAATACAAAATCTATCAAATGCGTAAAGAACCTAATACTAAGCGAACTAGCAAATTGTATAAATAAAAATTTAGAGTCAGGAACTTTCCCCGACAATCTTAAAATTGCCAAAGTCAGCCCCATCCACAAGAGTGGAAGTAAATCGGATCCAGGAAATTATCGTCCTATTTCAGTCTTACCGGTTTTATCAAAAATTTTTGAACGTGTTTTATACAACCGCCTCGATGAACATCTAAGAGCACAAAACTTTCTCTTTAAAAAACAATACGGTTTTAGGCCAAAATCCAATACGCTTTCTGCAACAATAGATTTAATAACCAAAATTAAGTTAAGTATCGATAAAAGGCAAATAGCACTGGGAATTTTCATAGACTTAAAAAAAGCCTTTGACACAATAAGTCATAAATTGTTATTAAAGAAACTTAATGATATTGGTGTCACTGGTAGCGCGTTTGATATCTTCAAATCATATCTAACAAATCGTTGTCAAGTAGTTAAGATTAACGAAAACCAAAGTAGTCCTAAAAACGTAAATTTTGGTATTCCACAAGGATCAATATTAGGGCCCTTATTATTCCTGATTTATATAAATAACATTCACGGGATTGGACTAAAAGGCGATATATCATTGTATGCAGATGATACAGCTTTATTTTACTTTGGACACTCCGTAGACGCTGTTATGTGCGACGCTCAAAATGATTTACGACTTTTAAATATGTGGTTTCAGTGCAACCTACTTACCATAAATATAGCCAAAACCAATTATATAATTTTTGCCGCAAAAAACAAAAATATATTACACAACTCACAACTAACCATAAACAATCAACCAATAAAAAAAGTTGATCACGAAAAATATCTTGGACTAATTTTAGATAACCACCTGAACTGGAAATCTCATTTGGAAAGGGTTAAGTCTAAGTTGACGTCTCTCACGGGAGCCCTACGGGGTGTCGTTCGATGCCTTCCACGTCAAGTACGTTATAATATATATAACGCTCTTATAAAACCTCACTTGGACTATCTAATAGAAGTATGGGGAACAGCGACTAAAACCAATATTCAAACACTACAAATATCACAAAATAAATTAATAAAAACACTTTTCCACTATGATTACAGTACACCAACACAAAAAATATACAGTGAAACTAAGCTAATGAATATATCACAAATATACTTATATAATAATTGTATTCTTATAAGAAAAATACTTAATAAAAACATTCACACACAAATACATTTTATGAAAAAACATCAAATACACAAAATTAGGCTTAGAAATACAAATGACATACAATTATACTCACCACGCACAAACTATGGCAAAAAAAGTGTAATGTACGAAGGTGCTGCACTGTATAATAAATTACCAAATAATATTAAAAATGCAAACTCAATGTCAATGTTTAAAAAATACTTAAAATTACACATCTTTAACAAACCAAGCGCACCTTAGTACATGCCGCTTCCAGTTGTTCGTACTCCGTGTATGTTTACGATTTAAGTATGCAACTATTTATCGACTACCCTACACTTTTTGATTACTCTCTTTAAATTGTAATTGAGACAAAACTGTTACTGTACGCTACCAATAACGTTTGTAAATTAATTTTTAAGCTTTCTCATGTAAGTGAATTGTAAATTCTTATGGGAAATAAAGATATCTCAAACCTCATTTTGAAAATTATTTTTTTGATTGAAAGGTTATAATACTTCCGATTTGATCCCATAGAATATATCCCATATTGTTATGATCTGATGATGAACTTTGAAGATATGGAACGGAACTTCTCATAGGATCACAGCAGTACTGTCGTAACAAGTAAAATTGCTGTTTATCGCAATGACTTTAAGTTTGACTGAGGGGTACTTTTTAATTGTGGTGCCGCAACTAAAAAGTGCAAAATAAAAAAACGACTTCCGAAATTAAAATTATTTTGCACTTTTCAGTATTTTTTTTTTTACATTGAAGTCGGTTGTATTTTTTTTTTTTGTGAAGTTTTTTATAACTTTAAAATAAAAGTTTTCAAAATAATTACAAGTGGCCAGTGCCATATACATAAAAACTTTTTTTCTCAAAACTTTCTGAGTGGCCTGGTATTATAAAGCGGAAGGATATGTATTACTGTTTGTATTAAGTTTATTCAGAAATAGAATTCTATCATTACTATAATTTTATCCGTCCTCAGATTGATAAAAAAATTCACTGTTTGCCCCTTATTTAAAAATGTCTTTGTTTTTCTTGTCATTTATTTGGCTTTAGTAAAACTAATAAAATTGTACTCGATTACAGGACACCAACGTTTTAGGCTTCAAAGGTCCAAGAAAAATGACGGTCATCCTCCCAGGAATGACGCCCGACCGTCAACGGGTCACAATAGCACCCCAGGATGACAGCGAAACACTCCTCGAACGACTGAAGAGCCAGACCCTTGACGACATCGTCGTTCTACACAACAAAACACCAGTTTGGAACGACGAAACACAATCCTACGTCCTGAATTTCCATGGACGAGTAACCCAGGCAAGTGTCAAAAACTTCCAAATCGTACATGACTCTGAACCAGAATACGTAGTCATGCAGTTCGGTCGTATATCAGAAGATGTCTTCACTATGGATTATCGGTACCCCTTGTGTGCTTTACAAGCGTTTGGGATAGCTCTCAGTTCGTTTGATAGTAAGTTGGCTTGCGAATGATCTCTTTTTATGTTAATTTTACATTCTGTTGTGTTTTGGCATTAATTTAATAGCTTTTTTTTTAATCATGAGGCTATAAACTATTTCTTATACGTCATAAAATAAATCACAAAGAATCGTCACAAAGACTCCACGGACGCGTAGCTTCATAGACGCGTATTCGTCATTATACCCTTGGTGTACACCTGCTCACAACCTACATATAAACGTATGAAACTCTGTGAACGAAGCGCCGACGACACAAATGCACGACGTACACCAAGCGTATAATGTTGAATATGCGTCTATGAAGCTACGCGACCGTGTACAGTAGGACTTAGTCTTTATTAAACGCCATGACTTGGCAATTGCGGTCATAAAACGTGCTAGAAGGACGGCCAATACTCCATCTCATATTGTCTTGCTCCCACGTTTCATTTCAGCATTTTCCACTAACGTTGGCTACAATAATTGTAGCACTGCGTTCATAAAAGAGATATTTACGCATAACATGACAATTGCCAGTAAGTTGTCTTACTTGATCGGCAGGTATAGTACCATTCTTAACTTAATGGCGGACTCTGAATATGGGGCGAGTCGCTATGTAGTAACCAATTCATATGACAGCGACAGAGTGATGGGTGGGGTTCTACGCAGCGAGTAGCTCACTTCAGAGTCACCAAAAAGTTGATAGGTACTGTGTATATACATTTGTAGCCCCATGATGCACATAATATATTGTGTTATTATTGTAACCAAACGCACATAATTTAATTTTCGGTGCTTGTTGTGACGTAGGTTGTGTTGTTACGTGTTTCGACTTTCATCGACGATGTTTGAACGAAGTCTGTAGTGTAATTTGTGTATAGAGCCTATAAAGGCTAGGTTTAGGTAATATGACCTGTTTTACCAGACTGTTACAGCCAAAGAGACATTATTATTCAGTTTATTTTAACTTTTAACACTACTTGAGAAAAAAAACACACGCCTACAAAAATAAAATAGCAATAATTAATAAGCGCCTGCGAAAATAAAATATCAATTATTTCATATTGACTAATTGCTTTTTCTGTACACCTTTAACGGAGTATTTAATATAGTCTGTATAAAACATGATCATATTCCTTAGGTATAAACTAAGAGTAATTTACTGTGGTCCAAGGTATAATTCCAAGGAAAATTGCACATATGCATGTACTTTCATATCTGTTTCAAAGTAGCAAATATGCAATAAGGAAATTTATTTTACATACTACTTTTTACTGTAGCTGCAATTATTATATGCATTTCTTATTTCGCTTTTAACAATAAAAAACTATGAATTAAAATAATGTATATAAAAATATTTATATATAAAAAAATCTGGATGTTGTTGTCATTATAAAAACGTAATAGTTATTCAAATATCTGTTGTTCAAGCGGGAAAATCGACGCTTATTTCGTAGTGTATGTTATTTCACAATAGGGTGATTCTTGCCTAACAAATAATATGGTTCTATGTAGTCCACCAGTTACAGTATCAAAAAATATTGGACACATATTTTTTGCTTAATTAAATCAATTTAATTAACAAAGATCTCGTTTCGAGACTGAGGACTTCTTACATCACTTCTAGGTAAAAATTACGTAGGTATGACGTCACACTAACTTTTAACACATTGTATCGTCTTCATTTTTGGAGTGAAAACTACTTTGTGGCTATTGAATGATGAGACTGAGCCGTCACGCACGGCTATGTAACGCTCGTTCGGGTAAGTTCGGCTCGAGTCGGCCGACCTTACCCGAAGGATTACGATTTTGTATTATTACCCTCGCCTTGATGAATTTGTCACTTCTGTCGAGTTTTAAGCACACATTGTTTTTTTTTTTTCGACAAAAAACCTGTCAATATTTTTTGGTACTCTAACTGACGAACCAAATGGATTTCTTTAGGCATCTACCATATTCTGTGTGTTATTTTATGTATTACGGGGTGAAATATGTTCCTTATCTATCTAAATACGCACATGCTTGCACATTATAATTAATTAATAAACAGATATAATATAATTAGGTATCTATAAGTACCTAATTTATGTATGATGTGATCAATACAGTAAATAAGTCAGTCAACTTGTTGGCTCATATATTTATTTGAATTTAGCTCATTTTTTGTTCACAATTCTTTCTGGTTTTAGTTGAAGAGCTAGTAACAAATTTTGGATAGGTATTTTCGGCATTTTACTGTTCAATCCCAGAATAATTATTTATCTCCCTAGCCTTTTCCCAACTAGTTTGGGTTCGGCATCCAGTCTAACGGGATGCGGCTGAATACACGTGTTTTACATGGAGCGACTGCCTATCAGACCTCCACAACACAGTTACAGATAGCGGTACGAATCTTGAACGCTCGGCGAAAGAGCGGGGATCGCTGTGCGCATCGTACACATCGGCGAGCCAATCACTGTACAAGGATTGCACTCCCCGCCCCCGCGTCTCTTTTCATACCACTAAGAGCGGGTACACATTGGGCGTTTTGAAACGCGCGCTTTGCTAACGCGCGTTGTGAGAACCCCGAATTCTATTGAAGTGTACACATACAAGCGCGCGCTGCTGGTCAAGCGCGCGTTTACATTTTTTCGTTAGAACGCGCGTTGCTCGGACGTCAGCTGCGCGCTTTGAGATATATGAGCGCCCATTTTGTTGTATATTTCAACGCGCGCTTTTGTGTAGAGAAGACACACTTTTCGAAAATGGAGATCGAGCATTTTGCAAGCAACAAAAGTATGTTCGCCCTACTAACGCGCGCTGAACGCCGTTCTAAGCGCGGTGTGTGTACGCGACCAACGCGCGCTCAACGCAACGCCGAGCGCCCAGTATGTACTAGCTCTAAAGAAACCCGATGTTTCACTTCTGCGTGCTTCTTCGTGGTATATGTACTGGGCAATACGATACTCCTTGGATAGACTGATGGTCAGACTTTCTGGTGTCTGACTACCTGAAACTCCTGTCAAAGATCTATGAATGACAACCGGGATCAACGGTTTTACGTACTTTTTAAGACCCGGAGTGTCAGTAATGTCCTAGATAAACTTAGAAAAGTACAGTCAGGGGTCAAAAGTGCATTGCAATTCCATCAATGTTAAAGGGTCTAAAAGGTCTATGTAGAAGAGGGTCAATGGTTCATACCTGATTTGATTTGTAGCACAGAATCTATAGTATTGATTAAACTAGTTGTGGACTATGAAACTTATACTACAAAGAAATTTTAGACACTTTAGCATTGGTAGAGTGCAACTGCACTTTTGACCCCTGACCATATGAATTGAATCCCAGACTAATAACAATGAAAACATTCGCTCATTAATTCAAACTAAAGTTATTAGTATGCATAGTCAACAGATTAAACTAACTTAAAATATCTGGCCAAAATCAGTTAGAAGCTCTTGGACTATTTCGAAATATTATGACGTCATATTATCTTCACATGGCCAACAAAGTCTATCGCCATATTCGTAACCAATCAACAATTATATGTACAAACTATTCGTAAGCATTACATAGCGTTAGTTTTGTATCCTAGTCAAAATAGCTTTTACTTAATTTTAATTTAGCACTAATATTCATAATTTGAATGCACAAATTATTTTAAGGATTATGTGTGTGTACTTTAAGTATTTGGTGTCATGTAGTACTGTATAAATAATGAAATTTTGATGTTGTAAAACATGAATTGATTTTTTGTAGGTGCTTCTTACGATATATGTTGCATCTTACATTTATTGAACAATGATTTTTAAGTCCCAAATGCAACTCATTATTTCACTTAAATCCCCCTTTTTTGGTGGGAAATCATCAAATGACTTCTCCTGCTCTAAGAGAAGCGAAAGGAGTGTCAGATTTTGACTGCCTAACGGCTTGGTCACGCCTTCGGTTTTAACGGCGCGGCGAGCGGGTCGGCATCGGTAACAGCGCGCGTTTTCGCTATGAGCGGCGTCTCGTGGCGTGCTCCAAACATTTAAATCATACTTTTGATCTTACCGCTCGCCGCCCCGCGCTTAGCTACCGCTCACAACAGCAAGGTCGTGAACGGGCCGTAAAACCCACCTGCGTTCCTTCAGTAGCCCTTTGCAGTCCAAGGCTGCGGTAACTTTTTCGAACAATTTCGCAGCCCTGGCACATAATTAAAACCCCTTATGAATATGTTATATCTATGTTAGCCAGTAATACCACACCAGTATTATTTTTAATATAATTTTAAACATTTATTTATAGACCTGACAATAATGTACATTGTATCCACTGCCTTCTCCCTGATAATATAATTTGTGAATTTAATAAAAATACATTTGTTTTATCAAACAAATGTTTAAAGAATTGACTATTAGAATAAATAAATGTGCCTATAATTAGGTTACGTGTTTAGATAGCTAAATTGAAAGAAAACTTAAATGAAAATTTGTAAAATAATTAATGAATAAAATGTCAATGCGTCTATGTAATAATATCATGAGCTTCTTGTAGTTGATCGTGTTAAATATAATGAATATTTTCTTAGTATCTCTCATTGTCACTTCATATTGAACAGTTGAAACTTTGAATTGCGTCCTTTAGTAAATGTTTTGTATTCTTCACTCCTTAGTCTCTTATTCTGCAGAGTGTTCTAAGCTGAATCTTCAGGCATTTCCAGTGCCAAATACACCATATATATCTTACAACTCTTTTTTATTGAGGATTCTTTGAAATTACCTCAAATCTGATCTCACTTCACTAGGCAGTAATGTGCATTGACTGTCTTAACACTGCCAGAATGAGGCAAAGATGAGTAAATTATGAGGCCTAATGGCTTAACGTTGTTAAATTCCTAATTAGCTTTGTCAAGTTTTTTATGGAATTTAGTCATTTTGCCAATCTATGTTTGGATTGGCCGGAGTGAAAAGGCATGATAAAAACAATAATTAAATGTGGATATCGTAGGTCATTTATCGAAACTTTCAGGAAGAGCTTTCTCTTGCATAATTAAAAAATATTTATGGAAATATGTTAATATTAACAATTCTATTATATCAGTAGTGTTAAATAAATAATAAGTTATATTTTTTTTTTAAACCATATGATCATAAATACTTTGTAAATATGAAAAAGAAAACCCATTCCTGCTAAAAACGTAAATTAACCGTTTGCGTGGGATTGGTCCGGCCAGTATTTTCGTGCCCTATTCGCCAGGGTCGTGTGTTTGCGACTGGGTACTCGCATCTTGTTTAGCTCTTCAATCGCCATAGGTGACAGAAGAGCTGACGAGATGGAGTATTTGGTCGTGGATGTGCGATCCTGACTGAATAAACACGAATCTGGCGTAAGCGATTAAAAGGGTCGATAATAATGCCTAGTGAGTATCTATGCATATAGTACCCTACGGAGAATCCATGGGATTGCGTAGCATATCACCTATCTGCATAATATTAAAAGACCGGCATGGAGTTTGGCAGCAAGTATTTGAAATACCATTTTTTTTTGTTAGACATCTACACATAAAGTTACAATTTTGTTTGGTAGAATTGTAAATAATAAAGTATGAATTTTGGTGTATTGTGCCTTTGGTAAACGATAGGTTAAATGTTTGTGCCTTTTATTTTCATGTTTACTATGTATTTTGTACCTGAAGCTTTTCGTAGGCACAGAACTACCCCCCCTTTACTAGATGACAAATCGCTTTTTACACCTTGAAGATGTTAGATTACTTATTTAGGGCAACTTTTACAAGTAAAGCTGTCTTTAGACCTAGAATTATAGGTGTAATTGTGTAGTGAATTAATGTTCCGTAAAATTATTGAAATTGTGTACATTAGGAAATTGTTTTTTGTAAAAAAAAATTCATGAGAATGTCCAATTAATTGACTTGTGAATTTATATAAATTTTTGCTCATAGTTATTGTGCAGTATGTGTATAGTTAAATGTTTGAAAATATCTTAAATCTGCTTACAACAATGAATATTTTTCAAAATACCGGACCCTCGAATCGTAGTAAAGCCAATTATTTTGCCACTTTTTCCTGTAATAGTATAGGCCAATTTTATTTTATTTGTCATTAATATTATTCATAAATAATACCCAATCATGTCTCTAGAATATAAATTTAAAATAATAATGTAATTTATTCTTTACATTTTTTGATGTATAAAATATTTGTGATATCTATTGTAAATAGTGATGTAAAACTGAAATATTGAACACAATTATTTGTAAGCAATTACTTGTAATGTTTATTTGTGTTACTAGTGAAGCACTCAGCATTGAATGTCCATCATAATGAATTATATAAAAAAAAGTTTTTGATATCATGTTTTGTTCCTGAGAAAAATCATGTTTGTTAGATCGTGACACATAACGTTATAATCCAGTGATGAATAATATTGTTCAACATTCCTTTGTTGTGATACAAAAATCATGGTTCAGTTTATCAATAAATAAATTGTATTGGTGCAACAAACTACCCCTTTTATTTCATTTCCGACATCCATTATATTTAGGCCTATTTTATTTATGGGCACGCTATAATCACGGCGGTAAGTCCCCTCATTGATTAATGGCTGGAGCGTCGACGGCGTCCTCACCCCGCATGACGCAGGTCTTCACTGGACATGGGCAAGTTCGGGAGGTTCCTGCATCGGATTCAGGCGGAAAAAACGCCCGGGTGCCACCATTGTGTGGATCGCCCGGAGGACATACGGCAGAGGTGTGCCTCGCTTGGGCAGAGCACCGCCGTGTCCTCGTGGAGGCAATCGGCGGCGCGAACTCGCGCCGGGCCCTGGTTCGGGCTATGGTCCGTAGTGAGGAGGAATGGCAAGCGAAGCAGTAATGCTAGCGAAGGATGAGGTCACACGCGTAAGGGAACGAACGTCCTCTTGCCCCAGCCGCCGAGATTCCGGCCCCGACTACCAGCCACGGTAGACGCTGGCTTGCTCGACAGTGGGTAACTCGCCGTCCGGTAATCAACTGTCCAGTCGTCAACAGCGCGTAGTGATCTACGCGCTCCTCAAAATTATGTCAGCAAACCGTAGGGGCCCAGCAAGGCCGATGCCCGCTAGGACCGTGGGGATTTTCTGAAAAGAAAACCCGTAGATCTAGAACGCGAAGGACACGGGTGTGGTTTTAGTCAGTAAAAGTCTGACACAAGAGTGGGAGAATTCATTGGATGATTTCCTACATTAAAAAAAGGCTTATTGTTTAAAAATTTTTTTTTTGGTGCGATGTCATCCAATGACTTCTCTCGCTCAAGTGGTGGAGCGGAATGGCGTGTCAGACATTTACCGACTAAAACAACCTTCAATTGCCCTTTGCATTCTAGGTCCGCGGGTTTTCCTTTTCAGAAATTCCTTGCGACATTCTTTGAGGCGTGCTTGGAAAACTACGCGCCGTCGATGTCTTACGGCGAGCTACCCATTGCTTGTCGTCCGCAAGCCCGCGCCTATCGTGACTGGTAGTCGGGGTCAGGGTCACGGCAACTGGTTACTGCCATGATTATGGCGTGCCCAATTTGTATACTCCTTCATGGCTCAAAGGGCCGAACGGCACCTGCATTAAATAGGTGGATCATGTCCTGAAAAAGGACATAATGATATTTTTTATCCCGAGAGTATGTTCCCTTCAGGGGCGCCGACTCCGTGGGTGCTCGGGGGCTCGAGCACCCATGAGAAATAAACAGTGGGTGCCGAGCGTCCCTGAGAATAGACATCAAGAAACAGATCAGTAATCGCCTTTTAGGGATGGGCGTTTTTTCACTATCCGACGACCCGTTTAGCGCAGTGGTTTATAGCGGCGGTTGAGACGCAAGGGTCGCGGGTTCGATTCTCGCACCAACTCAAATGTTTGTTGATGATACAGATATTTGTTGGGTCTGGGTGTTTCTGGTACCTTCGTTATTCCGCAGTATGTAAGTAGGACATTTATTTATTTGTCGGTCGATCACTGTGCATTTCTCTTCTCACACTTCGCCACTTTTTCGAGTCATCATATGAGCACCCATGAGATTTTCTAAAAGCCGGTGCCCCTGGTTCCCTTGGTTATATTTAACCAGCTACTACAAATTAGTTGTCTTATAATATACCAACACCTTGATTGAGATGAACCCTTTCAATTAGAATGAGGTACTAACCTAACTCTAATTGCAAGGGTGGATGAACTTCGTCTAGGTATCTCATCTAGATATTAGGAAATAAGTCAGAAAAGTGTAATGTGAACAGTTCCACTTTGATTGTTAAGGTCTTTTGAACTGTTTGTGTCTTTGGCGAAAAGTGAAAGGGTCTCCAAATTCTTAAAAAGTGATGTATTCATGTACTTAGAACAATGTAAGCACCTTGCTTGCTCAGTTCAATGTAGTTTTGATGCTTATGTGCCATCTAGGCTGCTAAATAAGAAAATAAATTTAAAGAAGCTATCTACGCTTCATCTTTTTTGTTTTAGCGTATTTTTGTGAGATAAGTTTTGATGCCTTTGAGTATTCATTCTTTCATAATACTAGTTGTTTTTTAGAAAAATTTTATGAAACCTAATGAGGTCTTGGTACACAGTTGCTGCTCACTGATCAGTAATCTATATTGTGTGACAGAGGGGTTTAGGTACTGTTTACCAGAATGTAGACCTAGTATATAAAATACATTATGTGCAAAATCACAACTGTAAAAGAGCTTTCAAAGTTTAAATTCATGATACAATAGGCACAGTTTTACTGCAACAAAAACAACTGCTATCTGAAATTATTTTTTGTAATTTATAAAATTAGTTAAGGGAAAAGATGAATTTACTACAATTATTTACCATGAAAAAGTCCTACGGAGGGGATGACTATGCAGTTCGCCAACCTCAAATAGATACATTGGGTTAAGGGCAAAAAATTATCAAATTGTTAGTTTGGCCCTTAGATGTAGGCCCCATCAATAAGTAGGTTAGCACCAATGATAACATTGGGGTATTACTTCAGTGCTCTCAATTCTAAATTCAAATACTTTTATTTTACATAGGCCTACATGGGCACTTATAAAACGTCAGAAGCTAGTGCACGGTTTCAAATTTTAGTTTCCTATGGAGAAAAACCAGCAAGAAACTCCATGGTTACTGGTTAATCTTTGTGCCTTTTAACTGTTATGACATGTTTGTTTTGGCATAGGGTGCAGAAGCCATTCCTTTGAATCTATTTACCTATTCTAATTTACTCACAAAACCACATTATGATTAAGTAAAATTGCAATAAAAAAATGGCACTAAATCACACTTGGGACATCATTGCCGAGTCAAGTGATTACTGACCGTAACAAAATACACCTTGCTATTAATACAAAACAATATTGTAATGAGAATTGACACTGGAGGGTTAATTATGGAAATAACGAGACTAAAGAAGGATTTTATAATTTTTTTTTATTGTCAGCTTACATACAAAGTTTATTCGGTCTTAGCGGCCGCTGCTTTAGGCTTCTTTGCCTTGATAGGCCTCTGTGAGCGAAGGATGGCTGATGCACGACGGAGGGTAGCCTTGGACAGGTCAGTGCGGTAGTGGTTGGCTTTCAACAACCTCTTTACCTTGAACAGCGATCTCCTCGCGCCGGCTTTGAACTGACGGCGCACTGCGTTCTTGGCGGGCTTGTTTGTCGCCTTAGCCTTCTTGTACACAACTGTGAAACCTTTCCTGTCGGGATTCTCGACGACGCCGACAGCCTTCTTCTGGATCAGGCCATTGTATCTGTACGAGTTGAGGTTAGTCACATTGTTCGGCTCCTTGCTGAACGGCTTCCTTATGTTACGCTTCTTCACCAGGAAGGCGTTGTTGTTGCGGATGATCATCCAGTTAAGATGAGACGACATTTTTGCAGTTTTATTCTAAAAACTACACCAAATACAACGTGCTCACAACGTGTCCGTAGACAAAAAGAAGGATGAAGTTTGTCTATGGTTTTGATAATGTCAAACCCTACTGTCAAAATTAATATTGCCAAAAGTCTGGAAGAAATTTCCCAAACTTTTTATAAATTAATGGATGAATTTAATTTATTTGTTTGTATAATTCAATAAAAACACTTAACTAATTAAAACTATATATACACTAAGGGCAAAAACTACTAGCTAAAATATGGCGTCATAAAATTCCTCCGCATCGCTGTCGACTGGAAGTGTGCCCAAAAGGCTGGCGGCATTGCCACGTTGTATGGCAATGCTTAACCTCTGACCGAGGTAAAAGCCAGCCCTTGGGTCACGCGAAGTGTCAACTAAGCGTTTGGATAATTCTTTGAAAAGCTTATGAGCACTCGGACCCCACGGCCCAAGAGTTTCAACCCCAAACGGCTCAAAAATATAACTACCGACGAGGTTGTTATATTTCCGCCGCTTTAGGTTCTCCGCAGCCGCAGCGGCAGCACCAGCACAGCACGAAGAGCTAGGAAGATGGGATGGCGCAAGAGTGTCGACACAGGTAGCGTCCCACACTAAAGGCCTACCCATCTTCCACGGAAATAAAGACATACCGTCCGGTCTCTTACCATCGTCGCGTGCCAGGCCATGAGGTTCCAAAGAAAGATGAAAGTTTTTGTGGTTTTTTTCGAGTGAAGTTTTGGGGCTGTTTTAATTATTCACAAATTGTTTACTAGTGGATATTGTAATGTAAAATTGATGAAGTTTTCTATCTCAAGTGTCTACGCAGCTGGACAATATTATGTGGAATCATTGAAACTGGCGCAATTTCGGTAAAATGAAACTGAGAATAATTGTAGTATTGACTACCACAGTGGAGCTATTAACATATTGTTTCTACAATTTTTTAATAAAAGAAACACGTAACATGATGTTTAAAAATATCTTTAGTAGTAAATAATCCATTGAAAACATAAAGATTTATGGTGATGAAAATTAACTTTGAAAAATATATTTACCCATTTCATTGCTTTGTTTTTAAAGCTTGGTCACACTAATTTCGAACCAGAGACAATTTTCCAAAAAACTAAACCTTTGTCTATGGTTTGTCCAATATGAATTTTGTGAAGAAACAAATAATTTTTTTTAGTCATAAAATACTGCCTGATAGTGATTAGATTTTGCCTTTAAATATTTTATAAAATAAACGATATTATTATTAAAGTTAAACAATTTCATCTTTCTGTTCCCTCCCATACTCTATGCATTTTACCGTTGACTTCTTTCATTTTCTTCATCCTTTTTTTGGCATTTTGCTTATGGTGATATGTCAAATTCCAAACTAAAACTTGTCTGGGACAATTCGTGTTGGTTCTTATTATATCTTTTTTCTTTAATATATTTACAGTATTGCTTATAGTAAATGTAGTTCTTGTGTGAAATTTATATGTGATTTGTTTAAAGTGCCAAATTGATGTCTCGTTATTATTGGTGTCATGAATCAGGTTGATCAAAATATAAACAAAGATATGTTTGATTCTGATCTGATTGACGTGGAATCTTTGGATTATTCCGATGATCAGACGTGGTGAGTACCTTTGAACTGTATTTATGTTAGAGAATATATCTCAGTAAATTTTGGCGAGTATTTACGGAGTCATGCATGTCTTGTGTCCGGTCGTAATGTCAGTCTATCCGTCGTATGTCGAGTCTTGTTGGACATTTAGCTCGTTCCAATTAATCGTCGAGTTATTTATTTCCAGTCTAACCACTCCAACCAGTATTTTAACATAGCCACCTTGCACAGGAACTGTTGCCTATGTTTTTGCAAAGTAAGATGATTCACCTTCACTCAGGTGTTTTTATTTTGTTTTGAATGAGCTTACTTTACTTTATGAAAGCTAAAAGTGGTCAACTTTCAAAATTATCATGAGATTTGGTATATGATACTTTATAGGCTTGCTTATTTATAAAAAACTGTAGCCCACTCAGCCCAGATGTGTTCATCACACCTACACTGCTTCAAATAAGATGCATTATATTAGTAACAGCCTGTAGTAAAATTCCATAAACATTTTATAATGCCAATGTTATTATTTGGTTCAGGACTAAAAGTATTTCAACTACAGTGTGAGTGATGTACTGTATTATTTTTTGTTATTAACTTCTTGAGTAGCGTAATTAGAGACACAATAGTAAGACAATAGCGCACGACCGCCGGCGTTCGTGCGGGGATCAACAGCTTAATATAAAAGTTTACTAATATACCCTCAATCCACACTTAGGTAAAAGTGAAAAACATGTTGTACTAAACAAAAAACTCATTTTTCAGGTACATCTCTTTGTTTTTATTTGTAATCACTATATTGTGGAACTTACTAGTGAATTATCAAACTGATAAGATTGTCTTTATTGTCCAGATCCATTTGACATAAATTACACTTCAATGATAAGTTTTGAGATAGTATAAAACCCACTTAAAAATGAATAAATTGAGCTTGATTATAGATATTGATATAATGCTAGCTGTCCCCTGCGGTTTCACTTGCATCTTTGTTTACTGTTTCGGTCCTATTAGTTGTAGTGTGATGTTATGTAGTCTACAGCGTTCCTCGATAATTGGGCTATACAATTCTAAATCATTTTTTTATCAAACCAGTATTTTTACTGAAATTAATGGGCTCAACCAAATATGCTTGTTAGAGTATGTGTAACATTGTATTACAAGCACAGTAATGTTAATAGAATTTCAGATGTTCTGACAATACCATTGTTATATTTTGAAATAAAACAAAAGCAGTTGTTTATATTCTTAACTGAAGTAACAAATCTTGTCGTAATCACTTCTACTTTCACTATAACCTATGCAAAAATATGTATGAATATCAAAAAATATGTCTTATCAAAGGCATGTAATACAATGACATTGATTGTTTATAACTCACATACACAAGTAACCTAGACCTGGAACAACTATTTGCAGGTCATACAAATATTTCTTCCGTGCGGGACTCCACCCGTGATAGTCAATCCCAGTGATAGCCCAGCAGTCAATCCCAAAACCACTGCTCCAACTGTGCCATCATTGCCGCCCACAGGCATTGAAGGCCATAAACTGTCAAGTGTACCGTTTACATATCGTAAATTAAAAACTGTAATCCTCTGAGTCACTTCAGAACAAAATGCTTCAATTCTCATTACACAATTAACTGCATGCAAACATTTTCTCTAATAAATTCTAATTAGAAAATGAATCATCAAATATTCTTATAATAATTGATATCTTCATTGATCTTTTAGTAGAATTTGTAGCATCTCAAACTTGAGGATAGGCCTCAAGTTTGAGATGCTACAAATTCAGGTCAGCAATAATACATTTTCGCTTTACACTTGCAGATAAATAATGAATGCGCTCTGCAACTGCCACACTAACACTAATAATAATATAAAATAATTTCAAAACGTTTTTCTAAAGTAACACTATAAACTATTTTTTGCCAGTGGCTTTGGCTACTTAAATCAATAAAATTATTTCAAGAGAACATCCCGGGATAAAATGTATCCTATGTGCTATTCCGGAACATGGTCTACCCATGTGCCAGATTAAATCCGTTCAGTTGAGTGTGAACATGTGAAAAACATACAAACTTTCTCCTTTATAATGTAGGATGTCCCAAAATTGACGCAAGATTTGAGTTAAATAGAAACACAATTTTTTTGGGGTTGCCAACAGTACTGCACAAATGTCGGAAAATTCAAATTACATAATAGTATGACAGTGTAGCCTGCGTACATAGAATATGTTTCTTTTAATTTCTATATTTTCATGGTATTTCTTTCCCACAGGTTGTACAAAGTTCCCCACGACTCGGGGCAGGATGTTGACATTGTGGACTGGAACTTATCCTGTGACTGGCCCATCAAGGAGGATAATGATTACCTCAAATTGGAGAAGACACTCTACAAAGTGCTTGACGAAATACTTAAAAGTAAGTTCCTCTTTTATATTAAACCTCGGCCAGGCTACCCTATTTACTGTACTGGTCTTCAATTATATCAGCATAGATTAAAAGCCGACCGCAATTTCACGTATAATGATCCACCAGGGACTCTAAAATACCCTACTAGACAAATTAAATCGCAGATTTTACTAGACAAAAAACAGAAGAAAGCCAAAATTTTCATTTAAGCAAGTTGTTACTGCTATCCATCCATGTTTTTCTAGAATCTATTATTATTATTTTATTAATTGATATAAACCAGTACTTGACAGCGATCCCACCTGAAAGTAAGCAGTGGATCGCTGATGCTTCTTCATTGAAGAGACAAAACTGGAATGTCTCATGCAACTAACCAAATTCAAAATGTTTCTATTTCACATAGGCCTACAGAGACACTTATAAAATGTCAGAAGCTAGTGCATGATTCCTATGGAGAAGAGCAAACAAGAGACTCTTAGGTCTTAAAAAAAATATTAATTTTACAATATTTTCATATATCTAAATATATAAAAGGAGAAACTGACTGACTGACATATTAACGCGAACGCACAGCCAAAACTTCTAAGATTATGATCGTGAAATTTTGCAATAAGCTTCGTTTTATAACGTAAGCGAGCACTAAGAGAGGATTTCCCAAAATTCACCCCCTAAAGGAATAATATAATAATAATATTCCTCAACTATCACACAGCGCTGCCTAGTCCCAAGCTAAGCAGAGCTTGTGTTATGGGTACTAGACAACTGATAAACATACTTATATATTTCTAAATACATACATATATATAGATAAATTACACCCAGACACACAACCATTTGTCCTGGGTGGGAATCGAACCCACGACCTCCGGCATAGCAGTCGGGGCCATTAACCACTAGACCAACAGGGCTGTCAAATGCTGGAATGAAACGGGGGTCCAAAGTTTGTATGGAGAAACCTATTTTTACGCGGGCGAAGCCGCTGGCAGAAGCTAGTTGTATAATATATATTGTAATTACGCAAGCTTCCATGTCTTAGAAACTAGAACAAAACTAACCAGTTGATGTCCCTTGTATTCTGAGCTAAAACTAACCAGTTGATGTCCCTTGTATTCCGAGCTAAAACTAACCAGTTGATGTCCCTTGTATTCCGAGCTAAAACTAACCAGTTGATGTCCCTTGTATTCCGAGCTAAAACTAACCAGTTGATGTCCCTTGTATTCCGAGCTAAAACTAACCAGTTGATGTCCCTTGTATTCCGAGCTAAAACTAACCAGTTGATGTCCCTTGTATTCCGAGCTAAAACTAACCAGTTGATGTCCCTTGTATTCCGAGCTAAAACTAACCAGTTGATGTCCCTTGTATTCCGAGCTTCTCCCTAAGGGGTATTGGTAGATACTGTGGACAAATCCATCAAGGAGGTTAGTTAACCTTGAGAATTTCCACCAAATGAGGACGCAGAATTGGGTATAGCTTTTTTTTCCTTCTTCGGCAACTGAGCCAGCGTCGACTATTTTGCCAGTGTCATGTGGTGACGGCAGCGCAGTGAGGTGAACCGTCGCACTTTGCACTTTGTGGTAATCTAAAGTGTTAGTGGCTGTAAGGACAAAATCAATTTTTTGTTAGTTATTTATTATTGGTAGGCTCGCGTTAGATCATTCACTATGTTACCTTATGATAAGCGATGATTTGTGGTTTATGATGAGCTTACTTGGCTAGAAGTAGGTAACCTATACACTTTTGACATAATGACCCTTTTTTTTGAGGCGGGAAACCATCAAATAACTCCTCTCGCTTTGGTTGGAGCGAAAGAGTCAGAATTTTTTTTTTACTAAACCCCACCTGTGTTCCTTCAGCTGCCCTTTGTGTTCCAGGGCCGCCGTAACTTTTTCGAACAATCCTGCAGGACTTAAAAGGCCCCTAAAGACCTGTTAATGGTGGTAATAGTCCGGTCGTGTTCCAGCTCCTTCACAAAGAGCTCTCCTACTACGTGCTTTAGATTTAAGTATCTGTTACATCACTATCTAAATTAGAACATACACGATAAGACAACATGTTCCGACTTGTGTAACCAGTAACATGTGTGCATTCATTTAAATATTGACCTATGAGAGGGGTCAATGTTTTTTTCCTCAATACATTTGTTGTGAATTTACCTACGCAACTAGGTTCTGTCCATACAAAATGTAGTTATTTGTTTCCCTCAGAAAGGAACAATTTTTGGTTTATGATAATCAGTTACTATGCTGTAACGGTCAAATTGCAAAACGAGACGAGAAGATCATCGGAAATGATGCACTCGTCGAGTCAGAACTCCAAAGTCTTGTGCGTCGACCCCAATCGAGTTGCTGGCCTGTCCGGAGCCAATTTAAGGGTCTGCTTCTGAAAGGAAGACTCGGCCCTGGTACGAAAGGCAACGAAAGAACAGGAGTGGGTTTTTAGTCAGTAAAAGTCTGACAATATCTCCGCCCAAGAGCGAGGGATGTCATTAGATGATTTTCCCAACGAAAAAAAAAACCCATCATCCGGGTCCATTCGTGCGACGAGTCCAGCCCACTCCCACTTTAGCCTAGCTACTTCAGTTATGGAGCGCAGGGTGGTGTCTTACACTATGGACTTGGTTACAACACTATTTCATGTAATGTAATCTTTATGCATAAAGTGCAAGGCACTGGTGCGTTAAGATGCAAACAGTTATTGTGTAACGACAAACAAACAAACTTCTTAATGTTAATTTAATGAGAATAATCTTTCCTAAGTATTGTTATTTGCTTTTTTAGATAAAAACATCGAAGTTCTTGTAAAATTATTATCATTTGTGACATTCATTATCAGTGGATTTAGATATTATAATTTACAGCAGTCTTCTGTGATCTACAAAAGTGATCTAATAATTATGAAATAGCTGTTTAATTGCCTGCATAATGAAGTTATTTCTGGTATGGTTGCAAGCATTACAAATACAGACACGAAATTATGTAAGATTAACACATTCTTCGCTTCAAATGTGTGTTAAGAAGTTAGTGTTAGAGAAAAACAACAAAACATTACCCTTGCTTTTGTCCAAGAAACATTTCTAGGGATTATGACCCTTATGTCTGTAGTAAGTGGCCACATAGGAACTAAAAATCAAAATCATGCATCGCGGTGTCACAGTTCTCTGCGCGATTAGAATATATACAGTAGAACGAAATCAACAAGCGGGCAGTTGCCCAGATCAGACACAACACCTGTCTGGTCGGAGGATCCTCCTTTGTCAATGGAAGTTTGCGAGGTTTTATACCCTGTTTCGCATACCTACCTTTAAACTAGTGACCCCGATGTGATTGAATAGTAAAGTAAGTGGTTTGGTATCATCGTGGTAGTGGTTTGGTTATCGCCCTGTATGTGCCCGAGATATATAGAACTCTTTACTCTTTTTTATGTAACCTACTTTGATATCATTATCATCTCACAAGCCTTAACCCATATAGCCTAGCTTGGGGTAGGCTTCTAGTCTAACCTCCCTCCGCGAGTCGTATTCCTCATTACTGAGGGTCGCGAAGATCCCACTGGATTAGCTTCTTATTGATGGTATCTCGCCATCTGTGACGGTTCTTAGCGTCATGAAGTGCGACGTGAAAATTGGGTGTCCAGTGTGGAGCGGAGCTGATCTGAAATTATGAGGAAATGAACTATTTAGTTTAATTAAATGCAGATACCTTTTCTAAAGTGAACCACTGGAGCTCACTTGACAGTCGAAAGGCAGTAGGCAGAGCACTTTGTTCGCTGTTCTGAAGTGACAACCGAGTACCTGAAAACGCAGTGTTGCAATGCCCCCACAAATACCGGTGACCTAGTGAAGGCCGTAGGTTTCCGTATTCTGTACGCTTGTATGTAAGAAGCACTGCCCCCCTAGCCAAGTTACAACCGTTTCGTTTCGATTCTCTTTTCGTCGATCGCCTCGAGTTGGCCACGCCTTCGATTCCTTTATTCTGACGTCATCTCAACGCTCAGTCACGTGGTCAGAACAAAGAAATAGGAGGCGTGGTCGACTCGAGGCGATCGACGAAAAGAGAATCGAAACAAAACGGTTGTAACTTGGCTAGGGGGGCGATGATGTGGTGACGCCTTCGACCAGCTGTGGTCGTCTTGCGGTTGAAATGATGATGATGTTCACGTTGTCTATGTCAAATCTAAAACGTCATATTGAGGTTCTCGAGTTCTTTATGTATGGACAACGGGCTAAAATTACAGGACGATTTGGTATCACAAATCATACTCATCTCGTGCACGAGTGTATTTACTTATACTCCATCGGTTTAGGTAATTAACTAAACGTAAACAATCTTAATATTATTATGTCTTTTTATTTAAAAAAATTGTTTTAAAGACATACTTACAAAGATTATTTAAATTTATTTAGTTACCAAACATCGGTATAGGTAAATAACAAATTGTAAACATTTTTAGATAAAAATTATAGACAACTTTTAGATAAAAGACATGTCAAGATTGTTTACCTTTAGTTAATTACCTAAACAGATGGAGTACACAGTCATACATTATCATTCATGATAAGTAGGAAGTTCTTGAATCAGCTGCATAATATTATCATATTTAACGTAAATGTATTTATAAACTAATTAACTAATTGTTTATTTATTCTAATTTGTAAATCAACAAATTACATCTAACAGGGTCATATAGTGTTTAACCTTTTGAGTGCGTAATTAGAGACACAATAGTAAGACAATGGCGCGTGAACGCCGGCGTTAATGCGGGGATCAACAGCTTAATAATGAGATTTGGCACCATTAGAATTTGTCAGACTACGCCTTATAATCTTTTAACCAAAATATTATAGGTCGACGTACATTTTTTTTTATATTATTGATAGGATTCAATATTATTTGACCACTAAGACCACGGACGCGTAGCATAGACGCGTATTCGTCATGATGTGATTGGTGCAGTGGCGTAACTATAGGGTGGCAAGGCTGGCAAAATGCCACGGGCCCCTGGCCTGATGGGGCCCCCGGTCCAATAGGCCTTGAGCTCTGAAGAAGTAAATATAAAAATTCAACTAAATGATTAAGATTTATTAAACGCATTCATAAGAAAAGAATTAATTTCCCGTGGTATTTTACCAGCCTTACCACCTTATAGAGACGTCACTGGGAAGCCCCACCTTCAGAGAAGAAATATTAATCTTCGTGTATTAGAGAACTTGCCAATTTATTAATAATAAATAATATTTTATGTCTGTACTTCAGTGATTTTACCAAATTAAGTTACAAAGTTGACGATTTTCCTGGGGCCCCATCCAATGGTTTTGCCACGGGCCTTAGATGGTATAGTTACGCCACTGGATTGGTGTACGCCTGCAGCTTACATACAGAACTATGAAACTCTGTCGACGATGCGGCAACTTCGTGCCATCGTCGTGTCGTGTGAGCAGACGTACAACAACGAATATGCGTCTATGAAGCTACGTATCCGTGGACAGTAGGTCTAACTCGCCTGATGATAAGCGACGATGTGGCCGTTGATGAAGCACACTTGCCTAGAAGTAACTATTAAACTCTTGACTGAAAGTCTCTCAGATTATTTGATCTAAAAACACTCCGGCAAGGAATTCCACTCCTTAGCTGTACTTAATCCCAAAACGTTCCATGTATTAATTTTAAATCAGATTTAACTAGATCGTAAATTGTTGATTAAGCATTTTAAAAGGCACGTCTTTTGAATCATAGAAGAAGTTAACAAGATTATTTGTATTTCAGTCCAATCGACTAAGTAGGTGTATACCTATAGTTTTTACAAGTCTAGACAATTCATTGGTTGAGCAAATGTGTTTTAAACGATTCTCAGTTCGTTAAGATAATAATATACATTTTGAATGCTCAGTAACTTCGACCACAACAAATTTTGATTGCGGTGGCCAATCTAAACAGAGATTAGCCAATTACCTACGCAGGAGATATTATAGTGCATGGTAATTTATAAATAATCTTATGAAATGTAAAAGTCATTCTCTATGGAAATAAAGAGGTTATATTATTATTGTCTTTATTCATTAAATATACATATTAATTAAATTTTTAATTTTTTTTTTTTAACAAAATCATATAAAAAAAAACATTTAAAAATATAAAAAATATATTATTATTATCATTATAGTGCACAAGTGTGTGCGTAAACACAGGTACACTCTCTGTTTCTTTACTCTCATAGTCCGTAGGAACAGTAATCCGATACGACCGGAGAGAGATTAGGCGCAGGCGCAGGATCCACAACTTTGCGTGGTTTCCGAGGCATGGGGGTGTCACGCAACCAATTTCCGAACTCCGGGCTGCTACGGAGTAATTTCTAATGGCGAATAGCTATAGCTTTTTTCGTTTGACCTGGGATTCGAACCCAAGACCACGAGATCAACTAGCCCCAGTAACCTAACATTACGCCAGAGGCATTTCCATGTAGTGATTTAGTTCAAATTTCAACCTTAATTTTACGCGAAATGTTCATAGTATGGCAGGATATGCAGGAACCAAAATTGTAATATCTATTGTACCATATTCTGAGAAGTAAACATTTTTGATTTGATTTGATTTGACCGTCATGTGGCGTGGCACCTTCGAAGTATGAGCGAATCTTCTGATTGCACTCGTTCCATCGTATACACAGATATTAGATCTTATCCATTACTTTCTATCAAGGAAAATCTACGCTGAACTAGCTGGCAGAAAAATAAGTAAAAAAAAATTTTTTAGCTCAAACACGATATGGTTATCATTTTGCGTTCAGTACCTAGTTACTATGGTCACTTTTCAACTGCATCATCAGCTCCTTGGTACCATATTATTTGACTGGCCTATTGGTCTCGTGGTTAGTGGCCCTGGCTTGCTATACCGGAGGTCATGAGTTCTATTCCCGCCCAAGACAAATGTGTGATGAGCACGATCATTTATTCTGTCTGGGTATAATTTATCTATAATATGTATGAATGTATTTAGAAATATATAACCATGTTTATCAGTTGTCTAGTACTCATAGCACAAGCTCTGCTTAGTTTGGATCTAGTTCCAAGGCGTTGTGTGAAAGTTATGGAATATTATTGTTATATAATGCATTGTCATCCAAGTTACATGGGTGGATATTTAAAATATAAATTTATACACAAATATTGCAAGTTGTAAAAAAACTATGTAGCATCAGCTCAACAATGGTAGCTCAAATAATTTTGAGAATCTTCCTCTCTCTTCATAATAAATAACACAAAACATAATGGAGAGTAAAATATTATTTCGTCACAGCTTTAAAAAAGACAATTAAATTAAGAGCTATGGAATGATTTTCGTCGGCCAGTCGTTTAACAAAGGATATGATCACCGATCATCGACAATTGGTACCCGATCTAATGATGTACGACACGGCTCATGAGCTCCGGACAAAGATACGCGTGACTCTATGGTTACATACAACCAGGGTACATTGAACATTGAATTTGATGCTTGAGAATGACATTTGGTCGATACCTTGGGGATTGAAGGAAAAAACTGTTCTTTTTGGCATTCAAAGCTCTGAAAGTAACTCGTATACAGCAAAATGCCCCTTTGTCTTTTTGCACCGATTTCTAGTTCTTCTGTTTTATTTTATTGTCAATTGATATAAACTAGTGCTTGATTGCGATCCCATCTGATGGTGAGGCGCACTAGTTTATTAAGAGCCTATTCTACACTCTAGCCTTGAAGACTCCTATATCATAATCGGACGGGAAATTGTTCCAGTCCTTCGATTAACGCAGTATAAAATACGAGGCGAAACGCTTAGTCCGGACTGTAGAGGTTTCAACAACGTAAGGATGGATACTAGCCGTACGTCGGGTTGTCCGATGGTAGAAATGAGATGGTGGAATCAATCTTCATTTCTATGATGCCGTCAGGAACCAATTCCTAGTGTGTATTTCTCCTGTCTAGTCTATCTTGGATTCATAGTAGACCCCGAAGCCTGGAATAGTAGAACCCGAAGCCTTTTTTTGAGTGGAAACATTAAATAACTTCTCTCATTCTTGGGATTGCCTGACTTTTACTACATAAACCTTTGTTTGCCTAACACGGCAGTGACACGATCCCACAGCCCTTCATAGTGGAAGCCTGGCGATGACGCCGCTGTCTATAACCAATTTTGTGTTTATTATTATCGGCCATCCATATTCCTCAAAACATTCAGCAGCAAAAACCCTGTTCCGTTCAAGTTTAACCCAAATACAACCGATTGAAATAATATACAGACAATTTACAACAATTTACTGCATCAGCAAAAGGATTTTGTAATTACGAGAGTGGTAGTTCATAAATACACACAAAAAAGTATGAAATGACTAGATAAAACAGGTCTATGGTATTTATAGGCCGTGGGCGGTAAATTGCGTTAAGTTTGACCCAATTTAAGTCTCAAAACTTCCTTATGTTGACCAAACTTTTTGAAACAATTTGTTATGTAGAATTCTGCCTTCGCATGGGCTGCTAATTACATGGTTATGCACTTTTTGGTCAGCCCTGCAGACGTTGTAAACATAAATTCGCAACGGCAATGGCAGTAACATAATATCAAGTTTATAATACAATCATGCAAGATCAGTGTCAAATTTCGCATTCGGGTTTCGTGAGCGTCAATTACAAGGAATGCTTCGTCAGTAAGATCTGAGATTCGCTCAATTAAAGAATTCGAAGAAATACCTGGGTTAGTTTATGATGTAGTTTTATCAACACTTTCGATCAATGTTTGTTTGTTGACATTGCGATTGAGTCTGGAAGGTTCAATATTGGTGTAATTGAAGCAACAGACAAAACAGTGTGCCTTGTTTCATGGGAAATCGGAAGTCGGTATAACATGGCAATAATTATCCATTTATACTTCTCGAAAACAATAACGTGTCATAAAGGAAATATAAAAGTATAAAATCCGGGATGACACAAATGTATAAATTCGCAAACTACCTAATGAACAATATTAACCTAATAACACATTAGTATGTATTCCAAAACACTAGGCGTAGCCGCGGAGCCTCGGACGCGACCTAAAGTCGTTCACCTCTGACCTCTGACCACGCTTGAATCTACATTCAACCAAGCTTCCTCTAAGTCCCGAATATCACGCTAATAGGCCCAAATTGACCAACAAGAGAGTAACTCTTATTTAAAATTCATCATTTCGTAGCTTGTTTCTTGAAACTAATCGTAAATTTGTGTTTTGACTGACAAGCCAGACACTCACATGTCTCTACAAAAAAAAAAACAGAAAAGTATTTTTTAAACGGTATACAAAACCAATTCGTATTTGGTATACTAGTACACTTACATAAATAGATAATTCCAGTACCGTTCAATGTCACTAAAGCAATCATCCAATTACATTGAGATCACTTTGTTGCTTCAGATCTGTTAGGAAAACTGTACTCTATATCCTAGGATAAAAGTCGGTTTTTGTATTGGGTCCTCTAAATAGATTTTGCAGAGGAAAATGTTGTCGGAAATATAATTTTATGTATTGACATTAAATAATGACAATGCAGTATGCAAATTTTAATCTGTCTAAAACTAAATGACTAGCTTAAACTACAGTTTGTAAATACCTGATTTGACATACATTTTGAAGCTCTACTTGTTTGTAAGCGTATTATAACAGCTCCCTTTTCGTTTCTTGCACCCCTTCCTAGTTTTTTCTTTCGGAATAGATGAGTATCAGTGTTCGTCTGATCCTCAATTATAATGTACTTAATAATAAACAAGAGAAAAGGTCCACGGCATGATGAACCCGGAATCCCTGGCACATGAGTTGCATCAGCTAACCCAGAAATGAATCATTCGAAATCGGTTGCAGTTACAGATCAATTTCGGCGAAAATCATTAATTGTTTTGTGTTTTGGAGAAAAAGCATCTTCTTTGGAAGTTTGAAAGTCTCTTCTATTCCTTTGTGATTTTTCTTTGACAATAAGGTGTATATAATATCGGATTTCCATAAACAGAGACCAATTTAGGGAAATAGCAAAGCAATTAAATTTTTTATTTTATTTAAAAACAAGGGTTTTTCTTAAATTTAGAAAAGGCACACAATTAGACCCCTGGGATCTGTCTCAACGTGCCACAACCTGACAATTGGTCAACGCGCTATAAACTGTCATAATAAACTACTACAACCTTCTTCAAACAAGTCTGCAACATTTCACAAGTGAGCGTTATGTTCTTAACGCAGATTTCTTAGTGTTAAAAAAGCTCATTTTCCTCATTTTTAACCGAACTTGTATTTACACTAAAATTATTTTGCTTTCTCGAAAATTCTGTTTTCGCTTGCCGGCAGAACAAATAAAAAAAAAACCTATACGATGACTCAGTCTCCATACTAAAGCCAGAGAAATCTGCTCAAAACGGAAACAAAAAGTTTTATATCGTCAGTTTCCAAGAGAGACGAAGCAAAAAGCAAGATTCCAAGCTAATTAATGAATTGATACCGCAGGAAGTAACAATATAGGAACACTAGAACCAGTCGCGAATGATTTCCTATTAGTTGCGTGCTCATATACGAACTGAGCATTGCCTGCCTCTTATCTTGAATCGTCTGTAGGTTCAGATAAATGACTAGACTTTAAGGTTTAACTACGTGCTTACCTAGATAGTGTCTAAGGGCAAAGGTCAGATTTGTGATATCTCCCATATTTGTATAATCATTTTTAACGATTACTTAATATCACTATTCACTTATAAATCCAATGATACGACCATTCCGCTACTTATAGCAATGTGCATCTCTATTTATAGATCCCTCTAGCTTACGAAATCACGTTAAATCATTTTATCAAAGGCATGTTACGATGCAGCATATGCAATCTGATTTAGTACTTAAACTTGTATCACCAGTTCTTTATGCCTGTCTTCGTTTTTATGATTGAGGTACAGCTGTTCGCATGAGCTGTACTTCAATAGATCATGTTAAGGTTGCCTGACTTTTACAGTGCGCCTAATGGAATTGAATCGTCAATATTTGGCAAGTGGAGTCCATTAAGCAATCATCATTTTCACCCTACTTTTTCCTGTTTCTTGTTATGCTAGTAATTTTGTGAGTTAACTCCTGATAATGGGTCTGTCTGTATTGGCGGATGTTTTAAATTTTACTGTCATTATTTACGCGAGTTTGCGATCTTCCCACGCATTTATCGATCGATTGTAGGTTTAAGAGTAACCATTTACGTGTATGATATATCGCCGTACATTGAAAAAATTTGGTGCTAGTATAATTTAGATATGAGTTTTATTTAGTTTGGAGTGTTTGTTTTAAGCATAGACGTATATATAATACAGTTAGTTAAGTTTTTTTTTATTATGATGTATATTTCTTTGTTAAGAATAAATCCAAAATTTATTTTATGTCAAAGGGGCTCGATAGACGATCGCAAAAAACAAGACTATTGCTTACAAGTCGGCAGACAAGAAAATAGGTCTAGTAGAATACTCGATATACAACAGAGTAAAGGAGGCCAACATGTCCTAAATGGGCATAATATTTCTAGCAACTTTAGTGGCCAAGCTAGTCAAGTAGGACATTTACATACTGTTGATCCCTAGGCAGGTTACGAATACCGAATACAATCCATATAGCAATGCCATTGCAGCCCACACGACAATTATTATTATTCAAAACTTGTACAGTAAGTTTCACTTTCTAAGTCAAGATGAATTAATAGATTACGAATATTTAATAACTCTTGTACGATAATCTGTGATATTTTGGTCTGTAACGAAACTGAATGTATCGTTTTTGCGTCGGATTAAGTCCTTAGCGTTTAAATCGATTGGAAGTTGGAACTAATGGTCGGTAGTGTGGGTGGAGTTTATGCAATGGTATTTAATAGATAGTAGTTTTATGTCTTCCGCGTTGATATGTTAAGGAAATAATGTGTAGCCATCCTGTCAGTTTGTGTCATACTGATAGAGGAAAGTGTTGATAGCATAACTTTTCCTTACTCTTTTTTATTAGGCGATGGGTATAGTCAGATGTACGGAACGTTCCGAATAGTCGGTGATATAATATTTAATTTTGAACAATATTTTATTCCTCTTTTATGATAGCCTGAATTTCAAATAGGTACGTCCCTTGTTCTGCACACTCATCCATGGTTTTAAAAAGTGCAACAGCTGCTTCCAACAGAACATTTTTATCAGCTGTTTTGTATCGTGCGATCTTCATACTCATTTTCGATACGTCATCTCCACTTGAGGTCAGACTCGCGTCTCGCGTCAATATTGTGTTTGTCAACACTCTTATTTGCATCTGTTTGCACATATTGAATTAGTAACGGCTTTCAATTGCTTTTTTCGTATTGCCATTTGACTGGTTTAGTTATACATATTTTGCTTGAAATTAAGAGTGGTTGCAGAGTAATTTGCACTCTTCTCTTTCGTCGACATCGCAGAGTCGATTAGAGGCCATTATGTTGCTAACCATCGCAAAAGAAAATATTTCCGGAAACCTTTTTTTAGCATGAAAGCGGGTCAGCCTCTGAAATAGTTGGCGCCCATTTACGTTTGTTCGTTTTTTAGACATCAGACCTGTTGGTTATTGGTTTAATGCCTTCTATCATTCAGTCTTCTGCAAGCACAACCATTTTGCAAAGTAACAGTCGGAGGATGTACCTCCATAGCTTTCTTTCCACCTATCCTTTCCCGTCTTCACCTAAGGAACATTACCATTCGCAGTCGACTCACGCCTGCCAGTCATAACATTAGAACAGCTGTCACTGCCGTTTCCTGACCACGTCTCTCTCTAGCACTCCATATGCAAATTGTCCACCAATTTTGGTGCCAATTAAACTACGTTTCTACGACGGCAGTGCGTTGCGAACTCAATTTCAACGCTTTTATTTTGTTACCACACTTAACATCAAACTAAAACAAGTGAAAGTATATCTTAATGTTAAGGTGTAAGGTTTATAATGGTGTGTATTGATGACACCTTAACGAACACTAAGCTCCGAGATGCGATTTTTAATGGGTTTGTTGAACTTCCTACTCTCATCTTCCGCGTTTACCTGATCTATTGATGAATTCGAGGCTAATATTGAATTGATTGAAGGAATTCCTTTTAAATTGCATTTGTCCTTTGCCAATTTAAGTTCTAATTCGGTTTGAACATTGTGATTAAAGTTTTACACACTATTGTTTAGTGTATGAATGCAAGTCTGATTGCATTGTTACTTACCGCACCCGTTATGAATGGCCAGTATCTTGATATGAAAATTATCTGTAGTTTAAAATATTATAAAGCTGAAGAGTTTGTTTGTTTGGATGAATGCGCTGATATCATGAACTACTGGTTCGAAATGAAGCATTATTTTAGTGTTGGATATCCTATTTTTCGAGAATGGCTATAACTAGAAAGACAACTTCATTTCTAAACAATAATTTCTCTTTCAGATGAAATCCTCTCAATGCCAGACAAACACAAGTTCGACTCGAGAACATACGTGAAGCCAAAGAAACGGGTGCACAGGCCGAGCATACAGAACATAGTTGAAGCCGCATCGAATCCTCCCTCGATGTCGCCAATCCCGTCTCTATCAACAATCCACCAGTCTCCCAACATATTGTCCAACATGGCCAACATATCATCTAACCATTCGGCCAATAAGTACCTGACATACAACAAGTACAATAATCCGTTGGGTGCCATCAGTCCAATGTTGAGGCTGAAAACTTTTAATGTGGATGTGAACTCTGAGAACAGTCATGCGGTGAAAGAGTATGCGATGAAGAGGAGGAGTTTGGTGCAGGATGATGATCCGCAGGTAAGTCAGAATTGTGTCTATTAGGTTTTAAAAACCCTAATATTATCTTCTCTGATAAAGTAAAGAAGTGAAGCATTAAACTGAAGAACGGTCCAAATTTGATATTCTTGTTTATTACTTGGCTAAGAAAGACAGCTCGAAGCATCGAGACTATCTGGAGCTGACTAAAGTATATTGAAGTACACGTACATGCTAGAATATTTACTAAGTTGCCCAGCTCTATTGGACTACTTTGGTCTACTTTATCGACGAAATACAGGTCAGCACGCCAAATAAATGTTTTTCGGATTCAAAGTTATTGTATTTTTCCATCACGATTTTCTCAGTACCTTTTTTTTAGGTGGGAAATTATCAAATACTCCTTCCGTTCTAGGTGGAGTAAGAGTGAGTGTCAGACTTTTACTGACTAAAATCCCCCAGTGTTCTTTCAGTTGCCCTTTGCGTTCCAGGGCCACAGTATTTAACTCATTGTATAATAACGCATATCTGTAGCAGCCTGGCTTAGAATCTGGTCTCATGCTCAGTTGATGGCAATCTACTCGCCTCTTATTTCTCGGGACTTAAAACGAACTGGCGTTTGTGGGTGTAGGTCGGTGCTATAGGCGAAATAAATCTCTCACTGGCGTTCGGGATTAAAACTTAGCAATATTCGTTTCGTTCGGGATTCATCATGCCTTACCACCATGCATACGCTATACTATGCTACATACGATATGACTCCCCTAGTTACCTCCACCTCTACCTAATCTTTCAGGGAATTCAGGCGTGATGTAAAGTTATTATGATTTATAAAAAACTTTTTACAAAAAAATACAACCGACTTCAAAGTAAAAAAAAACACTGAAAAGTGCAAAATAACTTTAATTTCGGAAGTCGGTGTTTCTATAATAGTTTTGTCTCTTCGTTATTTAACACCGACTTCCGAGATTAAAGTTATTTTGCACTTTTCAGTGTTTTTTTTTACTTTGAAGTCGGTTGTATTTTTTTGTAAAAAGTTTTTTATTTTACACTTTTTAGTTATGGTACCACCACTAAAAAGTACCCCTCAGCCAAACTTAAATACCATAAAGCCAGAGTGCATCTCATGACAATTCTAATAATCCCAAACACGGTTAGATTACATTAATTTATTACAGAGTTCCGGTGCCTAACTTCAGGCTTCATCATCAGATCAGTTCGATATATTCCCCCTCTACTTTCAGTCAGTCATTGACTACACGTATATACAAAGCAATTTTACTTGTTACGACGGTTCTGCTGTGATCCTATGAGGAGTTCTGTTCCATATCTTCGAAGTTCATGATCAGATCATAACAATATTTCTATGGGACCAACTCGGAAGCATAACCTTTCAATCAAAAAAAAAAAAAATTCAAAATCGGTCCACAATTGACCGAGAAATCGGTGAACATACATAAAAAAAAAAATAAACAACATACCTACATTCAACCGAACATATAATCTCCTCCTTTTTGAAGTCGGTTAAAAAGCAAAGCGGAATCTAATAACAACGGCGTACATAAACTCTGAGATGTAAGACGTGCGTGTCATAACGTGCGTTGCTCAGTCATTACAATTATATTCTGTTATGCAAGTTAGCTCCATGCTCGTTTTAGTGGCTCCAAATGTAAAACGGGAGGTGTTCTTAACGGCAGTCTAACTTTGTGCAGTAAAGTTTAGGTAATTTGTGGTTTCCTCGCGTTTGAAGTTTGACTCTAACCAACCAAAAACATTAAAGATAAACTGTAAAATCCGAATTGCACTTGAAAAACCTTAATGCCCCTAATATAAAACAAACAACATGGCTGTAACAGCAGCTTTTACGGTAGATATTAAAATCGTATTCTGTTTTATATTTTTCGAATGCCTTGTTTATTTGCGTCTGCTTCCAATCCAAACGCACACAATATAAACACAATGGAGTCTCCTTTACGGCCGACTTCATTCACTAATCTCGTATTTACAGTCTATTCTTAGATACACTCGTGGAACGAAAAGGTTGACCCACTTGATATTAGACAGATAGACAAATTTAAAAGGACACCTCAAAAATTCAATTTTTATTATGTATGAATAGCATCCATTTTCACTAATAACGCGACCTGCCCTAGCTTTGCGCGGGTGTTAGATAACTTTAAAAAAATCGGCTTTTCTCTACTATAATATGCATGTATTAAACACCTAATTCTCCCTATGAATCCCTCTGTCTATTAGTGAAAACGGCATGAAAATCCGTTCAGTGGTTTTTGAGTTTATCACGAACACAGACAGACGCGGTAGGGGACTTTGACTGCTGTCAAACTGATGCTGATAGGCAGGCTGTTATTAATTACGGATTTTAAATTGAATAGAAAAATATAAAAATAAAAACATGCGCACGGTGCCAATAAAAGTTGTCCTAGGGGTGCTTAACCAATTCATTCCGTGGCTGCAATACCGGTATTAATACGAATCTTCATCAGTGAACAACCTCGATTGTCGACCCTGACACTGAACTTGCATTAATAATGAGATCACGGCGAGTTTAAAATCGTCGCGTAAACTTAACGACACAGTTTTAAAAATGCAAGCATGTGTCGTATTCATGGAGTACACCAGCCACGCAGAATACGTCCTTGGATGAAATTGAATTGTAAATCATGTATGGATGGCGTGCGTTATTTCAAATGGAATCCCACGCTTTGGATTTGAATACATATCTAGTTTCTCAGTCTTCTTGTCAATTTAAGTGATGGTTCTTAGTGATTTTGACAGCTGTTTTATTGATCAGAGATTTTATTAGGCTTCCAAAAAGGAAGTCAGTTTGAGTATAGACTTACAGAGGAGGGACATTGGTGCCAGTGACTGAAAAGTTGAAAGGTTTGTCTTGGTACGGTTATGTGAAGAGGAGGGATGAAATGAATGTTACTAAAAGAGGAGTATATGTGGGTGGATGGGTCTAAAGAGAAGTTGGAGGGATTGTGTGGGGCCCGAAAAGCTGCCACTCCTCGTAGTACGCGATTAGATCATCTCGCCATCTCTTTCTGGGCTGGCCTCGGCGGCGCTATCCCCCTGCAGACATCTATTGCGTAGTGACTCTTCCCAGCGGTCACTTATGCTGCCCAATCCCATTTGAACTTGGCAGAGTGAGGAACAATATGAAAGAAAAAGTCTTTGATAGCGTGACGGTTGACAGAAGAGAATGGTAGAAATAAAGGTGCTGCGCCGACCCTAATTAACATGGGACAAGGGCAGAAAGATGATGAAAGTCAGTTCGCTAAACCTTAACATACTTACTTCCATTTCTGATAAAGGCTCTGCAATCAATCTAAACTATATAGGGTGACTGGTAATTAGTGACCGATACTTAAACACATGATTGTACTCATTGTTACAAAAAACTTTCCGAAAGTAACTTTTTTATACTAATTAGTTTAATCACAATAATAAAACAGCTGTTTGAAACTTTAAACTTCGCGCGCGCGCCTTCACCCGATCAGCTGTTAGCGGCGCGGCGCCCGCGACGCGTTATCGAGGACGTAAGCAATGCTATAATAATACTTACATGTTTCGGTAAAATAATATCCAAAGACTAGTATTTTGGTACTTTACGCAAGCGCGCTACAATAAATAAATCCATAATCTTTCTAAACAAACTAACATCATCACTAAAATTTTTCTTTGGGAAAGTTGTTTGTAATCATGAGTACAATCACGTGTTTAAGTATGGGTCACTAATTACTAGTCACCCTATATAAAGAGACAAGTTTATTTACTGATATGTTTGGAAAGGGTTATGTTTGACCTTTTGACCAATTGCGATAGAAATCTGTAATATTCTGCGTCTCATAGGCATTTTTCGACTCAACTAATATTTCTTTTGGGATACGTCACGATCGCAAAGCCGCAGGCAATGAATGTTTTATTTGTGGTAAGTGGTACTTAATTATCACAGAAGGGAGCAGTGGTGACCCAATGGTAACGGCCTCGTCTTGTGAGTTGTAGGTCGCGGGTTTAAACCCAGCCAGACCCATTACTTTGTGCAATTTATTTCATCACTATTGCTCTCAAAGCGGTGACGAAACCGGCATGTCCTAGAACCAAAAATTGGAAAACATACGACATCCACCGATCCGTACTGGGTTCCGCTTGTTTGATTACGGTCGATTCCTTCTCCTAGAGAGGAGGCTTGATTCTCATCAGTGGGAACATTATAAGGATGATTATGCTTTAAATATCTTTTATTTTAGGTGGCAAATCAACTAGTAACTTCCCCCTCTCCACCCAGAGTGGAGAGCTCTGTCTCCACTTTGTGTCAGACTTTAAACCCTGTTTTCTTTTAGTTAATCTTTGCGTTGATAGAATGCGGTAACTTTTTCGAACAATCTGTCAGCCCTTGTAATAAGTACCTAACATATTTTATTCAAAGCATCAATAGCTTCTAATCCATCCATGTCATGTATAATCCATGGCTTTATGCCCTTAAAATATTATTAGAATATTCCTCTAAGTTCTAGCCTTAAAATTGATGACCGTGCTTAATACTGTAAGTACCTGTTTCACGGTTGATTAAGAATTTAAGAGTAACTGCGCTCAAACGCCGTCAGCTTAAAAATAGTACAAAATCATTAAACGATTTTGCAGAATTGAATCTATTAAAATTTAAGCTTGAAAAATCGGATTAAAACTAAATTGATAAATAAATGTGCGAAAAGACAAAGACGATAACCTGTGATCCGGTGAATCATTGTATTGCAGTTGTTGTGGTTTCTTAGACATTCTTGGACCGTGATACATAGCAAAACTATACAAATTCGCTGAACTTTTTCTGGTAACAATAATCTTCCTAGCCGAATTACGATCACGGAGGCCAATCTCAACGGAGATTAGCCAGGCACACAGGAAATATTGTAGTGCTCAAGCGTGTGCGCAAACATAGGTGCAATCTCTGTTTCTTTACTCTCATAATCCGATGGAACGGTAATCCGACACCACTGGGAAGAGATCAGCCCCCCTAGTCAAGTAACGACCGTTTCATTACGCCTCGAGTAGCCCACGCCTCGTAAGAGACGTGAGACGTCTGAGATCACGTCAGAACAAAGGATTCGGAGGCGTGGCCTACTCGAGGCGACGCAAGAGAATCGAAACGAAACGGTCGTAACTTGGCTACGGGGGCTGGTGCAAGACCAACGGCTTTACGTGTTTGTGGAGGCGTGAGGGTATCAAACCACAAACTTCCAAACTCCGGGCAGCTACAGAGTATTTTGTAATTGAAGACTCAATGGCAGTTTTTGTCCGACCTTGAGTTCAACCCAGGGCCCCATGTTCAACAGTCGCGATTGCGACCACGAAACGAACTAGGTCATTTTATATTCTTATCTTTCTTTGGTATTATTCGTCGAATCGTGAGCTCCTTACTGGTTCTGAGTTGAGCTATACGAAAACTGATAAACCTTTGTACTGACTGGGCAGATCCACTCAAATCTGTGCAGTTGTATGGACGACTTTGGACCATCAGAGTCTGTTTCGGTGTTTCTTCTCAGGGTAGTCAGCTAGGAAACACCGGCCTCATCTAGTTTAAATTAACATGTAAAAGTGTTATTTATAACTTATTTGCAAAATAAACATTATGAATATTGTGGAGAGCAGTGGTGGCCGAGTGGTAACGGTCCTGACTTACGAATTGTTGGTCGCGGGTTCAAACCCAGCCAGGCACATTTCTTTGTGTAATTGATTTTATCACCACTGCTCTCAAAACGGTGAAGGAAACCGGCATGTCCTAGAATCAAAAAATTCGAAGACATGTAACATTCACCAACCCGCACTGGGCCCGCGTGGTGGATTACGACCCATTCCCTCTCCTAGAGAGGAGGCCTGAGTCCCAGCAATGGGAACATTAAAAGGCTGATTATGCTATGCTATGCTATGAATATTGTGGCTCATTGTTGGACCGTGGACAACAAGGCTTTTAAGACTCAAATATCATCTAATTATTACGGACTAAAGGACATTTAGTACCACCTAGTGAATTTCTTAAGCACGATGCAATCTTTCAATAGGTATACATTTATCAAATTGTAACCAAAGCATAAAGGAAACTGCTCGATACAGATGACTGCACGCAGCATCGCTTGCTAAACTACTGATGCCGGTGACAAACACGTATTGTTACCGCACCTATTAACCTTGCATAGCTTGGTAATCAGTGAAATAGTATCGGTATTTGAAACCTTTTTTATTTTAGAAATCTTGAACCATTTACACAACCGTATTTGGATTAGGACTATTATAGAATGTCTCACTCTGGGTGGTGGGAGAGGGAACAACGGGCCTGTTGTAACGAAAACTTTCAATGGTCCTTTGGTTTAGGGGCCACGGTAACTCTTTCAATCAATTTGGCAACCCTTGTAGGGAGTGAAGCTAGTTTTACAGGGTTAGAGAATATAGTGAGTCTTATACTAGGTAGGTTCTTGAAGCTTTTGAAACATAATGAGAATTATTCCAAGACTAGTTTTGGTTACGTTCGCTACATTTCCCCCAGGAATAAACTCCCGAGAAGTAAAGTTTTAGAGGTATGCGGAACAGGGTGTAAAGTCCCACATAACATCGTTGAAAAGGGGGAATCCTCCGACCAGACGGGTGTTAGGTATGTCTGGTCCGGACAACTGCCCGATGGTTCATTTCGGGCTGTTGTTTATGTTCTAATCGCAAATACGGATCAAAGGAAGACTTTTTTAATCTTTATTTAAAGAGTTTTTTTATAATATGTCACTCTGTTGGTAAACAAAATAGTTAAACAATAAAATAAAATAAAAAAGGTTTTGAGTCAGTTTTTTCAGAACGAACTTAGGATTATTTTTTCTCTAGGATTATTTTATCTGAAACAGGATTTGATAAATTAATATTGTGCGCGCCAATTTGTATTCTTAGCGATTGATTTCGGACACATCTCATATGACTATACATGTAGATGAATGGAGAAGGAGAGAGAGGCCAAAGAATAGATGGATGGATTGTGTAAGGAGTGATATGAAAGAAGAGGGAGTTTGTGATAGCATGACGGGTGACAAGACAGAATGGAAGAAAAAAACATGTTGCGCTGTCCCCAAGTAATATGGGATAGGGGCAGGAAGATGATGATGATGATGTAAGTATAATTATGTTCTAATCGCGCGAAGAATAGGATTTTGAATTTTAGTTCCTACTTGGCTTCATAGATGTCGCTACAAACTGATATCGATGTTGCAACGAAACTACTGAAACTAGAAACTATAACAAGCCGCAGTATTGACCCACTGTTTAAATAATAAGCTCAGGCACAGCTGCACAAATACGACAAGTATGTTATGGTATTGCACGTGATGTTAAAGTTTTATAGTGGTAAATTACAATGGACTTGCAAGGGACGGTTAACATAATAAAAGGAAAAACTGACTGACTAACGTATCAACGCACAGCCGAAACTACTGGGACTAAGAGCGTAAAATTTTGCACAAGGTTTTCTTTTATGACGTAGGCGATCAGCACTAAACCTAAATTCACCCCCTAAGGGGATTAACGGGGGTTCAATGTTTGTATGGAGAAACCTACTTTGGCAAAAGCTAGTTACTTATTAGAGGGTGAACGGAGCTGGCGCGTCTAAGTTTCTTAATGTACTTACAACATGTCATTTCAATCTAATTACGCTTGGGTCATCAGGCCATGGGGTCCGAGTGCGCGTTTCCTTTTCAACGAAATTTCACGCCGTCTGATCGTCACTTTGCGTGACCAGAGGGCTGGGTCGTTCTTCGCCCAAAGAACTAGCATTGCAATTTAACGTGGCAATGCTATTTTTTCCGGCTAATCTCCAAAACAGCTAGACCGATTTTGATTAGCACTGTTATACAGCCGATGTTATAAGCAAGGCTAAAGAACAAAAAAAAAAAAACAAAAAAAAAAGATAAAAAAAAAACAACAAAAAAAAACAACAAAAAAAAGAACTAAGGTTCCACAAAAAAAAAAATACTTGAAATAATTACTAAATGGCATTGTGCCGTTTTAAGAGTCTGATCTAACGTGGACGAAGTCGCGGGAACCAGTTAGTACTTCAGTATAAACGAAGAAATAGGTCATCACGTTATACAATGACCATACATGTCGTGGAGTACTAATGAGGGTAATACCATTCAAATGGGTACTAAACTAGATTTGCATTAAGTCAGCCCTCACAAAATTAACATGTCGAGCTTTTTCAGGAAGAACATCGTAAGCGACAGTTTGCATTTTTTGTAGGAGTGGGTTTTCTCTTCCATAATTAAAAAGTATATAATATGAAAATAATTAATAGCAACTATTCTATTAGATCAGTAGTTATAAGAATCACTTGCACCTGCCAGCGGCATTCCCTATGTGAAAATAGGTTTCTCAATACAAACTTTGGACCACCGTTGAATTTTGGAAAATACTTTATTTTATTTTTTATTTTATTTTATTTTATTTTTTGTCATCATCATCATTTTAGCCGAAAGACGTCCACTGTTGGACATAGGCCTCCCCCAAGTCTCGCACAATGAACGGTCCTGTGCGTCTCGCATCCATAGGATTCCCGCAACCTTTACCAGGTCATCGGCCTTCCAACGCTGTGTCTTCCGGTACGCGGTCGCCACCCAGAACCTTTCGGCCCCAACGGCTATCTTTTCTGCGAGCAATGTGCCCTGCTCATTGCCGCTTAAGTTTGACGATTCTTCGTACTATGTCAGCGACCTCGGTTTTCCTGCGGATACGATCACGCAAGGAAACTCCGAGCATAGCCCTTTCCATTGCCCTTTGGGTGACTTTAAGCCTTCTGATGAGGCCCATTGTGAGCGACCACGTTTCGGAGCTATATATCGTCCGTCACTGGCAACACGCACTGGTCATAGACTTTCGTCTTGAGACACTGTGATATGTTGGACGAGAAGATACCGCGCAGCTTCCCGAACGCTGCCCAGCCGTGTAGGATTCGACGGTTGACCTCTTTCTCGAAATTAGATCAACCCAGACTGTATGTGTGTGTTATCGTGGTCGCTCACAATGGGCCTCCATTGTGAGCGACCACGATAATTTGTTTTTTTTTTTTATAAATCATAAAAGGAACCTCTGCGCAAAATTTCAGAGTTCTAGCCTCTATGTCTAAGGGTTTTGTGTGGTAGTTGATGAGTCGGTGAGTGAGTCAGTACTTTACCTTTTATATACACAGATAATAATTATGTAGATCATTAGTTATACGAGTCACATTTTTTAACCGACTTCTAAAAAAGGAGGAGGTTCTCAATTCGGATGTTTGTATTTTTTTTTTAATGTTTGTTCGCGCATAACTTCGTCGCTTGCCAACCGATTTGAAAAAATCTTTTTTTGTTGAAAAGGGTATACTTCCCAAATGATCCCATAGTCACCAAGTCGGGATCTGATGATGTAATCTTGGCGAAATCGAGGGAACTCCTCAAATATTATAGGCAATCATATAGTGATTTATGTATTTTCATCGAGAACTTAAGCATTTACAGTCAAAAAGTGACATTTGATGAAGTGGAACTGACGAAGAAGACCAGAAATGGTCAACGGAACTTCATACTCGTATAGATATCACAATGAAGATACTTAAGCGACTATGACAATACAAATAAATGAATAGTTCTGAATAGTTAGGTTGAAAATGGTATCATCGAAGTGATCTGATGATGATGATGAGCCGGAAGGTAGGCACAGGAACTTCATAATAAAACAATGTAACCTAGCAGTGTTTGAGAAATAGGCACTCTGCTTATAAGTGTATCGCAACTAAAAAGTGTGAAATAAAAAACTTTTTACAAAAAAAAAATAACCGACTTCACTAAAAAAACACTAAAAGGATCAAAATAACTTTAATTTCGGAAGTCGGTGTTAAATAAGATACAAATAATACCGAGAAACACCGACTTCCGAAATTAAAGTTATTTTGATCCTTTTGGTGTTTTTTTAGTTCTTTTTTTTGTAAAAAGTTTTTTTTTAGAATGAAATTAATTATCATTAATACTTTTTATTTATGGAAGTGAAAACCCATTCCTGCAAAAAATGATAATTGTCGCTTACGATGGTCTTTCTAAAAAGGGTCGATAATTATGATTAGAGCTACTGTGTATGTGAACTTGTAAAGCTCATTGGCCAGTGAGAGACGACCTTGGGCTTTGAAAAGCGGTGACTGAGTGCTTAATGAGCTGTTAATAAACAGCTGTCTCATAGATTCTGAATCATTGAGCGGAGACAAATTGAGAACATGCCAAAAGAATGACCTAACTTGGATACTACTTGGACTACTCATTCATTCATGAACATAACAATGCAATAATTTTTAAGCTTTGTTCCCACCGCTGATTCGCTTAGAAACACTAGTAATCTTTAGACCACCGCATTTGAAAGCAAAATGTGTCCAGCACGCCACAGTCACGACTACATGACAGACTTGAAACGCTAACAAATCTATATATGTATATAAAAGAACGTCGTGTTAGTTACACTATTTATAACTCAAGAACGGCTGAACCGATTTGGCTGAAAGTTGGTGGGGAGGTAGCATAGAACCAGGAGACGGACATATGATACTTTTTTTTTTTTTTTTTGGAGTTGGTTAGAGTAGGGTAGAGTAGGATAGAGTTGGGTAGAGAAGGATATAGTAGTCAGTTGTCGGGAGCGAAGCCGCGGGCAAAAGCTAGTCTTATATGAAAGTATTATTTATTATTATTTATTTATTATATACTTTATTGTAGGTACATAAAGAATCATAACAAAGTAACACTTATATCTAAAACACATACAATGGGCGGCCTTATCGCATTCCGCGATCTCTTCCAGGCAACCACGAAGGGACAGTAATTGTCAGAACATGATATGGGGCTGTCACAAGTTTGACAATAAGCACCAATATTAGTTACAATAGATACACAGATACATACATATACATTATAATAGATACATAAATACATACATACCAAATATATGGGCAATGATAAGAAATGGCGACTTTCGATAATCATAGCGACAGGTAGTGTTCCTTAACAAGCCAAGTATTGTTTTTTTAAATTGTGTTGTTAAAGACAATTGAATGGGGCGTTGGGAGGTGTTTTAAAAAATCAATTTGTTAAAGTCGTGACAGTTTTCTTCACCTATATTCCTCGCCTCGACTAACGGCTGTTGTAAGCCGTTACTCGAGGACTTCAGTCCAGTTTTTTAGTAGTCTCTTACTATTCTCGTTTTAATTATCTCATTTCTCAATTCCAACTAGGGAAATTATCCCTTGGGGAATTTCTGAAAGTGAATTCGTGGTCCTGGAACGCAAAGGGCAACTGAAGGACACAGGTAATTGGACGATTAAACACAAAAAAAAACTAGTGAAATTTTAAACGTAAAGAATCATTGAGAAAATTCAATATAAAAAGCAAAACGGTGTCACCTTCGCTGCAATGTTTATTTTACACGTCCTATAGGTACCACACTAAGTATTCTATAATCCTCCTGACCGAATTTCGATCAAAGTACGCAAGAGATATTATAGTGCACAAGTTAGGGTGTTTTTAATATCGTGCGGATTTCATCAAACATGCGAGTTTGCTCCGCATGCAGAAAATTTCAAAATGCAAAAAAAATGCGTCACGCGTACATATTCCACGCATAATACTTGTATGAAATTGACATTTGTGGGGATTACGCGTGCGGAGCAATCCCGCATGCGTGATGAAATCCGCACGATATTAAAAACACCCTGAGTGCGCAAACACAGGTGCACTCTCTGTCCCTTTACTCTCATAATTCGATGGGACGGCAATCTGACACGACCATAGAGAGTGAGAGAGAGAGTAGAGAGACATCATGCGCATGACCAAAGGCTTTACGTGCATTCCGAGGCACGAGGGTGTCACACCGCCAACTTCCAAACTCCGGGGCTGCTACAGAGTAATTCCTAATGGAAAAACAATAGCACTTTTTGACCGACACGGTAATCGAACCCATACTCAGCAGTCGCGCTTGCGACCACGAGACCAACGAGGCAGGCAATAAATAGCGTATACTAACCGTTAAGGCCCTAGCGCCCGAACAGTGCCATAAAACAGGGACTTTCTGAAGCCTACTCCTCGGTAACGGTTGGGTTTGAAAAAAATATATGTTTATCAAAGATTCATGTACAACCTCAGACCAATAAAAAAGTATAGACAGAACATTGCGCTCCTAAAAGTGTGGCACGTAATATGAAGCCAATCGGCAATATGAAGCCAGCCGCTCGGTAGTCTGCCGCTAACAAGCGAGTGCGCGTGACGTTGTTTTGTTGAGATAATAATTACGAAATTATGCCGTCCTGTGTCATAAACTGCTGCAAGAACAATTCCTTTTTTCAAAAAAATGCTTCTGGGATTACTTTTCACAAGTAAATAACGTTTTTGCTGTATAAATTAAATAAAATCGTAAAAATATCTGATATAATTTCTCGGAACACGCCATTATGTCGGTGTTGCAAGTTAAGAACATTATTTATTCCCAAAAATAAGGGAAGTCGTAATTTTTTACGGACACTACAACAAAGTGTTTTTTTATTTACAAGTACGGCGTCATCCAACATACGGTTACGCTGGATGACCCGCACCTAATCCGATTGTCGTTGGATATATATTATTATTATTATATGTAAGTTTTTTGTGTGTTTTAAAATTAATAATTTCACTTAATATGAAAATAAATGATTTTCATTAAATGAAATTATCTTTCATTTCATACAACCAAGATAAACACTATACACTATATATACTACCTACACAATAATAAAACTTAACCAAAGCATATCTCTCGCACTTGGGAGTCGCAGCGCAACGCTTGCAACATTTTTTCTCTAGCAGACATGTGCAAATCTACGATGTCATACACCAAGTTACGCACGCAAAGCCAAAACTAGTCCTCACTTATTTCGTCGCTTTTGTTTACGATGACTCCGTTTATACTTTTTTATTCGTCTGAGTGTACAACATTATCAACATTTATGATTTTTTCGTGCGATTAATACTTTTGTCTAATAAAAAAATATTTTAACAACATGATATTTTTTCGCTCGTTTTCCCTACTCCTTTCAAACGGTTTTGATCTTTAGAAATATGTTTACACAAAAAAAAAATTGCTGGTTAAGTGTTCTTTAGAATTACAGTCAGGGGTCAAAAGTGCAGTTGCACTTTACCAATGCTAGTCTAAAATTTCTTTGTAGTAGAAGTTTCATAGTCCACAACTAGTTTAATCAATACTATAGATTCTATGCTACAAATCAAATCAGGCACGAACCATTGACCCTCTTCTACAAAGACGTTTTAGACACTTTAGCATTGATGGAGTGCAACTGCACTTTTGACCCCTGACTGTACATGGCATATGTAAATCAATCAATATTTCGCAAAGAAATTGGATTTAAAGGTCAGCGGGGCTCTATCCGGCCAGATGTTCGCGGGACTATATGCCTTAAATATAAGTACTAATCCTACACAAGCTTTCATATTGCGGCCGATAACCGCTATATAATTAATCTAGCTAGGTTTAGTCTGTGCGACCTACATACTGTATGACCTGGCCTATATAGGGTGACTGGCAATTAGTGTACGATACTTAAACACGTGATTGTGCTCATGATAACAAACAATTTTTATTATGGAAGCGAAGCCGAAATCGCGAAAAAATATCAGCTGTTCAGTACATTTGGCAAACATAAATGTTTGCCAAGCAGATTTGCAGCTGATTTTTTTTTCGCGATTTCACGTTTGTTCCCATAGTAAAAGTTGTAGGTTATCATGAGCACAATCACGTGTTTAAGCTGTTGATCCCCGCATTAACGCCGGCGTTCACGCGCCATTGTCTTACTATTGTGTCTCTAATTACGCACTCAAAAGGTTAAGTATCGTACACTAATTACCAGTCACCCTATATACATATACTACACACTGACAGTGTCGGCTTATGTCCGTGTCAATCTTGTTTGATGAAGCTTTAAGTCTTGAACTGAATCTGGGATTAAGGAAGCTTATAACTGGAATTAGAATCTATTAAAGTAGAGGCAATCACTAATTTTTTAAATGCGAAAGTTTGTATGTACGAGTACATAAATGTTTGTACCTCCTTTACGCTCAATCGTCTAAACGGATTTTGATGAACGAACTATCGCGCATCATGTCCTGGAATAGCATAGAGGTACTTTTCATCCCGGTAGTATGTTTCCCCGACATACCTATTTTCTATTTTCACGCGAATAAAGTAGCTGGCAGAAGTTGGTTGCTAAATAAATAACATTACTTACTACGTTTTCTGCCGATACAGTACCTATAGGAATAAAATGAGCAAAATGTAAGAATATTGATTTTTTGCAATCAGACCCACCCCAAGTTACATTAATCCCGCGTGGTTGATTGAGGTCCACTCCCTCTCAAGCAGAAAACGCCAGTGTTTCAACAGTGGGATGGGAACGTTGTATGCTATAGCACATATTTAGTTGGAGTTTTTATTTATTTTTACGTAGGAAATCATCAACTTCTCCCGCTCTGAGTGGAGCGGAAGCGTATCAGACTTTTACTGACTAAAGCCCACAGTGTTCTTTCAGTTGCTCTTTGTGAAGGCCACGATAATTCTTACAAACAATCCGGCAGCCATAATGTCAACAATGTCAGGGATCAAGACGTAACGCGCCGTTGGCCCGGGTTTGGTTCTTACGGACGGCCGAACGGTGAGCTATCCATTGCTCACCGTCCGCAAGCTCGCGCCTACGGTAGCCGGGAATCGTCCTGTAACATAATTAGTTGGAGCTGACTTAGGTTTTAAAAGGAGCTCGTGCATCAGCCGGGTAGCAACAGCTTTATGATGTATCACGGCAACAGAACTTTTGAGCTTAATCCTCCATTTCAACGTTTCATATCCACTAGTGCTTGAATGAAAGTGATAGTAACGGACTAAGCAAAGTCTATTGAAACTCACATTTATTGCTTTTGACTATGTTTCACGTCTTCTAACGATGTCTAGCTATTATATAATAGCTGTTGCAGTTTAGCATGGCCGTCGTCAAGCCACCTACATTTGTTGACATTCTTAATTAGAAAAACCTGACTGACCTCTGGCTTTTTTTAAGGTGGTAAATCATCCAATGAGTTCTCCCGCTCTAGGGCAGAGCAGAGAGCGTGCCAGACTTCTTTACCTTCGTTCCAGGACCCTGGGGTTCTCTTTCGCATAACCCATGGCCCCAGTAGGTTTCGACCCTACTGGGCCCTTACTGTTTTGAGGCGTGCGTGGAACACTACGCGCTGTCGACGACTAGGCTCGGTCCGGACAGTCGGACGGCGAGCTACCCATTGCTCGCCATCCACATGCCCACGTCTACGGTAGCTGGAAATCGGGGTCGGGATCGCAGCGGCTGAGGCGTGAGGAATTTCGTTCCCTCACACGTGTGGCCCCCTCCTTCGCTAGCGCATTACTGCTTCGCAGAAGGAAGCGACCGCCTGGCATTCCTCCTCGCTCCGGACAATGGTCTGTACCAGCCCCTCAGCCAAGTCACAAACGATAAACGTAAACTCTCAGTAGTCTTTAATAGATTTTCAACTTTATGTTATTGGATATAAAGTTGAAAATCTATTGAAGATTACATAGTGTTTTCGTTCGTTCCGGTCGCTAACGCTCAGTAGTCTTTAATAGATTTTCAACTTTATGCTCTTAGGTATAAAGTTGAAAATCTATTGGAGATTACTAAGCGTTCACTTTTATCGTTTGCAACTTGGCTAGGGGGGCAGGGCCCGGCGCGAGAGGTCATTGTCGCCGATCGCCCCCACGAGGACACGGCGGTGCTCCGCCCAAGCGGGGCACATCCCGTATGCTCCACCGTGTCCTCCGGAATTACCTATGGGCTGAGGGATTATTTGAAAGAGTAATCACAGCCTTGGAACGCAAAGGGCAACTGAAAGAACATGGATAAGTTTTAGTTAGTGTAAAAACCTGACTCTCCGTCTCGCTTCACACAGAGCGAGAGAAGTTATTTTATCATTTACAGTCCTCAAAAAAAAGAAAGGATAATTACTTCTATTGCCAATCTAAAACTATAGTCGTGATTAGTATGGAATAGTTTCTTTACGAAGTTACGGACGCGACCTTGTACTATTAACATAGGCACTTTCATAATTATAATTGCTATTACATAAAAATATTTAGGCTTGGCTTGTTAGCTGTAATGTTTCATGGGTCACGCAGCGTTCCATCGATATTTTTCGCGTTGGATTTGCCACGAAAAATGCCGGAATAACTGGTTTTCTATGCAAAAAAAATAAAATTTTAAATAATTGTTCTAAACTCCGATACATTTTTTTGGTTGGGAATTCATCAAATAATTTCTCCCGCTCTGGATGGAGCGAGCGGGAGTGTCAGACTCTTACTGACTGAAACTAACCTGTGTTCCTTCAGCTGCCCTTTGCGGTCTGGGGTCGCGGTAACTCATTCGTTCAATTCTGCGGCCCAAATTCAAATACCTAACCTTAAAAATATTTTTCGCGTTAAAATAGTCATAAAACTAACATTAATAAAAAACTTTTTACAAAAAAAAAATACAACCGACTTCAATGTAAAAAAACATTGAAAAGTGCAAAATAACTTTAATTTCGGAAGTCGGTGTTTCTATAATAGTTTTGTCTCTTCGTTATTTAATGATAAATCGACCAGCGTCCTGCTAGCAGGACTTTCGGTCCTTCCGGTAGGACGCAACTTTTCTTATGAATATTACGCGAATGGTCCTGCTAGCAGGATTTGTAATAATACAAGTAGATAGTCTGTCTCTTTCTGATTGTAGGTGTGTTTGTCGCATTGTTGTAGCATTACTGTGAGCGAGATGGCCACGATTTTTAGACGTGGAGATCGCGTGCGCTCGCTAGCCTCGCACTACGATGCGCCGGGAACGAATATCGCGTGGAGTCGTCAACAATTTGGTGATGCGTTTGCAACATCTTATTGTTACGGTGTAGTGAATGCAGTTTATAGAAACAATAAAGTATAGGTAGTATGGGACCTAGATGGGTATGTAAGTTGTGTACATATAAGAACTTTTTGGAGCGCGCATATGCTCTTGATAATGAACCTATAACACAAACACAGTCCTTTTCATTGGATTCGAGTTCATCGGAATCAGACGAATCTGAAAGTAATTCGGAAAGCTTGTTGGAAGAGGAAATAGAAGAAAATAACGTGCTTGTTGGAGAAATAGAATGGCAATCCGAAAAAGAACTTTTGATAGACGTTAACAAAGATGGTGCGTATAAACCAAAACTATTAAACTTATCAAACAAATTAAATGAACTGGAAACTTGGCAGTTACTTTTTCCTGAGGAGAAGATTTCGTATATTTTGGCATGTACAAACTCGTGTTTAAGAAATGCAGCTAAAGCCGTTACTGAAAATGAGCTATACAAGTTTTTTGGTCTAATGTATGCTATGTGCACTCAACAGCTTCCTGAAAGAAGAAGTTATTGGGGTACTGTGTCCAATGGTTTATTTCCCGCTCCCAAATTTGGCAAAAGATTTGGTATGTGTCGACAAAGGTTTGAGGAAATCCTTATGGCATTGTCATTTACACCTGAAAAAGTAAACAATAATGACAAATGGTTTGAAGTAAGAGCGGTCTTACTACAAACCATTTGTCATTATCGTTGTTAATTCAGCGCAAATAATATAGATTTATACGCTAACGCTATTCGTTTATTTCAAAGAAATAAATAATTAAAAGTAGGTAGTACAAAATGTTTAATTCCCCTGATTTTGTAATTCGTCGAAGTCGTCCTGCCAGCAGTCGGCGTACTGCCAGAAGGACGTGCGTCAAATTTCATACAAATTAAAGACCTGCTGGCAGGACTTTCAAAGTCCTTCCAGAAGAACTTCTGGAAGGACAATTTTTTAGACGATTTATCATTAACACCGACTTCCGAAATTAAAGTTATTTTGCACTTTTCAATGTTTTTTTACATTGAAGTCGGTTGTATTTTTTTTTGTAAAAAGTTTTTTATTTTTCACTTTTTAGTTATGGTACCACCACAAAAAAGTACCCCTCAGCCATACTTAAATACCTTATAGCCAGAGTGCATCTTATGACAATTCTAATAATACCAAACACGGTTAGATTAAATTAATTTATTACAGAGTTCCGGTGCCTAATTTTCAGGCTTCATCATAAGATCAGTTCGATATATTACCCCTCTTCTTTCAGTCAGTCATCGACTACACGTATAAACAAATCAATTTTACTTGTTACGACAGTTCTGCTGTGATCCCATGAGGAGTTCTGTTCCATATCTACGAAGTTCATGATCAGATCATAACAATATTTCTATGGGACCAACTTGGAAGCATAACCTTTCAATCAAAAAAAAAATTTTCAAAATCGGTCTACAATTGACCGAGAAATCGGTGAACATACATAAAAAAAAAAAAAAAAAACATACATTCAACCGAACATATAACCTCCTCCTTTTTGAAGTCGGTTAAAAAAACGGGTTTGGTGTCTAGTCTTATGACTTAAGTCTTGAGGTTTGTTCTAGATTCTAATCTCAACAACTTACTTAAGAGTGTCCAACCCGAGATACATTTCCATACAGTCATTATAATTATGACGTTATTACACATCTTTGTCTAGATATTTTTTATATTTTTGGAGAGTGTGCGCGGGAATTGCATGACTTGATTCCGCCATCTCCTTTCTACCATCGGACAACCCGACGTACGGCGAGTATCCATCCTTACGTTGTTGAAACTTCAACGGTCCGGACTAAGCGTTTCGCTTCGTCGTTTATACCGCGTACATCGAAGGACTGGAACAATTTGCCTGCTGCGGTCTTCCCGTCCAACTATAATTTAGGTGTCTTCAAGGCTAGAGTGAAGTGAAAGTGGCTCTTAATAAACTAGTGCGCCTCACCATCAATAATTGCATCTCTGCTTACCATCAGGTGGGATCGCAGTCAAGCAAAAAAATATCAATAATAATAAAAAAATAGAATAGAATAAACTTTATTGTACACCAAAATAGTAACAAAACTTTTACACTAGGTAACTTAAATCCTATCCTATCCTATCCTGTTTCTATTTAATCCGAATCTTGCGTTAATTTTGTACACCCAATACTACGATAGCATAGCTAAGCACCATCTTTGTTTCTTACATCTTATAAAAAACTTTTTAAAAAAAAAAATACAACCGACTTCAAAGTAAAAAAAATACACTGAAAAGTGCAAAGCGGTGTTTCTATAATAGTTTTGTCTCTTCGTTATTTAACACCGACTTCCGAAATTAAAGTTATTTTGCACTTTTCAGTGTTTTTTTTTACTTTGAAGTCGGTTGTATTTTTTTTTGTAAAAAGTTTTTTTATTTTACACTTTTTAGTTATGGTAACACCACTAAAAAGTACCCCTCAGCCAAACTTAAATACCTTATAGCCAGAGTGCATCTCATGAAAATTCTAATAATCCCAAACACGGTTAGATTAAATTAATTTATTACAGAGTTCCGGTGCCTAACTTCAGGCTTCATCATCACATCAGTTCGATATATTCCCCCTCTACTTTCAGTCAGTCATCGACTACACGTATAAACAAAGCAATTTTACTTGTTACGATGGTTCTGCTGTGATCCTATGAGGAGTTCTGTTCCATATCTTCGAAGTTCATGATCAGATTCAGATCATAACAATATTTCTATGGGACCAACTCGGAAGTATAACTTTTCAATAAAAAAATAAAAAAATTCAAAATCGGTCCACAATTGACCGAGAATCACCGATTTCTCACATACATAAAAAAAAAACATACATTCAACCGAACATTATAACCTCCTCCTTTTTGAAGGCGGTTAAAAATGTCAGACGTTCAGATATCTATAAAGTAGATCGCAAATATTTTTTCGCTATCAACAACATCGAAGAAAAGACCTTCAACATCGTAATCCTTGCATCTAAACATAGAAAGCAGGGGAGATTCCAACGTTTTATAAAATGCATTCTCGTGACGTAATCCGATGACGCGTCGCGCGGCGAGTCGTACTGAAATATAGAAGACTTAAAATATCTTATACCGGGAAGTATTATTGCGTAAGTGAGGTGCGTGAAACAGATCACGAACGAATTAATACTAGACTTATTGACTAGCTTTTCCCCGCGTCATTGCTTCCATGCTAAATCCAGAACCATTCAGTTTTAGAGGATAAAATTAGACTATGACACTCACCGATACAGACTTTCTGTGAGTTTGAACTATCGTAGTCGTGTCAATACTTTCACAGATTACCTTTTACAAACATACGTATAAAATAGACAAATTTAGCTCTTTATTATATATTTTAACACCTAGTAGCTACTGCTAGCGGCTTCATTCACGTGAATTACGATAATTATATCATCGTAGTCAATCTCGACAAAGATTAGCCAAGTGCGCAGGAGATATACGCACGTGAGTAATCAAATGCTGGATCACGTGAGTAATCAAAATCGGTCCACAATTGACCGAGAAATCGGTAAACATACATTCATTCAGCCGAACATAGTACCTCCTCCATTTTGAAGTCGGTTAAAAATATAACCACCTATTTCCGTTACATCCTGTATAGTAGGATAAAAAAATTCTTTTAGCGCGAAATATATTACGTAAGCGCAGGAGTGGAAACAATCACAAACAAGCAATATTTACTATTCGTGTTTACTCATTGTCAAGGCTTTTTTGCCTTTTTCGTAGTACTACGACTAAATAATGTAAAAAATGTAAATAAACTAAAAGTTAGTTCTCAACTAAAGATTTGTTGAGGTGGTCTCATTTTCCTCATTGCTGTTTTTTGTCCTGTTGCTAAGTTTCTAAAGTTCATATCATGAGAAGCTTTTAGATAACACTAGTGGCCCACCCCGGCTTCGCACGAGTGTAAATTATATACATAAAAGCGTGCTCCATCGTCGACCACATCATCGCTTACCATCAGGTGAGATAGTGGTTATACGCGAGCCTATCAATAATATACTCATGTTTATACGTTTGGGAAGCTGCGCGGTATCTTCTCGTCCAACATACCACAGTGTCTCAAGACAAAAGTCTATGAACAGTGCGTGTTGCCAGTAATGACATATGGCACTGAAACATGGTCGCTTACAATGGGCCTCATCAGAAGGCTTACAGTCACCCAAAGGGCAATGGAAAGGGCTATGCTCGGAGTTTCCTTGCGTGATCGAATAAAGAATGAAGATATCCGCAGGAGAACCAAGGTCGCCGACATAGCCCGAAGAATTGCCAAACTAAAGTGGCAGTGGGCAGGGCACATTGCTCGTAGAACGGATGGTCGATGGGGCCGAAAGGTTCTAGAGTAGCGACCGCGCACCGGAAAACGCAGCGTTGGAAGGCCTCCCACAAGGTGGACCGACGACCTGGTGAGAGTCGCGGTGGATGCGAGACGCACAGGATCGGTCGTTGTGAAGACGCTTGGGGGAGGCCTATGTCCAGCAGTGGACGTCTTTTGGCTGAAATGATGATGATGATGATTACACGTTGCCAATATACATTCAGGTTTCATTCATATTTCCCACCTGGTTTCGAGCTGGAATGAATCTCTTAGCTCATTCAGAAAAGCTCCGTTTATGTTCAACACCAGTAGAGCAAACAACATAAGTAGACAGACGTAACAGCGTATATCCTCCCCTTTTTTTCCCTCTCTATTTTCAGTAAGAAGACACATCATATAGATTTTTACACCCCCCTATGATTGAATCCGGTGCAGGAACTTCCCGAACTTACCGTGTTCGCTGAGAAACTGCGTCATGCGGAAGGTGAGGACGCCGTGAGGTCTTTACAACCACGCCAAAAATATATAGGGTATATATAGGTCTGCTGTTTTTATTGTATGGACCTTTATTAAATCAAGAAAATGGTATTTGCTAAAATCGGACATTCCACTTGGGATTATAAGATATATAACTTGGCGGCAAATTATTGCCTCAAAAATAATCACTATAGTTAGAGATATGAACTGTCAGAATTAGGAGGGTTCTACGTAAGGTGTAAATTAAAAAGTATTTCATCTATCTATGTCCGTCTCTTCCATTCTCCCTCCTATTTTAACCACCGTGTTTTGAACCTTACAGCTGGAAGACCTAGACATGACGCTCGCATCGGAGGTATCAGGACGCTCGTCGATGGATCATCCACCTTCCAAACCGATCAACATAGACCTGTCGCAGCCTGCACATAATCTACACAACACCTTTAACAAGTTAGTATATTATGGACTTAAGATTTGTATGGAGTATTGACGTATTGAGACGAGTTTTGATTAAACGCATGAATTATTTTCTAAGCCCTCATTGAGTGCAAACCGTACACGAAGGTTGCTGACATGAATACATTTAAATATATTATTAAGGTAACCATCTATAGTGAAACCTGAGGCCCTACCATGAGCTCTTAAAGCGATCCAATTTACGACCTAAACTTAATTGTTAAAGAGATGAAGTTAGATATGGTGTATAGCTTATACAGGGTGTCTTTGACATCGACGCACAAACGAATACCACGGATCCAGTACATGATTCTGGACCCACCAGTGGTGGAATTTATCGTCAGCTTTTTCCTAATTTAAAAAAAAATATATCTTTACTTTTTTTAAATTTAAAATTTGTAAAATCTAAATTCTAACCAACACCGATGATATTTTTAGTAAAAATAAAACAAAAAAATATTTTTTTGAATTAAAAATTATTAATTAAAAAGTCCTCGGGGTAGATAAAATTGTTATTCTAGTCAACCCCGATGACATTTTTAATTTTAAATGTAATTCAGTTTTTCACAAAAAATTTTGACATCCTGTATAGCTCCATTCTTCTTGCTCGCTCGCACGAGTGATATTTTAAACACGTCTGGATAGCTTGCGATTTTTTATCACTTATGGAGGCTTTTAATTTACCAAGTTAAAGTAAAGTTTGAAAGTGACATAGTGTTATTTATAGAGGGGCCCAGCGAAGAAAGTCGAATGATTGTACACAAAAGTGTGGAAGGGTAACTGTTCAGACTAATAACCAAAATGATAAATTAGTAATTAAGTGGGTCACTTTTAGAGGCCATTGAAGTAAAATATCCCAAATATAAACATGCATTTAAAATAATTATATATACAGGGTGTGAGGGTGTAAGGGACAGGTCTCCGCAAACTTTAAGGGCTTGCTCAGTAGACGAAACTGAACAACCTTCCGCAAGATTTTTTTCAGGAAACGAAAAAAAAATCGGCCTCTCCATACAAACTGTCCAAACAAGTTTATAATTTTGAATTCTCATATACGTATATCTAAGGCTCGCTTAAACAGGTTTCACTACTAAACGACAAGGACAGCATACCTCCGATTTCTGAATTTAGGATTTGTAGTTAAGTATTTGTCAAATTATAAAATTAGCTTGAAAACCTGTAAAATTTTGGCATTAAAGTAGGATTTCACTCGTAACGTAACGTTTACGTAACTCCAAATTCTCAATTCAGAAATCGGCCGTTAATGCTTAAATTAGACATAATTACTAATCTGGTTTCAAACGTGGCGTTACCCCTAATAATCTATATATATGTATAAAAGAAAGTCGTGTTAGTTACACTATTTATAACTCAAGAACGGCTGAACCGATTTGGCTGAAAATTGGTGGGGAGGTAGCTTAGAACCAGGAGACGGACATAGGATACGACGGACATTTTTATCGAGTAGGGTAGAGTAGAGTTGGGCAGAGTAGAATATAGTAGTTAATTGACAGGAGCGAAGCCGCGGGCAAAAGCTAGTATATTATAAAAAGAGAAACTGAGTGACTGACATATCAACGCACAGCCAAAACAACTGGGACTACATGAAATTTTGCACAAGGTTTTCTTTTATGACATAGGCGAGCACTAAGAGAGAATTTTCTAAAATTCACCCCTTAAAGGGATAAAACGGGGTCCAAAGTTTGTATGAAAAAACCTACTTTCAAGCGGGCGAAGTCGCTGGCAGAAGCTGATCTCTTATATTCCATCACTGAGCAGTCAATAAAGACGCCGATTTAAAATTTAAATGTTAGCTAAGGTCAATGCTAGGTGATGACGGTTAAAAGAGCTCAGCCGTGTCACCTGCGCTTAATCTAATCCAAATCTTTTATGGCTTCATAAACACGCGGCTCGTTCGTTCCCCTAACACAATACAAGCTTTTAGTAATAGCTTGATGAGATCGAATGGGTTTCAACTATATATGGTAACTTTTAATAGTATAGCAATCTTTCAGAGGGTAGATTTTACCCTCAGACAACTCTTATAGAACAAAAAAATGCGCTTATTCAGTAAAGTTATACGCGTCAAACGAAATGTTGATAATAATGGTTTATTCAGTAATTTTGGGGTCCCATAGTAAAATTTGTTCATATATTATGTACTAGCTTTTGCCCGCGGCTTTGCTCCCGTCAACTGACTACTATATCCTACTCTACCCAACTCTATCCTACTCTACCTTACTCTACCCTACTCAAAAAAAAAAAATTAAAGTATCCTATGTCCGTCTCCTGGTTCTAAGCTACCTCCCCACCAACTTTCAGCCAAATCGGTTCAGCCGTTCTTGAGTTATAAATAGTGTAACTAACACGACTTTCTTTTATATATATGTATATCATCTATGCCTACTATTATAAATTATATTTATATTCCATCTGAATAATCGTCAATAAATTAAAATTTACCTGGTATACTTAAACCCTATTCACATAAAAAACGGGACCCTATTGCTAAGACTCCGCTGTCCGTCTGTTTGACACCAGGCTGTATCTCATTAACTGTGATAGCTAAACAGTTGAAATTTTAACAGATCTGGTTTTTCTGTGGCTGCTATAATAACAAAATAATACTAAAACTGAATAAAATAAAAATTTAAGTGGGGGCTCTCATACATCAAATTTGATGATTCCGGTTTTTTCTACGATTTTGGGATTCGTTCCATAGGAGTTCACATTAATCTGTACTTTAATTTCCTGACTGAAAAATCGTCAATAAATGAAAATCAATATCGTTTTATATAATCAATCACACTGATTACAACGTGCTCGATTAATTAAACGTAAAACAATGGTACTATTTAAACAATAATACAGGTCGATACTAAACAACTCGAGTAGGGATCTAAAAATAATGAGCGGTGACAGCGAACGACATTATTATTGTGAATTGAGACTAAATGTGTTACGAGTACATATTATTATGTCGCGGCCAGATCTTAGAATTGATCACTTCATCATGATATGGCCAACTAAAACTGGCCACATCGTTTAAACGTTAACATTTGATGATATGTCAATCCACGTTTGGCCATATCATTGATGTTTTGTTTTTTTTTTTAGGTGGGAAATCATCTAATGATTGATGTAGGATTTCTATGATAATAAAAGATCTAAAGAAACTTGGCCATATCATGTGAAGTGATCAATTTCCGCCAGTAGGTATTATTATTATGGATTTAAAGGTCGAATTGCGGTATTGTTCGAAAGTGTTACGTGGCCCTGGAACGCAATGGGCTACTGAAGGAACACAGATGGGCTTTAGTCGGGTTAGGTTTAGGGTTTCAGATGCGTTTGGGAATGATTCCCCACTAAAAATAAATGGATTAAAATCAGGTCTGCATCTGCGTTGATTAACTTCTATAATTCAATATGAAAGCTGAAGTGAACTAGAATAGTTTGTCTGAGCTACGAAATATCACTTTCTCTCTTAATAAGTATTTCTTGATTTTATAAAAGTATCACGATTTCGCTGGCAACGACAAAATATATTAGTTACTTTAAAAAAGTATTTATACTTTTTTTTTACTCTTTGTTTTCGTATAAAATTTTCTTTTTATGCAACTACCATATTGTCTCTTCACCACCCTAGGTTTACTTGTAGAGAATGCCTCAGGCATTAAGCCCGCCTTTGTACTTTATGTTGCATGAAGATTAATAAATAAATATTATGTATTATTCAATCTTTCAATAATTGTTATTATATTTAGCCTGTACTGTCCCAAGGCTCGGTAAAGGCCTCTCTCCGTTCCTTCCATTGTTCCCGACTTCGGGTCACTTCCTTCGGGCCTTCTTGACATCTAAGTCATCCTGCCATTTCGGTAGTAATCTGCCGCGACCTCGGCGTGCGAATTCAGGGAACCAATTTTGTGTTTTACGGGCCCCACTGCTCGATCGGCATGCGGCAGACATGTCCAGCCCAGTCCCACTTAAGCTGGGCAGTTAGTCACATAAACGATCTGTGTTATGGAGAACAGTAATGTTTCAGGTTTCGTCGTTACTTTAATACCAAGTAAACTGCGCTCCATATCACGTTGGTAAACCTTGAGTTTGAACTTTGGGAAGCGAGTTAAAAGAAAACCTCAAAACAACACTGTCATATATATCTACACGAATATCATAAAGCTGCAAAGTTGGTTTGTTTGAATGCGCTAATCTCAGGAATCACTAGTTCGAGATGAAAAAATCGTTTAGTGTTGCATAGCTCATTAATCGAGGGAGGCTATAGATAGACATAACGTCACGTTACAACCCACGGGAGCGGAGAAGTAATCAAAGACGCGGCTAAAACCGCGTGGGACATCTAGTACAATACAATCAATCAGTATAAAGTTAAGTAGAACAAAACATCAGACGAAAGTAGGCCGTCTCAAATTCACCGTAATACAATCAATAACAAATAACGACTCAAAGCCAGACCATAACCACACAAAAGCTATTTCTAATAAGGCAAAGACCAATTAGTTTTACAGCCTAAAGAACCACAAACAAAAGCTTAACTCCTTATTCTTCCAATTAATTACCATGGATGACTAAGCATTAACATTGATTCCAGTACGTTGCAAAAAGGGAAAGTAGGAAAAGGCGGATGGAATGAAAGCGCGAATCTTTTTTATTTTTTGTTGCCATAGACATACTTTTACTTTTCATATTATGACATTCGAGTTGATGAAGTATTGTGTTTTACTTGACAATTAATGTCTGAGTGGATAGCTGGGTAAATAATGGTTTTTTTATGGCATGTATAATAATAGATGTCTGGAAGACTTCAGTAGTTAAAAAATACGCGTCGTCATTTCTGAAATAAACGTTTTAATTAATTTAAAAAATGGACTCTCTTGAGATTTAAAAAGATTTTTTCTCCAGAAAGAAAATGTCATAATTAACTCCCTCGCATTGCTCGGGAGTTAATTATATAAATCCCTCACTGACGTTCGGGATTAAAATTAGCAACCCTTCGTTTCGTTCGGAATTCAACATGCCGCCCGCGACTTAAAGACACTGCTTTATCCCCTAGTCACATAATCTACTATTATCCCAGGAGTATTTCCTTGGGATAATTTTCTAATTTCACGCGGGTGAAATTGCGGATAGAAGTTAGTAAGTTATAAATATATGTAATACCTAATTATTTTATTACTGAAAAATGAACAACAAGCTAGAAATATTGGCCTACTTGGCTACTTTCATGGTTTTTTATTGTTATATTGTAATGGACACATATGTAGTTATGGTATATTGTGTTTGTAAAAACGGTTCCTAAAGGCCGTATTACATACACACATATATATCAATATATACATAGATATCAAGGAGTTGGGTAATTGACTCAATTATAGTCGTCGTCATGTTTCTTTTGTACGTGTGTTTGTCACCTAACTCCTCCTAAACGGCTTGACTTATTCGGATGAAACTTTCCCGGGTCCCTGGATGTTTTGAAAGTACCTGGTAGGTGGCGCTGCAAACGCGTTCTCAATTTACTTTTCTATTATTCGGGCAGGACAACGTCTGCCGGGACCGCTAGCAATATTTATATTTATGTATAGTATAGATTACTACGAGTTCTTAAGCTAGTTATATTGACAACATTGCATGATAATTATGTTACCCAGGTGGATATTCGGTTTATACCTCAAAGTGGCGCACGCCCAAAGGAGGTGTTACGGTGTCACCTCAGCTCAGAACATGGCGCTCCACTGTTTTAGGTTATATTATGCTTTCTAATGTCGGGGGCGTCTGGTTTTTGTGCTGATGTTGCTTGGCTTAGGTGGTGGAGTCGGCTATACGATCTTTTTCGCTTGGTATTATGGTCTCGGTTTAATATCATATTTTTTATTTTTTGACTTACGTATGTGAAGGAACTTAGTTGTTCTCTCGTTTAAACAACTGTCAATAAAAATATAATTTAAGTCAATGTGTTGTGAAATCACATGCCAAATAATTCGATGGCTATATATGGCTATGGTATTTAATTATTACAAAATTAACCAAAAATGGAGATACGATTGGCGCAGTTGTTGGGCGATTGTCTGCTGCTCTGCGTGTCGCTCTTTGGATTCCTACATGGAACAAATATTTGTATGTCTGTGTGTCTTGTGTATGTGAGTCAGGGGCGTAACTACGGCCGTATTAGCCGTATCAGTGATACGGGGCCCCCTACATAGCTTAAATTCGTAACATGTTATACACAATCTTAAATTCTAAAAGGCCAAAAGTGAATGAATAATAACTGTATGATACTCTGTAAATAGTTTTTAGCACGCTCCTCTCGCTTTAACATTTCCTACATACAAGACGACAATAAAAACTCAACCTATTTTAGTAGGTGCCTTCTGAATGATCCATTAAATGAGCTCATTTTCATTTTCGAGGCCTCTCAAGGCACTATTTTTATGCTAGTAGAAGCTATTTCGCACAGAAAAAAAAACATACTTCAAAAATATATGATATGGGGCCCCATTAGGACTAGCTACGCCACTGATCTGAGTTTACATGTTTGTGTTGGGCAGTTAACAACAACTGACACAAAATTGACAGCAAATCCTCTAATTAAAATATTTCACTGGGTCTGTTCTAAAAACTGCCTTTTTTAACTTCTACAGCATCTAAATTACCTCAAACAAAGACGGTCTTCAGCCTTTTAAACATTAATGTCTTACCTGCTGTAGTCTGCATTGGCCATATCTACCATATCATCCCACTTCTCTATACTAATAAGTGTCTCTACGTTTCCAGGGGCATGTCCAACCTGATGAACGAGCGTCCAAGTCTAAACATGTACCAGAGCGGAGAGTCGCTGATGCGCATGTCACCTCCCAGCCTTGTGTCGTCACTGCTTATGGAGAGCTCTGGCACGTTCAATGCCGAGTCTATTGAGAGCAGCAGGAAGTCTATGCCTTCGCATAAGGATTCAGGTATGAAACATACGAGTATAGGAACCTCAGCTATATTAGGGGCTGATTAAAACTAAACAGTATCGAGCTGAATATTAGTCTTAGGGTATTCTAGGCCAGTTAGTAAGGTTACCCGCGGACCTAGAACGCAAACGGCAATTGAAGAAACATACATTGAAGTGGTTGGTCTGACACCCTCTCGCCCCGAGAACGAGAGAAGTCATTAGACGATTGCCCACCTTAAAAAATGGTATTCTAGGTGATCGGTGACCGCTCGCGTCTGGCCCTGGTCCAGGCCATGGTAAAGAACGAGATGGCAAGGGAAGCAGTCATCTCGAAGTGGCGGAAAATTTGAGGGACAGGTAACCCTCACGCCCCAGTCGCTGCAGGAGACGCCCCAGGCGTCGGGAGTAACAGAGCGATTCTTGCGGACGGCGAGCACTGGGTAGCTTGCCGTCAGATAAGGACCAGGTGTGGGTCGATGGCGCGTTGTGTTCCACCAGTCCCTCAAAGGGCTGTCAGCATAATTGACGAGTTCTGCTAGGACCGATGCCGGCCAGACCTACGGGATTGTTGGAAAATTTTACCACAGCCCAGGATCGTAAAAGGCAACTAAATGAAAAAGGGTAGGTTTTTAGTCAGGAAAAGTCTGACACTCCGCTTGACCACTATCTCACCTACTAATAACCGATGATGTGGTCGACGATGGAGCACGCTTGCCTAGAAGTAACCTATTCACTCTTAACTTAAAGACCCCTAGGTTGTAGCTATCACAAAACACAGACTCCGGCAGGGATCACTCATTAGCTGAATTTTAGCACAGTGAATATGAAAACGTTTTTTGTGCGTATGGTTGGGAAATAAATGCACTAGTTACGTGACGTGTGAGGTTACAGACATAGCCCAAAGAATCGCCAAACTTAAGTGGTAGTGGGCAGGGCACATTGCTCGCAGAACAGATGGTCGATGGGGACGGAAGATTCTGGAATGGCGACCACGTGCCGGAAGACGCAGCGTTGTAAGGCTTCCCACAAGGTAGACCAATGGCCTGTTGAGGGTCGCGGGAATCCGATGGCTGCAAGACGTGCAGGACCGGTCATTGTGGCGACACTTGGGGGAGGCCTATGTCCAACAGTACTAAATATTTACAGTTTAGCCCTAATAAGTATCAATCACCTAGATTATGTAGCAAAGATTGCAGCCATGGTCTACTTTTGCATTCAGGGCTGTGTGACGCAAGCATCCGTCAAGTTGCCGCCTCACTGATTACAGTACTCACATAACCTGCTTGGATAGGGAAGCATATTGTCGGTTTTATATACTATGTATTAGAATAACGATACACTATGTTAGTAGTGATATTAGATTTCTCCTGTACGCTTATGATAAGAACTAAAGGATTTAGAACCTCTAACCTAATAATTAAAAATTATGAGTCTGATTACTAATATGGTAAAATCCATTTAAGTTTTTTTTTTATCATAGGTCAGTATAGAGAACCTATGAAAGGAAAGATTTTATTTGTTAACTGACTTCAAAAAGAAGGAGGTTCTATGTTCGAGTGAATGCATTTTTTTTATGTATGTTCACCAATTTCTCGGCCAATTGTGGACTGATTTTGATTTTTTTTTTTTTTTGTTGAAAGATTATGCTTCCAAGTTAGCAAGCATTATAAATAATGCCCAGACGATTTGATTATTTCAATAGTTGTTATCACAGTGCCCTCTTATACTGGGCATTTTTCAATTTACGCTGGCATTTTTATAATCTCCTGTTAATCACATGATCCATAAAATATTACGGAACTACCAAGTAATTCCTCAAATTGAAAGAAAGAAAAACACAACTTATTGAAACTAAAAATACATAAGTAAAAAAAAAAAACTGCGAGACCAAAAAGGCACCTAACTCACATATGCTACGATATTAAAAACAATAAATAAGTAATAATAAATTGATTGCTGCCCTGCATATTGTTTTATTCTTTTATTTATATTTTCCAGGTCTACCAATGTCAGGTCGGGACAGCATTGACCCGATGATGACGAGCATGACACTCAGCATCCTCGACGAAAAGGATATGAGCACAAGCTTCCTCTCGCAAACAACATACCCTGACAACGACAGCCTGATCGACTCCCTACCGCCATCCCTCGTCAGCTCTGTCAACTCTTCATACGTCATCTCCAACACTTCCAAACAGCCTAAGGAAAGCACGGACTCCAACATATTCTCGTCAGCAACCTTCACCCATTTAGAAGCCTCAGAAAAACTCCTTTCAGCCCGACCAAGATGCCAACTCTACAACAGTTACACGAAAAGAGAATCCGGTTTACGCAACTCAGAATCATACACTAAATCCCGCGAAGAAGCATGCCAAATCGACACAGCGAAAATTCTAAACGAAAACTCCGATAAGAAAGATTCGCCGAAACCTGTTCCCCGTAACGCATCGACGGCTGAAATGGCTGAACCGATCACCTTACACTACTCTAATAACAGGTTTAGTAGAAGGGACAATGACGCTGAGAAAGAAAACTTTGAAACTGACGACGCTTTCTACAAAGATATGGGCTTACCGAAACCTGAAGATGTTGGGCGAAACAGTTTAAACGTAACTTTGGGGAAGCAAGAGCTGAACGAGATAATCCAAGCACGGCAGAAGTTGTCTCTAGCAAGGAAAGCATTGCCCACAGAACCTGAAAAGTCGATACCACCTTCTGCAGACACTTCTCCAATAAAAACAATTCAGTTACCGAATCAAACCGTGATCACAGTACCCCGACAGAGTATGGAGAACGCTTCAGAATTGTTATCAAGACGAAGAGTGTTAAACGGCAATGGTTATGAGAGACCAGAGGAACCAATCGCAAGAGACACTCCTAAAAGAAATGCTACGTTTAAGAAGTTGTCGCCCAAAGCGAGCGCTATGGACACGACAGTGGTGTATATGAAGGGAGATGATAATCAAATTATAGATATTAATTCGGCTACGCTTAATTTAATTGATGTTGGGGATAGAACGTTACAGCAAGAACATCGGGTATGTATTTTGTATGTTATTTACTTATTAGAATTTTCATTCGTAGATAGAGACAGCAGCCCCCGTAGCCAAGTTACAACTGTTTCGTTTCTCTTGCGTCGAACGCCTCGTGTAAGCCACGCCTCCGATTCCTTTGTTCTGACCACGTGACTGAGCGTTGAGATGTCGTCAGAACAAATGAATCGGAGGCGTGGCCTACTAGAGGCGTTCCACGCAAGAGATTCGAAACGAAACGGTCGTAACTTGGCTAGGGGGGCTGTCATTACGGGTAGTCAGACGTCAGAAAGTCTGGCCATCAGTCTATCCATGTAAAACATGGGTACCTATTCAGCCGCATTATACTGAAGGGCTTTTCCCAAGCTAGTTGGGAAAAGGCTGAGGAGATGATGATTTACTGATAAGAATTGCCTCTCTACTTTATATTATGGTTTGCTTAATCTTTGTGGCAGATACCAGTTATATGGTCTCTGTATTATACATACAGACGCATATATACATAGTAACAGATACATTTATGTGATGGAAGTTAATAAAAAAGGTATATTCAAGTTGTTTTGATGATACAGATCTCAGTGCTAGATCAGTTATAGTAAAACGCGTACACCACTTGCTTTCTTGTTTTCAGACTAAAGCCAATAAAATGCGATAATTTTTTAAAGTATACTAATTTTTTAGCTATTCACAAAGATTATGTCAGAAATCTAAATATTTTATCAAACAATATATCAACTATTTATTTTTAATATTACTTTACATTAAAGATTACTACTGTATATGTGTTTTATGTACTGCATTCCCAAGCATGTATAATAAATTCACGTACAGTCAAATGGGGTGAATAGAAACTCATGGGTGAAAGGGTATTTTCAAGTTATTTGAATATTTTTTGCAGCATTTAACTATATCAATTTATTAAGGAATTGTTATTCTAAAAAGTCGATGCTTTGTTAGAAGCCGATAATATGGTATCAAAGTGAAAATCCAAACCAAAGTTTTGTTTCTTTTCACCCCTGCGTTTCTAATCACCCCGTTTTACGTTACACAAGATATCCCAGACCTGGAACAGCTATCTGTAAGCCAACACTAATAATTAAAGAATTCATTCCACTCGAAATTGTACCTAAAGATCACTTCTTAATTTATTTTAATTATAATTTACAGCTTATGCTATATATTATGTTATAATTTACAGGAGTGGGGATCACAAGAGCGAGCGATGGTAGGTTCAAGCGAGAGCACAGACACGGGTACCTTTAGTTCTTCCAGTCCACCCGACAGTGTTCCTGACAGTCAGCCAGCACATGACACACGTAAGTACTGGAGCCATTTATTTAATATAAAAACACATAATGTGGTCAAGGGAAGGTAGAGGGTGGGGTTGGTCGCAAATGCAAATGGGGATATTATAAACAACGATGTGGTTGTGGGTTGAAAAGAAAAAGTCTTGGAGACATCGGTGTCGGTGGTTTACTGACGGAAAAGAGCTATGCACTATAAGCAAGGGTTTTTTAATAATATGCAATAAAATTGAAGATATTCTCCACTTGCTGAAGGATTGTGTAAGAAACAAAGACGAGAGAGAATCATTAATCAAAGACTTTACTGAGTGAACTGAAACTGAATTTCCTAGATGTTGGATTAGTACAAACTATTTTAGCAAGTCCTAAATCGCTGTTGGCAAAAAGACTAAGGGCGGAATTCACCAATAAAACTAATCGCGTAGTGTCACTTGTAAAAATACAGACAAGTGACACTAGTGACAGCGGCTAAACGCGATTATGCGAGCCAAACGTTAAAACCTTACCGCGATTAGTTTTATTGGTGAATTCCGCCCTAAGTAGTTTAGCAAAGATAACTAATTGATGATTCTCTCTCACTCAAAGTATTTATTTAGTTTGTGTAACTAGAACTAAAAGGTTGCGATGGGGTTGGCGTATCCATGTGGATAAAACCCCGAATTAAATAAATTGAAAAAAAAAAGAAAAAAGCAAGGGTTTAGAAAAGAAAAATTTTGACAAGGGTCAAAGGATCGGCGCAGTGGTTAAGCGATTGGCTGCTGTGCTGCGTATCGCAGGTTCGATTCCCGGAACGAATGTTTGTATGTGGCCTATAGATAGTGGTTCTGGGTCTGGATGTCTTGTGTGTGTGAGTTTTTGAGTGACATGTTTATGAAAACACCCAAAATACATGAGTAATTCCTAGTGTGCCCCAACAGTAAGAATGTTTAAAAAAAAATCAAAGTAATGTTAATCTGCAAGCATTTTTTGTTTGGGTGGGAAATCATCAAATATCTCCTTTTGCTCTGGTTGGAACGAGAGGAAGTGTCAGACTTTTACTGACTAAAACCCACGTGTGTTCCATTATTTGCATTTTCCGGGGCCACGATAATTCTTTCAAACAATCTCACAACCCAACCAAGCATACTGGTTAAAATTCTTGCATTTAGTATTAACATATCTATATGAAATTAGTTAATAAGGTGGAATAATGAAGCTACGGTGCTTCCAAACGCTTAGCGCACAGGTACATGAGCACATTCTCACATTGCAGGCCCCCAAGTCGCCTCCACACCGCTTATGTCACTACGGAAAGGAGCTAAAAACGACCTGTTAAACTTGCACAACACCATATCTCCTATATACGACATGATCGACGACAAATCCTACACCGTCACGACGATCACTAAAGCAAATTCCTCTGGGATGGAGCGGACTTATGATATGCACAACACAACTGTCATAAATAGCGCGACATTGGTGAAGAAGCCCTCGGCTAAGAGGGATATTATGGCGGGGAAGGTTAGTCCGGAGAAGAAGATGTTCGCGCCTAGTGTTATGCCGAAACCTACTAGAATTATTCCTACGAGTTCTGGAGGTATGTTTTTTTATTATTATTATTACGAGCACTTTGCCAATGATTTCGTTCACGTGAATGTTTTCATGGCATCCCTACACCCCTTAAAGTTTAAGGGGGGAACCCTTAAAATACGGTTTAAGGCTTAAACCGTATTTTAAGGGTAGCTGGGGGAAAACTAATAATGACAATCTTTATAATTCATTTTGATTAGAATTTATGTCAGGTTTAAAGTCGTCAAAAAATAAAAAGCCCGTTTTGACATCTGTCAAAATGAATACTTAAATATGCAAAAAGAATACTCGCAATGTATTACATCACATTAATAAACGCGACAAAAAAAAATTGTGTGTTTAAAACACTATGTAATTAATTATTATTTTATTGTTTCTTTCAGTTTCGTTCCATGTTACATTCTAGGGTATTTCTCAAATGTCAAAACGGGACTTTTATTTTTTAACGAGTTTATTAACCCAAGAAATAAGAATCCTCTATACAATCTTTAAAGCCTTGTTTTAAAATATTGTTCTATTATGGGTTGTTCTGAAGACAAATAATGACAGCCTTTATTACTTCTTTTGGTTACTATTTGTCCTAACTTTCAAGTATATTGGTACAAGGAATAAGATTTTACGTACAAACGATTTTTTTTCCTTTTTACCCCCATAAAGGTTAGGGTAGGTTGAATTTCCAAAAACCCATTCTTAGTGCTCGCCTACGTCTTATAGGGACACCTTATGTAAAATTTCATGTTCCTAAAGCGACGATGTTACGAACCGGGTTCGTACTGATGTTTAACGTAACGTACGTTTCGAAAGCATGGCAAATTGCGAGTAAATCTACAGTTTCAGGGAGTGTGAGGACAAAAATAATTAAATAAATGCTTAATTCGTCAATGTTAACTGTGTAATTATATTATATCTAACTCTATATTTTCCCACTGCTGGGCAAAAGCCTCCCAAGGAATGGATCCTTCCATTATCCCCGGCTCTGCTTCACTTCTTGTCAATTCCTAAGGAAGATATCTAAGTTGTCCCGCAATCTACTTCTTGTAAAAAATATGCTACTATTTTGGCGTACAATAAAATTTATTGTATTCTACTTTATAGACAGAAAACAAACTCTAAATATACATTTTTAGATGCACAATGCATTACTCATTTACATTCCATCATTTCACAATATTGTTTTTTCAAACATCAAAATTCGTGATCAATCATTTTATTTTTCTCCATATTTTATGTTATTTTAGCACCATATAGTAATATGGTTCCACCGGCAGCAGTATCGAGGAAAACAAGTTTGCCAACGTCAAAACTTAGGCAATATAGTTCACATAGGGAGCTGAGCAGAATACCTGGTGGTAAGTACTATTTGCTTTTTGAGTCATTATTATTTTTATTCATATTTTTTTTAGTATCATGTTTTATTCAATAATTACTACACACTATCAACATATTAAAAAAAAATTAGGTATACTTCAAAACAAAAAAAAACAAAATCTAAAATGAAAAATTCTTCCGCATCGCTGACGACTGGTCATTGTACCCAAAAGACGCTAAAGTGCTGATCATATTGAAGCGAGACTTGATTACGCACTTCTATTTCAAAATTAGGAAGCCACGCGACTGTCAGCGCCATTTAAAAAATAAAAAAAACTTTTATATAAAAACGTTGAAGGAAAACATCGTGAAGAAACCGGCATGTCTTACGAGCAAAAATTTGAAGACATTGAACATCCACTAACCACATTAGGCCCATCTGATAGAATACGACTAAGTCTCTCCCACAGAAATGACCCAAAAATGGGAACAGTAAAGGCTGATGATGCAATATGAACACGTATTCCAGGCCCCCCGGCGGTGCCCGGCGTGGCCGTGGCGTCGCGCGGCTTGTCCCTGGGCGGGCGCACCATGGTGCGGCGCGGCGTGTACGCCTCCAACCCGGCCCTCAGCCCCACCGCCAGCGCGCCACCAGTGCCACCCGTCTCCACCGAGTCTTACATCATCACTGTCGGACATCAGGTAACATTACACTACAAAATTAACTTCGTGGATTCGGCCAACTAGGTCACTGTCTACATTGAACTCGACTCCAAGGCCGTGTCCAGTATTTACGGGCTCAGAAACGCCCTAGCGTGTCATACAGACCCTGTCTACAACCCGCCAGCAATACATCCTTACGGAAGCGATTACTTAGTCTGTTGAAGTGCATTGCTTGGTGCTGGAGATAGTCCATAGACCAGGAGACGCATGCGGACGGCGAACAATGAGTAGCTCGCCGCCCGATGGGGACCAGGCCCGGATCGATGACGCGTTGTGTTCGAAGCGTGCCACAGAGATTCAGCATGAGTTACGCGGACCCCCAAAGCCTCTTCACTCACGCGTTCACTTTGCATTCCTGCAACCCTAACAGGCATTGGCCCTACTGGGCCCCTTCAGTTTTGCTGACATCTCTTTGAGGCGCGCGTGGAACATTACGCGCCGTTGACTCGGGCTTGGCTTCGGACGGTGAGCTACCCATTACTTGTCCGCAAGCCCGCGCCTACGGTGGCCGGAAATCGCAAGGATATCTCCTGCGGCTGTTGAGGCATGAGGCAGTTCGTTCCCTCACTATTACCGCCATCTCCTTCGCAAAAGGAAACAACCGCTTCCCATTCCCTCTCGCTTAGGACCATGGCCTGAATCAAGGCCAGAGCTGCATGTGCATAAGCCACCTTTCGACGCCATTCTTATCCGTTTGCGTCGATCTATCCTGTTTGCGAAACTCTACAGCTATCTTACAAGTTTTTCTCAAGCATGCAATGCATGAAGCTGATCTACAAGAATGCTCTGATGCTGAATGTTTGCACTGTCCTATCAGATCTTTACGCTCAAATTTTCAGAAGAATGATGACAAATCCTCAAAACCTGATATCCCTCCAACGCCAGCGTTAGTCCGACAAGGCACGGAGACTCTTCGGCGGGAACGACCGCAAAGTCAGCTGGTTGCGCCGAGAGATGTAAGTCGTCACTAGTAATATAGTGTTTTAACAAAATTGTTATATGGGACGTTTTTCTTTTTATCGACAATTGATCAGTACAACAGCACGATCCCAACTTACGAATGTAGGTCGCGGGTTCAAAGCTAGGCGCATTTGCGTAATTTATTTAAATGCCACTGCTGTCAAAACGGTAAAGGAAAACATCGTGAGGTAACCGACATGTCCTAAAACCAAAAAATCAAAGACTTGTAACATCCACCAATCCGCACTGGGTCTGCGTGGTGAATTACGGCCCATTCACTTTTCTAAAGAGAAGGCCCGAGTCCCAGCAGCGGGAATATTATAAGGCTGATAATATAAATATGGTCAGTACAAAAAAATGTGAAGGAGTCGTATGGCGTCCACTCTGTTACACAAATTAAAAATATATATATTATTACCCAATTTAAAGCTCTTGAGTAAATAGTAAATAGTTCAAAATTTCAAGCGTAAATACAATTGTCGGTCAAAAAAAAGAATGTCCCGTATGCAATGCTATTGGTCACTGCTTTTAAACGCTCGGATTTTGAAGAGGGCTTTGTTTTGGAACACAAGCTTTGATTATTCTTTAATTGTGTTCAAATATGCTTTTGAAGCTGGTATGTAAGAGGATGTTTTTTTTTTTTTTTTGCTTTTGGAAAATGATACTTTGAAAGTCTGTGGGGTTTACAAAACATTTTATATTTGGAACTTTTGGGAAGTTTACGAAATATTTTTGTTTTTTTTTTAAGTTTGGGATTTTATTTTGATTATAACTGTATTTTAATTTTTATGACGGGTTAATGTTTCCGTTTGAAAACAGTGGAAAACTCTGTATTACAACACATTTTATCAGAGAACGATTATTCTTTATATTATTACAAGAGATTATGTGACCAAGCTAAAATTTTCATTCTTTTTTGTTTACATGTCTAATTAATTGGTGTCGGTAAATTAGCAATAATAATATTTTTGTTCTAATATTAAATGTTTTTGTCATTTCAATTGTGTCTAAAATTTGTCCTTTATGGTGTCAATCAAACATTAATTTAACGTCAATTAACTAATATCATATGATTAAAACAAAGGTTAACTCGTTCAATGTGGCCCTGTGTAAGCTTTCGTTACAATATTTTATTTGTTCACATGTCTTCCATAGAAACGTCTATCTATTTCTTGTTAAAATAACGATCCATCAACGATTGCATCACTGCTTACCATCAGGTGAGATCGCAATCAAGCACTAGATAAAAAAAAATTATATTGTCTGTAATTTTCCAAATCTTTTCTTTTACCAGCATCTCACTTACATTTTCATGGTAACAGTTGGCTAAATGCCTATTCTAAATAACTTTCTATTTTAAGCAGATTAATGTATATATTCAAAAGAAAGAACAGGAAGACTCATTTGCTCTCCTTCTTTTCTTTTAAGTAGTTAAAACTGCCTCCACATTCTGATAGCCTTATGAGCTCCTCAATTGTCAAATTGAGTAGCAATAAAATCACAAATTAGTTGCTATGAGATTTGATTACAATTGGATTTATTTCCATGTGGATTTTATACACGATCACACGACATTGTCACGTTGGTTGCCAAAGGGTAATATTAAAAATTAAAAAAAAATCTTCACCTGTTTCTTTGTTTATTACGTAGAGAAAAAACAATTTATTTTTTATTTGATATGAACCATTGCTTGACTGCGATCCCACCTGATGGTAAGCAGTGATGCAATCATTGATGGTGAGGCGCACTAGTTTATTAAGAGCCTATTCACTCTAGCCTTGAAGGCACCTAAATTATAGTTGGACGGGAAGACCGCAGCAGGCAAATTGTTCCAGTCCTTCGATGTACGCAGTATAAACGACAAAGCGAAACGCTTAGTCCGGACTGTTGAAGTTTCAACAACGTAACGTGCTGGCCACGGACAATTCGCTATAGCGAAAATTCGCGCGGCGCGACCGGCGGCGCGTCTTGCGAATGAATCAAATGTATGGAAATGTACTGGCCCCGGTCGTCTCGCTGGTCGCCGCTGCGCGTGGCATGCCCAGTACATTTCCATACATTTGATTCATTCGCAAGACGCGCCGCCGGTCGCGCCGCGCGAATTTTCGCTATAGCGAATTGTCCGTGGCCAGCACGTAAGGGTGGATACCCGCCGTACGTCGGGTTGTCCGTAAGTAACCGTCTTATATACGAAGTTTCAACGTGTATATAAATGGTTATTTACTATTGACGGTCAATTTATCGGACACGCTCGTTTTTTGACACCCCGCCCTTTTTGTTGTGTCGAGATGAGCATGAGTCCAATCACCTACAAACGTAAATTGATGTAAGGAATGTCGTGTCGGTCACCATGGCCTAAATGGAACATTTACTAATGGCGAAACCTGCAAAATGCAGTCCTTGTATCCTATTCACTCCGGGTCCACATTTGAACTTGTTAACCGCACCGCCACACGACTAACGGCGTCACTAACCCACATGACGCAGCTGCGCGCGGCCGCCGGCAGCGGCGTGCCGGTCTCCATGCGAAGCCATCACTACCCTGTGAGTGTCCAGTGTTAGTGTTTATTTAATGGTCGTGTACATAGTGGCCAACTTTAGAGTAGATAACGTAGATAGATTAGATTCCTGTCATCTTAGAGGCAATTTTTGCATGGTCCGGTAGCTAGATAGTTAGCAGTGGTCATCCGAAGGTCAAATGAATAAGTCAACCGGGGAAACTGTCCTGGTGCGTGAGAGGGCTTTTTTTATGTAACCTAACCATACTTCATGCTTTGCCAGTGGATACCTAGCAGCCGGGGTGTGTGAAAAGCTTAAAATGCAGCTCAGTGAGAATTTATTTAGTCGTCATCCATACTATAGTATTATAAAGGTGCAAGTAATTCTGTCCGTCTGTTACACGTTCATGCTTAAACTACTACTATGAGATTTGAAATGGAGTATGCTTGAAGTCCATAAAGGGATATTATGTTACTTTTTATCTGGCTCCGACTTCGTATCCGCATTAACAGCAAGTATGAAATATATGTGTTCTGGTTTGCTATGTTCAATAGGTCTTTAACTTTACCGAACACTAGGAATTACTTCTGTATCATGGGTGTGTCCACGAACATATAAACATACACCAAGCACCCACACCCGAAACAACTATCTACAGGCCATACAAATATTTGTTCTGCTACACGCATCGCAGCAGCCAATCGCTTTACCAACCGTGCCGTCATTTAGATACTTATGGTCGTATATAGGGTGACTGGTAATTTATTAGTGTACGATACTTAAACACGTGATTGTGCTCATGATAACCAACATCTTTTACTATGGGAACAAACCTAAAATCGCGAAAAAAAATCAGCTGGTCAGTACATTTATGTTTGCCTAATGTACTGAACAGCTGATATTTTTTTCGCGATTTCGGCATTGCTCCCATAATAAAAATTGTTTGTTATCATGAGCACAATCACGTGTTTAAGTATCGTACACTAATTACCAGTCACCCTATATATGGCAACCTATCTGAGGTTGCCAGCTTTTTGCTCAGTTAACATAATTTTGCCACGACGCTACCGACGATTGAAGATTGACCATTTTCTGCTCATTTGCTTCCAACCTGCTGTCCGACTTTAAATCACCTAAAAGGGCCCATATTATGAGCATATCTGTAAATGCTTCTAAAATTGGCCACTGTGTGCAAGACCTACTGTAATCGTATGCAGCTCCTGGTATACTGATGCCGAATACACGGTCATGCGAATGCGCTTTGAATAGTCTTCAATCTGCTTCTTCATGTCACCGCTTGGAATGAGTAATCGCTTTATGTCAGGTACTCGTCAGGCTTAAATCCAGCTTGCGGGATGATTCGGAACAGGACAACTGAAGGAAAACGGGTGGGTTTTAATCAGTAAAAGTCTGACACTCCCTCTCGCTCCATCCAGAGCGGAAAGTGTTATTTCGTCGAAATACAAAATAATAGAATATTCGGCATCAGTGTATCCTGCTTATTTGTGTGTTATCTAAAGGCAATTTTCAAAGTCATGCTGAAGTTGCCTTCAGATGTTTTGGTGCTTGGTATTATAATATTTACGATGTAAAATCTTTTTTTGGCAACCTGCATCTTGAAAGATTGACTTTTCACTTTATATACTTTTTCCACCCATACTATCTCTTTTTTTTCTTTCGGGCTTTAAACAAAACACCCCTTAAATAATCCTATTATTTCTATTATACATTCCTGCTCATATATTTCATTCAACAACACTTTAATTTCACTTCCTCAAAACCAATGTCTAAAAAAATGGTCCAGGTATAACATGTGTGGTGTAAGACTAACTCCTAACAATAATAGATGTAGAAGACGCAATCCACGGGCGCGCGTCATTCGACTTATAAAACTTATTTGATAGTAATAAAGTTTAAATTCGAATGATTGACACACGATCGTGAACTGCAATATCTGATAAGCAATTCACGAGCGCGCATCATACGACTAATCTACTTATGTCATTGTAATAAGGTATACATTGGTGTGAATGACACGCGATCGTTTATTGCAACATTTATAATGTTAATTAATCTATGTTAGTGTGATGTGTTACAGCCACCCACGACACGGCCGTACTCGATAGCGGCGCCGTCGCAAATACAACGTAATAACAACATCACGAGGCCTGCTTCGGGACCTGTACAGTGTAAGCCTCAACGTGAGTAATTATGTATTTTTATATCTCAAATGCCAAAGAAAGCTATGATATCCGGTATGTAGACATACCCAAACTAATTAGGGTACACAGTGTTACATAGATCTAAAATTCTAAAGAATGTGGAACGCAGCAATCAGCGTCAATTTGTGGCAACAAGCGTGAAATTCCCGTTGGAATCCGTGTTTCCTGATGGCTACAACCTGGGAGTCTTATGTCAAGCGAGACTGAATAGGTTACTTTTAGGCAAGCGTGCTCCATCGTCAACCACATCATCGCTATCCATCAGGTGAGATAGTGATCAAGCGCGAGCCTATCAATAATACAAAAAACCGGGCAAGTGCGAGTCGGACTCGCGCACTGAGGGTTCCGTACAAACTTACCTATGAAAACAGTTTAATTCCCGAATTGAGTCTTGGATACTAAGTCCTTTAAGCTATGTTTTCGTATGAATAATTAATTTGTTTATTATTAGAATATGGATTTACACGTTCTCATGTTTTTGAAGCATTTGGCAGCAAATGTATCAAAGTCAGAAGGTTTTCTCGGCAAACTTCTCTGAGGTAGTCAACAGTACAATAAAATTCTTAGCTCCATTTTACCGAGATCGCGCCTGTTTCAATGATTCCACATATTATCCTGTTGCGCAGACACTTGAGATACATAACTTCACCCGAATAATTAAAACAGCTACTGAACTTCACTCGCCGCCAAGAAATCCCGCCAAAAGCAATAATGTTATCTTTTCAGCACCGGTAATAGAGCAGCCCCGTCCCGCGTCCAGCAACGAGACGCGCGTGTCCGCGTTACCGCGTCCTTCCCGCCTGCCTGCACCGCGACGTGCGCTGCGGTAAACAATATACAATACATCACTATTTAGAACTTGCAAACACCATACCTGGCTGAAAAGAAAAAAAAGTGTTACCTACCAATTCAAAATTAGATTTTGTTTTCTTTTTTTAGCGCGAACTAGATTACTAGAGACGCTTTGTCGGCCAGTTTGTTTGAGTTTCATAGATAGAATTTGTAGGTAATGTACTGTTTTAACAAGAATTTAAATAGGCAAAATCATGGACTGTAATGGTAATGAGTGATCAAACGATTGGCCGATTAAACAGTCTTTAGCGCACCCTGGGTCTTATACCAACAGATAATATAGCTGATGTACTAGGCAAGCATAAAAAGAACACACTCTAATTTATTAACTTGCCAGTAAAAACCATAAACTAGAGACAAAAAAATAAAATGCCACAATTCACAACTCAATCAAGAAAAGCACTCAAATTACACAGATTGCAATTTTCACGTTATAGTTATGTCCTAATATTACCGACTAACCCTACTAACAACCATTTTGCTCCACAGACCCCCGTCAGTATACTCAGTGGCGCCTACAGCCGACATCGATCACTACTGACATTTAGCCTGCTGTGCCAACCTGCTGGGGCGACGCCCCTAGCACTAACTAAATTATAGTACACATAACATGACTGATGAACTAAAAACACGGTGTCTTTCAAACTTTTATACTGCTTAGAAAATGTAGAAAAACCAATAAAATTTTTGGCTTTTACTAAAAAAGTTTTTAACCTTTTTTTGGTAATATTTTACCCAAGTATTAGACACTGATTATTATCCTAACATTAATGTAGTATTGACCAATTCAGAGAACGAGCAATTTGGGTACGTATCAGTAATGCGGAGACAATAATTTGTTATACTTTTTAGACATTGATTGAGATTATTATTCGACATTTCAATTTCACACGTTTTCATGATCATTTCATTATTGAATGTTGTGATGTCTGCGTTCATTTTAATTTATAAAAAAAAACCATTGTATTTAATTTTCGGCATACAAAATTTTTCTCGTGAAAATTTTGCTAATGTCTTTCAAAAGGGGTGCGAAATTACCTTTTCAGACGATGAAAAGTTGGACATTTTCAACCTCTAGCTGTTGCGTACTGTATGTATCTCTCATCAATCAATGCTCTCTCGCACCATTCTCATGTCAATGAAGCTCAAAATTGTTAAATTTCTTTCTAAATCATGATTTGGTACAAAGACATACAAATTAAGATATTATTCCTATATTATTATTTACAAATTTAGTGAGTAGTGTATCAAATGTTGGTTTAGTAATTTATTTCATAGTAAGATTTTTGCATTTTGTTTCAACTTAGAGATTGTATTCATATAGGGACATGTAATTTAATCACGCTTTAGACATAAAATTATATACGATTATTAATATTACGCTCCTTTGTATGCTAACTTATTGTAATATAGAAAGTTGTGTACACGGCACATTGACACATTTTTATTAAAATAGTAAACATACAAAAAATATATCCGCCATTTTATATCTCACCTTCACATTGAAAGCACAAATTTTATGTATATTTATAAATATTCTGTTGTACATTGTGTAAATTTCAGTGTTACTATTCTTGTAAAGCTTCATAAATAATGTTATAAATCCTCTGCTTCCTACACTTGTATATCAATCAAATAAATATTTAACTATAACATATCGACGCTAAGAGACTTGTGTATAAGTTGTATTGTATAACCGACGTACTTCGTCCTTGTTTCAATAAAACGCTTTATGTGTTACGTTAAAGAAATATTAGTGTTTATACATCGATGTTTTCCGGCCAAATTACAGTATTGTGAGCAAGTTTCATGTAAGCAGCAATAAATAGTTGCGCCGTGGCATTATAAATTGTATATTTTGTAAACAGCATATGTATGTACAGAGTTATTTGATTTGTGAAAGTCTACGTGCATATGTGTGCTAAATCTCTGTTCCCCTGTCGTGTGACGCGGCGCGCGCGCTGTGCGCGGTGCGACGCTCGCTACACGATTCGTTTGAACACGTCGTGCCTTATTTAGGTAGTGTAAGGGATTTTGTTTTCATTTTCTAATAAAACTATGTATTTAATGAAGGCTTGTTTTATTCATCTTAACCCTAAGGAAGGACAGAAATGTCTGTAACTACCTTCTATTTCGCAAGTAAGTTCAAAATCAAAACAACGGACGGGGATGTGATTACCACCGGCTCACCTACTAAAGTTGTCAAAAAATAAGTTGAATATCTTGAAAACTACTGAGGTACCGTAAAACGGGGTGACATTGATTAATTTTAAATTTGAAATGGATGCCACGCTTGCAATTTCAACGATAAAAATGTAAAAAAAAAAACTGTAGTTTAGACTCATTACGTAAATTAATTATTGCAACAAAAAAAATTAAAATTAAAAAAAATAAATTGAAAAAATAAATAAAACCTGTTTATCAAAGTTATATTGATAATGGGGCTACTTTGTCACCCACCCTTTTTTTTATTCCATTGCAAAGACACCCCGATAAACGACAAAAATCAAAAAAAAATTTTTTTTAGGAAACTAGTTTAGGTAATATTGCGATTTTAGTATTTTTGGGGTTACTTTGATTCAAGGGGCGAATTTGATGGTGGGTACTACAACATTAATAAAAGAGATGAACCAAATATTTTTATTAATATTTAAGAAAATAAAGTACCTAACGAGATCAATTAAATTTTGTATCACTTAAAACTATTACAACAGTCTCCGACATAATTCAAATATTTTTAAGAAAATAAAGTAATGAGATCAATAATGATTTTGTCACTTAAAACTATTACAACATTCTCACAATTATATAAATCGACTTTGTAAAATCAAAAAAAAACAAGTAAAATGTTATTAAAAAGTAAGGTATATAAAAAAACTATAACTCTTTAATCATCACGTCATTTGGGAACGAGTAGCATTCGTTAATGTATTTCGGTTTGGGAAGGTAAGTTATAATGTCACTTACTTCAATGATTGATACATCTTTGGGAACTTCCTTAAAAATAGTTTTCGTTTTTTTTTGGGACTTAAAACCTTGGACAACCAGTTTAGTGCCAATGATATCTTCAATAGAACATACATAATGATATGTCTTTTTCCCCTTCTGTGATCCAAATTTTGCTAAAATAAATTGTCCTATTGTGGGAAGCTGTGTGAAATCGCTTAAAGTATTTCTAGCGTGATTTGGCACTATATTTTCAGTATCTGAATCGCAATCGGTAATATCATGATTGTTGTCCTCTTGACCAGTTTGATAGCTTGTAGATGGCTCGCTGATAACAGGATTTTGCATCGATTGTTGCATAGACATTGTTCCAGTTTGTACAGGACTATCAGGACTATCATTTCGATCCAATGTGTGTTCAAGCTCAACATTAACTTCTTGATTTGATTGTTCATCTACTGTTGAGATACTTTTACCGGGTTCAATTTGCAGTCTTGTCCTCTTCCTTGGTGGCTGTGATTCATTCCCAAATCTTTGTTCTCTTAAAAACTCTGTTAACGAATCTCGGATGACAGTTTCCATTTCAGGAGAAGGTGACTCAGGAGGCAATTTGCTCAAAACCCTGTTTCTATCAAGAGGAGCGATACCAGTAGCCTTAAAACTGCTCACCAAATTTCTTTTTACAGCTGACAACTCCGTACAAGCGTCTTTATCATTTTTTGGTGGTTTTCGGTCCATATTCATGATTGCCTTTTTCAACAAATGTGGGAAGGACTCCTTAGGTACAGATGTAGTTCGTAAATTGGCTTTTTTCCAGTCTTCAAGAGTTTGTCTCCAAGCTATTTTTAACGGACGAAAAAAGCCAACGTCAAGCGGCTGGGTTAAATGGGTTGAATTAGGCACCAAACATATAAAACTGATGTTATTTGTTTCACATGTAGTTATAACATCGTTGTCAATATGAGACGATAGATTATCACCAATTAACACCTTTTTCCCTTCTAGTCTTTTGGCATGAGGTAGAAAACAAGTCATGAACCAATCTCTAAATGTTGGTGTATCAATCCATCCACTAGTTGTTCTATTGTAACGGCATCCCCGGCTACAACATGGCTCTTCACAGCACGGTTTACCAACAATACCTCTTTCCTTCCATGTATCATAAAGATGGGTACTTTTGTAAATAATATATGGCGGCAATAATGTGCCATCTGCAGAACCACAAATCATAACTGTAGTAGAACTCTTCGAAAAGTTCATCACTTTCTCAGGATATTTTACTCCTCTTCTATATACACATCTTTTTTTCCCCGGATCGTCGGCCATATTAGATTCGTCATAGTTGAATATATTAGACGGTGGTACATTTTCTACCTCAGAGTGAAGGTTGTCGAAATATCTATTTAGTGATTCCCGGCCCACAGTCGCTCTAGACCTTTTAATATTAGTTGATAGTCTTTGACCATAGGCGTTTTTATGGCGCTTCAGAACGCTAATTGCCCATTCGATACCTGGTAGGTTATTTGTAAACCGTTCTACTGTCTTCCCCTGTTTATCTAAATAAGCCTTTGCAAACATTCTAAGGTCTAACAAAGTAAGAGGAAAACCCCAATCACCGCATGTAGCCGCAGCACGTAATATTGCGATTTCTTCATTGTGCATGAAAACTGGTTGGGCACCAGGCGTCCTTCCGTGTAATCCTTTATATTTATTATAAAGTGTCCCAAACGGAATTTTATAAAGAAGTGAAGCAGCATTTATAGACAATTCGCTATTTGTAATTTTTTCTATTGCTTCTTCCATTGCCTCCTCTGTGTAATTTTTATAATTGCGGGTACCCGCGGTCTTTTTATAGGTGCGAACCATGAGGCAACTAAAACAAAAGCAACAAATGGGGTTAAATTGATAATTTGTATATTACTCCTATAAGACTGGGTACCACAACCATTGGGGTGACATTGATAACTATCAAAGTCGCCTCGTATATCCTATCAATGTAGCCCCGATGAACTTAAAGTGTTCATAAAAAATAAAATGGCGACCGTAACCAAAAATACAAACATGCTATAAATCTTAAAGAAACGTTTAATTAAAACAGTGAAAAACTAAAATTCAAACAATAATACTTACGCCTGTGCCACTGAAGTTATTCAAACAATTTTTTTAAACCTTTTCGACACTAAACTTTAACAAATAATTTTACATAGTTCCGACAACAACTACTCGTTGACGCTTCGGCAAAATATGGCCGATCTGTCAGTTTGGCCAACAGAACAAACAAAATTTTGGCTGCGTTCAGTACCACGCAATAAATCCGAAAAAACATACCAAGTTTAGCTATCATCAAAGTTACCCCAGCTCTCAAAGTAACCCCGTTTTACGGTACTATCTTTTTTGTTCGGTTACTAATTAGTACCTACCAATTGGTACCTAATTATGATTTATTCAATTTGGAAGCGATCAGCGATGGTGGGCCGGTGGGAGTCACCGATATGAAGAGAAACATGCGAAAAATCTACCTGAGCATCTGTTTATAAACCAACAGGTCGCAAGGGATGAATGCTGAGAGGGATGTGTAATGTTAGGCGAATGGGTGTAATTAAGAATTTGTATGTTGTCTAGTAGGACTAAAAGAACACTGAACTTCTTGGTGCTACAAGAAGTTCTGTGTCTTGAGAAGAGTTTTGAATAATTATGAATTTAAAAACTGACGTAGCTACCGAAAGGCTGGGAGGGGCAGTGCCCCAGGGCCCTCAAGTTTGGTGGGTCCCCCTGATTAACAAAATTCTTATTGAAATAGTGAAAAATTCTCCCACCTTCGAAATAATAGATTGCAACACTAGTTTAATCATGGCAACTCGTAATACTCTGAATATATAAACTCGTAATACACCCACTTCACCATGAGCATAAATTATTTTTGAAGATTTCTCACGTAAAAATAACCCCCCAGATTTCTTTGCCCCAGAGACGTTAGTCAACTAAGCAACTGAATGTAAATAAGACCCAAGAAACTATGGATGGACTGTGTGATGGATGATATGGCTAGAAAAGAGGTCATTACTGAGTTTTAGACAAGACGTGGTTTGTTGCAGAAGACATCCAGTGCCCGGACTCCAAATTAATTGATAAGGACTAGAAAATTTAACTTTTTAACTACCCGTTGCCACATTCGACAGATGAATTCAGGCAGATTCGACCCAGCACCAACTAACTACCATAAGAAAGAAACTTTCAGAATATAAGAACCTGGCCAGTGCGAGTCACTCGCGTACGAAGGGTCCAAAAAAATTACGTTTGTTGTATGGGAACCCCACCTAAATATTTATTTTAATCTGTTTTTAGTATTTGTTGTTGCGGTAAGAGAATTACCATCATCTGTGACAATTTCAATTGTTTAGCTATCACGGTTCATGAGATACAGCCTGGTGACGGACAGCGAAGTGATAGCAATAGGGGTCCCGATTTTTTCTTTGGGTACGGAACCCTAATAAAATAGATATTATGGCTCCCTTTAGGGAAAGGCAAATTTTCACCATACGAGGGCTCCTCGTAGGCCGGTGTGACAAATAATGAAAGATTGAAGTTGATAACTTGGTCAGTAAACGGTCTACGGGGATTCCCTGTTGTGTTGGGACCAATGGAATTCATCGGTCGGTTTAAGAGTGTGGTGCCCAAACGTGGGCCCCGTGGCCTGCGTCATACATATCTCCAGGACCGCACTTACGAGCCCTATTGGCTAATGAAAATTACTCCCTGCATAAAAACCCCCCGTTACGGAAATCTCCAGCATTCCGCATGCGACTCTAACAAAAAATGAATACAATTTGTTATTGTGACCATTTAATTCCGCTAAATCTTAGAATGGGTATTAAAACTGGGCCCGATACATATGTATTTACCTATAGGTACCTACATTTAAGTAGATTAGATCTGTATGTATGGTATTATACGTAGTGTATGATAATATTACTACCAGTGCTTTCCCGTCTTGCATCAGCCGCACAGCACTGGGATAATGCCCTCTTCCAGTCCTCTAGGTTGCAGTAAACGGGTTCTGGAACTACAGATTCGAGAACATCCAGTCAGGATCCGAGATAGCGATAGATATGTACGTAGTGTTCCACACTATCATCTATCAGGCGTAAGAAGGGAGTAGAGGGAAGGGACCTTTAAAACAGGGTTATTAAACCGTAGAAACTATTTTATGGCGAGAGGTCAAAGTTCTTATTACTATCGTGATATTTAATATTTACTGAAAAGCTTTTGTAAAATTGTAAGCGACATTACCCACCCGCTTGAAACTAGAAAATTATTCCTCGTGGTCGTACTATCAACCTGGATAAAAAGTATCTTGTCCTAGGGTACTGGCAGAACTGTGAAAGAATCGTGTAGTTGGTTTAAAAGTGGTGAGATGAATAGACGTTTTCTGGGGTACAGCAGTGGTTGAAAAGTTTTTCTACCAGAATAAACCAATGCATGAAGCATATTGCTGTTCATCCCATCATATTCCTGTTTATGGTTAACAGCACAGCAAAGTTATTTCCTTACGTAGGTACTTCATTACTCTGTTTCTTGTGATCAACTGATCACTGACAAAATAAAAAGTTGTCTATACTGTCTTTTTAAATAATACAAACCAAAAAACAGTTTCACAACAAATATGATGTAAATATTTTTAAGTATTACTAAATGAAAACATTTATTAGTTAATTAATTGGGATTGTGAAACATGAACATTTAGTCCGATTCACACTAAGAAGTCTGGTTCAATATGGAAACTATGCTCAGTGTTGCAATACTTAAAAGAATAAAGTCTGAATCGGACCGACTTTTACGACGCTAGCGCCCAACTGTCACCTTGACTTTAGTTGTGTGTGTGTGTGAACGAAATCGCACGTTACGTTATGTGAGTGTGCGACGTCGTGAGTGCTGTCTACGAGTAATTTTTGCTTTTTACCTTTTTATTTTTATAAATAACCGATGTAGACGAAGTGATTAGTAATGTAATAACCTCAAGTGATAAGATTTGTGATATATCGATGCAATGGCTCTTAAAATACGCAGTGTTTTCATCTACTATGTGATCCCGTGCAATAACTCGTCACTTCGGTTGTTTGTCAATGACGTCTGCGTTTAGCGCAGCAAAAAGTGGAATTTTAGTTTGATTGTGACAAGTAGTGCAAACATAAATTATATAAATCGTGTAAATAGATGAGTGATCGTAAAATGGATGAGTGTCTTCTTCATTGGAACGTTCTTTTATCAACTGGGGCCAACAGAGGTGGCTCATGAAGAAAGGGTTAGTTTACCTGTTTATGTTTACTTTATATATCGTACACATCTGTGATTAGACTTGTAAAGTCTATTAATATCTTAATTACGGCATCGTTGCGAAAGTTGGATGTGTAATTATTTGAAGGGTATAGGTTATAAGGCACAGTAGATTGTTTGTTGACTCACAGACCTTTAATTATATAATTTGTTTTTGTGATGATTTCTAACGTGTAAGTCAGTTACCATAAATGCGGATGCATTTACTACTATGTATTGAGGCTGGGATGTGTTATTTTTCTTTTGTTACTTTCTCCTATCCATGGAGTGAAGGGAGTGACAGAGACAGCCATATAGCCGGTATGCGGCGTGTGAGAGAGACGATGCTCTACAGAGCAAGTTGGTATGGCCATGTTTAGATATCCAATAGTAACATGAAAAGTTTACTTTTGCTATTTTGCTTTATTTAGAAAAAAAATATATTAAAAGATTGCAAGAAGGTTTTAGTGTTGAGTGTGACTACAAAATTTATAATATATAGCATGCGTTAATACTAGTCATGTCTTAGCATAAGCTGGATTTATTTAAATTGCTAATTTAGTAACTCATAAAACAGGTACAGTTAGTGTTATTGTCAATGAGAATTTGTCATTTCATTAAAACTGTCTCTAGAGAGGGCTAGGTATTACATGAGAAGTTGTATGTACTTAACATTAGAAGATAATAGTAATTAAAACTTATGTTGCAATAATATACATCATATAAAGTTGCAAAAACGCGAGTGATATATAATATGTACAATTCTTATGATTTATTAAATTTTTAATTGAAACATAATAGTAAGTCTATAATTCAGTCTAATCTTTTCTGTTATTTCTGGCTGTCTTAGTATTTTGCAATCATTATAATACATACCTATTATATATTCCACTGAACTCCTAAAACCAACAAAGTCTAACAAGGATGACTAACAGTAATGGTTTCTAGAAAACAATACCAATAAATCATTTTGCCCTACATGCCTGCTTATTCCATCTTTGCTTGACCGATCATAACAAGAAGCATTTTAATATAACTTTTGGAGTAGCGTAATTAGAGACACAATAGTAAGACAATGGCGCACGACCGCCGGCGTCGGGGATCAACAGCTTAACATCGAATTAACTAAATAAAGACTTGATTGAAACATTGGCTAGAAAGCAAATATAGCTAATGTTTACATCTGCAGCTAAACACACTCTAAAAATGATTTTAAGGCCAGTATTCTCTGTTGATTTTCTATTTAGCTTTAATAGCTTTAAAGTTGGGATAGGGATTTCCCATCTTTACCTACAACTAACATAAAGTACAATAAATAAAAGTAAAATAAAAATAGCCAATAATTTATTGCCTTAAAAATTAGTTTATAATTAATTATATATAAACATAAACTAAAATATCATAATTTAAATAAAAACAATTCGAGATTATTGCAGTTGTGTACTATCAACTGCATAAGTAATGACATGAATTTATTATTGACACTACCTAGTATTTTTTTATAAATAATTGCTCCAATATAAATGTGTGAGAAGTGACATGAAAGAAAAGGGAGTTAGTGATAGCGTGACAAGTGACTGGACAGAATGGAAAAAAAAAACTTGTTGCTCCGACCCCAAATAAAACGGGACAAGGGCAGGAAGATGATGATGATGCTCCAATTTAATGAGGGAAGGTATACAAGGAGGCTGAGTATATGTATGAAATAAATAGAATATAATATGTAAAAAAATAAATAGAATAATATAGATATTTTAACTAACATAGTTAAAATATCTATATTACTATTACCTATCTATTATTATTCTACTAGGAATGTTAATTATCAATCACTCATTACTTTGTTGTTATTGTTATTTTCTTCTATGTTAGTTAGAATACCTACCTATATCATTAACTAACTTCTGCCAGTGACTTTATCCAAGTGAAAGTAGAAAATATTATGCCTATGTCACTTAGTGATAAAGAGATATTCTACTGGTGAAAGGATTTTTAAAATAGGTCCAGTTGTTTTTGAGTTCATTAATTACTAACAAACATACAAACATACAAAAATACTAAATATGTTATCAACAGTATCTACTTAGTTTGCTGTCGTTTGGAAACTCGCAATAGCAGAACTGATAACTAAAGCTACAATAAAAATAATGTTGAAAACTTTTTATTAATTGTGTTGCTTGCTTCACATTATGAAACATTAACAATATAGGCAAGCGCTGACTTAACTCACTGGTAAAAGTATTTAAAAAAGAGGTACAAAATGTGCAGCTAGAGGAAAATGAGAACAAATATCTAGAATGATTTAATCTTTAACATCATTTTGAGAGGCAAATTTCACAATTCGTAGTTTAAGGTCAACCTACTTAATTTATTTCATCCTTAAATGTGGTGTAGTTTTGTTTATTAATGACTGTATCATTTTAAAATAAACATAGCAATAAATACTTAATCTAGATCGGAACCTATATTAAGTTAGTAAAACAAGCCTAAAACAAGAAAAAACAACTTATCAAGTAACAATCAACTTCACTATTAAATTCTACATTTGTCAAACTTCACACTACATAATCAAAATCATTAAACTCCATGCATGTGCTGAAAGATCACATCAAGCTATTTAACTTAATCATTCTTCCTTCCTCCTCTAATAATACGTTGGACACTTGATTATATGTTTGCGGAATACAATGAAAATTTTTGTTGTCATATCACTATATGTAAGTACGTTATACATAGCTTATTGTGTAACAATCGCAATATATAATTTAGAAATACTTTAACCATTTGGAATCTTTTAAAGCATTAAATAAAAAAGAAAAACACATTATCATTATTATATTCTAGATTGTACACTGCATAAGAAAAAAATACAGAACAAACATTTACAAAAATAAGTGTACAATGGGCGGTCTTATCGCACAGGGTAATTTGTTACAGACAACCTTCGGATGGACTGAAAGAAAGAAGACAGATTTAGGGCTGTCAGTGTAGAAATATCAAAAGTAGTAGTAGTAAATACTATTAAGACATAATACATACATAAAGTACCAAATAATATGCTAATAATATCAAATAATAAGTAAAGAGAAGAAAAATCAAAGTGAATCAAGTGAAGGCTCCTTCACCATTTTTTTTAAAATGTGAAATAATAAAACCTAAACTGTTTGTTACTTGCTCGCTAAAATCTATCAGTTACTGATAGCATTTAATTAGGTCTATTTTACTATATAATTGACCACTGTTACCACAATATTTATCACTGTTTTCCTTGTCATGAAAACAGTGCCTCCCTCCTTATGTGTTTAAATAAATACTAGGGTGTGTTAGACAAATGAAAAGGGGCAATTTTAACTGATAAAATGCTATACTGTGAAGGTGGCAGCCCCAATGTTTACTGTTAAATGGCAGCCCAAATGTTAGTACTATTTTATCAACTTGGTTGGTTTAGTTAGCAGAAGTACCCTTTATCTATGAAAATATATCTGTGATAAATAATTTACTTAAAGTATGAATTAATTAAATGTGTATTATGTTAGGTAAACTTCTTTAAAATTACTATAAGTAACTTACTCAAAAACCTGTTCAGTTATTTTAAAAAGATTTTCTGTTTAGCCGAAATATTACTTATGTGATTTTTATTTATTTTTTTATAAAAAAAATAGTTACCCCACATTAGGAATTACTTTTGTATCATGGGTAAGATACAAACAGATATGTAACTCACACTAACATTTTAACTTAATAAAGCATTTGATTGTCTGTTCAGTCAAAACTAGTTTTGAATAATTGACAGCTCACTAACTGTAATAAATATATAAAGAGGAACTTAAATAAAACATACTAAATTGCCATTGACAGTATAATAGGTGCAAACTTTTTCACAAAAAAGTTTTTATTATTCTTCTTCATTTCATGTCTAGCTTGCCAATCTTAGTTCACAACAAAGCATTTATTAAAACGCCTGAATGGTGTTTCAATAAATAAATCTTTTGCACACTTTGAAAGCAGTTGTCAATATCACCTGTGTGTTTACGATAAGTTTTACAACTCTATAAGTAATTAATTACTAATAATAAGTTGTCTCAGTAATAACACCTTGAATACACATGTATTCAATCTTTGACATTGCCTTTGTATAATATTTAGTAGGAAAATAGAAACAACAAACTTTTTGTTGTATAAATTACTTTGTAAACACAAACTTAAGTGAGAAAAGTTTTTATCTCTTACTGGCAAGTTCTTGCTAAGTAGCCTTGCTCTTGTCTCAGTTTAAAAGTAACCATGAAAATAATAGTCCAGCAATTTACAATTAAAAGTTGAGGTTTTAAATATCATCACACTTTGCTGACAAATTAGACAATTGGAGATCATTATACTGCCCCTCTACCTACAGGGCAATGGCCTCCATTTACTCTTTGAAATTTTCCCTCTCTTCTGTAATTTTGCCGCCAGAATTGGCTCATTTGAATTGGACTAATCCCACATCTCTTTTTAAGCCTGCCACATTGACCTTTCCTGGCATTAGGCATCTAATGACTGGTAATTTTTACACATCTTATAAATAGTATTTTAATTGATAACACAATTTTTTACTCTGCCATTTTCTTTTATTTTTCTACATTTTATAATGCATAAAATAATTGATTTTAAGTATATTAGATTGCATACTAGCAATTTTTTTTTGGGATATAAATGTTGATTTGTTTGTCACTTTAAATCTGATTCATTTTAGAAAGGTTACCTGGTGACACTCGGGTAAGAACAATAAAAGAAGTTTTAAGTAATTATTCTATGGATTTAGCTGTCCCTTGCGGTTTCAACCGCGTCTTTGTTTACTGCTCCGCACCTTTTGGTCGTAGCGTGATGTTATAATAGCCTATAGTCTTCCTCAATAAATGGGCTAATCAACACTAAAAAAAAAATTCAATTCGAACAAGTAGTTCCTGTGATTAGAGCATTCAACTCTTCAGGTTGTTAACATTAGTATGTTTAGTTTTTAAAACGCTTGTCAAAAAATGTATTTTTAAGGTGTTATCAGATTATTACCTACTTAAATTATTCATTGACACAGTAATAATATTTTACAATTATCAAAACAAAGAACATTATCTTGAATGGAGGTGTAGAATTTTATCTGAGATGTTTAGGTAATATTAAGCCATATGAAATTCTTCTGAATTCAGCCACTACTGCGTGCAGTTGATTAAATAAATTTTATGTAGGCGTTATTGTTACCAATCAATTATATACTACGGAGTCCCTAGGACAAATGCAGCAAAGTCCTGACAGAATAGTACCCTAGTAGCAGTAAATGAAATAGAGGTTCTTGACAATGCAAAAGATTTGAGGATGAACTAAAGCTCACAGCAAGTCCACACTGGAGAAGAGTTGCAAAGGGCAGAAAGCAATGGAACTTGTCCTTTGCCAAGAGGCATACTGTACTCCAGTATATACTGTAATTGTATAGAACATCAATAAGTACCACAACTGAGGAGTCTGCAGGATTAAAAGGCAATTGAAATTAAAAAAAGGTATATGTTATAAAATTAAAAGTAAACCTATTTAGGTAGGTAAATTATCATTATGACCATGTAATAATATAGGTAATTCGAGTTTCTACTCGACCGCGACCTGCCTCAAAAAAGTGTAATGTTTTAATAGCTCCATTCATCATTATTCTCTTTTACAATTTCGTATGTTAAGTGCAGTGGAAGGAATGGTAGGAGGCCTTTTTTACTTACAGTACAGGCTGAATATAATTATTTATTTATTTACTTACTAGACTGCCAGCGGCTTCGCCCGCATGCAAGTAGGTTTCTCATACAAACTTTGGATTCTCGTTTCAACCCCTTAGGGAGTGAATTTTGGAAAATCCTCTCTTAGTGCTCACCTACGTCATAAAAGGAAACCTTGTGCAAATTTTCATGCTCCTAGTCCCAGTAGTTTCGGTTGTGCGTTGATATATCAGTCAGTCAGTTTCTCCTTTTATATATATAAATTTAAATAATATGCAAGACTTACAGACTTCACTTATAAAATATTTACAGAACAATAGTATATTCTATGGATACTATGTAGAGTAGCCTACAGGAACATAAGAACAAAAACTTGCTAATATAGGTAAACATAACTACACTACAGTTTAACAATGTTTTTGCTTGCATTACATAATATATCAATCCTAATATTACATGGAACTAGATTTTTTTTTCTCCTTAATGCAATCTGTCCTAGGACATTTAGGTATGTGGTGTTATTAGTGATCTTGTACAGTATGGATCCACTGCCCCACCCATTTTTAACTATAGCTCATTCAAGCTGGTTATTCCTTAAGTAGGTCTTGGGGTGCCCTTCTTTTCAGTTTTAAGAAAGTCACTGGATTAGACATAAGCTCCATGGAACTAGATGAAAAAAAAAATCACCTAAACCACTATTTCAGCAGTAGGTAGTTTACATACCTATAGTAAGTAGTTATTTTGGCACTAGATATTTAACAGACAACCATATTTACTTTTTGTTACCAAGCCAGCTAAAATCTAGCACAAAGCTATTTGAATAAGTAATATCCTTAACCTTTCTCACCCGTTTGGTACACACGAAAATTGCTTACACTTTGTTTTAGTATTTTCCTTATTATTTCAAATGAATATAGTTTTAGAAGCCTAATAAAAATACAAACCACCATTTGAGAACACAAAACCATGATTTGTATGACGGAAAGTCAGACCTATGACCTTTATACTGATGTCATACAAAACTGCATGACAACTTGAAAAGCCACAGGGTAAACTCAGTGAAAAAATAAAATGTTGAGTAATCAGTATTCCCCAGATTTCCTTGCTCTATATAAATATGGAAATTTTATAGAAAATAAAACTCCTAAATATTACTTAACCAAGATGCAATAATTATTTGTATTGAAAAGCATCAGAGGATCATACATGATACATAACTGCATCACAATTTGAAAAGCCATAAGGTAATTTCAATACAAAAATAAAACATTGAGTAATACATATTTCTCAGATTTCTTTGCTTTTATAAATATGGAAATTCTAAAGAAAATTAAAATCACAGATTTTAATCAAGATGAAACAATTATTTGTATGAAAAAGAGTCAGAGAACCTGATACTTACATAACTGCATCACAACTTGAAAAGCCACAAGGTAATTTCAGTACAAAAATAAAACCATTGAGTAATCACAATTTCCTTGCTCTATAGAAATTCCAAGTTCGTATTGAAGTTCAGTGAAGCTGGTATGAACAATTTGGACAAGTGGGTTGCCTTGACCCCTGCAAGTGGGACTGTGTCAAGGGCCAACCGCTTCCTTAATAGTCTTGTCTTTTTGTATATACCAACCGGTTGAAGTATGGGGGTTATTATTTCCTATGGATTTCTGGTTTCTTTAGTATTTTTATAAGGTGCATTATTCTCTTTTTCTTCTTGACAGGGTGTTTTTTTGTTTGACTGCATGCAAGGGGTTTTGTTGATGTTTTAATTTTAAAAGTAATTTAATTACCTATGTACTTGACTAAGTATGTACCTTACAAGATTAGTATAATAATTAAGTACTTACTTAAATATAATAAAGAATTTAAATATAATAAAAAAAAATTAAGTAGTTACTTATGTATGTACCTTAGTTACTTTAAAATATAAAAATGAGATGTAATATTGTTTTTGATATGTGATTTTCAGTTTTGAAAAAATGCTTAATAAGGTAGGTATTTTTTATATACAATATGAAAGTAAAATGCACAATTGCCTACATATTGTCATACAAAGTGTCTATATCATAATTTTTCCTATCAGCCTTCAAATGTTACTAAAAGAGCATGTCACCAAATACGTTGACGGATGGAGAGGTAGAGGGAGGCGAATTAAAAGATGGATTGTGTGAGGATTGATATGAAAGAAGAGGGAGTCAGTAATAGAGTGACAATATCAGGAGACAATGGAAGAAAAAGAACGTTTTGCGATGACCCAAAGTAACATGGGACAAGAACAGAGAGACTTCATCTAAGAAACAAAATATGTACATGCTGTTAAATACACATTATGAAGAAGTTGTAAATACAATCTTAATTCTTGCTCTTCCTTACAGATAATGAATTGAAAGAAGCCATTCATCATTAACTTTCTTACAAACATGTACCAAACGTTTTACTTGTACTGTTAAAACATGTGTTTAAAGTCAGGGTAACTATCGAGTAACGTTTTGCCGTCGATAGTCAATAATGGCGGGCAATTATATTAATCGCAGCTGCGCACGCGTCGATCTTGTAACAACCTCGTTATCGGACTTTTACGATTGGTCCATTCTTAATTCAAACTCCTAAAAACAATGTAGTGATGTTTATGTTTCTGCTAGTCGAGAACAAATTCTGTACTTTATCATAGTTCAAAGGTTTCTTGAATAAAGTAACTAATACTGTTGTTTAGAATTTAAATTTTACGGCATAAATTATAAGGGACATATCTGTTTACACGTGGAATTGAATGTGACTCAACAAAATCATTGTTGAATATAAATGAGACATATAGACGTAGTTATAGTTTTCAAGTAAATAATATCCACAGAGATATTAATGAACTGGCTAAGTGGACATGAAAATTGGAGATCACAAACTGCCATTAAAGTACTTAATCCACGAAGTTAGTCGTGAACAATGAGGGAAATACTCTACTCTTACGTAAGCGCACAACTAGTCGGCAGCGGACATCGGACCACCCAGCTTTGTTTGTTTTTGTTACCGTCTAACTAGCTGTATTAAAAGATCTACCACACCCTCCCGATCCCTAAGCGTCGCAGTCGCGAGGGGGGACATCGATCATCCGCCACGTCTCAACATATATCGGTCGTTGAAACTGACACTTTAAAACTATCCACTTCACTAGGGTGAAATACTTTTTAGTCGACCTTTTAACATCTGGGGTCGTTAAACTTCTTTTTTTTTTTTGCTGGCAATTTTTATCCCCTGCGTGTCAGTTGTCAACTGTCATATAGTTGAGTTCACTATGGTTAGTTGAAAAAATGTACATTATGAGGTCTGGCGATGAATAAGGTTGCTACTGTTCACTTGTGCCTAACTGACTTGAAAACCAATTACGCTAACGTGAATAAACCTTAACTCAATAAGTTCTTTAGTATGTAGTCCATCTAATACAGGATGTGCGATGTTGTAGGCATGTAATTTAATTTACTATCAAACACGCCAAAATTGTTATGCTTGTGGCGTTAATGTAATTACTAACACAGATAATTATTTACATACACATAGTAGCTGTTCTAATTAATTTAATCCTATATTTGCTGCTCTCAATTTGAAATCGTTAGAAGTAATGTCGTAGCGTATTAGAACTAATCTCGCTTGATAATTCAGTTTAAGGCAAACGATCAAGCCAAACACAGTGAGAGGAGTTTTGACAGTATTATTTTAGCAGTCCATTCAAGTTGAGAGGGGAGCGTTCTGGGGATTCGCGAATAATTGCAATAAATAGCGAACATGGAGTAAGATCTTCACTCTAAGATTGCTGGCACGACGCCCAACAACAGCGCCGTTAATGCCTAACTCTACTTATAAACGACGGCGGTTAATTAATGTCGCAAAAAGAGTGTCAGAGACGAAATTTTAACAGATTTAAAGCCGGCTCAGAACAAACTATTTAGTTAACCCGAACGAAATGGGAGTTTCTACGAATTTCCCGAACGGGATCTTACCTGGGAAGCTTTGATTAAGAAACAAATTTAACCTGAGGGGTTATCGAGCCCTGTCATTATTGAGAATTCCCTGAACTGATAATTGAACTAAGTATGTAAATATCTTCAGCTCATTTAAATGCTATTAGAATTTATAAGCGCGTACCTTTTTGGTCGCTGGGCTCTGGCAACCTTTTTCGTGAATTAGGAAATATCGAATTTGCATAGCGTACTTAAAAATAATTATTCGATTTTTGTTTTCAGTCACAGCATTCTTGTTATGTTTTTGGTTGAGCAACGCTAACGATTTATCATTCTGTTTCTTAGTCATGTGCGAAATATTTTGCCTGTAAGCAGTAATACGTGCGCAGACAAATTAAATTGACCGAAGCATCGAATCGTGTCTAATCTCTTCTCTGTAGAATCGATCCTTCGTCTAGCGAAAGTATCAGACTCACAGATTGCAACGGATATGTCAATGAACGCTGCAGTGACATTCATTATTTCCCTTAAATAAGTCTCGTCTTCTTAAACTAATTATAGAAAAGGGAAACCAATTCATTAACCCTCGCTGGGGGCACGCCATAGGAACCTTCCGTTTTAGGGGTGCCCTTATAGCTAAAGACTGCTTTGGAAACAGGCGTTGGCAGGACTATTGTCAGGGGGTGCGACTTGAACATCCAGTCTCGAATAGTTTTCGTTTGCCCAATTATACAGAGGCGATAGATCAAACTTTGTAGACTAATGCATAAAAGCTTTAGAACCAAATAATAACCATGCAAGAGGAAGCAAAGGAAGGCCAAAATTTTAGCAAAGAGTCTCTACACTCTGGGTTTCTGCCGGCACAGATAGAGGCGGCGAGATGATTTGAACGTGTATTCTCACGGCACGGGAGAAACTGACTTGAACACTGAACACTGCAGAGTAAAAGCCTTCCCGTTTTTACTCTGCAGTGGGACAGTAAAGGCTAGAATAGAAAAACGCGTAGCTTTTTAGTTTATTTTCACCCAACTGCCAAGGAAGGGTTATGTTTTAATGTTTTCATAGAATGCTCTCCCGGCGCTAATGTTTGAAAATGTTGACAAAGTTACAAAATCCACTAGTTCAGAAATGGCAGTTAACATGTTTTTTGAAGAAACAAACAAAGAAATTAATAGGTGTTCGTAGTTTATTTTTAAATAACGTATAGATACTTACTATGTTGAATATATTAATTAAGCTCATAAAATGTAATTAATGTTTGCTCTTATAATGGTTTGCACTTTTCAGTTAGGCAGGCAGCGCTCCGTTGTTGAATTCGGAGTAATTATCTCAAGTGCATTGTTAATGAAAACACTTGATAAATAATTTAATTTTAGAATGTTTCTTATTATTACTATTAGTGATTAATTTATACATTTTGATTTACTGTTTAGTTTTGAAGAGTCCTTTGTTCGGAGTCTCTTTTTTGAGGTGGAAGATCATTATTTTTTAAATAACTTTTCCGATTTTGGGTGATGCGAAAGGGTGTCAGACTAAACCCATCAGTTCAATTCAGTTGACCTTTGCGTTGCAGAGCCACGTTAACTCTTTTGAGCAATATCGCAGCCCATCATACATTTGTTCGGAGTTGAATTTATGTTGAGTAGAAGTAACAAATATCTATTATATAATATACGATATGTAAATTTATACATATCTATGTTAGTATATATTTACTACCTCGTGAAAGATTACAGCCCCACTCCCTCTCATAGAGAGTGGGCCTGTATCTCCCACCAATGGAGACATTTATAGGCTGATTGTTCGTATGATATTATGTTTTAATTTAGTTGCCCAGCCCTAAAAAAAATATAAAATGTTGCCTACCATCAATTTTTCATTTGATTGGTTTTGTTTTTGTGCCCCTACGTTAGAAGCCTATCGTGCGTAATATGTTATTCGTTATTTTCATATCGTGCACATTAAAATCTAAGCTTGCCGCATCTCACAGGTTACGTAGAGAAATAAATGAATAATTAAAAATATCTACGTAACAGTATAACTTAAATGTTAATAGGTAGAATGTTATTAATAGTTATTTCATAGCCTGACGGTTACAATGGACTAAGCAACGAATACAAATAGCAAATCGTTGCTCGCAAGCAAAAATATTATTATAAGTAATTATATTTTGTTAATTGTTGATGCAAGAACGTTGATTACGTTGAGCTTCTTAGTAGTCCTGAGTTGAGCTTTACGAATACTGACAAATGCTTGCACTGACTGGATAGGTCCACTCAAATCTGTTTGGTTCTTTCTAGAAAAGACCATCTCAGACACAAATCTGGAATGGGTCTCATATGATTTGACCATCACATGTTTACTGTATGGATTTTAAAAGAGACTGACCCCTGAGTTTGTTTCGGTGTTTCTTCTCAGGATAGTCAGCTATGAAGCTCGAGCCTCATCTAGTTTAAATTGGCGAAAAAATTTACGTGTTTTTTAAAACCTATTTGAAAAATAAATATAATTTATTATCATTTTACGGTTTTTGTTCAACACTCATTATTTTTTCACGACTAAGCAAATATGAGGAGGGAAATCCCTTTCCACCTCTGTCTATCCACAGAGTTTAGGATCAATCTTTCTTAAACGAGGCCAAATCATCCCGCCGTCTCCGTCTAGACCTGCCTCGAGGTCGCTTGCCATTAAAAGGGACCATTAGGACGCGAGGGCCATTGATCGTTTGACATCTATAACTCAATGTGTGCGTATCTTTAATAATATTATTTTATTTGATCGAACTTTGATCAAAACATCTTTACTGAAAGGAATACAAACTACCGCTATGCGGCTGATATGAAATGCCTCGATACAGGTCTACTCTACCCTTTATGTATATCGAGTGTTTTCAAGTTACACTTTTTTGAAGTTCATTATAATTGTCTATATGTTTACTATCTTTAGTATATTTTATTTTATTATTTTATTAAGTATTTATTATCTTTTCCGTCTATGGTCTTCCGTGAAATATCGCAGCATATATGCTGAGATAGGACCTTTTTTGACCTCGCACAGGTCTTTTATTTTTAATCTTATTGTTTTTTTTAAGTTAAGTACTTAAGTATTTTTAGATTAAGTAGTTACTTTTTATTTTATTGATGTTTGTCCTGTGCGAGTCTCAAATAAATGTTTTCTTTCTTTCTTTCAAGAAGAACAGCGTAAGCGACAATTTGCTTTTACTGCAGGAAAGGATTATCTCTTCCATAATTAAAAAGTCATCATCTCCCTAGCTTTTTCCCAACTAACTTTGAGTCGGCTTCCAGTCTAACCGAATGCGGCTGAAAACCTATATTTTACATGAAGCGATTGCCTATCAGACCTCTACGACCCAGTTACTTAGCAACACGATATTCCTGGGATAGACCGATGGTCATACTTTCTGGCATCTGACTGTCAAAGATCTAGCATTTGCCAACGGCTTCGAGTGTGTCGAAGTCGAAAATTTTTCTACGGGAAAGTGCTGGTATAAAAAGTACCTTATTAGGAGGTCAGGGCACTAAATGATACAACGTTGCACTTGGGCAATATTATATTTGAAACGATACTTTTTTGTAAGTGCAAAATAAGGTTATTAATTAAATGTCACGGAACAGTATGCGTTTCAAACCGACATATTATCAAAGTAGGTAATAAATTACCGATTTAATGAGCAATCGCTGTAGGGTTTTTCGCAATAGGATTTTCCGCACTAACGTTACATCGCACCAATAAAGCATCGATGGAATAAAACATCGTACATCTGAATTATCGACACACTGTGTTCGATATAATAAAAATCGAATCATCAAGTTTCGAAATCAAATATCCCAACCCCTTTTTGCAAGGGGGGAAAATAAAGCAGACACGTTGCGGCGAAAATAGCAGAAAAATGTGTTGACATTTGAACTTTACTGTCACGTTACCGTACATGTTTGTCAAGTTTAACTCGTGGAAGGAAAACGTTTTATTTACCAACCAAGTTCCTATGCGCGTCTAATAATGTAATTTATTTTCTTTGCTAAATTTAGGTATTTTTTAATGTAAAATATAGCTACATGGTAGACGGTAGTCCCATTTATAATGTCTAGAAGTCTAAAATACTTTTTGTTGTTGATGTATTCTTGATCTTTATCGTTTTTATTAAACTATTCATTAGAATAGTATTACATTAACCATTTGCCTTTTTAACCGACTTCAAAAAGGAGGAGGTTATATGTTCGGTTGAATGTATGTTTTTTATTTTATTTTTCTATCTATGTTCACCGATTTCTCGGTCAATTGTGAACCGATTTTGAATTATTATTTTTTTATTGGAAGGTTATATTTCCGAGTTAGTCCCATAGAAATATTGTATAATCTGATCATGAACTTCGAAGATATGAAACAGAACTCCTCATAGGATCACAGCAGAACCGTCGTAACAAGTAAAATTGCTTTGTTTATACGTGTAGTCGATGACTGACTGAAAGTAGAGGGGGAATATATCGAACTGATCTGATGATGAAGCCTGAAGTTAGGCACCGGAACTCTGTAATAAATTAATGTAATCTAACCGTGTTTGGGATTATTAGAATTGTCATGAGATGCACTCTGGCTATAAGGTATTTAAGTTTGGCTGAGGGGTACTTTTTAGTGATGGTACCATAACTAAAAAGTGTAAAATAAAAAACTTTACAAAAAAAAATACAACCGGCTTCAAAGTAAAAAAACACTGAAAAGTGCAAAATAACTTTAATTTCGGAAGTCGGTGTTAAATAACGAAGAGACAAAACTATTATAGAAACACCTACTTCCGAAATTAAAGTTATTATGCACTTTTCAGTGTTTTTTTACTTTGAAGTCGGTTGTATTTTTTTTTTTGTAAAAAGTTTTTTATATCTCTGTCTTTCTCTTTCTAACTTCACTAATTTATTTATTTTTCTTAAAAGTTGAGCTACACTATTTCTATCTGTAGCTAAGCAAATGTTTTCAATCACTTTTTTGTCTGTATGCTAAGGTTCTTTTTTCTCAGGAACGCGTGGAGGTATTAAACTAAAATTAATATCAAATACTCAAGTTTGTTACCCCTTGGTGCAGTGAAAAAATCAAACTTCTAAGTCAACACAAACTAAAGATAAGGCCGCTTATAAATGCTCTCTGTGGCGCATATTTTGACACTCGCAAAGAAATAAAAACTTGTAGGGTACTTCCCGTTGATCTAGAATCCTGAAATTTAGCAAGAAACAAGGTCTCCTAGCACAAGTATCTGAAGGAAAAACTGAAAATAGTAAATTTGTAGTTACATCAGAAAATAATTTCATTTATGCGATTCAGAAAAACGACTGAACGACGATACGACGAACTTCGCGACTCGCTCGATTCGATGTTTACGTAGGACTTTTTACAGATCCCTCGGTGCGCGACACTTGACCGATTTTTTCTTTTTCTGCCTCTCTTAGGCGAAGAACTCTACGCCTTCCATGTTTCGCGGTTCCACCCATCTTCCTTCCTAAACTGAAGGTTTGAAGGACTCAGTCCAGTTCGTCCCGCCATCTCTCTTTCCTGAGTTGCTCGAACCCCGTCTTACTGTCTTGCATAAATGAATGGATCGTGTAGCATAATCAGCCTTACGTTATTATGTTGCTGCTAGGACTCAGATCTCCTCTCTAGGACACGGAATGGGCCGTAGTCTACTAAGCGGGCCGTAATCTACCAAGTGCCGATTGGTTGGTTGTCACATATCTTCAATTTTTTGTTTTAGGACATGCCGCTTCTTCACAATGTTATCGTTCACTGTTTTAAGAGCAGTGGCGATAATAGTAGATTATGTGACTAGGGGATAAAGCAGTGTCTTTAAGTCGCGGGCGGCATGTTGAATTCCGAACGAAACGAAGGTTGCTAATTTTAATCCCGAACGATAGTGAGGGATTTATATAATTAACTCCCGAGCATTGCGAGGGAGTTAATGGAGAAACCTGAGTGAAGTGAGGAATTCAAGCCACCCAAGACAAAGACAGCTTTATCCCCGTGTTGGATACTCTACTTTTTACACCATCTGTGAGATAATTAAAAGAAAGTATTCACTCAACACGTCTTGAGATTTGAAAGAAACATTCACTAGGTACTCTCAGATTCTATAGTTTCAATTTTCTTTATCGCTCCCGCTTTTTCATTACATACTTTTTTTTTTTCGAACCTCGTCAGTAACCACGACCACGTTTTATTGTTTTTTTTTTTTTGTTAGTGGCCAGTTTGAATTTTGAATAAACTTGTTTGATGTACGTACATTTTAGTTCACTTAATGTTGACGGTTTTTGACGTTCCAAATTCAAATCTCATTATTCCCTAGGGATCGCCCATACTGCATTATCTCCCTAGGGACAGAATGACTTGCTTTAAGTGATGGTTGTATGACATATAAACGGGCATTATCGAGCAGGTGGTGTAAAAAATAAATTACGCAGAGTAAAGCGCCTGCCTGGGTTTGGACCCGCGACGTTAGCACTAAGCCACCACTGTCCTAGGTCGTATTAATGCTCTTAATGACAACAGATTATTAGCAAAGATGTCCTAAATAAAATGCAATGATTAGCGAATGATGACTACGACGACACAACTATAACTATAGGATGTTGTGTCGGCCACCCTAAAGTTAGTTTCAGTTTAAATAGAACCATTTTACATATTTAACGGTAAGTGGTGCTATAAAATTTTAACAGCACCGATATTATTAATCAATATTCTATCTATCCGTCCCTATCGAGTGTGGTGCTACCCTACTAATATTTCCCAGAATTACGACCACTTTGTACTAACTTCATTTTATTGCACGAATAATAATGCCAACCATATTTAACACTTTTGTGGGATAGTTCCTGAACGCATTTAAAAGTTTTTAAAGTCTTTAATATAGGACATATTTTTCTTCCTGCAATAAAGTCTGAAATTTTATATTCGTAAATAAATAACTCGGTAAAAAAGCAGAAAAAATGCTTAAAGCTATTTTTAAAGGAACAAAATTTCCCTAAACGATACTTGCTAACAAGATACTCGTATAAGTGATCTCTGTTTTATTTTTAAAGTCTTTTAACTAACGAGCGGGGCTATTTCCACCCTTGGTAACCTAACAGACCCTATTTATATCTTACACTCGAAATTGCATTCTATTTCGGGCCATTGATTGTTTGATGGTATATTTTATTTGTTATTTTTAAATGGGAGCTTAGTTTCGCGGCAGCAGGGTTTGATGAACCCTCCGTTTTCTCACCCCCTATGATTGTAAAGTTGACATTTGTGCGCCTGTTTAAATGAACGAGATTGTAGTAAAGCTCACGTGAAGTATTGACGGTGTCAAGACATTATTACGGTATTTTTATGGCTCGAAAAATGGTTTTATTTGACTGTTAGCAGTCGTCTACGAGTTTGTTTTGTTCAAGCTAGGTCGTTGTAGGGAAATAATATCATTTTAAAAAGCTGCATCAAACATTGGATTCGTAAAATAATTAAGGTGAATTCTGATTGTTTATGACTACGTGCTTAATAAGTAATAATGTAATGAGTAATGCCAGTAATGAGGCACTATAAGGTAAAGTCATGAACACTCGGAATTAGGTAGTTTTTGAGGTAATCATTTGACTAAGTTCTATAAATTAGAATGTCCAATTTTAGCAAATACCATTTTCTTGATTTAATAACGCTCCCATTGGATACACGAAAACAAAATAAACTAAAAATGTTGAGTTCAGCGTCATCTAGCGATAATAGGCTCAGGCTCGGGCCCGTAGCTTCACCTTAACCGCTTGCGTTGGATTTTTCCGACGAGTACGAGTATTTTCGTGTTTTATTCGCCAGGGTCGTGTGTTTGCGACTGGGTACTCCATCTCGTTTAGCTCTTCAATCCCCATAGGTGACAGAAGAGCTGACGAGATGGGAGTATTTGGTCGTGGATATGCGACCCTGGCGAAATAAACGCGCGAGTGTTTGTCGGATATATCCGATGTAAGCGGTTAAAAAGTTAATATAAATGTTTATGTAACAACGTTTGTATTTTTATTGTTTAATAAAGGGTATAATCAGCCTTTTAATGTTCCCACTGTTGGGACTCAGGCCTCTCTCTAGGAGAGGCAATGGGCCGTAATCCACCACGCGGGCCCAGTGCGGATTGGTGGATGTCATATGTCTTGGAATTGTTGATTCTAGGACATGCCGGTTTCCTCACGATGTTTTCTTTCACCGTTTTGAGAGCAGTGGTGATGAAATAATTTACACAAAGTAATGCTACAACTCGTAAGTCGGGGCCGTTACCACTCAGGCACCACTGCTCTAATAAGATTATATCTATCTTTAATTATTACAAATACTTAAAGAGCTTATTGGAAAAGGTCTTGTTATTATTTAAGTAAAGTCTCAATAAATAATATTCATAGACAGCAAAGTTATTAGCGTTTGTTTATATCCCAAAATGTCACTCAATTTATGAAAATATTGTACTGGCTATTGATTCATGAATGAATGAATGGCGATCAAAATAGAAAAATATTTATTTATTTATTATATTCTTTATTGTACACCACATAAACAAAAATACAGGACAAACATAATTAAAAATAAGTGTACAATGGGCGGTCTTATCGCACAGGGCAATTTAAAAAAAAAAATACTGCGCGTAGTAGTTCTAGTAGCAATTTGTATGACAAATTTTCGTGGACAATTTTGGGATTTCGTTTTTTTTTTACTGTTGACTACACAAATATGATTAGTAACGGGCACGGATAGAGCCCCATTTCTTTATATTTTATTTCTGCCACTTCGCTACCATGCCCTCTCTCTCTGATGAAAAGTACTTTCAGTAATACTGCATTAAGTACGTCCGTCACGTCACAAACTTGTTGACGTGAAAAATATTTTATTCTTTTATCTTTTTTTTTTGATAGTGTAGCTTAATATCCGTATAAAAAAAAAAACTTTTTACAAAAAAAATACAACCGACTTCAAAGTAAAAAAAAACACTGAAAAGTGCAAAATAACTTTAATTTCGGTGGTCGGTGTTTCTATAATAGTTTTGTCTCTTCGTTATTTAACACCGGCTTCCGAAATTAAAGTTATTTTGCACTTTTCAGTGTTTTTTTTTACTTTGAAGTCGGTTGTATTTTTTTTGTAAAAAGTTTTTTTAGTTATGGTACCACCACTAAAAAGTACCCCTCAGCCAAACTTAAATACCTTATAGCCAGAGTGCATCTCATGACAATTCTAATAATCCCAAAAACGGTTAGATTACATTAATTTATTACAGAGTTCCGGTGCCTAACTTCAGGCTTCATCATCAGATCAGTTCGATATATTCCCCCTCTACTTTCAGTTAGTCATCGACTACACGTATAAACTAAGCAATTTTACTTGTTACGACGGTTCTGCTGTGATCCTATGAGGAGTTCTGTTCCATATCTTCGAAGTTCATGATCAGATCATAACAATATTTCTATGAGACCAACTCCGAAGCATAAGCTTTCAATAAAAAAAAAAAATTCAAAATCTGTCCACAATTGACCGAGAAATCGGTGAACATACATAAAAAAAAAAATGACGGGTTGCACTCTGGGAGTGCCGGCAGAAGTGAAAACTTAAGTATTAACGTTGTGCGTTTTGGATATTTTGGAATGGTTATGGAATAATTTTGCACGAATTGCTTTAATTATCAGAATAAAAGTACTATCTTTTATGTGGTAGAATACCACAGGATTCCTCATACATATATTTGAAATGCTAATTGCTGCTTAACAAGTTTATAACAAATTTTGGTCCGATTTTCAGCAAAAATAATTTTGCACGAATTGCTTTTTTTTGCACACAATTTTGCACGACATCCGTCTTACGAATTTTCGATCAGGTCACGTGTCCTGACGCGAGTTTAACATTTTTTACCCATTACAAAAAAAGTGTACAACGCCGCTAAAGAAGTTTTCACTTCAAAAAAAAACATACATTCAACCGAACATGTAACCTCCTTCTTTTTGAAAGAAGGAGGTTACATTTTTTTAGTCGGTTAAAAATACTTAGTATTTCCAGTTAGTAGGTAGTGAAAATAAATAATTAACGGATTTGTACTTTCTGTAGACGATACATTTTGGGACTTAGTAGCTGAGGGGCAATATTTGCCAGCTGGAAAAACAACACATAAATTGCCATAAGTTAAAATTAATATCAATTATGCCTATAAAACTAATATAATGAAAGTAAATACAATATGAAACAATAATGTTACATAGCGAGGTATGAAACGAAACTTAGAGTTAAACTCAGAAGTAAGCAGACCAGATCACGAACAACTTAATTAATAAACTAAGTAAGTTACCGCCGGGAACAAAGGGTCGTTTGAAAAGAACTTCAATTGTTTCTGTCTTATCAAACGACATTGTAGTGCGTTTGTGGCAATTTGTTTCATATCACGATCATAACATAACCAGTTGGTATAATTTTTGTTACATGTAAATCGAATTTGCCCACTTTTTAGGGTTCCGTACCCAAAGGGTAGGTAAAACGGGACCCTGTTACTAAGACTCCGCTGTCCGTCCGTCCGTCTGTCCGTCTGTCACCAGGCTTTATCTCATGAACCGAGTTAGTTAGACAGTTGAAATGTTCACAGATGATGTATTTTTATTGCTGCTATAACAATAAATATTAAAAACAAAACAAAATAAATATTTAAGGGGGCTCTCATACAACAAACGTGATTTTTTTGCTACAGACGTTACGGAACCCTACGTGAGCGAGTCCGTCTCGGCCCTCGAACTTGCCCAGTTTTTTTTTACACCAGCTCACACTTTGCTATCTATTCTTTTTTTTCTTGTCGAACTATCATTCGCTATTGCAGTGGAAAACAATGTTCTTTGTTAAAAGAAACGAGACTATTAAAGATAACTTAATTAATAAAATTTAGCGACATCTATGACCCACTTCGGAACTAAAATGCATAAACCTACATGATACATCGCAGCCCGAAATTATCTATGAGGAAGTTGCCCGTACCAGACGTAACACCCGTCTGGTCGGAGGATCCTCCCTTTTGCAGCAGAGGTTTGCGGGACTTACATTCTGTTTCGCATACTTCTAAATTTTTTAGTGGATGTAGGATTTTAAATTTTTAGTTCCTATTTGTTGTCATAGATGTCGCTACATCACTGGGTCTCGGAGATCGATGGGTTTTTGATGCGATCTCTATCTTCAAGCTATTTATTGGTTAACACTATACCCATTACAATATTATTGATAGGCTCGCGCTTGACCATTATATCATCCGTCGGTAAGCGATAATGTGGTCGACGGTGGAGCATGCTTGCCTAGACGTACGAGTAATTATTCACTGTTGACTTAAAGATCTCCATTTTGTAACTATCAGGAAACGCAGATTTCGGTTGGGAATTCCACTCTTTAGCTGTACGCGCATTGAATGTGTCTAAAACGTTTTGTTTACATAGTTTCTTCTTTAGTTTCCGAAAAGGAGACTTGCTATAGTTGTTCTATCTCACGAAAGCGATTGGTGTTGATCCTGCTGGGTCATTACGATTATGCTGACATCTCTTTTAGGCGCGCATTGAACACTACGCACCGTCGACGAATCGGGCTCAATCCTTACCAGCCGGATGGCGAGCTCTCCTAATCTCCTCAACTACCCTGCTTGTGCATTAAGCATCACCATAATTATAGATTACTTCAATGGACATTATTCTTGCCAACAAATAAAGTTTATTAGTCCCCGGCAACAATTACCACAATAGTTCTAAATCAAGGAGTTAAAGCGTTTTCCAACATAAATACCAGGAATTCTAATTGTGCTTCAAAAGGTAAGCTATTTTTGGAAATGGTAAAACTTATATATACCTACTCTTTTTTTTATAAATATGAGTTTTCTTACTTTTTTTCTTCATAACACTTTTCTTTGTATAGGTTGAGTCATGTTTAATTACTTTTTATTACAAGCATGAGCGTAATCAGCCTTATAATTTTCCCTCTGCTGGGACTCAGGCTCTACGATAGGGAATGGGCCGTAATCCACCACGCGCGCCCAGTTCGGGTTGGTGGATGTCAATGTCTTCGAATTTTTGGTCCTAGGACATGTCGGTTTCCTCACGATGTTTTCCTAACTGCTGGACTAATGAACTTTTTATTAAGTATAAGTTTTAAATTAGATATTTTTATTTTTATCTAAGTAATTAGAAACTTAATAGTTATTTAAACAAACTGAAAATAATAATATGTACAAACGGGTAGAAAAAGAACTCATAGGACAACAAAAAGTTCGTCTACATCGATGTCAATGGGAAAAGTGCCCAGAACGCTGGCAGCATTGTCACGCTGGATGGCAATGCTGATTCGTTGACCGAAGAAAAGCCCAGCCCTCTGGTCACGCGAAGAGTAGTATTACAAACTATAATATACTTAGTTGCTTAAAGAAATATTTGATAGCTTTTTAGCCAATTCATTAAACGTTATATTGAATAGATGGCTAATTAAATAGTGACTTAATTTTCAATGGTTTGGTTACTTAAAACTTCAGATGTATTCCCCGTGATTCCTTTTACCAATTAGATCTTAAAACATTGGCTATGAATTATGTATCCAGTTAATTTATCTTGCTTGAGAATTAACCTTGAACTCAAGCTTACGTTATCATGTTGTGGACAGAAACAAGCACGTACATTGTTTATTTACGGACATTTTCATGTGAAGATTCCAGGAATTAACAAGATTGTGTTTGCTCTTTTTCAATGTTCACTCACAATCAATGGCAATTCCTTCCATTTTGAAAATACGACAACGTTCATTGCGTTCTTTACATTGCCGAACAGACAAATTTTTCAAACGTATGAAGCAATGGGCAATTAATTTCCTTCAAAAACCTTATGATTGTGAATGTAAGTTAAACACTAACAATGTCCCACTACAAGACAAAGGACTCCCTCTACATTTACCTCTCTCATCATCATTCAGCTGATAGACGTCTACCGTGGTACATAGGCCTCCCTCAAGTGTCACCATGACGACCGGTCCTGTGCGTCTCGCTTCCATCGGATTCTCGCGATATCTTCTGGTACGCAGTCGCCACTCCAGGACCTTTCGGTCCCGTCGACCATCACGTTGTTACCGCGGTCCGGTTTAGGGTTTAGTCAGTAAAAGTTTGACACTCCCTGTCGCCGTGACCTTAGAGCGTGAAAAGTACTTTGATGATTAAACACCTCAAAAAACAAATTCGGTCTAGCATGCAGTTGGGCAGTAGTAATTTCTTAGCCCTTCTCATCAGACACATCCGGTATGTTTCAAGTGGGTAAATGTAGCGGTTATGTATTCCAATTATCTAGTTCGCTGTTTTGCTTTTGTATTTCTTTCCTACCGTTTAATTTTGAAGATGTCGTGGTCCTTTTGATGTAGGTCATGCCCTGCAAGACGTTCAAAGCCGTGTTCAGTCCCCCAGTTGCTTTGTTATCTCTTTGGTCGGATTATGGATCCGCCACCGAGGTGCGACTTGTAACACCTCAGTGAAAGTAAATTCTTTCGAGTCGCATCCGTTACCTCCGAAGGATTTAAGCCTAGTTCAGAATGGATTTGAAATACTTCAGCCAATATTTTATTTAGCCAATCTTGCATGTTGAATGGGTAAAGGAGAAACCCGAAACCGTCCCAAAGATGTTCCTTGAATAGAAATAAGATCCCACCTTAAAAGTGTCGTATGTTACAATAGAAAGTGCTATGCATTTTCTTTCGTACTATTTCCGGCATATTGTAGCCGACCCGGGATTAGTTACTACAGTATCCGCCACTCGAATAATAAAGCAGTGTAATCTGTACTAGGCTTTAGAGCCGGTCGTCTCGTGCGTCCGGTTCCATGTTTTTCTAGTGTTCAATTGAGTCTAACACTGTAACACAATGTATTGACCTTTGTTCGCTGGTTTGTTGTTAAACCAGTTCGTTTCCATCGGAATGATTAAGTTTTTTATCGATGTTAGGTCTTACTACGCCAAATGTAGTTGTTATTTTTTCATAATAGTCTACATATACAGTTTTACGTTCACTAATTGCGAGTATTGTCTTAATGAAGGTTGGATTTATAAATGTCTGTTTTAAAGCATCTGTTAAGTTTTAATAATGACCATATTTTAATACAATACTGTCTGGTCTCTACCCTTTGCCCTTACTCGAAGCGTCAGCGTTATTATGTAACCCTATTGTGTTTGATAACTTATGTTGGGAAACAAAGTGCTCTATTTTGTACTTTACGCGTCGAAGCGCCTTCGATTTCACTTTTCTATTGACGCACATAAACGTAACTTACAATTAAGTCTTGTCACGACTTTGTACTGACTCCTAATTATAAGAAAAACTTTTGTGTGAACAAAAAGTATTCTACATAAAAATGATTAAACATCACGAAGGTTGGGAAAACAAGAGGATTGATCATTTTTTTAAATGAACTCTGACCTACTTTTTTATCCGCGTTTATTTAAAACCGGGATGAGGGTTGTATCTTAATCGTTGAGTGAACGAATGCCGGAAGCTATTATTATGATAGCACTTAAACTTTACCTGTATTGCTTAGTTACTGGAAATGTGGAAATATTAAAGAAGCTGTTAACGCCTTACGCCCTATAAATTGCTGGTTAGTTGGGAATAAATTATATTCATCGCTCGTCGCGGCTGATTTATCGGTGGAAGGTTGAATTAATAGTTTCAGGATGTCGACAGGCGTGGAACTGAGGGACCGTTCTTTGACACGCGTTTACTGAGAGACGCGTCTTAAAATAAACAAACCGGGAATTTGTCTCTGCATTTATGTGTTTTGGGACAGTACCTACCATACGCGTCCCCATTCCCTTTCAGACCTAATTCTTAACTCTCTCGTTATCACGGAAGCCACTTAGGAATTAAGCGATTATTTCTATGAATTATTTTGGATCCGGAAAGCAGTGGTGATCCAAGTGGTAACGGCCCCGACTTACGAGTTGTAGATCGTGGGTCAAATTTAGCCAGGCGCATTACTTTGTGTAATTTATTTCATCACCACTGCTCTCAAAACGGTGAAGGAAAACACCGTGAGGAAACCGGTATGTCCTAGAACAAAAAATTCGAAGACAAGACACGCGGGCCCAATGTGAATTTGTGAATGTCAAAATTCACAAATTCACACGGCCCATTTCCTCTTCTAGAGAGGAGGCCTGAATCCCAGCAATGGGAACAATGTAAGGCTGATTATGCTTATATTGGATCTTGCTTCCATAATGTGGTGACGTGTCTGAAATAACAAAGGATGTCACTGCAAAAGGAATGGCTAATTATTTACCGCTACTTTCCTTCTAATTAAACATGCGTTATTGTATGCCATGTGAAGTCCTGTCAATTATCGTGGCAGGAAGACAAGTAAATTAATCGTTTTAGATGGAATCGACGTGTTTATGTTTTTTACTGAATCACGTGTGGACTTTTATCATAATGCCACTAGAAAAACTGATTTACTTAAATATGTTTATGCAACATAAATGTTCAATTTTGCGCGAAAATACTTTTATTTGTTCATTCATAAACGTTCATTGTATACAGTCATGGTTTAACTATTTAGTAGGCCATAGTTATTTCTGAAGTAGGTATCATCAGTCGTTTTTTCAGCGTCTTTCTCAATTTAATTGAAGATTCGTATTCGTATCATTGCAATTTACAAGATGTCCCAAATATTTTATCACGGGTATCTTGTTGGTAACGGAATTTTTACGATCATTTTTTCATTGCATATTTTGACATTGCAAAAACCTGAGTGGTCGCATACTTCTCTAGAGAAAGTGAAAGGTCGCACTCCTTCCTCCGGCCGTGTTATACGACTATTTTATGTGTAACCATTTATTGATGATCATCTATAAAAATGCGAGGTGTTTTTAATATATCCGAGTTATCCCTTGCGTGTCATTCGTTAGCTATTACTAGAGCTGCGTTATCAGGCGCTTATGGTATCCTAGTGGATTGCCTTACGCTTTCTTATGTGGTCGATTTCCTTATATAATAATAAGCCCCTTATTCTGGGACCTGGGGCCGAAGTCTGCTATTTTTATAAATTCGCCATTCCAACACGATCCCATTGTCATTTTGCTAAAAGTTCGTAATCTGCTAATTCATAATAATCGATCATTGATCGGTCAATGGTCTCGTACTAGAGTTGTGGTAGAATGACAATATCGAACTTATTAAAAGCAATGACTGCACAATGACGTTCTAACGGCCTACCGTTAGAACGTCAGACCCGATCAGTGATCTATCACTGATCAAAGGAACTCTCAAAATTTTAGCAGATTACCGCATACATCAGATAATTTATTTGTCAGTATGTACGAAATTACCACTTCTTTCAATGGAGTGTCAGCGGTTGACCATTGGAAAGTCATAATGACGCCATTATATTAGTAGATTACCAACAATTATGAAATCAATGATAGACCATTCTGACACTATTGTAATAATAAACTTGAGGCCCAGGTCGTACATAAGATTCGTAAAAGTACATAGTAATTCTTAACCATAACATAATTATTTGTCGATATTATTTCCTTCGACTTTGCTTGCTTTACAAGTTAAAATTTATAAAATGTCCCTGATGTCGGAATGCCTTACCTACGGCATAGGCCTCCTCTAACTCTTTCCACTGCTGTCGATCGTGAGTAATCCTCCTCCAGGTTGGACCTGCGGTCAATTTTAGTTCATTTTTCCTTCTTATAAGTTGATGTCCCCCTATTACGTTTGCTATCTAGGATACCTTTCTGTGACTACCTTACACCACTTTTCTTTGGTGTCTCGCGTCATATGGCCAGGCCAACGCCATTTTTGTTGGTCTATTTTAGCGAGAATATCTGTGAGCTTCGTTCTGGAGTCAAGATCACTATTTCTTATTTTATCTTGCCTTTTAGTGCCGGTTATGGTTCTCTCCATGACTCTTTGACATTTAGCAAGCATTTCTCTGAGCGATCTAGTGAGGGCCCATATCTAACAGCCATATGTTAACTTGTTAAGCATGGTAGTATGCATGAGTTGAAGGCCTTTATTTTTAGCGCCGTTCCCAAGTTTTTCGATTTCATGATTTCTTTGAGAGACCAGTACTTTTTCCAGCCGATTGATTCTCAGATTTACCTCTTTTGATGCTTGATCGATAAAGGAAATAATTTGGCCCAGGTACATGTAGTCCTTTACGTATGCTAGTCTTTCCTCGTTTATTTTTATCTCAGTTTGTGAGGTGTTCGTCATTAGTTTTGTTTTACGGATATTCATTTTTAGACCATTTTTTTTTCACTTTCTTCGTTTAAGTTATGTACCATACCAGGTTTTCCGAGTTCTCTTCGAATAGAATCAAGTCATCAGCGAAACGTAGGTGGTTAATTTTCCTGCCATTTATGTTCAATCCAATTTTTTCCCAGTTAAGTTTCCGAAAAATGCTTTCTAAGCTCGCTGAGAACAACTTTGGTGATAGTGGGTCACTTTGTCTTACCCCTCTCTCTACACAAAATTCCACCAGTTACCAAGTGACAATGGTCGATTTCCTTACAGTATTATAAAACCAAGTCCTTAAGCGCGTCTATTTGTTCGAGATAAACTCAAAAACTACCTACTGAAAGAATTTTCATTATTTAATATAGAGTGATTTATGAAGAAAGTTCAGATGTATATAAAACATGCATATTATAGTAGCGAAAAGCCGAGAATTTCAAAGATTCGTCTGTAGTTTTTAATAAAATTTGTTGTATTTATCTTATTAAATTCTCGAATTATTCACATTTTCCATCAATGTGTTATACTCGTACTTATTACTTTGTGAAGAGAAGAAAGAACTCTGTCAAATTCAACTTGCCTGCCAAATGTCGTTTTCTAAAGAATAGTCAAAATTGTATATTACTTAGGTAAATTTGTATCTAATATAATGAACTTTTTCTCTTCAGCTTGTCAAACTTATGACTCATAAGTTTGACAAGCTGAAGAGAAAAAGTTCATAAATTATTGTGACGTTACTGCGAACAATCTTGTGTTTTAATAAGAGATTGTAAAGGGAAAATTTCTATTAAGAGTAATACCAGGTGTAACAAGAAATACGTTTTGATTTCTTATTATTTCCAATGTCGAGATGCACTAGGCTTTTGCTGTAAGCAAGTATTTTATGGGGGTTTATGCACCAACTACTATGCTGATCGCCTTGAAGACACGGTGGAGCATACGTTGGAGATCTGCCTCGCTCGGGCGGAGGCCTTGATACAGGGCATGACACGAAGCGAGAGGGCATGGGAATCAGTCACTTCCCTCTGCGAAGCAGAAATGCAAGCGAAGAAGGTTGTGGAAAGCGTCAGGAAGTGAACATACTCACACCTTAGGTGCCACAAGAGATGCCTCCCCGTTCTTTGGAAGTCGTAGGGCGATTCCCAGTCATCGTAGGCTCGGCCTTGCGGACGGCGAGCTATGGGTAGCTTGCCGTCAAAAGGACCAAGCCCGGATGCGTTTCACGCGCACCTCAAAGAACTGCCAGCAAACTTGACGGGGCTTGCTAGCTGTATCAGGTATGGGTATCCTGCCAGGGCTGCAGGATAGTAATTAAGAGTTACCGTGGTCTTGGAAGGCACAGGGCAATTGAAGGAACACAGGTGTGTTTCAGTCAGTAAAATTTTGACACTCCCCCTCTCGCTCCACCCAGAGTGGGAGGAGTTATTTGACGATTTCTCACATAAAAAAAAGACAACATCTTATTACAGACTGTGATTCCCCGACTCCCCCAGAAAAAAATCTTGGGTCACATTAATTGAAATAGGTTCCTTAAACTTCCAAATCTATTTGGAGTAGTTTAAACAGTTTTAATTAACGCTTTTGGATAACAATGAATTGTTAATACGATTCAGTTGCTAACAAATTGGCCTAGTCATGCAGTTGAAAATGGACGAAGTGAGCAGTATGGTGCTAGTAACCGATCAAGTAGCGGTCGTAGTAGACAAACAATAGATCCTGTTGCGGGCTATGAATGCTTGTCTCACTTGTCCCACAAATGGCAAATTATCGCATAAGCTTGGTTATGCGGAATGCATGGAATTAATGCTGAATTTAATAAGGATCCCAGGCAGCACGTTTCGCGGCAAGTTTCCTTTCACAATCAGTGGGCATTTTAGAAATTTACTACCTAGCTGGACCATGTTCTAGTATGATTATAAAGCTTGATATTGTTTTTTTTGAATTTTTATTTAGACTTCGAATAAAATACGTATCTTTTTCCTTTTTTGGGTAGGAAATCATTAAATATTATCTCCCGCACTGGGTGGAACGTGAGGGATTTTCAGACTGTAACTGACTAAAACCCATCGTGTTCCTTTAGTTGCTCTTTACCTTCCAGGGCCGCAGTATCTCTTAGAAATAGTCCCACAACCCTGGCAAGAACATTCCATGATGATCCCACTCTTGACTATCTCGCTTGATGGCAGACGATGGCTTCATCATTTCAGCCGAAAGACGTCCACTGCTGGACATAGGCCTCCCCCAAGCGTCGCCAGAACGACCGATCCTGTGCGTCTCGCATCCACCGCATTCCCGCGACTCACCAGGTCGTTGGTCCACCTAGTGGGAGGCCTTCCAACGCTGCGTTTTCCGGTGCGCGGTCGCCACTCTAGAACCTTTCGGCCCCATCGACCATCCGTTCTACGAGCAATGTACCCTGCCCACTGCCACTTGAGTTTGTCGATGGCTTACCTTCCCTTAGAGATGTAATTCTGGAATTCATATTGTAAATTATAATCAAATTGTAAAATTGTATTGTTAACATCAGACTAATTGCTCAACTGTACATACTGGGACGCTGATCGCTGGGTAGTAGTGACATATCAACCCACCAGAGCTTATTATTCTTTTGCCGTGTCAATATTCTATGAACCTTGGACACCAAAGACTTAAAATGAGTTTCTATCAAAATTGCAGCTGTATTTGATGACTAGTTCTTTTTGTCTGCAATCAATCCATTTAAAGAATACGGAATACTTCATCAAGATACAGGTTTGTTTCCTAGTTTGAAGGACGGTGGTCTTATCCATTCCCAATTCTGAAGTTTCATCACCGATGTTATTTATAGGTAAATCTTTTTGCGCAATAAGTTATTACTTACTTACTTTCGTATTATTGTGGTCACCATATCGTCCATATAACTGAACGGTTTGATTGTATTATAAACTGTTTTATTTTGCAGCCGTTCTGTCGGTCTATCAAGTGTTTAATTAAGATGAAGTATGCTACAGTCATGGTCCAGTTGATGTCTATAGTTATGTATGTGCCTATCATTATTATGATGTAACAAACAGAAACTTTCCTCTTCATGAGTACCTATTAATAGAACCATTATGATTGCAACTATCAAAGATCATATCGACAACAAACAAAGGAAGGGTTTTTTTTAACAAAAAAAGGATCGAGGTCCATAACGGGGTTTTCTGACCTTAAAAAATAGGAAATAATGAGGTTTATTGCGCGTATGAAAATTTAGCATTTTAATATTTTAGACCATAATACATGTGTATTTTAAGTTTTCATTGAAATTTCTGTATTATTCTAGTAATTGTTTGCTCCCTAAGGGCCCGAAGATTGCCAATTTTCCAGTTTTGGCCGAAGTTTCACCGTTTTAAGAAATTCGGTTTTTATATGAGCGCAATGGCGCAACACATTTATCTTTATGTGTAATTGATAATTAACATATCATTAGATAAGAAAATTCTAGCTGTGGGATTGTTCGAAAGAGTTACTATGGCCCTGGAACTCGAAAGGGCAACTGAAGGAACACGGGTGGATGGTAAAGTCAGGCACTCCCTCTCGCTCCTATCAGAGCGGGAGAATCTATTTGATAATTTCGAACTTAAAAAAAATTGTTGCATGAGTCAACAACAACAATATTGAAATGAGTCAGTCTCCCTCGTAATCAGTGCTTGTGATCTTTATTGGGCTTTATGTACGTGTCAGAGTTACGCCTACATTGCTGAAGGTTGATGCTAAGGCTGGCTTCGTATGTGTTCATGATTACTTGCGATTAAGGCCTACCGTCTACGGACGCGTAGCTTCATAGACGCGTATTCGTCATTACAAGCTTGGTGTACGCCTGCGTGAAGCTTACATACAAAACTATGAAACTGTCGACGCTGCTGCTTCGTTGACGCGTCCACGGACAGTAGACCGAACATGTCTTCTTCCATAGTTTTACTAATTTTTTATCTATATCATTATCTCCACCATCTATCCTGCATGCCTAGTGTTAGCGATTTTTATGATTAGTTACATACATTATGATTATTTTCTGTATTAGCAACATTAAAATGTATTTATTTTGCACTGATAACTGGTACGTTATGCGACTTGACAGCTCAGCGCTATGACAGTTAGAGGAGTTTATAAAATAACGCGCTGCGCTGTCCAGACACATTCCATTCCAGTTTTCGGGGTAAGCAACATCTCAGAGTAAGTGCTACTATATAATTATTATTATTTTAAATGGTATTGATTTATGATATTTGTAATAATTGTGCGCTGTCAAGGCAAAAGCATAGAGGGTGTGTTACCCGTTTTGGTCGTTTTATTTAAAACCTTCCCGCTACACTATATCTAGGTACACTAAATAAGTTTCTTATCCAATCTTTCTCTAAAGTTAACACATTAGCTAACACTAGTTTGATAAAACGCCTTTTATGTCTCTTACATTGCATTTATGCAGGTGTATCATAAAATATAGCCTTAAGATAAATTGTAATAATAGTATAGATGGATATTAGCCATCTCAATAAACCCGTCTTACTTTATCCTAGTGATGTAAGCTACTATTTGTCGGTCACGACGTATTTATTGCTACTGCCATTTATTTTGAGATCTTACTATGTAATTGGATTAAAAAATAATCCCTTAGCTACATTATGCGTACGCGCCGGCTCGCGGTATCGACGCCTGTTATTCGACTAGGGTTGCCAATTGTAAAAATGTAGGAAACAAGTCTATGTTCCTTCTTTGCCTTTCGTTCTAGGACTCTGGGTTTCCCTTTCTCTGGGTTTTATGGCCCCAGTAGGCTTCGGCCCTGCTAGGCTCCTATGGTTTGGCGCCTTCGAAAACTCGGGCTCGGTCCGGATGATTACCGGACGGCCGGACAACGAGAGCTACCTACACATTGCTTGTCGTTCTTAAGCCCCAAGTCGGGGTCTCGACGGCTGAGGTGTGAGGAAGTCCGTTCCCTCACGCGTGCGGCCGCCTCCTTCGCTAGCATTATTGCTTCGCAGAAGGTGACCGCCTGCTATTCCTCCTCGCTCGGGACCATAGCTTGCACCAGGACCCGCCGCAAGAGGTCGCTGCCACCGATCGCCCCCACGAGGATACGGTGGTGCTCCACCCAAGCGGGACACACCTCCACTGTATACTCTACTGTGTCCTCCGGTATCTTTGAACGGAGCTGACTTTCATTAAGTTAATCCGATGAGTTTATCGGACAAAAACCTGCAAACGATGCTCGTGCGCATGAATACTGTTGGCAACCCTGATTGCGGCTGCGATAATATGTTATTTTATCCAACTAGGTACGCTAGCATCGTAATGTATATTCGTGACGTACCAATATTGAATGACCAATCCTTTAATAATATTCAAATTATTTCATTGTACTTATATCTAGTTTGAGATAAGTAAGAGAACGATAGCAATATTGACGATTATTATTATATTAAATTACTATCTTTTGCCAGCGGCTTCGCCCGCGTGAAAACAGGTTTCTCCATACAAACTTTGGACCCGCGATTGATCCCCTTAGAGAGTGAATTTTGGAAAATCCTCTCTTAGTGCTCGCCGACGTCATAAAAGGAAACCTTGTGCAAATTTCACGCTCCTAGTCTCAATAGTTTCGGCTGTGCGTTGATATGTCAGTCAGTCAGTTTCTCCTTTTATATTATAGTAATTTCTGCCAGCAATTTCGCCCGCGTAAAAATAGGCTTCTCTATACAAACTTTGAAACCCCGTTTCATCTCCTTAAGGGGGGAAATTTGGAAAACCCTCTCTTAGTGCTCGCCTATATCATAAAATGAAACCTTGTACAGAATTTCAAGCTCCTAGGCCCTGTAGTTTCGGCTGTGCGTTGATATGTCAGTCAGTCAGTTTCTCTTTTTATATATATTGTTATATAGGTATATAGATATAAATATTTCATTGGCATATTCCGGTTATGTTGATAGTATGTGAGATAGTGTTTCCATATTTACGTATTTTGTGGATTTGAATTACCTAAAAATGATTCTATTATACGACTTGTTTGAATAATTATTTTAACAAGCTACGAGTATATCATGATTACATCTGCACAATCAGTCCGTAGTCCGTAAAATTCACTCGTATTTATTTTGATTCTAAAAATTGTTTTTTATGCCATTAACTAGTGAACTATTATCACAATTACCAGAACGTTTGGATTAACATTTTTTTTTTTTTACTATTACTCAACGCCGTCTAGTCTCAAGCTAAGCAGAGCTTGTGTTATGAGTACTAGACAACTGATAAACATACTTATATATTTCTATATACATACATATTATAGATAAATTACACCCAGGTACTTTATTAACCTTTCGAGTATACAGGAGGATCCCCTCCTCTTTTTGGGAAATTATCAAATAACTTCTCCTGTTCTGGGTGGAGCTAGAGGGAACGTCTGACGTTTATTGACTAAAACCTATCTGTGTTTCCTCAGTTGCCCTTTGAGTTCCTTGCGTGGGGTAACTCTTTCAAACAATCGCGCAGCACATCCCCGCCTTTTAAGATCAAATAATCAGTATTTAACGGATATCTATGGTATTTAATTTCTTCTTCTTAACCTTCCTAACCTTTTCCCAACTAGTTTGGGGTCGGCTTCCAGTCTAACCGGTTGTGGCTGAATACCCGTGTTTTACATGGAGCGACTGCCTATCAGACCTCCACAACCCAGTTACTGGGCAAGACGATAGCCCTTGGATAAACTGATGGTCAGACTTTCTGCCATCTAGTCAGATGCCAGAAAGTCTGACCATCAGTGTAACAATCGGGACCATCGGCTTTATGTGCTTTCCAGCACGGGGTGACAGTAATGTCCTAGATAAACTTAGAAAAGTACATATGTACGTAATCATGAATTGAAAAATTCACATTTTGGTCGGTGCCGGCCCGGTTTCGAGCCCGCAACCTTATGATTGAGTGCTTATACCACTGGGTCATCATGACACATCGATGGTACGCACGGATATCTACCGTCCAAAAGTTTGGAAGCACATCTGTTAACAAAACAAAACATTTCCGACAATATGCGGAAAAATTAACAATAAAATTAAGTTTTACGACTTTTTACGATTGTTTACACAAAAATAAAAAGGTTATAATCCCACATTCATCTACTTTTTAACCGACTTCAAAAAGGAGGAGGTTATATGTTCGGTTGAATGTATGTTTTTTTTTTTTTTTTTTTATGTATGTTCACCGATTTCTCGGTCAATTGTAGACCGATTTTGAAAAATTTTTTTTTGATTGAAAGGTTATGCTTCCAAGTTGGTCCCATAGAAATATTGTTATGATCTGATCATGAACTTCGTAGATATGGAACAGAACTCCTCATGGGATCACAGCAGAACTGTCGTAACAAGTAAAATTGCTTTGTTTATACGTGTAGTCGATGACTGACTGAAAGAAGAGGGGTAATATATCGAACTGATCTGATGATGAAGCCTGAAATTAGGCACCGGAACTCTGTAATAAATTAATTTAATCTAACCGTGTTTGGTATTATTAGAATTGTCATAAGATGCACTCTGGCTATAAGGTATTTAAGTATGGCTGAGGGGTACTTTTTAGTGGTGGTACCATAACTAAAAAGTGAAAAATAAAAATCTTTTTACAAAAAAAAATACAACCGACTTCAATGTAAAAAAACACTGAAAAGTTCAAAATAACTTTAATTTCGGAAGTCGGTGTTAAATAACGAAGAGACCAAACTATTATAGAAACACCGACTTCCGAAATTAAAGTTATTTTGAACTTTTCAGTGTTTTTTTACATTGAAGTCGGTTGTATTTTTTTTTGTAAAAAGATTTTTTAACTATATCTTTATTTTGACGTAACACGTGTTTTAGTGACTTAATCAGTCGGGTTCTTTCTTCTGTTACTATGGTGTGGTTTTAATTTTTTTGAACTTTAATTTACTCCCATTTGCTCACTGCCACGCGAAGTTTGTGATATTAATATTGTCTGTATTCAGAAGATTTCGACTACTTGTTTAACCGTCTTCTGAAAACAGCATAAAGCAAGCAAATCACACTTGAACAGCGAAGCTCTATTTATACTATAAGTGAGCGACATAGCCCGAAAAATCTTTATTTTTAATTTTTTTTTAATTTATATAAACTAGTGCTTGACTGCGATCCCACCTGATGGTAAGCAGCGATGCAATCATTGATGGTGAGGCGCACTAGTTTATTAAGAGCCTATTCACTCTAGCCTTGAAGACACCTAAATTATAGTTGGACGGGAAGACCGCAGCAGGCAAATTGTTCCAGTCCTTCGATGTACGCGGTATAAACGACGAAGCGAAACGCTTAGTCCGGACCGTTGAAGTTTCAACAACGTAAGGGTGGATACTCGCCGTACGTCGGGTTGTCCGATGGTAGAAAGGAGATGGCGGAATCAAGTCATGCAATTCCCGCGCACACTCCAAAATGCAACCTGTAAAATACCGATAGGCTGGCTACCCTGCGCCTGTGCTCGAGGCTTTGTAGATAGGACTTAACCAAATCTGGATCCCCAATTAGCCTCTTTGCACGCCTTTCCACTGAGTCCAAAGCAAATCTCCGAACTTAGTGGCGGTGGGCTGGCTCGCAGAACAGGTGGTCGATGGGCCCGAAAGGTTCTGGAGTGGCGACCACATACTGGAAGACGCAGCGTTGGTAGGCCTCCTACAAGGTGTACCGATGACCTGGTGAGGGTCGCGGGAATCCGATGGATGCGAGACGCACAGAACCGGTTGTTGTGGTGACACTTGGGGGAAGCCTGTGTCCAACAGTCTTTGGCTGAAAGGTGAAGAATTGTTAAGGTGTCCACTATACACCAGTTAGAAAATAATAAACCTAAAAAGCGAGAATAGAAAACAGATTACCATAAATTTAATAACCGCAGCTCTGAATGAAAAGCGAGCAACACCCATTTCAATAACAACTGTTGAAAGATGTGTGTATCTGTGGAGAGAGGATTTGTTGCTGCTAAAATACCAAAAACTAACAAATACGATATAAGAAAAATAAACTAGAATAGGCAAAGGCGCATAAAAGCTGGACAATAATATCAATAGGAAAATGTCCTTTGGAGTGATGAATCAAAGTTTCGGGTCCAATAGACGTGTATATGTACTCCGGGTCAAAAGAAGAGAGCTTTAGGAACATGTACAGTGCCTACTATCAAACGTGGTGGTGATAATGTCATGTTTGGGGGTATTTTGGTAACTGTAAACCCGAAAATCTTATGAGGATAATCGGAAAACTAAACCAATGAAAAATTATTAGAAAATTCTTATCGATTTCGCCATATCTAGTACACTGAATCGCATTCGTAGATTCACTTTTTAACAGAATAATAATCCTAAGAGCAGCGCACACGAGCAACTTTAGTCTCCGCAGCTACATTTTTTTCTCACATTATTTTAGGGGTTTGTATGAAAGTGTGACAAAGACAAAAATAGGTTACTGGGCAACTAAGTTCGTGAGCACCCCCCCTAAGCACTCGTCGAAACTGTGCCAGAACTGTTTGAATAAGAAAAAGAAGAAAAGATTATAAAAAAAAACATGCAATGGCCATTTCAAGAATCCGACCTTTCTATCTTCTGAACTCGATAGAAGGGTGAAAAATCTATCCCCAAACAAACTCAGAACATTAGTGGCAAGTATCAGACAGAGAGCAAATGGAACAAGTTAGATGAAGATTATTTTAAGATATTAATTAATATAATATGTTGGAAGATAATAAAATAAAAAGTTGCCACACAAAATTTTCGTTTTGAATCTTAATTTTTTTCTTTGTTTCATCAAAGATCAATACAAAAAATAAACAATTAAGTAATAGCTTTGTTTTCTTTATTTTTACCTGGCGGCCTGTCGTCCAACGGTCGATAGTATATAGTATAGTAGACGTCAGGTTGGACGGTCAATAGTATATCTCTAAATGTGGGCCCAATACTTCGCCATTTTCACTGCATCATCTCAGGTAACGCTTTCAGAGCTTCGGCAGCATGAAAGAGTTGATGGAACATAGTCTTTGATGTAGGCAGTATTTCAATAACAAAAAATAAGTGCTTTAGCCTAGATTCAAATCAAACAGCTGACATAAGATCCGAAGAAAAGAACAGATTTGTGATTGAAAGCAGGCTCTTCATGAAAATTTACAAGAAATACGAAGAAAAACACTTACTACAATATGTATTATTTTTAACCTAGTTACGTAACCTCAATGAATAAAATTGACTGATGAATAAGTATCGTCACCTACATACATGATGATATGAGCAACCTGCACCCACTGTTTGTGTAGGTACTAAGATGTCCTATTAGTATTTTTTTGTTAGCCTTTTCTGTTCCATTCTTGAACCAAGGCTTCCCTCCACTTCTTTCATCTTCCGTGGGTCCGTTCTTCTTCCTCTTTCCAGTTTTGACAAAATCTGTCTAGTTCGTTTCGCCATCTCCTTCGTGGTCTGCCACGACTTCATTTCGCAGTGCACCAATTTGGTGTTACTTTGGTCTTGCGGCCTTAGAGCATTGGTTTAATGTTCTAAGCTTGCGGCAAACATGTCAATTAATGACTGAGTCGCGAAATTTGAGTCATTTTTGGTTTTTACAGAATGAGGTATATTGTTTTGATTTTGTTTGGCATTACTTAAAGTTTTCCGAAAGTGAAGTGTTTCCGAAAGTTTTCCACACAGTTCATCATATTTTCCAACGAATATTGACCAATAAATGGTTTGGTCTAATCTATCTTGTGTACGTCATCGATTTTATAGAAAACCTAAACACGTCATGGGCTTTTTCTTTAATTCTGAAGTTTTACCTTAATTTAATATTTAGATGGCCTCTATATTTTACTTTTAATAGGAATAAGTTCAGAGGTTTGGGTTTTACTGATAACTTTTTTTTTCTTATCTTGACCTCATATTTCTAACTAATCATAGAAATAATAAGAGATAACACCGTTAGTCATCGCTGTTTACACATTAGTTAAATTGTAATTTTGAAGAGAACAAAAGCTTAGTTAAGAACTTAATTTAAAATAAAGAAATTATTGTAACCGCTCACTGTGTGCTGCTCATTTAGGTATATGTTTAAATAAATAGCCGACCAATGATTTAAATTACTACAGCTGTGTTGGAGAAAAAAATAAATTGCTTCTCAAATTGAACCTAGAGCTAAATCTTATATCCCAAATACAATAGCTTTTGTTACGTCATGGATTCAATCGCTTTTGAAAATCCAACTCTAAATCAAAAGAGAGCACATTTTCCAGACTATTCTTGCGGTTCAACGGAGGTCGTTCAGACTTTTAAAGTAATTATCATAAGACTTGATAATTACCTATTCCATTGACCTTGTAGAGATTCGCTTTCCGTGCTACAGAAATTTGCACTCAAAACCTTTTACTACAAGGTCGATAACAAGACGACTACCACATATTATCAAAGAGATATAATAAAAATTGCAAATACAAAACACTCTACTAGCCTTCATCCAGTATAGTATATCTGTATCTTATCATATCATGTGTTGCTATTTGAAATTATGATCTTGCATGTGCTACGTATGTAGATTAACGCGTATAAACAGTTATATCGACCTATTTATTTATTTTTATCACTAACACAATACACATTTGTGTTCTATTAATTAATGTAACTTACCATACTTTGTTCATTTGCTTGTAGCGTTGTTTATGTATCTATGACCACTTCGCCCGTGGTTTCGTTCGCGAGACTGTTTTAAGAAAAAACTTTAACACCCCTTTAACCGTATTTTGAGTTTTGAAAAATTGAAATGACAGTCTTTATTAGATACCTATTCATTATGTGTCATAATTACATTTTGTGTCAAGTTTATTAACCCAAAAAATAAGAGTCCTCTACTCAACGTGACACTGGCAGAATAGTCGCAAACGGCTCAATTGCCAAAAAATAGTCCTCTATACAATCTCTAAAATCCCCCTAAATCGCCCTATTAGGGGTAATTCTGAAAACAAATAGTGACAACCTTTATAATTTACTCGGGCTACTATTCGTTCTAACTTTCAAGTATATTGGTACACGAAATGAGATTTTACGTACAAACGAAATTCCCGCTTTTCACCCCCTTAAAGGTTGAATTTCAGAAAACCCCTTCTTATTTTCGCCTACGTCATACAAAGAAACCTTGTATAAAATATAATTTTACTAGTCTCTGTAGTATTGGCTGTGCGTTGTTATGTCAATCAGTCAGTTTCTTCTTTTATATTTATTAGAAGATTTCATAATTTACGATTTAGTTTAGCATCGATATCAAGTCAACCGTTCAAGGTTCGGTACTAAGTCACGCCGTATTTGGGTGGCTATGGTAACAGCCCGATGCGACGCCACCTGTCGTGCCGTTGTCCTACAAACTGTAAGTCACGTCAACGACACAGCAGATGGTTTTCTCATCTCCTTCAACAATATTGATGAGAAACTTTAACGTCGCAGCCTAACATGTATTGAAAACTTCCTGTTTAAACTTTTTACACAGACTCCAATGTTATTCTACCATTAATTTTAAATGGAATAATGGTTAAAATTAAACTTGGAGATTTGCCAAACATAATAATACACTTGAAATACGTTAAACACTTTACGCTGCTTCAATTGGTATACCACTTATGTCAATGTTCGAGCTACAAATATTTGCAGCACCTACAACAAGCTTTTACTCTAAGCTTACCATTAATCAGAAAACGAAATTCGCCCTAAAAATTCTAACAAACACACATAGTGCTGAACTAGAAACTAAAACGAAATAGCTTCTCGCTTTACAGTTGACAAATGAATTCAGTTCGGACTCAGTAAGACTTTTAAGGAAGATTGATAAATTTGAAAATTCTGCACGTCACCACGACATAAAATAACTTCGCTTTTATGTACTGAATGACCTTGCTTCCAGACCCATGTTAATGAACTGTGTTTAAACGTTAACTTGCCACTTCCGAATTAGCACCTTATTGTGCAGACATTACTGGTTACTGTATTAATTTAATACGTTCGTGCACTCACATTGTATTTTAATACGAACCTTGGTTACATCTACTGTGGTTTTTAATATCGTGTTTGTATTTAAATCCTACAAATTACGGCAAGGTAAATTAATTATAATATTCTTACGTATGCTTTTTACAAATTTTGTTCTACCGTTGATAGCATTAAAATTGATACGATAAAAACTGTTTGTCTTGAACTTTCAAAGAAAACCTGTAAAAACAGGATGATTAGACGTAGCATCCAGAACTCCAGAAGCTGTCTCGACTCTTTATTAAGATTTCTGCTGAATCAGGTGCCGCCAAACAAACCATAAATTCTATATCCATAAACGACTAAGGTGTTTGTAAATTGGTCGGTACTGTCTCTGCGGTACGACTAAGTTAATACTTACTCCTTAATAGGAGTACTAGTGGATTTTATTTAAGCCCCTATGTCCTTCAAAATTTACTTTTTGATAAAGAAGTTGTCTTTGATTGATTTGAGAGTAGGTCCATAGTAAGCCATCTTAATTCAACTAGAAGTCTTTTAAAAGCAGCAGTAATTATCGAGAAAAGGATTCGTACCTACCTTTATTCAATCTGATTGAATCTCAGCCAAGATAGTTGTTCAGTATTACAGTTTCGTATATAATACGATCAAGAATTTCTACATTTTTACTACGACAATATTCCGAGACTCATTAGATTTATCAATTTGAATGTCCCGCAGTCTAACTCGATAAGTTTCCCATGCTTTTCCGTATCGCTGGAGATTTTCCCACGATGACTTTATAAGTACGCGACACGCTACCAATTACTGGCTAGAACTCCTATATTACCCACAAAAGAATCACTTAGAAGAACCTATTATGTCCGGACTACTGTTTTGTTCATAACTCTTCTATTGAGTACTGTAAGATTGGTAATAATATCCTTAGTCTATACTTAAGAGGCATTGTTTATCGTATGATGTCATTACACCCGTTCTGTATATCGCATTACCATCATTCTATGGGCATTATTGCTTACGTCACAGTCCTTGCTGCATTAGGCAATATTCTTATAAGAAAGCTTTTAATACGGTCGGTTATGAGTAAATTGTTGTTTGACCCACATTATTATCGACTAGAGTTGCATACCCATGGGAAAATTTTCACGCGTATTGACCCTATCATTTAATATTTTGTGTTTATGTATCTAGATCTGGCCGTTGTTTTTCACCAAATAACAATTTTCAGTCTATATTGATGATATTACTATATACTCTGAAGAAAAGTACTGAGATATAAATTGATTGTATTGTCTTAAAGTTAAAGTTATCCGACGAGATAAAGTGAGTAGAAGTATTAGTTCTAAGTTAAGCTGTACAAATTTATACAATAGTGGTTTAAAACCTCTTTCAAGAGTTGGTTACCTTGATACTTCATAAAAGACGTTAAAACTTAAAGTTGTCTCAACTTGCGATATTGCTACTTAACAGTTACATAAAACTTGGAACAAAAGCAGTTACTAACAAAGAGTAAGCCATAAGTGAAACCAATCATTTCCCATAAAATAATAACTTAATAATTACCCCATTGTTACACTTGCGTAATCATCTCGGGTGTTAACTTATTCTATAGCAGCACAGGTATAGAAACGCTTAAGTTATCGTTGTTTTCTTCTATTGTTTTATTTTTACACACCACCGTCCAATTTGTAATCTAAGCCCACTTTGGTGCGGTAAATTTTGCGATAAAAAAATCTGGTCCGAAACTCTTGTGTTAGCCCCGGAGGCTTTTAATCATTTGTCTACTTTTTGGTCTACATTAAGTGAGTGTCATTTACCTCTGTCATTTACTACCTTCAAATAACCGTTAGTGAGTTCCACTTCCCAGTATGTAGATGGATTCTGGTATTTATTCACCTGATATAATTCCTTAATCGACTATTATGACTCCCACGGGAAGAGACTAGGCCGCCCTATTAATATCCGAGACTTGATTCTGCTTTTACGACACTATTTGATATGGATTGCGTTTAGTAAAGACGAAGGGTTGAGAAAACGTCTGGGGCGATGAAGCATTAAAAAGTAAAAGACCAGATAATTTTTACTTTTTAATGGTCGGAAATTTAAAAAAAATATATAATATTTCGAAGACGTAGTAGAATCGCTGCAAATAACTGTTACTTATAAAAATAACTCAAACAGGGTCTGACGGACAAGTCTTTTGATCAAATCTGCTTGCGTATGCTTTACAGTAGATATAATAAGAAAAATATAATTATATTCACACAACTAACACACAACACTGTCTAGTCCCAAGCTAAGCTGAGCTTGTGTTATGAGTACTAGACGACTGATAAACATACTTAAATTTTTCTATATACACACACATATTATAGATAAATTACACCCAGACAGAAAAAATGAACAAATATATAAAAATAAGAAAAATGAAGTGAAAATGCAATGATGTTTATGAATGTTATAGAATGATATAGCCCTGGTTTGTATTCTATTTAACTCAAAACAGAGAATAATTATAGCTACATTGTAGTATGAAAGGTTGCGGTCATTCAAATGCTTTAACTAGGTTTGACCTATATTGCTACGTCATACATCTTGCGGCCAGACTGCCACCATAATGATTTATCACTTATTTCCTTTGGACGCTTGAATTTTGCATGAAACGATAACTTTTCTTCGATCTTCAGATCAGCATTAAAGTCCGATTGCATTCCGAAGTGAAATTTTAAAGCCATTTGAAATCTCAAGTCCTTAGTTTCCCGGTATGAATCTTTGACCTAGTTTTCATTGTTTTTTGAGTAGAGAACTACTGATGTTATTTTCTGAATGGAACAGCGTTGGGTATCTGGCAGTGCGTGGGCTGGTCGCCGTTGTCGGAAGTGGCAGGGTGCATCCCGCCCAGCGCGCCATTGTGAATGCGAAATGCAAACGTGACTGGCGCGTGTGACGACGGCTTTACTGCTGCATTTTATTATGAAACTTTTGATTCACTAGAAAGAGTTCTTGTATTACCAGTGTTCAGTCCGCTTTTATATGAATTAAGAAGAAAGATTTTCTAAAATATTAGTGAGTGGGCGAAAGGTTGACAATTGTCTTGTGAATGCTATGCACTCGTTGGCTTTTCAGCTGCATCTTTAATGTCATGTAGATTTATGTTATCGTTCCCGTCCTTTTACCTGCTTATCTTTGAGCTTGCACAACATAAGCTAAATGCGATAATGATTTTGCAGATTACAAATTGAAAACATTCTTTGCAATTATCTTATCTGCAAGTGATTTCATGAGACGATGTATTCTAATTTCGTAAGGTGCAAAGCGAGTGTGACAGGATATAGCTTGCATTTAAATACATTTCCTGCTTTAAAGTGGTATTTAACATTATTTCTGTGTGACACGACGTGTGCATCTCATACTGGCGTCGACCCAAAGCGTGGGCGCAGGACCTTGGTTGTCGGAAGTGGAATGGATCACTCCGGGTTCATACAGAGTTATGACCGAGATCACCACGTGTGTTTGTTGACACTGACTATACAGATTATTTGGTTTGAGCAAGTAGCAGTTCTCTTGAAGATTTTCTGGAGTACAAAGACCGAGGTCTAAGCTTTTTACAAAGATAATATTGCAAGATAGATAGACACTCCAGTGTTTACTTTGGTAATAGCTTAGATGTTAGGTCAATAACTTGAAAATATTTCCAGTCTAAAATGTTTTCTTTAAAATTGAGGGTAAATCACATTTTGGTTTAATTCTCTGAACTCTTGATTACAAAACTTATATTGCGACTTTATATTATGATAATTTTGACGGGCTTGACGTGAAAATATTACTAAAGGTGGGTTTACCCAGACCAACCGCAGACTCATTTGATTATGCTTCAACGTCACATTCAAAACATTTTTATTCATTTGGATTTACAAGACGCTTTTATGGCAATAACTATTATAATTGCCGCCGCAGCCAATTCCGTACGTTGATTTTACTCAGAAAAGCTAGCAAGAAACTTTTTCAACAACTAAAAAATGAATCTTTGAAAATTCTTTCTGCATTTTATTGGAGTTAAAGTTTTGGTAGAAGTGAACTTGTCAATATAGATTCCAGTTATTGTGACTGGTGTAGGGAATGCATTTATGGCAAACTTGTGTAAGGTAGATGTAGTGATAAGCGTAGACCCTCAGTAACTGTTGTTATGGACGAATGGACAGACAGCTGAACCGAGCCCGCAAGGTTATGCCATTGTTTCCTACCATCGTACAACGCACTGATAAATTGAAATGAGTTATGGTGGAACTATGTGATTGGAATCACATTAATGTCCTATTGCAGTGCAGTCTTATGAGATTTTTACTTTATTAGGTAGAAATTTTCCATAGTAGCTGCTACATTTTTGGAAAGTAATTCACCAATTCAATCTTGACATGACTAACCCAAGTTGTCGATTTTTTTAATCAGATGTTATCTTTTGAAATGAATACGTTAATTGCTTAATACTAGTAATATGTCACTATAATGTAATCAATTACATATTCTGTAATAAAATATAGCCTCCTCAACTAGCTACTTTGCATTCATAACTAACATATATCTATGTCACCGCCCATCAGTTATAACATAAATTAATTGTGAACAGCAGTCTATTGGCTGAATGTAAATCTTCCAGTGACCTCAGTCCCGCCACAAAACCGCGCTTGGGTTATCGTCTTTGCCCTCAAACTTTTTTTTTGTCGCGTTGACGTTAATATTTAGTATGCTATTAGAGATACTTTATGAATATTCATACACTTTTTTAAATGGGGCAGGTTGTGTAAGATCGTTGAACAGCTTTTTGCTTGTGTTTTATGTTTTTCTATTTGTTTGAAATTATATTATCATCTCATTAATAGCATCTGTGTGTTTAAGTAAATTTACGTTTTAGTTCGGATCTTTATGATTAAGATCAACCAATCTTATTTACTCAGGATCCAAGGTTTGTTTAAATTGTTGTTATAGTAAATTAATTTTAACATAAAGCTCCGGTAATCGGCATAATTAATCGTGAAACGTCGAATTAAATATCATTGAATCGGACGTGCAGCGTTCGAAAGCGTGAAACAGGCTGGAAGCTATTTAACGAAGGGCGAGAGCAATGAGAGGGAATTTCACGTCTTCCTGAAAATTAATGAGAATGCCGCTTACGACGTTTAGCTCTCGCACCTCGTTTCCACAATACGGCGACGGTGGCGCGGCCGCGAGCTGCCTGCCCGGCGACTAATGACTACTGCGCGCAACAACAAAAACATCTCCGTCTTCGTCGGGCCCCGCGACCGGTCGTCGCCCGTCTCCCTCGCACCGCACCCGGAGCGGCAACCACGCGCTTCAACCCGGATAAATTACATCCTATTAACTTCGTTCCGGTGCTCGATTTAAGCTTTAATGTCTCACACCGTAAGGATTGAAATTGCATAAGAACATTTATTTGATGTTAAATGTTTACCTTAGACTTTATTGCTTACATTATAAAGTCGATGTTGAATCGTTGCGGGTGTCAGTTAAGGCGTTCCGGTCTCCTGTGTGATTATTAATTTGCTGTCAAATAAAGGGGCCGCTCACTTGGGCGTGCGTGTCGGCACAAATTTCTGCCATACTTCGGAATCGGTGATTATTTTTTTGTTGCCTTGACTTTGGATTCGCAGACTGACAGACATTTTAGTGCACTATTATTTTAGGCTCGCATCATAGGTGGAATGGCCGACTGTCTTCTAATTAGATGATGTCGATGGCGCTTGAAGATAACATTGTTCGTTTGATTTAGATCTGTGTGCGTGAGGTGAAGATTGATGGGTGAACAAGTAATTTGATTAAACAGGGAGAAGATGCGAGTCATTGTGTTCTTACCTTACTTGAGATCAGTGTGAAGGTGTGATTGTTAGCGACAAGTACAGATAATGAAATAAATACTTGACAATTAATAATGCGCTGGGAAGTTATTAAATCACTACCTGGATGTTAGTTAGCTTGACACTATTATTAGTGGAAGTTGCGTAAAGATAACTACGTTGTAATTGATAGCTATTAACACTTGACCTATTGTACTTCTTTCCACCATGCACATGGTGACCCCTATCTACGTATATCGTATGCAGATATATTTTTACCATCATGCGACAAAAACAAGTCCCTTGGTCCCACATATACGCCTTCCATAGATTTTATCTTACTCTGATCCAATTTGACCTCATTTTTATTCAAGTCACTCTGGCTCAAACATATTCTGGTACATTTCGAATGCATTAGGATTTTTTTTACCGAATTTGGATAAATATTATGAATGTTTGTTACTTCCGTTATTTAAAACTTACTGATCTACATACAAAGTGAATACTAACCGAGTTAAGTAATTACTTAAGGCTGGCAGTGGAGCATCCTGGCTGTCATGAACTGTCCCACAGTTTCAAGACGTAGAACTTTGGCTATTTTCATAAATAAAGTTCTACAGTGAGCAGGGAATCTAGCTATATTCAAAATATGTATGTTTAATTTAAAGAAGATAAAACTGCAGTGAACAAAAAAAGTAATACATCTTCCAGAAGTTTTTGTAGGTATGGCGTATTCTGGTTCTTGAATGAATGAAAGTTAAAAATAAACTAAGTACTACGATACGTTAGTAATAAATATGTAAGAATATGGGTTAAGGACATAGCCATAGCCTACTTTTTATTCCGAGAATGTACGTCTGTACTACTTTTACTACGCATTCGTAGCCCCGAGAAATAGTTAATGTTATTCATTACTACCTTTCCATATAATTGCATCTTTCAAAAAATTCCAAGTTGATGTACAACGCCTACGAGACTAGTGAACAAATAATTGTATTAAAAATCTAATTTGAGAAATTTAGTCGATAGTAGACATCATCTTTGCATTGAATAGATAACCTTTAAGAGAAGCACCCACGTAACGCCTCTACGAGATATTAAACTGCCCTTTAAAGGTAGGAAACTCACTTATTTTTAAGTAAATTAATACATTCCCCACATTTACAAAGGAGGAAAAAATATGGTGACTAAGCTGAAAGCTCGCGAACGACTCACTCTATTTTTGAGCAGCGAAATTCCGTAGCGAAATTATTGTATTGCGAAATCATAAGATGTGGTTATGAAAAACAGAGGGGATGACCCTGCGAGAATTGTATCACAATCCCGTAATAAGAAAGCATTTTCAACAAGGCGCTTGGGAGCGAAAACCCAAGAGACGTTGTCAAAATGAAAATCTTTTTCTTAATATTGTGCATTTTTCAACGTAAAATAAATCATATTTATATTAAATGAGTATTTTAAAGGCGATGATAATGTTTGGCTTGGATTTAAGCGCTAGTACACTAACATGTCTTTAACATCACCATCATCATTTCATCTGAGAGACTTCCATTGTTGGACATAGGCCTCCCCCACAATGACCGGTGTCTCGCATCTATCGGATTCCTGCGACACACACCAGGTCATCGGTCATCACCTTCTGGAAGGCCTTCCAACGCTGCGTCTTCAGTTACGCGATCGCCACTCTAGAACCTCTCTCTCTCTCTTCTGCGAGCAATATACCCTACCCACTGCCACTTAAGTTTGGCGATTCTTGAGGCCTTCGGGTTTCCCAAATATAATAAATAATAATAAATAGTTATTTTGTCTTCCACTTGACATCAATTTCTTTCAACTGCTTGGTATGTATGGTCAAATCCACATCGCCAATCTCTAGTCTTACTTTTTATCCTACTGTGGGTTATTAGTTTGGCAGTCTACTCGAATGTTTGCGTTATAGATGATCATCTGTTCCTTCGTTAGCTCTTAAACTATTCATTCGCGTCCCATAGACTATGATGTCACTTTAAATCTACTATGACGGTTCTTAACTGTATACAAAATAACCAACTCTTAATATTATTTCATTTCCCTTCTTCTTCTTTGGCCAATCCTCTTCCCAATTTAGTTGGGGTCTGGTCTCCTTGTCCGATTACGCAAGAGAGCTCTGTTCTGGCTTGTCTGTGCACTCAGACTCGCTTGCTGGATTTCTTTTTGCATATTTGACCGCCAGGTGGCGGATGGTCGTCCTCTTCCTCGTGATCAGTCGGGTATACTCAGAGCCTTTTTTAACTGGATGGTTGTCATTTCGTCTTATGAAAATGACCGTACCATCGCATGCGATTTTCTTTCAATATTATTTAATTTAGAATGGAAGAAAAAAATGTGTTGCGCCGACTTCAAATAAGACGGGACAAGGGCAGGAAGATGATGATGATGATGATTATTTAATTTCCCGTAATAGTTAAAAAACCGAACGTTAAAAACATTATTAAAAAGGTAGTTTAGTTAAAAACTGCGAGAAGCATTCAAATTTCTGGAGCACTAGTACTAATGTGTTAGTTAAAGTTCATATATGTTCGAATAAGTATACTTTAGCTGAAAAGCTCTTAACCTTATTACGTTTGTTTTGGTCGAAATACTGGCATCAACACTCAGTTATTTTATTTAAGTAATAACTGCCAAAATTGCTACATAAGCTCCAACAAAATACCGACGACAAACGTATTCATGCTGATGTTCAGATACTTCTTTTAGTCAATTTTTGTTCCTTAGAGTGTTCTTTAACACTTTCGAACTACACAATATTAGTTCACGCATGCATGCAGTATTAATTATCACAGATGGATGCTGCTGCTCATTCACCTGATCTAATCTCCCCATCGCCTCTTACGACACCCACGATTCTTATCCATTCAGGTAGTTTCTATGTAAATTAACCCATAGTGTACCACTTTAATTAAGTATCCTTACAAAAATCTCAAACCCTTGTAAATTAAAATGAAAGTTATCATCGCAATGATTGCTTGGTGCTGAGCTTTTAATTAATTTATGGGTGAGTAAGTATGTAGGTAATCATCACGTTAGTAAACAGTTTAGAGTTGAATCGATAGCTCGCTGTCCACCGGTGCGGTCTGTGTACTTGTTTATACGTATAGAACTATCTGCTCGGACATCGTTGACTAGTTTCTGCCAGCGGCTTCGCCCGCGTGAAAGTATATTTTTCCATACAAATTTTGGACCCCCATTTCATCCACTTAGTGGGTGAATTTTGGAAAATCCTTTCTTATTCTTTACTAGCTTCTGCCAGCGGCTTCGCCCCCGTGAAAGTATATTTTTCCATACAAACTGGACCCTTTATTTCATCCCCTAAGGGGGTCTTTCATTCTTTGTATACATCATATAAGAAACCTCTGTGCAAAATTCAGCGATCTAGGTCCAAGGGTTAGTACTGGGTGTTCATGAGTTAGTGATTGAGTCAGGACTTTGCCTTTTACCCACAGATACGATATAGGGGTGCGCTTTGAGAGCAAAGTAAATTACATTTTTGTGAAATTTCAACTGTAGAAATAATTTGAAGACACACACCAGTGCAAACACGTGGTTTTGTTTTGAAAAACAATATCCTACTCTGTTGTAGCTCTTGCAATGCTCATGCATGACCCAAATGAAAGACAAACAGGATTAAATATTATAAGCCAGAGCCGACAAGCGGCTTCATGTAAAGAATTTAATAGTAAATTAAAATCTTCATGAGGTTGCAAATGGTAATCTTTTTTATGATAATATAGGCCTTATCATGTATAAGATAAGATACACACGAATTAAAACTTTGTTTAATTGATAACGGGGCTTTTGTTAATTGTCCAGAAGATTTCCGAAGCCAGTTGACATAAATGAGATACTTTAGAAGTCTTTGGCAATGGGTTTCAGTTCTCAGGGGTCTTACCATGATGTGTTAAAATGTTAGGCGTACGAGCGATATAGAGGGATGGAGTTATACACACTAGCTCCATCTACTTTTTAACCGACTTCAAAAAAGAGGAGGAAAATGTTCGGCTGAATGTATGTTTTTTTTTTTCTATGTAAGTTCACCGATTTCTCGGTCAATTGTGGACCGATTTTGAAAATTTTTTTTTTATTGACTGATTATGTTTCCGAGTTGGCCCCATAGAAATATTGTAATGATCTGATTATGATCTTCGAAGATATGGAACAGAACTCCTCCATAGGATCACAGCAGAACCGTCGTAACAAGTAAAATTGCTTTGTACGTGTAGTCGATGACTGACTGAAAGAAGAGGGGGAATATATCGAACTGATCTGATGATGAAGCCTGAAGTTATGCACCAGAACTCTGTAATAAATTAATGTAATCTAACCGTGTTTGGGATTATTAAAATTGTCATGAGATGCACTCTGGCTATACGGTATTTAAGTTTGGCTGAGGGGTAGTTTTTAGTGGTGGTACCATAACTAAAAAGATTAAAATAAAAAACTTGTCACAAAAAAAAATACAACCGACTTCAATGTAAAAAAAAACACTGAAAAGTGCAAAATAACTTTAATTCATTAACGCTCAGGCGGTAGCCGGCGCCCGCAAGCCATTGTCTTACTATTGTGTCTCTAATTACGCACGTCAAAAGGTTAATTTCGGAAGTCGGTGTTAAATAACGAGGAGACAAAACTACTATAGAAACACCGACTTCCGAAATTAAAGTTATTTTGCACTTTTCAGTGTTTTTTTTTTTACATTGAAGTCGGTTGTATTTTTTTTGTGATTTTTTTTTAAGGTTTCATTTATGATGGTGTTTTGAACAATCCTACCAATTTTCAGCTGGGTGGGAATTATTGTAACCTTAAATGTCTAAATTGACCGGACTACTTGTAAACCCGCTTTCTGACTAATGACTGGCCTGTTGGTCTAGTGGTTAGTGGCCCTGACTGCTATGCCGGAGGTCGTGGGAATCGATTCCAACCCAGGACAAATGTTTGTGTGATGAGCACAATCATTTGTTCTGTGTCTGGGTGTAATTTAATATGTAATATTCAAGTATGTTTATCAGATGTCTAGTACTCATAACACAAGCTCTGCTTAGCTTGGGACTAGACGGCGTTGAGTGCTAGTTGTGTGAACCTTTAACAGTTCAGTTTAGATCGTGAAATGGATCGTGTTAAGCCTCTGTAGTGTTACATTGTTACGGTCTTTAAAACCGACACTTTAATGAGCTGGTAAACACATTGGCACTGTTTAAAATCCTAGACGTTTAAAATGAACATTTAGGGTATTTGCAAACAAACTAGTCGTATACAATCTCTCGCATCTCGTTAAATTAGTAATCCTACAATGTCTCGGAGTAGTGCCTCGGTACATTCTCAGCATTAACTTGCATGAAAAAATAACTTTACATTATGGAAGTCGGTGTTTCTGGGTTTGTTTCTTCGTTTTTGAAGTTATACTTCTTTTGGCGCGATAGAGAAAAATGATGAGAGTGAATTTTTACGATGCGCGCGCACACCGACACCTAAATTCTACATCGTGAAGTTAGTTCTAGGTGGCATGCATGAAAATTAAAAACAAAAACTATGTTCAAGTGGTATATTCTAGTATTTTTATATTTAGAACACGTGTTTCGTAAGAGTACAATTAAACAGTGTGAATAAATAAATATTATTTTGGTGTTTTTATTATTTAAATAAAATCTTTTTGATTAATTTTAATATTTATCGTTAATCACTACTGCATTTTAGTTAATTTTTTTTCCATACGCCAAAGAAGTATAACTTCTAACGCGTGTACATAAGTACACACACTCTTTTTTTTTTAAGTGGGAGATCATCCAATGATTTCTCGCGCTCTTGGACGGTGCGAGAGGGTGTGTCAGATTTTTACTGACTAAAACCCATTCCTGTTCTTTCTTTGTTTCGTTCCAGGGCCCCGGGGTTCTCTTTCGCACAACCCATACTTAGCTCCAGTAGGCTTCGACCCTGCTGGGCCCCTACGGTTTGCTGACATCTCTTTGAGGCGCGCGTGGAACGCTACGCGCCGTTGACGACTCGAGCTCGGTCCGGAACTCCGGACGGCGAGCTGCCCATTGCTCGCCAAACCTAAATAGTGTGCAAGTTCTATAGTAAGGTGTCTATAGAAATTAACCATTACAAGTCTGTTTATAAAATTTGAAGAGTTCCCTTGATTTCTCCCGGATCCTATCATCCGATCTTGATCTAGAGGCCATGGGATGTATACCCTTTCAAACAAAAAATAATTTAAATCGGTCAAGGCGTGTACGAATAATCGGGGAACAAATAAAAAATAAAAAGCATTTGAAGAATTGAGAACCTCCTCCTTTTTGAAGTCGGTTAATAAGTGCCTTACCGACTCCCCCATCCACATTTGTGTCAGTAGAAATGTAGAATACACCTATGTTCCCAGTATGTAATATGAAAACTACACCCGATGAGCATTTAAATGTGCGCGCACCAGATAAGCTCAGAACAATAACAGTATTCATAAAAAAACAGATCTCGGGTAGCAATTGACACAAGCAGAATAACAATAATATTTCCATAAAAGCGTTAAGCCAGGATTTCCTGCTGTCGTCCAAGAAAATGTTCGAGCACATAAAACATTGCAATAGTGCACCATGTAATAACGTGTTGCTAGGACCTCGTATGTGAGCCATTGTAACCCTTTTTCAACTTAACGACTTGCGTCGCGTATCTACGTTTGTTTTTTAGTTGTGCTAGAAAATTTCACACAGAAATTGAGGATAAGCATTTTGATAGTTCATAACATATGGAACCTCTGACAGTTGACACAGATAAGTACATGCGTCATGTATTACTCTTTACAATAATCAAAAGGCCGAAACTACGAACAATAGTCAGGAAATGTTATAACTTGCCGATTATACAAGCTTGTTGTTGTCTTGGGAACCAGATACTGTAGACGAATTGGCAAGCACTGGCTTGGCATCTATGTGTCGATATTAGTTCCAATGGATTTATTACTTAGGAAGCTACGTCTGCTCTACGAAATTGAACTTTATATCTCCAGAGGAAAGCTCTATTTGGGTCACGATTTGAATACTTATAACAACTATATAGGTACGTCTTATTCATAATGCTTTGTTTGTGACTAGACTGGTAAGTTACAACACTAGATGAATAACATATCAGCAATACAAAGACATATAAAAATGTACTGAAATATATCACTCGTCACATGGTAGAAGTAATAATGCTTAATGAACTTATTGGTAACAGTAGTGCAATAGGTATTGTGAGTTAAAACAAAAAGGTCAAACAGGCAAGGCCGTTGGAAAGGAACTTATCGCCGCTTGGTACGAAGTGAAGACGATGAAATTGCGATAAAACGTCAGCTTTTGGTCTAAAATTATTACCGTTTTAAATTGGGATCGGGCGGTGGATATTTGGTTTTCCATTTAGGGGAAGTGCGTGATTATGATTCGATTTAAATATTAACTGGTTTTTCTTTTTGTTACAGGTATGTAAACGTTGCAGAACAGTATTATCGCAGAAACAAAAATAGAATACATGGCAGTGTTTGTTGGAGTATTAGCGTCAGTTGTGGCTGTCGTACTATCTTATTCTGTAGCCAATAAAATATGAAATAGTGTAAAACGGAATATACCGAAGGAGTATACTAGTCTGTCGGAAATTAGTCGCCGGGAGGGGCGGCGGGGGTGTTCAGATTGCAAGCTCCCATTCCACCCCCTCACTTTAATATCTCCCTGTGTAGGCTGGATCGTTGAATGCATACTGTGTCGAGACCAAGTTTCGTGCACAAGTGCATTTTCATAGTTGGATAAATAAATCAGTATGCAGGTATTAATGCAGGCGAAAAAAATACTTTTTATGCTCTTAAGATTGTAAAGGTTGACATCGGCTAGACTAGTCGTCTGCACATTTTGTTCAGGGGTTAATGTGAGAGAATATTTATCTTAATAGTATCTTAATGTTGTGAGTGGATTTTACTTGGGTGAATGGCAAATTTGTCGAGCCAAAGGTATGATTTCCGTTTTGATTGTCGCCGACCAAAATTCACGAGTGCCTGACTGAACCTTTACAGAATATTCGCACACATATTGCAATCGTCAGCTATGGGGCTGTAGTCTTGTAAAATATTATCGTAAGATAAGGGATTGTGTAGAAATCCTTGCGCTTTGTTGGCATAATCACGCTATCTCGGAAACCTCGTCTAGTTGGAAGAAAAACGTGTTTACTTTTCGTCCAGATAAGATACACTTCTATGAAAGCTGTCCATTGTTTCCTGTGGTCGTCACATTTGAACAACCTCTTTGTATGTATGAACAGATACTAAAAAATTCTCACTATGTAACATGTTTTCTAAGGCTAGTGTAAATAAGCTCTTAGTAAACTAGTGCGCTTTACCATCAATGATTGCATCACTACCTACCACCAGGTGAGGTCGCAGTCAAGCACAAGTTTATATCATTAGAAATTGGTAACTATAGCTTTCACTCGCGGTCTCACCCGCGTCGTTGGCTACTACTGCGCTCCTATTTGTCGTATAATAGCTTAATGTTATATAGCCTACAGCCTTCCTCGTTAAATGGCCTATCCAACATATAAAATCATCCATTTCTCTACATAATATTCTTGTATAATACACCAAAAGCTTCCTCACGAATCCAAAAAAGACCTGAGAACCGCATGAAAATCCGTTCAGTAGTTTTCGAGTTTATCTCGAACACACAGACAGACAGACGTGATGGGGATTTAGTTTTAAAGTAAGGAAGTATTGGATAGGTTTTTTGCATTCATCAGCCAACTAAAGTTGTGTCATATATTTTTCTGTGCCACAAATTCGAGAAGCGAGCCTGAAGTGAAGAAGTGTAGTTGCGGCCTAAAAATCTGTTAAACCCATCCAAAAATACAGATGGTAAATTTTGTAATCTTAAAATATGTTGACATCATCAAATTGTTATCAAAACTTAATCTATTAAACGTGTCTGGGACCTTTGAATGGACTTTAATAAAACTTGAAGGATTCTGAAAGTTTACAGAGAAAATAAGTTAACGCGAGAGTATATTTACAAAAAAAAAGGTATTACGGTTTGCGTGAATTAATTTTGTCTAGACCAGCAGAAGTCCAGAACTTTCCATTATGATAAATAGATCTTCTTCAACGGTATTAGACTAGAAGATTAAAGAGATTTAGGTCTCGCTGTCCCTCGTGTGCTCTCCGGTTGTAAACCGGTTGTATCTTACTGATTGATTAGAATTTTCATCGATTAAAACTTCAATTTACTAAAATCATCACTAATATAGAGGTGGAAGATTTTATCCTGCTCGAACGGCTGAACGGATTTGCAAAAAAATTGACATAGGATAGGTCCACTTGTAGTGTGAAAGTGAAACCCGGGCCCCTGGGACGACGGTAAAGAAGGAAGTGGGAGTGGGTTTTTAGTCAGTAAAAGTCTGACACTATCTCACGCTCCGCCCAAGAGATTTGTCGTTAGATGATTTTCCCACCTAAAAAAAAACATAGGATAGGTAATTTTTGTCCCGGGAATATGTTCCCTTAGGTTAGTTTTCAACACACACGCGCGTGAAGCCGCTGGCAGAACGAGCTAGGATGCTACTGTTGTATTATTTGCTACCAGATTGTGGTGGCACTATAATTTTTTAAACTCTACAATTTGTGGCTTTATTCTTATTGATATTATAAATTTGAAAGTAACTCAATCTGCCTATCACACTTTCACGGTTAAACTACACAAACGATTTTGATGAAGTTTGGTACGGAGTAAGCTTTAACCCCAAAAAAGGACATGGGCTACTTTTTATCTGACTTGGACTTCCCGTCCGCTATAACTGACATTCATGCAAAAGTCGTATGCAAAAGCTATTATAAAATTTTGGAAACACAAAGAGTAATGGCAAATTCTTTACCAAAAAATTCTTTTTAAACTAGCCATTAGCTTAATTTGATTAAACTTAGTAAATTATTTCGCCGATATACACCCTTATTTTTTAACGTTATCACGGTGATGGTGACACATAATAATTTCATCAACAATTTCCTCGCCGTTGTTCTTTATCAAGGAACACAAATAGCATAGCATAGTCGGGCTTATAATGTTCCCACTGTTGGGAATCAGGCCTCTTCTCTAGGAGAGGGAACGGGCCGTAATCCACCACGCGGGCCCAGTGCGGGTTGGTGGATGTCACATGTCTTCGAATTTTAGGTTCTAGGACATGCCGGTTTCCTCACGATGTTTTCCTTCACCGTTTTGAAAGCAGTGGTGATGAAATAAATTACACAAAGTAATGCGCCTGGCTGGGTTTGAACCCGCGACCTACAACTCGTAAGGAACACAAATATTTAGTGTTATTGGATAATCTTTCAGTAATTTCAGGTGTCCAAGTTACCAACTGCAGTGGCCGCTTAGCCGGTCTGTGGGGAATTCCATAAACTGCGGGGAATTTTAAGCTTATTGAGGAATTTGCGGCCGGAACTCTGATGGGGATTTTCGAATAATAAAGCCCTTGGATATGGGTGTTTTACTTGCACAAACTTTTGAAATATGGGCGCAATGTTACTTTGTAACATATATAAAATGTTGACGCATAAATGGAAAATGATGCAATTAATGCAGAGGAAAACATTAGTAATAATAAAATATATAAAATAATAATAATAAAATACTAAGTCTCCCGTTAACTGGCTGGATCAAGGGCTTGATTCAGAAAACGGTACTGCTGGACACGATTCATATTATTAGGAAGTTCCTTGACGGTTAGCTGGAAAATGTTCCAGCCATATACATACCTATGTTTATATAATATATGTGTTTTCTTTTTAAATATTTAAAAACCAGCTACTGTTAACTGCTTCGCCCGCGTGAAAGTAAAAAATTGTCCCAACAGAGCATACTCCTGTAATAAAAAGTATCCTATGTGCTATTCCGGGACATGCTCTACTCATGTGCTAAATTTCATCCAAATCCGTTCAGCCGTTCGAGTGTGAAGATGTAACAAACATACACTTCACAAACTTTCGCCTTTATAATATTAATATGATAGTGTGATATGTTCAAACTATGAACAAACTGTTTAGTATTTCATTCAAACTGTGCATGAATAGTTATGTACGGCACTGTTCGAGCCCAGCAGTGCCGAAGCCTACTGGGGCCATGGGTTGACTTCCGAAAGGGAAACCCGGGGTCCTGGAACGAAAGGTAAAGAAAGAAAATAGGTGTGGTTTTAGTCAGTAAAAGTCTGACACGCCCTCTTGCTCCGTCTTAGAGCGAAAAAAGTCATTGGATGAATTCCCACCTAAAATTAAACCATAATCAAGAAAATCATCAAATGATCCACGGGTAGTGTGAAAGCGAAACCCGGAGCCCTGGGATGAAGGCAAAGAAGGAACAGGAGTGGGTTTTTAGTCAGTAAAAGTCTGACACTATCTCCCGCTCCGCCCAAGAGCGGGATTTGTCATTAGATGATCTTCCCACCTAAAAAAAACCCCTTCCGCATTGCCCTAAAGCGAGAGAACTCATTGGATGATTTCCTACCTCAAAATAACCTCCAGTATCATACAGTAAACAAAATTGAAGGTACTGTTAAAAAAATATCAAGAATTATGGCATCTCAATTTCAATAGAAACCTTGACAGGTAATTGCTCCCGTAATCTGATATTAAGAGACCCATTCATCGGATTAATAATAAACATTTATTTATGGGAATAGTAAGATATTCTCGTACTTATGTTTTAATATCCAATTGCTACCAATCACCCAGCGGCGCGCCCACTGACCCGTCTAAGACTTCCGATGTAGCTTAGTCTCATTGTAGGTAATGATATTATGAATTAGGATAGTATTATATAAAAAACTACTAATAGTTATGGACTATTAATAGAAAATCTATTTGATTATTTACTTTGATGAAAGAAATATCATTATTTGTTGTTAGAAGTAGCGCTCCGCCTCAACTTTGGGTGTTAAATTTTCGTAATTCTCGGATTTTTTCTACTATAATATGCATGTATTATACACCTAATCCTTCCTCATTAATCACTCTGTCTTTTGGTGAAAGCCGCATTAAAATCCGTTCAGTAGTTTTTATCTATATGTACTCGTATAAAAGGGGAAACTGACTGACTGACATATCAACGCACAGCCGAAACTACTGGGACTAGGAACGTGAAACTTTGCAAAAAGTTTCCTTTTGTGACGTAGGCGAGCACTAAGAGAGGATTTTCCAAAATTCACTTCCTAAAGGGATGAAACGGGGGTCCAAAGTTTGTATGGAGAAACCTACTTTCACGCGGGCGAAGCCGCTGGCAAAAGCTAGTCACGAATAGACAGACAGTCACAGTTGGGGACTTGGTTTTATATCGTGTAGATATAGTGTTGGGTTCTATAATAATCTCTGCAAGAATGGATACGCAAAGCAGTTACTTTTCTTTAATAAAAAGCGAAGTCAAATTCACATGCACTTAAGTTACAATTTAGTCTATGATAAACGTGTTACATAAATCTGAACTGATAAAAGACGCCGATTATACCGTTCCTAAAGTATAAGAGCCATTCACAGTCATAAAGTGAAATTAATACTCACTTTACAATTCTAAACAGTACATAAAACCATAGTATGTGAAAATGCGTTTAATGAAAGAATGCCCACAGTCTGGCAAGTTTCTTGGAAAGGCTTAACTTCTGTGTTAGAATCTCGCTCGACGATATATCGCGGGATCTCGAGCTCAGACGAAGCATCGGCCACATTACGAGTTCTGAGTAAACCTTGTCGACACACACGATAAATACACTCGTGTATAAATAACATCTCCTTTGAATACATATTAAACTCTTTCTTATTCCTTTTTAAACCTGAATATATAACACTAGCTTCTGCCAGCGGCTTTGTCCACATGAAGGTAAGTTTCTCCATACAAACATTGGATCCCCGTTCCTCCCTTTAAGGGGTGAATTTTGAAAAATCCTCTCTTAGTGCTCGCCTACGTTATAAAAGAAAACCTTGTGCAAAATTTATGCCCTGTAGTTTCGACTGTGCGTTGATATGTCAGTCAGTTTCTCCTTTTGTATATACATATAGAAGATGTAACTAGAATAATGCACACCCTTGTACACCACAATTAGAAATTTAAGTTACAATCATAATTCAAGCACTGAAATTTTACTTAAATGCAATTAGGATTTTTTTTTAAAGAAATTAGTTATCCTAATCTTAAATGTAGGCAAATAATATGGGAATCGACTCATTAGATTGGTAGTGCATTGGTATTGGTATAGCGTGCTTGTGTGCGTGCTTAGACGCACACAAGCACGCTAGTGACACAATCACGATTTATCAAGAATTTATCAAAATAGGTAATATTTTAACGCATTTAGGTTTTTTATTATTGTATTTAAACTATGATATTAATGTGATGACAAATAATGTGGAGTGTAATTTTATTTATTTACCTGGCAAGTTACTGTACCAGCATGTCTATATAAATTAATTTTTCTTAGTAATGTGGTTTTTATTGTTGTTTTTTATTATAATGTTAAATTTTCAACCATTCGACACTAATGTATCAAGATTTTTTTCAGGATAAAAAATTACCTACCTAAAAATAGCTGAAATCGATTGAGTGAACGATTCTGAACATACTACTTTCGGGATGTTTTTTTATTATGGTACATCTGTCTGTATATACATATATGAAAGGCAGTCCTGACTCACTGACTTATCAATAATCTAGCTCAAACCCTTAGACCTAGAACGCTGAAATTTTGCACAGAGGTGCCTTTTATGATGTATACAAAAATGAAAGGAAGAAAGAAAAAGAATTTATTTGGTACAGCACAAGGCACAAACACAATATAAAAAAGAAAATATAGTGGTGTACCTCAGGCCTGCACCAAAATAGATATATAAAACTAGATATACCTATATAAATTCACCCCCTGAGGGGATGAAACAGGAGTCAAAAGTTTGTATGGAAAAATCAACTCTCACGCGGGCGAAGCCGCTGGCAGAAGTTAGTGTTTTAAGCTTTCTTGTATTATGCCAACATATTGTTCTTTCTTTTCGAACTCATCCTCAGTCGAAAGACTAAAACAGTATGACGCAGTTAATTGAAAGAAAGTCGCATGCGATGGTACGGTCATATCCATAAACGAAATGACGACCTCCCAGTCAAAAAGGCCCTTAGTATCCCCGACCAACCAAGAGGACGACCACGTCAAAACCAGACCAGAACAGAGCTCTTTGGCGCAAACGTACAGAAAGACCCGACCCCAGCTAAACTGGAAAGAGGGTTGGACAGAGAAGAAGAGTAAGACGCAGTTACAAATGACCACTTCCGTAACAACACTTAATTCTGGAAACAAACCTGAGGATGTCACGACATAGTTACGTCCCTCGGCTTCCGATGTCATAATCATACTACCTCGATCATTACTTTATGCTATGTCAACATTTTAGACGCTGATTGCATATTTACTTATTCAGATTCATATTCGTAAACTGGACTTATTAACATAGATATGTGTGGCATATGTTCGTTAAGTGGGCTAAGCATACAGGCTTTCGTTTTTTAGTGATTAGTGGAGATATTGAGATGGAGAAGTAATGCAGATGTAGGCGACGCCCAGTCTAGTATTAACTGCTCAACCAAAGATAAATGTTTGCCCATTTATTGAGGTGCTCTCTCGGATTTCATTCCACGACTTGTCGCGAGCACCGAGTCGGAAACTTGTTTAGTTGTTGAGAAATACGTTAGATGGTGTCGCGTGTCTGTCTTGTTTAATGCCACAGCTTATTCTTCTGCTCAGTTTTCGGGAATTACTCAGCGGTCGTTAAGTAAATATGAAGATTACTTCGACAACTTTATTCGGGATTGATAAATTACTACTTTTATATCTGCTGGATGTTTGTATAGTTTTTTAAGGTTCCGTTCCCGTAACCGTAAGTGAGCCAACGGGACCCTTTTACTAAGCGTCCGCTCGCTGTTCGTCCGTCCGTCTGTCAGCGGGCTGCATCTCATAAACCGTAAGAGGTAGAGAGTTGAAATTTTCACAGAATTGGTATTTCTATTGTCGCTACAACAACAAATAAAAACATTAAAAAGGGTTCTCACAGAAGAAAAGTTATTTTGTCGAAGTTTTTTAGGGTTCCTTACCTCAAAAGTAAAAAAAAACGGAACCCTTATAGGATCACTTTGTTGTCCGTCTGTCTGTATGTCAAGACCCTTTATCTCAAGAACGCATGGAGGTATCGAGTTGAAATTAAATCCATATACTCAAATATGCGGTCCCTTGAAGCTGTGAAAAAATCAAACTTTTAAGTTAACGAAAAAAAAAAGATACGGCCGTTTATGTCGCAATAAACGTATATTTCGACTCTCTCAAGGGAATCAAAATTCATAGGGTACTTCCCGTTGACCTAGAACCCTGAAATTTTACTTGAAAAAAGGTCTTGTTGCATAAGTATAGGAATAAATCTGAAAACTGAAAATTTGTAGTTACGTCACAGAAAAAAAACTTTTTTTCTATTCGGAAAGATCTTTGAGACTCGATTCAGGAATTGAACTTTTTACGTAAGTTAGTTTGTACGGAACCCTCAGTGTGCGAGTCCGACTTACTCTTGCCCAGTTTTTTTTGTTTGTTTGATTTTAATATTTCACCCTTATTAACATTGTTTGAGTTGGACTCGCACACGAAATGCGAGTGTTAAGTTTAAACCCGTTTCTAACGTTAAAAAGCTGATTAAAAATAGGCATTTGTCTTTTTCTGTTAACGTTTTAGTAATTTCCAAAATGTATTTACGAAAGCTTGTGTTGTGATGTGACGTGAATTGTAAAAACGCCGGAAGCACATTAGACGTACATTGTCTAGCAGACTTGTGGCAATAAACGCCTGTCTGTCGGTGGCTTTATATCTGTTGTAATCATTTGGTTTTATTGGTTACCTTTACTGCGCCTGTTATGTTCTTCATCCACAATCATCACGAGATCATTTCTGACGATCGTCTTTGCTTACATAACATTGGTTAGGTTAGGTTAGGTTAATGGGCGTAATTACTAGGAATTTTATGTTTTACAGTTTTTTTTTTAGTAGGGAAAATCATCTTATGACAAATCCCGCCCTTGGGTGGAGCGGGAGATAGTGTCAGACTTTTACTGACTATAAACCCACTCCTGTTCCTTCGTTGCCTTCGTCCCAGGGCCCGGGTTTCGTTTTCACACTACCCATGGCCCCAATAGGCTTGTAGTTTTCCTCTTCTATTTGAAATGAGAAATATTAATAATAATATATTTCTAAATACATACATATTATAGATAAAACACAAATATTTGTCTTGAGTGTGAATCGAACCCACGACCTCCGGCGTAGCATTCAGAGCTACTAACTACTAGACCAACATGCCAGTTATCAGTCAGAATTATAAGTAATTATTTCTGTGAAACCAACTATTCAATTGATACGTCTCATGTTAATGTGAAGAATGGAAGTAAAATAGAGCGAAGCGGCACATCTTGCTTCACATGAGATATGGGTCAGCGCCGTACTCTAAAGCGGCCTTTATCCTTCCACAATGAGTAAGCCATTGGACAGCCACCATACTTATTTTTGCCACTCGACACAGAAATCCTGGAATAAATGTTCTGTTACTTGTGTGGAGAAGCTTCATAAACCCAAGTTTTTACGTCTAGAGTTTATGACGTAGGTGAATGCTGACGTCATAACAAAGCTGAGGACTAACTTGGACACTTTGTCGTTAAATGCCCTAACGGTCAACCTAGCCGGTCAGTGTAAACAATATTATCTGAGTTGGGAATGCAGTGGCGTAGCCAAGTGACCAACGGCCTAGGCTAGGACAAAAAAAACTGTCTCTTTTTTATTTGAGAAATTATCAAATAACTTCTCCTGCTCTGAGTGGTGCGGGAGGGACTGTCAGACTTTTACTGACTAAAACGAATTGCCATGATTAGTGTGGGAATCTATTTAATTTAGACTAGCTTTTGCCCGCGGCTTCGCTCCCGTCAACTGACTACTATATACTCTACCCAACTCTACCCTAATCAAAAAAAAAAAAGTATCCTGTGTCCGTCTCCTGGTTCTAAGCTACCTCCCCACCAACTTTCAGTCAAATCGGTTCAGCCGTTCTTGAGATATAAATAGTGTAACTAACACGACTTTCTTTTATATACCTATATAAATTTTGGTGGGAGATTTTTTTTCAAAAAGAGGTTTGCTAATCGGTTTTTGGGGGCCCCCAGAGCCTGGAGGCCCCGGTGCACTGCCCCGCCTAAACCTTCAGTAGCTACGCCAGTATTGGGAAGTTTGCCTTGCTATTCACCCGCTGCATTTCCATTTCTAAAGGAATCTAGAAACGGAAATGAAAATTGTGGCGACTAGTCCAGGTTGGAATCTCAGGACAAAGCAATAGCGATGTTTATCTGAATATCTGCGAACGATTGTAATAATCTGATAAACCGTTTCAACGGGATTCCAATAATTTGCTGCCTTTGAACCAACTTGCGGATTGAAATGAAAACTTTTTCAACCCGAATATTTAGTACCTACCTAACCTAAAACATCCGTGTTAAAGAGCTATCGAAAGTTTGTGAGTGTGTATGTATGTTTGCAACGTCTTCACGCTCGAACGGCTAAACGGATTTGGATGAAATTAGTACATGCGTAGTCCATAATAACCTGGAATATATATAATTATATAGTCATATTTTTATTCAATACAAGATGGGCGGACGACATTTTGAAAGCGGCTGGTTCTAACTGGATAGACACAGCACAACATAGGGAAATATGGAGTTCCTTGGTGGAGGCCTTCACCTGCGGAGGGGTTCTTGCATAATAAGCAAACAATATTATATTAGGATTAATTTTAAACAATTAATTTACTTTGCACCAAATAGGTTTAACTTTAGATTCATATTTTACTTTGTTATCTCTAATTGCAAGAAATAAAAGGGTTTTTTATTTTATTTTATTATTTTTATTCCAGGAGTATGTTATCTTGGGAAAAAATCCTACTTTGAAGCAGGCCAAGTCGCTAGTAGCAGCTGGTACTACCGTAATAATCACTACCAACTTGCGGCTGATCAAAAACAGCTGATTGTCAGTATCATGTCAGGCAAAAGAAAGTAGAGTCACGTTTGAACGAAGAACTTCCTCATTTAATAAGAACGTTGCCATAATCACCATGCCAGTAACCGGTTTATAATCCCACAAACCTTAATGACTTACTTGCATTCACAGATCGTCACGGAACTGTAAAACAATCTTCCTTGATAATGATAATATCGTATAACGGAAGTGTGATGCTCAAATTATCACGTTCCGAACACCCGCCATGTTCAGAATAGTTCAAATGCTTTCTTTGCTACGTTATAACTCGAATAGTAGAAATATTCCAGTTTTGTTTCAACAAAAATATCACCACTCACGAGCAGGACCGGTTAGTGACCCCCAAACAGCTGACATACTACTTTCATTCATCGAATCCGGTTATACAAAAACCAATATTATAGAATCTGTGCCGGATTAGGAACGGAAATGAGCAGCACATAAGGCGAATAATATAAATTTACTGATTAATAAATTAAATAATCAGTAGTCTATTTCATGAAAACTTGAAGTATACCAAGGTTACCCAAGGAATCGCCAAACTTATATAAGTGGCAATGGGCAAGGCATATTGCTCGCTGAACAGACGGTCGATAAGGCCGAAAGGTTCTGTAGTGACAGCCGCGTACCAGAAGACGCAATATCGAAAGGCCCCCACACGATGCGCCGATGACCTGATGAGGGTCGCGGGAATTCGATGGATGTAAGACGCACAGGAACGGTTGTTGTGGAGACACTTGGGGAAGGCTTACGTCCAACAGTGACCGTCTTTCGGTTGAAATGATTGTCGTTCTCTATACACAGTACTTCTACTTAAGTATATTGTCAAGGAGGAGAAGCACATATGACTATCGATGAATATAGATGTTGATAAATGGAAAGGACTGAATGAAAACGTGAAGGTAGACTATTAGGGAGATAGATACATTATACTCTTTATTGTTGTACACTATAAATATAATTACAATAGGAGCTTAAAATTAATAGGGTGTCACAATGGGCGGTCTTATAGCTGAAAGTGAATTTTACAGACAACACGGCACACACACACAAACACGACATGATACATACCTCTATCTAATATCTAATCTGAATCTAATCCTATCGATGTCGACGATGTCCCACAGCTGGAAACACTCCTCCCCTTTGCGACACGCTCCCCGATTCCTTTAATTTGTTCTAACTACAATCACCAAATAACGTATGTTACATTTAGAGGGAGCATTCTCTTAAAGAAAATTAGTTGTCAGAAAATCAGTATTGTCCAGGAAGAATGAGATCATTCAGCATCGGCACGCTTCGCAATTGGCCGCGATGATTGATGTTGTCGTGAGTGTGACGTACGAGTTCGTACGAGGCCGGATGACGCGCACCGTATCCGGCAATGCACGCGTACCGTTATGCGCTTGCGTGTACGCAACGTTGTGTAGCGCGATTGTAGGCTAATGCTTCCACTCTTGGAGCTTCTTCGTTGTTTTTGTTTATTGATGTTGTTTTTGGACCTGGAAATGACACTGTGACTTCTGATACGCTAAATGAAGGTATTATTGGTTCAAGGAACTAATTGATGTTTGAATGAAGAGTGGAAGGAAGATTATTTCCGCTACCTTCTTCGGGTTGACTTGCATTGCAATAATTAGGGTTCACAACAACGTAAAAGGAAATCCTATTGTTATCTTTATCTCTTCAAACAAATTTAATACTTATATCAAGGTCCGTTCAAAAGCTGTCATGCGTTGCCATTTTGGGCCTTCCGCATCCATCTTTGCCAGATCGCCAAACCCTATATGGACAAGAATCATTATCTACCAATTCAAGTTGTACTTCGATATCTGTAAAACCCGCTTGTGGTGGTAACTAGGTTACGAATCTAATCTTATCGATGTCGACGATGTCCTACAACTGGGAACACTCCTCCCCTTTGCGACACGCTCCTCGATTCCTTTAATTTTGTTCTAACTACAATATAATTGTGTCAGAGAAAAAACAGGATGTCCTCGATCAGCTGAATATCGTCCTGCGCAAATGTGAATAAAATAGGTTACTATGGTGGTCGTAGGCGAATCGCTGGTTGATATTACTTGAGTACTAATGCGGTTTTTGAACTCAGTGCGTAATTGGCTCTAGGCGGTGAGAACTGTTTCGCTGCCATTAGCTTGCCTTGGAGTACTACACTTTGCCTGCAAGGAAACAAAACGATCATTGATACGTTGAAGGTTTTCAATCAACTTTGGGTGCTGTTTGAAATGAATGTTCTTTTTATTTTCCTAAATGTTTAAAATGTTATTATGTTCCATTCATCATTCAAAAACTCCTGAGTCGAATTTATAATTAAGTTTCAACTAAAATCTTGGCACATTTAAGTGGAATATTTCAATTATAAAACAAAATAAACGTAGTTAACAATTCGTCTCCTCCGTCATGAATTCACAATTTGTTTCGACATCTGTTTATCATTCGCCGTCGAGGCTTGTAGTTCAAAAGCGGCAGTGAGACTATTGTTTCACAAGCAATGTCCGTGCGCAATCATGAATCAAGTATCTTTAGTGATCGATCGACTCATTTAATGTGACTCACGAGTCTCACACGCGTTAATAAACATCAATTATGATGCTAATATACTTGGACTTGGGCCTCATTTAACATACACTCAAACCTATTAATCGTTCGATTTGCTTTTATAGTTAGCACTTCTGAGCCCGACCATACGATTGAATTCACCAGAGCAATATTTTGATCGATGTTTAAAATGGCCTCAATAAAACTGCACACACTACCTATTGACTCAACTAAATGATAGTCTCCCCCAAACGATAAGTGCGCCTTCAAAGACGTATGAGTTGCGAGAAGGCCACTTCGTATTTAATCGGCTTTGTTCGTGTATAATCGGGTACTAGTACTAGGCTTGCAGTGGGCAATAGGAAGCCAGCAAGAGTTCGCAGGTCAAGGCGGTTTGCGCCGCCGTCGCCGCCGCCGCTGGCGCGGGTCGAGGACCGCGACGCGCCGCCCGCCAGTCACACTGGGTTCCGTTACTCCTCACTGCGATATTATCCTGGTACCTACAATTTGAAATTATAGCCTTGCCTCACTAGCGTATTTCAATCAATTGGTACGTTGTAGTATACGATTCTGATAAAGATTAACGAGTGTTCTACCGTTCTGAACAAACTGTTAAATCACTTAATCAGTGTTTGTAGGTCAACTTTGATGGAATTGACAAGTCGCTCCATTACGTTACACAGTTTAGGTACTCCGTAGTAGTTTAAGGTACAATAATTTAACGCGCACGTCCTCCAGTTTGAAGTGGTTCATTTTCTAAACGATTCGGTAATGTTGTGTGTTGTTATTTGTTGCGTGGCCGCGTGGGAACGGAACACAGGAGCGAAGCGTACGGCCAAGTAGCTTATCTTGAAATATCGCCGCTGACAGCACGAGTCGCGACAGACCCGCCGCCCGTGGAAAATTGTTAGCGTTTACAACCATTAATTTTATTTAACCATCAACGAATGCCACGCAGTTTTTATGACAAATTTTAATTATAACAATAAATCTTTTAATTTCAAGTCCACCTAAGGAGTGGGTATTAATTCTGCTAATCTCGAGCAAGTTATTTTACTGCCGCAGTAAGTTGCGTAACGTTTTAGTGGGAACGCAGCCGGGTCTTACAAACTGACAATAATAACCTAAGTCGGAATGATAATTATTAAAATACCATATTTAGCGGTTGCTTTTGTGTCGGTTTTGTGGCAACACTGGCTTTTATAGTGCACGCTTGATTCGCTGTAGTATCGAGGTGACATCATCGCCGGTTACCGATATAGGTGTACAGGTAACCATTGTCACAAGTATGTTACAAACACACAGGTAGCATTGTATAAGATTAGTAAAATTATAATTACGAAAGTTCCACAACAGGCTTGCTCAATATCGCGTTTTTATAGCCTACATAACGTAGCGTCAAATGACACCTTATCATGTCAGTTAATCGAGAAATGAGTTGATATTGCGTGTTTGTATACTTTGGTATAATAAAATAGTTGAAATGCATTAAAGATTGAAGTAGGTAGAGTTGTTGGCTTGCGTCCAGGGCGCCCTGAGCGGCCTACGAGACGTTCTCCACAAAATTTGAAAGCGTTGCGAATTCGCTACATGTTTAGTAAACTCCATTATTGTCATGGCCGCCGATCGCCATGATTGATGGACTTCACGCTCCAATCGTTATGCTCAAGATAATTACTATTTTCGTTACAAGACAAATATTCTGCCCATACGATAACCTGCCTAGGCCCCCAGCCTTGGAATTTAGATTTATAATGTCATAAAAATGTCACATGAACTTTTATGCCGTTTTATTCGTCATCGACCTATATTTTATTTTCCTTGTGTGCACAAGAATTACCATATTGGCAGTCGATAAGGACAGATTTTAATAACCCAATTTCAATTCTATTAAGACCCTGACCATTTTGTTGTTAAGGTGTTACGAGCCTACGAGGTTCTAAATGAAAACTCGACACCTGAAAGTTGATGCGGATTTTGAAACAGCTGACCTATTTATTTCAAACAAACATTGTTGAGGATCAGGAACTAGAATTCGCGGTCCACTCGCCAGTCATTCTATAATGCCACAGACAGGCTTAAATTAACTGATGAACTTTTGAATTCAATTTCAACATTGTCCAGAATTGTATTTGCCATTCAGATCTTAAGAAAATATGAACATAGCATCTGCCATAAAAGTAGGAAGGATCGTCAAGTTCTTATCTGTTCCGGTGTCATCAGAGCTTCAAGCCGTGCCAACACTATTCGCAAGTACATTGGCACTGTGCTCAAAGACACATACTGCATAAGCTTTGCAGTTCAACGACCGCTACATTGCAAATAATCGTATGGTCTATGATCAGCAGAGTAAAAATTATAATTGGACTTGCCCACTTTTTTTACAGCCTGTTGAAATGTCAATAGAGATATTTTTACTCTATGGTTTTATTGGCTGAGTAATTTCTGTCAGCTTCTAGAGTATTTATGGTAGTGGGCACAAATGATATGATAATAAAGGAAGGAATATGTCGTCTGCGCCAATGACAAGTGGACGTCGCTCGACGCAGATTTACGTTATGATTGCGTCTGATGTGTCATGACTATGAGAGCTGGTATTACTGCTAGTTTAACTTGTAATTTGCACGTAATTTTCAAACAAATGGATCGTTGGTGCTTGCTTGTCTACTCATCATTATCGATGTCAGTGGCTATATACTAAATACTCGTCTAAAGTCCGTTTTTGTTAAATCATGTTTCGTGGTTTTTTGTATGTGAGATTACATATTTGTGAACGCACCCATGATACTGGTTGAGTGAACCGGGTCTAGTGTAAGCAAACTTTTTTTAAAAATATTATTTATATCAATAACAAGCCAAACAAAATATATCTACCTTTTTAATCGATAATTAAAATAATTACTATGTAGCTATTTTAAATGCTATTAAAATATCATTAAGAAAAAAATAAAATATCGTTTAGATAGAGGGCACATAGTTCTTACATAATACTTGGTATCTAGTCTACTTTAACAGACTCTAGCCCCCCAAAACCACAGCTCAATATCTTAATTTTTCATTATATCCTATTAGTTTCCTATAAACCGGGGGTTGCTGTAGGTTGCACTTGCATAGTTCGTAACACTGTATGTAATTGTCTGTAGATGCCTTATTTCATGAAAAGTTTCTAAGGGTCTTTAGCCCCTTGTAAGCCTTTCAGAGGTGAAAACAATCCTGAAAGATACATTAAAGGTAACAAAATATCAACTTTAACTGAGGATTATCCTCGACCTTTAACCCCACTTATTTTTTTAAATTTCCAACTCAAATATTTGATTGCAAGAACGATATATAAAACAGGCTATTAAATAGGTAGTAACTTACTGTTGTGAGTGCGGAAGCGCAATATATTTGACAAATCGCCTCTGTTATGGCAATAACTGTTTCAGTACTTACTTACCGAGTAAAAAATGTCCGTATACAGAGAGTAGTCGCGATTGTCGCCTACCCTGCAAATGCAATAAAGAAATATTGTAATGAAGAGACCGATACAATACGTTTCATCTCACTCCCAGTTTCTACTGACAAATGAATGGATGAATGTAAAATAGTTGGGTTGAAATTTACATTTTGATTGGAAATTCTATGAATCTGCTCCTCGATTGTGCTCGTGTGGTGGGTCGGGAAAAGTTAATTCACAGTTGGGACACGGTAACGAAGTACGTAACGATAGCTTTGCGCACAAAAGGTGTAATGTGACTTGGTAACAATGACGTGGCTCAGTGCCTGATACCGCGCTCAACTTGTTCTCCTTAGCCCTTCCTTAATTATGTGTTGTTACACAACTTCTGTTGCCAACAGTGAATCAACACTGGCTACAAATTATCTGTCTTTCAATTCAGGACGATTTTCTTTGTTCTATTTTGGGTATCTTGAAGATTCGTCTCTTGTATTTAATGGTGAAGTCATTCATCATTATCATTTCTACTGTTTCAATTTCACTGTACTATTCATCAGCTTTACCTAAAAAACATTCCTCCGAGGAAGGTTGAAACGCACGTAACTAAAAGAGTTGAAAAAAGAAAGTGTTTGGATGAAGGAGGGGGAGGTTTCAGAAAATATGGATGGATTGTGTGAGGAGTGATATGAAAGGAAAGGGAGTCGGTGATAATGCGACGGTTGATAGGACAGAAAGGAAGAAAATATACGTGTTGCGTCAATCCCAAATAACATGAAACAAGGGCAGGAAGATGATCATGACTTACAGAACATGCTTTCACACGTGTTTTAATACAAAATACTAGCAAATGAAATGGGCGAGTATTGAGCAACACTTAAAATTAACACAGCAGTATTTCACCGCCTCGCAAACGCACATTTATTTAACTTAAAAGTATTTTGCTTAATAAAAACAAATCGAAACGCCATAGTTATGTAAATGAACACTTTAATCGATCGTAAATCCATTGGATCTTATTTCTGGAATTGCTTTTAGATGTAATGTCTGGAGATGCGCTTGGAACTGGGCAAACAATCTTCTTTTACAACGTAAACTAGTTTAGTCGCTGGATTTATTATTAGGTACCCAATAATGTAAGAATTCTGCACTCGTATCATGTCAGTATGCATAATGTGCTTATTTAAATAAAGTATTCGAATAAGAAGAGACCGCATTCCACTAAGATTAATAATATAAATTGCATGCATCGAGCTGACCAAATATTTGAAAAGCGTAATGCAGAAAATAAGGACTTGATTCATAGACTCGACTTGAACAAGAATATGAATTCTGCAGGAATACGTTTGCATGTTACTTGCGTAAGTAATGCTTAATTTCTCAGAGTCTAATCTATAACTATTTTCGTAATTGTGTTATATTCCTTACAATTTTCATATTACAAATGTAATCATCATTGGTTAAAGTTATTTCAAATATAATCGCGTCTATAATGGGATTCAATCACAGCGTAATTGCGCCGTTTGATGTCTCAGAATTGTATTACATTATGATATTAAAATTGTAAACGATATGGGAAATTTCGATACTGAATACACTGGAGGTAGGAAAACGATAGAGGGTGATCTTGTAATGTAATTCAACAAACCTATGATGAACCTTAACCGAATTCATTAACTTCCTCCTAATACCACATAGCAAATCGCTCAACAATCCAATCACCTTGCAAATCGCGATAGTGATGGCAATTATTCTATCGTTAGTACTCAGTAAGGTTTTTTTGGGATCTTTTAGGTCATCATTATTCGAATAAACAACTTTACTGACTGATACACATCAACTAACGTCCAGCGAAAGTTGATTTAGCATAAAAGCGAATTGGTAGCAAAACGTATAATGGTAGTTAATCGATAGTGTGCAGAATCGAAAGCTGCAAGGTCGACGAAGGCAACCAGTCTGGTCGGACCGGGTGGTCGCTCGCGCTACCAGTTCCAGCAACGCTTGCACGCGCCCGTCCCAACTGATTAATTAACATTTAAATATTGTTGTGATTTTCTAACTGTATCTAGTTTCATTCATAAGGATGTGCGTGTTTATTATCAACCATCGTGTTTTTAATATTGAGGATTTTGAACTTTTCATATTCTGGTTCTGCCAACATATTATCGTTATTCTTATACTTATATTTCAATTTAACGCAGCAGTAACAGCAGCTTGCGCAAAATGAGCAATAAACATGTCCCTATGCACTTGTTTCAATGTTCCTAAACAAACGCTAAACTCACCTTCTTTAAAAAAAAATACAATGGAAAACTAGTTTATCTAGAGCTAGTGCAGTGACAAGTACATTGTTATCTAGGACGGCTTCACACGTTAGCACACATTAAAGCCTGAGCGCACACATTCAACTGGTAATCTCGACGAGTCATTACTGTTTGCTCTTTGATTTACATGACGACTGTGTGTCTGAAGCCGGGTTATATGTTTGGAGCCGATCGGTTGCCCGCACACACACTAATTACACTACTCCATAAACTTGGATATGGAATTAGCAAGAAGTTTGTCATAAATTGTGCCGACAGAGCACAACCCCCCTGCTCCTTCGACGCGTGCAGGCATCACTTTGATACGCCACGCTGAACAACACAGACACAATTACAGAATAGATATAATGAATATTATTGGTACACAACTGCTTTCCACATGCAACGTTGGATAAAAACCTTATTCGTACAGAATTCAGCGGGCTCTTTATCTTCGTGCTATTTGTTCTAAGACGATGCGTTCATGTTCAAAAGTTTGCCTGACTTCTTCTCGTTTACTACGTTGATTTTATTACATGGTCGTTACTGGAGGACTTCGTCTATCTTCCTCCGTTTGATTAGCAAAGTGTTATTGTCTACCTTAGAATTTCATTTTGTAGCTTGAACAAAGAGAAGACATTTAATCTGTGATGTAGATAGTACTGTAGCACAGACCACTTCAGCATTAACAAATAGACAAAACACCCATCCGCTTACTAATAAGGCCCTTCTTACGAGAAGTGCTGTTCGGTGCGACTGTCTCCCTAACCGCAGCATGCTTCGCTCGCTTTGCTAATGAGACCCTAGAGATATTCTTTCCATTGCCATCTCAGAGGGTTTCTATCGCGCCGACGTCGACCATACCATATTTTACAACTGCCGTTTTTATTCTCTTGTCATTGACCTCATTTTTAATTGCTCTGTTGATTTTGCTTATTTTCTTCCTTCCCGTTGTAAAAGGTTGAAGTGGAACTAGAAACATTTCAAAAAGTGTTTTTACTGTGACTATTTGCTTCTGTTGTTTGTAGTTTTAATCAGCATTACTAGAAGAACTGTGACAGACAAAACCGTACTATAAAAGTCTAATAAAAAGTTGAGTGAAGAATTCCTGGTAGTGTGTCTCGAAAACTTTCGGACGAAAGTACTACGTCTTCAGTTACTATGCGCAGTACTTCGACATCTAAACGTCAAGGTCGGCAATGCGATCAAGCGAACGATGAACTCCTTCTTCCGAAAATTCCATATTTTTATTTACAAAAAGCTTTCGATACATCCGCTATAAATTGCCTCAGCTCGAAGCTCGAACGGTTTCGGCGTTGTCAGTCCATCCTCAATTATTAGTATCCCGTCGTTTGGCTAATTCATCAAAACAAAATTACAGACCATTGAGCCGACTGAAGATGTAAAAAGGCTCTTAACTTGAGTAAAATGGGAATTTTGAATTGAGATAATTCGGAGGAAAGCAAAGGTTTTTTTTTAATAATATTGTCGAGATTTTAAACATTCCTTTTTCGTGAATTAAATAACCGCGCAATGATAGGATTCCAAGTAGTTGCGAACTTGTTTAAATAAAGAAGTTTGAGTGGCTGACCTTAAAAAATCGATCTTGTGTCTATCGACGCGACGGACACTTGAAATTATGGACTAAAACTGTTCATCGTTTAAAGTCTCACTTTTATTACAATAGGTGTCTTACTATAACCACCTGTAAATTTCCATCAACTATGCAGCTAAAATAAATCATTAATTTTTAATTCATATACGAAATTCGATTGTACCTTCTTCAACCTTTTGAGCTTAACTTTTTTAATGCTTTGCAATAGTTTGAAACAATGGAACATTGTTATGAGAACAGAGAACTTTTCTTTGTGTAAAGACAGCAGTTGATAGTTCTGTACAATAGTAATAAACATGCATTTACAAAACAATAATTTCTCAATGATGTTCAGATTTTTTTGCAGATCCCAATTTTTGCCTTTCAAACAATTTTTTCCCTCGAATGTTCTTTGTGGAATACCGACATCCTCATTCATAAGCCAACAGACAGCTACCAATGCATAAGACTTTTTATCGTTTTGGGTTATATAGTGTAGATTAGCTTGGCCACTATATGTTTTTATATGGGCGATACTGAAGTTATGACGGTACTGAGAAGGTTCAAAATTGCTTGAACCTTTTTGGAGCGACTTGTCCGAAGAGAGTTCAGACAATTGCTATTTTACCTGCTCTACGCCTAACAGGATGTCAGCTAGCCACCGATGTCTCGACGATTGTTGCGTTTTACATCGGTAACTTGATTTATTGTAGTGCAACGCTGTAATTAACATTTATGAGTGAATTTTATGTTTAAATATATTATAATTAAATGTATGAAATACATGACAAATTAAAGTTAAAAAAAAAAATGCGAAAATCTCAGAATAATACTTCTGCCATTTTTATATTCTCAACCCAAAACTGCCCAATTGTTTTCATACGTACATTTTATTTCTATTTTATGGCTCATATGTGATTTTATAGTTACCCGTAGCCGTCGAGTGAAAAATGTTGAAAGTTTAGATGACTTTTGTGATTTAAAAGTGAATATTTCGTGTGGCGTAGACTCGACCGCACAACTGGATGACAGGATGCGGTTAAAAGTGATAGCCGTGATAGGTGGTATGACGGTAGCGACTGGTTCCCAGTTCCCAGCAACCAATTGTTCCTGTCCTGTCATACATATTTTCCGCAGTGGTTTTATGGAGTCTGCATTAGAATTTTCGCTGCTGACATGACTTGCAATCATAATCTATATTATCCATTGCTCTCATTAACATTATTTTATTAAAACATCGGCTTTCAGGAAGTAATGCCGCATGAGGTAATCGCCGGAAAACATTGATTTATAAATGGTTAATCTACTTTCCTTGTTACCCCAGCAATAAAATGCAACATCAATATCGGAACTGAAAGAAAAGATTCATGTAATATCTCAAACGTGATAATGTTATCAAATTGCAAAGGTTAAGCTTCCAAAATGATCGGCGATTGAAAGATAAGGGCCGTGTATGGTGCGGGACAGGCGTTGCCATTGGAGTCAACAATACAATGACCTTCGCGACCTTGCCGATGTTCGCGAGGTTATACTTGGTGAGTGGAATATCCCTCGCGTGACATGATTGTCAGATATGCGTGTTACTTTCCCGCAGTGTCTGCCTTCTGATATTAATTGTAACTTTTTATGTATAATTTGTTTCGAGTGCCTCTTATCTATTGTATCAGTGTTGTTTTTGGATATTTTTTTGTGTATTTACTGTTGTAGAATGTAGTTTAAAAGTTTCTGTTACATTGTTGATGTTGCACTCAATAGCTTTTTAATTCTGTAGTGTAAATACATTACATTTGGAGCATGTTACTTTAATTTTCGCAATATATTTTAATGAAATTCATAAACGTTTCGTTTCAGGTTTCTTAATAAACACAACAAACAAAATAGTTTAAGCGAAAATTAATAACTGACTGGCAACCTTCAAAGAATTGTATAAAAACAAAGTATTATTTAGGTCGACAGCTTCAAGTGAAGACGGTGAAACGAGGTTTTCATAGCGCACCGCTTACTCGTAGTTCATATCGCGTCAACCTTGGACTAAACCACATAATTAGCGTACCAGGGAAGTCAACCTTGTACACCCTGCCACTAAGATGATTTGCTAAACACTGCAAACACGATTCCAAAATATTTAAACACCTCGCAATTTCAAAATAAGATATGTCGTCATAAAACAATCCATCTGAAAGATTGCCTCTATAAAATACACTTTGGGTTATACAAAATGTAATAAATATTCTCCCTGAGGTGATCGCTTAATAACCTTATGGTTAAACGTCTGCAACCTTTTCCAGATTATTACCGATCGTCGGTCGTCGTACTAGAACGTTTTCATAAAACATGATTTACTTCTGTTAATGATCTATTGTTTTCGCACACATGCCCAGTGCTCACGTTCCAATACGGTTACTCATCCAAGTGTGCATATTCACATTATTTAGGTACATACCTATGTGTGCCAGTGTATGTAATTGAGTTGGTAATTGTCTCCCTTTGTTAAAGTGTTCATTTTTCTGTTTACAGGCCACACAAAATGATGCTCGAGTCGAGCCGGTAAGTCAACTCCGCCACCAATATCTGTTTAACGTAATTCGTTCTCATCTATCAGTGTTACACGATTAAAACAAATTTCATTGGCACATTTGTCCGTTATTCTGTGGCTGTTGACCCGTCAAACTATTGGAAAATGTTTAACAAGTTTTCTTTTTTTATTAGTCCTTAAAGGCGATTTATCTTGTCTAGGTATTTTAGTTGGCGTCCCTTTAAATTGGTCGATTCTGTTAATAGTATCGGCGACATTGTTTTATGTATCGATCATTGAACTGTGTGCAAAGATTTCTTCGTAGATTGTCCGTGTATTGGTGCAGTTGTCGGCTCATAATTAGTTTCGCTTATTCACTCACCGACACAGGTGCGTACTATAGGAGCATCAATTACGTGAAAGTTGCGCGTTTTCTAATTTCTAATTTAATTGCGATGTACGACCGTGCAATACCTTTACTAGATCATTTGCAATTAATATTTTGCTCTGATTTGTGGCGCTTTTGTTGTGTATAATTTGCAATAACGCTAATTACATTATTTTGATGTATAGTTTATGGGATTAACAAAGTCTTCATTAAGCCGCTAGTTTTAATAAGTCCATATTTTTACTATATGGATATTCGTTCTTTTTCTTCGCAATAACTCATATTCGACGCTTTTCATAAATATTACTGTAATGTTAAGCAGTTTATTTAGCACATAAAACGGATACCTAAAAAAGACTAAAATTTCAAAGTACATATTGTTTTGTCCCTCGGAATATTATACGCTCATTAACCCATACATTTAACTAAATAAGTAAAGTTTGAAAACTCGTCTACGATAAGCCATGCAAACGAGATAAAATAATTATTTTATAGCGTCATAATCATGATAAACGGACTGGCACTAGCACAACATGTATTAAGTAGCCGCCGCGGTTATGTAAAGCTTTAGTCACTATAAATCACCATTAAACAGAGACAGAGCATGCAAGTCCTCAAAGGAAATTGTAACGAGGAAGAATGAGACGGCGCGAGTACGTCGGCACCGATACTGATTGCGGCCGTGAACTGTGAAAGTAAACATAGGGTATTATAGAGTCTAATTTATTTACAGCTATATTCTTTTATTTCTCTCCTTTAGTTGCTGTAACTAAATACAAACGTCACGTGTTGCATTCGAATTTGTAATTTTTCTACTATTAATATTGCTATCGCGAATGGTAATTGCCAAACAACTGTAAACATAAGAAATGCTCTGTTAACGCGATAGATGGAGCCACGCGTACATGTTTGTTTTAGTGCTAATGAGTTTTAAATTTATTGGCTTATCATAAAACTGTAGCTAAAGTAAATTACCATTTAGTTAGATCTGTATAACATTGACCATTGATGTGCTATTCATTATGAACAATGCCATCATTTCTTAAGAATTTCTGGTGTAAAGTCCAGACACTGCGCTATCATCAAATACTCGCATTATGAGTCGGGTACAAGAATTTATTTGCGCGCATTAAGTTTACGATGTATTTATTGCTCCATCGTCCAGTAAAAGAAGAACCATTGTAATGTGAAGCCATGTCGAAACGGACAAACAATAGGGGCGAGCAGGCTCGTCCGATTCCAAGTAAACGCCGATTCCTGCAGAAGAAGGTGCATCTAATCAATCACTGCGAGTTGCCACAGTGAGTCAAATGGTCGTTTTTTCCGGCGGCTCATTTGCATTGACGTTTGTCTCGCTTGCACTTTTAACAAAAACGAAAAGGCGGAAAGAGACAAGGATTTTGTCGCAATGACCTTAGCAACGTGCGCGTGCGTTGGTACCGTTGTGCCGTGAGAAGGAATTTTTGTACGGTTTAGCCTCTCAGCTGGCCATATTATAATCTCATTTCTTATTATGTAGATCTACATTTATGTAACCAAAATCGTTTTGCAATTTTCTTGTCTCGTTCCTAATATTTGAATATTTTTTTCTGTGATTTTATGAATTATTTAAAATTATAAACACCACGCTTTTGGGAGGCCTATGTCCAACAGTGGACGTCTTTCGGCTGAATGATGATGATGATGATGATAAACACCACGCCACCAATACACATAAACAACACGTATGTGTTTGTTTATTTGTCATCCAACACTACAACAGCAACGTGCAAAATTGAGGTAGGGTGTTTCTTCTAAATCAATATTGATTTCTGTATAATTAGCGCAATAGTTGAGAAATTTCGTTATTAGTTCTAGACGGTAATTTAGTGATCGATGACGGTAATTGATAGATAGACTGTTTATTGTAATTACATCTAAAAAAAAATACAGTAGGAGCTTAAAATGAATAGGATGTAACAATGGGCGGTCTATTTGCAAAATGTGATTTTTTACAGGGAACCTTTGAATGGATTTGACTGAGAAGGAGAAAAGGTACGCAGGTAGTTGGTGCAAGCAAATTAATACTACTACATAATGCGTTAAGGAAATCGTGATCGCTCTACTTTACTAATGATTTTAATAGAACGACATGTGTGTCATATCTCACGTCAGCCATTTAACAAATGATACTCCGCACGTCAGGGAGTGTCTCCATATTTTTATTCTGAGTTTTCCCAAGATGACGGCGAAATGCGTGAGTAAAACGCACTAAATTTTCTATGATACAGTTTTTTTTCCCTGATGGAATAATGTACCTGGTCTAAGAACGTGCATGGCATTGATTTACGGCCTTTAATGAAATTGCCCTCATTTACACGTCCGAGCATATCATAAAGTTTCTGGTTTTCTTCTAGTACTGTTTCTTTTCCCACCCGATCTACAACCCATCTTTTATATATTGTGTGGTTTGTCTATTTTCTTTATTAGATTAGGTCTTAATTGACCTTGTGCTGAATCCGTTACTTTTACACTTCTGACCTACTAAATTTTAAACTAACTAAACCATTGAGTACCATAGAATTAACACTCGTAAATTGCAATGGTAATCTTGGATTCTCAGAGCCACATAACAGCGCAAAGAAGACTCAGCCAAATGAACCGGTCTTTCATCAAATTGTTTAATTAGATAAATCACGTTTGTTAATAATGCCCCATCGATATTGCTTACATCGCGCAACCGCCGCATACCGACCTCTTTAAACATTCATTTGGGCCTAATCTGTTTAGACAATGTCCTTAAGCGAATTTATTTTTTGTTGTGACCAAGAGGTATAGAAGAAACAATAGTTGTCCTCAACTTTCCATTTAGTACCGAGTTGTTTTCTTAAACAATAGCTTCAATACGTTTACATTGCACGCCGACATTTAGATACGCCATGTTGATGAAAAATTTAATAATATTTCAACGCTTTCACTTACTAATGCATTCGTGACGTCGACTCGCTGATGACATAAGTATTAAGTTATTGTCTAAAAGGCAGCTAGAAATAGTCGACAGAGGATGGTTCATGGTTTATTAAATATGATGACAAATTCATTTTGAACCAAGAAATACCATTAGAACATGTTTTTGCTGATTCATGCTCGTGTAGAAATAATAGAGAAATGTATTGTGTTAGCAGCTTGTCTTTGGGTTGAAGACATTTGAGGAAAACGGGTCATTATGTTGTTAAAGAAATAAGAGGTCGTTATAGTTGACCTGGTTCCACTTGGGGTTGTGGAGGTGCAACAGTAGTTCTGCTTAAGTACGGAAACTTGGCATATCATTAACAGAAACTGGCCCAATACGCTTTAATGAAGAAAACTATTATACTGGACTCAATTGATGATAAAATAATCAGTTGTATTGGTAAAACGAACACACACAAAGCTGTTGATTTAACTGTGTTTCACATGGTAACATATCCGATTCAAATCAAACAATATGTAAATCAGACAACGCGATACGGTACCTTGTCTCATGTAAAAAAACACGTGCGATAAAAAGTTTGATTATTTTCCTATACGTTTCACATTTATCTAGCTTTGAGTGCACGTGTCTCATGCAAACTGATTAAAATGTATGAACCGCTGTAATATCTGATGTATTCGCCTGAAAGATACCAATATGTTTTGTCGTGATTTTTATTTTAAGTAATACCTACTACGTTGTTATTGTATGGTAAACCGGTATTCAAGTAAATGTTGATCACAATTACATGCATATCCTTACTTCAAGGTGAGAAATCTATAGGTTTTTTTTCTCTAAATACAATAGTATTATTTTTTGTAAGTAGATGATTATTTTATTTTTTCGGTAGTAGCATATTATGGAGTCTGTAGTGTCTAAGGTCAAGTTGAACTAGACTCAAAAAATTGAACCTGTTTTCCTTGAAACTGGAAGCAAGGAAATTATCGCATTATTTTGCTAATTTTTTGTTGTAACTTCCTGCAACAGTACTTTACCTGGAACAGTAACTAATTCTACTAAATATACAATGAAGAACATATAAAAGTATCAGGATTTTCCTGTACGTTGTCCTTAAATCCATGAGGTAAATATTGAACTGAGTTGACACCCTTTTATTTGCTTTTATCTTTTTATCTCATAAGCAGACTTTATGACAGTAAACTAAGATTTACCAGGACAAGCGCATAAACTTCTTATTTACAATTAAAAGCGGACCCAAGATAGTCCTTGGCGGCATTCCTTTTAAAGGATGACGCGCAAGGATATATGCAACTATAAAACTGGATTGACTGGACACGTCATCAATTTGCAATCCAAAGAGTCGTAATGAACCAATGAGACATCTCTGGTTTGGTCTCACTTCGTTTATCACAATATGACAATAAACCTTTTGTTTTATCTTTTTACTAGATTCTACATTAGATACTGAAACTGTATCTCACAGAAACCTATTGTGATGACTTTTATTTAAATATGTAGTAATATTGATAGCGGTACTTTTCTGCGTATTAAATATGTTAATACTTTGCTGTACTCTTTGTTATCAATATTATCATTTTCAAATTCTACTTATATTTTCCTCATTATTTAGATGGCACCGATTTGGTGTCATTGATTGCATGATTCGAAATTGCAGAGTTGATATCATGACAATAATTTCGCATCAATATTTAAGAAGACAGTCGCATCGTTGCTAAAAATAACAGAAAAATATCACCTTTAATGAAAAGTCTAGACAGTGTTGAGTAAACGGCATACAATTTTGCCCAAGTGTATGTCTGTCACTCGTAAATGTATGAAACATTCATGTAGATACAAATTAGAGCAATATGTACGCAAACATGATCCCGTAAGTTTAACCGATGATGTCATTGTCTGTTTGTTGTCTTAGGTAAATATTATTATGTCCAGCGGTATCGCGTGTGCATCACATATGCATCACGCTCCGAATTCACTGTCTCATACATACACTTTTGTACATAATTGCATTGTTGGTATTCTAATCTTTATGATTTTAATCATTAGGTGGTGTTGAGTTCTTAACCTTTGAGTTCTTCTGACAAGGTGACTTGAAATGAAGTTCTAGGTGAAATGGATTCAAGTTCAATTATTTTTATGACAGGTGATTTGGAGCAATGAATTTATCCTGAAGATTATAAGACAAATAAATTCTCTTTTTTTCTTTCTCATTTTTATTTCATAATGAAAGGTGGTCAAATAAACACCTACACTTATGAACCAAGATAATCCTAAGCAAAGCTTTGCACCAGGCTTTCAGTTAATTTGTTCCAAGTTTTAATAAAGGTTAAGATAATCCAATTACATTTACAGTATAACGATGATATCTTATAAATCCAACTTATTGGTATACATAAATCTTCAAAGGGATTGAAAGGTTAGATTCCTCATATTACATACTTACAAAATCTAATTAACCGAAGAATAGATCCTAATTTAAAACGCCACTTGAAATTTATTAATAATATTAAGATTTTTATATACCATACAAACTGAAGGTTAGAAGTTTGTATGTTATTATTTAAATGCTAATGAATGTTATAAGGACTAACGATGCAAATAATAAAATTAATGAGCAGATAATATGATTAATAATGATGTCCAAACTAAAGTTAATATTGACAATACAATAACTACTAACAAACTTATCAATGAACAAATAGATGACAGAAAAATATTGTCGGTTCCACTCGATGAGTCTACGATTTCGCCCGATGTTCACCCCTTTGCCACCTCATGACTTGGTGAACAATGGGTTTTGTTTTGTATAAAAACAACAAAAAATATCCAGTATTTATAACTTTCGCTGGTGTATATCGTAACCCGCTTAGCTACACTCTGTTTTGCCCAGCTATGAGATTTTAAAATGGTCGGGTTCGGTAAAATAAAATTCTTTTTAGTCTTTTCTATTTCGCTTTAGCTATTCCAGGTCAATAGTGAAATTATTTTCCGTAACGCTGGTTTTATCCTGAATTAGTTTATTTAGTTAAGCTAGTTTAATCGTTTTTATTTTGTTTGTCTATTAGGTAGTATTTGATATTACTTAACAAGTCAAGATCTATTTTATATTGACAAGCTACTGTTGGACGTTGAACTATTATAATCAGATCACCTACTACTATAAAAAAGGCCTTGGGCCATAACTTCAAATGCCATTATCAAACCGCATGTTCGGCTTGTTAACAATTTCCATTTTAGTGTTCAATATCATCGTTAAGTTCTTCATTCCTTCTTCCAATTACATCGACGAAGTTATCACGACCTTTTGCATCTTCAATTATTAATCTGATGTTTCGTTATTTAGTGCAATGTAGGACAGCATTATGGAATCAACAGGTTAACATTAGTGGTTTACGTCAGCATGGCAGTAGACAATAGTTGATTAATCTAGACCTCGGCGTAGCTATAGCATCGTAGCATAGCCTGTAATAGAGATGTTTACGTTGAATTGAATCAAACAGCTGTACATGTGTCTCGTCTAGACCAGTATTCATTGCAACGTTTATTAATACAACTTGTTTTATTTCACCATTTTGAGTACGGAGCTGAATTTGGTAGAAACTTTCAAGAGCATTTTAAGGTTCTCTTGACATGCTCGTTTTATTGGCATCGTCTGTGTTTTGTTTGGTCCTTCGGTTCGAATCCTTTAATTTATTCTGTACTCTTAGTTGGCACAACTAATTCTATAATAAAAGCGGATGAAATGCATCTCAAAAAACGTGCTTAATAAAGATGTTTATAAAAAATAATTCCCACTGCGTGTCATTTACGTCCAATTAAAGAGAATTGAATGAATTTCATTCGGTATTACGTGACATTCCTTAGTATAAACATAACTCCGGGTATTATCATAGCTGCAATATCGAATTACAGTACAATATTATGTACAATACGTGCTCGGGCTGCGTTGCCTCCGAATCGCGTTGAATAGAACGAGGAATAAAAACAACGAGTGTTTGACAAGTCGTCTCATATGAAATATCATCTCGTTCTTGGTCCTGTCACAATACGGACGAAGGCCAGAAGTTCAATATTAAATGGCTAAAAGGCGCGAATTATGATGACGATGATGAATGATCGGGGTTTATACATATTGCGGTTGTTCGAGTAAGTACCTATATATGGTTGTTATTGACGCCAGTGCGGTTAAAGTGCACCGTTTACTGTACTGCTATCGTCCGATCATTTGTGTTGTGAATTATACCACTATACATGGCAAATAACTTAATCGGCTTGGTTGTCAAGTGTCCACTCAATTTATGTTGTCATCTGTCACCGTACTGTTGACGTGATTGGGTGTCAATGTTTGCTCATTATTCTGAAACTAAAAGAGATTTGTTTTAACGAGAGAATTTGTATTGTAATGCTACTTGTTAATTGATATTTATTCTGAAAAGAACCGTTTTAAAAATTATTCTTTAGCAATAAAAAAAGTATCCAATCTCGTTTTATAAGATCAGCAAAAGAAGGACATACAAAGTCACCGTAAGCGGAAGTGATAATGCACAAAATTTATTAAAATAACAAGTTATAAATTGGCTGTCATAAAATTAACCACGCACGTCATTGAGCAGGAAACCTAGTAGTTGTTAAAGAAAACCGTAAAATCATGACAAACATTTCATCAAAATGTTTACGTTAGATAGCATTGGCTCCCGAACCCAATCCAGCTTCCCGTGACTGCCGTCAGGTATTTCAATTATCCCGGTTCTGTCGGACGCGATGCCAACCCAGCCGCGCGCTCTAAAGAATCGATTGCGGGACATTCCTCTTTCGAATCTCGCCCTTGTCACCCTAGTCATGCATCGGCGGAAACTACTCCACTCTGTGTGCGCTCCACACTAATACGTTTTGTGCTATTCCGTTGGTGCGATGGCTATGTCGCAGACAAAGATAAACCTAGAAATGAAGTTACTTCATCGATTCTATAACTGTAACTACTAACTATTCTACACCCAGTGTTGGCCCCGAAAATTTTGGATGAGCCTCACAACTGTTTCACATTGTGGAATATAGGTCGTATAACGCAACATTACTTATTCAACAAATTTTCACGCGAAAACCTGACACTGATAAAGCAACAAGTCCCTTTTTACCGCATTTGTGGCGACGTTTTGTCGACGCCTCGCCACCTTCTAGTCTAGGGGGTCGGAGATTGGAGACGAGGACGATCGGCTGATGGGCTGAGGGGGGCAGGGGGTTGCACGGCGAGGGGGGGGGAACGACATGTCGCGCACTCTCACCGCCATAATTATTTCATACTTTGCGTTTCGCGTTCCGGACAGGGAAACAATCGGCAACGACGTATTTTTCCGTCTGGCTAGATGGGGTTGAAAAAGCATTTTTTTCTTCTTCGCTCTCTCGATAAATGCAAGCCCCTGATACGTCTTTGTTCTTGTTTTATATCGTGGGTACTGTACAGTACGACATTGATATTTATACGTCTGTTTGTTACTTTAGGATACTATGGTATAGTTTTTTTTCTGGCACGAATATTGCAGTTCTTGTCAAAACAAAATATGTTGACTACGTAACGAAACCGTACACAATGAATAGTGTTGTGGAACAAGTGATTGACTAGTTCAGCAGGATCAATTTCATATATATTGAGTGTATTGGACCGGTTGACCGCCCAACTTAATTTGTTTCGGCGACTTATTAGAGCACATTCTACCATAGATAGAGGGTTTCGCAAAAGCTTCATTTGATATTGAATCTGACCGTGACCAGTGTAGTTATGTATACGTAGATATGTATTAATTTAATTAGCATTATACACATAGGTAAGCATTATCGGAAACAATAATGCTTATCTACAAGATTGGCAATATCGATGCGATAAAAGAGATATGGTATTTATTATCAGTATATGCTACAAAGATTTATAGCGTGTCGATTTGTGTGTGGTAATAGATATACCTATATTGTAGATAGTTTTATTTCCTACTAGCAATAAACTGACAAACGTGCGGACTGTCAATCGCGCAAAGGTTAAATATTCTTCGTAGTTTTCTGAAATTTTCCAATTTTCATAAATTTCTTAATTCTTTATTGTACACAAAAATATAATATATTATGGTGAAACAGAGAGTTCATGTAAAAGGCGAGCTTAATTCAGCAATGAGTTTTCTCTCAGCAAATGTTTGAGTTATAGAGAGAGAACATATTCGAGGGTAGGATCCAGTGCGCAATATAAGTAACATACACAATAATGCCGTGCAAACCCTGCCCCCCTCAGCCCATCAGCCAGCCGATCGTCCTCGTCTCCAATCTCCGACCCCCTACATAACTAAGTCTATCATATAATTATATTATACATAAGTCTAAAATTTCTACACTCATAAATATTATAACTTAAAAGGTATATATTCAAAATAAAAATAATAATATTTACATACGGGTAAAAAAAAGAACTTATTGGGCATCAAAAAATTCATCCACATCGATGTAAAGGGAAAAGTGCCCAGAACGCTGGCAGCATTGCCGCGTTGGATAGCAATGCTGATTCATTGACCGAAGTAAAGCTCAGCCCTCTGGTCACGCGAAGAGACGACCAGCTGTTTGTCACGCACAACTCGATGTGCGCTCGGACCCCATGGCCCTAGTGTTTCAACCCCAAACGGCTCTAATTAATAACTTCCGATAAGGTTATTATATTTACGCCGTTTGAGGTTTTCCGCAATTGTAGCAGCCGCCCCAGCACAGCCTGCCGTACTCAGAAGATGGGATGGCGCAAGGGTGTCAACACGTGTTGCCTCCCACACCAAAGGCCTACCCAATTACCAGGGCATTATGGTCATCTCGTCTTTTCTCTTCCCAACGTCACGTGCCAAGCCATTGGGTTCTAAAACAGCTTACACCCGGCGGTGACAAGAGCTCGACGGATGATGTCATTAATGCTGGCGTGCCTAGCTATCCGACCAGCGCTCCTACTGCAGGATATGTCACGGTGTCCGAGGCGGTCGACTGCTTCACCGCATTGACACCGATGTGGACCTCCGCTAAGAGCACACAGTCGCAGGCATGTAGCGTTCCGGAAGATGGTGTCACTCAAGATAGTACCTATGTTGGGCGACGGTAGTGTCTGTAGCTAGAGGCCTGACTCCCTTTCACCTACAGCCAGTAAGCGGGCTCGCTCAGCAGTATTAGTGGACGTGTTAATGTTAATAAGGTTATTCCGTACCAATCTGCGTAGCGAGAATCCATCTTTCCAGAGACAGTGGGATGAACCCACTGTCTCTGGAAAGATGGATTCTCGGGCAACGCCTTGTGCGGGCAAGCTATTTTCCAGGCGCTCACGACATCGGCCAAGCATGGCATCTCACAGCTAACCAGTGATGCAGTCAAAATTTTATTGGTCAACTTTTGAGTGCTGTGGACCGAAGATAGGAACGCAATAAGTCTAATATATAATTATATTATACATACTAATACATACTATATATTATATAGTAATATTATGTCAATAATGAAAGGAAGTGCTCTTTAAGTTTCCTCTTGAAGATATCTAGAGAAGGGCTGTCGCGAAGAGAGTGTGGCAGAGAGTTCCAGAAACGCACTGCAGTTACTGAAAAGGAACCATCATAGCGGCTGGAAGTACGACGCGGAGTAGGTACGAAGAAGAAGAGAAGAGGTGATGCGACAGGGTTTACCCCTCGGGACGAGGTTTGAGTACCAAAGCGTTCACGAAGGTATTGAGGAGCATTAGGATTGTGTAGGATAGTATAGAGAAGAGATAGAATATGTGTATCTCGCCGACGCCGAATCGACAGCCACTTTAATCTTAATTTTTTTTCCGTAAGTGCCTTCTTCAAAGTATCAGAAATCTTAAAAAAAAATGAATAAAATCGGGTGAAGTCGTTCTAAAGTTACGGCGTGACCAAAAGAAATGGGGATTCATTTTTATATACAAAAACTCAGGAGAGGAGTTCGATTTAACAAACACTGTGACACGAAATTTTTATATAGGTATTAGATTTATTCTCACATCGATCTGCATAACATAGAGCAACAACTAATGGGCAGTTGTCATAGCGGTCTATTTCTCGTTGCATTTCCATTTATTGGCGTTTGCAGCGTTAGTGTAGGCCACCCCCTTTGCGAGGGTGGTGCTAGCGACGACTAAGGGATTAAATCAGGTGGACGGCCCGAAAACATGAACATATATATGACCTGAAATATCACCGAATATACGCCTGTACATGAGACGTTAAACCAACAAAACATTGGCCAAACAACAGATATTTTTACAGAACCCACATGTCATATAAAAATAAACTACTCTGGCCATTGAAACGCACCATGTCTGAAATAAAGCAAGTTTATAAACAGAGCGAGACATTGCTTTGAAATTCGCGTTAATACATTCGAAAACGTTTCGTTTAAACGTCGCGAGCCGGCAAGATAACGAGCACAGCGATAAGGGCCGACGAATGTTTGGGACTCGCCAACCGCTAATGATATTGCGAATTTTACACCAACAATTGATTATGTATATTATTCTGCGCTTACTGCGCGTTTCGGGACGCCAAATAATTTGATTTCAATCTCCCAGGATTTAATTTATATTCTTTCGTTTTATTTTAGAAAAGGTCCATTTTGGGTGTGATGTGAAGTCTAAAACATTATCTCATGTGAAACTTGCTCGAGATCCTTTTGATCTCGGGTCCTTAGAAGCTCTTAACGATATCGCTTCGACAACTGTTGAGTTGGGTTGCTTCCCGAAATAACATAGCCGAAAGTCTTCATCTTTACCCGAATAGCGTTTATTAACACTTTTATTACAGAAGAGAATATATTTTTAAATTAAACTTAAAGACCAGTGTTGCAGAAAATGGGGTTTTCTTTTGTAAGTTTGTCTCAAGGTACACAGTTTTATAGACACGAGGCAACAGAGATTTCATTCTCATTATATTGCACACTTTATAACAAGAAAGGTGCATTTCCTTCAGTCTTGAAGCAGTAGTTAAACTACTTTCATGCTTACAAACTTATTGGGGTTGTAAGATGATTTTAAAGACTTTCTACGATCAATCTACAGCACCTCCCTTATTTGAGTTAAGATAACACCAAACGGAACGCTATTGCAGTCAATAACGCCGATTTCGAACACAGCCTGCCATTCAATCTGCAATTTTAATGCAAATTCTCAATACACGAACAGTCAGGATTTATGCTCCAAGGAATTTAGCTGCCTCAGGCGTTCATGTTATCGAATGTTCGGGGATGCGCTCTTTGTCGTTAAGTAAACGGTATTGGCATCATCCACGCAACCATGTTATATCATTATGCATTTGATTTATAAATATGTTTTGTTAAAACATTAACTGTACTAGCTGCAACTGCTTCAGCGATTGCGTTGCTATTCTTATTTTTTACACGGAAAAAACAAGTGCAGTTCTTTTACAACTTTGAATATGTCTCCCAACAGCCAGCTAAAAAATCTTGAGCACCTCGTGTGCCACCAGTCTTACTTAAACGCCATTTGATTTCCAACGAGCTGTTGTTTATGTATTCAGTGTAAATAGACAGCTACACGTGTTGGTACTCGGTATAATTACATTAAGGAGAACTACATTCAGTATCGTTCTTTACTAGAGTGCCAATATCCGAAGCGGTTGGTCGTTTTCGTGCATATTTAACCAGGATGCCGGGTGAAAACTCACCTCTTGCTTTCCTTTCATACTGGAGTTTGGAACAATCTCTAATTTGACCTATCAAAAGCTCTTTGTGTACTATGGGCGTTGTAGGGGCTTAGGGGTTGAGGTTTCACTCTCACTTAGTTTCGAATAATGGCCGTGATTTCTGGAGTTATTGTACACTTTCTACGGTCCTTTGTTGGCCCTGTCGTCCAAGTAAAAGACAAATTGGTCTTTAGATACTAAAAGACTGAAAAGTGACCATATAATAATATGTTCTATTGGCATATGGACCTGTAAAAGGGCGGTAAAAACGAAAAACAAACAATTTGTATTCATAATACGCATATTATTTTGTATCTAACCATAAAGCTCTTTGTATTTATCTCTTGTTATTACAAAGCTCTTGAGAATTCTCCTGTTGTAAATATCACAGTGACACAAGAAATGGGTCGACCGTACGTTGACAATATAAAAACACTACACGATTATCACAGGTGACACCTATTAAGAGAGAAGCGTCAAACGTACTTAGTTCTTTTAATATTCTTCTGAGATCACTATGCTTAACCTAGACACAGCCGGTAGCTTTGTTATGGAAATGTTCCTCTACAAAGTGACTTAAGTCTTAATATTTAATAACCGCAGAAGTAACCGTTTCGAATTAATCTTGAGCTATTATAGCCTCCGTCTGTTTCGTAGCGGGGCTTGGCATTTGGCAATCACTTGTTAGAGAAACCTAAGTAAGAGTAGAAAGTGGTAGGCGATCCACGGGTATGTTCCCTCCGCGGCCCTAAAGTTTCCTCGCCTCCCCCGGGATGATCCGCCTAGTTTCCACCACGCCGTCGCAGGCGCTCCGCTTGTCACGCCAAATTGGGTCACAACGAATTAGTTATCCGTGTGCAATTCACTTAATAGTCAATATAGTACTATTTTCAGTTGCCACATAGCTCGCTCCCTGCTATTTGAACGTGACTAATAATTGGTCGCGATGGAATAGTTTCGCTGGAGAACGTACTAGGTAGTATGTGCTAATTGGTGTCAGTGTTTATTTTTGTACAAACTTGCCGTACTGTATAGTAATAAACAGTAAGTAGCGAATGCCGCGTTAATTACAAGCTTTGATGTCGATTTGAACGAAATTGGTTGTGTACGAGTTCAAACTCATGTTAATTATGTTCGCATTAAATGTTTCCAAGCCGCGGCTGTTTATCGTTTTACTTCAAGTATACATATTTCCGTTCTCTTCCACGTCATCGTCAGGGCTCTTTCACGCGGAACTCAAACGCAAATTCACCACCTAAACCCCAACCTGCTAAAACATCCATCAAACGAAACTCAATTCTGAATACGACCGAAATATAGATAACACTGCTAAATGAAAAAAGGCAGCGGTCACCTTCTGTCCAATTTGAAACCAACCTTAATACCGCAAACAATACGGTTAGATTTAAAAGCTATATAAGTGTAAACCGATATAATCCAGTAATACAGAATGTGTCATCTACATTAATGTAAGCATTCCGATAGAGACTCCAACACAATCATGATACGGTACACATTCGGAGGATGTTCAAAATATCAACATTATTCGATTTGACTAATACTTGGCATGCGATGGTGTTAAGCGATTTTTCATCTTGTTGTTTTGAGACAAGAATCAGATTGGGTTAACGAGACGAGCAGCGTGGGACAATAAAAATTACGGCCGGTGTTTTGCGCCAGGCGCGCGCTCACTTCGATGAGTGATATTCTCCGCTAATACTTCTTTGTTGGTGATTTTCAGAGGCGTGGCAAGACTTTTTTCAGCAGCCAAAGCGTTGTAAATAAATGTTTTTGTATAAACAATTTTCACACATCAGAAAAACTTATCTGACACAAAGGACCAGAACAGTCGGAGCGCTCGGCTCGAAGGACCAAAAGCTAATAAAACAAGATAACGATCCAAAACTATTCTGAACAATAATCAGACTTATATTCAGTTAATTAAACTGGAAAATGGTCTTGATATTAATTAATAGGAAGTAAACATAATTGATCCGATCATTAACATAACAATACTGATCAGAGCGCAAGATAATTAAAAGTTCAGGGCGATAAACATCGAAGTGATCAATGGTGATGTTACGGAATGGGACGTATGTGCAACATTCGGCACCGGGGCATCGGCTTTGGGTATTCGGAGCGTTTACAAATATAATAGAGAGCATTAGTCCGATCCACTTTTGACATCATTATCTGTGTAGTCGACTCACGATAACCTGCGAGCGTCGTCGCTCGGTCCCGCCCCGCGTCGAACGGCAGTCGCGCGCGTCCTCGCTTGCCGTCTGGTCGTGTACGTGGTGCGGCGCATGCCTATTGCTCAGATACCTCATAAAAGGTACTCGGATAACTCGCTTTTGGCGGGTTTTCGCACGGACGTGAGCGGTGATCGTGATGCGCTTCGCATTCGGACTCGGAATGCGTGCGAGTTGTCAACGCGCTCCGCCTCTCTGTGTGTTTGTGCGCCGTCACAGTGAAATCTGTGGCGAGGACCACCAGTGATCTCTTGGATTGCAGTGTTGGATCGTAGGATTGACTTTGACGACGCAACCGCATCAGCTTTTTGTAAGAAATGAACCGCTCCGACGGATGTTATGTCCATGATGTTGACTCATGCATGACGCACTTGATTGCTGGAACTGGGAATTTATGATTTACGATACCTTTTCAAAACTGTAACCAATTATAAATTAGAAACTGTTGTCCATACGATGTTGTAAAGTGCTTTGTTTATGTTGGCGTTCAACTTTTAACGGTCAAATTAAATTGTCTTTGTATTTTTATTACAATCACGCTCTTGAATTCAATGACAAGGTTAAAACTGTATGAATTTTAATGAAGTACAGTCGTAAATTCAAATCTTATGCATTGTGGTATTTTATATCTGCACTTCTAAGTACTTGAAATTAACATCCTTAAAAGAATTTTCGGTGAGAAAATTTAGTATCTATAATAATACATTTTCTATAAATAATTACGTGATTTTTAATAAATACATTACAAACAGTACCTACTTACAACATCACAACATTTATAAAAACAATATGATATATCAGTCATAAACAAAGCGCTACTCAAGTACTCATAATCTCATCCCAAACATAATTTAAACACAAAGTTTGATAATAATAAAATTAGTACCTCAGTTCATTAGTTAATTCAGGTACAATTATGTAGGTAGGTAAAATTGTCTGCGCATTATTATCTACTTTAGTTCCACATTCAGCCACAATGTCGCTGTACAACATTGCTCATCCTCACAAAGACTTGAATTTATTTGACCACTCTTGAATTAATTAATTTAATGTTTAGACTATAAAACTCAACAAAATAAAACCACAGGCAAGTTAATCTCTAAAGATTCCACATCAAATTAATATTGGCGACGGTTAGTCAGAATTCACAACGCTATTTCCTTCTCTTGTTTTTTTATAACATAACTTCCCTCCTCTTACGGGTTATAGAATAATAATTGTATAACTAGTTAAAAAAAGAACCATTGAAATGTCATTGTCTTCTCACGATTAAGAAACAAGCGCGCAAATACACAATGACTTTAAATTTTAAATTTAACATATAATAATATATTAAACGTATCAATATCTTAATGAGCTAGACATTGCATACTAATTGCTTTTAATTTATATTTTAAAGCGTCAAATGCAATAATTACTTTGAATTATTCACAACATGTCTTCAATACATAAACGTGGTCTACAGAACTGTTGCTTTCGTCTTTGGACATTTCACCAACAGAATCAAAACAGTCTTAAATGAATATCAATTTGATGGTATTAATTATTCATTGCTTTTAATACCATTTAAGATCCTTTACTTGGCAAGGACTGAATATTAATAGGGTGTAATCTAAATGAGTCCGGTGGTCAGTGTGCGAGACACTTATCTTTAGATAAACTGAGGTCTTCCCACGGGGACTCGAAAAGGGTTCTAACGTCTCAAGGGTTATCTTGAATAGTCTTGTAAAAGCTGAATAACTATCCAGCAGAATGTGTCCGTTCTACGACATTATTTATCCCTTTTCGGGGCGCTTATTTCACCGCATTACGGCCAACGGACAGAGATAAAGGAATTGTATATTTTGCTCCCAACTTTTAACGATATCACAAAATGTGGGAAGCACGACTTTGATGAGCGAACACTTTGTCACATCATTGTCTGTGCGGTAGATTGTTTCGCTAGCGAATCCCAGTGACGAAGTGACCACACTATGACCTCGACTTTAAACTAGGTTAATGCTTCTCAGATGTAGGACACTCACTATTTGGCTCGTATAGAAAATTAACTAGTTTTGAACTGCCGAAATATTTGACGTCACAACCTTGACAGACATTCACAGCACTATGTATAATAATGCACCCGCATATTGATACTGGTAGCTCTGGCATTACCTGTTATTGTCAGTATTTGACCATCTGTTGTATTGTCATTCAAATGAAGCTTAATCTACGTGCCTACACTAAAAAGAGTTCGTACACATAACGAACTAGCTTTTCTCACGCCCTGTCCGAGGAAGGGTCGTTTGAACGAGAACCTATTAAGTAAAATGTAAATTTTGTGACAATCACATAATAATGCCGTTACAATTATAGAGTGTTATTGAAATAGCGCGAAGCTTCATTAAAATAAACTATCTTCTCACAGTTGAGGAATAGTCTCATGCTCGTGTAGATACGGGTTTATTGGTGTGGATACCGTTATCCATAAACACGCCGTTACTCGGAGTAGGGGTGGTGGCTCCAGCGTACCCTTAAAGCGCCGGGACGCAGATCAATCACACGAGAAAACACCCGCGTAATGGCTCCTCATGACCCACGGCGAAAAAATATCCGCCACATTCTATTTACCCGATGTTCGCTAAATAAGGCAAAAAGTATCCGCCACGCTGCCTCCCAATTAATCATCTGACCGGGACGCAATTCCCGTAATCACCGTTTCTTTAAATTAAGATTATCCGGACGTCCCGCAAAATGTAATCCATTATCGCTTAATATCGCACTTTTGACAGACGATAGCTGTCTCACTTTGTATAAATTAGAAGACTCTTCGACACCCTTGAAGGCTATAAGCTATTTTTCATTGCCTGTCGTAACCTTAGCCTATTATTCTGCAATTCCATTACAGGTAGGAAATATTACGACGTTTCATGTATCTAATTAGGTTTGTAATTAGCAATTTCTGCAAGTTCAGACAAGCTTTGACAAGGTTACATGTAAGCTATGTAGTGTTTAGGTAGCCATATCATGGGTATTTTACTAGATATTTTACGGCAGCTAAATTATGTGACGTAGTAGCAACGTACGTACATAGATTTCCTCTACATACAACGTTTTCCTTAACACCCTCAGATATTTATACGGCGTCATGATAATTAAAATGAATAATCGACTATTAAAATTCTTCGTCGCTATTTAGCTCACTGTTGGTTCTGTTAACTATTTGACCTATAGATTGGCTTCTATCAAATACTTTACCAACGCTAGCAATCGTTCAATGAGTTCCCAGTAATTGTCAATTTGTAGTATATTGTTATTTGTAGTTTATTAATTGATTACGGCAATCGAGTGTTACATGACATGAATCGATAAAATCGCAATAGACCTGTGCTGATCTACATTCGGCGTAACTAATAATTTTGTTTTGCAGTAGCCAAACTATCGGTGTGAATTGATGGATGACACTTTCAATCAAAAATGTTCGTTCGTGGAGTGGATTAATTGGTAACATTGTGTTGTGTAGTGTGAAACAGTGATATAAAATACTATCAGCATTGATAAGTGTACAGCAGACATTGCTGGTATGCATATGTGCTATGAGCGGCCACCTGTCACCGCCCTGAACGGAAGTGTTGGGTAAGACTCCTTTAGACCGTCTAAGAAAATCATTAATTTCTGTAACGTAAGTTCTACTATTTAGTCCATGGGCGATATTTAAGGCTCTGTAATCAGGAATCGTGTTAACAATATCTAATGTCTAAAGTTAAACATATAAATGGCAACATACTGGTGGGTCGCCAACGGTCGACCATTTTGTATTTTTTTAATTTCCTGCGAACTCGTCGCGTTGTCGTTATTTATTACTTGCTAGGAACCCACCCTGGCTGTGCTTATGCGCCAGTTATATTTTACACAATGTATTTTGCTTAAAGTTGCGGGCATTTAGTTTTGTGTGTTAACAAAATTGTCAACGGTCATAATTTCATTAGTTTTGCTATAAATTAATTGTGTTGCTTTACACGAAAAGCTATATCAAAGAGAAAATGAAGTAATTAAGTAACCAAAATCTTTTGAAATAAGACCAAAGACTGTCAGGAATTTCGTTTAATATTTAGTGATTGTTAAAAACAGCGGTTCCCCAACAAAGTATGCACATAATTAATACGAGACCAAGACAGTACACCGCGAGTTTGAGGCTTTATTCACTTTTATGGCGGGACAAATGTAAATTTTAGTAGCAATAGCCACCCTTTAAACAATGAAGATGCCTACAGTACTGTTTTATAATATGTTGCCTTAAACAAATGCATTAACAGAACGACTTACTTTACAGCTATAAATGGAAGAAATAAACTTGTAATAGTAAATTTTTAACGTATTTATCAAATCCCTGAAAGTCAATTTGTAAATTCGATGACGAAGAACATATTAGAACGGTACATTACTAATGAAGATTTCTAAGATTTCTACGCCAGTCATCTCTGCCAATTTTGAGTCTGACCATATAAATTACGATGTGTAGATTTTGACTTGAATAGCTCTAGGAAAATTGTTGGCACATATAATTCATCTTACAAGCGAAAGAATTACTCAGATTTGTTGTTAAAGCAGTTAACTTTATAGATGGAACTAATGAACACATAGTAGTTATAGTTGTTATCAATAATGTACTACTACAAACGTTAAGTAATACCAATAACTGTCCATATAATATACGTCTAGCGTCTAGAAGAAACAATGCATGTTCCCAACGCATTAACTTAAGTTCCGGCTTTATACACCTGTATCATGCGATAAGTACCACGGAATCAATTAAGCGAAATTCAAATAGGTAGCTTTTGCTCAGAAATACATCGTGAAGTTAACTAACTTTTTGTTGGTAATATCATCTGAGGTTGATATATCTTAACGATTTGACCTTTAGTTCAATGAAGACAGATATTAATTTAAATTTTGATGTTTAGGTTGGCTGTAGCTGGAATTTTAACGATGTAATTAGTGGCTTGTAAGTTAGTATATGATAGAAGTACTCTTGCTTCTTTCTATTATTAATTTTCTTTGTTTAAAAGTTCTTCAATTTGCCATATCGTCTTTATGTGTGGAATATTCTTACACATCCTGTTTTCTCTGCTCGATCGCATATTCTTGCAACTTCTCTCTCTAGGTAAAAGTGTTCACATCTTCGGATATTTCCGGTTTAACGCCTCCTACGCCATTTTTATCTTTCAAACTCGACAAAAGATGTTCGTTTATGTTCTAAGTTACCTTTACGTTATGTGGCTTTCTCTGAATCCCAATCACACCTTTTTATCATTTCTTGGCAGTCACACCTACACTCCAATTTCATGGACTTTTCTATTGCTTACCTTTTATTTCGTTTGTTCAGTTTAACAGATGAAAAATATTCCAGCATTGTGAAGTGTTGATCGTAGCCAATTATTTGTGTGTATGTTATTGTTGCTAATGTCACGTCAACGTTTGTCTTACGTATTAGCGTGAATGTTAGTCATAATACTAATATTATAAAAGCGAAAATTTGTATGTCTATACGTTTATTACTCTGTCACACTCAAACGTCTGAACGGATTTGGATGAAATTTGGTATCAAGTTAGCTTATTATAGCCTATGTGTTTATCCAGGAGGATAAACACGTAGGCTGGAAGTAGCTCGTATAGCTCACGGGCATAGCCGCGAGCGCAAGCTAGTAAATCATAATACGACGTTCGATGTTCAGTGTCAACAGTGGCAACTATTACAAACAGCTCGCAGACTAGACGCCGTACTGCCGACAAATTAATTAACATACATATCTACGCATTTGGTTTGTGTTGCATGTATTTATTTGCTTGCCGCTAAGTACTGTTTGACTGAGGTTTCTTTTGCTTATGCTCAATGTTTGGCTCGAGAGTTTGAAGCAATTAAGAAGTTCGTTATTGTTTGTGTTGGGGTAGGTTGTGTTGTGGTGGACTGGCAAGATGTTTTACTTCTATTTTCTCGAATTTTATGTCAGTTTCTACTTTCGCATTAAGTAAGTATTGCTATAGATTCTCTATCGTTGTCTAGTGTAGGTTTACTTTTATCTTTACATATTTCGATCACGTTCAGCCCCGATAGATATTTATCTCCCGTATCATCTTACACAACATCCTATTCGCGTTTCTCGGGACTGCCACCGACTGCCACGTAGGTTAGTAGCTTGTGGTATCAATTACAAATTGATTAGCATAAATAACGTTTTTCTTTCTTGGGAAATCATCAAATAATTCCTCTCGCTCAGGGTGGAGCGAGAGGGAGTGAGGCCGCGCTGACTCTTTAGAACAATCCCGCAATCGTGGCATACATCGGTCCTAGCGGGCCCCGTCACTTCTACAAGCACGGTTAACGTTGCATTTGCAGTACCTACTGTGTTTAATTAGAATTACTTTTTGTTACTTTTTTAAAATTGTAGTTAATTTATTTACGAGTAAATATGCAATGTTTCACGTTTATCTTTCTCGTCTGGTTGTAAGAATCAATTAACTGGATCATTACTGTTACATATCGCGACCGGGCATTTTTCTTTTTCTTGAAATCTGATATTATCAGCGCACAAGTTTATGCCTCTGGTCGTTCATCCGATGTTATCTCTTAATCGCTGTGTGCGATAGCTACGGGTTGAGATACTTCGCTTTTTATTGTAATTATTTCATTTCCAACTGTATTTTTATTGCCCTAGTAATTAACTTAATCATTCTTCTTCATTTTAGTTTTGCTATATAAATTATTGATAGGCTCTCGCTTGACCACTATCTCAACTGATGGTAAGCGATCATGTAGTCTACGGTGGAGCACTTAAATAAATATAAATTGAAATAAAACAAATATAAAGTAGAATGTTCAGAGGAAAGAGACACCATTCATGATACAGGAGATAATATAGATTTTCTGTAAAATTGTCCTTGTAATAACCATTTTTTTTATTATTGATAGGCCCGCGTTTGACCACTACCTCGCCTGATAGTAAGCGATACCGAACACGGAGCACGCTGGTCTAGAAATAACCTAATCTCTCTTGACTAAACTACACTACTACTTTCCTACTCGTATTTACTGTATTCAGTTCCATAACTATCTCTCTAAAATACGCGTTTTCTTTTTAGCTGTATCTGTTATCAATACTCACTTACACAGAGTGCAGTATTTAGTTTTAAAACCGTCTGCATTCACCCTCTTTGTACTCGAACTGTACAGTATACACGCGACGGTAAGCCCGCGATAATCTAATAAGCGGAATTGGAAGTGGCTCGAATTAACCTTCTTAGTTCTATATGAATACGCTGTAACTCAATGCTAGGAACTCTATACCAACAAATGTGAGACTCACACGAGTAAAGCGGGAACTACATTAGACCGAAGCACACGTGGGCCACGCCTGATTTTGTACGTAGAGTCGCGTTGCGTGGCGTGGATCTAATGTAGCTCTACTAGTCCAGTTGCCATATAAAATGTATAGAGACCGACGCGCCCAGATCAGCGTACGTGATCCACGTGTGCCCAATGTAGTTCTACTTTAGACCGACGCACACAAGGGCCACGCCTGATTTATACGTAGAATCGCGTTTCGTGGCGTGGATCTAATGTAGCTCTACAACTCCAGTTGCCATATAAAATGTATGGAGACCGACGCGCCCTGATTAGCGTACGTGGCCCACGTGTGCCCAATGTAGTTCTTCTACCTTTAAAGCAGGAACTACATTAGACCGACGCACACGTGGGCCACGCCTGATTTGTACGTAGGTACGCGTTGCGTGGCTTCGCGTGGCGTGGATCTAATGTTCTACAAGTCGCTATATAAAATGTATGGAGACCGACACGCTCAGATTGGCGTACGTAGCCCACGTGTGCTCAATGTAGTTCTACCTTTAGTACCACATGGAGAACTAACAGGAAATAGACTAATGGAACAATTATATTCAAGGCTTAAAAAACACTTTTTGATCTTACTACAAAGATGAAACTAAAGAATTTGTTTGATTGTGGTGAGATGTTTATAGTTGAACCGAAAGAGATTGAGTATTATGGCCGCCTTCATATCACACTGATATTATAAAGGCGAATGTTTTTGTGTAAGTGTATGTTTGTTATTTCTTCACACTGGAACGTCTGAACGGATTGGATGAAATTTGGCCGGATTGGAAAACCATGTCCTGGAATCGCAAATCGCTACATTTTACCCGCGGAGGCCGGGAGTATCTTCTCTTAGGACAATTTTCAACTTTTACGCAGCCGAAGCCGCTGGTAGCAGCTAGTATTTTTATTATATAAAGGCGAAACTTTAGGCCGGACATGTCTGCCGCACGTCGGATGAGCTGTGGGCTAAAAGAGCCACTTATTGGGTCCCATTAAACGCAAGGCGTCATCGTGGCAGACCAAGGCGAAGGTGGAGAGATGAACTGGATAACTACCGGAGGGACTGGCCCGCAATGGCCGAGGACAGACGTGTGTGGAAAAGGGAGAGGGGGGAGGCCTTCGCTCAGCAGTGGCACATAAATGGGCTAACTAAATAAAGGCGAAACTTTATATGTATTTGTGCGTGTTGGTTACTCCTTCACGTTCAAACGTCTGAACAAATTTTTATGAAATTTGGTACAGGGGTAGACCATGTCCAGGAATAAGCATAAGCATAATCAGCCATGCCATATAATGTTCTCACTGCTGGGAACGCACATAGTATGTCCTCTTGGAATAATTTTCCAGCTAACTAGTAGGTTTATAAGAAGCAAAATATAATTTAGTTCGAACACAATTAACGATCGACTAATCAGTCTGAAAAACATTAATTCAACCCTCCCCAAGTTGTCAGGGTAGTTATGTTAATCACCTTTAAAAATAGGTTGATCTCATAAAGAGAACTAATTATAATTTGTCGTCTCAAGTCTACGGTCTCATATAAACCAGCTATTATGAATCGATTGTATAGAGTTAATTTATGCAAATCTTTGCGAATATCATCTGTAGAACAGAGGAGGCAATTTAACTAGTTAGCATGTTGAATAAGCTCACAACGACATCATCCCGCGGTAATTGCTAATGTTAATATTGACTTTAATATGATTTTATTACTGAGAGTTCCGTATCGGAAGACGCAGCGATGGAAGGCCTCCCACAAGGTGGACCGATGACCTGGCGAGGGTCGCGGGAATCCGATGGAAGCGATACGCACAGGACCGGCCGTTGTGGCGACGCTTGGGGGATACCCATGTCCAACAGACAGTGGACATCTTTCGGCTGATAATGATGACTGAGAATTCATGAGCGTTGCGGAACTGCGAAATTCGTTCAAGCAATACTCATTATGATCTGACGTAAACAAAATGTTGGGTTAAAATATTTTATTTGTGTACCTCACATAACCGCAACATTACCATATCCAGTATTTCCACATTAGGTACTCGTCTGATTAATTAAATATGCTGTATTCATTATTTACAACTTTTCGTCCTCGTAAATGTTTTAACAAATTGACATCTATCATGATGTTGTTTATTCCACTCTTTCCATTTACCCAAACTCGTTCGCCAAAACAAAATATTTAGACCAATAAGGTTCTACCTTGGCAAATTAAATTTTACGTTCAAAGAAACTGGGGAACATTTCGTTTAATACATTTTTGAAGACTACTCTAATATTCATGACGTAAAAGGGAAACGGAATCAGTGTGAAAAAGTTTTTAGAGCAGTAGGTACCTTAGGACCATTGTTTATTAAGTGTACCAAGACACAAATCTTCGTAGAGTAGGAGCCCCATTCTTATTTTATCTAATTATGTGATCTGAACATAATTTTTTGATATAACAATGTGAGGAATTCCAAATTCGATGTTTGCGTTCACAGCTCTGAATTAATGTTTCACGTAATAACTCGTGTACTGTGAGGTTGGTACACAAGCGATCGTACGCTACAATAAGATGATTGTGTAACTGTTTCTGAACCCAAATGACTCTGTTGAGAAAGTAAATCTGTTTGTTACTATGTCACGCAAGGTTAAAATGCTTACTCAGAGGTTTGGAGACGTCTAGAACCGAGGGATTTTCTGAAAAGGAAGCCTGTGGTAGCCTAGAACGCAAAGAGCAACTGAAAGACACAGGTGTGGTTTTAGTCAGTACAAGTCTGACACGCCCTCTGTCTAAGAAGCCATTGGGTGATTTTCCACCTTAAAAAAAATAGCATTTGAAACTAATAAAATATTGTCTATCAAACTTTTTAATATACTAGTGGTTACTGCTCCGCTCTTATTGGTCATAGCGTGATGATATATAGCCTTCCTCGATAACTGGGGCAAACAACACAAAAATAATGTTTTTATTCAAACCAGTACTCAATACTCAATAATTTATTGCAATCCATATGTGTATACATAGATGGTGTGGAAAAATGACATAGATCAATATGGACCCTGTCGGGCACAGCAAAGTTAGGAGAGAGGAAGAAGGCATAGCATAGCATAGTCGGCCTTATAATGTTCCCACTGTTGGGACTCAGGCCTCCTCTCTAGGAGAGGGAATGGGCCGTAATCCACCACGCGGGCCCAGTGCGGGTTGGTAGAGGAAGAAGGGCTAAGTGGTAATATACGGAATTCAATAGAATTGTAGATATTATAATGTGATGCGTCAGTAGTTCCTGACCTAAGGTTAACGCGTTCAAACAAACTCTTTAGGTTATAATATTAGTACAAATGATAAGTTTAAGCACGCCCTTTTAGGCGGTTTGCTTAAGAAGAAGCTCATGGCTAAGGTAATGACAGCCGTACGAGTCGTTCTTCAAGGTTAAGAAGCAACGCTTACCGAGGTCGATCTGTAGCTGGGTGACAATCCTAACATATCAAAATTCCTTCGTGCCACGCAAAACACTTCAGTCTTCAGTCTTTTAGACCTTTGACAGTCGTTATGGATAGTTAGAAACCACTTATGTTCCGTCAGTCGCCCTATACGTTCTAGGACTACGGGTTTCCTTTTCGGAAATTCCGAAATTCCCCATAGTCGTAGCGGGCATCGGCCCTACTCGGCCTCTACAGTTTTGTTGACACCTCTTTGAGGCTCGCGTGGAACACTTACGCGCCGTTGACGACTGGGACCCGGTCCTTAACGAGACGGCAGGACGGTGAGCTACCCATTGCATCGTCGTCCGCAAAAGTAGGTTTAACTTTAATGTAATGTATTTATTATACAACAACAAAGACATTAAACTAAACTTCAGTTACAACAAACAGCCTGCACAATAAATTGCTGGCGACAGATTTGCTATATTAAACATTTTGCTTTTAGATCCCCATTTAAATGCATGTATCTTATTTTGCACTGTTTTATCAATTCCGTATGTGGCATTAACTCAGGCTATCTGTATAATAAGGTATCGAGTGTCGACTCCTCGCCCGCTAGGCGCACACGTGACCAACTTATCCAATAAAATCGCTAAACTGATTGTGAAATGAATACAATTAATGCATCCTGTATACATATAGCGGTGCTCACACCGGCTCGCATATACTCGTCCTTATATTTGGTGCTTGTTACCTCGTTTACTGCTGTCTCGGGTACTTAGTTGTCAGGTTATTACACAACGCTACTACCAGCCGTTAATTATTTGCCAGCGAACACTTAACTATGCTGTTGACAAATGTAGGTATGCTTAGCAATGCTCATTTACTTTACATTTGCTATGCTAAAACGAGAAACAACCAGCGTTTGTGATGCTGCTTTTCCCGCGGCTTTGAGTTGGTTTTTCTCTTTATGTTTGATAGTTTTATTACTATCGTCTGTTTTAAAATCGTGTTTCTTAATAGAGTTGCTCTTTTTAGGGTTCCGTACCTCAAAAGGAAAAAACGGAACCCTTATAGGATCACTTTGTTGTCTGTCCGTCTGTCTGTCTGTCAAGACCCTTTATCTCGGGAACGCATGGAGGTATCGAGCTGAAATTAAAACCATATTCTTAGGTCTGCGGTCCCTTAAAGCTGTGAAAAAAATCAAACTTCTAAGTTAACGAAAAAAAGATGCGGCCGTTTATGTCTCAAAAAACGTATATGTAAAACACTCTCGAGGAAATCAAAATTCATAGGGTACTTCCCGTTGACCCAGAATCCTGAAATTTTGTATAAAGGAAGGTCTTATAGCACAGGTATAGGAATAAATCTGAAAACTGTAAAATTGTTGTTATGTCGCAAAAAAAAAATGTGATTCGGAAAAATCTTCGAGACTCCATTCGGGAATTGAACTGTTTACATAGGTAAGTTTGTACGGAACTTTCAAGCGCGAGTCCGACTCGCACTTACTCAGTTTTTTTTTTTATGAGTGTGAGGCAATGTCAGGCTTTTACTGACTAAAACCAACCTGCGTTTGTTCATTTGCCTTTTGCGTTACAGGACCTCGCAAATAAAGTTGCTCTTGCGATGAAGTTAGCCGCCCACCTTCCTTATAGCGGATGATGTGGCCAATACATTATACTCAAAAGTAAAAAAACGAAGATTATTCTACACTATAAAATATTTACTGTAGATAATAGTTATGTTAATTAATAAAGCTCCATTAAACCGTGAGTGACAGTAAGCAAGTTGTAAAATCCATCACAAAAAGTAACGAATGATGATAAAAAACGACAGTACAATTTGGTTTTCATTTTTCTTTGAGCTTTGTTGATAAATGGACGAAACGTGAAGCTCAATGTGTTTAACTCTGCAGGCACTTTCGCGGCTTCGTAGAAATTCACTGTTTATAAAAATTACCTTTTGGATTTATTTGTTACATTTTAGATAGAAAAGCAATTTCATTATAAACGACCGCTAGTTTTGTTTTCTGTTATTAAATTATCAAGGGAAAATAAATAGTAGTTGGTCTTGTTACAAATAACGAATAGGAAAAACGGTTAATAAAGAAATATTGCGTGTAAATCAAATAGAAGGACCTTTACAGTTTCATGCTCAGGTCTTTTATTTTACAATTACTTTTACAAAGTAAACATGTTACTAACACTACTTAACTATACGTGTAACACGTTTGTTGAATTCATCCCCCCTTCACCCCCTTTGGTGGGAAATCATCGAATAAATTCTCTCGCTTGGGTGGAACGAGAGTATCAGTTTTTTACTGATTAAAACTCATCTGAGTTCTTTCAGTGGCCCTATGAGCTCCAAGGCCGCGGAAACTCTGGAACAATCCCGCAAACCTGGCAGGCATGATGATGACTTAACCCTGCCCTTCTCAAAATGTAACTGGAAGAACATAGGTTTGGTTTAAGTCAGTAAAAGTCTGACACGCCCTCTCGCTCTACTCTTGCGCGAGAGAAGCCATTAGATGATTTCCCAACTCAAAAAAACCCTGCCCTCTTGTTCATTGCTGCCTCTGACGATTACATTTATAATGAAAAAGACAATAAGAATTTGCGGGCAGACTGCATGATGGAGGTCCGAATCGCCTTCAATTTTCAGAATCCCCCACAAAGACTCAAACTGTGGATATACGGTGTCTTATTACTCTTGAAAACTTTACATCACTCGTCAAAAATTTAAAGATAAGTACAGTAAAACAAAATGTGCCAGTGTTAGTACATTTAGAATTGTTCACCGCAACTTTTAAGAGTTTGTTCCAAGACTTAGGTCATACGTTTCCGAGCTTTCAAACGGCGAAACTAAAATACTTTCGAGTATTGAGGTTAGTTGCTTCCTCGTATTTTTCATAAATCCGCATCTGAATGCCTCTTATCTTTCATCTTAATGGTTTAATGACGTCATGTAGCGATAACAGAATTCTGTATGTTATTTTGTAGAAAGTCCGTGGGAATTTTCTAAAGCTTAACTCTCCTTCGATCTTATCAATGGTTTGCGTTTCAATCATTGAATAGACGAATACCTTTTTGAATGACATTTCTTTCTATTATATCAGGTACAAATGCATTGATGTTTTGTACTTGCACTTGGCTGACTCAATTTCACGTAACAATGTATGTAAGGTTTCACATTATATAACATTGTAATACCTACTATACTATGTACTACGTTGTTAGTATTACAGTTTCTGACTAGACCGACTTAGAGGACTAGACTTTATTTATTTTAGCTTCGATATCAGAATACTGAACCAATTATTTCTAAGAAGCCTACCAAATCGTATATTATATCATAGGCGACTTGATTATCTTCAAATCTATACAATATTAAACGCTCTCACGAGTTCATCTGAAAACAAAACGTCTAGGACATTTTAATCACACTAATATTTTATTATTTTTTATTATTGACAGGCTCACGTTTGACCAACGCTTTAAAGTCACACTAATAAAGGCGAAACTTTGTTTGTTTGTGTGTACCTATGTTTGTCATTTCTTTACGCTCAAATGGTTGAACGGATTTGGAAGATATTTGGTACAAGAGTTGACCATGTCATGCTGTTTATTATTCTAGGAGTATGTTCCCAGTGAAACTAAAGTCTTGTATCATTTGGCAAAACGATTGCACTCTATTTTAATCGGCTAGTCTATACAAATGGTTTTATAATTACTGTGGCCCGCGTGTACAAGGGCGGGATCCCATTCAGTGAAGCTAAATATCTGTATGACGCCCACGAATAGCTACACAAAATTTTTCTATTGCGAGAATTTCAATTCCCGCTGAGCGTCGGCGTGGGCCGCTGACGGTGAGCTAGTTTACTCACAATTTAAGTGTTTTGCTGCAAATCATGCCTTTGAGCTTTATCAGAATTACAATGGCGTCACTACTTACCGGCCCGTGATAAAAATGTCCTCTGAAAAATAATCGTGTCAACGACCTAGCAACCTCGCAACCTATGACACGAAGTCGCTCGCGTTAGGCGTGGCACCGGTTTGTAACAACTAATCGAATTATCTTTTTCACCGAAAGATGAAAAGGGATTTTTTGTAGACCTACCTTTTCGTATTTTTAATACGTAATAAGATTTTTACGTTCAACGAAAAATGAACTGTAAATCTTTATGACGTCAATCACGGAATTAACGAGGTGTAATATGCAGATCGTTTCCGTGTTATCCTTATTATGAACCGGTTCCGTTAAATGCGTTTTCATCTGTATAGATTTCTATTAAGTAACATTGCTCGCTCGGGACTGATTGAACAACAAAGGGATGTAATAATTCGTTATGTATCCCAAGGGAACTACCTGTCCTGTTGGGTAAAAATAGTTTGCCCTTCTCTGTGACGAGGGCTCTTTTAAACAAAGTTTCGTCATCAAGATTTAAAGCGTGGTTTACGTAATACAAACTGTCTAGCTTTATTTAGACTTTAATTTAATAGTTGGAACCAGTGGTTTTAGTTAATTAATCGACGCAAATAGATTTTACTGTTCAATTAAGATATTGTTCAACAATCTCAAAGATTGTTGGCTCTCCCCCGTTTTTACGGTTCCGTACCCAAAGTCAATGGGACTCTATTACTAAGCCTCCGCTGTCCGTCCGTCCGTCTGTCCGTCTGTCAGCGGGCTGTATCTCGTAAACCGTAAGAGGTAGAGAGTTGAAATTTTCACAGTAAGTATGTGTATTTCTGTTGCGTCTACGGTCTACAACAACATAAATTAAAGCTAAAACTATTATCCATACAAGATATTTGTTTTTTTGCGATTTCTTTTTTTGCTCGACTTTAATATTGTAGTACGGAACCCTTCGTGTGGACAATTCTAAATGATCTGTAATGTAAAGCTTGTGCAACGTTGACTTTTCCCATTACACATGCAAGTATGTCGGCTGGTAAAAGCCCTGGCTCTGATGTACTGTTTGTTCATCTTATCTGGGTGGAAGGCGACTAAATGGCGCTTCGGTGGTTACAGTGTGCGCGGGTAGCGGGCGTCTATTGTCATAAATATACAGGGTTGGCCTTAGCAGAATGAGTGCCTTCAGAAACATTTAAGCATGATCAGCCTTTTAATGTTCCCACTGTTGGGATTGGCCTTCTCTCAAGGAAAGGGAACAGGCTGTAATCCACCACAGGCCCATGCGGGTTGGTGGATGTCTCATATCATCGAATTTTTAGTTCTTGGACATGCCGGTTTCTTCACAATGTTTTCCTTCACCGGTTTGAGAGCAGTGATGATGAAATAAATTACACAAAGTAATGTGCCTGGCTGGGTTTGAACCCACAACCTACAACTCGTAAATAGGGGCCGTAAGCACCACTGCTCCTTAAAAACATGTAAACTCACAATACAAGACATAATCCTGAAAAAACTATCTATAAGACTTTTAGAACATTTATTCCGGACGGGAATCGAACCCGCGCATTGCAGCACAAAAGCCAAACGCTCAACCACTGCGCGAAGTTGTATTTAGGCCGAGTCAAATTCTTTTACGTAATAGTGGTGGAACATATCCAATAAAATACATCAAAAGACCTTTTTCAACCCTAGATACGCTTCATACTCAACGACACGTCCGATAAACCGTTCATTGAACCCTGATAAGCCAGTACAGCGAAAACTCAACGAAAAACACTTCTTGTTTTAATTAAACTGTATCGAAAATATGATATTTACGACTGCCTAGGTACTTACATTACGTTGCGATGCCGATTTACAAAAGAGCACAGAATGAAAAGTGTTTATTGAAATGTGAAAAGTTATATTTCATTTTCGTATTTTTGTAGGGCTTTTGTTTTTTAAACTTTAATACTGTCGGTAGGAAATGTGAAATTCTTTTTTATACAGTATTATTTTAATGATCTTTTCCTTTGTGACTTCAGTAATTGCTATGTGTTAGTTAATTCAATTATACACAGCCTTTGGAAAAGGATAAGTCTTTCCCCTCTAAAACCCTTTTTTGTGCCAATATTTTTCAAGTCTTCTTTCATATGCCTAACATTATTAAGTTCTTGACAGGGTTGGAAAAATACAGATTTTTAAAACCTGTTTAAAAAAGTTTTTTTTTGTTCTTTTTAGTTTAGGGCATTATTTCAAATTAATTCGACCATAATGTTTCATTTTTAGACTAGATCATTCGCTGTCGTATATTAAATGATCATCACCATCTTCCTGCCCTTGTCCCGCGTGTTATTTGGGGTCGGCGCAACACTTTTTTTTCTTCCATTCTGCCCTGTCACTCGTCATGCTATCACTAACTTCCTTTTCTTTCATATCACTCTTCACACAATCCATCCATCTTTTCTTTGGTCTCCCTCTCCATTAGTAGTATATTAAAATAAATAATAATAAAAAAAAACAATCAATAGATAAACATTTATTTTCTGTTGCGTGTCTCTAATCAATACTGAACGCTTTAAATTCAGCCTGTATGTTCTAACTAATGTTGTTTTTTAAACTGGGCGAAAGTCCCTATGACTTTCCTAGCGGGACTATACCGGCGGGGAAATTACCTACTTATGAACTATGAATTCATCATCATCATCATCATTTCAGCAACTATAAAACAACAACAACAAAAATAACAACAAACAACTACGAATTAACATAATTTAATCATTAATTATTTATTATTATTATTTTTGCAACTATGAATTATATTCTATGAATAGGGGAAACACCAATATTTATATTTAAATGAGGGGAGTACTTAATTAAAACTTGTTTTAATCTGTTTACTTAAACGTGTGATAAAAAACACGGTTTAAGTTGAAACATGTGTTTTAAATAAAACAACTGGTTTTAATTATGCCAACTCTGGTCCTTGGGTAGCTAAATTATTGTTTCTTTTATGGGATCTTGCTCTTCTAAACCTCCGCTACTCGCTGTTTCTAGTACCCTGGTCTAACCGTACCACAACTTAAGTGTATACAAACTTAGAAAGGTACACTACAACGAAATGTTTGCTAGTTTGTATTGAGCATTGTTGAGACACCTCGTTACCTGTACTGGGTGGTCGAATGACGCCTAACCTTCATTCATAGCTACACCTATTATGACGTCTTAAAACCATCATGTTTCTTATGTGTGAGAGAGAGATAGAGCTATTTTGGACACGTAGCGCTATCCTTTTTTTTTTACAGCGGGAGCATAATGACATTAAGACGTTGTTGTAAGGCCTCTGGTGTCTCAAAAGAGTAACTGAGGCTTTGGAAAGGCAAATGACTTCTCCTGCTCTAGGGTGGAGCAGGATATCAGACTTTTACAGACTTTTTCGTTTTTATATGTGGAGAACATTGTTGATATCACATGTGTAAAACTATTTCTAAAGCTTTTTTCTGTAATTTCCTATGTGTTATTGTTTGTTTTTTCCCAATAAATAAAATAAAACTAAACCTGTATCCTTCAGTTGCCCTTTGCGTTCTAGGACGGTTTCTCTTTCAAAAATAAAATTCCTTGTGGTCGGGCATCGACTCTGCTGTACACAATGGGCCACTGAAAGACACAGGTGTGGTTTTAGAAATACGGGTGGGTTTTAATCAATAAAGTCTGACACCCCAAAGCAGTAGAGGATATTTGATAAAATAATTTCCCATCCCTTAATAAAAAGGCCTCTGGTGTCTTTTGTTTTTCACAAGTAACTAAAAGTAAGGTGCGTGAGTACTTAATTTTATGGCCTCTAATTGTGTTTGGCCAGTGTTTTGCTGAATCAGCAAAGGAGGCTTTATTAGTTGTCATTGTTTCTTGTAATTATGACATTCGCTGTTTTAGGAAGGGAGCGTTACACGTGAATGGTGTAGGTTTTTTTTTTATACTTTGTCCCACGCTGGGAATTACTCCTGTATAGTGGGTGCGTTCACAAACATGTAAACTCACATACACAAGACACCCAGACCCGGATCAACTATCTGTTGCTCATACAAATATTTATTCCGTACGGGAATCGAACCCGCGACTCGCTGTGAAGCAGCCAATCGCTCAACCACTGCGCTAATCGTGCTTTGTGGAGGAGACATTATTGGTTGTGAGAAAAACTACTTTAAATATAGTTATAGTTATGCATTTTCTTTTCGTTTACTGTTTTCCGCTATGCTTCGCTGTTTGTAGTCATTATTTCATTCACTAGTGCACGGTCAGTTCCTTAATCGATGCTATCGACATGATCGTGTTCGTTACAGAATACTTTACAATTATGGAACAACTTCTCCAGTAATTAATATTGTAATGTATCTTTAAGAGCGTTTTTCAATTATTTATTCGTTGCGTTCCGGCACGGACGTCCGATGTGACGTCATGATTTATTCATTGTCATCCGCGCTAGTTTATAATGTGGCGAGTATCCCTCATTATATTATCGTCAAGTTAATAAGTTAATTTCATGCGAAATTTAAATTTAACACTCTGTAACAAAAATAAATACATTTTATAATTGCCAAGGGAGGTCTAGGAAACGTGTGTTTGGAAACAGTTGCCGTTGTCCTGGAACGCAAAGACCCAATTGAGGTGGATTTTAGTCAGCTAAAGTCTGACACTTCCTCTAGCTCCACCCAGAGCGAAAGAAGTCATTTGATGATTTCCCATTTAAAAAAAACGGCGTAGAAAACGCTGGCATGATGACTTGGAGGCTTTTCGGAGGACTGGTTGATGAAGGTGAAACAACGGAAAGAGTGGAAAGCTGTGGGGACTCTTGTCCAGCTGTGGACTGGGATGGTTGAGAAAATAAAATCTTGTATTAATACAAATATTTGCAATATTTATTTTTTATTATTGATAGGCTCGCATTTGACCACCATCTCACCTTGATGATGGTAAGATTGATGGTAAGCGATGATATGGCCCACGATGGAAAACGCTTGCCTAGAAGTAACCCATTCACTTATATCATTGAGTTCAGAATATGCTGATTGTGTTTTTCTAGTATTTGTTTCTGAAACGAAAAGGATAACTAAATTAATCGAACCTCGTAAGCACTCAACCTTGCCGAGAGTTTCTCGGAACAATTCTTAAGAGCTTACGCAATAAGCGTTTCTGACATAATTTTCTTTCTTCTCTCCTTTTACTGTAACATAAAACCTATGACATTTTACTAATAGTGTATTTTATATTATAAATAAATCTGAAGGACAATTCTTTTACTTGAAATCGTTCACAATCACGTCATCTCGGCGACCATCAGCGTTAAAAATTTGTCAAAATGTTAGGAAATAATGAAGGTGTCCACTTTTTGACAGTTTGTGACTGAAGTGAAAATGCGTCAGTTACTTAGAAACACGGGAATTGAATATTAATCCTGGGCTTATTATTGTACAATATTTTATACTAACCACAGACTTCAAATGTCCTTCAAAAATCCAGGAGTCCAAACTCAAGCTTTTCCAAAGAGCAATGGAGCGCAATATATTAGGTGTAAAATTAACGGATCGGATTCGAAACACTATTCTGCGCCAAAACCAGACTGCTGAAATGGGACTGGGCAAGACATGTCTGCCCCATGCCCGACAAACTGTTGGCCAAAGTAGCACAAAGTTGATGCCCTGGAACAGTGCGACGGGGTCGCCGCAAACCACGAAGGAGATGGCGGGACGAACTAGACAGATTTTACCAGAACTGGAAGGAAGAAGTGCGGGCCCGCGAAAGATGGAAGGAGTGGAGAAAGGCCTTTACCCAGGAGTGGAACAGAACAGGCTAACAAAAATACAATTATAAACAACAAATAACAATAAAAAGAAATCGTTTTTAGGGTCTCGTACCTTAAAAGGAAAAACGGAAACCTTATAGGATCACTTTGTTGTCCGTCTGTCTGTCTGTCTGTCTGTCAAGACCCTTTATATCGGGAATGCGTGGAGGTATCGAGTTGAAATTAAAACCATTTAATTAGGTCAGCGGTCCCTTGAGGCTGTGAAAAAAATCAAACCTCTTGAGTTAACGAAAAAAAAAAGATACGACCGTTTATGTCGCAAAAAACTTGTATTTCGACACTTAAGGGAATCAAAATTCATAGGTTACTTCCTGTTGACCTAGAATCCTGAAATTTGGCATGAAGCAAGGTCACATAGCACAAGTATAGAAAAAAATCTTTTTTGCGAATTGGAAATTTGACTGAATTGAATTTCTATTTTTTTTTAATTAGTTTTTTTTTTCATTTTAATTATTATTACATATCTACATTGTGCTCACATATTAGAAGCGACAAGAAATATGTAACCAAGATTTATGTAACTCATAAGATGATTTAAAAGAGTGTCCATGGAGTTTCTTGCACGTTCTTCTCCATAGAGATCTACGCTTTGGAACGTGCAATTTAGCTTCACTTGTATTTTTTTTTGACTGACCGACATTTTGACAATTCAAAAGTGCCTGTAATTGGTCTATTTGAAATAGACGTTTCTGATTTCTGATTTCTGGAAAAATCTTCGTAACTCAATCGGGAATTGGACTGTTTTCATAGGTAAGATTGTATGGAACCCTCAGTGCGCGATTCCGACTCGCACTTGCCCAGTTTTTCTGAAAACAGCATCTACTTTGGTTATAACTTAAGCAGCAATTAGCATTTCAAATATTGATATCTGGAAGAGTGGGGGCGTGGTGCGAACATTCACTGTCTCTTCTGTTCACACGTAACCTAGTTGGTGACGTCAGATTTCAGTGCGTGCATCATTATTCTGTTACTTGACAGTCTCTACTAACTTATTTAATCTTGGACAGATTTTAAAAAATCTTTCTACATATTAGCGATTTTCAATAGTTTTTTTATACAAATGATAAAAATATAGAGTTGATTATCGAAAGACGTCCACTGTTGGGCATTAGACCTTTCCCAAGTGTCTCCACATCGACCTGTCCTGTTTTCTCATCCGGATTTCCGCGACCCTCACCAGTTCATCGGTTCACCTTCTAACCAACTCCAACTGTCTATCTTAAAGTAAAGTATAAATAGTTAGCCTTGCATACATGCACTTAATTACGACTAAATAAGCGTATATTCTGTTTTTTATTTGAGTGAACATATTAATTGACGCCACGGGCTAAATTGAGCGGGGCCGCGCAATAAATCTTTCAACTAACTACTGACGCCGGGAACACAGCGAAAGTGAAATTGTTCACTCTGCTATTTCATAAATAATACCTGTTATAAAAACTGTTACTTTTTTAACGTTTTTGTAACTTCGAGTCTATAATTTACGCGTAGAAACCTCTGTTTTTTTAATTATCTAAATCAATTTAACTACTAATATTTATTGGCTCATTGGTGGGTCGCAGAACCTTACGGCTTCGATTTCAGAGACGGGGAAAAGTGCTATGGTTTCCATCTGCAATTACTCAGTAGCAGCCGTTTTCTTGTGGAGTGAGAGGTATTGATAGACTTACGGACTAAAATCCAGCCGTGTCCTTTTAGTTGCCCTTTGCGTTTTAGAGCCACGTGCAATCCTGCAGTCCTGGCAGGCATTTTCAATAGCCTGGAGTCTTAACATGTGCTCAATTGATTGCAATAAGCTCATCATTTATTATATGAGGCTTAGGGCCGAGTCACACCTAAATGGCAGCGGCCGTCAGCCACGCGGAGAGCACTTTTAGCGTGAAATGCGCGGTGCCGCGAAGCTGCGAGCGACCGCGCGCCGCGCGCGTCTTGTCGTTAGTTCTAGCCTAGCCAGCCGCTGCCGGCAGCTGCCATTCCGGTGTGACTCGGCCTTTATCCTAACTAGAAAGCCTGCTAAGGCTGCGGGAACGTTTGAAAGAGCGACCGTGGCTCTAGAACGCAAAGGGCAGTTGAAGGACACAGGTGGGTTTTAGTCAGTTAAAGTCTGACACACCATTTCGCTCCACCCTAGATCGGGAGAATACATTTAATGATTTACCGCCAAAAAAATAACGAAAGGCCTGACTAGTAAAATGTGGGCGTACTATAAACCTACCGTTCCGAGAATACCAGCGTGATGTTTTTTTTTAGTCTGTTCTGTCCTACTCTTGGGCAAAGGCCTACCTCCACTCCTTCCATCTTTCGCGGGTCCGCGCTTCATCTTTCCAGTTCTGGCGAAATCTATCTAGTTTGTCCCGCTATATTTTAATGAAAGGCAAAAAAAAAAACGAATTAAAAACTGAAGTAATTATCCGTTAACATATTAATGATGAGTTTATGTATTATATGTATCTAAATGTGGCTCAGTGTTCACTGTTCAGAGCTATTTACGCGTTAGTGCACTGCTCAATAGCACAGTATAGATGTATGGAACAGTACGGAAACTACCTACAAATATTCGAAACGGCACACTCACACAAACATACGCATCGACGAGAGTCCTAAGCGTTTCTCGCGGTCCTGTCAGTAGCGAATGGCGCTTAGGAGTCTCGTCGATACGTATGTTTGTGTGAGTGTGCCGTTTCGAACATTTGTAGGTAGTTTCCGTACTGTTCCATATATCTATACTGTGTCAATAGCATGTCAATCACGGTTACGTAACTGCAGGACACTTATCGGCACATATAACCGGTTTCAGAACAATGTTAAATGCAATATGAACAATGGAAAGCGCTCGCACACACATTGCACTCGATCCGGCACACTAATACCTCAATCAGTGTCATAATAAATCGACGTGAAAATGAAAACTCGTTTCTTTAGGACAGGTATCAAGGACGCTCTTGAGACGCATAAACAACTCGGTCACAATATAGGCCGTCTGTTTCATAACAATCGCAACAGCATCGACAACAAAAATGTATTTAAATCGAGTCATATTAAGTATTTATTGTGATTTTTAATCTTTAGAAATAAATGAAATCAAATCGTATAATATTGTCAAAATCATCAAAAATAAAATATTTGCTCTAATATAGGATTTTATTTTCTCAACCGTCATCCCACCGCAGAACAAGAATTCACACAACCTTCCATTCCACTCTCTTATATCTATGATTCTTACTGCCATCTCAAACCCTGTAAACGCTTCTAAGTCATTACGACAGCGTTTTCTAGGTCCTTTTTCATCAAATAATTGGGTAGAACGACAGCTAGTGTCAGACTTTTACTGACTAAAATCCTTCTGTGTTCCTTCAGTTGGCCTTTGCGATCAAGGGCTACGGTAACCCTTTCCAAAAGTCCCGCAACTTGGTCAGAATTATAATGGTTACGGGGGTCTTATAACTGTCGTGTGTTTTTATAGTATAATGCCTCAACTCGCACCGATCCATTGCGCTTTTGGTATATCAAAAACTGCAATATCCAGTATCATATTTATAATTCTGCGACCCACGAACGAGCTTCACCATAATATAGTTTACAACGTGCCACTGAAGTACCGAGCCGATCACTATTGTTTTATTGTTAAACTAACCGTAATATAACAGATAACGCTTCATAGAAACTGAATCGATAAATAAATACGTTATCTCAACTAGTGTTTTTATAAATATTCACTTTGAGTATTGTGTTAACAAATGCTAGATAAAACGAGGAAAATGGACTCGGTTGGTTCTCGGTAATTTTATATTTAATACATTTTTAAATATTTCTTAGAAATTGTAAAAAAATAATATTATTCCTAAGGCATAAGTCCGCCTTTGTACAGTGTTCTATCAGTGCAAGATTTAAATAAATAAATAAAAAATAGTTTTCCGCGGGTGCCGAGAGCAGGGTCTAAGCTACCTACCGGTGTTAGGGCTCCAGAGACAAGAACCTCATTACTATGTGCAATATGACTTGCTTGCGAGGAGAAAACTATCAGACCCTTGATCCAACTACGAAATGACAACTTCGATTGATGGTCATCGACGCTTTTAGCCATCAGGCCGTTGGCGGTAACAACGATCGGCACGTTGACAGCCGTATCCACATCCCATAATTGTCGACAACCTCGTGTGCTTTCTTTTACAAGTCTTTGATATTTATTATTGTTAGTTGTTAGTAGTAGTTGTTAGTGTAGGATTCTAGATGCTTATTTTTTTGCTGTACCACCGTCTGTAGATATTCTCTAAATCGATCGAATTACATAATCACTTTATAAATTTATCAAATCGAGTAGAATAATTTTAGTTCAGCTCTAGATACAAATCGTATCATCAACTGGGTACCTCACACATTTTTAAATACTTTAGAAAAGATGATGAAGTTGATGACGCTGTCTCTACCAGGTACTTAAGTACATGTTAGTTGTTGCTACGGCTGATTGTTCGCAAGAGTTACTGCGGCCCTGGAACGCAAAGAGCAACTGAAAGAACACAACCCACCTGTGTATACTTTCCACCTCAAAAAAAAGGGGTTGATATAGGATCATATATCTATCATAAACTTAAGTAGGCACAAGGAAAGATGGTCCAAAAAATAAAAAATATAAGCAGGAAAATATTTTTTCCACGAATGTCGCAAACTGAGCGCCAATAAGTAGGATCAGGGAAGGCAAAGATTGAAATAAGGTCTTTATACTAACTTAATTAGTTTTCTATATAAGGAAAATTGTTTCCATAAACACTTATTTTTCTATCTGAATAGGTCAGTGTCATCAGAGGTTATCCTTTTATGTGAACGTGCTATGTTGAACGCGTGGCCCATTGGTAACAGCCCCGACTTACGAGTCGTATGTCGTAGGTTCAAACACAGGCAGGTGATTAACTTTTTTTAATTTATACTTCATCATCAATGTTCTCAAAACTGTGAAGGAAAACATCGTGAGGAGACTGGCATGTCTTAGAACCAAACCAAACCCAACCAGACGAAAATTTGAAGATATGTGACATCTACCAACCCTCGCTGGGCTCGCGTGGAGGGCTCATTCTCTCTCCCGGAGAGGAAGTCTGAATCCCAGCAGTGGAAAAATTATACGGCTGACTATGCTATGCTATAAGGAAACCTTGCATCCATATTAGTGCGGATTAGTCAACCTGTTCGCCAGAACATGCATTTTTAACAGGCATTCAAGTTCATACAATTCTTTAAAGTCTATGAATCATAATTCAATAGCTTTCTGAAATTCCTTATACGATACGGCAATTTAAACAAATGCTATTCAATTGTAAACGGTTATAATAACCCAATTTTCAATTTGTATGGTTTTATTTTGATTGTTGTTATAATTTCTTAGTTTCCAGAAACCGTAGAAGTCTTTTCGACTACGAAAACATTTCTTGGAAAGCAAGTTCACCGATAGAAGAACTTGTTCACATTGGCGTAGTGAGGCAGTGCCCCGGGGCCCCCCAAGCTCGGGGTCACCAAACCTGATTATAAACCTCTTATTGAACTAAATAAAAAAAAATCTCACCTTCAAAATCTAAATAAAATAGGTTGCAACACTAATTATGGTAACTCGTTTTAGTCAGTAAAAGTCTGACACTCCCTCTCGCTCCACCATTTAATAATAATAATAATAATTTTTTTATTGCGAGTAATATTGACTCATATACAAATTTAAAAAAATAATAATCAAAACAGTCACAATTAAATTCACAGTCTGTAAAATTAGAATCATCATTTGATGATTTCCCACGTCAATAAAGGAGCCCCAGTTTTTTTTGCCCCAGGGCCATTGGTCTTCTTGCTACGCCACTGCTTGTTCACCACCTTTAATTCAACAATGGGCTATTCGTAACAATGTTATTGTTTTCAAATACTTTTGGGAATAAAAAAATAATAGGGTTGCCAGCTTAGCTGTTCATCTCTCTGTACAGGTTGGACCGAGGATTCACTACCTCTGTTGCTAGCGATGGGGTTGCCAACTCTCCATTGTTCGCAGTTCCTATTCCGAGAAAATATGTTTTTTGTTACTAGCTTTTGGTTTTGAGTAGATTCAGCTTCAGAGTGGAACCAGAGATTAAAACACGCTACGTGGAGTTTCTATCCTCATTCTGAGTAGAACGTGATATATCCTGATATCGCTATTGATCAAGTAGATCTGTGAAAAATACCTCTGCAGGAATCTCTTGGGGATAAGCCTGATCGTGTATAGCTTTTGTGTCAGGAGTAACGTTGGTCGGTGGTACGTGGTTTAATATAAATTTTCCTCAGCCCGACGTTACAAGTGTGAGTAATTCTGTAATTGTGTCAGGCGCTGGATAACAGCGTCGGTTTAGATTAATTTCCCGCTGTTTTTCGAGATAGAACAGCTGTGTTAATTAATGGTGCTTGCAGATATATGTAGGTAAATTAGGTGTCGCAAAGCTATTTGGACTTATTTCTTTAGTGACTTTTCTTGGGAAGGCATCTGTATCAATTTCATAGCCATACAACGTTTGTAAGAGACCATATTTATGCTGACAGTACACGCAAAAAATACTCATAGCCATTCGAGACTTAAATATAAGTGAAGATGTGTCCGTGTTTAATCCATAGTTTACGGGGAACGTTGGAATCCGTGGTTAGGTACCTAAGTACTGCAACAGTGGCCTCGGCCCCTTCGAAGCTGATCTTTCACACCACTTGTCTTCTTGCAGTTTAGCGCCTGATTGCATATTAAAAAAATATCTGTTTCTAATGTTTGATATTGTATTGTTCCAGGTACGACAAGTGGGACCGGGACAGGGGCGGGGGGAGCGGCGGCGGGGGCGGCGGGTCCGGCGCGTGGGCCGGGCGCGACCGCGAACGCGACCGCGAGCGCGAGCGAAAGGCGCGCGCGCACCAGATGTCGCAGGCGCACGCCGCCGAGCCCGACGCATCGTCGCTCTTCCCGGCGCCGTTCAGGGTTAGTACTCCTCGAAGACACAGAATATAGAACTAACCAGAAAGCGCTTGCGCTCGTGAAACCAATTGTGGTAATTTTACAATGCCAAAAACATATCGATTTAACACCACCTACTACTTAACTGAAAACAATCATCCCCCACAATCCTCTTTCTTCCATGATCTTTCTACCCTTATTCCAATTTATTTTGGGGTCGGACACACTATCTTTCATACTTTCTCTTAGCCTTCTTCTCTGAATTTCTTCATCTCTCTCCCAGTCATAAGAATTATCTTCTGTGATCCATTCATATTTTCTTAAGTTGGCCGTCTCTAATCAAATCTTTACCTCTTTGAGCGGCCTTTCTGCTGCAAATAATTTCAAAATACACTGTTATGTATTATAGTTTCTGGTGATTCAGTTCTATGCGTTTATGTTTTCTGGTTGGTTTTATATTCTGAGTCCCCCTTCATACAGGCGCTTGCACACACATACACAGCCATATGCACACTCACTTTGTAGTAATACACGATCACGGTCACACGTAAGGCCAGGCAGACGTGAGAGAATCTTCCTGGCTAATGGAGAATTCCTAAAGTCGGTCCTTCATGCTTAGGATGAGTTCTTGCTATCTACGTTTTGATGTTTGGATCGGACTTGTCCACATTTTCGATTGCTGTTGGTATTTTTAACCGACTTCAAAAAGGAGGAGGTTATATGTTCGGCTGAATGTATGTTTTTTATTTTTATTTTTTATGTATGTTCACCGATTTCTCGGTCAATTATAGACTGATTTTGAAAATTTTTTTTTTTGATTGAAAGGTTATGCTTCCAAGTTGGTCCCATAGAAATATTGTTATGATCTGATCATGAACTTCGTAGATATGAAACAGAACTCCTCATGGGATCACAGCAGAACTGTCGTAACAAGTAAAATTGCTTTGTTTATACGTGTAGTCGATGACTGACTGAAAGAAGAGGGGTAATATATCGAAGTGATCTGATGATGAAGCCTGAAGTTAGGCACCGGAACTCTGTAATAAATTAATTTAATCTAACCGTGTTTGGTATTATTAGAATTGTCATGAGATGCAATCTGGCTATAAGGCATTTAAGTATGGCTGAGGGGTACTTTTTAGTGGTGGTACCATAACTAAAAAGTGAAAAATAAAAAACTTTTTACAAAAAAAATACAACCGACTTCAATGTAAAAAACACTGAAAAGTGCAAAATAACTTTAATTTCGGAAGTCGGTGTTAAATAACGAAGAGACAAAACTATTATAGAAACACCGACTTCCGAAATTAAAGTTATTTTGCACTTTTCAGTGTTTTTTACATTGAAGTCGGTTGTATTTTTTTTGTAAAAAGTTTTTTATAAAATTACGCTAATGGCTGTACATACGTAAAAACAAATGATCATGATTTAAATTTCGAACATTTCATAGATTTTTACATTTTGATAACAGTATATCTGTCAGCTATGTTGATTCGAAATTTGAATGTTTAAACAACAGTTATTCGGCATTGTTCTTTTTGGCTTACATTTACGATAACACCAGTAAATTCTCCGAAGGATTAAAGGTTGAAAGAACATCACTGCGTAGATGGATAGTGGCACACAAATCCTCTGACCAGGTCTGTGTATCCTTTTGTGTTTTTCTGTGCAGCCCAGAAATACACAGAACGGTCCCTAGCGCATATTTGCAAGCGTAGTGTTGTTTACGTTGTACCAACATTGAATAGCATAAAGGTTCCATAATGCTTTGATGGTATACGGTAAGCGCAGTGGTTGAACGGTTGGCTTCTGCACTGTGTGTCGTGGGTTCGATTCCCGCACGGAACAAATATTTGTATAGCCTACAGATAGTTGAGGATCATGGTCATTTGGTTGTATGGATGGTGTGTGTGTGGTGTAGGTACTCACTGGGTAGGTGGATGAATAAGTAAAAGTCCTTTCTGAATCTCCAGATATATTCCTCACACACAACACTACAACACTGTAGATTAGAAGGCGCAAAAGCTAGGCACAAGCAGGATAGTACACAGTAAGAGGATAGAAAAAGTCCTTGCAATTACAGCGATAAGTTAGCACGGGTAGGTGTCGACAACTTTTTACCGGCGCGAGCGCACGTATATGTTTCTAGCAGCGTAGGTCGTGACTAGTGAGAAGCGAATATTATCAATAACATGGCGGTAGAAGAAAATCTGTCGCCGGCGCGTCATCGACAATGCGTGTGTCCAATGCGTCACGTCATTCCATACGTTGTGTTTAGTGTCAGTGTATATGTGTGTTGACAACTTGGAAATATATATATAAATAAATATGTATGTGTAAATATATATAAATAGATGGATGTAGGTGATTTATATATTTATTGTTTACGTGTAGTGTGTAACTGTGTAAATATATGTGAGTCGCCCACATCACTCCCCTCCAGAGACCAGGCTAGGGTCGATAGTAGTCAGGAAATTTGACTTTTCTTCCTGAACGAGTTGTCTTGACTACTGGGACTGGAAGAGTTTGTTCGGACATGTTTTCGCTAGGGGTGGTGTTGGTGTCAGACAGTATGTAGGCTGGTTTTAATCGGTCTAACGATACTGTGACTGTTTTACCCTTGATTTTTATTTTAAAAACTTTGGCACCTCTCTCGATCACCTCATAGGGACCAGTGTATGCCGGTTGAAGGGCACCTCTCAACGCGTCGTCCCGAAGAAATACATGGGAACTGGATGACAAGTCTTTGTGAATAAAGACCTTGTCTTTTGAGTGGTGCGTCGTTGGGACTGGCTGTAGTTGGCTGGCAAATGCTCTGATACGTGCTGTAAAATCAGTCATGTCAGTCGTGCATTTGTCAACTTTATGGCCAAAGAATTCACCAGGCAGTCTCAAGGGTTCACCGTATACTAGCTCGGCGGACGACGAGTTCAGGTCTTCCTTGATGGAACTCCTGATACCGAGCAGTACCAGTGGCAAAGATTCTGTCCAGCTGATATCAGCGTGGCACTTGATAGCCGCTTTGAGCTGGCGGTGGAATCTCTCCACCAAACCATTGCACTGAGGGTGGTATGCAGTGGTCTTACGGTGCCTGAAACCAATTGCTTTGCTGAGATATTGGAATAGGTTGGACTCAAACTGCCTACCGCGGTCAGTGACAATATCGGTAGGGCAACCGAACCGTGCTACCCATCCCAGCAAAAACGCTTTGGCCACAGTTTCCGCCGTAATATCGGTAATTGGGACTACTTCAGCCCATCGCGTAAAGCGATCGACGAGTGTCAGGCAATACCGATATCCGTTGGAAGGGGGCAATGGTCCGATCAGGTCTAAATGGACATATTTGAAACGCGCCGAAGGTAAATCGAGAGTACCCACAGGGGTGGTGACGTGGCGATTCACCTTCGAACGCTGGCAAGCCAAACATGCCTTAGACCAGTCGCGACAGTCTTTCCGCATCTGTGGCCATACGTAGCGTTGTGCTACGAGCTTTGCACTTGCGTTAGCGCCAGGGTGGCTCAGCGAGTGCAGTGAGTCGAAAACTTGTTTGCGCAATGGTTTGGGAATGAGGGGTCTAGGAGTCGGCGTGCTGACATCGCAGTACAATTCAGTACGACTTCCTGGAACCATCATTCTTTTAATGCGCAGTGAAGACTCTGCTGTCAAGAACTGTGCAAGTTCCGGGTCGGAGTCTTGAGCCTTGGCTAGAGTATCTAGATCCACTGGGCTTTGCAGTTCGTCAACGCGAGAAAGTGTGTCAGCCACGACGTTGTCTTTTCCAGCGATATGCTGGATATCGGTTGAGAACTGGGAAATGTAGTCGAGGTATCTAAACTGACGTGGCGGACAGTTATTCTTTCGTTGATGAAAGGCATAACACAGTGGCTTATGGTCAGTGTAGATAGTAAAGGTGGTAGCGGCTAGCCAATGCTGGAAGTATTTAATACTCTCGTAGATAGCAAGGAGCTCTCTATCGTACGGCGAGTATTTTTGCTGAGATGGGCTCAACTTGCGTGAGAAAAACGCTAATGGCTGCCAGCTCCCATCTTTAAACTGCTGCAAGACTCCGCCGATTGCCAAATCAGACGCATCCGTGACTAATCCCAATTTAGCCTGTGAGTCAGGATGTGCCAGTAGCGCTGCGTCACACAGGCTGTCCTTGCACTCTTCGAAGGCCCTTAACGAGCTTCCACTTATGTCGACTGGCTGTGAGGCTTTGATGTTGTCGGTCAGTAAGGCATGCAGAGGCATTTGGATCTGGGCAGCCCGAGGTATGAACCTCCGGTAAAAGTTCACCATGCCCAGAAACCTTCTCAGCTGCCTGGCAGTTTTGGGAACTGGGAAGTCCCTGATTGCCTGTACCTTGCTTTCCAAAGGCTTAGTTCCGTGTTGCGAGATGTGGTAGCCTAGAAATTTTACCTCTGGTACTCCGAAGACGCATTTGGCGGTATTAACGAGCATACCATAGTTCTTCATCCTGGTGAAGAGTTGGCGAAGGTGCTGCTCGTGTTCTGCCTCGCTCCTCGAAAATACCAGAAAATCGTCAAGATATGGGTAACAAAATTCTAGGCCACGAGTCATCTCGTCAACAAACCTTTGAAAAGTTTGACCTGCGTTCCTCAGACCGAACGTCATAAATGGAAACTCGAAAAGTCCGAAGGGTGTAGTGATGGCGGTCTTCGGTATATCTTCCTCACAGACTGGTATTTGGTTGTATGCTTTCACCAAATCAATGGTGGAGAAGATCGTACAACCAGATAGACTATGGGAGAAGTCATGTATGTGCCTGATTGGGTACTTATCGGGAATTGTCCTTGCGTTGAGCAGTCTGTAGTCTCCGCAGGGACGCCAGCCGTTGTCTTTCTTCGGGGCGAGGTGAAGAGGTGACGACCAGGGGCTCTCCGAGGGTCGAGCTGTTCCGTTCGCCAACATTGCCTCGAACTCAGCCTTGGCGATCTTCATCTTGTCCGGGGCTAGACGACGTGGAGAACAAGATACTGGGGGGCCTGATGTGGTGCGAATGTGGTGTGTCGTGTTGTGTTTTGGTGTGAATGGCACGCCTGCGGGTCGAGTAATTTCCTGAAACTCAGAAAGAATGTTACTATATTTGCTCTCACCAGTCACAACCTTTACACTTGATATTAGGCTATTGGGACAAGCTATTGAAGCTACAGATGATAGCTTAGTAGTACCATCAATTAGTCGTTTATTGCGGATGTCAACAATTAAATTATAATGAGACAAAAAATCTACACCTATTATAGCTTTTGTGACATCCGCTACTATAAAACGCCAATGGAAATCCCTACGAAGGCCTAAATTTAGTACAACCTGAAGGTAGCCGTAGGTCGCTATGGATGTACCGTTGGCTGCACATAACTGGTACTCTGTCTTCGTACGACGACACTGAGGGAGCGCAGTTCGAGGGTAGACGCACAAGTCGCTTCCGGTGTCCACGAGGAATTGGACTTTCGAGCTGCGATCCGTCACGAACAGGCGACCGGTTGTAGAAGGGCAATCTTCAGCCGCCATTACCGACTGCCCTGCTCGTTTCCCGCTTTGTAGTCGCATGGGCGGATGCACTTCTTCGCCTGGCTGCCGAACTTGTGGTGGTACCAGCAGTTTGGGAACTTCCTGTAGTTCGACTGCGATCGCCGGGATGGTGTGCGACTACGATGGCCTGACGTTTGACGTGTACGAGGACGGGACCGACCGTGCCTTTCGGTAGATAGGGCTTCTACCTTCCTCGTCAGCTCCATTATGAGGCTCATCATGTCCTTCGTTGAGTCTGGCCGTGATGACGATGCTGCTGCTACTTGAGGAGATGCTGGAGCGATGTCGTGCACTCTGTCGGCGAGGTCAGCGAGCTCAGAGAGGGACAAGCTCATCTGGGAGGCCACGATAGTCTGCAGATTAGTGGGCAAGCGGCTGGTCCATATGGTGCGTATGAAATCTTCAGGTATCGTGGGCCCCGCCAAGTTCTGAAGATGTCTCAGAAACTGCGATGGTTTCCTGTCACCTAGCTCTTCCGACTGAAGAAGTTGCTTAGCTTTTTTCTCCTTGGAGACCGATAGCCGCTTGATGAGTTCACTCTTCAGCTTCTCATACTTGTCCGTTGCGGGGGGCGAAGTGATGATATCCTCGACCTCCTCTGAGTGTTGACGGTCAAGTTGCGCGAGGACGTAGTAAAATTTGGTGGTGTCGTCAGTTATTCTGGCCAATCTAAACTGTCCTTCCACTTGGCAGAACCAGATGTTGGGTTTTTCTGGCCAGAAGGGTGGTATACGGACGCCGACTCTAAACAACTCCATTGACGGGTTGTCCGCGTCAGTGGAAACGCGGGCGCACTTACTTGGCCGCCGGGTAGGGCGTTGGCTGCGCTGTGATCTTTCGGTTCCACTACCGTCGCTGCTCATCTTCAGCTCTGTCTTTTGCGTTCAAACGGGGTCACCAATTTGGTTGTATGGATGGTGTGTGTGTGGTGTAGGTACTCACTGGGTAGGTGGATGAATAAGTAAAAGTCCTTTCTGAATCTCCAGATATATTCCTCACACACAACACTACAACACTGTAGATTAGAAGGCGCAAAAGCTAGGCACAAGCAGGATAGTACACAGTAAGAGGATAGAAAAAGTCCTTGCAATTACAGCGATAAGTTAGCACGGGTAGGTGTCGACAACTTTTTACCGGCGCGAGCGCACGTATATGTTTCTAGCAGCGTAGGTCGTGACTAGTGAGAAGCGAATATTATCAATAACATGGCGGTAGAAGAAAATCTGTCGCCGGCGCGTCATCGACAATGCGTGTGTCCAATGCGTCACGTCATTCCATACGTTGTGTTTAGTGTCAGTGTATATGTGTGTTGACAACTTGGAAATATATATATAAATAAATATGTATGTGTAAATATATATAAATAGATGGATGTAGGTGATTTATATATTTATTGTTTACGTGTAGTGTGTAACTGTGTAAATATATGTGAGTCGCCCACAGTCATGATTGTGAACGCACCCATGAAATAAGAGTAAAAACAACCCATACTTGTAAGGCTTGTTTTAAAAAAAGACCAGGCAAGTGCGAGTCGGACTCGCGCACTGAGGGTTACGTACAAACTTACCTATGAAAAGAAAAAAGTTTAATTCCCGAATTGAGTTACGAAGATTTTTCCAAATTGCAAATAAAGTTTTTTTTTGTAACGTAACTACAAATTTACACTTTTCAAATTGTTTCCTATACTTACTTGTGTTATGAGACCTTGCTTCATGCCAAATTTCAGGATTCTAGGTCAACAGGAAGTACCCTATGAATTTTGATTCCCTTGAGAGTGTCGAAATATACGTTTTTTGCGACCTAAACGGCCTTATTATGAATTTTGATTCCCTTGAGAGTGTCGAAATATACGTTTTTTGCGACCTAAACGGCCTTATCTTTTTTTTTGTTAACTCAGAAGTTTGATTTTTTCACAGCTTCAAGGGACCGCACACCGTATACGTTTTTAATTTCAACTCGATACCTCCACGCGTTCTCGAGATTAAGGGTCTTGACAGACAGACAGACAAGCCTACGGACAACAAAGTGATCCTATAAGTGTTCCGCTTTTTCGTTTACGAAAACGAGGTACGGAACCCTAAAAACAAACAAAGCTCAACCAGTGTTTTTTTACCCGACTGCGCGATGCAAAGGAGGGTAATGTGTTTATCAGTCTATGTATGTATGTATGTATGTATGTATGTATGTTTGTTTCTATGTGGCGTTCTAGAGACCAAATGCGTAGGCCGATTTTGATAATTCTTACGTCAATCGATTCGTCTTAACCTTGCGAGTGTCACTAAAGACATGACAGTAATCAAATTTCACCACAGCTACAACCAGACGCCATATTGTCAAAATGAAAAAAAAAAAAGTCGATGAACTATGTCAAGTGGGGTGTCGTTGAATAGGTATTTTAAAATCATCTTTAGGTTCCTTTTATCATTTTTCATTTTAAATAATAGTTTAGGATATATAACGATTTAAAGTTGTTAAACAAAACAATCATTCTCGCTAATTTTCTTACTTATTGATTTAAGTTTTCATTTCAAGTATAAACGATACACAAATAAAAAAAACAGTGAAAAAGCATGAAGAACAAATATTTTTGGTAAAAAAAGTTTACCACCAAACTCGATAGATGGCGTTGTTCATTTGATGCACGTTTGTAAATCAATTCATTCGAGTTTTCCCATCTACTAGACAGGTCGATGAACATAAGCAAAAGATGGCAACTATATTGGCAAAAACTACTAGGTTGTATAAATTACATGCAGTTGATATATCAGTAGAATCGAAAACATATGGTCAAAAACCGAAAGATGTAGGTATATGTTTCTGATGATCCTAACAAAATTGGAGGAATCGTTAAATATTTAACAATCGGTTTAGGATCACGAGTTATGTTACGAAGAAATTTGAATGTTACCCATGGTCTTGTTAACGGAGCAATGGGTGTTATAAGGACAATTGAGTGGCCAGCTCTTCGGAGGGACCAATTGGAACCCGGAGAATTGCCACAAGCTGTTTATATAGAATTTGACGACAAAGCAATTAAAAACAATGTTCCTGGAGTAGGAGTCAGCATCGAACCATCGACGACAGAATTCGATGCACTTCGCGGACAGGGTAAAATAGAGCGAAAAATGTTGCCATTGATATTGTGCTGGGGTGTAACTGTACACAAGCTCCAAGGAACTACTTTGGACTTTTGGACTGAGCTGTGGTTGACTTAAGTTCACGCATTTTTGCTACAGGTCAAGCATATGTAGCTTTGAGCCGAGTTAGGTCTCTAGAGGGACTAATCATCAGTAGTTTAGACCACCGCAAGTTACTTAATAATCCCCACGATATTAACTCCCTCAATGAAATGACTAGATTGCGAAATTTACCATCTTATAACGAAGTCAATGAATCGTAACTAAAAAGTATAAAATAAAATAAAAATATTTAAAGAAAAACAAAAAACCCGACTGCGACGAAACTAATTTTAAAAAATACGTAAAAAAAATTACTTAAATAAAAACTAAAAAGAAACAAACAAGCCCAGTAGTTTAGAATTCTGTTAAGTAATACTAAATAACTACACAATTGAAATAGTTTTATAATCGATACACACATAAAACAAATCATACATTCTAATGCAGAACAGACCGACTCACAGTCGGGGCCCATTCAAATTTTACCAATCAAATCTTCCCAAGGGGCCCCGACTGTGAGTCGTTCTGTTCTGCATTAGAATGTATGATTTGTTTTATGTGTGTATCGATTATAAAACTATTTCAATTGTGTAGTTATTTAGTATTACTTAACAGAATTCTAAACTACTGGGCTTGTTTGTTTCTTTTTAGTTTTTATTTAAGTAATTTTTTTTACGTATTTTTTAAAATTAGTTTCGACGCAGTTGGGTTTTTTGTTTTTCTTTAAATATTTTTATTTTTTTAGGTGTGGAAATCATCTAATGACAAATTCCGCTCCTGGGCGGAGCGGGAGATAGTGTCAGACTTTTACTGACTAAAAACCCACTCCTGTTCTTTCGTTGCCTTCGTCCCAAGGCCCTGGGTTTCGTTTTCACACTACCAGCCCAGTAGGCTTCGACCCTGCTGGGCCCTTACGATTTGCTAACATCTCCCTGAGGCTCACGTGGAATAATACGCACCGTCGACGACTTTGGCTCGGTCCGGACGGTAACCGGACGGTCGGACGAATAATCTGGCCATAATTATGTAGATGTAGCATTATTATGAGAGATTGTTAATGTAAAAGTTATGAACCATTATAAACCCAATTCCGCTATTTGCGCTTATGAGGAGGTAACTACATTCTGCAAATTGGTTGGCAACAAATCTGAATATATAAAATATTCTTTTTAGTCATTTTTCGACTATTCTACACCAATTAATGACTAATTAGACTTCATAATTATTGTAGTGCATGTACTATATCGAGTTAATTATCCAAAGAGCCAACTAATTAGGCAAATGTATTATGAATTCGTTATCGTTTAGCGAAGTCTCACAAGCGAGCTTCTGACGTGAGAAGTGACTAAAGGATTCAATTGAGTGGAAAGACAACATCCTGTACATTAATACGACACCTTGGAATCTTAGTCTCTTTTTTTACTATTGATAGGCTCACGCTTGACCACTATCTCACTTGATGGAAAGCAACGATGTGGTCGACGATGAAGCACGCTTGCCTAGAAGTAAACTCTTGACTTAAAGTAAAGTTGTAGTTAACTCCGGCAGTGAATCCCATTCCTTAGCTGTACCCTGTACGCATAATGAATGTGTTCCCAAAACGTTTTGTGCATATGGGTGGGATGTCCACCATGTTCCGGTGGTTCGATGATGGAACAGGCTTGGTGGAATACCGACACACACTCCCCGTCCCCGATATGCAACCTCTGTGAAAAGCAGTCTCTGTGGGAACTAGTACCTAATGTGGTCCTAAACGAATGGGGTTTTTAAGGTTCTGTATCTCAAAAGGAAAAAACGGAACCCTTATAGGATCACTTTGTTGTCCGTTCGTCTGTCTGTCTGTCTGTCAAGACCCTGTATGTCGGGAACGCGTGGAGGCATCCAGTTGAAATTAAACACATATACACAGGTCTGCGGTCCCTTGAAGCTGTGAAAAAATCAAACTTCTAAGTTAACGAATAAAAAAGATACGGCCGTTTATATCGCAAAAAACGTATATTTCGATACTCTTAAAAGAATCAAAATTCATAGGGTATTTCCCGTTGACACAGAATCCTGAAATTTGACATAAACCAAGGTCTCATAGCAAATACATTTTTGGAATTCGGAAAAATCGTCGAGACTCTATTCAGGAATTGTAGTTTGTACGGAACCCTCAGGGCGCGAGTCCGACTCGCACTTGCCCAGTTTTTTTAATATCGCCTTTCTACGATCGCACAATCCAACTTACGGCGAGCGTCCACCTTTACATTCTCTACGTTTTGAACTAAGCGTTCCGCTTCGTCGTTTATACCGCGTACATCAAAGGACTGGAAGATTATAATTTAGGTGTCTTTAAGGCGTGTCTTTTAGAGTGAATAGCCTCTTAATAAACTAGTGCGCTTCATTATCAACGATTGCATCACTGCTTACCATCAGGTGGGATTGCAGTTTAACATTTTAATAAAAGAAAATGGATAGGCTCGCGCTTGACCACCATCCACCTGATGGTAAGCGATGATGTGGACGACGATGGAGCACGCTTGTCTTGTCTAGAAGTAACCTATTCACTCTTGACTTGAAAGACCCTAAATTGTAGCAACTCTGGCAATATGCCGAACACACTATAAGGAAAAACCTACAAATTGTTTTTACTTTATTGACATTGAATAACAACTTGACGAGGCCATTAAAATACTCGTAGTTATATCTAAGTTGTTATTTTCTTTCATTTTGTTGCACTTATGAAGAGTCGACCGAACGATATTGTATTCCAGAGCGCGAAGGACGCTACCCACGCACAACCTTCAACGTTTGTGCTCTGTTGCACACGATACTTATCTATTTTCTATCTATCTATATATATATATAATTGAATAGCTGTTCGTTAGTCTCGCTAAAACTCGAGAACGGCGGAACCGATTTGGTTAATTTTGGTCTTGAAATAGTCGTGATAGTCCAGGGAAGGTTTAAACGGTGAAAAAAATAAGAAAAAAAAAACCGGATACAACGCCGTCTCTAATTAAAATGTCATTTTAAAATGAACTATGCTGTTCTGGTAATGCCAGTAGATGGCGTTATCCTTACTATTAGGCTGTACGAAGTTCGCCGGGGTTTGAGTTCTTGAGATTAGTGCTTGAACGCACTAATCCCAAGAACTACAGCCCCCCTAGCCAAGTTACAACTCTTTTGTTTCTATTCACTTTTCGTCGATCGCCTCGAGTCGGCCACGCCTTGATTCCTTTGTTATGACGTCATCTCAACGCTCAGTCACGTGGTCAGAACAAAGGAATAGGAGGCGTGGTCGACTCGAGGCGATCGACGAAAAGAGAATCGAAACGAAACGGTTGTAACTTGGCTAGGGGGGCTGGTTCGGATTGAAAAATTACGTCAGTGTGGATAGCCCATTTATCGAGGATGAATACAGGCTATATAACATCACGCTATGACCCACGGAAGAGGAACCAATGATGCAGCTGAAACCGCGGGGTCAGTTAGTAGCTTATATTATTATATCACTAGCGATCCGTCAAAGCTTCGCAAGGGTGTTTCAACTCAGGTTTTCTCTAATATAATATCTTCCTCATGAATCATTCCGTCTATTGATGAAAAGCACATGAAAATACGTTCAGTAGTTTTTCAATTTATTACGAACAGACAGACAAACGCTCTTGGGGGATTTGTTTTATAATAGGGATAAATGCATACTTACACAGCTTCCACTTCTATAATAACATGTAATTATTAATTTTATTTATTTATACGTCATTAAGACTACAGAGATCCACTGTGTTAGTAATTATCTCTCTATATCTACTTTATGTATATACTTTAAAATAAATAAAGCAGAAGAGACAAGAACCATGACGTACCTACACGTTTCTATTAACAGAAAGAGAAAATTTAAACTCAAACCGTAACAAATCTCAGCAGGAACTTAATTTGTAGAATTGAGACTGATTCCAATTAGGGGTTTATTCATTAAACGACAATTACTTTATATACCAGCCTTGAACAGAATACAACGTAGTTGAAATTTTTGCCAACATTAGTATTCAGCGGCGTCGTCAAATGTATACAAAAATACATTTAAATTGAGTGTCCCGAATTGCTCTGCGTTTTCCGAATATCACGGCCGCTGAAAAATGTATTTGGGGGTTTCATCGGCGCCATTTACTGATATAGAAATGGCAATATGTCAAATAATCCGCATAAATCCAATACTGATTACATTGGGAAAGTTTTTCGGAAAGGATGTCTTGTAAAGACTCGAAAACCCACGTTTGCGATTAAACAAAGTTATGTTTGCATTATTTACAATAAGAAGTTGGGGCGATATTTGCTTCTGCGAATCGTGTGTTATGTTTGAATTCGAATGTTACTTAAGATTCGTGAAGCGAAACAAATATGGCGGAACTTCTTATGTTAATACAACAAACAAAACGGTGCGGTGTTTTATCACGAATCTTCTGATTTCATTCACAACCTGGCTCGTATTAAAATTTGTCCTTTCTTCAATATAAAGAAGATACTCGTAATAATGTCAAACAGCTCATTTCCATTCACAGTGCAGAACTTTCCGGAAAAAACCTTCAATGTTAATATGTCAATTGTTATTCGGATATAGTAAAAGCATGTGCATACATTGAGGTAGCCGAGTCTAAACTACAGTGTGTCTGGTTAGTGCATTCCTTTGTTCTCGCTGAAGCATGCGCGCCGCAATCACGTGTCGATATTCGATATTGTGTTAGCGCGTGTCACGTCACAATGTCATAGCACGAAACGCACAGATACAAGAATGCCGGTGAAAAGATAATCGTTATTCAGCACCTTATGATCAATTTAAATGTAATTAGTTGTAACGATACATTTGGTTGGAGAACATCGTCTGCACTTAATGGATTTACAGAGGCCATCAAACTCACTGATAAGTGTAAGAAGGTTGTTCTTGGAAGATGAGGTGCCATACTTGACTTTATAGATCGATATTCGTATAAATCTAAGCGTGAATTTTATAGTCTTGATCCCAAACACTCAAATAATGGAAATGTTCACAAATCTAGATCAGTTGGCAAACTAGTTTGAGCAGACAGACACATAGCACAGACGGTACCTTTTATACGAGGTTGGCAAGGAACAATCGTATAAGTGCAGCCGGAGCAGACGCGGCCAGTCACGATGATACCGCAAACAAAAGTTTTCACTTTAAACTTACTGTCGTTTTACCGTCTGAGCGTTAGATCACTGGAATGAACAGAGATAATGCACGCCACGCATGCAAACTGGAGACACGTAACTTTAAATAGTCAAAGCGGTTGCACAAATAACTGTTTCCACGAAGCCTATCTACTTCTTGCGATATGAGTGTCTCCACAGATCGCGTGATCGGCCGCAGTAAAAGTGAAGTATGTGGTTTTATTGCCAGTCGCACGTGCCGTGTTCGGATCTAGTCGTCGTAGATACTGACTAGTCACTGCCTACCTTAAACTGATAGCCAGCAGCGCTCGACCATTTGGAGTAGAACCTTGATAACGCGAAAACACCCCTCCGTCACTCATTAGTGCTGTTAAATGGGCATCGGGTCGAGGGAGATCAAGTGTGTTTGGACGCGCGACCAGTGTCAAGCGGGTTCGAGGTCGTCCGCTGTTTACGTGTCGACTTCGGTAATTACGTTGATACGTTCTGCTGGAGCGCTATGTAAATTGCTGCAAAATGATTTTAAAGTGCTCAAATGGAACAACAAAATTAAGATAATGGCCGTTGTTCGCCTATAATACTTATGTTTATTTGCTTAAAGTTGTTAAGAAGTTCGCTTGGACACGTAATTTGTGTTCTTATATTTGAACTTCCTAACTTTTTGCTCGATTGTATTTCAGCGGTCACGAAATCTGGTTCAAGAAAGATTACGTAATAAAGGAGGATATATTTGACTTGAGTAGTTTCCCTGGAATGCAGAATGAACGAACTGTAAACTATGTCTGAAATAGTCGTGTTGGTCGTTGTATAACGAACCGAACATTACGTACTACCAAAGTATTTGTAGCCATCCTAAAGTAATTTAAAATAATGTGCTGAAAACGAACATTATTATCATACTTTAGGAAATACGGTCAACAAATACGTTTCCTTATCTGGATTATTTTTAATAATTTGTAAGGTCTCCTTCCGCGCGGTCCTCAATCGTGTCTATCGATTTCACTTTAACTTGACGCCTGAGGTACTATTTAATCATCTTCCATCGCACCTGGGCTTAGATACTAAAGCAAAACGTAAATTATACTTGATTTCAAACTTTGTACAGTCTCCAATAACACTTTCAACATGTTTAAGAGTCTGACGTAAAGTGTCGTCGAAACAGCGCCAAAACGAAGTAGAGTTATAATAACTTTTTAAAAGCGGTCGGCTTATCTGAGCCGGTGGGTGCACTCGCACGACCCACTTTATGACATACAGCCGCACATATGTGCATAAACACAAATACAACTGTAATTAAAGCTCCCTCGCCTCCCGCTCACCCTAGGAAATGGAGCCGATAGGGGGCGACGCTAGGCACCCGTGTTCCTGGACATGTGGATGTGGAGCTAACTCACATGTGGGCAATAGAGCCATATGCATCGCTCTATCATATGTTTACACACGATAATACTCGCGGAATGAACAGTTTATTCAAATGGCGACGTCATTATCGTTATTGGCAACGTTGACTTATTTTAATTTCACTTTCGTAGCGTCGCGCGTCGTGTTTATTATTTTATTTTTTGTTTACATCATTATTTTGATCTGTTGTTTTGGTATTTACCGTGCTCGTACTAAAGTGAATCGGGGAAGTTTTAATGAGAATAATTTGATTGACTTTACGCTGATCGTAGTCGGTAATGAGCGCAGCAACCAGATCCTTAAAACAAGCCAGACCTCGGAAAATAGGTCAGGAACTTTTAAAACTATATGTTCTCGTTACACAAGATACGTAGATATTCGAAAGTTTGCTTTTGTGAACTTTGTGTATACCTACTAAGAGTTTCCTATAATTTATTCTGTAAATAACTTTGATGTCGCTTTGTCAAGGCTGCAAATGTAAATATAAATTGCGAGGTGCTGAACGTGACTGTATGATAGCACATTTCTCCATAACTCATCCCACTCCAACTGTAAACGCGCGAGATAGAGGTTACTTTCAAAGTAACATCTATTTCCGTACCTCCTTATTTTTATACGTTCGTGGATATTCTCATTTCTTTGTGTGTAAAGTTTGTTATATTACGTTGAGGATGTTAATGTGATTTGTTTCCTTTTCGCCGAAATATGCTTTCATTGTTGTTTCCAGTTTCTTCGTTTGATTTCTAACCATTCTTTTGCTCTTTTGTTGTTATAATTTAATTGATTTGTTTGTTGTATGGTTTAATATCATTACAATATTAACCCACGTATGTTTCTTGATGTTGTTGGCCTGTTGTATTTAAATCTACAGAATCCGCTACAATGAACAGTCGTTGTGCTATAATAATCTTCATTGTCAGGAGGGTCGGGAAATCCAATACCTATGATGTCTGCAGAACAAAGGAAAACGTACCTGCCAATTCTCCGTAAACCTTGAGTTCACCTTTCGGCAACCACAACACTGATATGGCTTATATATATTTATTTGTTATTAAACCCGCAATAAATTCAAACAATTCAATTCAATTCAAATTCAAGCAAAACTTATAAAGAAACGTGAGTTTGCTCTGTTTCGAACATATTTCTCTAGTAAAATCAATGGAGCTTTTAGTGTCTGTCTGTCGTGGCTCGTGGCTCGTTCGAAAGGTCACGTTGCTCGACGCCCGGTGGTTTAGGTCCAACGTGACGCTCGAATACAGCCTGTCAAGAAGGCACACATGTGGAAACTCATTTATCTTCAGCACATGCATTAACACGGGAGGTTCTGTGTTTACCCCTTGTTTCGAAAGCTTTGTAGTGATAACTGGCTTGAAATATGTAACTATGGTATATAAAATAATGCAACGAGTTCTCTCTCTTTCTGTTTTTAAAATAAAACGTTGACCCACACTAGGAGTTACTCCTGTATTAACATCTAAAATCACTTACACAAGGCTCCCTGACCCGAAACAGCTAACCCTACAGATATTTGTTCCGTTTGGAAATCGAACCCATGACACGCAGCGCAGTAGTCAAACCCTCAACCAATGCGCCAACTGTGTCGTTGAAAATAAATTTAAGACATCAGAATTGACATTGACAGCTTGAATCTGTCACACATTGAAGTTTTATCTAAATCATTGAATCGGATTTAGGAATCGATCAATTAGAAACAGTATCCAAGAAATGGCAATCCACCGAAACAATTTCAATGACAAGGTAACTGAAAAAACAGAACCTTGAGGCACGGTAATATTATCTATACAGTATTGTAACTCGGCCGTATCTTTTAAATAAATGCCTACAGCCGCGCGGTACGTAAACATGCGATAGGGCTGCCCGCACTATGGCTGCCCGCCTCCAGCATTTTAATTACATTTGCCTACTTTGTGTTTCCATTTAGTTTTGTGATTGTAAATATACTTTTTTTAACCAACTTCAAAAAGGAGGAGGTTATATGTTCGGTTGAATGTATGTTTTTTTTTTTTTTTTTTTTATGTATGTTCACCGATTTCTCGGTCAATTGTGGACCGATTTTGAAAATTTTTTTTTTATTGAAAGGTTATGCTTCCAAGTTGGTCCCATAGAAATATTGTTATGATATGATCATGAACTTCGTAGATATGGAACAGAACTCCTCATGGGATCACAGCAGAACTGTCGTAACAAGTAAAATTGTTTTGTTTATATGTGTAGTTGATGACTGACTGAAAGAAGAGGGGTAATATATCGAACTGATCTGATGATGAAGCCTGAAATTAGGCACCGCAACTCTGTAATAAATTAATTTAATCTAACCGTGTTTGGTATTATTAGAATTGTCATACGATGCACTCTGGCTATAAGGTATTTAAGTATGGCTAAGGGGTACTTTTTAGTGGTGGTACCATAACTAAAAAGTGAAAAATAAAAAACTTTTTACAAAAAAAAATACAACCGACTTCAATGTAAAAAAACACTGAAAAGTGCAAAATAACTTTAATTTCGGAAGTCGGTGTTAAATAACGAAGAGACAAAACTATTATAGAAACACCGACTTCCGAAATTAAAGTTATTTTGCACTTTTCAGTGTTTTTTTACATTGAAGTCGGTTGTATTTTTTTTTGTAAAAAGTTTTTTTTATATAAACAAATAAAATACTTTGTGAATTGAATAGGAAGTGCTCAATATTTGCGACCGAAAAATATTTGCGCCTCGACTGAGACGTACCTACGAAATGCTATATTATTAAATTTTAAAGTACAAAAATCCGCATTCTAAAGCTTAATTAAAAATTGTTTTGGGAAACATGGACAAGGTGGAGAAAAAGGAATATCTTTTACTTGGTTATAGATACCTGCAGCTACTTTACAATTTATATGTTTGGTTTTAAATGAAGAATTCATGCAACCAAAAACAGCACAATATATCCTACTCGTCATATTAAATATATAAATATGTACTTGAACTTATTTTTATTGAAAAAATCGCGCGGCACAGACGCGACTGTCTGCATCCCGAGCGCACCTCGAGATCGAGGCGCGTAGGTATAGCTCGCGTTTCGACCGTTTGTATGAAGTTGGGATACTGTATAGATAATATTACCGTGCTTGAGGCCTTGTTGAGAGGCAAGTAAAAGAAGTCACGTGAAAAGTGAAACACGACCAATCAATAATGTAGTATTCGCCTTCAATACCAAGCCGGGTTTTTGGCGGGAATTTTCCGAGTGAAGTTCAGTCGCTGTTTTAATTATTCACAAATTGATTCCTAGTTAATATTGTGATGTAAAATTTGTGTAAGTAGTTTTATGTATCTCAATTGTCTAGGTAAACAATTGTACAATATGTGGAATTATTAAAACAAGCACGATCTCTGTAAAATGGAGCTGAGAAATGGAGCGACGCTTGCCGATGTGTTACATCCGCATTCTAATGAAATCAAAGTGATCGTATGCTGTGTCAAAATCAAATACTCTAAACTTGACACTGGCTAAATAAACAAATCGTGCGTTTAGAAAAATGAACCCCAAGCCTATATGGATAACGCAATAATAAATCATTAAACTAACTTGTTTCGTTTCAATAACGTTCGGTTGACAATGTAAACGTAGTTAATCATCGACAAAGCCACAGACCCACAGTTCAATAAGGACAAGTCGACGACCGCTCGGACACATCTCGACTATGAATAAATAATCCCTATTGAAATAATATTAACCAACTCGACGCAAAATGCCAGAATTACACCTGTGACCGAACATAATTCGTTCTCTCATTATTCATTAATGTAAACGATAAGTTAAGTGGCAGTGTACAATGTTCTGGAGTACAATGGAGGAGCTCGGTACAAATACAATGTAGTATTGCAGAGCGTCTAGACGGCCTCATTACAACCCGCCGCCCATCTCCGGCGCGCGCCCCATCCCACCCTACAAATATCTAATGAAAATATGCCTTTTTAATCATACAAATACACGCGTTTCTACTAAACCACAAAATAAAACCAACATTAATTATCTGTTAACAAACGCTTCAATATCCATAAATCCGGTAAACAGATTATCCCACGTTGATCCCGCTTCGTAACGTGGGAACGATATGGAAACTCGTTCCAAGTTCAGAAGAATTGTTCGTAGTTTGGGAAGCCTATCATCTTACAGTTATAGATAAATTAGACGCGCCGACCAGATAATGTCGTTGACTCGATTTGGGTCGATGACTTGTAATAGTAACACGGTTTGGGACAATATTCACAGGGATCAGGCCATGCCAGGTGGTTACATATTTGTATGTCAGCTATTGCCTATGCCTGCCCCGTCTTGCACTAATGTAAGTAATAAAACGTCGACCCCTCTGCGCGCGTCCTTTTTGTACTTATTTTGCACCCCTGTGAACTCTAGGCCGTTGACTCCCCGATTTTTTTTCTTTATTGTGTCGTAAAATCTCTGAGTATATACAATTGTTGTTACCTTTAATGATTTATCTTTTACTTCTAAGAATATATCCTCTGTTTATCTTGTATGATTAATTCCGACACTCCTATCATTAATCGCTTCAGATTAAAATAAACCATATTCATATTCTTTTAGTGCAAATCAAATAATATGCAAGATAGCAATAAAGCGAAAAAATGTCTTCGTATTATGTTGACGACGTGCTGGTATTTTCCTCAGTGTGGATGCCAAATTGAATGTATGAGGGTGCGTCATCTTTCCTCGAGGAAATGATCGCTGTTTCTCCGGTAATTTCAAGGTAAAGGAAACTTCCGAGAATGCAAACTGCATAAATATTACCACTATACTTAATAATATTAATATCTCTATTGATGCCAATCCGATTGAGCTGCGTTCTCGCTGTTCTCAGTATTGACACACTAATTTATATCGTGTCAAGGGTGGAATTCCAAAAGATATCGAGTTATTTCGCAATTAGTCGTTCTAGATTGACAAAGGAGATAAATTCTTCGATAAGCGATAAATCTATTTCCTCGAATGTTTCGTGACCTTGTAGAGTAAAATGCGTTGCTAGCTATCCAATTTAAAGCATATGCTGCTTCATTGGAATGAATGTAATTGACATCAATTCATCTTCCAGCCAAACCTCATCAAGATGTTTCATCATTTTCTCAACTCAAGTGAGGGCGGTCTTCAGCCATGAATAGATAGTCAAAATTAAAGATGGCTAAACTTATTCAGAGACATGGTTCACTCGTGGTTACTTGATATAACCGGCCCCTGAAGTACGTCCTTTCGTCCGGGCGGGCGCGGGCGGCGCTGGGCGCCCCACAGCAGTCTCGGGGCGTTGACTCCGCAATACCACCCGTACCACCGCACGTAAGAGATTTATGATAGTCACAGATACGAATAACACGTGGTGAAATTCACTTGTTCACCTTAATGGGAAGATTTATATGACGAGGTGCGAGGAGTTCTAGATTGTTAATTCCGTGCGATGATGTGCTATCGGAAGGAGTGTGCGAGACGGATCGACTTGTTGCTCCTGGCAATTTAGAATTGGCGTCGGTAGATGGCATATATCTTATCTATATTTGTACTTTAGGCTTCTTTACTTTAAATTGATATTCAAGACATTGAGCTGAGAGCTCCAAATTAGAAACCAGGTCAAGAATATGTGGCAAGTCTAAAAATGAATTACACACAATACCTATATATCTATTATTTTAAACATATCTATTCTTACTTTACGTTTACAGTCGCAACACGTACTATGTATTTCTGTAGTTGTCTGAATGATTGTTTTTATATGCCTATTGATTGACCTACATCTCACCTCATCTGTGAACATCGTACGAAACGAGAGAGTAAACAGTTTTATGAATTTAAACACAGACGTATTAGCCATTTGTACATATTTGGAGTTCGTGATATCGGCACCGAACGTGTTTAGGAAAATGTTGACTTCCATGTTTGAGAACATATTCCATGTTTACTTGAATTTCGTAAGCAATTATGAAAAATATTCAATTAAAACTTCGTCAATGTTTGCTTAGAGCCTTATACATCCAAGTTAATATATCAATTTTATGTACAAGTGTATAATGGAGGACCATGACGACCTTTTTATGTCTGTTAATAACAGACACACCGTTGTAGTTAACGATCATATCAAGACCATCGATGTTATCAACAATATGAAGCACTTTATTGATACCCTGAGCCCTGATCCTTGAGGGTTAACCTTAGAATTTCTACTCGAAAAAGGTCACTTTAGGAAGAAAGCGTAACATACGCTTACTGAATTCCAAAGACCTTTATCGGAGATTATATTAGATCCGAAATCGAATCATTCCTTACAGACGATATACGAGTGAAATGTGGAAACATATAGCTAAAATAAAGATTAGTCTTCGAAGGTACACTGTAGGATTATGTGAATACAATACATAAATAAAAGGGACGTAAAAGGTACTTTATTAAATAGCCGAGTGGAAAATACCCCGGTGAAACAGGCCCCGTAAATGATTTGCCGTTTCAATCAAATCTCTGCACATTCAACGGGAAACTCGAATACGTTTACTTTATTCCATTTCGAACTCTGTTCTCATTGTGTTAAAAACTATATGGATTTGTTTTTTTTTTATTTTTTATACCTGTGTGCTCTGAAATTGAATCAGATGCTCAGATTATTTTGATGTGAACTCGTTTGTGAAGATCGAACAATTTGTGTGGTCAGTTGTGGTAGAGCTTTCCGATAGCTGTTTATTTTTTTAGATACCTTATAGCCCTTTCAACTTCATGACTGACTCATATCAATATTACTACTCTCTTTTTATTAGCGAACATCTTTTAATATCTATGATTTAGTTAAAATTTTTAGAGTCTACAAAGCTTTCAGTCTTACAAATTTTCTATCTTCCGTCCTTGCCCCATATAATCGCTCTCTTTTGATTACTGCATCTAATCAAAATTCCCCTTTCCAAAACTCGAAATAAAACAAATATATATCCACAGAGTCCGATTATTAAATAAAGCTTAAACAATCATTGTGAGCGGTTCCGGCGGACCCATTTGCTGGAGCGATTTAATTAATCATATTCTTGTTATAGTAACAAAACTGACGTTATCAATTTGCGGCTCCGATTTTCAATCAATAAATCATCGCAACGAATTTGGTTTGATATATTTCAGGCGGTATTTATTGCGGAAACGCATTCAGAGAATTCCATTCCTACCAAAATTTTGTATACTATACCCAAAAATATTTGGAAATATACGTGACAGGACAAATTATGACCGACAATTTGCCATGACTTTCTGCATGATAGCAGTTTTTAAATTCATCACGTGTCACCCCATAAGTCTTGAAAGCACTTAGCGGTAGGGGCTGAACCCTATAATAAAACCATAAAGGCCTGATCTGCCGAAACGCTCAATAACGGGAGATTATGGCAAGAATAGTGGTATTATTTGCATGTATCCCCAATAAGCGTGCGCTGTGAATCATGTTGGTCGACAGTGAGCCGGTTTATTTAGGCCGAGACGACACATGCCGCGGCCTCGCGATGATACATACGCTATTTACGATTGTATTACCATTTATAAGCTTACCAGTTCTCTTTCTATACGATGCAGTGCTATTGCTTCTTTTTGCCTGCACACTTGAAGTATGGGCATTCAATACAAAGGGCACGTGTCAGAGCTTGAGTTAATACATCGTCAAGCTTTTCTTGTAGTGACTCATATGATTCATAAGTGTTTAACTTGGGTAAAGAGATTAAAGCTACTGAAGAACTGATCAAATTGGTAAATAGTTATGCAACAGTGACTGCTAGAACCTTTAAATACTTTGTTGAAGTAGTCAAAGATCCTGATACAAAACTTTAGAACATTATTCACAATGATGTTAAACTTTTTTTTTTGTCAACTATATAAACAAAGATTTAAATAAGTCACTTATCATTCGCAAAAACATCAGTAAAATAATGTGGAATCCATTGCCAACGCTAAATATTAAATCAGCGGTGCTACAAAATGACAGATGGAGTTGAGTATAACATAAACAAATGATTTAAACGATGTATCACACGATAAACGGAGAACCTAATCACAACACATCAGGCGTGGTTGGTACATTTTGTTTTAAACATTTGGATGTTATTTTAGATGATGATGATAACATCGTTGATTTCTTACATGAGATTGTAATTAATAACAATTAAAATGTTGTTATGGATAACAAAGAAACTGTACATTTTTTAGGCAAAGCTTAACTCAAGAGTTGAAATTGATGAAGCAACTATACTTTATATTGATCATGTTTAGATTTTAAAAAATAACACATATATTTGATCACATATGCGAACAAGTTAAAGTCAATTCAATTAAGGCTTCAAGTTACTATACAAACCTGGCACTGTAGATACAGATGCCTAGACATTTTCAAGGCTGGGAAACTAGGTTATAGAACGAGGTCAAAAATTTGGCGTGCTAGTAAATGTAAAGGAATACTGGTTTAGACCTTTAAGCAAACTGAGCTTTGTCAACTGTTTTACTGTCTTTGCTTGTTGATATCTATCTTATTTTTCCTTTGTACTAAAATACACAAATTACAGACAGAAATACTACCAATTAGACTTATTTACTTACACTTCCTGGTGTTATTAATTCTCGGCAATTCTTATTTCCATCTTTTACTTACTTCCCAGACCAGACAAGCCTTTACCTCCCTAACTTTATCATCCTTAAGATTTATTTTAATTTCCTGGAAAGAAAAAGGATACTGTTAATTTATAAAAGGACGTCGCTGCCTTGTGCTGTAATATCTTAATCGTTTCTAACGACACCCACTTAATGAACTTGCCCCACATTGGAAGAGTTCTTTTGACCTACATTTTTACAGATGACGTTATTAAAGACTGTAGAGCTAACTAACAGCTTTATTTGTTTCACAGGTGACAGGCAGGCAGGATCGCGTGAGCCAGCAGATCCAGACCAAGCTTGGCGACTACCACCTCGCGCAGTGGTTCATTGATGACCCCAGCAAATCCATTGGGATTTGTGCTGAACCACCTAGTCCTGCACCATGTGAGTACTCTAACAGCACTTGTGCAACATGCAATGTAATTAATACTGCGTTAGGTTTATTATAACACAATTCTTCATTTTGAACATGTTGTTATGCCATTGCAGGTTGCACGTGATGCACCATGTGATCTTGTGTACTTTTGAGAGAATGCTATTACCGTGCATTGCATAAATATCAATGTTATTGTTTATAATTCTACCTGTCATAGTACACTACTGATTAGACCTTTCTAATATAGTCACTCGTAACATGCGATTTTGTAAATTTACACTGTGTATTGGAGAGTTGGAGAAATGCATCCAATACAGTGCAATGCAGATAAAATAGGATAAAGTAAAAATATCTACTATATTATCATCTTGCACAAGTCGGAAAATCAATCCGGGTCACAGGTTCTGTATATGTTTCTAGATAGACCTGAGTCTGGCAGCCTGCCACTACATTGTCATCAACTCCTAAGCTCCCTATGTTTATCAAACCTAGTTTCATAGTCCTGGTACCATTTCATCTGGTTGGAGATGAGAATCGTGATGTAATGTATGTAGGCAAAGGATTCTGATTAAGTCCGTTCGTAATTTGGGTGTGTCTCGTGTGTTGATAGGAGTAGTGTCGAACGCATACTGATTGAGCGCTTGTTTGATATCATCGGTTACTTTGAACTAGATGGCCGGTCGAACGTGAAATGCTTCAGTAAAATTATGGGTGTCAAAATGAGTGTCAGAAAGTATACAAAAGCAGATAGTAAGAGTGCAACTAATTTCAAACTGTAGCTTTATTTGATATGCTGCAGGATTTTTTGGATGAGCCATCGCTGTTATGGAACGCTAAGAGCAACTGAAGGAAGTCGAGTCGGTTTTAGTTGGTAAAAGTATGACATTTCCTCTCACACCACCCAGAGTGTTAGAAGTTATTGGATGATTTCCCACAAAAAAAATTAATAGCCAAGTACTCTTTGAAGCCGACTACTCTATGCTTTATTTGATGGAAATGCCTAGCTAAATGGTAAATAAAAAAAAACTCTTTATAAAGTAAAGAGAAACAGTGTAGTCATTAATAAATTGTCTCTATTATCGACATAATATTTTATTAAACAGTTGTCAAGGAGTTCTCAATTGACAAACATAATATATTATTTATATCACCATGAGAAGAAAATATTCACCATGAACTCAATATAAACAAATGCTTGCATAGAATTATATGAAAACTTTGAAGAAATTAACTGGGACTTCATACGTAGCTTAGTCCACTTCAGAAAGTGCTTGAAGAAGGTAGTTTGAGTTTCAAGTGCTTCCAACTCGTTATTACTTAATAACTTTGGAAGATTTAACATTACCAACCTAGTTTTAATAAATTGCTAAAGTGGTGGAGGCTCTTTAACCGACTGTTGAGGAGGAATAAAGTCTTCCTCTCCCAAGGTTTGGTAACCAAGTATGGGTCAACATGGTTAGGTCTTTGTATTGATGCTTCCAGTTACGAATCTATTGGTGATACAATAATTATATCTGATGACTAGCTTCTGCCAGCGGCTTCACCCGCGTTTAAGTAGGTTTCTCCATATTAAGAAAGAAAAAGAAAGAAAGAAAACATTTATTTGAGACTCGCACAGGACAAACAACAATAAAATAAAAAGTAACTACTTAATCTATAAATACTTATAAACTTCTCCTTTTTTTTCATCTTCTTCTTTGTTTTTTTTTTCTTTTTCTTTTTTTTTCTTCTTTCTTATAAACTTTGGGCCCCCGTTTCATCCCCTTAGGGGGTGAATTTTGGAAAATTCTATCTTAGTGCTCGCCTACGTCATAAAAAGAAGCCTTGTGCAAAATTTCATCTTCCTAGGCCCAGTAGTTTCGGCTGTGCGTTGATATGTCAGTCAGTTTCTCATTTTATATATATAGATATCGAACCTTATCAGGAAGAATATCGTAACCGATAGTTTATGGTTTTTGCAGGAAAGAGTATTTTGTTCCCTAATTCAAAAGTATTTATGATAATATAATCGCCAAACTAAAGTGGCAGTGGGCAGGGCACGTTGCTCGTAGAACAGATGTTCGATGGGGACGAAAGGTTCTGGATTGGCGACCACGTACCGGAAGACGCAGCATTGAAAGGCCTCGTACGAGATGGACCGATGACGTAGTGGGGGGTCGCGGGAATACGGTAAAGACGCACAGATTCGGTCGTTGTATAGCGACACTTGGGGAGGCCTATGTCCGACAGTGGACATCACATGATGAGGATGATAATATCGTTCTGAAAATTTTACAACTTGTTATTCATATATTATTGAGGTCTATCTTAACCTTCAGCCATTTTTTTTGCTAAAGTTACATTGCATCGATATAAAAATTTAGGATAGACCTTTTGTAATTCTCGGCTTTACTACTATCCTATGCATGTATTACAAGCCTAAACCTTTCTCATGAATCACTCTATCTATTGGGTAAAACCGCAGGACGGATTTTCATGCGATTTTCAGTAGATTCCGAGTTTAACACGAACAGACAGACATACAGACGCGGTGGGGGACTTTGTTTCATAATATTTATGTAAAGAGAAAGATAAATTATCACTGGCCAGTGATGACATATGGCACTGAAACATGGTCGCTTACAACGGGCCTCATCAGAAGGCTTACAGTCACCCAAAGGGCATTGGAAAGAGCTATGCTCGGAGTTTTCTTGCGTGATCGCATAAAGAATGAAGATATCCGCAGAAGAACCAAGGTTGCCGACATAGCCCGAAGAATCGCCAAACTAAAGTGGCAGTGGGCAGGGCACATTGCTCGTAGAACGGATGGTCGATGGGGCCGAAAGGTTCTAGAGTGGCGAAAAACGCAGCGTTGGAAGGCCTCCCACAAGGTGGACCGACGACCTGGTGAGAGTCGCGGGAGTGCGGTGGATGCGAGAAGCACAGGATCGGTCGTTGTGGCGACGCTTGGGGGAGGCCTATGTCCAACAGTGGACGTCTTTCGGCTGAATTGATGATAATAATGAAAGATAAATCGCTCAAATCTTCTACATCCAATGTCGATCAAAATCTAGTTAAAGAGAAAAGGAATATTCGATCAACATTCTCTTGACCAGATTATTGGAGTATTCGTGACGCAGGACGGAGGTACCTACCGTTTGATCACAGCTCGTTGCTATGCCTCCGGAAAAGGCTTCAGAGATCCGCAAACCATTGGCGTGGAAATTCCATTTAATTTCGTATAGATTTCGTCTTGGCCCCGACCCGGTAACGTGACTGTAGAACGAAAATATTTTCTATCTTCTTCTATTTCGTGCATAATTGGATATTTATCGTAGTCGTGAATAGGCAAAGCAGTTTTTCGTTGATTTAGAAATAAATATGCATGTCCTTATTGTATACTAGCTTGTGTCAGCGGCTTCTCTCGCGTGAAAGTAGAAAATAATCTCAAAAGGACATACTAGGAGTAGGACAAAGATAACTGATATCCTAGGTGCTATTCCAGCACATGGTGTGACAAATTTCATTCAAATCTCAAGCTGATTAACCCTGAAGGAGTAACAAACTTACACATATGGAAACTTTCGCTTTTATAATATTGGTTTGATATCTTCAACAAAGGAGAGAGCGCGAACGATACACCCGTTAGTTACTAGCAACTAAACCGTATCAAAACTTTTACAGTATGTAGAACATTACACGCACACCTCCACTTTGATTTCAAATATGTTCAACAGTAATGTTTACCTTGCTAAATATTGTATTATATCCGCTAAATTAACCTTACGTTACTAGGAAATTGTAATCATATTTACATAAATCGCAATATTGTTTCAATCAGAGTCGGTCAACTTACCAAACAATAACAAACTCCTTATAAACGCGCCAAAAAGTTTTTATTCCTCTTGAGATTATACCCAGTTGGGATAATTTCGGGGGTGGACATTACCATAACAAAGAGGATAAAGTTATTTGAGACGCGGTTGCCTCGTTTCCCCCCTACTTTATAGAATCTACCATTTTTCAGGTGAACCTGAGTGGTTATCCGATATTTTTTCCTGTTCGAACGGTTATTGTTTGCGTAAAAGTTAATTTGGCCCAATTTGTATACCTACCTTACATTCATGCAGGGACGATGGACTTTTTGGGACGTACATATTTCTCTATGTACCATATAATCTATGCTGCAACAGATAACATCTTTCAAAAACAGATTTTCTTTTGAGTAGCATATTTAGAGACACAATAGAAAGACAATGAGCGAGCGAACGCCGGCGTTCGCTTGGGGTTTAATGAATAAGGGCCTATTACACTACTCGATTCAGACAGTCTTAGTCGATGTCGCGTAGTGTAATAAGGGTTAGACCGGTCTTACTCGGAACAAAAAATAAGTCTGAATATCGTGTGCTGAATATCGCGTAGTGTAATAGGCCCTTTACAAAATATTTCACAAAGAAGATAACTTTAAAATTGTCTACGTGAGTTTGTTAATCAAACATGACACAACATCCTTGATACGTCCATTAAATAAATTGTGAAAATTACCTGCCATTATGAAATTAATTTCATAATTTCTATTAGTGCGGTGGTGAGGCGAGAAAATTGTAAGGTTGCACGGTACTCTGTACAAAATTGTTGGGTGATAAATATAAATATTGTAATGCTTTGTTTGTGATCGACGGTTTCCGTAGCGGGCGGGCTGATAAATAAATGATTCAGTGTTGTCCACGGGTTTCGGACGCGGGATCACGGCCGGGCGGTCGACCGGTCACTCTGTCACGCTCTGACGTCACAGCGGCGCCGTGACAGTGTGACGCGTCGCACGTCACGGTACGGGTGACGTGACGAAAGATTACTGCAGATGCATTCACACGACTTCGATGAGCAAACTTTGCATTGTAGTCTATTGAGAGATAAACTCTGTCAAATGTCAAGTGTGACTTATACAGCGTGGAGGTTTTTTTACCGCTTTGCTGAAGGAGATGCAACCGTGCGCAACTTGACGGTTTTGTTTAAAGTTTTTAACTTAATAACAGTACTTCTTGTTCGCTACGCTTTATCGACTCTATTTATATAAAGTATTGTTGCAGTTTTTGTGTGCAAATTGGTGTGAAATTAAGAGTTAATAATATCAAACCAAACACGAGTAGTAGTAAAAGCGTGGTTCATTATTGTGGTATTATGTTTTAGTATGTACATCATCGGAAAATATTATTTTTCTACGACCCCACCTTATGTAACATATGAGAAATAAACCTTTTACAATGCTTACATAGCTGATCCTCCCAAAATAGGATAACTAATATCATTACACACTCCTTGAACAATTTTATTCAAAACTCCGAGATTTATCCGAAAGAATGAACCGCTATAAAACGTCACCCCCATAAAAAGAAGTAATATATAATAATGATATTCCTCCAGAAGGAAATAATTGTAAGACACCGCATAAAGCCAAGCCAACTATCGTCGCGTTTTACGATCGGGCGGATAGTCCTCGGCAGCTCTTAATTAAACCGGTTAGAACAATGTACCTAACCTTATTCCAGACCTTTGATGTCCTATGAATTATACATGCAAAACACATGCGCCAAACAGATCGCGGGAAAGTTCAGAGATAAATATGTAGCAGAATTACTTGCGAACGCTCCTACGTACATGTTATTTTTATGCGAGAAGCCTCATTCTGCAACTGCACATTATAGACCAGTGGTTCCCAACATGTGGTCCGCGGACCATTTAAACCACGTAAAGGTTAGATAATAGTTTCATAAAACGAACCGAATCTAAATTAAGTTCAGGAGGAGTTAGGTGACAAACACACGTACAGAAAAATTATATATGTATATATAAAAATATAAAGATGCAATAATATTAAAAATCAAAATTAACGAACCTATTATCATATCATACATATTGTCTTCTTCTAAATGGCTTAACCGATTTGGATGAAATTTTGTGTATATATTTGAGTGTCCGTGGATGGTTTAAAAATATTGAACCCGGCAGGTGGCGCTGCAATAGGATTCTCAAATTTTTATTCTGACGAATAGCCAGCTTTCGGACAGGACAATGTCTGTCGGCACCGCTAATATATTACCTAATAAAATATTTTGTAATAGCTAATTTTTTTTCTGGATTTGTGGCGTCTGCTAACAATAAAGAAACCAAAGTGGTCCCAAATCAAATAAAAGGTGTAGAACCACTGTTATGGACATTGACTTGCATGCATTTGAAATGCATTGTGAAAGTCACTCTCCATTGCGCCTAGCTCTTTAACTATGTGCCTGTTTGAAACGCGCTCTCATGCAACGTGATTAGTTACCAACTTAATGTCATTTTATGTGATTGTTATCTCTTTATTATTCGATCTTTATTGACCCTTGTCAATATCATAATGGAATAGTGTCCTGTCACGCGAGACAAATTAAACGTAAAAATTGTCTAAGCGATTGTGGAAATCAATGAATTGACTTGCGAGTTTGTGGCTGTATGAGAATGACCCAGTTTTTACGCCGCCGTCGAAACTGGTCGCAGTAGCGTAAAGCAGAGTAAACAAGCAGTTGATAAATGATTCAAAAATCGCGAGCGACGCCCGTGTCGCGTGACAAACATTCGTGTCGTGTGACGCGATGAGTCGCTGTCGCCCGCAGACGCGACATCGGGAGAGGGGAGGGACGCCTCGCACAATACGACTAATGACTGAAACAAAGCACTTGTTTGTCATCAATGCCTTTCACTATTTCCTCTGGGAATGTTCCAAACAATTATCTAATATCCTAATTATATTAAATACTCAACCCGTCTGTAGTATCCGTCTAGTGAAGAAAAACTCAGTACATAAATACAATAATTAGCGAGTATTAACAAACACCCGTCTTTACCCCATAATTTATAGCTTAGAAATATATTCTGTATTTTACGATACTCGCTTTAAATAACTAGTTGAATGATCACTTTATTACTACGAAAGCGACGCCAGTCAGCATGGGAATTTTAATTAAAAACTCTTATATTCAGGTTGAGTAATATGATCGATGACGGTACCAGTGCTTTCTGCATGCAATACGCGTGTAAACAATTAATGTCAGAAGAACAATGAGCAAAGTCATTAAAACATAATTCCCATTGTAACGCTACAGTCAAACCGTAACTAACTCGGCCGGCCGCCTTATCACGTAAACCGATGGTTTATTGGCTCGAACACTTTGTCACGCGACAAGCCTTATTTGTACCTAGTGACGTAGAATATGACATCCAGAAGTTTTTCATATGGTTACACTAGTCGATACTTTCCCCATACAAATTTTGGGGAGGTTATACAAAGTCAAACTGTGGAGTAATACCCCCTGGTATTACTCCACTTCTGTTTTTTTATGATTTTGACGCAATTTGTGCAGGACGCCCACACATAGATGTAAATAAGTGAACTTTGTTTTTAATATTATGTGAAGGACGCTCATGCGCGAATATAGTGTAATTTGATTGATGTAACGTACCATAAGTGATCATACTGTACCTATGTAAATTAAGCACCTAAATATCATATTTGCTCAATATTAGTATGTATAACGTAGTACAGATTAGGTAATTTCAATATTGAAATCAGTATAAACATAGAGTTTGTAAAGAACTATGACCAGGAGTCGATCTCGACAAGTCTGAACTTGTTGAAACCTGTCTGAGTCAGGTCGAGAAATAGAACCCCGTGATTTAGACTTATAGAACTATAAACCTTGTGATTTAGACTTATAAATAATTATGACCTCTGTGATTGAACATTTAATAGTGTAAGTAAACAATAATAGTGTGCACGACGGCAACAAGTCTGTACCTGCTATTGTTAGATTTAAGTAGGTACCTATATTTCGCACATCACTGTTGCTACGCTGCTGGAAGCACGCGGCCATTGTACTCTTCACTACCTGCTTCCACATTCCACAGCTGCTCGACCCAAAAAGCATTCCCACGCTACGCTGCCATTGTACTCCAAGGTACCTGCTACCCCAGCTGCCCCAACAAAAGCATTGCGCGCCCGAACCGCGCTCATTGTTTTGTAGATCCTAAGTTACTATTGGTTAAGTTTTAGCAGGTAATATTGTAAACTAGTATAAAAGGAGGTGCATGGTGGAAAATATACGCATTCTGTTTTGGAGTCTCACGAGTCTTACTTCTATCCCCAAAGTCGACGTGATTCTACCCAGCTACGGACCCGGTCCTAGGCCTGCCGGCTGGAGTAGATATCACACCCGACTTGCTCCTCACCCAGCTACGGACCTGGCCCTAGGCCTGCCGGCTGGTATCCCCAAATAGTGTTTTTGATCTCGTTCACGGAGTCTTTAATCTCGAACTGTAGTGAACCTTCTCCAATCCAGCAAACTTAAGGTGGGATAGGAACCAATATCCCACACATTGGTCCTTCGAGCCGGATCGTGAGAAGATAACTAGTAAGAAGATTCAGTGAATTTATTCAAGATTATTAAGAAGTTTTAAAGAAAACACTATGCCAACTTTGAGATCTACGGGGAAAAGAGGAGGCCAAGCGTCGACTACGGTTACAGAACAAACTGAAACGACTACGGAGACCACTACTGAAACTACTACAGAGGCCACGACTGAAACAGGTACGACTGAAGCCACTAAAACAACAGCTGAAACTCCAGAAGCGCCCGCCGCGACTGCGTCGACGGTCAAGCATGTCGTACCACAGCAAGACTCTGCTACTGGTCACCGCAGTAAACCTACGTCACAGAAGAGCAACAAAGAATCGAAAGCGCGCCGCATTGCCAAGGCCAAGGCGGAACTAGCACAACGTCAAGTTGAATTAGCAGCCGCACGTCTCGCTGAAATTGAAAATGAATCTACCGATGAAGAACTGTCTTCCATAGCCTCTGAACCTGGAAATGATCAACGAGTGACTACGTGGTTACATTCAAATCAGCTACTCGCCATATCCAATAGACCTTTCCAAGCTGAAGTGAAGTCGTCGACCGAACATAAAGCTCCAGTGACCGCCGCCGTGTCATGGACCATCCCGGCGATTTTACCGGCGGGAGCCAGCTCGTCATACCCCCTGCCTGAAAACCTGAACACCGAGTCTGCAACCAAGAACACTGCGCCCATTCGAGAGGGGGCGCCTACGAACATTACGCTGCCTGTGAGTACTGCTACATCAAGGCAGCCGAACCACGTGACTGAACAGTCACACCTGAACCCGCCGCCAGTGATCGCCGCCGCATCCTGGCTGCCAAACCACGTGACTGAACAGTCACACCTGAACCCGCCGCCAGTGATCGCCGCCGCATCCTGGCTGCCGAACCACGTGACTGAATCGTCACGCCTGAACCCACCGCCAGTGATCGCCGCCGCATCAAGGCAGCCGAACCACGTGACTGAACAGTCACACCTGAACCCGCCGCCAGTGATCGCCGCCGCATCCTGGCTGCCGAACCACGTGACTGAACAGTCACACCTGAACCCGCCGCCAGTGATCGCCGCCGCATCCTGGCTGCCGAACCACGTGACTGAACAGTCACACCTGAACCCGCCGCCAGTGATCGCCGCCGCATCCTGGCTGCCGAACCACGTGACTGAATCGTCACGCCTGAACCCACCGCCAGTGATCGCCGCCGCATCAAGGCAGCCGAACCACGTGACTGAACAGTCACACCTGAACCCGCCGCCAGTGATCGCCGCCGCATCCTGGCTGCCGAACCACGTGACTGAATCGTCACGCCTGAACCCACCGCCAGTGATCGCCGCCGCATCAAGGCAGCCGAACCACGTGACTGAACAGTCACACCTGAACCCGCCGCCAGTGATCGCCGCCGCATCCTGGCTGCCGAACCACGTGACTGAATCGTCACGCCTGAACCCACCGCCAGTGATCGCCGCCGCATCCTGGCAGCCGAACCTAGCGACTGAACAGTCGCACCTGAACCAGCCGCCAGCGACCACTGCCGTGTCCTGGCAGCAAAACAACGTGCACGCGCAGCCACTACTGAACCAGCCGCCAGTGATCACCGCCGCATCCTGGCAACCGAACTACGTGACTGCGCAAACACAACCGACGCCGATACAGGTAGAACCCACTGCATTCTGGTCTCAACACTCAACCAACGTGACAACGAACTCATCGTGGCAACCGATCTATACTACGGCGCCGCATCACAATTATCATACGGAGCCTATCAACATGCCTTGGGCGCCGCAGTCCGTGCCATCAGCAAACATGCAACAGTCAACATCACTGGCCGTTCATGAATCAAGAACAGACATGAAGGAACTTGCTGCTGCGATCACACAAGCTGTGCAGGCCGCACAGTACCAGCAGCCGATGAGACATACTGAACTACCCTGTTTCAATGGAGCCCATCAAGACTGGCTCACCTTCCGTGCCGCCTACTGTGAAACAGCGCACCGATTGTCACCAGTGGAGAACATGTCAAGACTTAGAAAGAGCCTACGTGGTGTAGCCAAAGAAGCTGTGCAAGGCTTATTAATAGTGAACGCTGATCCAAACGAAGTCATGAGAACACTCGAGCTACGCTTCGGACGCCCAGACTCAATAGCGATGGCGGAGATAGAACGTCTACGAACACTGCCACGTCTCACTGAATCGCCGCGTGATGTCTGCACCTTCGCCACCAAGGTTGAAAACATTGTTGGCACTCTGCAAGCTCTCAACTGTGGACATTATCTCTTCAACCCAGAGGTAACCAAAGCTATTGTTGAGAAACTCACACCGACCTTGAAGAGACAATGGTATCAGTTCTCAGCCGCGCAACCTAGAACAGAACCCGATCTGCTGAAATTCACCAGATTCATCAAGATTGAAGCTGAAATGTGCAGCCCATACGCCCTACCAGAGAACATCGCTGCGACAACACAGATCACACAGAACACGCAGCGACGCCAACAACGGATACACACCACTCAAGAAGTGAGTAAACCAAAGTGTAATTTATGTGAACAACAAAGGCATAACATCATAGAGTGCGAACGATTCAAGAAAGCAACTACTGATGCAAGATGGGACATTGCAAAGAAACATCGCTTGTGTTTTCGTTGCCTCAGATACAGGACCAAGCAACACAACTGCAAGCCGAAAAAGTGTGAGATAAACGACTGTGTGCATTTCCATCATAAAATGTTGCACGCCACGAACAAGAGAAAAGAGGAAACAAACAGCCCCAAAGAAGAACAAGAGAAGGTACACTCAGCATGGACACCTAAGGTATCATTTCTTAAGATTATACCAGTGCACCTATCTGGACCGGCGGGAGCTGTAGATACCTATGCTCTCCTAGATGACGGCTCTACAGTAACACTCATTGATGAGAGCCTAGCCAACCAAATCGGAGCAGAGGGATCATGTGAACCACTTCGAATAGCGTCGTTCGACGGCGAACCCACAATCGACGTGACATCTCGTCGAGTGAACTTCTTCATCAGAGGACTCCACTCTCCTGAACGCAAGTTACGAGCTAGAACAGTCAAGCACCTGGAGCTGGCTGCTCAAAGAATACCAGGTGAAGCAGTCAGGGATTGCGAACATCTTCGAGACATAGCCAAAGAAATAGTGAATGAAGACGCGAGACCTAGACTACTCATCGGCCAAGACAATTGGGATCTTCTCATCACTACCGATCTCAGAACTGGGAAGAAGAGTCAACCAGTGGCCTCACTGACACCACTGGGCTGGGTCCTGCATGGCAGTCACACTAGAGCACTTGGTCATCGAGTCAACTTCATTAGACACGTCGCTACAGATGATGACCTGCATGACTTGGTGAAGGAACACATCACAATGGACAATATGCAAGTGAACCCGAAAAAACCCTTTAATGATCCTGACGAAAAGGCACTTCGAATGCTTCAACAATATACGAAGAGAACTCCAGAAGGAAGATATCAAACAGCCTTATTATGGCGAGATGAAAACGTCAAGATGCCAGACAACTATGACAACGCTATGAACAGACTAATCAGCGTAGGGAAGAAAAATAAACAGACATTACCAGCCAAAACAACAGAGAGACGAGAAAATTCGATCATGAACCACCATCTCCCTCTCAACGCTGAACTACTACGAAAAGCCGAAAAACTGATCTTGCGAGCTTCTCAAGAACAATCTTTTCCAGAAGAGAAGAAAGATCTAACGAACGGGAGAACTGTCTCACGAACGAGTCGCCTACACCCATTCTGCATTGAACTAACGGATGGGAAAATTCGGCTAAAAAGTAGGATCACCGACATGACAGACATCGCGGAGAACCTGAAAAAGCCAATGATATTAGATGGAGATCACCCCACGACCCGATTATGGATTGAATATATTCATCGTCATTTACACCATGCAGGCGTCGAAACCACAGTGAATGAATGTCGTCAACAACATTGGATACTCCGTCTACGACCGACCGTCAAAAACATAGTCAACAAGTGTTTACGATGTCGTATAAAAGCAGCCTCTCCACCACAGCCGATGACAGGGAACTTACCGTCCTGTCGTTTAGCACATCATCAAAGACCATTCACATACACCGGGCTGGACTACTTCGGGCCATTGACCATAACCGTGAGACGGAGTCATCAGAAGAGATACGTCGCCCTATTCACCTGCCTCACGACACGTGCCATACATTTGGAACTTGTGGCATCACTCAACACTGACTCAGCGATCATGGCGTTGCGACGTATGATAGCACGCCGAGGGTGTCCCGCACAACTGTGGTCAGACAACGGCACGAACTTCCACGGAGCGGAGAAAGAACTTCGTGCTGCCATCTTCGCAGCGACAGCAGAAGAAGCCTCGAAGAAAATGATCGACTGGCGATTCATACCACCTGGCGCGCCTTTCATGGGCGGATCCTGGGAACGGATGGTAAAATCAGTAAAGACCGCTCTCGCCGCCACTCTAAACGAGCGTTTTCCCAGTGAAGAGGTCCTTCATACCCTGCTTATTGAAGCCGAACATACAGTGAACAGCCGACCGCTCACACACGTGTCGGTTAACGCCGAAGATCCCGAAGCTCTGACGCCCAACCATTTCCTCCTGGGTGGGTCCAGCCGAATAACATCACCAGGGGAGTTTGATGACAGCGACCTTCGCCTGCGAGCCAGTTGGCGCGCGGCCCAAAGACTCTCCGATATTTTTTGGGCAAGATGGCTCAAAGAATATTTACCAGAGCTACAAAATCGCAGAGAGCCACACAACAAAGGAACCATCCCCAAGATTGGCGACCTAGTTCTGATAGTAGATGGCAACCTTCCAAGGAACGTCTGGATAAGGGGACGAATCATCAATACATTTCCCGGACCAGACGGGATTGTACGTACCGTGGACGTGGCCACTAAAGGTGGAATTTTGAGACGTCCCGTGAAGAAGATCGTCGTGCTACCGATCGAGAGCGGCGATCCTGCACCGATATCTGCTGCGTCGTCAGCGGCAGACAACGCACGGCGGGAGGAATGTGCAGGACGCCCACACATAGATGTAAATAAGTGAACTTTGTTTTTAATATTATGTGAAGGACGCTCATGCGCGAATATAGTGTAATTTGATTGATGTAACGTACCATAAGTGATCATACTGTACCTATGTAAATTAAGCACCTAAATATCATATTTGCTCAATATTAGTATGTATAACGTAGTACAGATTAGGTAATTTCAATATTGAAATCAGTATAAACATAGAGTTTGTAAAGAACTATGACCAGGAGTCGATCTCGACAAGTCTGAACTTGTTGAAACCTGTCTGAGTCAGGTCGAGAAATAGAACCCCGTGATTTAGACTTATAGAACTATAAACCTTGTGATTTAGACTTATAAATAATTATGACCTCTGTGATTGAACATTTAATAGTGTAAGTAAACAATAATAGTGTGCACGACGGCAACAAGTCTGTACCTGCTATTGTTAGATTTAAGTAGGTACCTATATTTCGCACATCACTGTTGCTACGCTGCTGGAAGCACGCGGCCATTGTACTCTTCACTACCTGCTTCCACATTCCACAGCTGCTCGACCCAAAAAGCATTCCCACGCTACGCTGCCATTGTACTCCAAGGTACCTGCTACCCCAGCTGCCCCAACAAAAGCATTGCGCGCCCGAACCGCGCTCATTGTTTTGTAGATCCTAAGTTACTATTGGTTAAGTTTTAGCAGGTAATATTGTAAACTAGTATAAAAGGAGGTGCATGGTGGAAAATATACGCATTCTGTTTTGGAGTCTCACGAGTCTTACTTCTATCCCCAAAGTCGACGTGATTCTACCCAGCTACGGACCCGGTCCTAGGCCTGCCGGCTGGAGTAGATATCACACCCGACTTGCTCCTCACCCAGCTACGGACCTGGCCCTAGGCCTGCCGGCTGGTATCCCCAAATAGTGTTTTTGATCTCGTTCACGGAGTCTTTAATCTCGAACTGTAGTGAACCTTCTCCAATCCAGCAAACTTAAGGTGGGATAGGAACCAATATCCCACACACAATTTTAGGTGTAAAAAGTAACAAAAATATTACAAAATGATAAAATCTTCAAAACGAAGTCGGTACCGGACAAAGCTTTACTACCGTATAGTTCTATACAATTTATTTGTAATAAATTTATGTAGTGGTTTTTTCATAAAACTCGATTTTCCAAAGCACTACTCTTAGATTTTACGCACCGTCTAATGTTGTTTCAGTTCGGAACGGTGTTTGTGTGCGTGCGAACAATAAGTGGTGCATATAGACTAGCGTCTAACTGCTCATACTTGATGTTATCGCTGTCAGACACAATGTCAGATGAGACATCGCACAATTTGGCCTCACCCATCAGCGAGTTCGAGCCCGCGACTAGTTCAGCCTTAACTGCGCCTTGATATCGACGAACAGTGTCGAAACATGCACGTGCTCGTGTAAGCACACAGTAGTCTGTTCGGTGTAAGAAAACACATTTCACTGATGCACGCGTCTCGTAACTTACGAACGGCGACGTACTGAACCGCCGAGTTAGCTATTGCTTGACTTCCCACTGAGTTATTGACTTGCAGGCGTGTATCGCTTGGATTTCTTATTCTAAGAATATTCTACAGATTATTGAGGTCGACTAGATTTACATTGAATACGCCGTATGAAATCTTAAATCAAATTGGCGTGTAGAATGCTTCGGATTTTATATGGATCGTACCTAATAAATGAGGATAAAAATGCTGGCTCAATTTTATAAGATAGGAATTTTAGATAGTCATATCAATTGAAAATAAATTCCTATGCTATCGAAGAGCCAGAGGAAATGGAACAAAAGTTACTACGAAGCAAAGTAAAGCTTGCAAAGTGGAGTATTCCAAGTAAAGAGTAATTTGCCGGATCCATTATTTAACCGTGATTATATTGACATTGCGGGCATCAGCAACAAGAGCGTGCAATTGGACGTGCATTGGTGGTTAATTCCTTTAACGACTTATCTCATCACAACATGTTCTGTGTCCATTACATTCCGATGGTGATTTGATGTGCGGCCATGATAAATGATGGCATCGGTCAGCGTTGACAATCGCTGCGAGTACACCCGACGACGCATGCTCGCAAATTGACTCGTCGCTGCATTATTGTGGCCCTAATATCCTGCTGTGAACTGCACACCAGTCTCCTTGGCTTATGGAAATGTAGTCAGGTTCAGATGAAGATGTATGAGCGGTCGCTTCACGATGAAACGCTCATTTGTGTCGTCGACGCCTGACGGTTTCTTAAGTGTTAAATACGTGGTCTATTTTACTAACAGGACAAAGATTACGAGTAAGTCTTAAGTCTCTAATTGGGAATTATACAAGATCTAACGGTTAAACCAATCTTTTAACTAACGTCACGAATTAATATACAAGATCTACATAGAAAAAAAATATGAAAAAGATTATGATACTAACGAGATACAAAATAGAAATACAACAGTCTATTTGAAGACTAATCCTTCCTAAAAAGGATACAACGTTCCAAACGGTAATTCAATTCAAACCTTAAGTTCTCAAAATTATTGCAGTAGACTTCACGAACATTTTGAAGCCTTAATTTATTAAAGTTGAAAGGCTTTCGGTATCTCGGCGAAAATAACGCTAAAAGACTCTTCTAAATATTGGGTTATGATCGCATTATCGTGAAAGAGGTCTGTAAACGAGCTAGGAAAACTGACGGACTGATAAATAAAAGGTAGGTCAGCTACGGGTTATAAAAAAGTCGTTATATTTAGATCGTTTGCCTCAGCTTGCGCGTTCATGTGATGTACATGTAATGTGATTGTAATTGAGTAAGCTCTCGGAATATCTTGATCAAGAAAAATAACTCAATCAAACCTAAAAGCGGGTTTCGTAGTTGCAAAGAGCGTAATGGGAAATCAAAGCGAACAGAATTTATTAAAGTATAATACAAACATAAGGGTGAACAATTTTGAACAACATTCTCAGGGGTATCGATAAAGCTCCGATGTATGTCGGCGACAAGGTGTACCGTGTGACACTTCCGCTTTTTTTTTACATAAAGGACCTGTTTCCTTTGACATATCAACCAGTCGCAGCCCCCTGTACCCTGAGGGTTCCAGGGTTTCGTTCATTCATTATACGAGTAATAACCACATCATTCAATTCTATAGAATTTAGTCCAGCTATTTTTAACCCCTCTATCGTGAGACTTACAAATTGTAAAAAGCTCTACAAGTTACAAATTAACGACAGAAAGAGCGTTAATAATCCCGCTCTTCTCATTAGAACCAACAGTTTCAATATGTCGACACGCCATCTCTTCCGTCAAAATAAGTTTAATTTAAGCTGAAATCTTCGTAAAATTTTAACCGGTGGCATGTTGAATTTGACAAGTTACCTCTTAACAGGGACCTTAGGGAGGCATTCAAACGAATTGGGTGGAGTTTAATGTTCCTGATTGTTCCATCTAACGTTTAATATTTTAATGAATTTGAGAATAAAAAAGGCGAAACCGTTTGTCATCTGCAGTATCGGCACATTTGGCTCCCATTGTTTCGTTTGTTCAAGGAATTTATGCAAGAGTGCATATGGATAACTTTATACATGAGAAAGGTACTGTAATACCGTAAGGAAAAATTGCTTAATGACGCACATACGAGCATGCAATTTTTCCTTAAGGTATAAATAATGATTGAGCGGTACCCACTTGCGGTATTATCGCTTGAAGTGACGCAGAAAAAGCGTGTTTTATTTTTAATAACCGTATTAATAACAGGGTAGCTTTTATTATGCTTAATTTTGATTGAGATGGTTATTAACTGATATTTACCGTAATACTCTTTGTCAAGCTCAAAAGGTTTTTAATGAGAGTGTTATTATAGATTTACAGTAATAAATGAAAACCACATAATATCATTGAAATGAGCTGTAAAGAGGAAACACCAAAAAATGAAGTTTAAAAGCTTATTCGAAAGCTTTCAAAAGTAGTGCAATGGCAACGCAATAATAAGTCTGGTAATAAAAAGTAAGGTAGTTATGAAACGTTTCAGTAGCTGCTTGTTTTATTTACTCGTATAACGTGTTGGCAGAATGCGGGCCGCGAGGAATTAAAGGTTCGGTGGTACACTTAGTGGGTGGTGTAGCTCTGGTATGATTCCGATAGCGAATACACGTTGATTTAAGACGGTGCTAAGGAGTTTTGTTTATTTTTGATACAAAACGTACATTTTTATTAAATGTGATGTGAGTTAACTTCTATTGTCGTGTTACTCATACATAAGACTAAATCCACAATTTTTTTTTCATTTGATTCACCAGTTTTGGTAAATCCCGTGTTTGGCGTAAAATATGTTGTCTATCACATCAAAAGTCGGTATTTGCCCTACGGCACTTTGTTTTTTCTCACCTAACCGTTATTCCGTTGTTTTCTTGTCTGTTGCTTTCCTTTCTCTTTTGTTGCACCAAAGCTATTAAGGGCGAAAATAATAGTAACTAGTTTGTAAAATACGTTACATTCTTAAAAGAAAAATTACGTGCGGTAATCATTAAACGTTGTAAGTGACGAGCAGAAAGTGAAAGCGTGGGAAGCATTTAAGAAACGTCACAGATTCTAACTAAATGTGAAGGTCCAAGATGACTCAAAGGCTTTTCATCAGAAAAACGAAAGACTCACTTGTGAGTATGACACAGAAAGAATGGACGCAGAGGGTCCACTTTTGATGAAGCACGAAAAGAGGCTAAAGCACTTATAAATATGCTAAACAATCTACATAAGCTCTGGAATTGGTACAAAAACGGCAGTTCAGAAATAATTCAATGTTAAAGGTAAAACTAATATATCAAGTACGATGATAAAAACTGCACTTAAGACATTCCAGAAGTAGTGCAAAGTTAAACAGATTAGATTTCAATTAGGCCAAGGCTCCTTATCCAATAGCACATACATTATAGAGTGGGCATACTGTTCAGTAACTTCATAGTCATGAATAGTACAAGATGTATTCGACCTAGTTGCGGAGTCAAGGTTCAATTTACCAATCACGGCCGCAGAAGGCGGTATGGCTCGTAGTGGTCCACTATAGTTCCCACCATTCATTACTAATGGCTGCTCAGACGCCTGCCGATGGTTTACGGAAACTGTTGTGCTCTTAATTGTCTTATGGTCAGTGTGGGTAAATAGTGTCCACTCGTATGCGTTGATTTGTTTACCGGGGATGGTGTTTGTTATGTCGAAAGCTGTTGGGGGATTAGCGTATTTCTGTTAGTGTTACCAATATATATTTTTCTCTTTTTCTTAATGACAATGTGAATGAAAGGGCCCAAAAGCCTGTGTGCTAGATTTTAGATAAGATATTGTCATTATTTTATATTCTTATGGAGATTTGGATGCTTTTAAAAAAATTTAGACGGTTTAAAAATTACTTCGTTAACCACCTAAGTTTCTTGGAACTCTGTGAGTCACACCTGTTAAAGATAATGTGTAGGCAGAGATGTCATACGCCCACAGTTAGCGAATAAGGTTCGCCAAGTTCGGGGGCGAGCCTATTGCTAATATTGAAGGTTAAACTTTCATTCAGCTTATTGTCTATACTAGACTGGAGTAAATTGAAACGTCCTTAATAGTATATTACGTAAAGACTATCAGAGGAAACTAGAAAAGCTCTACGTCATGTCATTCCACCTACAAGTAAAAACGTGACAGTGACAAACTGTGTACGCTCATGTAAGTTTCTACAAATCCTAAACGTTATTGCGTTAGCCCTTGCCTGTTTTTACCGCTAGCGTTACTATATCCTAATAAAATAAAGTCCCCTTTTTACAATCGCCTCCCCAAAACCGCACTCCGTAGCTCTTATACGTACTTTTCATATTACGCCTCAGTTTCATTTGGCTTTGTATATTACTCAACTTTTAGCAGTCATTTTTGCATGTTGCACTTTGTGCTCCACGAAATTTTCGCTAATTCTCGTTACTAAACAACTCCGCTTTACGTGCAATGTTGGGCGTAATAGCGTGGTTTATAGACAGAAATGGTGAACTAAGTAAGTATTAAGAAATGTTATGCAAATCTGTCCCAGAGTTATGGCTCTCTAGTGGAAGACATTCCTCCGGTTAACAGACTCATTGTCGTAATTACTTTAACTATAATTAGAATTTATAACAACTTAGAATGGGGTACTGCATGCATAACAAGCAGATATACTTAGTACTGGTACGTTTTAAAGAAAGAAATGAACCCGGAAAATTATTTCACCGAAACATTTCTCCGACCTAAGGCCGTGATAAATGTAACTTCCGCACATTTCCTTATCAACGTGTTATTTTCATTAGAGAATGCAAATTATGTAACATTTCGCAAGTCGTCACTATGAGGCAACTGCTGGCCTTTGATCCGTCTCGTCTATCAGTCATCATTTACACGTCCATAAACGCGGATGTTTTATTGTGAACCGTGGTGTGTTCACCCTTGACATTCATTCAGGCTCCCGGCCTTTATTACACGGTAACACGGCCCTCGCAAATATAATTTACATTTGTAATCGAGATTACAATGTACGTATTGTTTAAATGGGATACGGATTTTGGGGTAATATTGGGATTTACGAAATAACGACGGTAAACCGTCGCGTATAGAGTTCAGGATTATTTTAATAAGTGAGTAGCTGAACTGGCGCGCGAATGAAAGATTTATGAGGGTACTTCTTCGGTGGTGGTAAAGCCGACGTGAATGCTGAATTACTCTTATTATTTCTGTTAGTTCACTCTTTTATTTCGCTCACCTCTTTGTCTGGCCGCTGTGAAATATGCATGCATGGAAATATGATAAATGTACAGGAAGCTGTGTGAGCCAATGGAGTTTATTCTTCACTGCCTGCCTACCATCGTTAGTCATTCCCGTTTTCTAGCCACATCATTATACACTTATTACCTACGGCTGTTAGAGGATTAAGCCTCATTAGTTCTTCATTCTTATTCTCACCCACTGGAGGCTTAACCCTTGAAATGCGCGCCGCAGAAAATTCTTATAATCGTGGAAGAAATTACTGCGACATAATAACATGTTTATTTGTGGATTATATTGCGTGTAACAAACAACACTGCCGATTATTGGCGTGCGTGCTGTCTACTTACAAAGTATATTGGCATGAGGCACGGCTCTCAGGACATCGATATGAGGTATTGCCCCCGAGGGACAGCTGGGAATTGATTCCGACGCCAGCCGAGAAAAATGAACAACATACAAAATATATGTTGCGTGTATCGTGTTAGAAGTTGTGGCGTTCATAAAGTAGCGTGTAGGTCGCTCTCGCTGGTCGCCGACTGGACAATTTATGGCCGTTTGACACTGGACGCGTGTTATGCGTTCCGCTATTCCTATCTCCGCCAGTTACCCACTTATAATCTATTTTCATTGTGCGAGTTGGGGGACGCCGCACCGGGCGGTTGGGGACGAGGGGTGCACTCCGCCGCTTCTGTTTGCGAATTTTCTGTAATCTTCAACGTGTCTATTCGGAAAATATTCGCCCACCCTTTGATACAAATATCAAAGCCAGGCATTTGACTTCCTTATACTCGAGTTTCTTTAACATTTGATTCAGTAAACATCGTATTTTCTTTACAGTTACGTATAATTGTTTCGAAATTATTTCTATAATATAAGTAGCTTGTGTTTATGAAAGCTATATCGTGGAGCAACTGCAATCTTTAGATCTAGCTGCTATTGCTACATACGACTTCAGCCGTGTGTTATAAACACCGCCAGGATTGCGTAGAGGGCTTTGTATACCCGCCTGAAGGGTGAATGCATCTGATACCTGAGTTTTTGTTCGAAATAAGTACTTATAAACATACGCTTGTTAGTGAGCAGCGTCTGAAATCCGCTAGTGTGTGATGTGCATACAAATGGGCTGAGTGCTGTCGGCAGACGTCGAACGTGTCCCGCCAGACCTCGAATAGACGTTGATTATATGTAAATTTCAAGAATTACTCGTATTTTCTGCGGCGATGCCATTTTTGATGTAACATAGGTACTCCAGCACGATGTCGCAACACGGCTGTCTCGGCTTCAAACATTTATTTATCTCATTGCATATCGTAGTGTCAATTGTTACCACATTATTATACGCATTTATATTTTGTAACCCACCTATTTGTAAATGTTAGCATTTCGACACGAGTTAAGTTAAATATCCATTTTCAATTGTATAATTCCAAATCACAGTAGATAATTAAATGAGTTCCATCTAATGTTTGTACAATATTCGTGACCTTTGGTAACGAAACCACAACATTTTGATTATAGACAAAAATTAAACTTGACTTGTTGGACCTTCTGCGAAACCCATCACCGCAGATATAACCGCAAGTTCCTGCATAATGCTAAAAAGTCCGTGATACCGCATAATATTATAACGAATGACTTATTAATTTGGTAACAAAACAGTAACGAACGTATCTACGAACAGAAACCTTTTTACTACTTTTCTTTAAATAGCCTCTTTCATGATACAAGGAAACTCGGAATGTTTATTAAGAATATTTGTTAGCTTACATAAACTGAATGCCAACCTAAAAAACTTTACAACCTCATCCACGTAAAGGTTAACCTAGAGAGGTTCGCATTCGGCTCTCCCCATTGTTGTAATATGGTAAATTATTCTCGGACAGGATTATTGCTCGGTGGGAGTCTAAATCGTGGCTATATCGCAACCGAGCTATATGTAATAACCCCGCACTCGTACTAATATTCATTTTGAACAAACCAAAATGTTCAGACTATGAAACGAAATTATGACGAGTTATCTACTTTTTTATGACAAGAGTTGTAACAAAAGATTCTTCAGCGTAATGCTGAAAGGAATGAAATATGTTAGTGCTGGGATCAACGTGAAAGAAACTTAGTTATTTATTGACGAGGAAACAAACTGCGAGGGGCTAAGGTATTGCGAATTACCTCAAGATTACAGAAGTTGCTACGAAAATGTTCTTTTCTAACTCATTTAATCCGTTTGCGAGCTGCAATAGATATACATCACCCCTTATGATTGGTTTTACTCGTTGTTTTATGTGGTCGGTGCAAGTTCTTTTTTGTCTATTTTCATCAGTTCTTCCTTTATTCCGTCTTTAATGATAACTTACGTTCTTTCCGAAGTCGCTTGTTCTCGTGGTTTCGAAACTTCCGTTACGCTATTGATTTGTGTGTCTATAACTAACTAAACATGTAACTCGTGTTTTCTTTCTCGCTAAAGTAATTTGCTGTTTCCCAAACTGAAACTATATTTTCCTTCGTGTAATGCCCAATAACACACATCCCTCTTTGTAACGGAGGTTGTCCATTGATTGTGTCTGTGCGTTCTGTGTTTATGCAGTCGGTCGTCTGCATACAAAATACAGCGTCGTTCGCCACCGCGCCATAACCAAAGCACTGTGATAGAAAACATATAAAAATAACTCCTTAAAGTAAATCCCTTTGTTTAGCAAATGGTCTGAGTTCTTGAATGATTTGCTTCTTGTACCTTTCAGTCGTAAATGGAGAATGCAATACGCCTGTTGATCGCTCTGCACAGAATTTAGTGCGTTTTAACAATTGCGGAATGAACCTCCTTTTGAGTGCAGAAGATTTTGTAGCTTTTCTTATGGTTTAGCAATAGAGCTTAAATGTTTCGTAACCATACTTTGCTGTTATTCAAACAGCAATTGGACATGGTTACCAAATAAATGCCAAGCAAATTCTATAGCAATCAACAATCACGATACTAAAAGTATTATCCAACTTAGAAAGTTGTGATAGAAAATAGTTTTTCACTATCAAAGGTCGTCGGAGGCGGAAGCTATGGATGCTCCGTGTATCCAAGTGCTTTTATAAATTGTGTATAACACGGACAAGTGTCGGGTGTTGTGAATAAATCGTATTAACTTCCTTATAGCGAGGGAAAGGCCTCGAGACGTGTCGTCGCGGATCGCATTGACCCGCTTAGGTTACGTTTCGCGGTGAGCTGCGACCTCGGGCTGAACAAAGACGACGCGTGCCCCGCATTCTGCTCATAGTGCTCAGCACCACTCCACAAAGACATTTATAACTTATACAATATTTACAAGGATTTAAACATTATTTTCTTTATCCTGCTTGCAAAGTTGATGGTGTTTCTTAGTCCTAAGCTGCGAGCTCTTCAACTCCTCAACTAAAAAGCCCTCGGAAATTAGCAACCCGACCAACACAAACAAGAGGAAACCAGAGGCCCTGCCCACGACCTCTTAACGCGATCCATTTTACGACGTAAACTGAATTGTTAAAGGGATGGAGCTGTATAGGGTGTACAGCTCCATCACTCTCTCTCGCTCGCCCGATTTTTAACACGTAATAGCAAGGGGCCAGAAATGAGGCTTTCAGGAGTTGCAGCTATTTAGAATTAAAAAAAAAAATAACAAGTGACTCGTCCCATTCATAAACAAAAGATCAATCACCCAAACTTTTTGTTATGACAACAATTCGCCTTACACACTATTTGTTGATAAATTCGCTGGTTGCAGGCGTTAACGCGAACAAAAGTCAATAAAATGTTTGTTGATATACGATTGAGATTGACATAAAAACGGAAAGCTGTCGGAGGCACGGGATCCAAGTCAATACCAGGAATTTAACGCCAACAGTAGAAGATTCACTCGAGAATAAGTAAATTACTTTTGAAAAACTTAAGATGAACGTTGAATGTCATATCTATAGGAGAAACTGACATATCAACGCAAACCGAAACTACTGGAACTATGAGTGTAAAATTTTGCACTAGGTTTCCTTTTATGATGCAGGCGAGTACTAAGAGAGGAATTTCCAAAATGTACCGCCTAAGGATATAGCGGGAAACGGGGGTCCAAAGTTTGTATGGATAACCTACGTTTACGCGGGCGTAACCGCTGGCAGAAGCTAGTATATTCTATAAGCCTTTACAACTGTGAAGGTTTATACATCGGTCACGTACAAACCTTGACAATTGTCAAGGGTGAAAACATGTTTCCCAAACTTACGTGTTTAGAGGTGACCGATTCGGTTCCATTCGATTCCAATATAAATATGCAAATTGTAGCTATGAATTACACTACGTTGCTATATTACCGTTTTTAATATTTAATTACGCTCAAAGAGCGGAACGATGCGCCATGAACATTATCTGTTATTCCAGTTAGTGGGATAATGCCCGAGGGAAGGCCAAAAATAGTGGTTCGGAAATTGTATTAAGTTTGAAGTTATACGAAAATATTTCGTAACGATGGTAACTAGTATCGGGTCGTCTTTCAATCCGCGTCGGTTATCAACTTATCATAATTATATCGATCTAGCTTGAAGAAGCTGAAGCATCGTATTCTCAAATTGTTATTATAATTTCATTAATCGCTTTGTGAGCATTTAAAAACAAACCAGACTTTCCAGAATGATACTACTTTAATCGTTTGCGCAAATATAACTCGTGTAATTATCGACAAAGCAGTGCGAGTCGCCTGCGAGCGCGTGCGCACGTGTCAACGGCCGCAGGTGCTCGCGTCATTGGCCAGCACTGGCTATTGTTCTCACCGCGCCCCCCACACTCCGCCACCTGCCCGCTCATATAAAACTACCCTACAAGCAATCAGGGCTACCACTAATGGCAGCTGATCGACTCATAATCTTTTTATTTTACTTCAACTTTGGTACAGAATAAGTAATAGTACTTTGGTCGCAAAGAAATGAAAAAGTTTTTTTACACAGGATGTAGACTTACACCATACGCCACCTGGTGACTTTTATTTGTTCAACTATGATCAATGTTCAACTACAAGCATATTATTTATATTAATGATCGACCATGTATAAAAGATTAGCCATGTATTTATTCACACAGGTGTGTAGCAAACACCGAAGCCAATGATAGTATAAAAACCTATTAGCATTGAATACATAGAGGGCGTGGCTAGCTAAACTACCGCAAAAAGCACTTCATACTAAAAATAACCAGAATTTACCGGTCATCAGAAGGATGCAGTGATTAAGATAATAATTACAAATTGTATCTGACGTCTGAGTTCTTTGACCTGAATAACCCTCCTAATGAACTTCCTTTAACAAATAACAAAAAGGCACATAAGGTAAAATGATTAATTGGGTCTTTTAGTACTGAACATGAAGATGGATTAAGTAATGACAGTGCCGAAGGACTTGAAAAACGTAGCGTGAATAATGACGGGTTAGGAGGTGATCAAATTGCACATTGTACATAGTGGCAAGTGGCAAGTTGACAGCCAACGATTTGTGGGCATCAGTAACAATTTCCCTTACGATAAAGGGGAATCGTTAGCAGCTAATCAATTTTATGACACTAATAATAAACATAATTGCGAATACATCAATCATGTTGCAGCAGAAAGTTGTGAAGATATAGAGCGTTTCCGTAAGTAAGTTATGGATTGTCTGATACCCGAAATCTAAGAAGTTTGTCAACATAAAGATTGTCATCATTAGGACTATCAATTTTTGCACTATCATCAAAACAACTATATTCGAAATTGCTTTGATTTCTCACAATCTCGTAAAGGTGATATATCGGATTTGAATCAACAATGGCTTACAATACAGTAACGGTGTATTTGTTGGGTGAATTCGACACGCGCGCCGATCCGCCGTGGTAGCTCCCGACTTGCATTGTGCGCCCGTCTTCTTTTGTCGAGGGTCTACTCCTCAATATTCAGTTGCCAATGTTACCATTCTTACTAGATTTTGAGGATATAGGTTGAGAGCTTGACTGATAACTGAATTTGTTGCTCTCCGCAGAATGGGGCGATACTGAAGTTTAATCTTTGTTTAGAAGCGTATAAGTTTGTGATACTCGTACGTAATTTAGAGAACTGTGAATTAAGTGAGGATGCAAGCACGTGTAATCTCCGCTTAATCTTAAGTAAATAAATGCAAATTAATTCTTTATGTGTGAAAACTGCAGGAATACCTTTATTAAATAGGGAATATGCATTAAATTATTTGAAATTTAACCAGTTCATCAATAAATAAATATACAAATATAGAATATAAACTGTGAAAAAATAGAATATTAAATATCAAAATTGGTAGAAAGCAAATTAGATAATTATAACAATTTTAAACAAATATTTTCACGCCTGTCATACAGGCGTGATGTACTTTGACGTCAAAATTCATATCGGACTTCTCTTTCTTATTAGCAGCTTTGAAGCTTTATAACTTCGTTGTTGATGACGATATTTTAAAAATTCTTTCTTATTTGTTTACTAGAGCTAAATATTATTTAATATAGCAAATGAAAATCGCGTTCTTAACTTATTTAATGATAGCCTATCCTTTTCCTTAACGACCAGTATTTTGGGGTCAGGTACATGATGCAGCTGAATACCAGTTTTAAGTTATTTGATTATATCATCATTATCATTATCAGCCGAAAGACATCCGCTGCTGGACTCTGGTGGACTGAGGTCTATTATATCCCTCCCCTAGGCGTCCTGCGTCTCGCATCCATTGGATTCGCGCGACCCTCACCAGGTCATCGGGCCACCTTGTGCGAGGTCTACATTTCTTTTTTATTTGGCCTATATTTAATTATCCTGGTTTAATAAAAAATCTCTTGACTTCGACATAAAAAGTTTTCCGCATGACTAGAGCTGCGTTCACCAACGCAACGATTCTTTCACACGGTATCCGTTCCCATAAAAATAAATATCCAGTTATAATACCAGCTACCGAAAAAAATACTCGAGTTATTGCCGAGAAGATTATCTTGCGGTGTTTTTTCCTCTAATCCAATAAGGTGGTTGGATTGCACCGATACGTGTATTGAGCTTGGGAGCTTTTGAAGCGGTGCTCAGAATAAAGTGTGTGACATACTGGGTAGGTATGATATTAACTGATATTGAAACTTCCTCAGAGTTTATAAAATAAATCATAAAGTTTTAATACGCTAATTTTACCTTGATAAATCATGCTTAATATGTAACTGTCATCAGCATTATCATCAGTATAAATGACAAAAATTATGAAAAATGAAAGCACCGCGAATAATAATAATATTTTTTTTTTTTTTTTGCATTTTGCAGGTCTGTGTCCAAGTTGTATGTTGATTAAAATATGATTTGTGCATAAAATACGTCAGTTAACACTTATTTATTTACCGTATTATACATTAAAGTCGTCAATACAACCCAATCAGTTTCTCTAATCCTATTTAATGGGTATTTCTTGAGAAAGTAATTCAAATGGTTTATCTGTCTGATTTTAATGATTATAACTCTGTAAAGCCATATTTGTTACGGTCGGTTATCATATTTTAATGAACATAGATCCACACATTGCAAAATGGAAGAAAAATATAAGTAAATTTGAATTTCGTAGACTACCCTGGCGCTTTCTCCTAAATATGGTATGTCAACAGCAATCTTTCCGCAAAATACAAAATATTTGTCGTCATCTTCACCGTGTGTTCGTCTTTACGCGTCGTTTTATCGTTAAATGAGATTCTGTTATGAATTTTATGATCAGCTCTTGTTAGCGAATCGCATTAGCGGTTGTAAACTGGTAGCGGGTAATGGGAAATAGTAAATTGACCAATCACATGTAAGCATTACCTTCGTGCGTGCGAGTAATTGAAGATATTCCGCACTCGTGCGCACTCAACTAAGAGATGGCCTCAAAATAACCAAATCATCTTGTTTATTGAATGCTATTCTAATCCAATTACGTTGTGAACAGCCTGAGATTTTTTCCCATACATTCTTCAGAAAATACTTGGGAATATTTGATATGGTTTCGATTAGAGTGTTTTGATTTATACATTCCATTGAACAGTTTAGATTCTTATGGTGCTTAATATATTCAAAATGTAAACTACATAATTGGATTAATAAATATACTGTAAAGTAACCCAAATTATTATCTTAACATACATATAAGTCATCTTTATAATGATGGGTCACGTTCCTCCATTAACCTCCAATAATGGTGGGATTAACTTAACGACATCCGTCCCAATAATACAACCGTACCACAAAGAACTCCACTATTCTCTACTTCTTACACATAATACAAACACTATAAAACTTATTGTATAACTTTACTGATAGAAAAAAGGTGAGGTATCTATTTAAAGGGGACTATATGGATCAGTGCGCAATCTAGGCGTCGTAACTTGGACTCCTTTGTCCTGATCGCAATCTCCATAAACCAGCTAAACACCTAGCCGAGATTCCCCTCACGAGTCCCCGGGGTGGCAGGGGGGACGGTACCCACCCCCTTCTTTCAGTTATACGGGAGTTAAAATGCCTTATGATTTCGAAACTTTCCTCACTGAGGTGATCTCGGTCTTTTATTAATCCATAAAAATCTCGAAAAGTCTTAAATGTTGACACCAAACAATAATTACTTAGTCTCTTGGAGACTGATGTTTAAATGAAACAGAATAAGCTATTAAGATAAATTAAACAACGTGAAGGGCTCCCACACAAAACTACGATATGATGCAGTACGACGCCGCATCGCACGTACCTGCGATGCGATATCGTGCGGCAAAGCATCGGGTCAGGTGATCAAACAATGTGCGATGTGAATCAATTCGCAACGTCTTGCGATGCGTCGTGCGAGCTCGTAGATTTTTACGATGCCTCGTCGCATCGCAATTTTGTATTTGGGCTCTAATATCTCACTTTTAGGATCACCTTTTTTGATTAGGCGTTGTGCTCACAATTTCCAGTAGTAAATTTAGAAAAAGCTTAGTGGAAGTTCTTCGGCTTATAATTAAAAGTACTAATAAAGATGTTTCCTTTGTCCGCCAGGCCCACCATCTCGGCGAGAGAGCGAGTTCAAGAAGCCGTCACACGCCCCACAGAACGGCGTGCGCCATCACCGCCCCCATATCCCACACAACAAGGTAAGCACTCTCAACTATATCTATAAAGTATATGCTTTAAAGCTCTAACCACCCTGCAACCTGCCAATGTATTTATATGCGGTGCGATGGGATTTTATATGTAGTCCTCTGGGTGTTATGCGACCCGAATTAATGCTATTATCTTAATCGAGTGCATTCTCTATAAAGAGTGTATCAATTACTCGAAGCTAAGCTGATAAAAAAAAAAAAAACATGGAGCAGCTCGAGCACGGTAGCGAGAATATGTATCATCCAATCAGTGAATGGCCCATAATCGCATTTATTTCTTTACAAATATCCGGTTTAAGCCGTTCTCATACTATGGAAAAACTAGAACACAATAATGTTCTAGGGTTATGATAAATAAAAAGCGACACGTGTCTCGCGTTCAAACGCGCCAGATATACTCGTTATTGCGCTCCTGGCGAGAATCGAGAAATATTTCGTTACAACTGCTTATCGGTACACAATGGTGTTTATAGTCAAGCTGTACGCTTTACAAAGCAATATCAACCAGGAAAATGTTGTGTTATCATGAAACTTTTTAAATTCCCCACCAAACTCCGTCGCTTCGGGCTTCACCATCTTTTGTGCTGGATCGCTTTGCTTCACTGAAATATGCTTAACGACAATACAACTTTTTCCTTGTTTAACTCTTTAAAAACTCGTTTTATTATTGTGATGCCTTATCTAAGCTTTTGTTTAGATTTATAATGGAAGCAAGCGCGTGTTAGGACTCACATTAATACTTATGGTCACAGTCGTAGGGCTGATTAAGGGGGTCATACGAAGCGTGACCGGCCTTTTCACGTCTCATTTCAAACTTCTCATGCCGTAACACAGCCACATCTTGGACTAGTTAATTCCTGGCTGAATTATTCATCAGGCGTACATTGTAATTAAGTTTAATGTGGTTAACTCCAAAACGGCGCTAGCAACTTCGATCACTCGGGGAAACTTGCTATATGTACATACGTTGATGAATGGCAGAATACATTTGATACCGAGAACTTGTGAGTTAGGAAATCAGACGAAACCTTCGTATGTGGTATTGTTACCTTACAATGTAAACGTACAAACGGTAATAAAACCAATGTAGTATAAGACCTTCTAACTAAGCACAATTTAGACGAGTAACGAGCCCAGATTCCGTCTTCAAAACGAAACAAATCCAATTCAGAGACGTCGTTTAAGAAATCCCAAAACGTAATTCTATTAAGTGGGGAGGTGGATAGAATATTAATGTATATTTTTTGGTGCAGAGCGACGGTTCCGGTTCAACGGGAGCCCCGCACAGACCGCCTCCAATCAGGATACCCAACGGTATCCAGTCACAGGTCAGTCTGACAAGGAGTCCTTAGCTCGCCTCGAAATATTCATTGCTTCTCTCATTTCATATTAACATCTCACATTCATTGCTTCGATGGATAGTCTCATGACAGCTCTTCTTCAATCCGGAACCGGATTATCGTCATCGTATTTAATCACAACTTACCTCCCTTCTTTCTATCTTCGGTCTGTTGATACAATTATTTATGTTCGCCGTCCGTAAACTATCCGATATTAATTCCCTCGCCTGATTGATGTCGTCAAACCTGACAATTAGACGAAAAACCGTGATCACGACATCCATACAAAAGTCCAATATTGCACTTTAGTGATTTCAAATTCTCCATTTATTTGTCAAGTATTGTAAACACCTTGGTTGGACTAACGACCGTCGCGTGCTAAAGCGGTCCCCAGGCAAACATCAATGTTGTCAATAATTAATTAAGCGATCGTCAACTTTTTTAGTTTTTACCACGCATTTTTTATTTGCTTCATAATTTACTATGATATCTTCTCAGGAATTTCATTTAGTATACAGTCTTTATTACTTTTCATTCTTACTATGGGGTTGTATGTAAAAAGTGATTGCTGATTTAATTAGTAAAAGTATGTCCTCTAATGAAGTCATATACGCACGCAAAAAACAAAAATAAATCTGACTAGAAACAGTTTTTCTAGTAACTTGTCTGCTATATGGTCCTTCATCGGCTAATCTCATCCGCTATTATTGCTATAAAAATATTGTTGCAAATATTACTACAATGTTATTTTACGGCAATGGTTATTGGGTTACATAGCCACAAGTACAAGGAGTCCAGAAGCTTACCCTGTAATGTCGAACATGTTGAACTTTGAAGTTCGCACCCACACTTCTGGGACAGTATTGTTCGCGCCTCCAACACTACATGGGTCAACAAGTGGGAGTGGAATCCTGTATAGTTTCAAAAAGTCTACTATATCTTAACAATTTTTATATAATATATAAAGCGTTTAATTGTTTCTTGGTGAGGTGTAAACAGGGTCATGGTATTGGTTACAAAATAAGGGGCTCTTGCGTGACTTGAATTGGTGACCAAATAAATAAAAATGTTGCCATTGCGACTAGTGTTGTCGTAGGTCGACAGATTTTGAATGAATGACCCGTTTTATTGGGCAACCCTATTTGGGTGAGCTCCAAAACTTAGCTGTACGTAATGCCTTACAGTGCAATTATTATTTTTTCTTTGACATGCGAAATTGAGCTTTATTTATCTAGCTACTTTGTTTGTTAATGGATATTATATTAGGGTTATTTTATTTGAGCGGAAATGAAACGGAAATTCTAGTAAAAATGTAGGTAATATGAAAGCTTTTTTTTAACAGAAGCTTCTACAGTCCCTTTTCCTTTGTAGTTTGTAGCAGGCATTCTTCGAAGAAGACAATTATCTATCTTCAATATTGTATACATAAAAAGAATATTTAACCTTTCTTTGTACTAAAACAATTCACTGTCGGTACCGTTCTTCAGAAACGATTGACACTACCCAATAAACATTCTCTCTTTTTTTCCAATTGACTTGGCGCTGTGTCGTGAAACGACGGAAAAAGTTCGTCGAATTGAATATTTAAGGTTCCCGGCAGATTCCTTCAACAGCAACAATACAATACATTTATTGCCGTAAAGTCGTAAATCATACAAGCATAGTCGACCGTAAACGGGCCCTAAATTTAATCGCCCGGCTTCGCTAAGGAGGCATAATGTATTCTCGTAAAAGTAGTTTTATTCTCGCCTGTGCAAATTTGTCCAATCTTTTATGTGAGCAACGCGCCTTATCTCGTTAGCGTGTGGCTATGTATCGCGGTGATGTTGACTACCCCTGTTTTCACCCAAATATAAATTATAAAGTGGAAAACGTTAACGCGGCAGTTGTGCTTGTGATGTCACAATATTTCGTGCTTTCACTGCGCCCAACTGCCCACAATTTCCCCGTGGGTGGGTTCTGCCGTAGATTTAAATGCTGTACGGAATCCGGACAACAATTATAGTATACTTTTGTCTGCATCTGACAGTACTGCAGTTCAATATCGTACGGTTTATTTAAACAAAATGTATTCGGAAATCGGTACTATTTTAATGCCACATAATTTACCTTTTTTCTAGCTGAGAAATTATCAAATAACTGTTGCCGCCCCGAGTGGAGCGAAGGGAGTATCAGACTTTTACTGATGAAAACCCACGTGTGTTTCTTCAGTGGCGCGTTGCGTTTCAGGGCCACGGTGTCTCTTTCGAACAATCCCGCAATCCAACATAATACATATTGTCAGCATCATCATCATCATCATTTCAACCGAAAGACGCTCACTGTTGAACATAGGCCTCCCCCAAGAGTCGCCATAAAGACCGGTCATCGGATACCCGCGAGCCTCACCAGGTCATCGGTCCACCTTGTGGGAGGCCTTCCAACACTGCGTCTCCTAGCACGTGATCGCGACTCCAGAAACTTTCGATCCCATCGTCCATCTGTTCTGCGAGCAACGGTTACTGCCCACTGCCACTAAAGTCTGGCTTTTCTTCGGGCTATATACTTATTGTGTTTTTCAGAAACCTTATAATATATTCCAAAATATTAATCATTTTGTGTTTTTCCTTTACAGAATGCTATCGATAGCAGTCAACCGCCAATAGAAAGTATTTTAAAGGTGCGTATGATTCAAGTCACGGCAGCATTGTATCAGTGTTATTCCAGTTATGTGAATTAACACTGTTTGTTGTTGTAGGAGATGAAGTCTCTACCGACGCCGTTGTCTGTGATAGCTGCGACGCCGAGGAAGGAATTGGAGAACAAATTCATCTTCAATCCTTACACAAATAAGGTAAGATAGACGTATCACTATATATATATATATCTGTTCTAATATTATAAATGTGACTATCTGTCCGTCTATCACCTGTTCCCGTATTTATTTGAAACCAAGTTTCATGTCCTGAAATAGGATGATAGAGGGAATATTGTATGAAAACAATATTTGTTTATCTAACTTAAATGTATAAACAAATTTTCAATGAAAATCATTTTTTCATAGCGCGGTATATACTTATTTTAGGGTTATCAGAGTTCCTATGGCTACCTTCCGGTTCAATCATCAGATCGGCTCCATGTTGTAATAATTTTACATTGTCATCTGATTTACGCATGCATGCAAAATTTCAGCTCTATCGGTAACCGGGAGGTGGATCAAATTTAATTTGCAAGATTTGATTACAGACAAAAAAACATCGGGACAGATGAAACTAAATAAATGCTTGTAAAATAGAATAGGTTCTAATTGTGCAAAAAAACAATATCAAAATTGGTAGAAGAGCTAACGTGATAAAACAAGTTTAAACAAATATGTATATCTGTCTTTCTCGCCAAGACGACGGGTTCTCTGGCGGCCGTACGGATGTCATGGCCTTTGACGTCAAAATACATGTCGGACTTCTCTTTCTTATAAGCAGCTATTAGCGGCGATATTTTAATATTTGTTTACCAACCACAGATAAAAATATTTAATTTAGCAAATAGAACCAATTGCATGCATATTCCCTATTACATGTAATACTTTTTATCAAATAAAACCAATTGCATGCATATTCCCTATTACATATAATATTTTTTATCAATTAAAACCAATTGTATGCATATTCCCTATTACATATAACAATACTTTTTTTATCAAAAAAACCAATTGCATGCATATTCCCTATTACATATAATACTTTTTAACAAATAAAATCAATTGCATGCATATTCCCTATTACATTATAATATTTTTTATCCCGGGAGTATATTCCATTGGGATTGTTTTTGACTTTCACGCGAGGGAAATCACTGGCAGAAGCCACTACGATATAAGGCTCTATTTATACGAGCGTGGCCACATGGCAACCGTCCAGTATCAGTATAAACTCAGCCTTAACTACGAAAACTAGGACACAGCAAAACCTTGACACTGATTCGTTAAAATATGACATAAGAATAAATTGCACATTCTCTGACAACAATCGCTTACGTAATCTTCGGGAAGTTGCGATAAACCTACGCCAACAAAATTAATTAAAACCTACAAATTCGCAAAATAGTAGGAAAATATGAAAACAATTATAAATGCAAATTTCAAGTTCATGACTACGCTAAAAACGCTTGTGTTTACGTTTGTATGCTTACCGCGCAAGGTCGCACCTAAACAAACGCGCGAAAAATACGCGCAAGCGACCATAATACATACATAGTGTCAAAAGACAATTGATGCTACGCTCTGATTTCGTCGGAAATATCTTAAGAATATACCCCCTTAACGTTGCGCAACTGAATAAGTATAACTTTTACCAAATTAAAATACCTTTTAGCAAACAATTTGACCAAGTGGTAAAGAGCAGTGGTGGCCAAGTGGTAACAGCCCCGACTTACGAGTTGTAGGTCGCGGGTTCAAACCCAGCCAGGCATTACTTTGTGTAATTTATTTCATCGCCACTGCTCTCAAAACGGTGAAGGAAAACATCGTGAGGGAACCGGCATGTCCTAGAACCAAAAAATTCGAAGACATGTGACATTCACCAACCCGCACTGAGCCCGCGTGGTGGATTACGGCCCATTACCTCTCCTAGAGAGAAGGTCTGAGTCCCAGCAGTGGGAACATTAAAAGGCTTATTATGCATGCTAAGCTAAACAGTTTGATAGCACAGTTCGCGCTGTGGTTGAACGATTGGCTGCTGCGATGCGTGTCACGGGTTCGAATCCCGTACGGAACAAATATTTCTATGGCCGTAGCTTCGGGTCTGGGTAAGTGAGTTTACATGTTTGTGAACGCACCCACGATACGGGAAAAAAAAATTGGATTGGATGCGTTTTGCGTAGGCATTGTAGACACGGACTTTTTATTGGTATAGCCGTGTAGCAACGGTTAGTGGCACTTACTAGAATTACGACCATGGATTGAAAACATTTTTTACAAGATATAATAATAGGTATTATTTGTAATTTTTGTGCAAAAATATTTCTTTAAAAAAAACGGAATAATGCCTGTTATCATCGTGAGGAAATATCCTCGAATCAAAAATTCGAAATTGTGACATCAACCAAACTGCATTGGGCCCGCGTGGTGGATCATTACCTCGCTCATTTCCTCTCCTATTGAGAAGTCCTGTCCCAGCCCCAGCAGTGGGAACATTGTAAAGATGTTTATACTATGTACATTTACCAATCCTTTATTTACGATAATTATTTATTTATTTATTTATTTATTTAAACTTCATGTACAGTAGTGGTACATAGGCGGACTTAATGCAACAAGGCATTCTCTACCAGTCAACCTCTGGGTTAAAAAGACAATACTGTGGTAGGTTTGCACAATAAACAAATAACAGATACTTCAAACAGAAATAATAAAATAAAAAAAATTATAGTAATAAAATACATATATATGTTAAAATTAAACAAAAAATAATAATGTACGTGTAATAGTAATGTACGTGTATGTAATTATGTACTTTTACATATTATAAAACAAAGTGCACGACCGCGTCTGTCCCCATGAAGTGTGAACGCGATAAACTTAAGAACTTAGAAACGGATTTTCATGCAGTTTTCACCAATAGACGGAGTGATTCTTAAGGAAGGATTAGGTCTAAAATAAATTTATATTATAGTAGAAAAAGGCCAATATTTCAAAGATTTCAGACACTCGTGCGAAGCTGGGTCGAGCTGCTAGTGTCAAATATTTAACTTTTCCTTTTATGCATCCCTAATTTTTTACATACCCTAGGAAGCTATAACAGCTGTACTTATTTATGCAAAACTCGTAACGAAAAAATTAATGTCCTAAATAGGCTTACGGGTTATATTACGGACAGCAATACTGCCAAAATGTATGTGTAATCCTCATCACGACGATAAAAAATATTAATTTTATTCAGGGAGACGGGCCATAACATACCACTTCAGCCTTCACACTGAAAGAACTCTTAAGAAACAGCCTAAAGAGTCGAAATTACAATGAATAAACTTGATAGAATTCTGGAAGTGTAGACATTTTTCGGCATATTGTCAAAGATATATATTATGATCAAGTCTGTTTCATATCACTTTTAGTATGTAATGTTTGCGTTGCGTTAACTTGAATTAGTACGTACGTAGGTATGAGGAAGATAATAAACTCGTTTTCAGTAACTTCGTTTTTGTAGTGTGAAACAATAATACAGTCTTGATCGTCATTATTAAGTTTTTTATGAGAGTTACATGTCAATTGAAAGGAGCAATTTATTGTGGCTATTGCATGACTCACATGACATGCGAAGCGCCATCTATCGTCAATACCTCAACAAGTACAAATACACAACTTTTCTAAATATTTTAGTTTACTATACCCTCTATCACGATTATCGAATCGATTGTGTTTTTACTAGAACATCTGGTTTTAAATCTAGATCCAGAATGTAGGTAATGGTAAACATTGACGCAACGCAGAAAAAAAAACAAATTTTCAATATTTTAATACGCTATGGCCAGTCGTACAAATCTTTCCAAGAACAAACTTTATTAGAAATGAGCGTCAATATTGTAAAGGATCACACACACCGACGGAAGAAAATTACACAATATATTTACTAGGATAACAAAATTTTCATTAAGTTAACCGTTATAAGATGTTTTCAAGGAAAATATAAATACCACTTATAATGACGTTTTCCATATTTCCTCAGTAATATTTAATCAATATGTTTACACAGTTAACAAATAACACTTTTTCAGGTCCAAGAGAATCCTCAGTTGGCCGCCAACGATCTCAAAACACCCCTACCTAAACCCGGTAAGTGTGAATACAACTTCATCTTTAGGTATAAAGAAAACATTGTGTATTCTATTTTCAATTAAACTGCTTTTTCAATGTTCCTTGCGGGTTTTTTGGCGGGAGTTCTTCGAGTGAAATTCAGTGTCTGTTTTAATTATTCGCAAATTGATTCCTAGTGGATATTGTGATGTAAAATTGGTGTAGATTTGTATTTCAAGTGTCTGCGCAACTGGACAATATGTGGAATCATTGAAACAGGCGCGGTCTTGGTAAAATAGAGCTGAGAGTTTTATTGTAATATTGACTATCTCAGCAAAGTTTGCCGATAAGATTGACTTGATACATTTGCTGCTAAATACGACAAAATTAGAATGTATACATCCATTTTCTAATGGTAAACAAATGAACTATTCATTACGAAGACATTGCATAAAGAACTTAGTATCCAAGTCAAAAACATTAACAAAAAAGAAACTAAAAAAAAAAAAAACATTGTATATTCGATTTTCAAATAAACGATTACCGCTCAATGTTCCTTGATAGAAGATTGGCGTTGTATATATAAACTAGATAAGTATTGATTGAATTTAGATCTGGAAACCCTACATCACTACACATTATTATATGTTCCTAACTAAATACATATTTATACTCTGCGGTCAATTATGTGGATTATCGGTTATTCACAAGCTTGGGTCTACCCAAACGTTTCGCGCGTTTTCCTGTTTTGCCTTTAAATTACATGCATATTTAATTCATTGCCCCTCTTCCGCCATTCGGTGCCATCTTTGTTTTTCTTTTTAGGGTTCCGTAGCCAAATGGCAAAAAACGGAACCCTTATAGATTCGTCATGTCTGTCTGTCTGTCTGTCTGTCTGTCTGTCTGTCTGTCTGTCTGTCTGTCCGTCTGTCCGTCCGTATGTCACAGCCACTTTTTTCCGAAACTATAAGAGCTATACTGTTGAAACTTTGTAAGTAGATGTATTCTGTGAACCGCATTAAGATTTTCATACAAAAATAGAAAAAAAGCAATAAATTTTGGGGGTCCCCATACTTAGAACTGAAACTCAAAATTTTTTTTTTCATCAAACCCATGCGTATGGGGTATCTATGGATAGGTCTTCAAAAATGATACTGAGGTTTCTAATATTATTTTTTTCTAAACTGAATAGTTTGCGCGAGAGACACTTCCAAAGTGGTAAAATGTGTGTCCCCCCCCCTCTAACTTCTAAAATAAGAGAATGATAAAACTAAAAAAAATATATGATGTACATTACTATAAAAACTGCCAACGAAAATTGGTTTGAACGAGATCTGGTCAGTAGTTTTTTTTTTAGTACAGAGATTATTATTATGTTACTTGCTGCTACGGAACCCTCCATGGGCGAGTCCGACTCGCACTTGGCCGGTTTTTTTTTATCGATCTGTGTAGCTGTGATCGTGACGTCGAAGTTAAAACCTTCAGTTGATCGACATTTTCTTTCATAAATATTTACGCGCGTTGTATTCAGTGAATGCTCTCCGATATTCTCATTAATTTCAATCGATTACTGATATGGAATGTTTTAATAAACATACGCGATAAATGCATTAATGCCCGACATCAAACGAACGGATATCCTGTTGGATGTTTAAAAAATATTAGATATTAATTATATAGGGGTTTATTATTGGAATTATCTCTGATATAATGGGTGATCAATTGGAGGAGATATGAGGCAAATAGTAATCGATCCGAGAGCTCATGGATAAGTGGAATGGCTCAGCATAGAAGGTTCCCTTTGCGATAAAGGACGACGTGTGAAGGCTTGATGTGAAGTTGCTCATAGTAATGATAACCTCCTCAGACTAGTTCGACGTCCGCCCACCGCTATGCCTAAAATGTCGTTTCTCAAACACGATAAAAACACAATTTTATCCTAGCAACCCGCTAATTGGCTCATAACTTCACCGACTCACTCAACGATCAATGAAAAACTACTCGGAAAAAATAAATTCCAAGCACATCGGTATTTGTTGTGTAAATAAAAGTCGTAAGAAAAGATTCCGTCCGACTCGAGTGCTACTTGTTAATTATATGAATAATGTAGAACTCAAACATGGCACGGCGGTAAATGGAGTTACTGCGATATAGTTAAGTGTATTGCAATCGATTGACGTATTAAATATATTTGCCACCTCAAACAATACGGTCGTACATCGTACAGCTTGCGTTAAGGTTGACTGCGCCTAAATAAAATGTGGAATGAAATATGAAGAGCCAGTTTACACGTATCGCGGGCCCAGATCGCCCGGCAGTGCCACCTGTCGACGACGTGAATAAATAAATTGTGAAAAAAGCACAAAACGTAGACGTGCAAACTGCACACATGGCCGCTCCCCCACACATACACCCGCGCCCATAAAACAAGACTGCAAGCGAAAATATTTGCGCTTGCTAACTGAATTATAATGAATATGACCGAACCGGACGTAACCGGAATCGCTTCAATGTAATTTCTACTGCTTTGTATTATTCATTAGACATATTATATAATATTTATGCGTTGACTTCAAAACTAGTGTCTGTATAATTACAGTTATACGACAATAATCGTGGCTATAATGAAGTGTCATTATCGCGTCAGTATTTCGAAATACGTTGTTTTTGCGTTAACAGAAAAGATATTTAGAAAGTGTTATGTTCATTCGTATTTTTATTTTTGCGATGTGCTATAACACTCCATTCTTATTTTATTACGCGCACTGCACGATAATCACAAATACTTCTCTTCCTTTCTTCCAGCATGGAAGTTTGAAACCCTTGTCTTTTTTCTATACCGCACATTTATTGTCCAAAACGAACAAAAACTAGCTTTGTTAACCACTAACTAAACGTGTTGTATTCTTGAAATGCCATTTTTAGTGACGGCATTCCTATTATAATGGCTTAAAGTTGGGGTCTCGTTAAATCGTTGCAGTTTTATACATATGGGTACGTGCGAGTACATTGGTACAGAAAGTACGTGTGCATCACCTGCCAGCAGCGCGCGACTCGCGAATAGAGTTGCGGAAAGTAAAATAAGAATTGTACAAAATGCAGATTAAAATCGTACAGTTTGTAGATTTGTTTGTACATTCGTACGCGCAGCGATAACGAACGTACCCAGAATAATAACGATAAGTGTTATGTATTGCATTCTAACTATTACAGTCGCTTTGTCCCTGCAGGTAATACATTTACTTGTAACACTCATTAAACATTCGCTTTTTATTTCCGCAACAAAAAATTTAATTCAACTTGCACTCTTTTCTAGTTTGTGTTTATCCGCCCTTAACAATTGTCCGCGAAAACGTGGACAGTACTTACTGAGAATTGCAACGGTAATGTTGGCTTTAATATAATTTGTTCATAAAGTTCCCCAGCAGACAATTACAGAGCTTTTCACGTTGCAAAACTACCCTAGAAGGTTTATTCACAAAGCTGACAAATAGTCCTTCTAAAATGTAATTGCTACCTGTAAAAATGTTAGTGAAAAATATTTTTTGAATACAGTTTTCAGCTAAATGTCCAGTGCCCCATAGGCTCGTCTATTGATAGTTGAATCGTTTAGATCGTTTCAGCGTTTGAAATCAGCGTCCCTGTCTGTGACACGAACATGGGAATCAGTTTCGCGGATTAGATTCCTCTTTTTTATCCAATGAAAACTGACTGAACCTTCCTTTTCTGTCTGTAAATTGAACCGTACCAAAATAGATTCTTTATCATTCCCAACGAGTGATTCTTTTTTCAGTATTTTTGTCGCTTTATGCGTCTATCGATTCAAGTTAGGCGATTTTTTTTTTTGTAGGTAATCATCTAATAATTTCTCTGGCTCTAGGGCGGAGCGGAAGATTGTGTCAGACTTTTACTGACTAAAACTACACCTTTGTTCCTCCATTTGCGTTCTAGGACCATTGGTTTCCCTTTCAGAAGTCAATCCATGGCCCCAGTAGGTTTCGGCCCTGCAATTTAGGTTAGGAAAGAATGAGTATGGCAAGTATTCAATGATCCCTAAGCTATAGAGTATCAGTTACTTATCTCTTAAGATAATTCATATAACGGGACCCTCAATGGCCGCTGCTGCCGTAAGTGATGCACTAGTTAAATATCTCAATGTTTATAGAATACGTTCCATATGTTATACTTGTTTGTAGCCATACGGTATTGGCTTACCTTATTGAGAGTCGCCTGGGATTCCGTACAACCTTTTAGGAAAACACGTGACCGACCCTTCTATGGTACTTACGTATTCGTATGCATCTAGTGGGCTAATAACTTTTTCCTGTGCTCTATAGAGGCTGTATATCACATGGGCGGACCCTTTTGTTCGTATTTCAATCTCTACGGGAGCCTTCCGCCAATTTCCCCCATATCCTCGACACATCTGGGTGCCGATAGCATATTTTATTTTTTGAATTATTTCCTTATTCGGGTCGACTGTACCTCTTGGAGTGCGGATTTTTCTTATTGCTTCATTATTCTGGAAATCAGTCAATTTCATTAAATAAAATGCTTCTAAATCAATCTAGGCGTTGCTGTTTTTCACAGATTAAATCAAAATCTTGTTAGATACACCCGAAAATACGAGTTTAATTGAATCTTCAGATGTACATGTTGTAAAAGTTATAACTGACGCAAAGGAAAAGAATATAAATTTGCCAGCCGATTATCATTTCTTCATCGTTGAATATTTGAAATTAATAAATGACGTAGTAGACTGTTAACCGAAACTCGTATAATTAAGAGAACAAAATAAAAGCAGAGATAAAATGTCCACGAGCCGCCCACTACTGCGTGCTCCCGCGAGAGTTCGGTTCGCAAAACCGCAATATCCTTGATAGAAGCCAACATTTCTAAACTTGGAACTGTTAGCATAATTAACATTTATTAATAAACGTTTCCTTTGAATCTTCTTACATAATCTGTACCGAGGAACTAATATGAGCGTGATGACGCATTTACGACCACGTCGTGGTATTTATTTCCCCGGATAATACGGAATTACGGATCTTCCAAAACCTGACATTATTTCAGGACTAAGCTTTGATGTCCCTCCTTTATGAAATAGTTTTTCTGCTCAATATCCACCGCCCTATTTAGGAGTGACTCACTCCATGTCATATAGAAAATTGCTAAATAAAACTGGTTTTCGTAGAAAATGTGCGGGTACGATTTTTCTTCAAATCCCAGAAGTATTCAACTTTTTCTAGTCAGATTTACAAAATTGTATTTTAAGGTAAAGCTTTATATTATTTTTTGTTTGGGGATAGACTCCTCTTATTTTGGGTTGACTTATGTTTTATTGAAGTGGCTTTTCAGCTAACGCTATGTTGTTAGCATAGATTTGATTTAATTAACATATAAATTTCCAATAAAACAAAGAAAATAAAACGTTCGGAAAAATATAAGATAGCTTTACCTTCTAATATAACGTATTCAAGAGAATTGTTTCCAAGTTTTACGATTGTCGAATCGTAAAACCGGTGGCGTTCGCATCTTCGCATTCCTCCCTTACCCCCTATGAGTTATGTGGAGGGTTCAGTACTGATAAATAAATCAGTATTTAGGTCATTGAAAAGGTGTAGCTTTTATTGGACGATGTATACGTGTGCTCTGCAATAAATAACAAACCATTATGTGATTAAACTCGGCCGCGTTTAATATGACAATGGCGGTCATTATCTTGTTACAATATGTACTTATGTCCATTACTTTTCGCTTTGTGCATTTTATTGTTTTATAACTGCAGTATATTTGATTGCATGGCATATGCAATGGCTTTTACTTATTTTAATTATAATAGACGCTATTATTTTGTTCCTTTTCTTCAATTCACAGTTTTTCTAGTAACAAGTCTTTTTTTTTATGTGGGAAATCAGCAAAAAAAAACCCACTACTATTTTCCATCTTTGCCTTACGTTCCAGGACCCCGGGGTTCCCTTTCGGACAACCCAAGGCCCCAGTAGGCTTCTGCTAGGCCTCTATGGTTTTCTAGTAAGAAGCCTGGAGAGATTGAGCATCATGATTCAGTTGTTACACAAAGTTACAAAGTATCAGAGGGTTCTGTTAAAGTCAATAAGCTCACCATGAATATCAATTCTCTCTTCGAAGATCTAGAAAGTTACTTATAATTCTTTTCTCATAATGTAATGAGTGTTCGTGAATGAATAATATCATTGTACGTATCGTCACTCTCACGGCGCGAGCAGTTGCTTTGAATAATAGATGAACACGAAAGATTGGCGACATCTGAGTTGTAGAGACGTACAAAGGTGCGGTTGGCGCAGTGGTTAAGCGATTGGGTGCTGCGCGGCGTGTCCCTGCTTTGATTCCTACACGGAACAAATAATTATTTGTATGGCATACAGATTCTTGTACCAGGTCTGGGTGTTTTGTGTATGTGAACGTTTCCACGATAAAGGAGTACTGCTACAACTAATCTTATAATCTATCTATACATATAAAATGCTTTGTCCTTTACTACTGACGAATCAACGCACAGCCGAAACAACTGGGACTAGGAGCGTTAAATTTTGCACAAGGTTTCCTTTTATGACGGAGGAGAGCACTAAGAGAGGATTTTCTAAAATTCAACCCCTAAGGGGATGAAACGGGGGTCCAAAGTTTGTATTTAGAAACCTATTTTCACGCGGGCGAAGCCGCTGGCAGAAGCTACTCAACGATATTTATTAATGTTTTATCACTTAATTTTTTTTTTTTAATAATTACTAGCTGACCCGGCGAACTTCGTACCGCCTATCCTACTCTACCTAACTCTATCCTACTCTACCCTACTCTACCCTACTCTATCCTACTCTATCCTACTCTATCCTACTCTACCCTACTCTACCCTACTCTACATACACTACTCAAAAAAAAAAAGTATCCTATGTGTTCTAAGCTACCTCCCCACCAACTTTCAGCCAAATCGGTTCAGCCGTTCTTGAGTTATAAATAGTGTAACGACTTTCTTTTTTATATATATATATATATATATATATATAGAAGATAAGTATTTATTTCACAAAAACATAGCACTTTGCACTGTATACATTTTTGAAAATAATATTTACATTATAATGCAATAGTAGACTACCAATTCGCGTAATCATACTAATATTATAAATGTGAAAGCAATTGTCATTACGTCTTTATTACGTTTCTACGCCTAAACCGCTGAACCAATTTTGATAAAGAGATAAATAAAAAAGGACCTTGGAGAAAAAAAATACACTTCACACAGGGAGAAGGTTCCATTGAAATAATGTTCGGATATCACGCGGACATACCCGCTCGCAGAAGCTAGTTTAAGAAACTAGCTTCTGCGAGCGGGTTAAATTAAATCGAAAAATAATCGCTTCTTTCCTCAATATTGTTTTTTGTGAATTAATCTCACGCGTAATCAAAGCAGTGTACTCAATGTGAAGCATGCAATTTATCCAGCCATTATAACTGAAGCCCTAACACGAGCTCATATCGCGATCCATTTTACGACCTAATCTGAATTGTTTAAAGGGATGGAGCTATATAGGGTGTATACTGGGTTGGGCAGTATTTGAATTACTTGTAATTAAAATACGTAATTGAAATACAAATACGTATTTGGTATTTGTATTTCAATTACTTCCTTAAAATGTAATTTGTATTTCAAATACCTGACGGCGAAGTATTTTATAATTAGTATTTCTGATACTTGAGGCTTCAAAATACATTTTTACATTAAAATACATTTAACCTTCAAGAAAGATTGTTTTCTTTAGCATGTTTTATTCACTCTCCAACAAGAGGCTGTTTTGTCTGACAGTACATTTAAAAATCTTGTGTTCATGAAAGGAAACTGGTTTTACTGATTAATTAATCTTGTTTTCTTCTACTTTTCAGCCCATGCTGGTCTAGATTACTTATTTTGTAATATGTAATTTGTATTTTGTATTTCAATTAAAAATAGCTAAAATACTGTATTTTATATTTTAATTACTTGCGATACTGTATTTTGTAATTTATATTTCAATTAAAGCAAAGCATGTATTTTGCCCAGCCCTGTTAAAGCTCCATCCTTCTTTCTCGCTCGCAAGCCTAACATTTTAACACATCACCACAAGGGCTGTTCAACATGTTGGAGCAAACTACTAAATATGTTCGGTAAATAAGAGTTTTCATTTAGTTCCAACCAAGTTAGAGCATTAACGAACGAAACGACTAATTACATATTAATCGATACGCGTAATACGTTCCGAATAATCGATTGTAAGTAATTAATCGGTAGGTTTATGCCGCTTCGAGTGAATTTCATTGACTAGTTTGTGTCTTAATGTAGTTTATGGTTATTAGCCTTCGGTACATTTCGATACTTAATTAATGTGGTTGATTAGGAATTCCTTAGAGTTGTACTAGAGTAGCTTTATTGTTCTTAAATGACCTTGTTAGAGGCGTTAATAAATTATTTTGATAGAAACATTGCACACTTAACATCCAACCAACAAAATTACAGATATACATATAAAACATTCAAAATAATGCCATCAAACTGCCATTTTTTTAAAGGTGGAAATAACTCTTTCCTTTCGAGGGTGGAGCGAGATTCCCATTCCCAATGTCAGACTTTTACTGACTAAAACCCACCTTAGTTCCTTTAGTCGCTTTTAGCATTCCAATCCAATGCCGCAGCCCTGGCAGGAGCGCTAACTACCATAACTTTGTAAAACCGTGTGATAAATCGAGAACACAATATTCCTTTCATTCTTAGGTATTAGAATGTGGCACTCGTAAACCAAATGTCATTAATGTTAGAATTAATATCACCTACGAGACGTTGCATAAGAGACCCGCCATGTGCAATACTTATCATGGAGTAAATAAGAAATGGAAGGCTGTGGGATTGTTCGAACGAGTCTACGCGGTCCTGGAATGCAAAGGGCAACTGAAGATATGTATTATTATGTGGGTTTTTCGTCAGTAAAAGTCTGTCACTCGCTCTCGCTTCACCCAGAGTGGGAAAAGATATTTGATGATTTTCCACCTTAAAAAAGGTAAGAAATGGAGAAGTGATTTGTTAGTGTCCGTAGGTTGTCAGTTTTCAGCGTTAATATAGCGACTATGATTGCTAAATCGACGATCGATCGGCAGCGAGAGACATTAAACAGGGAAAAACGTGTAAAAAGAGTTATTTTTAGGGTTCCGTACCTCAAAAGGAAAAAAACGAAACCCTTATAGGATCACTTTTTTGTCCGTCCGTCTGTCTGTCTATCTGTCTGTCAAGACCCTTTATCTCGGGAACGCGAGGAGGTATCGAGTTGAAATTAAAACCATATACTCAGGTCTGCGGTCCCTTGAAGCTGTAAAAAATCAAACTTCTGAGTTAACGAAAAAAAAAGATACGGCCCTTTATGTCGCAAAAAACGTGTATTTCGACACTGTCATGGGAATCAAAATTCATAGGGTACTTCCCGTTGACCTAGAATCCTGAAATTTGGCATGAAGCACAAGTATAGGAAAAAATCTGAAAACTGTAAATTTGTAGTTACGTCACAAAAAAAAAAAACATTTTTTGCGATTCGGAAAAATCTTCGTAACTCAATTTGGGAATTGAACTGTTTTCATAGGTAAATTTGTATGGAACCCTCAGTGCGCGAGTCCGACTCGCACTTGCCTGGTTTTTTTAAATCATTCATGCTTTTTGTTATCCATATTTCTTAAAAAATACCTTTTGTGGTGCTCTTATGCCTGATTTCACTTCACCAGGGGCAACTAAGACATCAGCATCGGTTTATCACTAAGAGTTGAAACCTAACTATGCAATAATAGCTTTGATGTAATGTTTCCTAGTGTTACCTACTCAAAACGAACATAAATGGAACACCTCGCTGGCTTGTATTCGCGATAGTAAGACTGAGTAAGCTATTCTAGTTCCCTAGGTACTCCATTTCTTACATACTCTACTTCCCTGTCCATTTGTAATGTATTTATTCTCGTCTACTTTGTTGTGTGCATAATTTAACACGTTCATTAAGCAACATTAGTCTTCATGAGTGCCGATGTCGCCCTATTACCATAGACCCCGTTACAAAACGTTTGGAATGGACGACAATGGAGGAAAATGGAAATCTAACAAAAGAGGGGCTTTATATGCGTGAATATCTAAGTTGCATTATATACCGGTCTATAAGGTTTCCTTTGCCGGACATGGGTATTGTTAAATACCGTATCAATGGGCATAATGGTGATTTACATGTTGATAAGTATACCTACTAGTATATTTGTTTAGATCGTAGCTAAAATAATAACAGCTGAACTAAACTCTAGCAAAGTGATCTTTTTCTGAAAACAGCATAGAAAATTGGTTATTGAATGAAGTCTTCAAACATTGATATGACCCCCGCCCGAGACCCCCGGGCGTCGTGAGTCGTAGATCGATTTCTGGCCAGGGCGGCGAGCAATGGGTAGCTCGCCGTCCCGATGCGTTGTGTCCTCAAAGAGATGTCAACAAGATTGACGGGGCTAGTTAGGGCCGATTGCCTGCCAGGGCTGCGGATTGTTCGAAGGAGTTACCGTGGGCCTCTCAAACGAGCAACTTAAGGGACTCTTTGGCTTTTAGTCAGTGAAAGTCTGACATACCCTCTCGCTCCACTTTGCGCCGGAGAAATTATTTGATTATCAGAAAAAGGCTTGGCAAATGATGATGAAGTATAAATTAAGTTTGTCAAAGGGATCGTAAATAAATATTAACTAAAACAATATCTAAAGGTTTTTGCAGTCATTAAGTTACATAATGGTGCCACATGCTGTAACGTGAGGAATGCGTTCCGTACGCGACGACAGCCAGGCTTGACTGATAAAATCGTAACTTACGACTCTGTATGGAATTTTCATTCGCTCTTTTTATTGTGTTAACATTCTCAAGACTTTTTATGATTAGGTGCCTTTTAAATTCCAAGTAAGACTTGACGGTCATTATTGAAGAAACATAGTTGTGGTTTTAGTCAGTAAAATTCTGACACGTCCTCGTGCTCCACCCTAGAGCGTGAGAAGTCATTAGATCTTTTCCCATATTAAAAAATAACTCCGATTTCTGATTTAAGCATTTGAAATGGAGTATTTCTCCAACTCTAGTCTAAAAACCTGTCAAAATTTGGCACTAAAGTACGTTTTGAGTTACAGTTATAGTTTATTTTTCTCATCATCGTCATTCACAGTCCGACATGCCAATCCCAAAGCTCCTGTACCAACCTCATCTACTTTTGGTTCTGCCCACAATGACAACTGTCGTCTTCTCGATCAACACTTTTTCACTCGAAATATCACTGTCAAAATCGTATCTGGTCCGTGTCCTCGCTTAGTCCATTTGAATTCCATGATTATTTTTCCGATTTCAATTACCTTTATATCTTGCAAGTTTAATTGAGGTTAAAAATCATCAAATAACTTCTCCCGCTCTTACTGGAGCGAGAGGGCCTATCAGCCTTCTACTAACACCAGTGTTCCTACAGTTGCTTACTTAACCAACTGTACTTACTGTGTACTGTGTACTTAACCTTCCAGACCACGGGAACTTTTTCGAACGTACCCCGAACCCTAGTCAGCAAGACCTACAAAAAGTATTTCGATAAGTATTATACTTTCTAACATCCTCAAGTTTTTGTCATCTTACTGAACCAATCAACTAGTGTATATTCAATGCCTTATTCCTAAGTTTTATTATGTAAAGTTTGAAACTCCACAAGTTACTGCACTCGGTACCTACGCGACTAGCGGAGGAGTGTTGAAGTTAAGAATTTTCAATCACTTTATCGATATTTTATTGCACTTAAATATTAAATGGTATATAGGAAGGGGAAAGTATCATGGTCCTGCATCTATACAACATGTAACAATAAATGCTCATCCTGAAAGCAGCATTTTCAAAATCGATACTGAATCCATTTTAGCTATTTTTAAAATAGATAAATTTTTATCAGATTTATTTTAGGATAAAAATTACTTAGTTTGATAATTTTTGGTAAATCTTGATTACGTCACAAGCGTGTTTGTTTTTGGTGTGCGTGCGTAGATACTAATACTGATGCACTATCAATGTAGTGCGCCGGTTCACATATTATTTGTCTACAATTAGGATAACTAATTTCTTTCAAAATTTTAATGATTGAACTTAATTTTCTTATTGGCGGGTATAGATCAGAAACGTTTATTTCCAATAGACCATTGAGGCTGAGGCTACACTAGACCGCGATGCGACCGGCGATACATGAGCGATTAAAACAAATAATTGAAATTCAAGTTTATGGCTACACTGTTCGCAAAATATTACTAGCGATATTTGATTTTTGTAAGCGTTTGGAACAACTGTACTGTAATCATAGCATCGGCTACATCAAATTATCAGTGAAAGCGAAATTTAAGCGAATTTATTAGATAATTTCTCACTTACGCGACAAGTTCAACAGTGCTTATGTCTGATAGTGATTAATATAATTGACAGACATTGATCGCTGATGGATACGCTCGTAAGTAATATTATGTGGCTACACTATTTGAGCGAATTTAAATCAAGGAGCGATTATTTTGCGTAATGTTCAAAATAACAATTTTAGAGGGTTCGCTGTCTAGTGGCTACACTGGTTACATTATCGCACTAAAGATGGCGATCGCTCACGTCGCGGCGACGCGTTCAAATCAGTTGGTTTTGATCGCTAGTCGATAGAACATTTTTGTCTACAATAGACGTTAAATTGTTTGTTTCCGAAGTACAAGTGCGTTCTTGTATTATTCAAAGAATGTTTCTGGAAATTGACGCAGATCATTATTCATTTCATGAATCCAACACAATCTCTTTTTCAAAAATTGTTCGTACTTAAGGTAAGAATTTTCTAGCAAAAACACAAGGTTTGGTTTTGACAAAGCTATTCAAATAATACACGTCTTCGCATAGCCGACAACGACTGGGCGATTGCCGAATCAAACGAGCTCCTCCGCGCGCGTCGTGTAGTTCGCCTCTGTATCGTATCTATGTAGCCGCCTTGTCGCGATTAGTAATTCGTATTAGCGAATTCGCAGCGAATTCGCTGTCTTTCTCCTTTAACAGTGTAGCCTCATGAATTGCTCATCTAATTCGTTGTAGAGCATAATTATGTGCAATGTAGCCACACCATATTTAACTCGTTTCGCACTTCCAGTCGCATCGCAAATCGCTGGCCACTGTAGCCTCAGCCTTACAAGCACTTTTGAGTTGACAAAATATCGATCAGTAAAAAAAAAGTAAAGCTATATTTATTATTAATAAAATAGGTAATTAAAAAAATAAATAAATAATATAATAATATATAATTATTATTAATTAAATAATAATTATTATTATTTATTATTAAATAATAATAAATATATTGCACGTTTCAAAGCGCAGATCTCTATGGAGAAGGCCGTGCAAGAAACTGTCTCAACTATAATAAGAGTGTGCATTATTCTAGTTATATATTGTATATTTACAGACATGTTGAAGATCATTTAAATTTATATAAGCAGTAAGGAAAGCTCCACATTAATTATGAATTCTAGCCGTGTGTGGAAGTTGAGGATATAAAGGACATTGCCAAGTCTTGACGACGATCAGCGGTGATTAACAAACCCTGGTTGTCAACAAAGTACAGTTGGTAAGGAGCCTAGCGTGACTGCGGCCCGTTCCCCTTTTAACATTGCAAGAGCTCGCTTTATAACTGTTTAAAGTTAGAATTTTTGATTTGCAAACTATTGTACCTCGAGGATATTGAATTCTGCGGTGCAAGTTGGAGTAGTAGAAGCTTCTTTGTTTCGTAAGTTTTGTACGAGCTAAATCTGAACACGCCTATTTATGTTTGCTATCAATAGATACTTTAGATTGCTTATCATTGACAAGCATTTACTTTCACATATTTTGTCCATAAGGCAACCTAATAGTCGTACGTGATGCCTCAAGCATGTTGATAGCCTGTATCTATTTGTTATCATCATTATTAATAATCAGCACTTCGTGATATACAATATCTTAGCTTTTAAATCGATTTTATTTTTTGGGTGGAAAATCATCATATAAACTCCTTCTAGCTCTGGGAGAAGCAAACGGGAGCGTCAGACTTCTACTGACTAAATAAGTATAAGAATAAGTACCTTTGTACATATCCTAAAATTGCCATGGTTGACAAATGGAGGTTTGACGTAATCCTTTATTCGCGTGTCAAACAAGACGCTTTCAGGAAGAGTCCTTTACTCAGGGGAATATTCTTATGCTTTACCTTTTCTGAAGTGGTACAAACAGTTATTTTAAAGATCATCGGTAAATAAACATATGTAGTTTATTTACCGATGATCTTTAAAATAACTATCAGTCTTCCAGAACATCATGCTCGCTTGCCCTTGTTCCGATCTATTTCTTCCATACTTTTCTTCTTCTGTTATCTGAGAAGACATCCCCTTTCATCATTATCATCATCATCATCATTTGTCCACTGCTGGACATAAGGCTCCCCCAAATATCGCCACAACAACTGGTCCTTTGCGTCTCACATCCATCGGATATCCGTGGCTCTCACCAGGTCATCGACCTTGTGGGAGGCTGTCCAATGCTACGTCTTCCGGTACGCGGTTGCTACTCCAGAACCTATTAGCTCCATTGACTATCTGTTTGTCGTGACATACATACCCTTTCTTGTTACATAAACCTTCACACAGTATTAAAACAAAAAAAAAACTTGGATTGCAAAAATGTACGGTATTAATTTTGAGCTGAAAAATGGTAATAAATAAAAGGCGTGACGGACAGGTCGATAGAACAATTTAGAGCTCTGTTGTTTTGCGCACAGTCTGCGAGATTTCATTGGTGCTGTTTACCAATATGTACCGGATTCTAGAACAGGGATTTACTTCGCTATCTGCTTCCGTGCCCCGGATCGAGATATGACGAGATACGAATACAATTTGTAGCTCTCATATAAGTAACGTATAGGAGGAATAGTTCACGTGGACGCGATAATTTATTGCAATGATATTGAAATTGTAGTATTTGTTGCTTTAATATGTGTAGCTAATAATTCTGAGAAGTTGTACGTTTGAAGTGGTCTGTCTATAAGTTAGTGATTTGATGTCTAGCAATAAATATCTTAATGCAACAATTTTGCTCGTCTTCCTTATCCTTGTTTATTGATCTAAGTTTTAGTCGGATTCAGTTATTACTCTGCGCTCTGTGCGATAAGTTTTAAGGCCGCGTAGAACGAACGAACTTTTCATTTGCCCAGCTTCTCTCGGTAAAAAGGCGCCAATCCACACCAACTCGATTCGTTAATTTCCCTGCGCAGACATTTAAACGGACATTTTATTTATTCAATAACAAAGTTGTCTTATCTTTTGTAAGTTTTAATTAACGCGTTCAGTCTGCGGACGCAGCTTGAAACTTCTTAGTTTACGAGCATGTTATTATTATTGATACTTGTACCGTAAGTACCTACTTATCATAGCGCAATCAAATAAAAATTCTACGGTTATACTTAATTTTATATTCGCACCGGCTTGACTTAACATCTGCAACGTTGTTTGCATGTTTAAGCAGCTTGAAATGACTATTTGTTTAAAAAATAACTCTTTAAGTAGTAGAAATTATTGCGACGTCCAATTGCGTTTCGCACGTGTTCTAAAAGAATTTGTCAGAGAGATGCGTATTAAATAAACAGAAGCGTCCATATTCCAGTAAATAATATATTAGCGTAGTTTCGAATAGTTTTCACCGCGCAACCCCAGGCTTGCGGAGAATTGAGAAGTTAAAGAAACGTAGGGGTTTTGAAACCGAGCCGATACACTCGTCTCAGCAACTCCGTATCGATACACGACGACGAGAAATTGAAGGATTCCGCTATCTCTAAACAGAATCTATTACTTAACGATAAGCATTATAAGATGAAATATAAGACTTTATTTTTTTATTTCACTCGGAGGAGTAATGTTTCATTTCGATCGGTGAGCGAAATAAATCGTGTATCCGATATGCCAATTTAATCTCGCGGCGCCATCTATCGTCGACATAGGTAGGCCGGCGGGGTGGCAGGGCCGCCGAGTGTGGGGCCCACCCCGGCCTCGGCCGTGACGCCCATACTACGCGTACTACGAGAACGTAGCTACAGCTATTTCGAGAGCAGACACTAGTTTACTACTGATAGCACTACTACTGTATTGATGTGCACCGATTTAGATTATATTGGCCGCTACAGCATCCTCCGCGCCGGTCAATGGGAATTAGAGAATATTTTAAGTGGGTGGCGCAATGCCGGCTGACGACTCCCTTCTCATTCAAAGTTATGCTCTAGCTCCGTGCTCTAACGAAGTGTAAACGGTAGATTTGTAACAATATCCCCTAATCCTTGCTAAGATAAATGATAATTTGCAACACTAATTCAAGGCTGCCCGTTGTTTCTGTCAAAGCCGTTTATGAACAGTTTGAACCTTGTAAGTACATAGACCTCATTTAATTCTCCGTTGGACTTGAACAAACGTCAATTAGGTTTTTTTTTCATTCTATTTGAAGTGGTTTATTTATTAGATAAAGGGTATTAAGGATAAGTGATGGTCTGTCCTGAATTCGCAATTTATCTGTTTGTTTATCGTTATTAAGAGGGCCGTAGTACTATCAGAATAAAGTGGTACGGTTTACGCGTTCCAAACGAACTCTTTAATAAATAAGATGGAAACGAACGCCCTTCTCTGTGACTCATTTCAACGAATCTTGGGAACAAAGGGATTGAAGAGGTGAATTCCGGAAGGTGTACGCCACAGTACAATGTTATGTTTTATAGGCGGGTGACTCGGTGATAAAACGCCTATCGTAATGTGGGTGGGGACTGACAACCATGGATTCTCGGGGTTTTAACACGTCCGAGATTTTTATATTTTCTGTTACTAAAGATGTACAGTGAAATGCATTATCATGAAGATGTTAAAGTATCTAGTACAGCCATATACTCCCACGGGAACACTGGTGTACGTTGTACAGATGCGACTGGATGCGACCGACATTTATTCGATAAAACTGGATTAGGAAGTCCGAGCGCGGTTGAAGTCGTTATTCCCGAAGTTTATTTTATTTATTAGATGATAATACACATTATTTATAATGGGTCAGTTCAGTGGGCACGTCTTAAACACTGGCTTATAAATAAAGCAAGTAGGACGTCTCGATTGTGACCCGTATTCCCATTTTCCAACGGTAACAACAATAATTTTGTGTTAGAAATAGGTTGAATTCTTAGTTTTGACTCGTATTAGCAGATTTTTGGAATTAGAAATGGATTTGTAGAACTGGTATTGTTTTCGTAAATCTTACAGCAGCTACAAAACGAGGTTAGAAACTACAGGACCTACCTGTCTTTTAAAATTAAAACGGTACTTGTAAATGTAACAGAATGTATGGTATATCAACTTAAAAAAAAAATTGATGATAAAGAATGTAATAAACAGCCACATTGCTTAGTATTCTAGCCTAGCCCAGCAAGTTTATGATAAACAGCTGACACACATCCGACTAGAAGACATTTAAAACAAAGAGATATGAGATGTACGTGTAATCGTATTGCAATCGTAGGGGCACCGCTGGATACGGGACACGGCATTAAAATGCAGGGCGCGTATGCCCTGCCCCCGGCCATACACTTCCTCAGCTCCACGAACACTCGAACAGCCATCATTCTGTTACGCAATGTCCACACACACACAGACACTCATAGATTTTTATCTACATATAATTTTTCTCAGGCTACTGTTTTATGGCGCTCTAATTTGAGGCCGCTCGCTTCGTTGGCGATGCACTTTCCAGTTATTTTTTAATTTTAGGTTCTCGGACATTCATAAGCCACGGCATAAAAGTAGGTTTTATTACAGTCTCTAGTTATTACTTTGTTAAAACCACAGTTTGCTATTTTATTTTTAATCGAAGAAGTACAAGTAAACAGTTGTTTTAAAGCCACAGAGCGTTTGGAGGTATTCCTCGTAGCGCTCCCGTTTTGAAACGCTCCCATCTAAGCGCTCCCGTTTTGTTCCTCCAAGCGCTCCCAAAAAGAGCGCTTCGAGGAACGATTAAAAATATTAAAATTTATTTCCTCGAAGCGCTCCCACGTTTAAAAATAGGGAAAAGCATGAAGTAATGAATTATATCGATAATTTTTAAAAACTCATGTGTGCATCATCGACATCGAAGTGGCTTAACCAAATTACGAAATTGAGAGAATAATATCTTTTTGCTTTCGGCACTCTTATGTGTATACAAGGACCAATGTTATTGTGTAGGTATTCAAAGAGGATGTTATAAATAAAACGCATAGATATACTTAATATAAATTATATACGTATAATAATCACATTGCAGTAGACCTACATAATAATTACATTAGTAGGTACTTTGTGTGTACCACTGGCGACGGGGTGTGGACGAATGGGAATAATCCCTGACGACTAGCTCCACGCCACGGTACTTCATACGCATTAGCGAGTCTGCCAGCGCGACTGAATATTTTTCGAAACTTTAAATGCTAATAAAATAAAAACTACTGGGTATTTTTGAGAGAAACAAAAAGTTGTTAACTTGTATCCATACAGGCTATATAATGACAAACTTTCAGGCGATTTGGCAAAGTAACGTTATCCATTACAAATAGGATATAAAAACATATTCCAAGTTACAATCACATTAAAACAACATTAATACTAAGAGTAGTATAAGTATGTATATTATAAAAATCTTTAAAATTAAAAATCACAGATCGTTTCATAATCTTAATTATTACTGACTAATTAATAAGTGTTCATTGGAGTTGCACAATTTGATCCCGCCAAGTCCGTTCCATCATCGGACCACAAGACGTACGGCGTTGCGCCACCGTTACATGGTCGACATCCCACCCATACGTACAAAGCGTTTTGGGAACACATTCATTATGCGTACAGCTAAGGAATGGAATTCCCTGCCGGAGTCTGTGTTTCCTGATAGCTACAACCTAGGAGTCTTCAAGTCTAGAGTGAATAGATTGCTTCTAGGCAAGCGTGCTCCATCGTAGGCCATATCATCGCTTAACATCAGGTGTGATTACGGTCAAACGCGAGCCTATCGCCAATTTAAAAAAAAAACACAGATGGTTCCTTCAAGTTTAACAATTACAAATTACAAATAGGATATAAAATAATATTTCCAGTTACAATCACATTGAAACAATATTAATCTTAATAAGAGTAGTATAATAATATAAAAATCTTTAATATTAAAAATCACAGATCGTTTCATAATCTTAATTATTACGGATTAATTAATCATTACTAACAGACGCAAAAATAGTTATTAAAATCTTAACATCTCTAGGCAATGTCATATAGAAATAGCGCCAGACACGTATTGATGTAATATATTTTCAATTACATTGTTTCGTTCTTGAGCATGTTTTTGATTTTCGGAAATGTTCATTTTTAATCTTATTTCAGCAAAATTGTTACAATAGTTTTGTAAGTACCTTAGCAGTTTGGCTAAATTTACACCTTGCTTTTGATTGATTTTTTTATTAATGTCTGAATAATGTGATTCCACGAAATTATTTGTTTTATTATTTTCACCGTAACATGTAAATTTGTTTTTCCAAAATCGGTGTTCTAACCATTGGGAAACCATATAATCATTGAATTTTGTGATATTTTTGTCCTGTGGAGACTGACTCATTATATAAAGAAATGCATCATCTAAATCTGAGGCAGGTAAATGAGGTAATACAGTACACAAAGCAACATGCTTCCTAAAAATACTATTTTTGGATAGACCTAGGTCTCGAGATTTTCTTTTAAGCGCTTGTTTGTAGTGAAAAATACACCCACTTGCAACTGCATTTGGAAACTCTGCTAAAAAACCGCTGATTGCGGCTTCCTCAAAGTCGCTTTTAAAAAAATCAACCTGCATATTTGGTACTGTTACGTTCATCTATTTGGTGGACTAAAGGATTTACAATAAAACAAAAAAAAAAATAATTACCAAACCCGTGCGAAGCCGGGACGGGCCGCTAGTTGTATATTATAACAATGTGTTCTACTTATTATCGATAATTTCAGTTAGTATAGTCCCATCTCTATCCGAAAGTTAGTCATGGGAGCGCTTCGAGGAAATAAATTTTAATATTTTTAATCGTTCCTCGAAGCGCTCTTTTTGGGAGCGCTTGGAGGAACAAAACGGGAGCGCTTAGATGGGAGCGTTTCAAAACGGGAGCGCTACGAGGAATACCTCAGCGTTTGCTCTGATTCTACAGTTCCGTCAATATTTAAAGACCGTTTCAAACTACTTCCGTGCATTCAAAAGTAACGTCAACAAAGAATATTAGGTGCAGCGAGCGAGGCTTTCCTCGCACGGTGCAGCCCACCAACGTCGACCTCATGGAAAATTTACTGCAATCAAAACTATGAACAATCTCGTGACGTGCATTCTGCACATTCTCTATAAGCCCCAATACGAAAGACGAATTGCATCCACAAGGACGACTAGCGAACCACAGCGAAATAAAACGTCGCAACTACACATTTATCTAAGAATCAATATACACCCTATTGTCTTCAACCTGAAGGGACTTACTGCCCTCCGCAGGACAAGACCATGTAAAAACAATGCGATCCCGATGAAAATTGAACTCTACAGTATCGTCATCAAGTTACATTTCACATTAAAAAGATGGTGGCTGTTGCGAAATATTCTTCGACTTAATACCGGATGAAATAATGGCGCCTGAAAGCTGAAGGCGAGGCGTCGCACTTTCCGCTTCCCGGTCGAGAGCTAATTTTTTTTTCTTCGAGTTTGTCACTGCTCCGCTTTTTAGGCGATTTCTGTCGCGTCTTTAAACGCTCGCGGTTTAGACCTTGCCATAGATGGAATTTTTAAAATGCTCTTCACACTCCGATTTGAGCGTACATGTGTGGTTTTAAATTCTATTTATGTAGACATTGCTGCAGGAATGTTCGCTGACTGATGTTATGACGTAATATAACTTGTAGGGCATGAATGTCAGTGTCATGATACGACATATTTATTTGCACTTTTGAATCACAGTTTTACTGGTGTTTACGTAAATAAAACGCGTTTATTGTTCACGCCTTGCCGGGATCAATCCGTGTCTTGTATTGATTTAGCTCGTTATTTATTGCCGCTAGATCTTCCTCTTATAAGGGTTTATTTTCAAGTTACTTAAGGATTTCTTATGTAGAAACATTATTTAAATTAACACGTGCCCTATTTACAGAGTTTGGAGGTAATCTCCCAACTTTAAATACTGATCGATGTCTGTAGTCTCTTAACCCTTTTCTCACGATAAACTGTCTGACAAGCTGGGTATTAAAAGCAGTTATAAATCATATAACTTGTGTTCTAGTGCGGGGATCGTCCATGTTATAGTGACCTTGCACCATCCCCTGTTAAACACCGGATGAGGGGCGCAAGGTGAATTTGTGCGCTAACACAATAATACCTACCAACTGTCCGACAACACATAGTTGTAGCGAATAAACAATTAACATCTTTACTTGTTCGTATTATAATACCCATTAAACTTGAAGGGGAATGGTATTAATCGACCGATTTGAGTGGCGAGGTCGCTACGAACTCAGCTTATCTTATTTTGCAGAGTTGTGCGAGGGTCAGTGCCAATGTGGCAAAGTTAGATATGCATATGAATTAAAGCCCGACGCTTCGTAGAAGCGGTCCGTTTAATTTTCCAGCGTGATATTAATTTTAGGGTAGTGATTTCGCCGCTATATTCATGCGAGAACAACCCTCCTATTGTAGATGTGCGTTGATGATAATGTGGATCACTTTGTTATTAAATTGTTGTAATAATTTATCAGGTGAGAACTGGGCCAAGGGATTTGTTTTGTGTTTTACAAAGATCACCATTTTAATGTACTGCGCTGTCACTGTGGTTTTGCGATGTGCGATAAGGGGGCTATAATGTAGACCGACATACTCAGTTTATCAACGAAAATGATGTCACGCGGTCCAGTGACTACTCTGGGTAGCGAGTAGCCTGCCAATTAATTGAATGCAGCTTGGATTATGCGAATGCGAGAGACGGTATCTTAAAATAATTGCGCGCCACACTCGCCAGCTAGTTTGCATTAGCTTTAATTGATTGCTTCAATACTTGAGAAATTTAACTCGATATTTCATATCTTACATTTTTCGTGATAATTAATTATGAAAACGTTCAATCAAATAACGTTGAGCGTCAAATCCAGAAGTGGCAGCAGTAATTTCGTTCGCAACAAAACTTTTTGCCCAGTCGACCTCGTGCCCGGTTATCCGGTATTTCGGAAAATTTTGGACTTAATCTGATCCTTATAGATATTTATTTACATTAGAAGCCTTTGAACTGCTCGCTTTCTCGTTAGTTTTGTCTCGGGGTTTACCGCCAAACTGCTCGAGATTTTCATATCGTGCCCTTTCGAAGCGATTAAATAAGATTTGTAATTTTGTTTCGTTTGTCATTCAAATGAAGTTGGAGTTGTATAGTGTAATGTATCTTTAACGTTAACAGCTTATTTATCAGCTCCATCATGTTACGTAGGGGAAAATCTGTATTGAAAAACGAGGTAAATATATATAAACGTAATATTTTGTATATGGTGTTAAACATTACGTCACTGTGATGTTTTTCCAAGATAACGCCAAACGGGGAAATAAAGAATTGGCACGAAGCGACATTGTGGAATTAGGAGTACCTACCGAATAGGATATTTGAAAGCGTCCGTTGGCCTTGTTTCTAAGGGCCCGTGAATCTTTTGTCTCCTTTGGGAGTTCGCTCCCTCACTTTGTATTGTGGCAGGTTCGGAGGCTTCGCTGTGTAATAAAAACGGCCCTTTCTCTAATTATGCAATACTTTGACTTTGAAAATTCATTGTTTTTAAAGCCTTGTTTCACAATTATTTTAGAAGTTGGGACATTGACAGATTGATAAGGGTGTCCGAGCGATATTATCATATCATTTACGTCAGCTATTGCTGCATGTGGCGACATGTTCTTCCTTGAAATTGAAGTAAAATTCAAACAGATAAAATGAATTAGGAAACTAACTCTCGCACGGTGTATTGCGCTGCTTATTATCCAATGGACGACGCACAGGAAAATATTTAAATTAACCATGCAGGTAAAGTTGTTAAGATACCGTCTAAAATACATAGGTATATATGGAAATAATTGACTTGAGCAAAACAAACATATTTTATTAGAGTTTTCCTCATAAACGTCAAACGAACAGCCTGTAAAAAGTTTATTTCACTAGTTTGCGTACTTATTTTGCTAGTAGGTGAGCAAGTAGAATAGCTTAAATACTTGTCGGGGACGAAAATAGATGGGGTTCGTCTGTGACTCCGTGCACGTATACATGTGGGTACATGTGTTCATCTGCGACCGCTGTCGATGCGTTAAACGCCTTTTCTCCGGATGAAATATTTATAAAGCCCGTCTCGACGCGCGCCACATTATCACCTCTCACTGTCGGAGATTCCCAGTCGTATGTCTCCTCCGTGTTTTCATGAAAGTGTAATGTAATGACAGGTTAATTCATCTGTATAAACAACAGTGTTGGCTACCGTTTTAGTTACTCATAAAACCACAGATTTATAGCCATAACTTCACCTTAAATTTTAAGTGCAGTCAATAAAATTGATTAACTCCATAATTTGCATGTTAACTGCTCCTAATCAAACAATTAATCAACGAAATTAATGTTCTGCCGCGTCAAAATCATCAGCCATTCAGTTAATTGTATTAATGAGCGGCCCATGTCCTTACTATTCTAACGGCCTATGCACAATAGTGCATCGAATGACGCGCGTCCGAAACCCGCGCGGTCAGTACACTCGCGTGCGTCGGTGCGGCGCGACGTTCCCGCCCGAAGCGTTCCGAGCGCGCCGGTACCCACGTGCAGTGCAGACAAAAATAAATAAACGACCGCGCGTCGCGTGCTCCCTCCGCCACCTATACACCGGTAGCCTTATCTCACTTATCGTTTACCATCCAATATGCCTCAACGATTATAAAGCCACCGGTAATCACCGATCGTACATGACAATTTCGATTATTTTTTGTCCGAAACTGCCTTGTCGGCTTGTTCTCAGACGAAATCGATGAAATGCAAACATGTTGATGTGCGAATAATCAAACCCCGATTCAACCACCCTCGTACGATGCGAGGAATAATAGCGAAGGGGTGCGGGTGGGACTGGGACGTGCAGTCGTGCACCCGCTCACGTACGCCGTGCATGCATGCACTTAGCCAATTCCAATTGGGTTATTCGGTATTCCCATTGATCCGGAAGTTTCATATTTACATCAAAAATATTGGAAGCTGTGTCGTATCGCTTTTTGGCACCGGATTACTTTCAAAAGTAGTCATCATCCAAATGAGAGAGGTTTATTTGCTATAAAACCAGGAAAAGCAAAAAAGAATTTTCCGTTTGAATTTGTAACTTTCCAAACGGAATCAATTTTATTAATTGAGTTTTTATTTCAATAATTAATAAAAATCAAGAGCTTAATTAAAGCGACGACACGAGGTAAATTAAAGCCGTACTTGCCAATTTACTCCGACCATTTAAATTGTTTATTGATTAATTCTTAGTTAGATATTATAATCAAATCTTAAGAATTGCCCTTACGACAAGTCGTGCGATCAATCGAGCGACTAGTCGCAGAGCGTACTTAGTGAAGAGGGGAAGTAGGGACTCCTTTGTCACCACCTGTCCGTTGTAATAGCTTTCGGAAGACGCAACGCAGTCGCAACCGGCGCGCGCCGCAAGCGCATCTGTCTTGCTTTCGCGCCAAAACAACATGTGTTGCTGATAGTACATTTAAAACAATGAACAGTGAATAAAGTACGTAGTGTGCGATTGTACCTTGAAGAGTGAATATTGAGTTTTTACAAACTTTTTTTATGTGTAAAAGGAAAAATGTGACACCATGTTGGGATTGCTTACTTCGGATTTCGGTTACCAGAACCGCTTAACTCTGCTGCAGCAGCTTATAGAGTGCGGTGATGTACTCTTGGCCCGAGAGCTAGTCTACGGTACGTTTTTATTGTTTATTGTGCCATACAGGATGATGTCATCGTCTTCGCTTGAAGATCACCGTTTATATAGCAATTTAAAACGATAATGACTCGCATCTGATTCACTTTATCTCTGTGATATTTATGTATCTAATGAAGTGGTCCTTCCTTCTTGATTATACACTAGCTTCTGCCGGCGGCTACGCTCGCGTGTAAGTAGCTTTCTCCATACAGTCTTTGGACTCCCGTTTCATCCCCTTAGGAGGTGAATTTTGGAAACTTCTCTCTTAGTGCACGCCTATGTCATGAAAGGAAACCTTGTGCAAAATTTCACGCTTCTAATCCCAGTAGTTTCTGTTGTGCGTTGATATGTCAGTCAGTCTATTACTCCTTTTGTATATATATAGATCAATAAATTATCATGGTGGAATAGAAACTTCAGTCAGTTTTTGATTAGCAGAGATAGTCAAGTAAAAAGAAGTAATTGAAGGCTTTAAAACTTGCAAAGAGATAATTTGTAAAAAAAAGAATGTCCATAAAACAATAATTAAATGTACAATTAAATTTCGTCTCCTTGATTGACCTTATCCTACAAATATGAGTGAATTTATTTATCTAGTTGTATCATCATGACTACTTTAAACTCCTTGCAAACATATGTACATAATTAATTTATTTTTTTATTGTAAATTCAATAATGACGCCTTTACACCGTCGTCAAAGAAAATTATGTTGTTTTTCCAGAACACGAACGAAGTGAAATTGCCACCTTGCCAACAACAAGTTTTTTTTACTGTGATGCAAATCTAAAAAGGTTTAATATTAAACATTTCATTAGCTGGTGGTGCTTTCATGTTTTCTTTATAATGCTAGCCTTATACTCGTAATGCTAGCTTCATATTAATTAAATAATTGTATGAAAAAATAAATTAAACTGCTCAGTTTAATTATTTTCTTCATATAATTATTGTTATTAGATGACTAGAGATATAATCCAAGCAACTACTGAATACTGGTATGGCATAAAATATAAAATATTTTCACTGTAATTGGTGTTCAAAATATATAATTTCAAGCAATCTAAATTACTTCTGGATTTTATTGCAGTCAAACAGCATGTAATCACAAAGAATCTTCTAGACTTTCAATCAACTTATACGTCAGAATCAGGTGTTCAAGCAATTCTTATTAGGTGCTACTATGAGCCAATAAAACCACTGTTATAATTCTAAGAATCGTCTCGTCTCATACCTATATGCAGAAATGGAACGGCGATAATAGTGCGGCACAACGTTTGACGGGGTACTGCGCACGCGTCGATCGTATCAATTCATTATTTATTATCGCATTGTCCCCACATATTGCTTTTCTGCTTTAATTAACATCCATTTACCTGCGTTTCGAAGATTTATTTGTTATTAATATTTTTTTAATCATAATAATAATATCGACTTTCTTCCTTTATTTGCTCATGAAAATCAACATTGATTATATTTCTTAATAGGAAGCCTATGATTTCCTCTTTCTTACACGTGTCTCGTAAGGAAAATCTGCTCGTATAGTAAAGTGCTTGCTATTGTTTCCACATAAATAGAATAATTTCTAATAAGCATAATAGAGCATACAATTTATCTGCATAATTGCATATACTACAACCTAAACTTACATAGTATATGCAAACTAATTAGAACAAGTCAATAAAAATCAATGAAGTACTACCACGCGTACATCCTTTTTATTATTATTATACTTAATAATAGTCGTAAAAGCAATAGTAAATAGAGATTTATTATCGAAATACTTAAAAATTATAAATTTACAGTTTTTGTCGGTTATAAATTGCACATGTGTTGGTAATTGATGTTTATAGCTCTGATGGCATTTTTAAATAAAATTATCCGGACTCCGGACATATCGAGACTGATATGTGCCTCGGAAAGGACGTTAAGCTGTAGGTCCCAGCTGTCATTTGTAGATCTTTGGCAGTCGCTACGGGCAGTCAGACGCCAGAATTTCTGACATCAGTCTTGCCAAGTTATACCCTATTAACCAGTTACTGGGTTGTTGAGGTCAGATAGGTTATGCTGCATCCTGCTAGACTGGAATATGATACCGACATAGTTGGATTACCGACATATTATTATGTACAAAATAGGATATAAAGCTTTTGAAATAAGGTCTGATTGAAATAAGGCGATAGTGATATGTATTACCACCTGTATCAGTGACTTGGAAATATTATTTTTTCATTGTGAATTGTACAATAGCCACCTGTCTGACCGAGCACCTACAATATAACTGTGGGGTGGGTTAATTATACCCGCTCTCCCCCTGTCCCAACTGGGTCCTCTTTTGATTCACATGTCTTGGAAGTTCTTACGTTGAATATGTGGTTAATATTTAATTGAATTGAAACGTAACTGAACAACAATCGCTTGTGAAGGCTTTGGTTAACTTGTAATGAAACGGCTAATATGCAATGAACGACAATATTCGAAATACTGTGATATCCACCATCGTGGTGGACCACGCGGGGCAAAGTGCAGGTTGGTGTTCTATTACGGCTCGATCTCTCTCCTAGAAATGGCACTCCTCTCTCGCAGTAGGAACATTAAAGCTGATTATGATATTTACCACAAAAACTACAAAAGGTAAAAATGCAATAGGTAGGTAACGACTGTGTAAAATAATCTAAAATAATTGTCAAAGAGCAATCAAAATGATACTGAAAAACTAAACGGCTCAAGCAGCAACAATGAAGGTTGCCATTCATTGTAGCTCTTAGCGCTATTAAAGTGAACAGCGTTTGTCAAACGAATATAATAAATAAAGTGGCAACACTGTCAGCTTTTGCCGGATACGGTTTAAATTAAATCAATGTAACATTTCACGAAGAGTGGCTTTTTCAGCTGCATTTAAATGTGACTGACATTCTTCCGTTTAGCGGACACAATTTAGTGGCAGTTCCGACTTTTACTATTCCATGTCGAGTCGATTGAAATATTGGACACTGTAGCTATTTATTCAGTGAGTTTATCTACAAAAATAGAACATTCCTTAAATATTTAGCGAAGACTGCTTTCCAATTCCTGGGCCCTAACATGACTTGTTAAAATGTCAAGCGTTTTTTTTTTGGGTGGGAAATCATCTAATGACATCTCCCGCCTTTGAACTGGGCTCGGGAGTGTCAGACTTTTACTGACTAAAACCCACTCCTGTTCCTTCTTTGCCCTTGGTTCCAGGGCCCCTGGGTTCACTTTCGCACAACCCATGGCCCCAGTAGGCTTCGACCCTGCTGGGCCCCTACGATTTGCTGACATCTCCTTGAGGCGCGCGTGGAACACTACGCGCCGTCGACGACTTGGGCTCGGTCCGGACGGTTAACGGACGGTCAGACGGCGATCTACCCATTGCTCGCCGTCCGCAAGCCCGCGCAAAATGTCAAGCGTGCGAGCGAGAAAGAGAAATGGAGATATACGTGTACACCCCATATAGCTCCGTCCCTTTAGTTCAGTTTAGGTCATTAAATGTATCGCGTTAACAGCTCGTGGTAGGCCCTCAGATCAATATTACAATTGCTTAAATGGTTGAGTATGAAAAAGATATATTTCAATGCCAGCATTATTTTGGCCTCGCATTTTGTAACTAATTGGTTGCAGTAAACAATGTGACCCAAAATGGCCGACCCTGTTGATAATTCACCCCTTTTTTTGCACAACTGGTGTAATTTCTAAAGACGACACATTTCTTCTACTTTTTTTTGTTTTTAGAATTTTTTGTGTTTCTCTTTTTTAACCGACTTCAAAAAAAAGGAGGAGGTTATCAATTCGGTTGTATTTTTTTTTTTTTTTTTTTTTTTATCATTATTTTTTTTTTTTTTTTTTTTTTTTTTTTTTTTTATGTGTGTTACCTCAGAACTCCGTCGTTTATGGACCGATTTGCAAAATTTTTTTTTCCCTGTACAGGATATGCTTCCAGATTGGTCCCATTTTTTTCAAAATCCATTTCTGATGATGGAATCCATGAGGAATCGAGGGAACTCCTCAAAAATTATAGGCAACCCTATGGTAATTTTAGTATTTTCATCAAGAACTTAAGCATTTACAGTCAAAAAGTAACATTTGATGAAGTGGAACTGATGAAGAAGACCAGAAATGGTCAACGGAACTTCATACACAAATAGATATTACAATGAAGATATACATAGTTAAGCGACTATCACAATACAAATAAATGAATGATTCTGAGTAGTTACGTTGAAAATGGTATCATCGAAGTGATCTGATGATGATGATGGAGCCGGAAGGTAGGCACTGGAACTCCGTAATTAATCAATGTAACCTAGCCGTGTTTGGACTTATTAGAATTGTCATGAGATGCACTTTGGCTACAACGTACTATCGAACTGATCTGATGATGGAGCCGGAAGGTAGGCACAGGAACTCCGTAATTAATCAATGTATCCTAGCCGTGTTTGGGCTTATTAGAATTGTCGTGAGATGCTCTTTGGCTATAAGGTACTATCGAACTGATCTGATGATGGAGCCGGAAGGAGGAAGGTAGACACAGGAACTTTATAATAAAACAATGTAACCTAGCAGTATTTGGGTTAATTGGAATTGTCATGAGAAATAGGCACTCTGTTTATAAGTGTATCGCAACTAAAAAGTGTGAAATAAAAACTTTTTAGAAAAAAAAAATAACCGACTTCACTAAAAAAAACACTAAAAGGATCAAAATAACTTTAATTTCGGAAGTCGGTGTTAAATAAGAAACAAACAATACCTAGAAACACCGACTTCCAAAATTAAAGTTATTTTGATCCTTTTAGTGTTTTTTTTAGTGAAGTCGGTTATTTTTTTTTTCTAAAAAGTTTTTTGTTTTTACACAATCCCAGTGTTTGTTTATTCGGGGTTTCATTTATTCTTTTCCGTTATACACACTGTTCTGATTTTGCATGGTATCCTTTTCTACGATTATTTTAAAAAGGCATTGTGTTAATTCTTGTAAAATGCCTTTTTAACCGACTTCAAAAAGAAGGAGGTTCTATGTTCGGCTGAATGTATTTTTATCGATTTGTCGGTCAATTGTTGACCGATTTTGAAAATATTTTTTTTGATTGAAAGGTTATGCTTCCAAGTTGGTCCCATAGAAATATTGTTATGATCTGATCATGAACTTCGAAGATACGGAACGGAACTCCTCATAGGATCACAGCAGAACTGTCGTAACAAGTAAAATTACTTTGTTTATACGTGAAGTCCATCGACTTCACGTATAAACAAAGTAATTTTACTGACTGACTGAAAGAAAAGGGATATATCGAACTGATCTGATGATGAAGCCTGAAGTTAGGCACCGGAACTCTGTAATAAATTAATGTAATCTAACCGTGATTGGGATTATTAGAATTGTCATGAGATGCACTCTGGCTATAAGATATTTAAGTTTGGCTTAGGGGTACTTTTTAGTGGTGGTACCATAAATAAAAAGTAAAAAAAAAGCATTAAAAAAAAACGTCCACTCCATTTTAAAATAATTCTGCGACTGCAGTTGCAACAGTTGCAGCTAAGCAACTGAGTAAATAATCATGACATTGAATAACATTAACAATGTTCAAGTCAGTTATGTTATAAGTCAATTATGATAATAAAAACACAACTAACTTCTTCTACTTTGGGTGGAGCGAGGGACGGAGTGTCTGACTTTTACTGACTAAAACCTACCTACCTGTGTTTCTTCAATTGCCTTTGCGAAAGCCACGGTAACCCTTTCGAACTATCAGAAAGCTCTGGCAGGAAAGATCTATTACTAACCAACCTAATTAATTTGTGACCTCATAAAATCGCCACTCAATTCCCACTGTTAACTAATAAAGTAAAAAACAGTTTTTCGAAATCGTTAAAACATGACAAGAAACAATAAAAAGTACAGTTTCAATTAAGAGCGTCCTGTTCGAGGTACATTTTCATACAGCCGCTCTTACGTGATTATGATGTCATTACACATCTTTCTCTAGATATTTTTGATACACAGCTATCTTGTGGATATTATCTAGGCTTCTATAGAAATCAAAACATAAATTTGCTTAAAACTAATCTAGTAAAGACCTCTGAAAATATGCTATTTTACGTGAACTTTGTCCTCCATAAATAAAAAAGTACATCAATAGAAGCCTTGCACATTTAATCGAGATTCTGATTGACGACAATTTTTCTGAAATATTCGACTAAATCACGGAATTACCGAATGCCAAAAGAGTTTTCAGTCGTTATCTCTCTTATTTTGTATTGCCTCTTCATCAAACATCGCGTTGGATTGCGTTAGATGAAGCAACAAGCTTTTAAACCATGCACGATGTTGACGATAGGCGAGTGGAAAAGGACCCTCTTAAACATACTTGCTTGACATTGGAATGCTTTCTGTAACATCATTTTAATTACAATGCGTTCCAAATAAGAATAGGATCGATTGCCATGTTGTGACGACACGTCACACTGTCAAATCGCAAGAAATTGGCCAAAATTGAAGAACTCAGAGATGAACAAAATTGAAGAACTGGATTCTGATTAAACTTTTTTCGTTTAGAGTGCGTAAATAAATTAAATTGTAAAATATTTTAGTTTTGCTCTCCATAATTATCCTTCGATTTGACAGTATGACGTGACGTCACAACATGGCAATCGATCCTATTCTTATTTGGAACGCATTGTACATTTCTTACTCGTTACCAGAGGCCTTACCATGTGTTAAAATGTCAGGCGTGTGAGCGAGAAAGAAGGATGGAGCTATACACCCTATATATAGCTCCATCCCTTTAACAGTTCAGTTTAGGTCGTAAAATGGATCGCGTTTAGAGCACGTGTCTCAAGAATAATAACTCAAAGTTCAACATTCTACATTATGATGTCACAGTTCTGCTGTTAAAATGAATAGAAGCAGATTTTCAGCTTTTCTTTGACCTTTGATTCTAATAAACGACAGGTTATTGAATCACCTCTAAGTAACGTACTTAAGTAAGATTACGAAGTATAAATAATTGAGTGGGTAGCATACACGAGGCTTATTAAACTTGAACAACGTTTAGAAAATATAAACAACTTTAGGAAGCTATTGCTAGCAGCTTTGCCCGCGTGCTATCCGGAAATCATTCCAAGTGACAGACCTGTCTGTATGTTCGCGATAAACTCGACAACTAGGTACTGAACGGTTTTTCATACAGCTTTCACTAATAGAGTAGATTAAAGTAGAGATATTCAATAGAGTGATTCAAGAAGAAGGTTCAGATGTATTATACATGTATATTGCTATAAAGAAATTCAAAACGAGAATTTCAAAGATTTCTATCACCCGTGCGAAATTGGGGCAGCATAAAAGTGCAGAGACCACGGATGCAGACTTGCAGAGTTGCGGACTGAGAAACGGAAAACTCAGCAACAGATGGCATGTTTAGCATATTTGTCTTAGTATCGCTGCTCTTATTCGCGACTTGTCGCAGTCGCGAATTGCACTCTCTACGACATGATTTATGTATGCGTCCTTGCCTTGCATCTCCTGCCTTAACTTGTACATTTTTAAACAGTATACACAGAGTGGAACTTTGCAAAAATTGTAAACAGGTTTGGTTAAAATGACATCACTGTTTTTTTTTTGTCACCTGTTTGCTGAAAAAAATAACACCGTCAGTTTGTAATAAGACTTGATTAGATTATAAATTTTCGATGAAGGTAGTGGTGGATATGTATACAATCATGATAAATCCAGAGTTTAACAAATATAATAACTTACAGAGTGTAATTTAGAGTAGCAGTAATCAAGATTGACGAGGCCAGTTAGGGCTGATGCCTGCCAGGGCTGTGGACCGTTCGAAAGAGTTACCCTAGCCCTCGCAAAGGGCAACTGAAGGAACACTAGGTTTTAGTCAGTAAAAGTCTGACACTCCGACTCACATCGCGGGAAAAGTCCTGATTTCCTACGTAAAAAAAAACCATGCTAGTGCTAATCAGACTCGAACTGAGGGTTCCGTACAAACTTACCTATGAAAACAGTTCAATTCCCGAATTGAGTTACGAAGATTTTTCCGAATCGCAAAAAAAGATTTTTTTTGTGACGTAATTAAAAATTTACAGTTTTCAGATTTTTTCCTATACTTGGGCTATGAGATCTTGCTTCATGCCAAATTTCAGGATTCTTGGTCAACGGGTACACTGAAAATCCTATAATAAACTACCTTTTATGCGTTAGTTTTCCAATTTCAGACAGAAGTTTTAGGACAAAAGATGTATGAAATATTTTCTATCAAACTATAAACATGAAAATGTACGCTGCGATGTAAACAAATATTTAGTGGAGTTGTTGACCGGTGTTGGCGCGGGAGTAGTCGGGAGGCGCGGCCATGCGTGACGTTTGTACGATTCGTAACGCTGCATAGCTATCTCGATGAGGACCGCTACGCACTTTGTCAGTGTTACTTGAGCCACGACTCCGATTAATCGCCTTTGATCGTAATCTTCGTATCTTGAGAATAGTTTAACACAGATTTACGCGTTTTCAAAATTCATTCATCTGATTTGGTCTTCGACTTAAGGGTTTTTTTTTCAAGTATTTTATTAACATGTTTGTATGTATGTTATATGTCTGTAATTGGTTTGTTTGCCCGGGACCATCTTCTGGAAGTTAAATGCAAAAAATCTGTAAAGTAGTTGTGCCTTACTAATAAAATAATATAAAATAAAAATTTATGTGTGTTTTGATCAAATCTTGCAAATGCATTTCAACACAGTTTCAAACTTTCAACACACCCCTAACCGATTGAGCTGAAATTTTGCAGACATGTACAGTTTGGATGACAAATTGACAATGCATGCTTAGCGAAGTGACGTCTTTCTAAATCCAATATGGCGGATTCCTATGATGGCGGACTTTTTTTTATGCTCCATTAATATACATATATTTAAGGGTATTAATTAAAAGGTTTTGTTGAGAAGAATACAAAAAAAGAGAAACTACGTCACAGTATCCAATATGGCAGACAAAAATTACAAATATTTATTATGGCACATTTTTTAAAAGATAAATGTTTTTTTTTTGCATTATCTTGTTTGTTAAGGTAGCAGCTAAACGGGTATTTTTATCATAACAACATTGACACCTACACCAGGCCATTAGTAGTAATTTACCACTAGCAAACTTACATTAGTGCGAGGTTTAGATCGTGCGAATTGACACCTACGAGAAACAGCCCTTCTCGGGTTAAAGGGTTTTTTCGTCACCCTACTAGAAAAAAACTGGGCAAGTGCGAGTCGGACTTAGCACTGAAGGTTCAGTACAAACTTACCTATGTAAATAGTTCAATTTCCGAATGGAGTCTCGAAGATTTTTCCGAATCGCAATTTTTTTTTGTGACGTAACAAAAAATTTATTGTTTTCAGATTTATTCCAATAGCTGTTCTATACGAGCTTGCTTTATGTCAATTTCAGGATTATGGGTCAATGGGAAGTACCCTATGAATTTTGATTTTCTTGAGAGTGTCGAAATATACGTTTTTTCCGACATTAACGGCCGTATCTTTTGTTTTCGTTAACCTAGAAGTTTGATTTTTTCACATCTTCACGGGACCGCAGACCTGAGTGGTGGTATATTATATGGTTTTAATTTCAACTCGATACCTCTACGCGTTCCTGAGATAAATTTGAGAAAAAAAAATCCTTTATTTATTGTATATACATATAAATTAAATTTTTAAACCTAATCACAAAAAAAAAAAACTATCCCACCGGTATCGGGAACAGGGTCCAAGCTACCGGCGGTCAGGGCTCCAGAGAAAGGAACCAACGAGCTGTGTCCAGAAGTACCGCTTTCCGAATATTATTTATTATTATTATTCCAGCAACCCTAGTCAACTAGTTCACCTACAAAGAGTATTTCGATAAGTATTACAGTTTCTAACAACCTTAAGTTTGTATCGTCTTACAACATACACAATCTAAAGCTCAATTTAGATCAAGCAACATATTTATAGACCCTCAGTACATGTAATGAAAGTAGACGTAACTTTTTAAGGTAAAAGCGGTAAAGGCCTAAATTCTATTTTAAGTCCTTTCAAACGAAAGTTCCTCCATCCCACTCCACTAGTTGCCATGACAACGAAAGAAGCCCACGATTAATGGCAATATTATTTGAGTTGCAGGTTGGTGTTTTGTCTTAAAATGTAATGTCTATTTATTTTACTTTATCTATTTACCCCATTATGTCCCACTGCTCGGGCGGACGACTCTCTGTCCCTTTTCCACAAACGTTTGTCTTCTACCATTGCGGGTCAGTTCCTCCGGAGAGTCAAGTTCATCTCTCCACCTTCGTATCGGTCTGCCGCGATGTCGCCTTGCGTTTAATAGGACCCGGCTCTTTTAGCCCACAGCTCATCGACAGCTGCTCAACTGACATGCGGCAGACATTTTCGGCCCATTTTTATCTTATCTTATAGTGGGGCTGGCCCTAAACCAGAGCACTTCGATCCTTCTGGATCTTTTGTGCTAACTAACGGCCCATTCTTACTTAAGAATAGCAGCTTTTCGAGTAGCATCTGTGATCTTAGTTGTGACGCGCAGTCTTGTGTTCCTTTCACAAAATTCATGTCATCATGAAGCTTTTTCCCAACTAGCTTGGGGTCGGCTTCTAGTCTGACCAGATGCGGCTGAATACCCGTGTTTTACATAGTGCGACTGCCTATCAGACCTCCACAATCCAATTACTGGACAACACAATACTCCTTGGATAGACTGATGGTCAGACTTTCTGGCGTCTGACTACCTGTAACGACTGTCAAAGATCTATGAATGACAACCGGGACCAACGGCTTTACGTGTGTTCCAAGGCATGGAGTGTCAGTAATGTCCTAGATAAACTTAGAAAACATTGGTACTTTCCCGATTTCCAACCCGCAACCTCGTGCATGAGCAGATGCCTTACCCACTGAGCAACCTTACGAAATATTATTGGTAGAAAATTCAAGTAAAAGCGATTGAAACACAGCTAGAGAATGGCGTTTGCTGAAAACCTTCAACTAACTGGCCCTTCATAATACTCAGACGGTGAAGTAACACACGCATAAATTCGTTAGCAGTATTGTGTTGTGTGCTCAAACCTACTCGATATTAAGTGGTTTGCTCAACGAGCGGATGTTTTCGCAAGAACAGCATAACACCAACTATAACAAAGGATATTGATTTGTTTGATATTTTGTTTCGATTGTACTTCACTGCAATGAATATAGGTGGAAGTGTACAACTGTGATCTTGTGGCCTCATTAAGAAATGAGAGTAGTAAGATAAGAATAATTTATTGTGTCACATGTTACATTCAAACAGATTGAATTGTCACACTAGGGTTGTCTGTGTTGTGAGATACGAAATTCGTAGTTCCGTGTACGTTTAATGTTGTTGAAATTACATTTTCATGTCTTAATTACTTATCTGCCCCCCTAGCCAAGTCACAAACGATAAACGTAAACTCTCAGTAGTCTTTAATAGATTTTCAACTTTATGCTATTGGATATAAAGTTGAAAATCTATTGAAGATTACATAGTGTTTTTCGTTCGTTCCGGTCGCTAACGCTCAGTAGTCTTTAATAGATTTTCAACTTTATGCTCTTAGGTATAAAGTTGAAAATCTATTGGAGATTACTAAGCGTTCACGTTTATCGTTTGCAACTTGGCTAGGGGGGCTGTACTAGAAACCAGTGACGCAACTTTAAGATCTGGTCACGACATGTGCACCTTAACATTCCTCATGAATCACTCTGCCTATTCAATGACATATATTGTGCCTATTGGTGAAAACTGCATGAAAATCCGTTCAGTAGTTTTCGAGTTTATCGCATTCATACTGACAGACAGACACCGGTGGGTAACTTTATTTTATAACTAGCTTTTGCGCTTCTCCCTCGTACAAAAAATATAGCCTATGTCACTCAAGAATAAAGCAGCTTTCTATCGGTGAAAAAATTTTAGAAATCGGACCAGTACTGCCAGAGATACCTCCTACAATTAAAAAACCAAACTTTACCTCTTTATAATATTAGTGTAGATATGTAAGAAAGAAGGAAAACAAAATAAATTACCGACAGTAAATGATAACTGTAAAACCTTCTTACAACATTAATCTTCGAATAATCAATGGCACTGTCGATGTTTGGAAACTGTAACAATTCTGTCGCAATAAGTTCACACAATTACATAAAAATTTGAAGAAACGGTTTCAGGGATAGCAACAACTTTGAATCCCATTTTCCTGAGTCTTTAAATAGTTACAAAAGTTGCCCAACAAATCCGAGCGAAATATTTCCAAAGCCAACGGCTAAAACCTTATTACATCACTATGTCACGTTATTCACCGCGCATTTGAAACATCAAAACAAATATTTAAACAATTCGCCAACATTTACATGATGGATTCGCAACGGTAACTTGAAAACGTCACTAGGAAACCTATCGTGCACGCACGCGCCTTACCTTATACGGCGCTTATACATAGGTAAATAAAGCAGGGGTGGTCAACTTAATTCGGCCCACGATAGCTAGACTGATAGATCTGTGAGATCTACTAATTAGAAAAAACAATTTAAAAATAAAAATAATAAAAGGGTGAGCGAGCACAACGGTTTGTAGAAGTTCATTAGGATAAACTTCCATAATTTATTAGAATAATAAAAAAACTTACGTACTTTGTAGAATTATGCTGCCAAATCGGGTAGTCAAAGATGAAAGAAGGTGTGAAGCGAGCTGGCTGGAATACATTCGATTTTCTTACGGGTCGACAAGGTAATAGAATGTAGTAGGGTCTATAATAGCTAGCTATCTACTGCCTCGCACCGTAGTCATTTTGGCCTAAAAGTAAATACGCTACTGCTTGCCAAGATCGACTGAATTAACAGCCGAGATCGACTGGTCGACCACGATCGACCGGTTGGGCACCCCTGGTATAGCGCATATACAATCCTTATAGAAGCCGGTGGTAATAAGGCCGCGATGAAATAACGCCCACTGGCCCGCCCTGAGGAAAATAAACAAAATTATTTTATTGCTTCACGTAATTAGTTAGCTTTTGAATTTATTAGTGTATCGATGGAGACTTTTTGTTGATGAGTAAAAAACAAGTGTTTGTTTTTCAGCTTTTTTGTGTTATGGAAAATTACTTAGTCTTACATCTTCATTCCATTAAGTCAGCTAAACAAATTGTGGGTTTCTTTGTCGAAAATTGAAGTAATCTTCCGATTTGATTTCAAAAGATTATGTGTAATCTATTAATATCGTACATGCTCTATCTCTTGTTTATAAAACATGAGGCAATATTAAATCTTACGTATTCCTCAAGTGTTAAGCAGGCACACGTGTACTCACGTTCGAACTGCATCCACGTGCAACTAACTTGACGTGGGTGGTCATTCATTAAGCAAGTTAGTGCATGGCACAGCGCACTCTATAGCTTTTAGTCCATACCACACAGACTACAAATAACTGAAGAGTACTCACGAATATTAAAATTAGGGAAGAGGCATCAACGTCAGTAATGAATCGAATGCGAAAATTATACGAAGGCTACATTGGCCCATTGTTACTCCGCTAGCTTCATGCTCCTTGTACTATGTCCGTACAGCACTAGTGTACAATGACGTCACTCCCCGCATCGTGCTATGACGCTACAAACAACATTACAACGCCAGTATCAACCTATTTATAGTGGACAAAGTTTGACGAGTGTGTTTTTAGTTGCTTCGAGTCCGGCGTGGGATGTATGAATGAGATGTCGTCAAGCTCGGTTGTAATAGTCGATTTTGACATTGGATTAAGCACGTTTCTATCCTAAAATTACACATTACATAAAGCTATTACTTACTGTGTACAATGTAGAACTAGGCATTCGTTTTCAAGTTCACGGGTTCATCTGAGTTCAAGGGTTGGCGTAATTTAATACCTATATTAATGTAAAAACGGCCTACATAGCCTTCGTTTTCGTAGCCTATTGGGCCGCAGATACGGCTGTAGCCTGTCTGACACTGGCAAGTCACCGCAACCCTAGAGGTCGTTGACCCTGAAGGACTGTCGGTCATAGTCCTCGCCTTACGTCATCGCTCTCGGGGTAAATTATAGCATTCACTTCAGCCAATGTATTCCCTGTGTTCTTGATCTCGATTGGCGGGATAAGCCGCGAATGAGTGAGTGAATGATTTTGAATTTGATCGACGGCTTCCACTGACATTATTTATGGGATTTACAGGTGTTTACATGGGAAATAAATGCGTAGTTTCAATCTTGTTTTTTTTGTGCTGTTCATAAGTGTTTATATTTTTCTTAGATTGATTGTACTTGAGCTGTCTGGCTTTTTATAGGTTGTGGAAATCGAAATAGTAATAGATCAATTCGTTTGTCTAAAAACATAACAACGTGAAACAAGTTTTCTTCAATTTCAAAACTGTAGTTATCAAATTGGAGTTTTCATTTCACACTTAATATTCTGAACATACAGTTTCTAACGAAGTTCAAATCATTCCAAGTATTTAGTCGAGGGATCCGTGAGAATTGTTGGAAGTGTAATGTTTACACTAAACATAATTATGTGCACCGTAGAGTTCAAGGCACTTTTATAGGTTGTTTAAAGTCGGCAGGGTATCGGCCTGGTGCCGAAGCCGCTACCAACGATGTGTTTACATTTCTCTACGCCTAAGTAAACACTAGTCGCTCTCCGAGATGCACTTATGTACAGCGTGTGCGCCGCAGTCAAACCACACAATCGGACTCTTTAGCAAATTACCCCACTGCAATGGCGATGGGCTCTTTATCCAGCTTTTTCTAATACAGTCGTGTATTTTTTACCGATGGGCTTTCATGCACCATTGGTCAACAGGAATGCTGCTATTAAAAGCTCTAATAAGATTAAATGGCCGCTACATTTAATCGTTTCTATGGAAGTTTAGATTGGAACCTTTAGCATAATAGCAGAGTGCATTTTAAACCAATGTTATATAAAAACTAAGATAATTTGATCATATGCGTGACCAATCAAAAATTATTATATTCAAGCATTGAAATTTTCGAGGTTAGCTATAGATATGTTTTTGTAATAAAATCCAATTTAGTTTTTTTATTATTATTAATAGTCTCACGTTTGACCACTATCTCACCTGATGGTAAGCGACAATTTGGTCGACGATGGAACACGCTCACCTAAAAGTAACCTATTCACTCTCGACTTAACATCCCTAGGTTGTATTTAACTATCAAAAAACACACAGTCCAGCAAGGAATCCCACTCTTTATACGCACAAAGAATGTGTGTCATATGCATTATTAACTTTGCGTCCATTCGTCATTGAAAAATAAAAACATAAAGCTGAAAGGAAATACATTCAGTGGACGCCCTTTAGCAGTCAAGTACATTTGTCCGGACGTTTTGAATAAGACCAATTTGTCGAAGTGACCGACACTTGTACAGTGGCATTTATTATGCATAGGTTTATTTGTGAGCCTTGTCGCAGCTAATGAATACCTACTCACTGTGGGTTTTGTTGCGCAATCTGAATCATCTACGAGGAGCTCGTGGTAATAACTGCCGGCTGGTTGTTGGTACCTTCAAGGTAAAGTAATCCTTGCCGAGGTCAAACCGTGGATGGGTGACCATTCATTGCATACTGAAACAGTCGATAGGGGTATTCAGAAACCAAAAAAAATGTCCTCAGTTTCGCCAAGGGGTATCGTGTTATCCAATTATTGCAGGGCTGTGGAGTTGAGATATGGCGGATAGCATTGTTGACCAGGTATCAGGTGAGGTATTGGTCAAGCCCGAGCCTATCCTTTCATATTATATGTAAAACAAAGTCTCCCACCACGTCTGTCTGTCTGTTATCGATAATCTCAAAAACTACTGAACGGATTTTCAACCGGTTTTGACCAATAGACAGATTGATTGATTAAGAAGGTTTAGGTGAGTAATACATGCATGTTATAGTAGAGAAAAAACTGTGAATTTTTTAGATTTGAAACATCCGTATTAAGCTGGGGCGGGTCTCTAAAAAAGCTGGTTAGACTGGCAGGCGACCCCGATATGGTAGGAACTAGGAATAAATCTAGGAAGATTGAATTTGAGCCACCTACGTGAAACCTACTTTACGAACTATGAGAGTAAAAAAGCACTCAGCTTCAATATAATCTAAACAACTTAACATTAGCAACGATTGTTCTTCATGTTGATAGAACTCGACGTAATTACTTTGATTTACTTATTCTCTTTCGCATTATCTAGCACTTAGTAAGCAATCTGCTTTGCGCACATTATCAGTTAAGTTTTTAAGAGATTACTTGGGACAATAATCGCAAATCTCAGATAAATATGGTTGGTATTTATCAAGTAATGGAGTTGGCTGTAGAATTTACGGTTGCTAAATACGGTAACCTTGAGTCTCAGAGACTATGGGATCTATGGACACAGAAACGACGAACGATTACACAAACAATTGTATAATTAGAAACTGACTGACTGACATTAATAACGCACAGCCGAAACTACTGGGACTAGGAGTGCGAAATTTTGCACAAGGTTTCCTTTTATAACGTAGGCGAGCACTAGGAGAGGATTTTCCAAAATTTACTCCCTAAGAGGATAAAACGGGGATCCAAAGTTTGTATACAAAAACCTATTTTCACACGAATCTGCTGATAGAAGGTAGTATAACTATAATACGTGTTTCCTGTTAGCTACAACCTAGGGGTCTGTATTTCTGTAAGTCAAGAGTGAATAAGTTACTTCTAGGCAAGCGTGCTCCTTCGACGACACACATCATCTCGCTTAACAGGTGAAATAGTGGTCAAACGCGAGCCTAACAATATTAAAATATATATATTATTACACAAATATAACAGCCTTATATTGTGCCCAGTGCTGGGATTCAGGCCTCCTCTCTAGGAGAAGGAATCGACCGTAATCCAATCCAACACGCGGGCCCGGTGCGGGTTGGTAAATGCCACGTTTTCGAAGTTTTGGTTTTAGGACATGCCGGTTTCCTAACAATGTTTAAGGTAGCCATACACCCTAGGGTATACCTGACAGGTTTGCCTGTACAGTTGAGTTTTACAGGTAAACCGGAGCGTGTATGTTGCACAACTGTGCAGGCTCAGGTTTCCAAACAAGCTTCCTGACAGGTATAACTGTGTAGGCAAACCTGTCAGGTATACCTTAGCGTGTGTGGCTACCTTTGCCTTCACCTGTTTTGAAAGCAGCGGTGATGAAATAAAATTGCACAAATTACTTCGCCCGAATAGGTTTGAACCCGTGACGTACAACTCTACCACTGGGCCACCATTCCTCTGACTCAAATATTATAAACAGCACAAACAAATACATGACACTAATTAGCTATTACCGCAAGAACTCTGTAATTTACTTCTTTATTACCCAATCTAAAACATTTTTCGCCATTAAAAACTTCCTAAGATTAATTACTTTTTTTTTTAATGAGAACATATTGTTCATCCAACGCAACGGTACATAGTTATTAATTTGTGTGTTTAAGACTTTAAGTCAAATGAACGGAGACGATTTCCATAATTGGGAAGTTTACGAGCGTTTTACGATGTTTGAAGTTTTGAAAGCTTTATAAATAAATGTTTCTGTTTGTTATAGGTTTGGACAACCGGATATCGAACTCAAGGAGTCCAGTGTCGCCGTAAGTATCTCATTTTATTTTAATGAAAGGGTTAACCGTAAATTTTTGAGTAATAGATAAACATTGACTGTAGTGGCGTGGCAGCTGCTGTCTTACTTTCAAGTTCGGAGGCCCGCGATCCATTTTACGACTTATACTGTTTTGTTAAAGGGATGGACCTATATATATAGGGTGTATATAGCTCCATCCCTCTTCGTTTGCACGCTTGACATTTTAACATCTCATGGTAAAGCCCCTGAGATCGATAAAGAGATATCATTATGTAGTTTGTAGAGTTTTATAAACATAGACTCCCAGTTTTATAAACATAAACACAGGTTTCTAATGCAAAACTTTAGAAACCTGTGTTTCCTTTCCTAGTATAAGACAAAGTCCCCCACCGCGTTTGTCTGTCAGTCTGTTCGCAATAAGCTTTAAAAGGACTGAAAATACTTTCATACGGTTTTCACCTATAGACTTAGTGATTCATGGGGAAGGTTTTTAGATGCGGAACATTTTAATAGTAGCCATGACTTGAATAGACGTTCAATAAAGAAACTATTAAACAATCAACAGCACAGACACAAAATCTTGTGCTTGTTCTGAAAATATAGTATTAAAACCATTACCTACCTTATCTCAAATACTTTCTGTCAATTTTTTTTCTGAAACTCATCCCTTGGGCCTTACCATGAAATGTGTTAAAAATGTCAGACATACGAGCGACAAAGAAGAAACCCACCTTTAACATTTCAGTTTAGGTCGATTTCGGTAGGTTAAGAGATTGTAGCCTTAAGCTAGTTTTCCTTCCCATCAAGGGCCATCTATCTCACTGTAATCTAGTTCTACACATGTTTAGTGCTTGACTCCGACATAGTGACGTCGTCAAACAATTCACTGCGAGAGTTTCAGTGGGCCGCCCTGCAAACAGACAGCCCACTAACTCTTGCATGCAAATGAAAGGTTTTTCGGCTATGTACGTACGTACGATGGGAACACGCACACAAATGACTAGTGCTTATGTATACATGGGTGTTTCGGGGCTTTATTGCGTTTTGGTGAAGCTAGAATATTGTTTACGTCGTGTCTTGGTTATAAGATGAGTATTGGTCTTAAAACTATTGATATCTTTGAAAGCCTCTATTATAAAGGGGAGACCTTTCGCCAGGTAAGCTGAAATATAATATTAATTTATTTTTTCAAAAAATTTCATCATGAGTGACGGATAGGAATATTTCGATGGATAACACAGCAAAACCCAGTTCCATGTTAGGACACTAGGGGCCGCTCCATCATCTCCACTAGAAACATAACCTCAAATGTCTTTATTCAAAAAATATTAAGATACTGGATTCCCAATTTAGGCATGCCTATAGGTAGTATATAGGGAATCCAAATGAAATTAGGCACTAAGATACAAAAGTGTGAATGTGCCATATTCTGATGTGCAAGGGTGTGTGTTGTGTGAAAGAGTGAATGCTGATGAGGGTGAGCTGATAGGAGTGTAATACCACATGCCAATTCTTCACTGTTTAAAAAAAAAGAAAGAATAAACGAAGAATTTCTTATAACTTAAAATTATTTTTTCTGTTCCTAATTTTTAGACGGGATCTACTTTTTTTTTTTTTTTTTTTTTTTTATTCTTGATAGGTTCGCGCTTGACCGCTAACTCACCTGATGGAAAGCGACGATGCGGTCGACGATGGAACGCGCTTACCTAGAAGTAACCTATTCACTCTTGACTTAAAGATTCCCGGGTTGTAGCCATCAGGAAAAACAGATTCCGGCAAGGAATTCCACTCCTTAGCTGTACGCACTATGAATGTGTTCGCAAAACGTTTTGTGCGTATAGGTGGGATGTCCACCATGTACCGGTGACGCATTGCCGTACGCCTGGTGGTCCGATGATGGAACGGGCTAGGCGGAATTAGGTTATGCAATTCCGACGCACACTCCCCGAAATGCAACCGGTAGAAAACCGACAGGCTAGCAACTCTGCGTCGATGCTCAAGACTTTGAAGCCTCGACTCAACGAGTGCATCATTGCCAATGATCCTCTTGGCTCGCCTCCCCCTTTCCATCCATACTTCGTACCGAATAACAGTCAATGTATATAGATAATCTACTAGATCAATTAAGGCCCTAACTCCCGAGCAGTGCTATAAAACAGTGACTTTCTGAAGCTTACTCCTCGGAAACGGCTAGGTCAATAGGATATAATGATTTTTTCGTAAGATTAATACTTTTGCCAAAAATAAAAATTATATTTTTTCGCTTGTTTTCCCTACTCCTTTCAAACGGCTTTGATCTTTAGAAATATACACAAAAAATTTGCTGGTTAAGAATGAACATAGCATATCGACTGTGAACTGGCAACCGGTCCTATCTCAATTTTTTGAAGATTTCACTTTTTAATGCCATTTTATACTATTTAATACTCCACATCGTTGCAAGAAATCCTAACTCAAATACAATTAAATTTGGCGCCAGAATTGGCTTCATTCAACTAGTACTAACTTCAACGCGCAGCGAATGCGAGCATTTTATCCTATCTCGCTAAATGTGTACGGACTTGAACGCGATTTCGCGCGCTCTTGGAACAAATAACTGTTTTATGCGGATTTATTAGGTTTCTGTGCCTTATGTTATAAATTGACATTATTGGGGACTTCTAGTAGCTGAAATGGTAAGTTTTGTTGTAAATTTATTATTAATATTTAAGATTTCTACGTTAATAATCTGTAAATTGAAATAGTACATTATGCATTGCTGTTCAAAGTTTTGACAGGTTGGAATTATTCAGAGATAGGACTTCTTGGTTCTATTCAACTAAGGTTACCATCAACCGAAAATACGTTTCATTAGGTTTACCAATAAATATCATCATCATCATTTTAGCCGAAAGACGTCCACTGTTGGACATAGGCCTCCCCCAAGTGTCGCCACAATGAACGGTCCTGTGCGTCTCGCATCCATCGGATTCCCGCAACCTTCACCAGGTCATCGGTCCACCTTGTAGGAGGCCTTTCAACGCTACGTCTTCCGGTACGTGGTCGCCATTCCAGAACCTTTCGGCCCCAACGGCCATCCGTTCTGCGAGCAATGTGCCCTGCCCATTGCCACTTAAGTTTGGCGATTCTTCGTGCTATGTCGGTGACCTTGGTTCTCCTGCGGATATCCTCATTCCTGATTCGATCCCGGAAAGAAACTCCGAGCATAGCCTTTCCATTGCCCTTTGGGTGACTTTAAGTCTTCTGATGAGGCCCATTGTAAGCCACCACGTTTCGGAGCCATATTTCATCACTGGCAACACACACTGATCATAGACTTTTGTCTTGAGACACTTGTGGTATATTGGACGAAAAGATACCGCGCAGCTTCCCGAACGCTGCCCAGCCGAGTCGGATTCGACGATTGATCTCTTTCTCGAAGTTAGACCTTCCCAACTGGACCGTCTGTCCCAGGTAAACGTAGTCGTCTACAACTTCGAGTGTAGAGTCGCCGATCTTGATAGGAGTGGGTGCTACATGGCTGTTTACCATGACTTTGGTTTTGTCCATGTTCATTTTAAGTCCCACTCTTTCGGAAGCTCTACTGAGGTCACCGAGCATTGTACTGAGCTCCTCCGTAGTCTCAGCCATGACTACTATGTCGTCGGCAAACCGAAGGTGAGTGATTTACTTGCCATTGACATTAATGCCTAGCCCTCTCCATTCCAGAACCTTGAAGATCCTCCATTGCTACCATGAACAGTTCCGGAGAAATAACGTCTCCCTGCCTCACGCTCCGCTGCAAGGGGATAGGTTTCGAGGTCTGGTCTTGTATTCGGACTGACATGGTGTCGTTTTTGTACAAACACTTCAGCACTTCGATGTACCGATAGTCAATTTGGCACCGTTGGAGAGACTGCAGTACAGCCCAAGTCTCAATCGAATCAAAGGCTTGCTCGTAGTCCACAAACGCAAAGCAGAGAGGCTGATTATACTCCTTAGTCTTCTGTATAACCTGCCGCAGCCTATGTATGTGGTCCACGGTGCTGAAGCCTTTTCGAAATCCGGCTTGTTCGGGAGGCTGGAAGTCGTCGAACCTGCGCGCGAGACGGTTTGTGATGACTCTGGAAAACAGCTTGTAAACATGGTTCAGAAGCGAGATGGGCCTGTAATTCTTAAGCACGGCATTATCGCCCTTCTTAAAGAAGAGTACCACCACGCCTCTGCTCCACGCCTGTGGCGTTTTTCCCTCGAGTATGACGGAATCAAATAGTTTCTGAAGGGCCTTAAGGACTGGTTTTCCACCCGCCTTCAGGAGTTCAGCCGTAATTCCGTCCTCACCCGACGTCTTGTTGTTTTTCAGCTTATTAGTTTTAACTTGCGGTATTAAAGCGGCGAAGGTCGCGTTTCAGAGACTTCGAGATTTGTCTATTGAGCTGCCGGTATATGCACGCATCGTCTGAAGACTGCAGAATCATCTCACGCCTCTTCTTCATTAGCTCGAGGGTCGGATCAGAGAGCTTTTTGTTGTTATTTGTACGGTGACTCTTGAAAAACTTCGACCCGACCGTATGGACAGTTTCCACGAACCCATCGTTATATTCGTCCACGGAGCTTCCTAGGCACTCAAAACGATCGTGGAGTTCGAGCTGAAAGCTCTCGGGGTTTTGGATCTGGATCTGTGCTGGACGGAGCGTAGACTTCATCAGTCGAGACCTTTCAAGCTTAATATTAATATTCAATGTGCCTCTTACCACGCGGTGATCACTTCCAGTTTTCACCGCGTTGATCACAGAGACATCATTGAATATTCGCTTTTTCGTCGACAGAATGAAGTCAATCTCATTCCTAGTTGCACAGTCAGGACTTTGCCAGGACCACTTTCACTTTCACTTTCAAATCTTGAAGGTGCAACCACTTTGAAGTGGTTGCACCTTCAAGATTTGAAAGCTGTCATTCCACAACACTGTCATAACTTTTATGATAATTTGCCTTATCAGGAATAACTAGAATCAGTTTCCTGACACTTCTGCCTGCTGTTGGTTGGCCTTAGGTAATTTGATTTTGTTGGTGTAGGACAGTAGACAAAAGTAGCATAAAAGAAACATTATTTTGTAACTTTTTGCAGATTCCCTAAGTTTGGTAATTATTGTTTTTTTTATTATAAAATAAGATTTGTGATCTAAAGCTTTTGTTGATAAATAGGTTCTAAGAAATTATGCCCTCTAAAATTGAGAATATTAAAAAAAAATTGTCCTTGACTGAACCACCTAGAAATGAAATTTGATGAAATTTCCTACCTAAAAATGTTCTTTTATTATTAATAAGTTAGTTTTATTATAAAGAATATTGTGTTGATAATGTTCTATCGTTATTGTTTTATTTTGATTTTGAAGATATCCCATATTGTTCCAAGTAAAAAGTCCTATGTTTGTTCTTGTGGTGATTTATATTGTCCTATCTCGATTTTATATTGGAAGGAAGCATATAATGTTACTTTTGTTTTTAATTACATGTGCAATAAAAATATTTAAAAACTACGTATTTTTATTTAACATACGAGATGCTGTATAAATGATGCAAACATGTTTTTTCTTCATCCTGTAAAGTTGTCAAAATTGAGATAGTACCGGTTGCCAGTTCACAGTCGATATGTAAAATTGTAAATCAATCAATATTTCGCAAAGAAAATTTATGGATTTAAAGGTCAGCGGGGCTCTATCCGGCCAGATGTTCACGGGACTATACGCCTTAACGTAGTTGCTTAGACGTAATACTATTTTAGCTTATCCTTCAGAGATTTTATAAGGTCAAGAGTTGACTGATAAGTGCATAACAAAGCATACTTTAAGTATAGCATAGCATAGTCGGCCTTATAATGTTCCCACTGTTGGGACTCAGGCCTCCTCTCTAGGAGAGGGTATGGGCCGTAATCCACCACGCGGGCCCAGGGCGGGTTGGTGGATGTCACATGTCTTCGAATTTTTGGTTCTAAGACATGCCGGTTTCCTCACGATGTTTTCCTTCACCGTTTTGAGAGCAGTGGTGATGAAATAAATTACACAAAGTAATGCGCTTGGCAGAACAGATGGCCGTTGGGGCCGAAAGGTTCTGGAATGGCGACCACGTACCGGAAGACGTAGCGTTGGAAGGCCTCCTACAAGGTGGACCGATGACTTGGTAACGGTTGCGGGAGTCCGATGGATGCGAGACGCACAGGACCGTTCGCTGTGGCGACACTTGGGGGAGGCCTATGTCCAGCAGTGGACGTCTTTCGGCTGAAATGATGATGATGATGAATGCGCTTGGCTGGGTTTGAACCCGCAACCTACAACTCGTAAGTCGGGGCCGTTACCACCCGGCCACCACTGCTCTAACACTGCTGCCAGCACTGCTTTAAGTATAGTTAAGTAACTAATCATTATGTTTATTTCTTTTTCCAGTGACGTGGTGAACAAGGACCTCGGCTTATCGGAGAGCGATGACGAAGTCCCGAACACACACGCGATAGGACCGTAAGTTCAATCATTCGTTCACTCGTTCATTGCCATGCTTAACAGAATTACGCCACGTCTGCACTTCCCTTTGTAAGCGCTAAGTTTTTAATTGATTTTTATCTCGAGTGGAAATTCGCAAGTTTTAAGTACGCGACTGAAATTGAATTAATTTCAACAAGTCCAAGAGCCAAGCGTACGGAAGCTTTCGTATTTGTTTTGAAAGGATTGCAGTTTTATTGGTTACGATTTTATGTTTGAATGCGACAAATCACTTAATTACACTACTTGTTTTCATACTATTAAAAAAATACCTATTTCGCAAGAACGTATTTTCTAAATGGACTAGTTAGATTGGTAGATATACTTACTGCAATCCCTGATTCATATGCCAGGTTACAGCAAGCAAACCTTGGGTAATGGTAACTCTTTTAAATAACGCAAAAGAGTTACCGTTGCCTTATAACGACAAGAGCAACTAAAAAAACCAAGGGTGGGTTTTAGTCTGACACTCCCTCTTACTCCACCCAAGAACGGGAGAAGTTATTTGATAATATACCATATAAAAAAAAAGTTACAGCAATCCTAAATATGATTATTCTGAATTTGTCATTGATTATGGCAAAGCATCCATTAAACAGCCACTCGAAACTCATTTGCTTCCTTCCATTTTTATTGACAAAATGATTAACTTGCTATTCTAATTTACAGGCCTTTATCACCAATCGGGTCAGGCAGTCCAACCTCAGGCAGTTCATCACCCTCCGACTCCGAATCAGAGTCCTCCTCAGCGGGATCTACGACCCCTGCGCCAGCACCCACAGAAGCCCCAGCGGCTCCTGCTGCCCCTACGCCAGCACCTACGGCGCCCGCACAGTCCTGGAGCCTGTCGAACTTCGCGCCGCCGCCTGCTCAACCGCCTGACCAGACCTACGAGTCGGGGAAGGATGTCAGACATGCGCTTGCAGATATTAAGGGGAAACCGGTGAGTTTGGAGTTGAATCTAACTGTTTTTGCAGGTTTTTCAATAGATAGGTAGATATATTCTTTATTGTACACCAATAATAAAATTACAATAGGAACTGAAAATTAATAGGGTGTCACAATGGGCGGTCTTATCGCTAAAAGCGATTTCTGACAGACAACCTTTGGATGGATTTGTCAGAGAAGGAGATACAGGGTCGCTCAACGAGAAGATGGGAAGACGACATCCGCCTGACCTTGGGTCCATATTGGACAAGGGTAGCAAGGGACAGAGTCCAATGGAAACAGTTGGAGGAGGCCTATGCCGAAAGGCACACCGAACTGAAGGACATATTATAACCAATATTAAAGCCACACAAAGAAAAATGTACCACCCCAAAGTTTGGTAATAAATGGCTATTTTATTTATTTATTATTTAATGAAAACGGTTGAACGAGAATCAGGCATCTAATTTGCCCTTCCAAGTACTAGATAGATTGTAACTATACTAGTCTAACAGTTTATGTGGTCTAAGTATAAACACTGCCCTATTTAGCAAGCCGGCGACGTCTTGAAGATCGGATGACAAGTCGGTATTTCTCGAAGCTGTCGTCAACTTGTCACGTGTCACTAAAAGTGCAGCAGGTGCTGACAAAATCTGTCAATAATTCGTTTGACCACCATAGATGGACTGTTTAAGTCACTTGATACATACACAAAATGCTGAATTGGATAGTTTCACATAAGGACAGTTTTTTTATCTCGAGTAGGAATTTGCGGCAGAGCTGATTTAACAATTCCACAGTTTTTTATTTCCACTTTCAAGAATTAAATCTTTTTTTTCTCTGACTTGTTATTTGTTATTGATGGTGGTACGGTATTGCGATCGCAGAAAAAAAGAACATATCACATAGCGCTATGTTTTACACCCGGCTCTGTCTGATAACCGTTTAAAGACGATCACAGAGTCAGAAGGACTCTCAATGCACCCCATAAATTTAGTGGATTTGATGTGTTTGCTGTATAGCAAACACAGCAATGAAAACGGTTGAACGAGATTCAGGCATCTAATTTGTACTTCCTAGTATTACTGCATGCCAGCTACTGATTGCTGATTACTGACATGTATATGTCAACATAAAATTTGCAGAGTAAGCTTGCATCTGCGTCTGATTCTTTAAAACCGTTTTTCACTGCTGTTGTCAAGACAGATCGGTCAGGGCTCTAGAATGAGCTGGTAATTTTAACAACTAATGAGTCAGACATATTCAAATCAATACCAAGCCCATAAAAATATGTCCAATTAACACCGCAAGGGTAATGGTATCTTGGACCCCAGTTTATGACTTCAATCTAGATTGAAATGAAAAATTTACACACACGAAAGAAATAGAAAAAATCTTATATTCCTGTCTCGTTTACTCTTAGTACTGGACCTAATATGTGTGTCCTTATCTCGTTATATTGTTACTTGTCTATTGCTTATACTCTGTGGACGTTGTTAGGTATCTCTAATTCTGTCTCACGGTCAAGAATGACCTCGCCAGCATTTTCCATATTTAGCTCGTTAATGCAATACTATCCAGACTATATTAAGCGACCCTTTCCCAGGTGTTATGTTCCCAAAGATAAACAGTTCAGAGAAACAGAGTGGTCATACATTTCTTAGTAAGAATACTAAGTAAGCGTGGGTTACAATCTAACTCGTAAGCTCGCGGTTGATTCTGAGATCGCGTTAGGAACGCTTGTGTTTTGAGTTACAAGATGTTTTGGAACTGAATTCGCCGGCGAAACATTGTTTGGCTCGACCAAACTATACTAAAATCCTTATTACTGAAAAAAAATCTAAAAAGACAATCGTTTTTTTCTTACTAGAAAATCTCCAACTCATGATTATTCACTCTCCAAACAATAAAGCCTTTGATGATAGTACAAAATGGATATTTATTTTGAGATACTCAACATTATGCATCATCACTTAATGGCTGAAAACCAAGAAGATGTTACACAGAAATGGATCAAACTATCTTCACTAAAGATTTCCCTTCGTTATGGACTGCTGAACTTTGAGAATAGTATCGGTGATGTGCCTTTTGAAGATCGAGAGAGGATTTGGTACCAGTACCTTGTGTTAAAGGATTTGTTGTGGCAAGCCGTAGGAGCTATCCATGGGAATATTGCGTCTATGACTGTGCCAAGTGCGATTGAGGTGAATGATGAGCTTTCTGATTTTTTACATTTCTCGAGTTAATTTTCGATTGCGAACCCAAAAAGACCGCTGCGAATACAACCTGCCGTAGTATTGTGGTCCAATACGCTGAGTTCGAATTGTTTTTACGTTAACGCGATTAAAACGTTTACCGCATTTGACTCTCTGATTGGTTAAAAGCTTGGAACGAGCTAAACACAGGTCATGAACGTGACGTAAAACAAATTGTCTCATTTGCTGGAATGTCCTAAGTGCCCGTGCACGTCTATCTTTGACAAATCAACGTTGAATCAGGACGTGCTTTCAATATACTCGTAGATTCTCTCTACCTAATCTATTAACTGTCTTCGTATTTGTGCCCAGAAAGTTGTCCAAGTTAAAGACTGATGCCATGATCTTCGGCCAACGTATAGCTTACTGCTAGAAGGTTTTACAGCTTATATAAACAGTCAATACCACTACAGCTTGGTTAGTTTTCGTAGACTAATGTGCTTTTATCGTTTTGTTTCAGAGCCCCATCTCGGAGATGTCGGACTCAGAGGCGTCGTCGCCGTCGCCGGGTGTGGTGCGGCGCAGGCGCTCCATCACCACCCGGGTGTCCGCTGCCTCGAGTGACGAGGAAACGTCGAGACACACGGTAACATATATTTCAACATCTAGAGTACCTCTTGAAGAGTTTTAGCGTCAAAGAGATCTTGGTGGGTGACTAAGGACTTGCAGACATCATTATTTTAGGACTCAATTTGATATACGAAGTGAATAAGTCCACTGTTACTGCCTTGTTGGTTTAGTCGTCGCATGTCTAAATGTGTGACTGTAGAAGGTACGACCAGACTCGATATCCAAGTTTGGTGAAGTATCCAATTAACAGTTCCTAGTAACAACCTGGAGTTTGGAACCCGGATCCTGGTAGAGTCGCTTATTTCTCTGGCGAAATATCCTACACCTATGTCACACCCTTAAAAATAAGTCATGACGCAAATTCGGTTTCTAATGATTACTTTTCTTCCCCAGACATCCCCTCGAGTGATCCCCTCCGCGCCTGCGGGAGCAGTGAAGCGCGGGCGCCCTCCGAAGGCGCGGCCCTCCGAGGAGCGCCCCGTCAAGAAGCGCCGCGGCCGGCCGCGCAAGTCCCGCGCGGCGTCCCCTCCCGCGCCGCCGCCCGACCAGCCCGCCGACAGTGACGTGGAGCCCGACCCGCCGCACCATCACCCGCTGCAGGACACCAAGACGCATATCTTTCGCAAGGTTAGTATTGGGACTAAAAGAATTCCCGTGTCGTGGGACACCTGACTAGAACGAAGCTCTAAGTTAATACTTGATGCAACCTCCCCCTTCCTCTCAATTCGATGAGATTTTTTTGTGATATCTCTCTCTCATTCTCTTATCTCCTTCTATGCCTATAACTGTACCGACAGACGCATGCGGCTGTAAAATCTTGTATTTTTAAATAACAATGTTCTCTGGATACACACATAAAACAAACAGCATTTTAACTTTATCAATGTCTGTCTTTGAAAATTTAAAATGTAATTAATGAAACAATTATTTTCCTCAGGTTTTTACCCCGAAGAAAAGCGACGAATGCGGCGGCAAGGGCGGTAAAGGCGGCAAAGGAAAGGGAGGCAAAGGCAAGGGGCAGGTGACCATCATCGAGGTCACCGCGCCCGAGGCCGACGAGGAAGAGCGGAGGCATCGCGAGAGGTCCGCTGAACGACGCAATGAGGAGGCCATGGCAAGATTGTCGCCGCCCGAGCCTGAGCGCAGGAGGGACACTGACCGCTTGTCCGTCGAGCGACACGAGTCCCGCCGCTCCGTCGAACGACATGAACGTGTGCCCGTAGAACGCCCCCTCGACCGGTTACCCGAACGGAGCTCCTACGAGAGGATACCCTCCGACCGGATACCCACCGAGCGCACCTCCAACGACCGGATACCCGAGCGACCCGTCGATCGGATATCGACGGAACGCACCTCCACATCGTCCTCAGCCAGCGATCGACTCTCTGTCGACAGGCTGTCCGGCGGCCTATCCTCAGATCGACGCTCAACGGAACGATCGAGCGCGAAACTGATCGATCGTTTACCGAGCGAAAAGATGTCGATAGATCGATTGCCTGAAAGACCGCACGATCGGTTATCAGGGGAACGGAACGAGCGGATAGCGGGGGAGAAGTTGCCACATCACCTTCCGGACGTGAAGCCTCGGTTGTCTGACAGCAAGCTGTCGTTGGACAGGCTCGAGAGCAAGGTGCTTGAGAAGCCAGTCGAACGGGTCGAACGGATCGCGACGGAGCGATATGTGAGGGCTGAAGCCGATGTCGGATCGGGGCTTAAGTCGGGCCGCGGGTCGGAGAGGCTGGAGGAAGCTTCTTCTAATGGTGAGTTTCCCTAGAGCACTGTATTTATATTTTCGATCCGTTTATTTCTAAAATAACAATATCTTACAAAACTTTTAGTTATTTTGTTACATTTTAAGCCTTGCTCCATTTTCGAAGCACGTTCTTAGTGAGTTTTTCCTGTATCATCATCATCTTATTGGCCCTTCTCTCTTATTACGAGAAAAAACCGTGTTGTGCCCACCCCAAGGCACAGCACGGTTTTTTCTCCCATTCTGTCCTATCAACTGTCACACTATCACTGACTTCCCTTTCTTTCATATCACTTCTCACACAATCCATTCATCTTTTCTTTGGCCTCCCTCCCCATCTCCATGCACACACAGTATTTTCAAATATTAATTTTAAGTAATTATTTTAAAATTTAATAAGAATCGTCAAAATTTTCATTAACATTTATAATAAGAGAATCTTGTTCCGCGAGTCCCATAACATTGTCTAAGTCCCACATGTTTTTTTCTTCACTAACCACGTGGTCACAACATTTCTTCCATTTGTTCGATTACTGCTGCTATTGCGTCATATAACAGCTTTTATACATCTTTAAGTTTAAATGTTGAGTTGAGGTATTCAATTTTTACTTCAATTAATCAATATAAACACGGGTTTCTAATTTACTAAGACGGATCAAGTGGCGTGGCTCAAATGAGTGATAACGATGACGTCACTATTTGCTTAACGTGTATAGGCTGTAAGTATTAGCCTACGGCGGCGGTGGCGGTGAGGGCATCGCGCGCTTTACGCCTGGCATCTAAACGTAGGCCTACTGTCCATTAACGCGTAGCTTCATAGACGCGTATTCATCATTATATGCTTGATGTCGTCGAAGCGGCAACGATACAACGGCATGACGCTGCCGTGCGGTATAATGACGAATATGCGTCTATGAAGTTATACGTTCATAGACAGTAGGCCTGTTATGATTTTGATTTTGGTAGTGGAATTTGAAATATCTATTTATTAAAACATAATGTAACAGTAGTGTTCCCCCCTGCAGTAGTCCCGCGTGCACGCGCTCGGCTGGTAGTGCGCGTGTCGCTGTCGCGGCTGCGCGCCGACACCGTGCGCGCGCTGCAGCGCCCGCCGCGCCGCAACGTGCCCAAGAGACCACACACGCCGCATCCTGAACAGGTAACAGTAGTGTTCCCCCCTGCAGTAGTCCCGCGTGCACGCGCTCGGCTGGTAGTGCGCGTGTCGCTGTCGCGGCTGCGCGCCGACACCGTGCGCGCGCTGCAGCGCCCGCCGCGCCGCAACGTGCCCAAGAGACCACACACGCCGCATCCTGAACAGGTAACATGGCAATACATTCAGCCAGCAGCTTTACCTGCATAAAACTATAAAAATATCCCAAAAGAACATATTCCCAGGATAAAAAGTAGTCTATACGCTACAAACATATAACTACAGGAAATGGTCCACTCGTATGTAAATTCGGGGGCAAAATGTTGGTATTATCAACATTTTGCCATGAGTAACTACTAAATGCTACTTTTTTACCATAAGTAAAATTGCACCATACAAGTATTTACTCAAGCACTGACGATGATTTCCTTGGCAGTTTTTATACCGCCAGTTTTCAAGACAGGCAAATCTTGAGACATTTTTTTAAATTATATTTCAAGTCAACAAATCTTAACTAACCGATGTGTTGAAAACAGGGCGGCGAGGTAGCGGCGACGAACCACGAGCGGACGGACACGTACACGGGCCAGACGCCGATCTACTTCTCGTACTTCGAGCGCCTCCCCGCCGACGCGCTGTCCGACGAGGAGAGGGATCACAAGTGAGTGCTTGCCATCATTTTATCATCACACACTCTAGTCCATAAAATTCCTAGTGTAGTGCAAGGTTTTAAAAAAAAATGAAGAAATATAGAAGACGATGAAAATGTTCAGGTTTAAAGAAAATGTAAGTCAGTATAATTACAGGCACATGACTATGAGATATTTCAGCGCATCAACGATCCTCAGGTAGCTGCCTACATTAAACTGATTACCTGTTAGATTACCAACTAAAATACATAATGTCAGTAATTTTTTGGCTATTTTAAAACTGTGACGGGAATTTTGCTGCCCGAGAAAGATAGGCAGCAAATTCCCCTTTCTAGTTGAAACCTTTGTGCCTCTTTTAACAAATTAAAACGCAAAAGATAATCAAAACACACATTTCCTTTATCTTTTTACCCCTAGGACTTATTCAGCTTACACAATTTAAGGTACAAAAAGATTTCCAGATCAAATGGCCTGTTGGTCTAGTAGTTAGTGGTCCTGACTGCTACGCCGGAGGTCGTGGGTTCGATTCTCACCCAGGACAAGTGTTTTTGTGATGAGCACGATCATTTGTTCTGTGTCTAGGTGTAGTTTATCTATAACTAGCTGACCCGGCGAACTTCGTACCGCCTATCCTACTCTACCCAACTCTATCCTACTCTACCCTACTCTACCCTACTCTACTCTACTCTACCCTACTCTACCCTACCCTACTCTACCCTACTCGCTACCTCCCCACCAACTTTCAGCCAAATCGGTTCAGCCGTTCTTGAGGTATAAATAGTATAACTAACACGACTTTCTTTTATATATATATAGATATGTATGTATTTAAGTAAGTAATAATAAGTATGTTTATCAGTTTTCTAGTACTCAAAACACAAACTCTGCTTAGCTTGGGACCAGACGACGTTGTGTGATAGTTGTGGAATATTAAAACAAAAAAAAATGTTTTTCGATCAACTGTTGTGTATGAATTGTACTCACACACATACAGCATACATTCCATCATACTAACTCCTTCATTGTTGTTACCAGACGTAACGCAAACACTTCCCTCGACAGGTACTACTTAGAGGAAGCCACGCGACTCCGCACGGCCGCTGAGAAGGAACAGGAACCACTCCCCCGGGTCATGCTCTACCTTGAATCAGTACTATGCTTCGTTCTAACCGGCAGAGTACTGGAGTTAGAACTCGACACTAAAGGCGCCTTTACTATCTACCGGGAAACAATCGAGTATATAAAGAGTATACATTCGATGCCTCAGCGGTTTAGGGCGTCGCCCCACGACACTTTCAATAAGCTGGATATTCTCAGGTAATTATTTTGTTTTATTTCTTTTTTGTTATTATCAAATCCAAGACTTTTCTACTCGTATATCATGCTTTCATTTGGCTTATGCTCAGGTAAGTATCTCTCAATCTTTGGTTAAATTTCTCATGATTTTTCCATGGATAGTGAGTTCCAGACTGTGTCAGTTGTCTTGCCTCACAATCCTATGAAAAAAAGAACATTTCAAGAGATCGAAAGCGCCCTCTACTAGCGGCACCCAGACTCCCGGTTCTTACCCATAGGCGATTGTATTGATATGTAATTGATGTCTTTTTTTTTTGGTGGTAAATCAAATTACTCCACCTGCTCTGGATGGAGCGAGAAGTGTCGGATTTATACTGACTAAAACCCACCTGTGTTCCTTTAGTTGCCCTTCGCGCTCTAGGGCCGCTGTAACTCCTTCGAACATTACCGCAGACCAATATGAAATTGTTGAGATCGATGCTCATCTTATACTAAACTGACTTTCTTGATTTATACGCAACCTTGTAAATCATCAATATGACCTATGTTTTTCCTTTTCTAACCTTGGCCTGTAACCTTCCAGCCTGCGCGTGCAAGCCCTGCTGTACCTGCGCATGTTCAAGATGTACAACCGCGAGGTGAAGGAGTACAACAAGATCGTGCACGAGTACCAACAGAAGGTACGTTCTGATGTCTGTATCAATTTGTCTTTTATTTTTATCCCTAAGTGTCGTTTCTGTTCATTTGTCAGTTTCGGTCGTCAATAGATCGACTCGAACTTCGTAATGAAGTGTTCACAAATGAAGTATTTTTGGATGAAAGTTTTTTTTATAATCCATGTCTTTTTATCGTCTTTATTTGTTTATCTAATCAGACAAGTGAAGAGAAACACACTTTAGATTTATTATTACATAAATTGGCAATGCGAATTACAATGAAGATTTTATTAATGTTACTAGCTGCGTGGCTTCGTCCGCGTGATAGTAGACTTATTACCTAGGGGTATAGAAATAGCCTACGACCTATTCTCAGACCTACCTAAATATACACAAAAAAAAAAATCATAAAAATCGGTCAAGCCGTTTCTAAGGAGTTCGATAACAAACACAGTAACATCAGATTTTTATGTATTAAATATGATAATTTATAGATTTTTATATATTAAATATGATAATTTATAGATTTTTATATATTAAATATGGTTTTTTTTTGTTGTTGTATGAAGTGTTGGTGACATATAACATGTATTAATTGTGTAGTACATGGTTACACCAAAATAAACAGAAAATTATGTAGAAAGTTATGTAGAGTTTTCGATTACAGTTGCCAATGTATGCAATAATATATCTATGATTTTACACTTATATACATTTTTGTTGCTCAGTTTTTGTAGTTTGTAGTTGTTTTGCTTTCGATATAAGTGATGAATTAGTAATCATACAGGGTAACCGGTAACTCGTCGTATTCCCACGATGTGATAGTGTAACCTATTAAATTACCAATAACTCTATATAATAGTGATATATTTGTAACTAGGGTTCGATTCCCGCCTAAACGATGTGGTTAGTTGTTTGCTAGCGAACTCTTGATTTCGATAATCACATTTTACAGCAAATCAATATGTTTAGTTTTATTCTACTTAATTTTCAAGTTCAGAGACTTTCCTCTTCTGGAGAGGAGGCCTGAGTCCCCGCAGTGGGAATATTATAAGGCTGGCTCTCCTGAGTAATTTCACTGTGGTATATTATTTATGAATCAAAATAAATAATAGTAAAATGATGTGCATAAAAATGCATGGGTGAATTAGAAATATAAGTCTAACAAAGTATTTATTTATTTGAAAGGAATCTTTAGTTTTAGCAAACAACCCCTATATTTCTATTCACTATTTTTATCACCATTGTTTATCTAAGTACCCAACCCTCGCCAATTACTACAACCCCCGTTCTCGTATTGTTGCAGCCTGCCCTGGCGGAGTCGGTGTCCCCACTGTCCCCGACGCCGTCCCCCGCGGGGTCCGTGGGGTCGGTGGGGTCGGGGTCGGCGTCGTCGGGCTACTGCTCGCTGGCGCACTCGGTGCCGGCGCACGCGCACCAGGCGCTGTTGTTGCTGAACAAGTATTACGCCTTCTTGTACGTCGCGCATGACTTGTGGGAGCAGGCGGACTCCTTGTGCAGGCTTAGGGCTAATAGAGGTATGTAAAAATATGTTTTTCTTTCTGTGTTTTAAGTACTGTTTGTTTCTCGTCTAAAGACCTATATCTAGTAGTACATGTCTTTATACAAAGATAATGATGATCATCAACTGATAAATTTATCTGATGATCTTCTGTTTAGTATTCTAAAACTCCAAGTCAATGAAAGAAGAGAGTCTTGACTACAACGTCACTTTTCGCCTGTCATAGAAGAAGCAGCAGTCAAGTATATCGCAAGCAGGTAGAAACCCTATACCTGGCTGCTACTGAGAATTTTCTGATAAGCTCTCCAGTAACAGCTACTCTCCCTGGGAACAACAATCCAATAAGACCCTAAATAATTGAGGTTTTATTTCTAAAAAAGTTTCTAATCTAATCTCTATATCTAAAAACTAGTACTTGATTGTGTGACTGTTTTTGTATAGTTTCTTAATTGTTTCTAAAAAGGTTTGGGTTGCCTGGTTCTTAAAGACTCATCTGACCTGCACATGGTGTGGCTCTTCTTTGTATTGCCATTAGAAATTGCATAAGTTACTCGTTTCTATAGAATTATTTCGGTCCTTTCATTAAAAAGGACAATTTATGGATGCCAAAGTGGCCCGGCGCCATTCGTGGTGTTTAATAATAAATATAATATCTTGTTATGAATTTGGAATAAGTGACAGACAGTCACAACTGCGATCCCATCTGATGTTAAGCAATGATTCAATCATTGATGTTGAAGCGCACTAGTTTATTAAGAGCCTATTCACTCTAGCCTTGAAGACTCCTAAATTGTAATCGGACGGGAACACCGCAGACAAATGAAGCAATGAACACCATATGTTTGTATTCCAGATCTGTTCATAGCAGTGGACCGCAAGTGCGGGCCGCTGTCGCTGTCGTCGACGTTCCGGCACCTCGTGCAGTACGTGCGCCACGCCATCTCGCTGCTCAAGAACGCGCCGCGCGAGTGACGCCGCGCCCGCCGCGGGGACTTCATGCAGGCTTGCTGCTAGTGCGCGCACGAGGGACGTCACGCCAGGGACGTCACGCCAGAGGCGTCACGCCAGAGACGTCACGTCAGTGACGAGTGACTTTGTGCAAGGGGTGATGTTGTGTTGCGTTTTCGGTGTACAGTATGTGGTGTGAAGTTCGTCTTTTGAGTGTTTAACTAAATATTAAGGAGGCGCTTTTTATATAAAAAAGGCTTGCTTATGTTTAGTTAAGGATTTAAACGATGAGGGAGATTAGTCGTTATGTCTAAATCTATAAGTTGTGTTTTGGCATGTATTAATAAATCGGTTTTAAGTTTGATTTTTAAATGTTGAATGGAAAAATGCTGAGTTGATTAATGAACATATCCTAAGTTGAGACGTGAGTGAACTGACGTCGATATTTCGACAGTAATATTTCGAAAGCGATTCATTAATACAAGCTAAAAAAATATATTCCTGATTCGTCACATACTGTATAATGGTTGTAGCGATTTGACTGTGCAAATATGTAGTTATAGTTCCATTGAACGAATGAGAATGATAAATCACTCATATCGTTCAATGGGAATAGTATGCATACTTCGATCGCTATGATTGGTGTAAAGGTTTGGTGTCCGCATTTATTAGAAGATCACCAGTTTGATGGTCGGCGTCTTCTGATATAAGTTTTAAACTCAGCAATATTGAACGAAGAGAGACGTGTAGGCACAACGTTGTCCCCACAACGCTTTATCCCAATATTACAAACGGTTTTGAAGCATTGGTTACCTCGCATTGTCGTAGAGACACACTAATTCGGAAAGACCAACCGAACCGACTAAACACAATCAAGACGTACGAGCAGAAGAACGCGCGAGTTATCTGTGAGATGGCAGCCTCCTGTAAGTACGCAGTACATTCGGTCCTCGCGATACTCCTCCACGATATCGCCACTAACAACTAAACTCAACGTCTTCGCATTTCGTTCTCTTCCCAAATCGATGACCAAAAAGCAAAGTGTAAAAATTTGTAAGAAAATTGTAAATAAGGCATCGTTGCCTAGCAACGGGCGAGCGCCGAGTCCGATTTGATTACCGACTCTGTATTATATAAGTGATAGACTAATCATATCTTAAGTGTTTTTCGTTGTAGTTTTACTTACCTATCAATGGAAATGTTTTACTGTCGGGAACACATATACGAATTGCTCGTTTCTTAGTGTAATGGGAGTTATACGACAAAAATAATATTTTGATCGCATGTGGGCCAATGAGTATATTATTAATATCTCAACATGTATGGGATCACTTGTAGGTCTTTGCAATAATTTACAGATTTATACTTTCGCTATGTTCGTTTACGCGAGTGAGTTACGTGGAATTTGATTTTTAATTTAGTTTAGATGTATAATTCTAGAGCAGCGGCGACGCGAAGTAATCACTCGACGATGTGACGGGGCGATCTAGCTAACTGAATCCGATTTATCGATTATTATAATAGAACTGTGCGGCGTTGAAACAGGATGGACACAAGTTAGACGACTACAACACCGATAGTTTAGATTATTACGATAGTATACTTCATTCGCATTAACATTAGACATTTAAACAAAGCCTTTTTACTTTCCGTTCAACCGATTTTGACCTCTATTTCGTAGACATAAAAATGGCATTAAAGGCAAAAAAGTGGTTACAATACCAACTGTTTACAGCCGCCATTTCTCATGCTACCAACTCGATAGATGTCAAAATCGGTTGAACGGACAGCAAAAAATGTTGTTTATATGTCTAATCTTATTGTGAATGGAGTATAAAGGCAAAAAGATTCAAGGTGCAATATTGATGGGACGCACCGCGTCTATATTTTAACAAAATTGACTGTGACTATGAAATGACGTGATATTTCATCTACCTCATGAAAAGTTAAGGTCGCTACTTATTAACATAGAGTTGATACTTAACACAAAATACTTCCGCACTTATATACTTCCATACGGTTTGGGATAGAACAATGACTGGGGGTCTTAAGACTAGAGACAATCGTATCATTGGGAACGAATTGAATGCTTACCATACACATATTCTTTGGAACTGAACCCGAATTCTTAAAAACCTATAAGCTTTGTAATGTTACTGAATAAAAGTCATTGTTGGTTTGATAACTTACTTAACACAATGTAAGGTACAGACTAGAATTCCGCCTTCGGATACTTAAATGCATTTTTTAATTGTGAAAAATTGCAATCTTCCATGACAGACAGTCACGTTAGATAGAATCAGACGTGTCTGATTCTATCTAACATTGTGTATTGAATGAACATTAGAAAAATATAGTGATTACTCCATTTTGATTAAGGACTTAAGTTTAAATGGACATAGTTGAGTGTAGCGCCCACCCGTCTCCGCGTCGCACAGTAACAGCGTCAAGCGAACAACTCCAGGGAACGTGTTCCTACGTCATAGATAACACAATACAGAACAATGATTGAGCAAAACCCTGTTTATTGTCATGTCTTAATATTAAATAAATAAAAAAAAAACATTTTTTCGTATACATATCAAATAATTTGGGGACAAATCAGGTAGTTTCATTACGAATGTAATCAATGGCGAACTATATAATTTTGTACGCTTAGAAATGATTGAAGTACGCGATCAAGATAGTCTTTAATCTCTGATCTTCGCATTCTTAACATTTTTTGGAGTGACAATAAATACTCTGTTAGGGGAGCTAGATTCGTTTATATGTAAATTCCACACTGCCCTTTGAAACGCAATGGAGGATAAACATCATTAAACGTAATTGTTTAAATCGTGAAGCGCAATTCTGATCAAATCAAAATAAATAATACCTTTCGTTTAATAATAAAAAAAAGTTCAAATATTTTTTAATGAATACTTTAAAGAGTACAATATAATGCTTGACAAGAACAGATTTGACTCAGCAACAAAGTGTCCGTAACACCAATATATTATCTATTTCTCTCGGTTGTTTATCAAATTTATGTTGTGATTGTATATACATAATATTATTATATTATACATTTTGTAATGAATATACATGTTAGTGCCAGATAGGTTTTTGTATGAACGTTTATAGTAAGTGAGGAGAGGGCGGAGGCCGCGCCGCGACCGGGCGCGACTTGTCTATATGGAGCGACGAGATGCCTTGTACATAGTATATCGTAAGAAATGTGTAGTTTTCACTCTATATTTTAATTTATATTATGTAAACTATATTTATAGCTAAGCGGACAAGGAGAAATTAACATAATAATGTTTGTATAATGGTGCGTGTATCGGGTGTGTTGATGTGTGAGGCCTGGCGTGAGAGTGCAAGTTCACGGGATCTTCAATAACACACCGTTTGTTTATTTTTTAAATGAAGTGGTTATTGTAAATGTTAGTAGATGAGCTTGCAGCGTTCAGTTATTAGTATATTATTATAGTTTAGGTGTTAACGCGTTCGGTCCCCTGAAGCAGTGTCTCGCGGCCCCGGCACATGCCCTCGCTCGAGCCACGACCCAGCGCATGCCTTCTCTACTAGTGACGTCACAGCTGCGGGCTCACACAAGCCCGTGTCCTTACTGGATGCCGGCTCAAATCAACATTTTAAGTTTATTCTGTTTTTAGTGTGTGAGAACATTATTACTTGCTTGTTTGTAGAATGGTCGTTGGGACCTAACAGATTTGAAGTGGCGACCGCGTACCGGATATTCAGCGTTAGAAGGCCTCCCGCAAGGTGGACCGATGACCTGGAGAGGGTCGCGGGAGTCCGTTGGATGCGAAACGCACAGGACCGTTCGTTGTGACGACACTTAGGGGAGGCCTATGTTGAGATGACGTCTTTCGGCTAAAATAATGATGATGACGAACATAATTAAGTCAAGGAAATAGTATTTGCGTTAATCGGACATTTCACTTTATTGAATTTACTCAAATGATTGCCAATTGAGGCAATAATTTTGTCCGATTTTCACGGAAAAAAGCAAAATAAACTAAAAATGTTGTTTTCAACACCATCTAGCGAGAACTTGTCCACGCTCGAACCCGTAGCTTTCAACTAAATATCTTTATTTGTTGATCTGTACATTCAGCCGCGTCACACACAACAGTGTTCATTCCTCACGATATCGTAGTCAATCGGTTGGCAATATAGCAATAATACAAAACTTATGAATGCCGACCTGCGTATCGTTACTAAAGGTGGAGCGACGCTAAAGGAGGGGAGCACGAGCCGAGCTCACATTCATGCTCCAGTCGTGCTCGGCTCGTCTAGTGGAGCCCCCCACCTTAACGCTGCAATACTGTGTCAGTTGCATTTAACACATTCAAAGTCTAGTTGAAAAACATCACATTAATAGTGCCGGGATATATTCCAATTAGAGATAGGTTATAAAATAGTTTTATAGTTGTAACTGAACACACTTGTCAGAACTATAGTTATGGTGAATGTTAGAGCATTTTCTAGAACTAAGTTATACTCGATTGTCAAAGTGTGTTGAAACTTTGTATTTAGTTAAGGTATCGCCTGTTCAAAGAGATGAGACAGGTCTAAGATGCAACTGGACAATACTGTGGCTGTTTGAACACTGTCGTGTGAGATAGTTGCACGCTTAAATATAAAGAGACCTACCTCAGAACAGAAGGAATTTGAGTTTTAAAACATATGTGTTAATAATAAGGTTCAATTTGCAAATATCCTCTTTTTTGAGTTAGGTTTCTACGATCAAGCGTGCAAATTATACACATTGCACATTTACTATAAAAAAACTGATGGATAAAAGGGACGCCTGAACGTACAGATTTGTAATTTAACGTTATTTTTGTTGGTTTTAATTGGAAACATTCGCAGCAACGTTAGACAATATCTTGTCACCATCGGTACTTACTATCCGCACAAATGTTTTATTTTAAATTTTAGTTATTTTATTTATTATTGTGGCATTGTATTACTTTTAATTTTATTGCACATGAAGCGAAGTTTACTTAAATTTTAGAAGTAATTGCGAGGCATTCTATCAAAGATCTGGCATTATCGAGTCTTGCAAATTATTGGCGTTAGTTATCGTTATGAGCCGTTTGTAAACATTTTTAATTTATTATTATTTTAAATAATCAAAAAATCATTAAATGCATCTCGTTTGGAAACTCGCGTATATGTACTTGGTTTTTGTTATCGTTCTAGTTCATAATGAGTTATAATACATTTTTTTGTTTTGTTGCTTTTTTTTGTGATTAAGCTATTATTTGGCCTTATTATTAAAAGTATCACAAAATTACCATTGATAAAAGAACTGTGATCGAGTCAATACTTACGAATCCACAAAATGAAAAATCTGTTATGAAAATTCATAATTACTTAATGAACCCTTACATTTTTGTTGATTTTATTGAACATCTGATTCTTATTAGTGTAAAGTACATAATCGGCCTACTGGCTTACCTTTTTAATTTTATTTATCTAAGTCCCTACTAAGGTTCGCACTTAGCTATATAATAGAGCTCTTCCTTCAAAACCATGTCAATGGATTACTTAATTACATTAATTCTCCCTCGCACATGTGTAGTATGTTCTGACCATTTTGAGGTGAATCCTAAATCTCAATGAAATGAGCCCTAAAATTGAAACCAAATTGACAATTATTATGCTAAGTTGATGAACAAGTGAGCGCTGGTTAGAAAGCATCAGGCGATTGTTTTAGGAAATTGTAAAATACTGTTTTCTTTTTTTATAGCATCTTGTGTTGATAGCATGTATAATTTGTTTTTTTTTATTCGCGTTAAGATTATGTATAAATTTGTTTTCCTCTAATTTTATTATTTTGTGTAACTATACCTTATGTTATTGATAATAGAATACATTAATTTTTATGTATGGATTCATATTTGTTTCTTTAATTTACCTTTTCCTTTTTTTGTTTTGCGAGGGTGTGGCTAGCAGACGTATTTAGACATTCGAGTCAATTGGGATCTTACAAAATGTTAGCGATAGTGAATGGAAGGAAGCTTGTGTTGCCGCGAGATTGGATCGCGTTTTATATGATACGGACGCTTTAATTAAGTGATAGTGTAATACAAATGCCTTTCGTCAATTTTGCCATTTCGAGACACGTTGCGGCCACCGCGCGTGGCCCAGTACAAGCTATCGTCGCAATAATATTGTCGTTCAGCGCAGATGTGATCGTCAGTAATGCCTTATAGCAAGTGTCTTTTCAGCTGCCGATTTTAGAGTAATTTTGAAGCACTATTATACAGAATACTGCGGACTCGGTACAGCGGCTCGACTGTGAGTCAATCCATGTGAGACGGAACACGCTTAACGTTAGTATAGAAGTATTATAGAGCTCAGTTGAACTGTACATAAGTAGGATACATAACTTTAATACGATGTACCTGTATAAAACACCAATCGAAACAAATACCTACTTATTACAGAAATATTTGTAGAACAAAATATCATTATATTTATGTCTGCTTCTTCAGAATGATTTAATACAACGATCACGTGTTATGTTGAACGGTTATCAAGTGATTGTATGCATTTATGAATAAGATTTTAATAAATAATATTGATGTTAGAATAGGTTAAAATATACAAGAGTACAATGGTATGTAATTACTGAAAGCAATAATACTTTATAGTCATCTAAATGGAAGTGGCAGGCATTGTACGACGTTGTCACTTCCAGATGTTATGCCGGGGATATGCGCTAGCATACGCTTCCACTCCACTAAGTAAGCGTCAAGGGAATGGTACAAACAATGGGAGTTATAAAGGAATGACAAATTGTTATGTTAAACTGCCTACGACTATCACTGCTGTACCGAGGCCACAGTATAAACAAACAACAATATGCAAAGATTATATCAATTATAAAGCTCTATATGAAGCTCGTGTATTTGTAATTCTAGTTGTCTGTGTGTCGTCATTAGATTCGTGTTGGACCGCTGCAAGCTCCCGCCGCGGGCCGCCGCTGTGGCCCAACGCAACGCGCTTTTGTATACGATAGATAATAATAGTTTTGCGATAAATATGTTTACGCAGCGATCGATATATTGATAAATTAGATACTATTTAAAGAGATCATTCACTTGCACTTATATTTATAGTTGACGTTAATACATTAGCATAGGAGTACTACAGGTGCTGTGCTTGTCTAAATAAATACGTTATTTTATGTAAGCTTAGCCGAGTGGCGACACATTGTTCGTCTGATGTCACCCTTATGTCGCTCATGTTCAAGTTACTGCCAACAGTAATTGTCATGTGATTTCGATAAGCACAGCACCATAGTGTTACTAAGGAAGCATTCACACGTCGCAACTTTATGATGATAATGTGGCAATCAGAAGATTGCTTGTGATGATTAGGTATAATAATATGAACTATGTTATACAAGCCACACATGAGTCGATAAAACTCCAGATTAATGTTGGTAAGGTCTTATCACCGCCACTTTGATTCCAGATCTATAAAAGTATAAATGTTAGAGATTGTGACTTTACATTTTTCGCTAGTGCCCTTTCATTGTTCGTATAAAATCTTCTAGTTTCTCTGTCAACGATTCAATACCTAAGCTCAACTATAGATATAGGTAAGACAACATTTTGCTACTTCCACCGTTTAATTAGTACCCCTGAACTCAAACATTGTTTTGCAAGAAATTATATTTTTATATTGAAACTAGCATCGTCAGTTAAAACACCAATATTAAACTTAACTTTTAAGTTTTATACTCAAGTAGTGGTTCTGTACTTAGAATCAAGAGCTTCAAACACAGTCAACTCATTTACTTAGTCAAATATTTAAAGTTATATCTGTTAAATCACATTATTGTACTGTTATAACTTTGCTTAACTTAATTAAAAGTTTGTTATCATCATTATCATCTTTAATTTGCCGTACCAACGCAGAGGCAATATAGATGTTACTTACTTTAAGATAATGACAAAACTGCGACAACAGTCAGCAATGTTATACACCAAGCAATTATAACATAAGTTACCAGTAAGCAAACCCTTAAAACATAAACGTTGTATATTCTAAACTATCGACGTGATTCTAAACTGAATGTCGTATGTGGTAAATGAATAAGTCGTACACGCACATAATATTTTTGCAGTGATTTTGATACGCGTTGATCTGTATAGGTGTGAGCCCCGAGTGGCTCCGAGTCGCACAGTATGGCCACGCCACCGCCACGCGTCTACACAGCCTGTGTGTGAGAAGGGGAATTGAATTCGTTTATTTTAGAATTAAATAAAGTTCAAATGGGAAATTTAAATTGTGCCTTAGTGACAAATCGTTTAGCTCCAATTTCGTTTGGAATCTCTCGATGTTGAGACGCAGTTAAGAGATGTGTAACGTTATTTTCATCGATGTCGATTTGAAGTATTAACTTCGCAGTATTTCTGGTATTCACTGCACTGTAACTACTCGCACTAAATGTAAAGAGATTATACAGCGGTTTAACAGAGAACCCCTTCCGAGTTATAGTTGAACTAAATTAATGCAATAATATTTGAAATATATTTTCGTTTTATTGGATGTTGTGATTGATTAATTATTATTGATTATATTTACAATTATACGTAGAGCGGTATGTATATGTCGTAGCAATAACTTTAAGTGTGGCAATAAGGTCTTGTGCATTTGCTTTTGTGTCTCTCGAGTAAATAATCCAAACGATGTATATGTGTAGAGTACCCGGTGGCGACTAGTCGATGACGCTGTACACTGCTTACATCATCATGTACGTACAATAAGTTCAAATTCTTGACGTTTTAAAAGTATATTTATATTTTATAATATATTATCTCAAGTGAAAGTAATTAGTTACGTAGTGAATCGAATGTATCGAGTGTTGTGTGTTTGGTCAATGTTCACGTTATGTTCTAGTGTCGCACGCACCACGCATACAGTCCACTAGACACGGCCCGCGCTCGCACTCGCCAGCGCGCGCGCTCGCGTGACGCTCAACATAAACTGAACCACTTCCACGTCTACCGCTTCCCGTCGCACGTTTCCTCACTGTCCTATCTCTTGAGTTACTCTACATGTCCGAGACAAATTATTAGCGTAAGTCAAAGTGCCAAGAGTCGCGAATCCTTTCCTAAGTGCAATTCCTTCTCAATTACTCTGTACCTATGTATCTACGTCTGGTAGTCTCGCGCACGCCGCGGTGTCGTCTCGCTTAGCCAAAGTTATCTACTACGGGATACTTTTAATCATAAACACCAATATTAACATAAGAACATTATATTTTAAGCGCCCTAGCTTTAGCAAGATTGCGTGTATCTACAAACCGTTATCCTTGTCTGTTATGTTTGTATCGTTTCTTCCTTCCTTCCTTCTGTCACTCCCCTCGACCTTTGAAAGTGTCCCGCAAGTCAAAGTGAGAAAATAATAGTGTATAAATTAACGAAACCCATAACGTTTAACTTAACGATACTAGCAGCTAATGTTAATGATATTCTAAATTATGTTTTGTAGTGGATGTTTTTATTCTCGATAATGATAGCGTAAAGTACAGAGGATGGTCTTCGTATGTTAACAAATATTAGAGCAAATGTAAGTGGCGGCCTCTCGTTGCGGATTTGTGGGAGATGTGGCGAATCCGTCGCGGGAGGTCGAGCTCGCGGGTAGACTGCGGCTTGCGTGTGTTGCAAGAGCTGGTCACAGTCGCACTGCGGGCAGCAGACCGACGTCGGGCCTTCGCTGTAACACTCAGGCGTCACGAGCCGATGTTACATTTGTAACGAGTAGAACGCGTGTATTAAAATAAGGGACAAACAAATTATAGTATAAAATTGTTTACCAGACGCCCCGTATCGGGCGTTAGACGAAAATATTATTTTTCTTAGATCACATTATATTGTAATAAAATGGTATAGAAGTATGCGTGCGGCGGCGCGTCAGGGGGCGTGGATGCGCGCGCACGGTCGGATTAAAAAATGATATTTTTTTACGAGCGCGGCACCCCACCCCGGTCGCATCGCACGCACTCATATTTGTTATGTTTAAGAGGAAATATCTATTGTCTATTCCAAGGGTTGAATAACTACCAACACTTTTTTATATTACAATAATTATAGAAATTATTATTGAACCTGTCGTTTTCTTCATCTGTCCTTGTATTATCTTCCTAACTGCAATTTACCTAAAATATTAAACTTGTACCAAGACAAACGTACCTATCTTGTATAACAAAAGTATCACCGATTGACTGGATGCTGACACAAAACTTATAGATTGTACTAGCGATACATGCTTGTAGGAGTCGAGCTGCGCGCAGGAGCATGGAGCTGGATCATGGGTAAGCAATAAGTAAGTATATCTAAGTGTGTAAACAGGGGCATTCAGAAGACTTGCCTGCATGCCATGTCCGCTCGACATCGCTACAGTTAGTCTGCCCTATGTCTGTGTATGAGACAGGTAGGAAGCAAATCGACACCCGCAACGAACAAGGCAGTATCTCGGATTACGGTCCAAACAAAATTCAAACATGGCACTATCACTTTAAGGTTCATTTTGAAAAAGGACTGAATTAATGTAACAATCTTGTACATTGTGGGTGACGAAATTTTCTCCCTATTCTTCACGCTCGAACGGCTGAACAGATTTCGATAAAACTTGGTACAGGGTAGACCCATGTCCTGGAATAACACAGGATACTTTTTATCCAAGGAGGTTTTCTTGGGATAATTTTTTCTATCAAGCGGGCGTTGCCATGGCTTTAGGCAGTGAAACATATTCAATGAACATGCGGCCCCCAGCCACAGTATAGATATATACAGTATACACAAACATACGCATCGACGAGACTCTTAAGCGGCATTCGCTACTGACAGTACCGCGATAAACGCTTAGGAGTCTCATCGATGCGTATGTTTGTGTGAGTGTGCCGTTTCGAATATTTGTAGGTAGTTTCCGTACTGTTCCATATATGTATACTGTGCCCCAGCTGATAAAACGGAGTCAAGCAAGCCGGGTTCCGAGCGGAGAGCACGAAGCGAAGGGTAGCTCAACTCCACTTCGCCCCGCTCTGCTTCAATGGAAATGCAGCCTTATGCATATAATTTGTAACCGTTCGAAGCTGGAACGGGTCACTAGTCATTTATAAAGACATAGATAATAGACTAGCTCTGCTCTGCCTGCAGCTTCAACCGCATGAAAGTAGGTTATTCCATAAAATCTTTGGACCCCCGTTTCATCCCTTTATAGGGTGAATTTTGAAAAATTGATTCTTAGTGCTCGCAATCATAAAACGAAATCTTGTGCAAAATCTCACGATCCTAGTCCCAGTAGCTTCGGCTGTGCGTTGATTTGTCAGTCAGTGAGTTACTCCTTTTATATTTAACCTTTTGAGTGCGTAATTAGAGACACAATAGTAAGATAATGGCGCGTGAACGCGTTAATGCGGGGATCAACAGCTTAAAGAAGATAGACCCACATGCATTTTCAGAAACCTTTAACATTTCGTTTTAAGTTTAGGAACAACAAATAAAACCAAATACGTTACAGGTTTAAAAATATATTTTATTCTTGGTTCCGTACATGCTTCTTTTTCTTCTTCTTTTTGTTGGAGTGAGCTTCTATGAGGTCATCGATCTCTTTACTATCGTCTCCAAGTCGCTTCTCGCCGCTGGAATGATAAAGTATAATTAGAGATGTAAGACCACGAACGAGATGCCAGGGCGAACTGCATTGCCACCACGAGCTAGAGTTAGAGATGGAGCTATACACCACAAATTTTTAATTAGTACAAATACATAGAGGGCATATTAGAAAAGGTCTTGGCATTATTTATGTAAAGTCTCAATAAATAATATTCATAAACAGCAAAATTATTAGCGGTTGTTTATATCCCAAAATGTCACTCAATTTATGGAAATGTTGTACAGATACTATTGATTATGAATGAATAAATATGACGATCAAAATGGAAAAAACACTGCGCGTAGTATTTTCTAGTAGCAATTGTTATGAATGATTGATACTATTATGAATTAACCAATTATGACAAATTTTCGTAGACAATTTTGGGATTTTGTTTTTTTACTTTTGACTACAAAAATTTGATCAGTAACGGGTATGGATAGAGCCCCATTTTTTTGTACTAATTAAAAAGCAGAGGTGTTCGCACGACTGCCATTTTAACACATCATGGTAAGTCCCCTGGACAGACGTTGCCAGAACTGGAAGGAGCAAGCGCGGACTCACTAGAGATGGAAGGTGTGGAAGGAGGCGTTTGCCCAGGAGCGATATAATGGTGTGTCCAGACTTGGCGAATGCGCCGCTCGCGAACGGCTCGCTAGCGGCTCATTCGCCAGATCTGGACGCGCCTTAAGAAAAATATTTACTTTTAATTTTATTAATTATTTAGTACAAAAATAAACAAAGACAACCCAATAGAGGTAATGCTACGTATAGTGCAGTTATTGGTACCCTATTGGTCAACTGCTAGTCCATAGTTACCATTTAAAAGAACCTTTAGTTACGAAACGATTTTCGTAACCAAGTGGTACTACAAACTAACCTTGCAAAATGCCCAAAAACAACAGAAAACAGTCCTTACCTCTTAACAGATACGAGTTGTTTTTGCTTGGTGCCCGCGAGCGCCTGGCCCCAGTCGAGGTCGCTTCCCTTGATACGGTACTGAGCGAGATCTTCTCCCATCAGACGAGACAGCTCCTTACGTTGTTTCCGTTCCAACTCCTGGAAATCATGAAATAGTAATGATTATACACTTTTTTTTATCGATAAAATCACTAAGCTAAGCAAGTCAAATGGTTTATTTGTAAATAGGTTTTGATTTGAGGTTAGTGACTTAGGTTTTGTGGAGGTGGAGAGATGAGCTTGACAACTATAGGAGGGACTGGCCCGCAGTGACTGAGGACTGACGTGTATGTAAAAGGGAGAGGGAGGCCTTCGCCCAGTAATGCCACTTAATAGGCTAACAACAACAACGACTTATGTTTTAGGGTACTCCTTAGGTTTTTTTTCCGATTTGGAAATAAACTTGAGGTGACCTTTGCCAAGTAGTGATATGTTGTAAGGAATGGCAAACTTGTGGCACGTAGCAAAATAATTCGGGCACACCAATACAAGCATTTAGCATCAAAATCATTTGCAACAACAAAAATCACACTAACTTTTAAAAATACATGAGAAACAAAACTGTTAACATTAAGATAGCTTTACAAATGTCAGAATGGAAATAAGACATCTATTTTTAAAATTGTTAAATTATTAGCATCTACTTTTTTTCTTCATAAAATCACCAAGACAACATTCAATGGCGGCACATCTTGATTAAAATGGCGCGTTCTCCAATAAAGGGTCCTCATCCTTGTTGTAAACTATATGAAAAACGAGTTTTACGACTTACGGTTCAAATAGACTTATAAATCTACATACATATAAACACAATCTAAAAAACTAAGATGATTACACTACTATTTGTTCCAAAGAAAAAACTACAATGCAACCCAATTATAGCAATTTAAGATTTGATATGAGAATCACGAGTTTTGTTATATACGATTACAATAAGGATCTCTACAAAACTAAATAAAACACGCAAAAATTACTGCACACTATCGTCTTTTATTTCTAAACCAAAACACAACAGTTAACATCAATACTCCAAACAAAATTACCTTAGCTGCCTTCGATAATTCGTCCTGTAAGCTCTGTTTCACAGGTCCCATAGTCACATCATCTGTGTTCTTATCTTCTATACCAATTTCTTTAGCAACGGAATCTTCTAGAACAGCGTTGAGGGATATGTTGATCTTCTTGCAGGCTTCGAAGAACTTCGCGAGGATCTGCGAGCCTGGTAGGCCGAGTTCAGATGCTATATCGTCTACGTCTTTCATTTGGAAGCCCATTGCTATGAATAGGACCTGTGGAGTGGACAATGGTTTTATTAACATGTAGTCTGGTAGGGGGCAGAATTCCTTTATCAAAACAAGGTTATAACTAAAATACTTTTATGACAAAAAAATGCATAGTAGTATTACTTTAGTCTGCTCGCTGGGTTTTGTTTATTCTATGAACAACTAAAATCGAAATAATTGTGATTGAAGTAGAAATGTGTTAGATATTCAGTCTTAATAGTTCACGACGGATAAGATGCGTCCGGTAAGACGTACTTATACGTATTGATGATGAGATGGAGCTATGCAAAAAAGCGACTAAAGTATACTTATGTATAATATACACGGTGTCTTTGACATCGCACAAACGAATACCACGGATCCAGTATCTACATGATTCTGGAATTCCAGTATCCCAGTGCTGGAATTTTTCGTCGGCTTTTCCCTAATAAAAAAAAAAATCTGTACTTTTTTAAATTTAAACTGTGTAAAATCGTTATTCTAACCAACCTCGATGACATTTTTTAATTTTAAAAGTAATTCATTCATTTTTTTCACTAAAAATGTTAGAATAACGATTTTGTATAGTTTAAATAGAAAAAAACGTAAAGATAAAAAAAAAATAGGAAAAAATCCGACGAAAAATTCCACAACTAGGGGGTCCAGAATTACGTAGGGACTGGATCCATGTTATTCGTTTGTGCGTTGTTGATGTCAAAGACACCCTGTTTACTTATGTAATGTCTAAGCGGTGTTGCGACACTACGGAATTTTTCGAAAAAGTTATCGTGGCTCTGGAACACAAAGGTCAAGTGGTTTTAATCACACAGGTGGGTTTTAATCAGTAAGTCTCACACAGGGCAGAGTATTTGATGATTTCCTAGATAAAAAGCTCTACAAGTCTTGGCTCATTTTAACTTACTTGTTGAATAGCATCTAACTTGGCCGTCGTCTTGGCGTGGAACACGAGGTTAGCCAGCGGCGCCAACAGGTCCGTGATGAGTCTGTAGTCAGCTTGTTGGCGACAGTACGCTTCTATTCGAGCCAGATCGTGACCCGACAGGTGTTGTTCTATTAGTTCTCTAGATACCACTGAAAGGAACATAATTTTGTGTTATAATAGGGTTATATTAGTACACATTTACCATCAAGCTTGTCGTGACTTTATCAAGAAAGTGTTGGTTTGACATAGTCCGAAGAATAGCCAAACTTAAGTGGTAGTGGGTAAGGCACACTCATCAAACACAAAGTCATGGTTAACATCCATGCAGCACCCACTCCTATCAAGATCGGAGACTCTACACTCGAAGTTGTGGACGACTACGTTTACCTGGGACAGAAAGTCCAGTTGGGCAGGTCTAACTTCGAGAAAGAGGTCAATAGTCGAATGACAGCGTTCGGGAAACTGCGTAGTACCTTCTCGTCCAATATACCACTCTCTCACGAAAGTCTGTGACAAGTTCATGTTGCCAGTGATGACATATGGCTCCGAAACGTGATCGCTTACAATGGGCCTCATCAGAAAACTTGTCACCCAAAGGGCAATGGAAAGGGCTATGCTCGGAGTTTCCTTGCGTGATCACATCAGAAATGAAGATATCCGCAGGAGAACCAAGGTTACCGACATAACTCGAAGAATTGCCAAAATTAAGTGGCAGTGGGCAGGGAACATTGCATGCAGAACAGGTGGTCGATGGAGACGAAAGGTTCTGTAGTAGCGGCCGCGTACTGGAAGGCTTCCCAAAAAGTAGAGCGATAATCTGGTGTGATATTTGAGGGATGCCTATGTCCAATAGTGGACGTCTTTCGACTGAAATTATGATGACGATGGGGTGGTTTAGTAGACACACTTTTTAAGAAGCTAACATGTTAGAAAATGAAATGTGCCAACCGTGTCGACAAAATTAAACATTATTCCGCCTTTATTAATAGGGGGGTTACAGATCATACACTCACCAGGTTTGTCCACCTTCACGCTATCGTTAACAAGGGTAGTGAGAGCGAGTGAGGCAGGCATCTTCCGCAGCGAGCGCGCGAGTAGGCGCGAAAAGCGGCGCTTGAAGTCCGCGCTGTACGCGCTCAGCCACGCGCTGTCCCGCATTGATCGCAGCATGATGCACGAGTGCTCGCCTGTCAGCTCGTTCGCTTTTTGACTGCAGATTATAAATAGTACAAGATAAGAACATACCTTAAGGGCCGTGCCTCATTGGGACGTCACGGCGGGGTAGCCAGGTCATGAGGCCAGGTTGACTGCGTGACCAACAGTGGCCAGGTGAGGTACACACTATAGAGCGGCATGCATTTTCTTGGCTACGCGAACTAGCAGCACCGCCATGGCGTCCCAATGAGGCACGGGCCTAAGGTAAATGCTCCAGGGTAGCACACAAAACTAAAACTTTTGGAAGTTTTTTGCAATTTGCAGCTCAGTATCGGATAGTATGGTAACAAAATTTACATTTGTGGTAATGACGTGTATGTATTTACACAAATATATACTCAATAAAACCATTAACCTAACTCTCTAACTTAAAGAATATACGTCAAATATAAAAGTCAAAATCGGTTGAACGGACAGTGAAAAAAAAGGTTTGTTTAAATGTCTAATCATGTTGCGAATGGAGTATAAACAAATATTGAGTGAAGATTTTTTTTTAAATTTCCCTTGGGCAATTAACGTGTTAGTGTTTTATCTCAAAAAATAACATACCTAAGATACACAGGCACGTATTTCTGCGACTTCCAGAACTTGAGCAGATCCTCGGTGAGTCCGAAGCTAGTGCCCAGGTAGTCCAGGTGTTCCGCGCGCACTTCTGTTAGACGCTTCAGTAGGGTCGGGGGCTTGGCTCTGAAAAAAAAATCAAATAATACTTTTTTGAAGTAGAAAAAAAACCACGAAGTACAAGGAGAAATTTAAGGTGTCCACTCGCTGACAGCAGGTGATCCATGGTTGGATGCTGGGTGCCAAGCAGTAGACGTCGCGTGGTCCACGGGTAGACGTCGTGTTGTTGCTCAGTAAAACACTAGCAAATAGCGCGGGATCCATATAGTGGGCGAGGCAAGGCAAGCGTGCAAACATCTCCGAGGGATTTACTCGCCGTTCGCGCGTGGTTAGCCTGTGGTCGAGGCCAGGGGCATAGCGTATCGGCGAGGCCTTTTTCTTTCATAAATTTGACAATGAGACAGCGACTGTCGCAACGCAGTGTTCGACCACATCGTCGCTTACCATCAGGTGAAATAGTGGTCAAACGGGAGCCTATAAATTATAAAACAAAACCCTCGTTGTTAAAGAGCCCCGCACACGCGAGGCGGCGAGTACCCTTTGAATGCGAGGCCGTGGGCTAGGGGGGCCCACTTCACCTACGCCTAGCTACGCTACTAGTCGAGGCGCACCGGAGTTGATGTAGTGAGCGTGCGAGCTACTATCTGCTTAAAGCGAGGCCGTGCTGGTCGGGTGGCTCTAAAGAGCTATGTCCATGAGCTTTAACTTGAGAACTGGGTTTAATAGCTGTGCTAGGAATAATTGTCAATGTTTAGGACCAAGCCCGGGTTGTGTTCCATGCGCTCCTCAAAGTGATGTCAGCAAGATTGACGGGACCAATTAGGGCCGATGCTTGCCAGAGCTGCGGATTGTTCGTCACGATTTACCGACGCTCCCGCACAAAGGTCAACTGAAGGAACCACTGGGTTTTAATCAGTAAAAGTCTGACACTTCCTCTCACTCCACCCACAGCGGGAGAAATCATTTGATGTCAGATAAGTAGCCACTCCATATAAAATATTGGTATCCAACTGCATTCGGTTAGACTGGGAACCGATCCGAACATAGTTGAGCAAAGACTAGGTAGATTGTTTTGCACTGAAGCCTTACCATGACTTGTTAAAATATCAGGCGTGTGAGCGAAAAAGAACAATGGAGCTTTACACCCTATATAGCTCCATCCCTTTAACAGTTCAGATTAGGTCGTTAAATGGGTCGCGTTAAGAGGTCGTGGTCTCTGATGACCTCACGAGTCACGCAATAAGCTTCTGTACTTGACAGAAGACCTGGTGAAGGTCTAGGCTCAGTCTGAAACGCTGTAGAAATCTTTGGAAGAGGTTTTTATCGAAACAGTGTGGGAGTTTTGTGAAGTGCGAAGTGCGAGTGAAGTTCAGTGCTGTTTTAATTATTGGCAAATTGATTCCAAACGGATATTGCGACATGTCAAGTGTCTGCGCAACTGGACAATATGTGGAATCATTAAAACAAGCGTGATCTCGGTAACATGGAGTGAGAATTTTTTTGTAGTGTTGTCTACCTCAGCGAAGTTTGCCGAGAAGGTTGATTTGATACTAAAGGCTACCAGAATATTAGAATGTGTACATCCATATTGTAATGATAAACAAATTAACTATTCATACGAAGACATGGATTAAAGGACTTAGTATCCAAGCTAAAAATATTACCAAAACAAATCAAAACAGTGTGCGTAAATTATATGGTTATCCATCTAAAATGGGATTGGGTGGGTCACGTCAGCCACATGCAGATTGACCGCTGGGCAAGAGACTCCACAATATTGGCCTGAGGTTGGACGGTACCACTCAGGCCGACCTGGGAAGAGGTGGTGAGGTGACCTAGACGCCTAGCGCTAGGGCTGGTTCAGGTGGCGTGAGAAAAGAATACTTGGAAGTTGGGGGAAGCCTTTGCCCAGCTGTGGGAAAGTAATAATAATAATTGAATTATTTTAATTTAGGTGTCTTGAAGGCTAGAGTGAATAGGCTCTTCATAAAAAAGTGCGATTCACCATCAACGATTGTATCACTGCTTACCATCAGGTGGGAATGCAGTCAAGCACTAGTTTATATCATTTACAAAAAATATATCGTTGAATGAACAATTCAGAAGCACCCGAATACTCTAGCAGCACAGCTCACGATACGTAGCTACCGTAAAGCGTCTCAAGTGAAAGGACATCACTTAGATACACGATGAGGAGACGTTCCCAATGAGGGACGCACTCAAAGTGACATAGCGCACTCACCAAATTTGCTTATAGTGTCAAACACTGATCACAGATATAACACAGAAGAAAAAATATCGTCAAATGAACAATTCAGAAGCATCAGAATACGCTAGCAGCACAGCTCACAATACGTAGCTACCGTAAAGCGTCTCAAGCGAAAGGACATCATTTAGATACACGATCAGGAGACGTTCCCAATGGGGGGCGCACTCAAACTGACATAGTGCACTCACCAAATTTGCTTATAGTGTTGTGGCGTCAAAACTATCGACCCACATCGCTAATTATATTTTATATATTACAGCACAAGTACTGCCTATCCCTTAGTCCATGCTATGACGAAGGCGCGCGCAGGCACTCCGTACCACAGCGCGCGGGCGCACCTGATCGCGGAAAGCTGTCCGCCTACCTCTCCCCGCACTCCGCGCACCGCACCGCTTGCCGCCGACGCCGGAGCTCGCACGGAGCGGACCACCGACCAGTCAGCTTGACGCCTTCAACGTGAACTCTCGCTGCTTTCGCTCGCTACCGCGCTACTTATATTTCCGTTTAATCTCTGTTCTAAATTCTAATTTCTCTTTCCAACTTATTCTTATATTTTACCTTGCTGTCTAACTTTACTATCGCTTTTCGCTGTTATAACCTGCCTTCTAGTTGTAATAGAACCATTGGAAGAATATGCTGTGTTATTTATCGCCCCTACTCGTTCGCAGTGTCAAACACTAATCGCAGATATTAAACAGAAGAAAAAAATTCGTCAAATGAACAATTCTTACCTGGGCACAATATTTTCTGTTTGCAACGTATTACTGTTCCCGTTAGCGCTGCCACCATCATCGTCAGAATGATCTTCGTCTAAGCACGGTATGTCGCCTGAGTAGTATGACGCTAACTGTTGTAAGGCACGCTTGCCATAGCCCATCTGTTAGAGGAAAATAGACGTTATAGCTGTACAGTTAAGGACTTATATTGCATAAATGAGTAAGATACTTGGAGATTTTTTCTTGATGAGTTTGCCATATTATTCTAAGGGCTTGTCTTTCCAGATGAGTACATCTGCCAGATAAATAAAGAATGAACAGAGTCATTTTGTAAATATTATAATCCATTCTCCGCGTTTCGGTGGCGCAGCCGCGTTTAAACCTTTACGGCTTTTGGACCGTAACTTTGGCAAGTTTGTGGTTTTAGGAATCGACTTTTACAGGTTTTTGAAAGGTCTTGGCATAGTTTTTCTTTTTAAATATTGTCATGACCGCGCGGTTGAAACGCATCCCAATATTGACTGGTCTACACTGCCCTTACATAATATCTATTAATACAACAATTTTTTTAAAAGAGTAACCATGGAGTTTCTTGCCGGTTTTTCTCCATAGGAAACGACTAATTTAAAACTGTGCACTAGCTTCTGACGTTTTTTAAGTGCCCATGTAGGCCTATGTGAAATAAAAACATTTGAATTTTGATTTTTTTTTTAATCGGCACTGATTATCTTTAGACGTATTAGGGTATAAAGTCTCGCAAAGCTTGATTGAAAAGGAAGGATCCTCCAACCATACGAGTGTTGTGTCTGGTCTGAGCAACTACCCGATAGTTGTTTTTCGGACTATTGTTTGTGTTTTAATCGCCCCGGAGAACTCTACAGATACCGCGATGTAATATTTTGTACTCTTGGTTCCTATGTGGCGACTAGATGTCGCTACATCTTTTAGAAAGTTTAGAACTGATAAATAAACATTAATTTGAATAGAAAAAATATTGTCAGATGAGACTAGAGTGGTTGTCAGACTAATAGACGCCAGCTATGGGCGCGAGTAATGTCATATTTAAAATAATAATTCTACAATCACGAGGGCATTTGCCTACCAGACATAACACCCGTCTAGTCGGAGGATCCTCCCTTTTCAACGGAGGTTTGCGGGACTTTACACTCTGTTACGCATTCCTCCAAAAGTTTAACGAAAGGTTAGTAGCCTTTTTAGCAATCCCGTGAAGAAAAGTTTCTATTGCTGTTATTTACTTTATGGTTTTGTGTGGTTTATAGTTACCAATAAAAAAAGTAACAGTCGTTCAAGACCATTGTCATTTAATCGAATGCCGTAAACATAACGCAAATAAATACATACCCTTTGATAAGAAGGATGCGTAGCTATCCTCACGATCCTAGCACCTGACAGTTTGGGGAAGTCCTTGTCACCGAACTGCTCGCAGATGTTCCAGGGGATCAGGTCACCGGCAGCCTTACGACCGCGGCCCAGGCTGTCGCGGACTGATCTGCAGAGATACATAGGTTAGACAAACAAGACAATGTCAAATTTTTTATTAAAAAGAATTTTAAAAAAATGTCCGCCTTTTTGGATTTATTGAGACATTCACATTTTTCTCAATAAACCCGTTTAATTGATCCCCATATTATAGGAGTGCACAAAAAAATAACTAGTCCGCCATCTTCAGAAATCCGCCATATTAGATTTAGAATGACGTCAATTAGCTAAGCATGTATTGTCATCTAAACTGAACATGTCTGCAAAATTTCAGCTCAATCGGTTAGAGGTAACTGTTTTAAACTTCATTTGTCATATTTCTTGAAGCACGAGAAAATTAGATTAATCTGCAATTGATTTTTATGACATTGATTTATGAACCTCCCGCGCTCGGAACCGCTCAAAGCAGCATTTGGTGTATGGATCAATGTTCATAAAAACCTAGCTTCTGAGCGCTTTGGCCTTGTAGTCAAATGAGAGCTCATAATTACGAGGTCATCATGCGGTTGTCACTATACGAACTGGCCTATTCATTTGATATTTGGCCATAGGATTGAAGTTTTATTTTTGGGTGTAAAATGTTCAAATAACTTCTCCCAAACCCAAAGCTGGAGCGAGAAGGAGTGTCAGACATTACTCACTAAAACCACAGTATAGATAAGATATGGAACAGTACGGAAACTACCTACAAATATTCGAAACGGCACACTCACACAAACATACGCATCGACGAGACTCCTAAGCGTTTCTCGCGGTCCTGTCAGTAGCGAATGCCGCTTAGGAGTCTCGTCGATGCGTATGTTTGTGTGAGTGTGCCGTTTCGAATATTTGTAGGTAGTTTCCGTACTGTTCCTTATCTTATCTATACTGTGCTAAAACTCACCTGTGTTCCTTCAATTACACCTTGCGTTCCAGAGCTGCAATGGTTCTTTCCAACCATTTCGCAGAACGTGGGTTATGGTGGCTCTAATATGACGAAAAACTTGTACTTACTTGTCAGATATGTTGCCTTCTAGACACATTTGTATGACGCACAGTATCTCTGGCATGGAGGTACTGTTGGGCGGCGTCGGTGCCAGCAACACGAACAGGCAGTGTGCCGGCGCGTCCGCTAGGAGTTGGATGTCGTTTGGACTGTTCTGTAGACGACAAATAAATAGTTTAAGGGGATGCAATTCGACATACATTTTCACTGTTTTTCATACAACCGCTCTTACGTGATTATGACGTTATTACACATTTTTCATTTGATATTTTGGAAACACAGTATCTTGTGGATATTATCTAGGCTTCTATTGAAATCAATTTATAAATTTGTGTAAAACTAATCCAGTAAAGACCTCTGAAAATCTGCTATTTGGCAAGAACTTTGGACCCTTCATAATTTACTCAAAAATTAAAAAAGTATAACAATAGAAGCCTTGCAAATTTAATCAAGATTCTGAATGACGACAAGCTTTTTTAAAAACTTTTATGGGTTTAAAAAAACACGTATTTCCTGGAACAAGTTTTGTAAATTATTCGAGTAAATCACGGAATTACCGAATGCTAACAGAGTTTTCAGGCGTTATCTCTCTTTTTTCGCGTTGCCTTTTCGTCAAACATCGCGTTGGATTGCGTTAGATGAAGTAACAAGCTTTTAAACCATGCAGCATGCTCGATATTGACGATAGGCGAGTGAAAAAAGACCCTCTTAAGCGTAGGCATAATCAGCCTTTTAATATTTCCACTACTGGAACTCAGGCCTCCTCTGTAAGAGAGGGAATGGACCGTAATAAACTACGCGGGCCCAGTACAGGTTGGTGAATGTCATATATCTTCGAATTTTTAGTTGCAGTAAACAAATATGAAAGAATTTTTAAAGATCTTCAACAACGAAGTCGTCGTTGACGTCAAAGTTCATCACGCCCGCCATAGAAAACTGCGCCTTGGCGAGAGAGATAGATACATATATATATTTTTTAATTATTCGTTTACGAATGCTCTTGCAACCGGTTTCCTTACGATGTTTTCCTTCACCGTTTTGAGAGCAGTGGTGATGAAATAAATTACACAATTTAAAATGCCTGGCTGGGCCAGGAAACCGGTATGTCCAAGAACAAAAAAATTGAAGACATGTGACATCCACCAACTCGCACTGGGCCCGTGTGATGGATTACGGCCCATACCCTCTCCAAGAGAGGAGGCCTGATATATTCAAGATAATCATAATAATATCTTAATATAATAATAATATCCTAAATATGTTTCCCGCTTGTTGCTACGTCACTTCGTGCTAGCGACCGTTTTTGGGGACTGTGAAATTCATCCCCTGTCTTTTTATCGATGGATATTAATAACATTGTTCGAGCAGGGGCCATAGTTTAAGACTATACATAGTTCCTGGTAACCAGTTCACTAAGACTCCAAAAACCATAGCCCTATTATCTTTGTTTTTCATATATCGCAATAGTTTTCACCAACCGACAACCCCAGGTTGGTGACTAGCATAGCGCATATAAGGATAATCGTCGGGCAGTATCACGTTCCATTAAAAGTGTCTAAGGGGCCTCTGCGAGTTGGTTTCGGCTCCTCGTACGCCATACTAAGGTGCAGGACCTCAGGGTTCTGAGATATATTGACACATAACAATAATATCCTAATAATCTTAATCAAGATAATTATGTGTGTGTCTGTAAAAATATAAAGATTTAAGGATAAAACACTCAGTTTCACATCAAAATCCTCACCTTATAATGGCTAGCCACATAAATAGCGACCAGCCGATGTAGGAAGGCCTCAGCAGCCTTATGGTAGCAGAACAGCGCGTCCCTGTTGACGCGGTACAGCTCGCAGGCGCCGGGGGGCGGAGCGCCCGCGCCCGCGCTGGGGGGCGGCGCCTCCAGGCACAGCAGAGAATTCAGCCACGATTCTATTGCGTCGCCGGAACGATAACGAATGGGCTCTTCGAGTTTTATCTGAGGGAAAATAAGAAGTGATGTTATTTAATGCTCCGCCTTTGTACCACTACTGTACATGAAGTTTAAAAATAAAATAGATAAATAAATAAATATTCTTCAAACAAGTTTTACAATATTGTGTCTCGACCACGAGCAATGTTGCTGAAGCTTTGGTAAAATTTCATACAATCTTTTATGGCAAACTTGATGATGTGGCCTCAATTATGTTTTGCAGTTTTTGTATCAGATTGAAATGGAGAACATTGAGCCTTTTCTTGAATTGACTATTCGGAGTTAAGAATGTGCCAAACTCTAATAACAAAACTTTGTCAGGTTTCTGAACGAAAGTTTGGCTTTGTACTGCTCGATAAAGGCCTCCTCTACATTCCTTCCATGGTCCTGGCTCTTGATCACTTCTTTTCAATTCCTAAGAGAGACATCTAAGTCGTCCTACTCACCGGGGGAGGTGCATTGTGCTGCGTTTGAAGCTGCGCAAAAAGTTTCAGCGACAGTGCTCTGCCGGTGCCTTCGTATCCTGATACTGTGGAGGATAGCAAGGCTAAGGGGGCTCGTTGTGCTGCCGCTGACACGTGAACTAGAGGAATGGCTGCTGCCTCGTCTACTAGCACCAGGTCAGCGGCAGATAGGAGAGAGTGATCGTCCGGTGTTATGTACTGGAAAAGAGAAAATTGATTGTTAACATGTGGAACATTTATAGATTATGAAACTAGCTTTTGTCAGTGGCTTGACACGGTGGAGCACACGGGACACGGTGGAGCACACGGTGGAGGTGTGTCCCGCTTGGGCAGAGCAACGCCGTGTCCTCGTGGGGGCGATCGGCGGCGGCGATCTCTCGCGCCGGGCCTTGGTACAGGCCATGGTCCGGAGCGAGGAGGAGTGGCAGGCGGTCGCCTCCTTCTGCGAAGCAGTACTGCTAGCAAAGGAGGCGGCCGATCGCGTGAGGCAACGGTCCTCACGCCCCAATCGCCGCCGGGATTCCGATCCCGATTTCCGGCCATCGTAGGCGCAGGCTTGCGGACGGCGAGCAATGGGTGGCTCGCCTTCCGACCACCCGGTAACCGTCCGGACCGAGCCCAAGTCGTCGACGGCGCGTGCTGTTCCACGCGCGCCTCAAGGAGATGTCAGCAACTGTAGGGGCCTAGCAGGGTCGAAGCCTACTGGGGCCAAGGGTCTGATTCTGAAAGGAAGACTCGGCCCTGGTACGAAAGGCAACGAAGGAACAGGAGTGGGTTTTTAGTCAGTAAAAGTCTGACACTATCTCCCGCCCCGCCCAAGGGCGGGGGATGTCATAAGATGATTTTCCCACCGAAAAAAAAAAAAAAGCTTTTGTCAGTAGCTTCGCCTGTGTGAAAGTAAAAAGTATGTGGTATATAGCACTCAGGGATAGCGCACCTATCAAGCACTTCATAAAATAAAAATAATAACTAATAAAGAAACAGCACTAATGGTATACCACAGTCATGTAAAGTATGTTCAGTATTGAGGTATGGGATAATTATATGGGGAAACTCTACAGTCGCCCAGAGAACTTTTATTGCCCAAAAAAAATGCATAAGGTCTATCAACTCAAGTGGACTGATTCGTGCCGACCAATCTTCACTAAAAATCGTTTGCTTACACTGCCATCCCTATACGTTTTTGAAATGTGTAAATTTGTTAGAAACCACCTTTCATTCTTTGAGCAGGATCATAAGGCCCAATTTAAAAGGAAAATAGTACAAAAACCTCTAGTAGTGCCTAGAAACGATCATAAATCGCGAGATAGGCAATGACAAATTGCACAATGCAAAAACTAACTGGGATGACTTCCGCTATTATCTGGAATCCAATATAAATCTTAATTGTTCACTAAAAACTCCTGCAGATATTGATCAAGCGTACACGTACATATATCACAAATCTGATTCAGGTGGTAGCCTGGAATACTCGTAATTCTCCTACAATAGATATACCATCCCATAGATTACCAATACCAGTCGAGATCAATTCGCGATCAATGCTCATAGTGTAAAACTAAATAATAGACATAAATATTGTCTTAGGAGATTTTTACCAATGTACTTATCTATACTCGACTATAAAGAATTTGTTGTTGTGTAACCAAAACATTTTCAAAAATTGGCGCTGGTATCTCTTTCGACGCCCCTTATGCCTTGGCGCCTGTGTGCGCCGCGCACTTCGCACATAGGGGCGGCTCGAAACTGCTGACCAATTCATTTAGAAATCCCTTCTGTCGTAATTAAACCTTCGTGCAGATTTACATAAAACTATAATAACAAAATATTTATATTTACCTGCACAGTCTGCCTTGAATTTCTCGCAATATTGACCCTCACTATTGCCTTCTTAAAATCCGGGTTCGTCGACCTCACGATATTGTAGTCGATATGTTCCTGATACAAGCACGCGTCCAGACCTTTGAGCAGGAACTCGAACAGAGTGATCAAGTTCTCTGGGTGGGGGGAAGTGACGTATATGTTGACGTAGCCAAGCGCGACTGCGGCTGCGATCGAGAGCCCCAGGGTAGCGGACTTGCCACGACCTCGGGCGGCAGTCAGGCAGTGAGGAGGCCTAAAAGGAAAAAGGTTAATTTATTAAGAACTAACTGACCCGTGCCCACATCGCTGGTCGTCAAATATTTCGCAGGAATAATGTTTTCTACTGGTGAAAGAACTTTCAAAATCAGTCCAGTAGTTCCAGAGATTACTTCCTACAAACAAACTCATAAACTTTACCATTTTATACTTTTTATTCCCGCTGTATTTGAAGCTTTGTATAATTATTGACACTCATACATATATAAACATTTTAAATTTATAAAAAAAAACGGAAATAAATACAAAACTGTTTTGAATCGACACCTATCGTGACCCCTTATATTTTCTAAGAATGAAAAACGGGTACCTAGGCAGAGATATTAGAAAAAGGTCAATGCACTTTATTGTAAATTTATCTAGTCCCTACTATAGAGGTTTACAAATAGAGCTACGTACCTCGACTGTTTATCAGCGAGTGTGTTGATGAGTGCGACAAGCGCGGTCGCCTGGTCGTACGTGCGACATAGCGCGACCAGTGGACCCGCTGGCGGCGAGTCTGATAGAGATGATATCAGTTCTGTCAGTTTTGGGTTGACGCGCTGAAAGAGACAAGCAAATTAATTCAGTCATCATCATCATGTGTCGCCACAATGAACGGTCCTGTGCGTCTAGCATCCATCGGAATCCCGCAACCGTTACCAAGTCATCGGTCCACCTTGTAGGAGGCCTTCCAACGCTACGTCTTCCGGTACGTGGTCGCCATTCCAGAACCTTTCGGCCCCAACGACCATCCGTTCTGCGAGCAATGTGCCCTGCCCATTGCCACTTTAGTTTGGCGATTCTTCGTGCTATGTCGGTAACCTTGGTTCTCCTGCGGATATCCTCATTCCTGATTCGATCACCAATTAATTCAGTACATTATTTTTAGTGACTGACCAAAGGTTCGATTTCGGGATCAATTTCGGTTACGCCACCAAATTTGGCCGCACCGAAACTCCGCGTTCGTGAATTAGCGTGCATCGTTCGGCTGACTTCTGGTAAGTTTGTGGCTTGTGTGTCATCCGCCAACGTGAGTTGAGTTCACCAGCGGGTCTGACGTGATTGCGTTGTGAGTTTATAATTTTTGCTTCATTGCAGTAATATAGAAAAAAAGTTTCTCCAATTATTGTTTTTATTTCATTTAACGCATATCAAGTGTACAATAAACTAAACTGAGACAGATACTAATGATTTGTGTATATAGGCAGCACAGTGAGTTAGTCATCCAGCATCAAGCACCGAGGATTGTCAGCTATAGACAACAATAATCTCTTGTTACAGTGATTCACTACTATGTCATACACTCACCTCAGGAGCAACATCCACAGGCTCAACTTGGGCAGTCTTGGAGGATATAGGCAGCACAGTGAGTGAGTCATCCAGCACCAAGCAACGAGGATTGTCTGCCAGAGACAGCAGGAACCTCTCGTTGAAGCGATTCACTACTGTGTTGTATGCTTCCGTTTTGAATCTGCAAATTAGAATGCATGGAATTAGTACTTTCTCCCTTATAGATTAAAGCCTATATGTTATTCTGATGGATAAGATATAATACTGTAAATTTTCGCGTTTGTAATAGAGGTAAAAAGTTTCGTATGCCATTTCCTTTTTAATTTCTGGATTCTTTGTGCTTTGTATTTTCAAAAAAAACACAAAGAAACCAATAAATACCTAATTTTGAAAAAAGAATAACGTACCTTTAATATTAAATTATATTTGAACTTATAATTCCAAGTCAATCCAAAGATATCACTTCAAAGCAACCCGTTTTAAAAAACGGCAATTTCATACTTTAACCCCTAATATTAGTGTGGTAAACTTTACCTGGAGTGAACATCCATAGTAATGGAATGTAACTGTCTCAAGGAGTCCATAGATTTGAGCAGGAACACGATCAGGCCTCCTCCTTCCACCGTCTCTACCGTCCGAGCCATCAAGTTAGGAGTTAGGGCTTCAAAATCCTGTGTGGAAAATATTATTACACAATTTTTTTTCTTATTCACATTGTATTGTAAATCATAATTGTAAGGCCGAACGCTGCTATACGCGGGCAGCCGCGTACCGAGTCCGTTTTGCTACGTAGTAACACATTAAAGTTCAATCGACACGACTACATGCACACCGTTTAAGTTGAACTAACGACACTGCGCAAGTAATAATCAGGAGCACGCGCGGGCGCCCGCGCGGTCTCCCGCTTAACGCAACGTTGGCCCTAAGACATGCTTAGCTGGATAAACCTGACCTGCTTAAGTGAGGCTTTTAAATTTACTCAAGTAACAGTTGATGATATCAATATTATAAAAGGTAATTAAGTAAGGATTAAATTTAATTACTGAGACAAAAAAAAAAGTAAAAATGTCAGATAGGACTTATTTTGAGTCTTACAGTTAATATAATAGCTTGACTAAATAACTTAAGTAAATATTAAGTTAATAATAATTGTGTATTGTGTTACAATAATTTAGTATATAAAAGTGTCTACATTACCTGTAATACACACATGCCATAGGTCTGACCGAGCATTGTGTGACTCTCGGAGTAGTACCTTCCATGTATTGTGGTTGCTACTCTGAACGCATCAAATAGAGATTCTTCTGACACTTCCAACTTGCCCGCAGCTATCTTCTTTGCTCTTTTACGACCATGGCTAAAAATTAAAATTATTTAATTATTTTTTTATCGTTGCCTTTTTAAATATTACAAGGGATAAAAGAAGGATAAAAATATAAGGACTAGCACTAGAATGCAATGTCTTTTTCAGGATGTTGGTAACTTATTTTGTGATAGTATGGTAAGATTTTCATTTCGCTATTACATTAACAGGTTTCTTTCATCACATGTATGTGAGTTTAAATGTCTGTGAATGCGCCCACAGTACAGGAGTAATGTGGTGCAATGTTTAGAAAAAAAATAACCTTGTTTAACACTTTCAATGTAGCTAACAACAAGTCATTTATGTGGCCACAATCCGCCTTCAGAGTCATTGCTATATGTAGCTATTATTGATTTGTGTTCATACCCAGTACCCGACTAGCCACCACCTCACCACCACCACTTCTAAGGGCAGGATTCTGAATTGAGTATTTTGAGTTAAGTATGTCTCAAACCGTACCTTAATGCCAAATTTTGACAGGTTTGCAGGCTAAAGTAGAGTTTGAGAAACACTGAACTTCAAACGCTTAATTCAGAAATCGGGGGTAAGTATGCTAAGCATACTTAAATTTTTTAATTATTGTATGGCCTAGCTCCCGGGTTTTTGGGACCAAATGTGTTAAATAAAATTTCAACCTACTTGCTAATGGCTTCATCCTTATTCTTATAGCACCATAGAACTGTTGGCCTGGCCTTAACAGTTGACTTAACTAGCATGTCATATAAAATGGGAACCTGTAACAACACAGACTGAAGTGTAAGAATCAAGAAATAGTTTTTATCCTCATGGTAGGATGAAACTCTTGGTTTATTTGTTAATTTAATCTTCATGCAACACAAATGTACAAAGACAAAACCCTTAGGCATTCTCTACCTGTGAAAAAGCTTAATAGTGTATAGTGTATATATATGTTGTGACCAGATCTTAGAATTAATCATTTCATGATATGACAGACCATATCATGGAATGGTGCCATGATGGGGGTCTGTGTTTGATCACTTCACTCACTCGCTAGACTCCGCCATTCCTTTCTAACCTAACTTGTCAAAGTCAGGGTTCACCATGTTCCTTAATTATTGTAAAAATTCCATTTATTAATATTTGCTGCAGAGTTTTTTATTTTAATCTTAAGCTTATGTGTGTTCTTACAAGAGCAATACATAATTTCCTGCTTTATTTAGACCTTTTATTATCATAGAAATCCTACATTAAGCTGTTGATCCCCGCATTAACGCCGGCGTTCACGCGCTATTGTCTTTCTATTGTGTCTCTAATTACGCACTCAAAAGGTTAATGATATGGCTAAATGTGGATTGACATATCATCAAATGTTAGTTTTGTTTACCCTTATTACGAAATGCAACTATATTATGAAATGGCCAGTCATATCATAAAACAACTAATTCTAAGATCTGAATACGACATGCATAAAGTAAAGAACAGATATAAGGTTATAAAGTAAGTAAAATAGAGAAAGTTAGTTGTATTATATTTCCAAGAAGGGAAAATGTTAAGACGACTGTTCAAAAGTTTTAGACGACTTTTATGTCCAGCAGTGGATCAGTGGGTCGTCTTAGGGGCGGATTTTGAATTGATTAATGTGACTAAAACCTGGTTAGCAGGGATTTCTACAATTCTTCATAGATTTAAGCGCTCTTTAAATGAGCATGACTCTCGCTAGATACATAGTACGTCTGTTTCCTTGTAGGGTAGGAAAACAGGTTTAAGAACATTATACAACGGTCATGGAAGTATAAAAACAAATACAATGTGCTTACTTGATCTCTACTTTTGTCACCCACAAGGAGGATCATTGTACGATGTCCCAATTTAACACCATTCTCTATCATTACCCTTATACGGTTATCTATTTTCTTTTTAACCATTTTGTTAGCTTATTTCACAAAATTACAAGATATTCAGTGGTATGTTTCACTTTATAACCTAAAAATGATAAATAATCACACGGCTTCAGGCATGTTTATAAAAAGCTGTCAGTGTCACCACTGTCACAAAGCTAGCTGTCAGTTACGGCTGATGTCAGTGTCAAAATTCACGTCACAAAGCATTTACGGAGAATGTTAAGCCCAGCGTTCCGACTCACATCAACATCGCTGACCGCTGTTATAGCGCGCTGCACCGACCGTACTAAGCGTGTCCACCACATAAGGTCCATTAACGGTCAATGTGTTGGCGGCGCGCTAACAGCGATGTTATCGCGAGTCTGAACACTCAGAACGCGGGTATAGTTTTTTACAATATTACTTCATCTAATGCATTGAGAAAATAGAAATTCAGATTTCTTCTTGTTTTATTAGTACACTGACTTAGTAACTATAAAATTAATAAAACAATTGAATAACTATAAATAGGTATATCTATTATAGAGTCAATTAAAGAAATATACTCATTTATGGAAAAAAGTAACCCATTCTAAAAATCGAATCGCACAAAGTCGGTAGAATAAACAACGTAAATACATAAATACTACAAGTGTATGCACGCTTAGTCAAAGAGTATGTAAAGCTAACGCTTTATACTCAATGTGAAAGAAGATCACTGTTTGCGTCGATTGAAATAGAAAGAGAGAGATAACGAAATTGACGCTTACCGGTAAAATTATCGATATTATATATATTTAAGTTATATTTTTCACTGCTAAAAATAACTGAAAATATTGCGAAAAAATGCTTGAAACTACATGCATTTTACATGCATTTAGAATACAAAATTGTCACAGCTAAGAGAATATCAGTTTAAAAAACTTACTTATTAAATCAATTTTTTTTTATTGGCAACAAACAAGCGTCGTTGGTCCGGCTTGCTGTCAATGTCAAAGAAAATCAAGTAAACTGTTCACAATATTGAAAAAATTGCGTTTTCTTTATTAATGATGAGATAAAATAGATCAATTAGCTAATTATGTGACATGTGTGTCCTTATATAAACAATAAAATTGCGTGTCACCATCTATAAGTGTTGGTAATTCGTGTTCTAAGTGTGTGTTGGAAACCGTTTTGAGATACTGTTATAATGGCAAAAGCACAAATAAATACGAAATCTAGCAACTATATAAAAGACCGGGAAGTTTTTATCAAGGAGTTGAAGCAATTCAACGAGAGTAAAAAGTAAGCCTGTGGTTTTTACGGTACCTCTTCTTATCTCATATTTACAGTGGATAATTTGGCCCCAATGTTGGTATGCATTTATCAACATGTACAATTTAGGCTTATATCTAATGGCTTATTTGTTTTTGCGAAACTGTTATTAGGTATGCAAGTTTATTCATCGAAATTGCATAGGTACCTGAATATCTGAAGTACATTTATTATTTTAAAACAAAGTGCCCACACAAACTTTGTTTACAGCTAACCTAAAAACTTTAATGATTTGAATATTTTTATTTTATAATAACTTTTTGGACTATTTAAACCACAATAAACTGTTTAAATTGTATAAAATCCTTATTCCTTGCAAATTATCGTTTCGTTAATAATCATTTATACCTTGTTCAAAATTATTTAAAATTGTAACACAATATTTATGCTTTTGTATTAGTTGTCATCTCAGTAGTCATCCCATTACTAGCTGTATTATGTTATGGTATTGTTTAAAAGAGTTACCGCAGTCTCGGAGAGCAAAGGCCAACCGAAGCAACACAGATGGGTTTTAGTCAGTAAAAGTCTGACACTCCCTCTCACTCTACCCGAAGAAGGGCTATTTGATGACTTCTCAGCTCAAAAATAAAGCCATATCATATTTCACATAACCCATCTATAATTTCTTTGGCCATCCCTTCTTACTTGCAATAAGTGAAGATAAAATAATAATGTTTTGTTTTTCAGCCTACCCACCAAAGTGCCCATAGTGAATGGCATAGAAATAGATTTGTATCTGTTCTACACATTAGTTCAACAGCGTGGGGGACTTAGCAAGGTTAGTCTTGACCATTGAATTTTTAACCCACAAGTTGTTAATTAAATTGTTTTTTTTTTTTTATTGGATTTTATTTATTTATTTAACAAAATGGCTGAAGTCAATTTAACTGTATAAACAAAATATTATCTAATAGATAAATTTTATGTGCCGCTGTGTTCGTACTTGCACTCTTTCAACTTGACTCGGCTCTACCAATTCTAATGTATTATGTTTTTTTATATTTGCAAAATCTGGCATGTCTGGTTATAGAAACTATCTTATAAAAAATGGTTCTTATGTAATGAACAAAAACAAAATGACAGATTGTCATCTTCTTTTTAAAGTTTTTGGATTGATTCTTTTTAAAATAGATGATGATGAGATCTTGCAACAGGTTTTCATCCCAAAAATGGTTTATAGATCATTAATGTGATTAAGTTTGAAGTCACATTTTAGATTAAATAAATATTTCTCCAAATAATTTAAAATATTGTAAATATCTGCATGCCAAATGGTAAAATGTGGCTGAGCTTTTATGTATTATAAGAACTGATGTGTATTACCCATATTTGCAAAATAAAAATTCTATTCAATTCTATTCTAATATAATGGGATTTTTTAAAGAGAATCTAATTAGAGTTCTTACAAAAATACTTATGTTCACTGTCATAAAAATGTAACTAAAAATACTACAATGCTTTTTTAGTTTGGAACTTTTTTTAATATTTGTAGTTTTAAACTACAACTTTTGATAATAATAAAGGTAAGCTGTGATACAAACTTGTTGTGTTTTCAGGTAAATCAAAATGACACTTGGGAGTCGTTCCTGCGACCACTGAGGCTACCACACCCTTGCATCAATGGATCCACATTGCTAAGAAGAATTTATGGATCATATTTGGAAAAGTAAGACTATACAATACTCACATGGCTATAAAATAAGCAAATAATATCATAGTGAATTTACAAAATGAATTAAAATGCAGATTTTTAGTAATTAAAAAACTTCACAGCTGTTTTCTGTGGCTAAGTTCAAGCCAAACTTTGACTAGATTGCAACTGCAACAATTTTTTGGTGGAACACAAGATTTGCTTACAATAGACCCTTTTATTAACTGATTGAACCTAACTAAATACTTATTAGCCTTTTCTGATGGCAGTTCCAATACACTGGAGTGACAGAACTTCCATTTTCAAAGTCTGGTTAATTTCTATGATCCTAAAATTCGGAGAAGAGAAAGACGAATATTTTATTTTTTGTTATCTAACTGATAACAAAAAATACAAGTGTTTTATTTCTTTTTTTATTTGATTTTTCAATTCTGTCCAAATCAACCCTTTTCAGGAAGAACATCGTAAGCGACTGTTTGCGTTTTTTGTACGAATGGGTTTTTTCTTCCATCATTAAAAGCACTTTTTTATGTAGCCTACACTTTCCCACAGCTGGGCAAAGCCCTCCCCAAATTCTTTCAGGTATTCTTTTCTCGAGCCACCTCAAATCAAAAAAACTATTTGATAATATAATTCTAAAAAAAAATATAACTTATCTAAATGAGAAACTGACTGACATATCAACGCACAGCAGAAACTACTGAGACTAGGAGCGTGAAATTTTGCACAAAGCTTCCTTTTATAACGTAGGCGAGCACTAAACACAAAATTCACCCCCAAAGGGGATGAAACGGGGGTCCAAAGTTTGTATGGAGAAACCTACTTATAGGCGGGCGAAGCCGCTGGCAGAAGTTAGTTATTCATAAAACTACTAATCTAATAGAATAGTTGCTGTTAACATATTTTTATCTTTTTAATTATGGAAGCAGAAACCCATTTCAGCATAAAACGCAAATTGTCGCTTACGATGTTCTTCCAGAAAAGGCTTGATATAAGGTCCTACCAAAGTTTCGGCTACGGCCAAAGTTCGTGGCGAAAGTCGATGAAAATCTGAACTTGAAATATTATAATTGGGTATTTTCTGTGTATTTATTTTATACTGAACAACAAATAATAGTTAAAAGAAATGTTTTTTTTTTTAAAAACAACATCGACATTGGTTGTTAAATAGAGCAGCAATTTGTATTTCAAATATTGATATAGTGTGTATATCTTTTTTACACAAGGTTGGTTACTAATGGTGGTGATGTCACATATCAGTGTGTGCATGCTTATTGTTAATTGACAATTTCCCCTTTCAACAAATGGTGATGATGAAAGTTTTCTAACTTGCTTAATATTGAAGGGATTTGAAAAATTATTTATATTTGCGATTTTAGGTAAAGTCAATTAGCTTTTGATTTAATTACCAAATTACGCCTTTTTTTCAACCAGGTATGAGCGAGCAAAAGGTCCGCCAGGCAGGGATGACGACAACGACATGGATGAAGACCCGAGGCGCGGGCGCGGTGGCGGAATGCCGCGCATATCCTATGGAGGGGGTACGTACATATCAGGTATGTTTCGACACGAAACATATTGATATCTGCGCTTATTCTTCTCTTTAATATGATTTAGGGTTGATTTTTTAACAGTTCGATTTCTTTAGTCTAATGAATAATTGCTTGGCTTGCTATATTTGCGAAGGACTGGAACAATTTGCCTGCTGCGGTCTTCCCGTCTAACTATAATTTAGGTGCCTTCAAGGCTAGAGTGAATAGGCTCTTAATAAACTAGTGCGCCTCTTACCACCAGGTGGGATCGCAGTCAAGTACTGGTTTATATCAATTAAAAAAAAACAGTTTGTTAAAACTCTATTCTTTTTCCTCAGATGAAGTTTATCTGAGTGTTGAAAAATCAGCCCTTAGATCAATTGCAAATAATCATTAACTTATTGTGCGAACTTTGCTTGTTTGAGATACTTTGCTCAGTAAAACAATATTTTAAGTTAAGTTTTTGATGATTTAAAATTGTCCCTTATCATAGTAACATTAGCGATTATATTACACTTTATTTGTTTGTCACATTTTTACTGACAATGTCATACACAGTAACTTATCAATGTTAATAAAGTATTAGTAATCTATACTAATAAATTCTGCTGAAGCATTTGTTTGTTTGGTTGAATGTAGTATTCTCAGGAACTACTGGTTCGAATTCAAAAATTATTTTAGTTTTCGATAGCCCTTTTATCGAGAAAGGCTATATAACATCACACCACGTTCAATGGTAGCGCAGCAGTAACCAAAGACGCGGGTGACACCGCGGGGGACTGCTAGTAATTTATATTTAGACGCTATAAATAGATTCAGCAAATCATTAACTCATCATCTATTAAATTATTATCAAAAATCTTTTTCTTCTATCCAATGAGAATAACCGAGAGAAACAAGTTTATTTGACCATATAACGATAATTAGGATCAGTCATGCTTTTTGTGGAGTATGCAGACTTATAGCGTCAAAAAAAAAAGAACAGTAAATACTGTGAAGAAATTATTTAAATCGGACCAAAAATGACGAAGATACAACAGTTTTTGTGTATTAGTTCCAGAAACGCGCCCGAGAATGAAGCGACTCGCTGTGACGTCATCTGTCATGTTCGGCCTCCACCGGCGAATGAATACGATCAAGCCATTCGTCGCACGGATCATGACAGATGACGTCATCGTAAACAGTCCAGCGAGAGCGCGCGTTTAAAAGTAGCCGTTCAGAAAAACTTTAATAAATCCACCATTTTTGACGGATTTTAATAATTAAAAAAATTAAATGCTCAGTAAATTGTTACACATACGATGTACTTAGTAAAAATCGGATTTGCTATTATGTGATTGATCCTCATTCATCTCATAGTCTAGCACCAATAACATCTTCCGCCATTAACCCCCAAACTAACCCCAAACCCCCAAAACTTGCCCAGTTGTTAGGCAATATTATTTATCGGCATCTAAGCATCAGGTGAGGCGCTCCGCACGAACACCCGCGTGGCGGCCGCTTCGGAGAGACTTGCCCTCTCGCTCTTATCGCCGATGCCGAACGAACAGGACTTCGCCGTCAACGTGTGCACTGTACTTGCTGCCGATCATTCGAACAGGCTGCCGTTGAGTACAACGCCGCATATTTTGGATTTTCTGTTGGCGCATGCTGGAGTTTATAATCATTGTAAGTATTATTTAAAGTTCACATTTTAAACGGCTTTCACTACAAACTTCCAAGGCAGCATCTATTTGAACAGAATTACAAAATCGATATGTAACCGAGATATTTGTAATACATAACATGATTTAGAGGAGTTTCCATGGAGTTTTTTTTACACATACTTCTCCATAGAGATCTACGCTTTGGAATGTGCAATTAGCATCATTTTTCTAACTGACATCTTTACAATTAAAAAGTTCCTGTAAATAGTTTATTTGAAATAAATAATTTTCAACACAGCATTGAAAGGCCTTCCATAAGGTGGGCCGATGACCTGGTGAGAGTCGCGGGAACGCGATGGATGCGAGACGCACAGGACCGTTCGTTGTGGCGACACTTAGGGAAGGCCTATGTCCAGCAGTGGACGCCTTTCGGCTGAAATGATAATGATGATGAAATGCTTTTAATTTTTAATTCTTTTTTTTGTGATAGTATTGCTATTAACTGGTTGAGTAGTGTAATTAGAGACACAATAGTAAGACAATGGCGCACGAACGCGGGCGTTCGTGCGGGGATCAACAGCTTAATTGAGTGTTATGCATAACTCATTACATTATGTCTCATCTCCCAGCGAGTCTCCGTGACACAATCGGCCGCTCTTACTACGAAGCGCGCGGTCGTTACCCCGATGACTTCTGGAGCCTGCGCGCCGGCGGTGGTGGGGCCAAGGAGTTGGCTGACGAGACTAAATTCATGCAGCCCGGTGTCGAACAACCCGATCTCATTGTGCAGGCCAGGGCAGCATATAATACGCTCACTGATGTTCTGCTGAATGGGGCTGAGGAAGAGGAAGTGGTTGCTGAAAAGGTTTATGAGGATGTGAGATTTTTTTTTTAATAATTGGTCGGCAAACTGTGGGCTAAAGTAGCACAAAGATAGTGCCTTGAAACAGTGCGACGGGGTCACGAAGGAGATGGCGCGACAAACTAGACAGTTTTCGCCAGAACTGGCAAGAGGAAGCGCGGGCCCACGAACGATGGAAGGAGTGGAGGGAGGCCTTTGGTCAGGAGTGGAACAGAACAGGCTAACAAAAATAAATAAATAATAATAATTAGAGATTTTTTAAATCCTTTTGCCAGCATCTCAAATATCAACCTTAGACTTGTGTATTTTTTAAAGTGACGAATAGAGATGAAACGGATATCCGGTAACTATCCGGTATCCGGCCTATTCGGCCTTGGTATCCGGCCGGATACCAGATAGTAATTCAGTATCCGGCCGAATACTAGATAGTTATTCAGTATCCGGCCGGATTCCGGATCATAAAATTCAAACAAATCACACATACATATCACACATCTCATATTTTTCACAAGGCAAACCATATCTCAATAGGTTATAGACACCGTTCATTTTTAGAATCGCACGTCAAAAATATTTGTTTTATTCATTAGTTTAGTATTCAAAATTAACAATTGGCAAATAGTGGTGAATGAATACCAAATTTTCCGCATTTTTTGGTAAGAGGCGACTCCACTTGGCTTCGTAAACTAAACCAGCTTCTGAATATCTGATATCCGGTGCTCCGGCCTCGTAGCTTGCCAAATATCCGGTATCCGGCCAGACCATTGTCCGTTTCATCTCTAGTGACAATTTATACTAAAATGCGAAATGAAAATTAATTCCAATGTTATTTGAAGTTTGTCGTGTATACATAGAATATGTTTATGTTGTTCCAAAATTGGATAATCAAGAGTGAATTAGGTTACTTCTAGGCTAGCGTGCTCCATAGTTGACCACATCGTTGCTTTTTATCAGGTGAGATAGTGGCCAAGCGCGAGCCTATCAATAGTAAACACAAAACAAAATTTTTGAGTGGGATCTTCTTCTTCTTCCTGCCCTTATCCCATTCTTCTTGGGGTCGGCGCAACACGTACACGGGATAAGCATAATCAGTCTTTTAATGTTCCCACTGCTGGGACTCAGACCTTCTCTCTAGGAGAGAGATTGGGCCGTAATCCACCACGCGGGCCCAGTGCGGGTTGGTGAATGTCACATGTCTTCGCATTTTTGGTTCTAGGACATGCGGGTTTCCACACGATGTTTTCCTTTACTGTTTTGAGAGCAGTGGTGATGAAATAAATTACACAAATACACGTACACGGGATATCATCAAATAATTCCCCCCACTCTGTTTGAGAAAGGGAGTCAGACTTTTACTGACTAAAACCCAGTCGTGTTCCCTCAGTTGCCCTTTGCTTTCCAGGTTCCACAGCCTATAACTATTTAACTATTTTGAATTCTTGGTCTTGTGGTTAGTGGCCCTGGCTGCTATGCCGGAGATCGTGGGTTTGATTCCCACCCAGGACAAATGTTTGTGTGATGAGCATGATCATTTGTTCTGTGTCTTGGTATAATTTATCTATATATGTATGTATTTAGAAATATGTAAGTATGTTTATCAGTTGTCTAGTACTCATAACACAAGCTCTACTTAGCTTGCGACTAGATGGCGTTGTGTAGTAGTCGTGAAAAAACAAAAAAAAAAAACTATCTTCATTCCCCAGGACATACTAGAAGATTGGGTAACCGAACCATCTGAGGAGAACCAACTGTTCGCTCCCGAGCTACCAGGGGGCGCCACGTGCGTGTACACACAGCGGGTGTTGCAGATAGCGTCCATCGTGCGCTCGCTCTCTTTCCATGATGAAAACGTGCAGTATTTAGCTAAGAACACTACGCTTATAAGGTGAGAATATTAAATGCAATTGTCGTGAATTAAACCATAAATATGTAGTCGCCATCTCGTCTCATCCCACTGATATATATACTACTACGCACTAGATTACGCGTGCCGAACACTCACTTCAATCGACTCAGGTGTAGTGTAATCCATACACCTTTAACATTACACTATGTTGAACGAAACGCGCAAGTGCCACGAAATTCATGGCGCTTAAGACATTGTAGTGTATAAGCATGTACCTTTTATAGTTTGATCGATGTAACCTATATATTCAATGTTTATCCACAATAAAGTTAGTATCATTTCATCCGAGCTCGTGTTTGAATCTATTCTCAATCCTAACATTATAACATTTTGGTCGCGAAAAAAGTATCCTCTAAAAGCTATCTTAGCGCTGTATGTTTTAATAGTTCTATTAAACGGCGTAATGCCAATCTAGCGCCACAGCGAACTTTTGTTTTAACTTTTCAGTATTTTGACAAATATTTTCCATGAACGTGCTTGTCTATCTCTAGAATATAAGTCGATGTCTCATCCTTAATAATGTCAAAACAGAAAAAAGACTAGATATAGGAGGATACAAATTGTAGTCCCACCTTCCAATAGGTATAAGTTTTACAGGTTTGGATAGGTATTTTTGAGCTGTAAAAGGTAAAGTGATTGACTCACTCACTGACTCATTAAAACCCTGACCAAACCTTGGGACCTAGAATGCTGAACAGTTGCACAGGGGTTCCTTTTAAGATGTATACAAAGAATAAGAATGATTTGGCTATAAGGTACCATCGAACTGATCTGATGATGGAACCGGAACGTGGAAGGTAGACATCGGAACTTCTTAATAATACAATGTATTCTAGCAGTATTTGGGTTAGTTGGAATTGTCATGTGATATAGGTACACTGGCTTAAAGTGTATCACAACTAAAAAGTGTGAAATAAAAAATTTTTACAAAAAAAAAAATACCGACCTACTACAAAAAAAAAACACAAAAACGTATTAAATAACTGATTTCAGAAGTCGGTGTTAACAAAAAAGAAACAATACCAGAAGCAGCGACTTCCGAAATTAGAGTTATGTTGAACGTTTTAGTGTTTTTTTGGAGTGAACTCTGTAATTTATTTTTTTGTAAAAAGTTTTTCCAATAAGACTAAGATTGAAAGACGTATTCTACGAATGATCTTCGTAATACAAAAATTGTCAAATGTCTATTCATAAACCACATCCAAATTTTAGAAAACGTTTGACTTCATAGAGCATTATCTCTAGCTGTGGAATTGTTCAAAAGAGTTACCGAGACCCTGGAACGTAAAAGGATAATGACGGAATACGGGTTGGTTTCACTCAGTAAAAATCAGACACATCCTCTTGCTACACCTAGAGTGGGAAGTCATTTGACGATTTTCGACACCAAAAAATCAGACACTGTTACTTTTGTGATGGTCTACTTTTTTTTTTATTTTTTTTTATTGGTTTATTCAAGAAAATTTACATAAATATTTTCACATTATCTTCTGCCAAACTGCAGTACAGTTTGTCGGCAGTGTTCTCGTGGATAGTCTTCTTGATTAACACTAACAAATAACAAAAGAAAGACAAAAAACAAAGACAGTAAAAACATTACAAGTAGGTACTTATACTCCATCCGCTCAGTCAATCAACCAAACGCAAACAATTCCGACATGTCCCCCATCCAAAAGTTGTCTAAAAATGTTTACAATTTGTCATTTACCTATACCGATGTTTGGTAATTAACTAAATTTAAATAATCTTTGTACGTGTTTTATAAGATTTTTTTTTTTTTAATAAAAATAAAAAGGCATATCAAGATCGTCCACGTCCAGTCAACCACCCAAACAAATGGAGCATAGAAGTGTAGTGAAAAGCAAATTTGTATGGGCACTCGCCCGCCAGGCCAGCATGATCTTGTAGTACAACTCAATCGTCCGACCGGCTCCACCGTCATCGCCACACCTCGCCCAAAGGGGTGACCAGATGTTTGCAAACCAACGTCCCAACCAAGGTGACGTTGCTAGTTTCAATCCATGTAGACAGTAGTTGTAATCCATGACCTTCAACGCCCTTGGTTGGGAGGCGCGTTTTTCCAACCACCGCACCGAACGTGTAGGCGCGTGGTTTACATCCATGTAGTCGCAACACAAACCAAACACATAAACCAAGGTCACCTTGGTTGGAACGCTAGTTGCAACCGTCTGGTCACTCCTTTAAGTTCGACGTGTATTTGACGCCTCGTTAACGTTACGAGTGTACGATATTCTATCTTAGAGCTAATACACACGAGCGGCATGTTGCCAACGCAGAGGTAACTGCAACCGTCGACCTATAATGACATTTGACCCACACGACGCCTGCCGCAGATCTTCAGATCTTCAAAAATAACGAAGAGACAATACTATTATAGAAACACCGACTTCCGACGTTAAAGTTATTTTGCACTTTTCAGTGTTTTTTTTACTTTGAAGTCGGTTGTACTTTTTTTTGTAAAAAGTTTTTTATTCTTTATAGTATTATAAGATTTACTTTTGACATTGTTTCCGTTTCCGCTTCCGTTATGACAGTTCCGTTGCATCACTAATGAGCTCTTACTTAATTCTGATTTTGTTTCAGGTTTTTATTGCTGTGTGCAAACTCTTGGGTAGGTACACTACGGCAATCAGGCCTCGATACACTAGGAAACGTGTCTACTGAACTTATAATCAAGGTAAACTATACATTACATTCTAGTTACTTTAAACATCCATAGAGTTTTTAACACCGTAAAAATGAACTTTTATGTTATTCTAGAGTTTTTGATACCACACAAATAATTTGTATTTATGTTGTTTATTCATTTATTTTTTGGAGGGCGGGAAATCTGCTAACAACCTCTCACTTTGGGTTGAGTGAGATTGGCAGGAAAAACTGACCAAAACAACCCATGTTCTTTTAGTTGCTCTTTGTGTCCCAACAGGGCTGCAGTGCCTCTTTCGAAGTGTATTCTTTAAAAATTAGTTTAGAGAGATTTATTTCATACAAAGCACACTTCGTTTGTAACGTTCACATAACATTGTTTGTATGTATTTTTCTACACAATAGTTTTAGTTATATATCGTACCCTTATTGCAAAAACTAACTAAATGCACCAAGATTTTTGTATTATTATATTATAGAATTATTACTATATTCGATCAAATCTGTACGTTTATACTTTTTGCCGAAGCTATCTTTGTAAAAAAGTATCGTAACTAATAACCGGTTTAACGTGTAGATTCGTCTTGATGAGACGAATAGATAGCTATATTTAACTTAATTTGGGTAAAAAAAATTGCAGATAGTTGGTTTTTGAAATAAGGGTACGATATATTAAGTACTAGCTCATCACCGTTTTCACCTGCGTGAGAGTAGAAAATTATCCTATTGGAACATGTTTCCGGGACAAGAATTTCTTTGTGCTATTCCAGGATATGGTCTGCCCGCCATATTTCACTATACTTTACGCTCAAATTCGTTCAGCTGTTTGAGCGTAAAATAATAACAGACGACACAAACATACAGTCTTATGTTTTTATAATACTAGTATATTTAACTTAATTTGGGTAAAAAATTGCAGATATTTGGTTTTTACAATACCTAAGGGTACGATATATTTAGTAGTAGTTCCTGCCAGCGTTTTCACCTGCGTGAGAGTAGAAAATTATCCTATGTTAATAAGTTTCCTGGACAAGAATTTCTTTGTACAGTCTTGTTTTTATAATATTAGTATGATGATGTGTGTGTGATTCTTGTAATATTAAAACTTTGTGTTTCTGTATAGGATCCGGCAACATGTTTGATATCCCGTCACGTGCTATCAACGATTCAGTCGGCGTTAGTATCTCAGGACCGTGCTAGAGTGCTAGCAGCGCTTGAGCTGCTGAATAAACTCGCTCAGAATGAGGTCAATGAAGACGCACTGCTTAAAGCGCTGGAATCGAAGGTATGTACACTGAAACTGGGATTATAAGTTTAACTTTTTATTTGATTTTTAACCTTATTGTTTTATATGCTTAAAGTTAATATTTGTGGCGCGTTTATACGCTTTCTCAGATCTGTGTAGTAATTGAGCAATCGGTTGAATGTATTAATTTGTCTCGATTGCAGCATTTTTACTTTTAAATCTTGCTTATGTTATTTCCATAATTGTACATTACGATATATTATATAAGTATGTAATGTTGATGATTACCGCTGAGGTGATATTTAGACGAGCCGATGGCTATGGTCTTAATAGAGTCGAGGACGGTAGTCATCAATACTCACGTGTATCACATGGCATTTTTCAACACAGTGAAGTGTGAAGAAAAATTATTTTATTAAATTCAACAGTAAAACGCTCAGAGAGTCACATTCTGAGCAAGTGTGTTTAAAATGTTATAACAGCTTAACTAAGACAATTATGATAACATTTCAAGTAGATCCTTCCAGATTTTATCTATTTACTCACTTAAATTATTACTCTAAATTGGCTCCACTGTCATTTCAAATTGTGGAGTCATTCCAAAAATTTGAAATTATGGAAATTACTTTCCATTACATATAACTAGGGCCCATCCCCTCTCCTAGAGAGAGGAGGCCTGAGTCCCAGCAGTTGGAACATTAAAAGGCTGAATATGTATGTATGTATATGTATATAACTGAACTCAAGATTTCTTATAATTTATTTTAATTAGCCTCTGTCTCACTCCTGGGCAAAGGCTTCCTCCACTCCTTCTATATTTCGCAAGTCCTTGTCCAGTTCTTTCCGCAAGTTCTTTCTTGTACAGCGGCGAATCAGATTTTTTTTGAGTTAACGACGATCTAAAACAACTGCTCCAACACGACGCGACGGTTAAACTCATTGAATGCCCTGTGCGCGGATCCACGCGAGACACAATCGTTTTTTAATCGTGTCTCTATAAATTACGGCCATACGAAAGGTTAAGATAACTATTTTGATTCCAAAACCATCTGTTACTACTATTCTGACAATGATAATTTATTTGCAGGTGTACCATGAAGTGTGTGCCCTGCTGACCCTCCGCGACATAATGGTGCTAGTGTGTACGCTAGAGTGCGTGTACGCGTTGACGTCACTGGGCGATCGCGCCAGTGAGAGCGTCGCGAGGGTGCCCGGACTTATACACACACTCGTCTCGCTCGTCACTGTCGAGGTATGTAGTGTATCACGTGTGTACATCATCATCATCATTTCAGCCAAAAGACGTCCACTGCCGGACATAGGCCTCCCCCAAGCGTCGCCACAACGAACGGTCCTGTGCGTCTCGCATCCATCGGACTCCCGCAACCGTTACCAAGTCATCGGTCCACCTTGTAGGAGGCCTTCCAACGCTACGTCTTCCGGTACGTGGTCGCCATTCCAGAACCTTTCGGCTCCAACGGCCATCTGTTCTGCGAGCAATGTGCCCTGCCCATTGCCACTTTAGTTTGGCGATTCTTCGTGCTGTGTCGGCAACCTTGGTTCTCCTGCGGATATCCTCATTCCTGATTCGATCACGCAAGGAAACTCCGAGCATAGCCCTCTCCATTGCCTTTTGGGTGACTTTAAGCCTTCTGATGAGGCCCATTATAAGCGACCACGTTTCGGAGTCATATGTCATCACTGGCAACACGCACTGGTCATAGACTTTCGTCTTGAGACACTGTGGTATAGTGGACGAGAAGATACCGCGCAGCTTCCCGAACGCTGCCCAGCCGAGTCGGATTCGACGATTGAGTGACGATTGTGTAGGTACTCTAGTTGTTTATTACTAGCTGCTTCCAGTGTGATAGTTTTTGTTTAGGTGGGAAAATTATCCAATGACATCTCACGCTCTTGGGCGGGGCGTGAGGGTGTGTCAGACTTTTACTGGCTAAAAACCCACTTCTGTTCCTTCTTTCCTACATACACTTTGACTGACCTGTTGGTCTAGTGGTTGTGGCTCTGACTGCTATGCCGGAGGTCGTGGGTTCGATTCCCACCCAGGACAAATGTTTGTGTGATAAGTACGATCATTTGTTCTCTAATATCGATAATATGTATGTATTTAGAAATATATAAGTATGTTTATCATTTGTCTAGTACTCATAGCACAAGCTCTGCTTAGTTTGGGACTAGATGGCGTTTTGTGATAGTTGTGGAATATTATATTATATTATCAGGGCTGGGCAAAATACATGCTTTGCTTTAATTGAAATACAAATTACAAAATACAGTATCTCAAGTTATTAAAATACAAAATATCTTTAAGGTATTTGAAATATAAAATACAAAATACAGTATTTTTTCTAAATTTTAATTGAAATACAAAATACAAATTACACTTTACAAAATAAGTAATCTAGACCAGTATGGGCTGAAAAGTAGAGGAAAACAAGATTAATTAATCAGTAAAACCAGAGTTTCCTTTCATGAACACTACATTTTTAAATGTACTGTCAGACAAACAGCCTCTTGTTGGAGAGTGAATAAAACCTGCTAAAGAAAACAATATTTCTTGAAGGTTAAATGTATTTTAATGTTAAAATGTATTTTGAAGCCTCAAGTATTTGAAATACTAATTACAAAATACTTCGCCGTCAGGTATTTGAAATACGAATCACAAATTACATTTTAAGGAAGTAATTGAAATACAGATACCAAATACGTATTTGTATTTCAATTACGTATTTTAATTACAAGTAATTCAAATACTGCCCAACCCTGTATAATTATACAAAACTATGAAACTGTCGACGAAGCGACAACTACACGATGGACGACGTTGCCGCTTCGTCGACAGGGTCCATAGTTATGTAAGCTGTGAGCAGGCCTACACAAAGCGTATAATGACGAATATACGTCTATGAAACTACGCGTCCGTGTACAGTAGGCTTTAGACTACGATGTGCTGTTATAAATTTTGTCTATCTACCAGGCTCAAAGCTACGGTCCGCGCGCTTGCATTCTCATGCGAGTGGTGGAGACGGTGAGCGGGCCAAGCGCCATCGCCGCGCAGGCGGAACGCGACGCGCAGGAGAGGCAAACGCAACAACAACAATCCGTCAATGTAAGAGATTCACTTCATAAATATGTACAGTCAGGGGTCAAAAGTGCAGTTGCACTACATCAATGCTAAAAGGTCTAAAATGTCTTTGTAGAAGGGGGTCAATGGTTCATGCCTGATTTGATATGTAGCATAGAATCTATAGTATTGATTAAACTAGTTGTGAACTTTGAAACTTCTACTAAAAAGAAATTTTAGACACGTTAGCATTGGTAGAGTGCTACTGCACTTTGACCCCTGACTGTACTTAGCTAGCAAAACTATACAGACGTAATGGAATAAAACAAAACCTAGTAATCTAAAATCTTTACATTCCATCCTGTCTGCAAATTTTGCTAGACAATCAAATAATAGAACAGAAAATACAATAGAACGACTTCATTCACCAACTCACCCCACAGACAACAGCAACTCCAACAAAGGTCATCCAAGAGCCTCCTCAGACGACCCCAGCGACGGCCACCACGACCCAAGTATCGTCGCTGGCGCCCGTCTCCTCCATACAACAGTCGCATCTTCAGCAGAAAACTGTTCAGGTGAGTGACGGCAACTGGTTTACGAGGTGGAGACGACGATACAACTATATATGTATATGTGGTAGCCATATCGTAGATGGACAAGCCATAATCATGGCTGTTGCGGAGTGGCTGGAGAGACGTCGCGGCCTTCCGCATGACGCAGGTCCTCACCGGACGTGGTAAGTTCGGGAGGTTCCTGCATCTGATTCACGACCGGTTGTCACCCTTTTCCACCTTTAAAAAAAGAGCCATATCGTAGAAATGGCCATTTCACGCCATAACGCTGCTTTTCCACCAGAGATGTGCTATGCAGCTATACTGCGAGGATGTAATAGTTAAGCTGTGAAACTATGTAGCGGTGCGAGTAAGATGTGCTATGAAGATGCGCCTCCGCAAAGTAACTGTGCGAGGAAGATGCACAGTTCGAAATGCGATGTATCGATAGTAGGGAAGCGGTACATAGCTACTCTATTCGAGACCATCCATAACACGCATCGTCGCATCAATAGCACACATCCATAGCACACGTTTATAGCACGCATCCTTCCATATAAAGAACATATATTAGTTGAATCCGTTTCTACCAGTGCTAAGCTATGTGCACCAATGAATATGATTGGTGTATAGCAACGTAGCATAGCACATCTCTGGTGGAAAAGCACCCTAAGGCCATATGGCCGCGGTTTGCATCACTGCTTACCATCAGGTGGGATCGCAGTCAAGCACTAGTTTATGTAATAAAAAAGAATGTCAGGTTAGTTGTGAGACAGGCAATTCAAGAAGTGGCCAATCATTATGTGAAATGGCCAACCACATCATGAAAAGATCAATTTTACGATATGGCTACTAGATAGTACATGAAAACAGTGGTAATACACAATTGGGTATTTACTTGTATTTAATTTAGTACAATATTTTAAACTAAACAACAAAAAAGCCAGGCAAGTGCGAGTCGGACTCGCGCACTGAAGGTTCCGTACAAACTTACCAATGAACAGGACATGTACAGTTTCCGAATCGAGTCTCAAAGATTTTTACGAATCGCAAGCTTTTTTTTTTGTGACGTGATTTTCAGATTTTTTCTTATACATATGCTATAAGACCTTGCTTCATGCCAAATTTCAGGATTCCAGGATTCCAGGATAACGGATAGTACTCTATAAATTTTGATTCCCTTGAGAGTGTCGAAATATACGTTTTAGACAACATAAACGGCCGTATGTTTTTTTTTTCGTTAACTTACAAGTTTGATTTTTTCACAGCTTCAAGGGACCGCAGACTTGAGTATATGATTTTAATTTCAACTCGATACCTCCACGCGTTCCCGAGATAAAGAGTCTTGACAGACAGACAGACAGACAAGCAGACGGACGGACAGCAAAGGGATCCTATAACGGTTCCGTTTTTTCCTTTTGGGGTACGGAACCCTAAAAATGATTCATATACCCTGTTTCTTCAACAGGAAAACGAACACTTCGCTCAAGCGTGGCTCCGCTCCACATACGAAGTCTTACCAGCGAACGACAACAGCGCTTGCGACGCCAATGATATGTACAGACAATACGTTGCCTGCTGCACCAAACTGTCTAGGAAGGGAGTCATCGCGCCTGCACACTTCCCTAGACTAGTCAGGTAAGTCCACTTGGCTACACGTTACCTTCGCTGACCTGGGAAACTGACTTCATACTGAAGTCGACCGCAGCAAAGACAATCTCCCCTAGTAAGTGTTCTCGGATGGTACCGAACCCACCTTTTATCTTGTCTCCTATACATGGTGTCTGCATCTCTTTTTTTCCAACTCTCCTTTCGCAGGTATGTTGAAAAATGTTTCTTTAGTAATAAGCAGTGATCGGAGTAGGTAGATTGATTTTTGGTACTTGTATCATAAATGCATACAGAAAGATTATCATCATGGATAAGCCATTTTTCCGGAAAGTAATTCCGGTATTTCCGGATTTAATTAAATATTGTTAATGTTGGCAGTGCTACTACTCAATTCGAAATTTAAAGGAAAGTATAATGTTCTGATTGGTCGTTGGGTTGTGTCAAATCGTGACTGTGTACCGTTAAAGAAAAATAAGAATATAATATTGCTTAATTTAATACAATTCCTTCATCAGTTCCGGTTTTTTTAATAGTCAAAAAATTCCGGAGGGAATGTCCATATTAATATATATGTTTCGGATCAATGACCTCAATTCAATCTACCTACTCCGATCACTGGTAATAAGCATTACCTTTGTACCTATTTTTCTGTTTTCGTTTTATTATCTGTGTTTAGTATACGTGTGTAAATCAATTGTTAAACGACGGACGAATAAATAATGCACATTTTTTCTGTTTTAAATAGTGCATAACTGCGATCCCACCTGATTGTAAGCAGTGATGCAATTGTTGATGGTGTAGCACAGCGTATTTACATTCTGCACATAGCCAAAACGCATACATAGGAAACTGCTCGCGTAAACATTATAGTGCAGTTTTTAAATTTGCGATTACAATGTATACTTACACGAATTTTGCGTACTACTTGTGTATAGTTTGTAACTTAGACGCGCATATGCTTCTTTCTAATTTATACACGGCCAAAACGCCACCATAATTTACCATGGTCTTCCCGTCCAACTATAATTTAGGTGTCTTCAAGGCTAGAGTGAATAGGCTCTTAATAAACTAGTGCGCCTCACCATAAATGATTGCATCTCTGCTTACCATCAGGTAGGATCGCAGTCAAGCACTGGTTTATATGAATTAAAAAAAAAATAGGAATTATTATTAGTATAGCATCAAATATAGAATAAGAAATACAGGGATATATTATTAATAAAGCGTTCAGTAGCCCACTGATGTGTACCTACCTTGATTCGTTTTGTTTGGTTTTATTTTTAACCCCCGACGGAAAAGAGGGGTGTTATAAGTTTGATGTGTCTGTGTGTCTATCCGTGGCATCGTAGCCCCCAAACGAATGGACGGTTTTTGATGCGGTTTTTTTTGTTTGAAAGCTGTCCTAATCGAGATGGTTATTAGCTACAATTTATGAAGATCTGTCCAGGTGTTCAAGGTCATAAGCTCATTTGTTAACTGCGGTAGGGATCTTAAACACTTAATGGGTATTTACTTTACTTTTAAACATGTGTGACCTAATATTTGATATACTTTTTAATTTTTTTTTTGTCGGGGATTTTTTATTTTTTTTTATTTTATACTTGTGAATCTAGATCATTTGAATAAATAATGTATACCTACTTATATTTCCGGCGGGCGGCGGGACATAGCTGATCAATTTAATTAATTAATACATGTGTTACGTATGTACAAACCTATCATCATCTTCCTGCCCTTGTCCCGTTTTATTTGGGGTCGGCGCAACACGTTTTTTTCTTCCATTCGGTCCTGTCACTCGTCACTATCACTAATCTCTTTTCTTTCATATCACTTCTCACACAATCCATCCATCTTTTCTTTGGTCTTCCTCTCCCTCTCCATCCATCCACATGTAAACTCTGAATAACTCTTTTAGTAACATGCGTTTCATCCCTCCTCTTCACATGACCATACCAAGACAAACGATTCCCTTTCAACTTTTCAGTCACTGGCGCCACTTTCAAACTTCCCCTATTATACTCATTTCTCACTTTATCCATTCTCGTCACACCACACATCCATCTTAACATTCTCATCTCCGCTACGTGCAATTTTTTTTCATCCGTCTTTTTCACAGCCCAACATTCTGATCCATACAGTATGACAGGCCTTACCACGGACTTGTAGATTTTACCCTTCAACTTGAGGGGCATCTGTGGGTCACAAGTTGTTCCCGTGACCTGTCGCTATTTCATCCATCCTGCGTTGATCCGATGTGTTACGTCCCGGTCTATCTCATCATCCCCTTGGACGAACTACCCGAGGTACCGAAAGTTGGAGCAGATCGGATGGGCTTTCCAGCGAGAGCTAAAGGTACTAGATTGGAGAGACCGCCGAAATCGCAGAACAAGTATTCCGTTTTGGTTCTACTCAATTTCAGGCCAACACTCTCCAGTCTGTGCCACCACACCTCCAATCTGTTCTGGACCTCTAGGCCACTCTCGGCAACCAACAAAATGTCATCGGCAAACAGCATACACTAGGGAGCCTCTTCCTGAATGTCCGACGTCAGAGCGTCCATTATCATCAGGAAGAGGTAAGGACTGAAAGCCGACAGCCACATTGAAGCTGCCAGTGGTGTGTATGTACAAACCTATGATCCACAATAAAGATATAGAATTGAAATAAATAAGAATGGCTTTTGAATCTGAGTTTTACTGCACTTAAAAACTTTAATATCAAAAATCAACAGTGTAGTTTACACTGTTGATTTTTGATATTAAACTTTTACCTGCAATTAACAAAAAATAAACGAGAAAAATTTAATTCTTTCTAATTATTTTATTAATCAGCATAATTATTGTTATGATTAACCAAAAAAATAAAAACAAAAAAAAAAAAAACTTAACGAGCATTATTAATGTTTTGGGAAATTTTAAATGCAAGGTCGTGTTTCCTTTTTCTAGTTTTTTTCCCCGTAGATGATATATCTGAGGGTTGGCCTGCTTGTATTCTGTTTTTGGTTCCTTTGTTCTTTATGGTTCGTCTTGATACAGATGTTGGCTGAACACGTATCTTGCGGGACAGTCCTTTTTTGAAGTTATTGAATAAAAAATTTTGGGCCTGTTGGTCAGTAGTGATATTTTTAAGAGAATCGTTGAACAAATGAATCGCTTTTAAATTTGACGACGATGGATGTTTTTCTAATATATTTGTGAATTTGTTGAAAGTTTCTTTCATTTTAGTCAGTGCTTCATTGTAAGTATCAGGAAGAACGGGATCATCAACATCGCTGCTTATTAGATTGGTTGGTGATTGTTCTGATGTTGTACAAATGTCTCTAGGTTCATCAGAATGTTGAATCACGTCAGTGTTTTTCTCAAAGACGTCATCACCATCGATATTTTGGTAAAACTCATCAGAGAGTGGGTCGTCGGAGGCGAGTTTTGCGCATGTCACTCTGTCTGTGCTTGATATTTTTGGGGAAGTCTGTAATATTAGTCCATATTTTAATTCAACAGCACACGGATTTCGTTTTTTCTTTTCCAGTTCCGTAAGTTTTCGTTCCGGTACTTCATCGATATTTAAGTCAGATTTGCCACCAAAATTGAATTTACGCCACTTTTCATACAGGTAATAAACATGTCTTTCACTTGGGTTAATCTGAGTATTCGCCAAATAAACAGAACTTTCTTTTCCGTACTTCTCAATCAGAGTCATTTCGTGTAAAGCCATTGCAGCTGCTGGACTCATACCGGAATCAAAATATTTTTGAAAACAATCATCAGTTTCGTCTGTGCTGCGCAGGTAGCTATACGCCTCGGCTACTTTGGTCAAATGAGTGTGGAAGTAATTAATTTTGAGCAGCACTGTAAAACCTTCTTTTAAGTCTGCATCATATCGACAGGTGTTACGATTCACTTTCTTGACTTTAATATCAATAGTCGCATCACAACCACGCGATCGTATTCGTTTGGGTTGTGACTGACTTTTCTTATTGAAAGAAGAATGCTGGCACGTAAATGTTTTACGAAAAGCTAGTCTTTTTAACTTAGGGAACGTTAAACGTACAATCCAATTTGTGTTAGTAAAAATAGAAAAATTATCAATAAATTTCTTACAATATTCAGAGTAATTTTCGTTCTGTTCTCCCAGCTTGCACTTGATGATTACTTCAAACTTTTCCGAAGATTCAAATTCAAACAGTTCTTCTTTGTATTCACCACATTTACTCAGTAAAAACTCTTGCAGAGTGTCTTTGGTAATCATTTTTCACATTTGTATTATGTAAACAAACGTATTTACCACTTTTTTATGATAAATTATGCAGAGACAACAAAAAACCGCTAATCAATACAAACAGCACGTGCCGAAGCGTATTTCCAATGTATTACAAGGCCAGAACGCAGCCATAGGAAACTGCTCGCGCATACTTTGTATTGCTATTTTTAAATCTGCAATTACAATGTATACATGAATTCTACGCACTGGCCTTGTATAGTTTGTAACGTGTACGCGCGCGTCCTGGTTCTAAACTATACTACAGTTAGAGGTGGCCGTTTTTAAAAAAACGTTGTTGGCCAACGATGTTAGTCTACAACGTTGGCCAACGATGTCGAAATGATGAACAATGAACAACCGATGTGAGTAACACCGGCTAACACCCAACAAACTCGACGCGATGCCGAATAATCCCGACCATGCCCGACAACAACCGATGTTCCGTTGCGAGCAGCAACAATATGACGAGAACGTACGAAGGCGACCGAACGACTTACGAAACGATGTCAACAAAACTGCGTGCTTGAAAGAAACAAAAAACCGTCAAGTGCCGTCAATCACCAGATATTTAGCTAAAGTGCCGAAAAAGGAGTGAACTTAAAATCGTATTATGGAATTAGACTTACTAGAAATGATATGAATCAGAATTAATCCATACATTTTTGTAGTAATATTACAATAAACTATATATACGAATTCTGCGAACTGGCTGGTCTTGTATTGTTTGTAACGTGTACGCGCGCGTCCTGGTTCCAAACTATACTACAGTTAACATCACTTACGCCTGACAAAAGCTGCGATATAGTTTATTAAAATCATTTATGTATATAATGGAATGAAGTTTTAACATTATTAATGTAGAATTAGATAAAAAATAAGGGCTTATAACTTAACCAAACCCAAATGATTCACTCACATTAGAAGGGGATCTGGATTTAATGGTCACTTTTCTAACCTAACCTAACCCACATGATCGCTTCGTTAGATCGCCATCGTGTTCTAATGGTCACTATTCTAATATGACCTAATCCAGGCGCGATTATTCCGATCTACGCACGATTAGTCCATATTCGTAAACACTGGCACTGTATATTATGCAATAAGGTTAGGTAGTTAGGTCACTACAAAGTATACGCGAGTATTTGCGTACTATTGTATAGATTGGAAGACCTCGATTAAAAAGGGATTTCCAATCTATATGTCATATAATCTGTACAAAATAAGACTAGGTATATCATCAAAATACTAAATGAACTTTTATAAATGTACCCAACCGCACATCGAATATAAAATCATCGTAATTCGTAGCTAACGCGTAAGCGACGCCGTATACCGCGCACTTACGACCTTTTGGTCGCGCTCTCGCACAGTGTGGGCATTTATTAGTGTGCACTTTCAACTATTGATAAAATCATCTTTGGCCGCGAGCCTTTATTAGTGTTCGTTTACTTGAAAGTCATTGGATTTACTAATCAGACTTAAAAATTTCTAAATTACCACCGAAATGGGGATGCTGTATCACTAAACGTACAAATAAAAGCTTTATTCAATGTAAAACATGCAATAGGGCGTTCCATCATGAGTGCCTTGCCTTATAGTCAACAGACGACCTGACCTCGTGGTCATGTTCGCATTGTTCTCCAAAAGCATCCAAAGCCAAGCACGTTGACATAACGCCTGTTCGTTTTAATCCGAATACTACTATGCGCACTAACAAGAGACAAGCTTTGCAATCCCCACCAAATTCACCAAATTCATCTTCTACACCCGTTTCTGAAGAAAGTGTCCGAGCTATCATTGAAAATGTGATGCAATCGCAGATGGAATCTTTGAGCAAACTGTTGAACAAGGAGATAACCGAAATACGTGAAGAAGTCGCTGTCCATAGGGGTTCAGTAGAATTTATAAGCAATCAATATGATGATATGTTGAAGGAAAAAAGGCAGAGTGAAGAGAAAATAAAGGATCTGCTAGATAAAAATGAAAAGTTTTCATCCACAATAAAAGACATGTCAACTCGCTTAAACACCTTGGAACAACACGCACGTACAAGTAATATTGAGTTTCAATGTGTCCCCCAGAAGAAAACGAAAAATCTGATTAATATTGTAACTCAGCTGGGTAAGACTAATAATAATAATGACCACGGTTCGTACCACTTTCCATTAAAAGCGTCTAAAAGAGCCTCTGCGAGTTGGTTTCGGCTCCTCGTACGCCTTCCAAAGGTCCAGGACCTTAGGGTGCTGAGATAAATAAATGATAATAATGTTTTTTTTTTATTTTTTTATTGAAATATTTAAAAATATAATTTGTACGTTATAATGATGAATAAACGAAATAATAATAATAATTTTTATTCAGGTCAAATATACCCATTTACAGAATCAAAACTAATCAATACATTAATTAAAATAATAAAATTAAACCCAATTAAATACATTAAAATTAATGAGACACTGTCAATGAATTACAATAAAATAAAATAAATTAAAAACAAATTAAATCAAAATAAAGTAAATTATAGGATGTGATATTAACTTTTGGAGTAGCGTAATTAGAGACACAATAGAAAGACAATGGCGCGTGAACGCCGGCGTTAATGCGGGGATCAACAGCTTAAGGAAGAAAACATTAGCAATTGCACACGTGTAATGAAGCTCAACAGCAGCACTAATCGTCCTAATTCAATTGTGGTACAGTTTATCTCACTCAGATTACGCGACTCTTTCCTGGCTGCTTGTATCAACTTTAACAAATCAAAGCCAGCCATTGAAAAGTTAAATACTTCCCATCTCGAGCTTGAGGGTACGAAATCTGCAATTTTCGTAACGGAACATCTGAGCCCGGCTAATAAGGCACTACATACAGCTACGCGTCTTAAAGCCAAAGAAAAAGCATATCGTTACGTCTGGGTCAGAGGAGGACGTATTTATGTTAAAAAGTCTGATGATTCTGACACTAAGATTGTAAGGGACATGGACTCGCTACATTCAATAGTTTAATGTACAATTTTCAACCGAGCTGTTATTATGGTTATTTTAAATTAAATTCGCTGCCTTTAGTATATATTATCAAAACACGCGTGGACGCGCTAAAACGCACTAGTAACTACTACTTGGCTTAATTATATTCTTAGCAGTGAACTATTCGATCAAAGGTACATAGTTTTTAGGCGAGACAGAGAAACTTCTGGTTTCCATGCTAATAAGGAGGGATGTGGTGTTTTGGTTGCTATATCTAGGAAGTACGCTGCTAACAGACAATGTTCTTGGGAGAGTAGGTGCGAGGACTTGTGGGTTACTGTGAGTGTTGCATCAGGTTTCAAAATAGCTATTTGTGCTCTTTATTTACCTCCACCTGTGCAACATTCCATTTTGGAGCACTTTTTGGATAATTATAATGCTATAGCAGAAAAAAATGATTGCTACACTATTCTCATCGGTGATTTAAATATGAGCAATATTGACTGGAATTAAGCAGTTAGCAGTGATAATACTCACACTTGCCCTACTTTCTCAAAGACTAATATCAGACACTTCTAGACTTTATTCATATAAATAACCTCAAACAGTGTAACAATGTTTGTAATATTAAAAATAGAATTCTGGACTTGGTTCTTGTAGACCTTCACGAATGTAAGGTGACTGAAGCACCTAATAGTCTGACAAAGATCGATCCTTATCACCCTCCTCTTGAAATTTCCCTTTCCCTCCACCTAAAAGTAAATAATTATTTAAAACTGGAACCCAAGATCAGATCAAACTTTAAAAAAGCTAACTACACTGATATTAAATCTGAACTTGAAAATACCGACTGGCATGCATTACTCTCTGACACCGACGACCCCAGTGTAATGTTAGAACGTTTCTATACAGTACTCAATCAGATCATAGAGCGGTTTGTACCATCGACCATAGTTAAAAGTAATACACGACCACCATGGTTTACAAAAAAGCTGGAAAGACTGCTGCGTGAAAAAAATAATCTAAGATAAGATATCCTTTCGTTGGTGTAGTAAGTGCTGTGACAGATTGCCAAAGGAATGTTACAACTCCTATATAAGAAGCTTAGAACAGAAAATTGTAACAAATCCTAAGTTTTTCTGGTCTTTCATTAAGTCTAAACGAGGTGGTGCTAATTCTTACCCAGCATCAATGTCAAATGGCGTTACCAAAACTTGTAATGGCAACGATATGTGCAATATGTTTGGAAACTACTTTTCTTCAGTGTATTGTCCAGATAACAATCCGAGTAATGTGGTTCAAAACTCTCCTTTCTTTCAAAAACTACTTAAAAACTCCGACAATTTTTCCTTGATCCAAATACCAAAAAATAAAATAGTCAAACAACTTAAGAAATTGGACACATCCAAGGGTCCTGGTAGTGATGAAATTCCACCTTGCTTCATCGCAACTTGCGCTGATCAACTGGCAACCCCCCTTTTCTTGATTTTTAATAAATCACTTGAAGTCGGAATCTGTCCTAAACAATGGAAGCAGGCCAAAGTAGTTTCAATACATAAAACGGGTGCTGAGGATTTGGTTGATAACTATCGTCCTATATCTGTCCTTCCGACATTTGCAAAGGTGTTTGAAGCAATAGTTTGTCCAGATATCCATAACTATTTTAAAAAGTATCAGTTGTTATGTAAATTTAATTTTAACCTACCTCACAATTATCCCATCCTATAAAATTACTACGTCCCCCATTCTGAAAAACTATTTCAGGGTCTAACTCCCCAATCCCAAGACTTTGTAGGCTTCTTAATAATTGCGATGTGAGTTTGGATATTTTTGGCACATCTTTCCATAAATTCAAGCGCCAAGTCTTTTTAGACTTTTTATTGTTTTATGAAAATAATACTCAAATTTTTCATTCAAATGCAAATTTAAAAAAATGTATACGGCGTAGACTCTGAATTTTAATTTTATTTAGATGTGTATTGTTTTAAAGTACTTTTAAATTTAAAATATGTAATATTAAATTTAAAAGTACTCTAATACAATACACATCTAAATAAAATTAAAATTCAGAGAGCCTTATATATTTTTTTTAAATTGTATTTGAATGAAAAATTTGGGTATTATTTTCATAAAACAAAAGTAGATGAAAAAAAATCCACAGGGCATGAGAAGTGTTTAGGGGTCTGAAAGGATAGCAGATGACACCTCCCGTCGACTATTTCAATTGGGCACACAATGCACCAAACACCCTGTATAATCTCGTCCGCTGGCCACATCATGATATGGGCAAGCCAAATCAATGAACACTCTGCGGTTAACGATATGAACGGCTAAACATCATTTCATGATATGGCCAAACATGGCTGATCATATCGTAAAATTGTTACATTATCCACCGTTAGAGGCGCTAATGTTGTTTTGTTTTTCTTATGAATCATGGCGGCGGACAGATATTCTTGAGATTTTGATAAAACTGCTAGTAATAATGTGTCAATTGATAATAATGAACTAAAGCCATTCAAAAAACGAGCGCAACAAAAAAACCTTGGAGTTTGGAACGTATTTCACAGGTTAGTAGAAGTCAATCTCTAATAGTATTATTTAGTGGTTGTTGTTTTAAAATTAAAGCCATTTAAAATGTCTTATTTATGTTTAATATTATTTATTTGGAATATTGATGTCATGGAAACCATACATTATGATATGGCCAAACGTTGATTGAAAAATCATGAAACGTTGACGTTTAAAAGATCTGGCCAGTTTTAGTTGGCCATATCATGAAATGCAACCATTTCATGATATGGCCGGTCACATCATGAAGTGATCAATTCTACGATCTTGCTACGACATATACATTGGAAGAACTTGATTAAAAGTGATTTCCAATCTATACGCGACTAGTTTCACACCCTTGCGTTCTGGCCATGTACAGAATGTAAATACGCTGTAGCGCACTTATTAAGAGCCTATTCACTGTAGCCTTGAAGACACCTAAATTATAATCGCACGGAAAGACCGTAGCAGGCAAAATGTTCCATCCAGTCCTTCGTGCGGTATAAACGATGAGGCGAAAGGCTTAGTCCGGACCGTAGAGGTATTGGCGCTGTAAATGAGCGATTGGCTGCTGCGCACTTGTTTTCCTTTAATCAATCCTGATTTTACCAGTGCTATCTTACTTTCTATGTAGGACGGTGTTCGGAGGTACAGTGGGACCAAACACAGTCACATTATCTACGGGAGAGACTCAGCAGGCGTACATCGGCATCAGATCCCGAGCTGTGCAGAATAGGACCAATCCTACAGCAGGTTTGTTGCAGTATAGAGCCGCAGCTTTTAGTTGTAGATCTTTGCAGCCGTTACAGGTACTCAATAGCCCGGAAGTTTGACTATCAGTTACCAAAAGGTAAAATTGCACCCAGTAACTGGGTTGTCTAGGTTAGATCAGGCAGTAATCCGACAGAGTTGATAAAAGGCTAAATTGTTGAATGATTTTGAAAATAATCCGTTAAACGAAAAACTTTCGAATTTAACTATAGTGTATTAGCGTTAAGGAAATAGTGACTCATCGTTGTTACTCAGCTTAGCCAGCTCAGCTTGTTACTCTTGGCCAATTAGATCATAGATATAAATTAGAAAGCCGTGTTCACATTGACCAGTAACAAGTCGGCATACTCGTCGCTGGTCTTCCTGGCTTCCCTTAGGGGTCTCACCTGGCGGGAACTGACCGCCGCCGGTAAGTCGTGAAAAGTCGGCGCTGTGCGCAGCAGCGTCGTGACGTGCCTACAGTACACACATACAAACATATACACATAGAGCCATCTGCTCTACAAGCGAAGCCAAAGGGCGAAGCCCTGACACCGCCTGCCACGCCCCCTGACGGGGACGTAGCGAAAGCCACGAGACATTGACCAGTTGAAGTGAGCCCTTCAGAAAGTACTGACGCGTCTTTTGTCACTTTTAAAAATGAATACCTCGCCTAAACCTCACCTTAAATTCTAAAATAATTCCTTAATAATTATATTTTAGAATATTGTGTGATAAAAAGTTTGCTTCAATTTACTGGTTTAAACTTTTCCCCTAGTATGAATACGCCTTTACTTTGCAGTTGCCCTGATGAGTCACTATTTTCTTAACGCGAATAGTCTATAGATAATGTACATATCTGAACATCACGTTTTGTTTTTCAAGGACCTTCTTCGCCGATATTGAAAGCGCAGCTAACGAACAAAGCAGCAGCAGAAACGAAACCAGTTGTATCTCAGCCACAAGTACAGGTAAAGCGACCATTATTTATAGTTGAATTGCTAAACTCCGTTTCCAATGTCGTAGTAATAAAGTCAGTGACCTGTCTATAAATTGTCAAGCTCGGAAAACTACTTCAGATAGATGGAACTCTCTTATATTTCTTACATAAAATAACAGGCAATTATGTTAGTGATTCTTGACCCGAATCAACAATAAAATGGGTAGGTATTTTTTTAAATTATTTTTATCTTATTTACGAAAATCGATAAGAGCGATTAATTAGCTACTTGTTAATATTAAACTCTTTATATCATTGGTTTGTTCTCAGTCAGAAAAAATATTCTTTCCTTATTATCCTTCTGTAAAATAAAGTAAATAAATAAATTTTGCCAGACGCAACAGCAGCCGGCTTCGCACCCGCATCTCTCTCAAGCGTTAGAGTCGAGCCCGTCGAACACGACGCTCATAAAGCACTTGCTAGCGCACAAAGTAAGCCCCGCTGTGACCGCACCGCAAGTAAGTGATACTAACCGAACTAACTCACTTGTAGCACTGTTGTAGGTTGTAGGGATGTGTTAGTGAGCGAGTTGGTGATTGAGTGGGATAGGGAGTTAAGAAGTTCATATGTTGGGGTTCAGGTGAAAGCTGTGGGTCCAAGCGTAGCTATGTTCTCTCTGGGCCCGTAACTTTCACCTTAAGGGTGCGTTTCCGCTGAAGCGGAACTGGGAGGAGTGGAGCGGAGAAAAGCAGTGAAAAGTGGCAAGCGTTTCTATTGAAATAGGAGTGGAGTCTCTTATTCGAAAGTTCGCTCAGCTCCACTTACACCACACACTGACGCGAAATGGAGATTTGATTGATGATTGGCCAATTCACAGTCCGCTCCTCTACACTCCGCTCAGCTCCGTGTTAGTGGAAACGTACCCTAAGCGTTATAATGACGAGTAGAGATCGGAATAGGTAGAGTACATATTTACGTAAAGTTCGTGGAAGTAAATAACTTAGAGTTGATAGTACCTCCTCTAAAATCCTGGAATCATAATCATGATGATTAAATCCCGAGATTTAGGAATTTTAACTAAATTATTGTATTGATAAATCTTATCATGTTTCAAAGTTACGTACTAAAACAATTAATTAGATAATAACAAAGTTATTTAATTTAAAAGTTTTAGTATGGAACTCTAAAAACAATAAGATTCTTCAATATAATAAGTTAGTTGAAAATTGAAATGTATTCATAGCGCAAGAAGTGATTTGCAATTTTATAAATCCCGGGATTTAATAGTAATATTTATTTTACAGTTATACAAAAAACACCCTCATGTATAAGAAACCTTCTATCATTCAAAGCATTCAAAACCGAAAAATGATTGCGTTGTGTGGGTCGAGTTTCGGGTAGTTTTAATTAGTTTGTGACGGCTATTGTTGAACCTAAATTAGTATTTAAGTAATAATATTATTGTTCTCAAGTAAGCGACAGGTTGTGTTTTTATTGAGAATAAAGTTTATTTAAACTTAAACCTATATATGATGATGATTTTAGAGAAGCTATTATCAACTCTATGTTACTTACTTCCACGAACTTTAGAAAAATATACTGTACCTATTCCGACCTTTGTTGATGTGTGAGTTTATTTTTTATTTACATTGCAAACTGTGGAGTTAAGTTCAGTGAATAGGAAGATTTTTGCGAATTAAGTTCAAAACGCAAATTGATAAAATCTTCTGTGGGTTGTCAAAGAAAACGCTTTATTTTAGAATTTCATTATTAAGAAATTAAGTACATAAAAAAAAATGTTTAATTATTTTGTTATTGAATTATGTGCAATTTTATTTAATTCTATAATATTGCTATGGGTTAATTAATGCCTGAAATAAAAGATAAATAAATAAATAATATTTTAGTTAAGTAATAATATACAAATACTATAATCATTCATAAGATTTTCATATGAATCATTATCGCTATTATTTCAGTATTCTTTTCTTTTATTTTCTATTTTAATTTCACATTTTAATTCTAAACATAGAAAAAAGCAGATGACGTGCGTATTACGAAGAAAGGTATAAACTACAAAAATACAGTGAAAAATTAACAAAATGCATGGTATATTGAATTTTTGATCGTTATAACAACAATTTAATAGTTCTGTTATGAGCTGTTAAATTTAGCATGGATTTTACGAACTTGTTATTTTATTAAATGCTTGAAAACTAAGCAGTGGTAAGAGCCCACAAGAAATTAAAAGTAATAAAATTTGATGTAGTTGCCTGATTAAAAAAAAGTTTTTTTTTTGTGTATGGCAACATTGTCGTGTAGTGGCAGTTAAAGCATTGTAGAAGGGCATGCCAAGTATCACTAGTTAATAAACTAACAATAAAATAACTGGTTTGAAACGGCATGAGTATTCCGCTGGCTTTTTGTTGAGCATGGATTTATTATTATTTTAAGGATCTTAAGATATGCACAAATATTTTCCAATCTATATAGTAGAGCTTATCCCTCGATGTATGAGTCAAAATTCATGGTAGGTGTCAACGTTACCCCAAGAAGCTCAAGATGGTCAGTTATCGGCACGGTCTCACCTCGGCAAAATGGAGAATGGGTCCGTTTAGCGGAAAAAGACACGCCTGGATTTTAACAGCAATTAAACTTGACCCTATTTATCTCCCTATTTGGAAACCGCCTTCAAGGACACAGTTTTACATCAGCGACTTTTTTAAGAAGAATCTCACTTAGGGAAATTATTTTTCAAATTAGAATAAAGTAAAAATATTCACAAAAATGTATTGAAAGCAACTCGTTAAAATATTTCTACTAACTATATTTTCAATATGTTTTGTTCTTTTCTCAATTTCATTGCTTAGTTCATCAGATTATCATTTCTTTTAGACGTAGGATCAGGGGTATTCAACATTTTTGAACTTTTTAAATCAATGCTTGTAATAAATATAGGTCGCCCAAAGACAACAAAGTCAACAGCGAGGACCATCTACTCAGAGTACAGTTGTGATGCAAACTAATCAGGTAATAGTCTATTACATTATTTGACACTAGTGTCCGGCTGAAACTGGTTTTCACGGCCGAATCCGGAACTGAAATTCGGTTTCGATCTCACTTTCGACCGAAACTGAAACTTCCATATGAGGTCATGTTTTCGTGGGAAAAATATAGTCAATCTTAATCAGTCAGTCTCTTTTTATATCATAGTTATATTATATATGGTGGCCCGTTTATAGTTTCCCAAAAAATATTTTTTTGCTAGGGGTCATAATTACAACTAAAAACTTTTGAGCTATAGATTTTTGCATAACTAATGTTTTTCTAAACGACTACTTACGATGCCATTCAGTCTCTGATATTTGAGGTACAAAACAAAATTACCTTTTATCTAATAAATAAGGTGCAAAATATAACATGTTTGATCCCAGCACGAAATCTCTAAGTTTTGGTTTCGGCCTTAGTTTCGGCTGGAAGGCAGTCAAAACCGAAACTAAGCTGAAATTGTTTTTTTTTTTTGCCGAAATAAGCGTAACCAAAAGTTCGGTCGGACACTATTTAAAATACATTAGAAATAATTTGTAACACAAATGTTTAAACGGTTGACCCAACTGTCATCTGCATGGCATATTAAATAACTCAAATTGAGAGTTACAAGGATATTTTTTCGCTTGAATAATATTATCAGTAGTAGTACCGTTACTAAACGTTTATAAATTGAGTGGAAATAATATTAAAAAAAAAAACAAGATGGCGGCATTTGCTCCGATTTTGACCATGTGGTCTATACCTAACTAAAAAAACAAATGTTAGAGTCACTGTTGAGTTTACTAATCTTGTAAAATAACTTGTTTGTTATGCTAGAAAATTTTTTTCGAGATCCACATTATAAATTAATGTTATCACACAGGTAATGGACGTTGATCCAGAAGCCTTGATCAAATGTACGACGATTACAACCGGCGGCGTTGCCAGTAGCACACCGACAGACAAGGTATACATAAAAGTTTAAGTTATTTTTTAATAATATAAAAATAATTGTCATTATTTCTAGAACACAATCAATCCCCTGGCTTATTCCATATTAAGGCCGCGTTCCCACTATGTCGTAACGGTTTATTTATCGTCGGACGACTATCGTCTCCAGCTGTTCCCATTATAACAACTGTTTGTCTTGACCACGACAGATAGTCGCAACAACGGCAAATGGTTTACCGTCAAGGTTTAGTCTTGACAATTTTTTATTGTTTTACGACTGTCGTGCTAGCCGTTTCCACTATCATAACAATCTGTTGTCACCGCAAAAAAAGTCGTCGTGTTAATTGTGTCGTCCTATATGTGAACACCTTCATTTCAATATATAAGCCACGACACTTAAAACTAAACGATTATCTGTCGTCACGACAAAGTGTGAACGCGGCCTTAGGGTGCTGACCTTAAGGCCACAGTTCAAATCGCCTAGAATGGCGTAATAGTATCAAGAAGGCCTCTTGATACTATTACGCCATTCTAGGCGATTTTGTGTCATTTTTGGCGTTAGGCCCGTTATATGTATAATCGCCTATGTAGGCGAACCATCCTAAACGACCTACTGATGGTCGTTCAAGATGGTTCTCCTCCAGGAACTCGGTGGCCGACGGTTTCCTCTTTTACCCTCTTCTATGGTTAAAAATATTTATTTAAAAAAAGTTATTATTTCTATAACTATCTTTAATAATTAAATTTTACTTTCTTACATCTTTCAGATTCACATAAATCAGCAAGAAGAACTGCTAGGTAACAAATATGAAATTCTATTTGTCTTTATTTGTATTTGTTACCATTTGTTTTCTCTAATGGTTTATTATGTTTTCAGTACCGAAAGAAGAGCCAGTACAAATTCAGATAGATGAGCAAACACAGTTGACTATCGTAAGTAAACTTTTTTACTGAAAAATATGAAACTAAATGAAACTTTACCAATAACAAATTACACTTATTCGTTTTTATTTGTGCAGAAGTCAGCCCAAAACAAAATGCTAGCGGACTTGCTGAAGAAAAACTCTAACCCCCCGCTGCAAGTCGTCCAAATGGGCCCTCAAATCACCGCGCCAACTATCCAAATAACAGAAACGGGTCAAATCGTTCAGGTCAAATCCGACTCCACACCAGTCATACAAATAAACGACTCGGGCTTGGTATCCCAAGGAAACCAATACTTTCAAATAAAGAACGAACAGGGACAACTAATTCAAATAAAGAATGAACAGGGTCAAATCATTCAGTTGAAGAGTGACCAATTACAAGCGCCGATACTTCAGTACAAGAATGAACAAGGTCAATTGGTTCAGGTGAAAAGTGAAGGACAGATTCAGATCAAAACTGATAAGGATATGACTGAAACTATAGTAGCGGAACATTCGTTTACTGAGCCGCCTACCAAGAAAATTAAAGTGGAAGAAAAGGTTAGATTTAGTTTTTTTTTTACCTTTTGACCGCCATAGTCATGTATAAATGTCAACGCAAAATATGTCCAGCACGCAACGAACAGACTAAACGCTAATACATAAAAAAAAATGTTTTTCTTATTTGTGTTGTTAAAGGATGAAATCGCCAAATTGCCCGATGGCGCCAAGAACACAATTTTGCTGTTATGAAGTCTTATGTACGACTGTAATTTTATATGAAATTTTTACCTATGAATGGTAAAAGTGGAAATGTTGACGAGAAAATGCGTAGCATCGTCCATACAATAACGCTCCAATTCATTTTCCTTTTACAATCTTTCAATGACAATTAATTAAACAAGAAATATCTTGTTTTTGTACGAATTTTACTAATGCGTGTCGTTGCCGCTTCGTTGGCAGAGTTTCATAGTTTAGTATGTAAGCTTCACGCAGGCGTACACCAAGCGTATAATGACAAATACGCGTCTATGAAGCTACGCGTCCGTGGACAGTAGGCCTAAATCAGACGTTATGTCTGATAAGACTTAGTTATTTCTTTTTGTACTTTTTTAAATGTTTTCTGTCTAGAATCCTATTTACCACGATTTTTTAAACGTTTTTTTTAGAACATGGGGCCACAAGAGAGCGTGTCAAAAACGGCAGCTAATCTGTATGCAGCACTTGCAGCCTCGGCATTAGAAGATGAGGAGGATTTGGTAAATATAATACACACATATTTGTTTATTATATATATATTTTTTGTTATTAAATCATCAAATGCTTTCTCCCGTACTGGGGTGGAGCGAGAGGGCGTGTCAGACTTTTACTGACTATTTGCCCTTTGCGCTCTTGGGCCACGGTAACTCTTTGAAACGTTCCCGTAGCTCTAGTTAATTATACTGATGCACTGACCTCAATATTTTGCTTTTTGTGTTTGTCATTTTTATGAAGTGATTATTTTGTTTGTAACTGCCTAGTTGTCCTCCTGGTCACAAGCGTGGCTACTGAACGTGGGGTCCTGGGTTCGATTCCCGGGTCGAGCGTAAACTGTTATAGGGTTTATCCATTAGGAGTTACTTTTAGCAACTCGGAGTTTGAAAATGGTGGTGTAACAACCCCGTGTCTCCGTAAGCACGTAAAGACGTTGATCTAGCGCCTAATTTCTCCCCGTTTGTGTCGAATTGCCATCCCATAGGACTATGATAGTAAAGGAGTAGAGAGTGTGCCTGTGTGCGCCCACGATTGTACACTATAATATCCCCTGCATACTTGGCTGATCTCCCATGATGTTCGTGATCGAAATAAGGTCAAGGGGATTATTTGAAAAGCGCCCGTGTGAATAGGTGAATAGGTGCAAAAATATATTCTTTATTGCACACATAAAAACGTACACAAATAATCATAAAACATAAAGCATAAACAGCCTTTTAATGTTCCCACTGCTGGGACTCAGGCCTCCTCTCTCTAGGAAAGGGAATGGGCCGTAATCCACCACGCGAGCCCAGTGCGGGTTGGTGAATGTCACATGTCTTCGAATTTTTGATTCTAGGACATGTCGGTTTCCTCACAATGTTTTTCCTTCACCGTTTTGAGAGCAGTGGTGATGAAATAAATTACACAAAGTAATGTGCCTGGCTGGGTTTGGCACAAATAATCGTCATAATACAAATACAATAAGACAGCTATTTGCAAGCTGCCATAAGGCAGGCTGCGTATACAATGCTGCGTAATTTCTGTTCATCTTGTATAAGGAACTGAAATGATATCCCATAAGTATTTAGTTGGTTGCTAATAACTAAGTCAAATGTGCCTTCTTTATTTCATGTCTGTTCTTTCGGCGTACCTTAGCGCCCCCACGGATTGCTATTGGGAGCCCTACGAGCTAAGGTCTTGATACTAACATTTTTTTTATATTTATTGTATGCGCAGATTTGTAACAGAGAGGAAATATCACAAACATCAAACCAAAGTAACTTTCTTGAATCACCTCACCAAACTATTATTGTTCTTAACAACATTCGTTTAGAGAATATTTGTATATCCGTGAGTCGGTTTTAAGTTTTATTTTTCATTAGATTTGTTAATTAGTAATTGGGTAGTTTTCTTAAAAAAAATCTATGTAGCCCGTCCAGTTAATTACCCAAAAATATTGACATGCATTTTATTTTTTGTTACGTAAACAAAAAAAGCGGCGGTGCGCTTAAAGAGCCTTTCCTGAGTCATCTATTGGCAACGTGAGCATGGTTTAAAAGCGTTTTGTTTCATCCAACTCAATGTTTGATAAAGAGGCAACGAGAAAAAAGAGGTAGTACTGGTTCCAGAAAATACGTGTTTTTTTTAAACACTTAAAAGTTATTGGAAAAAAATTTCGTCATTCAAGTATGGATTAAATGCTCAAGGTTTCAATAGATATATTTTCGTTACTTTTTAAATTTATTATGAGTATATTATGAAAGGCCAAATTTCACACAAAATAGTACATTTTCAGTGGTCTTTTCTGGATTAGTTTTACAGAAATTTATATTTTGATTTCAATAGAAACTTAGATAATATTCACAAGATATCAGTGTTTCCAAAGTATCTAGAGAAAAATGTGTAATCACGTACGAGCGGTTGTATGGAAAAGACGACGAGGTTAATAATGCAAAGTCGAAAGCGTTCGGGTTTTTTTTTAATACGGTCGGCTCGAGTCGGCTGATCTTAGCCGAACGAGCGTTACAAAGCCGAGCGTGACAGCTTCATACAATGCTCACAAAATAAAGTGCCCTTTACGCCCAAAGAAGTTATACTTCAAAAATTAAAGAAAGAAAGAAACACAAAAATAATAACATTTATTTGTGACTCGCTCAGGAAAAACAATAATAAATTAAAAAAAAAATGTTAACTAATCTATAATGAACTTAAAAAAAATACAACATTAAAAATAAAAACAAAAAGGCCTGTGCGAGGCCAAAAAGGCTCTTATATGCTGCGATACTTAAAAACACAGAATGAAAACGATACCGTGCGTTGAAATTTCGAGTGACGTCATACTTAAGTCACCTAGAAGTGACGTTTGTTACGTCACTTCTAGGCGACTAGGTGCCCCCACTCCTGAACTTTTATACGTTTTATTTTTGTCAATATTTTATTGATTTCATAAAGCAACAATTCTTGTCCAGTAATTTGTTGATATAATATAGCTGACGGACTTAATAGTTTTTTTTTTTTATCCGAAAAACTTCCCTATTTTATATATGTAGGTAGTTTATTAGAAAAAAAAAATAGTCCACTTCATTAAAGAGATTTTTAATCGTATATTTAGTAGTAGCATTACGATTATTATGATTGACTGATTTCTGAGTAATGAGTAAAAGTTCATTTTGACAACGTTCTTTACAAATACTCAATTCAGAACCAGTTCGTTAGTTTCAATCATAATAATAATAGTTTCTTTTTATCCGACTGCGACGGAACCCAAACAGAGGGTAATGTTTTAGAATTCTAGTTCTTTTTTCACTAGTTAGATCTGCTCTAGACGGTGGTAGTGCTTTCAATGTGTAAACAGTCGTAGCTTTGAAGTGTCGTACAACGTATGTAGTATATTGTTCTAGCAATTTTAGTAAATTGCAGGTCATATATTAATTTATTCTGTTGTAACCAGTTGCCACCGAAACAAGAGCCTGTTGAAATGATTCAACCATCGGTTTTGATGGCAGCTGGTGAAAATTCTGTCATCATACAAGAACCTATTCTTCAGGTAAGAACCATACACTAAACGCCTAGACGTGGCAGTTGCGGTCATGAAGAGTGCGAGTGAGACAGTAAATATTTAGTAATTATCTCGCTCTTACGTGTAATGACCACGGCTGCTACGAATGTTGGCGTAGTACTATCAAGTAGTAAAAAACATTCTTACCCTCGATTTCTGATTTAAGAAAATGAAGTTGAGTGTTGCTCAAACTCTACTTTAGCCTGAAAATCTGTCAGTTGGCATTTAAGTAGGGTTTGAGACGAGCTTAACTCAAAATACTCAATTTAGAAACCCGCCGTTAGTCACTAAATTACTTTATTCAGTTTTCGATTTATTTTATAGGAACAAAACTCTATTAAGTTTTTTAAGCTATTGCATAGCTTCTATCGCGGGCCTTGAGCGCGGGGACCGAATCCAGAAATTCCGTAACGAAAAATATACCTCACGCTCCCCACTCCGACGGGCACGGAGGTGTGGCTTGGAGGCCGACAGAGACCGAACACCTATTTTAGAAAAGTCGTTAACGACCTGTGTGGCGCATTGGTACAGCGTTCTACCTATGTTATCATCGTGCCTCGAGTTCAAATCTCGGTCAAACAAAATAGTCTTTTTGTATTATAATAGATTATAGTAATGTTTTATGATAACAACTGAACATACTTGTAGCAATTTATGAAGTAAACAAGAAAGAAAAAAATTTGTTTTCTTATCGGTCACCACGCTCAAAAAGTGTAACTTGAATTAATATCAAAGAAAAAGAAATACTGCATAAATAAAATAAATAAATAATTATAATTGCATAAGTTGATACAAAATGCTATGCAATAGCTTTACCGCGGCAGTCCCCGAGTGCGACACTTATTTTTTTTACCTTCGACGAAACGAAACAGGTATATGCGTTTAGGGTGAGAGGTTGTTTGTGCGTTTGTGCGCAATCCAATATCCAAAACGGCTCGACTGATTTAGATGCGGTTTTTTGTAACATTTTTGCGATTGGGTGATGGTTTGTAGATAGTTGTTACAGTGTTTACTCGCCAGGGGTCGCTACAATAAACCATTTTGTTGACCGTTTGATCGATTTAGATGCGGTTTGCTGTAAAATGTTTGTGGTTAATTAGTGATGGTTCATAAATATCTAAATGTTATAACGTGTTCCAATATTTGAATTTGAAAAAGTTTAAAATAAAATATTTTTTTTTTTCTTTTAAGTTCCTCTTCGGATGTCGTTACAATGAATATATTTAATAAATATTTATTAAAATCCTCCCGATGCCTATTATGTAAAAGTCCTAGAAAATCCGCCGGTGCTTCCATTGCCTTTTCCGTTCACAATATCAATTACATTGTATCAGAAAAAAAAAACAATTTAATGGTGCACGTAAGAAAATTTCAATTAGTCATAAACTGTAAAAACATGGCATGGCAGCCCCAACGAATTTCCATGTGGGCTTGTAATTTGAAATATAAATTTTTACGTCATTGGCGTCGAGGGGTGTAAAAAAAAAGTGTGGCACTCGGGGACTGCCGCGGTAAAGCTATTGCATAGCATTTTGTATCAACTTATGCAATTATAATTATTTATTTATTTTATTTATGCAGTATTTCTTTTTCTTTGATATTAATTCAAGTTACACTTTTTGAGCGTGGTGACCGATAAGAAAACAATTTTTTTTCTTTTATTAAATAAATAAACGAGCTTCGTAGAGTCGTGCAATACGGCTAGTTGCACGCACACAAACACCGTGTCGAAGACTGCCGAAAAGAAACGACGTTAGACAATGCACGGCCTTCAAGCCACACCTCCTTCAAGCCACACCTCCTTCAAGCCACACCTCCGTGCCCGTCGGAGTGGGGAGCGTGAGGTTTTTTTTCGTTACGGAATTTCTGGATTCGGTCCCCGCGCTCAAGGCCCTCGATAGAAGCTATGCAATAGCTTAAAAATAATTCCATTAAAACATGAAAATGAAACAGTTATCCGCCTACTTGTATAGTTAGCTTTGTTACTACTTGCATTTTGGTATAAAAACTACGATTTCAGAAGTCAGAGCTATCGATCATTGTGAAAAGAAAAACCTGTTAGTTTTACTTACTCAGTTTATTTGGCTAGGTTCAACAACCAACCATGTCTGTGCAGCAGCCTACAATGCAGGTGCAGCAGCCAACGCTACAAGTGCAACAACCCACGTTGCAAGTTCAGGCACCTATGCAGGTAATATTTAATTCCCCCCTCCCCCTCTTACTTTTTACAGCATGTCACATTTCATGCCTTTTGATAATTTATTTATTTTAGGCTTTTCAACAATAAGTACGCTAATACATTATAATTCGTACATTAGTAAATTACGTCTAAGCGCCTCATCACTTACAGAAAAGCACAGCATATACTACATTATGCGCAGTTAATAACCTAAATAATGTTTATACATATACATACATGGTTTAGAAATAAAAAAGTATACATTGCTTAAATTACTCATTAAATTTAGATTTATATATATTATATTATTATGCGTACAGCCAAGGAGTGGAATTCCTTGCCGGAGTCTTGTGTTTCCAGATAGCTACAACTTAGGGGTCTTTAAGTCAAGAGTGAATAGGCTACTTCTAGGCAAGCGTGCTCCATCGTCGACCACATCATCGCTTACCATCAGGTGAGATGGTGGTCAAACGCGAGCCTATCATTAATAAAAAAAAAAGATTAGATAATAATAATAATAAATATGATTTGAAATTAAATATCGGCATCAGATGAAACGAAATATCAATCATTTGTTTTTAATTTGAATAAAGAATAAAATGATTAACATAATAATGGGGGTTAAATATCACTACATAGTATAAAACAAAGTCGCTTTACGTGTCTGTCTGTCCCTATGTATGCTTAGATCTTAAAAACTACGCAACGGATTTTGATGCGGTTTTTTTAAATAGATAGAGTGATTCAAGAGGAAGGTTTATATGTATAATACACGCACAATATAGTAGAGGAACACTGATGATTTTAGAGATTTCTAATGTGATGTCGTAAATAAACACATTTTTTGCGCTCACATTGCATTATGTCGCTCTTTCCCGTGCGAAGCCGGGGCGGGTCGCTAGTGAACTATAATCCTGTTTCGACCCTAACATACTCCTGAAAAAGATTGCTGAATACGATAAGGCCGCTAATTGTATGTTTTTTAGCTAAGGTTCCCATTATGATATTTATTATCTTGGTGTACAATAAAGTCTACATAAATAAATAAATATTCCTTTTGCTTCGTGTATGCTCATATGTCGGTCCGAGGTTTATCATGATTAGATCCGTGTAGAGATAGATTTGTTTACTTTTTTGTGTGTGTTGCCTCTATTGGAGATCCAATAAATATCTTTGAATACAGTTCCCGTTTAGAATAATAGGTCTTTCTTCTATGAAATTGGAGATTTTTAAAACGGGTTGCTTTGAAGTGTTATATCATTGGATTGATTTGGAATCATAAGTTCAAATAAATTTTATATTAAAGGTATGTTATTCTTCTTTTGAAATTAGGTATTTATTTGTTTCTTTGTGTTTTGTATTTTCTGTAATATCGCAGTACTTATAACCATGAAAGCTAATAAAAAAACGTTTTTTCATATTAAGAGTTTCAACGTAGATACTATGCATTGCAAAGGGCAAACAATATCAATGTCGCATACCTACGACTTTCTTCTAACAAAAAAACTCTGTGTTCTTGGTTTAATAGATTTCGTTTTGGAAATTTTGTCTTGTAGCCGCCCTAAGAAATAAAGTTATTCTTGAGATAAAATTTCTCACATGAAAGTGATTGAAACCAAAATAGACATCTCATTCATTAGCAGTTTTAAGTCCGTATACATCATCAATATTGCATATCACTTGAGTCCCATTGTTTCCACGGTAGAACTCATATTACAAAATAATGCGAGTTTTCTTAGATTTCATACAAAAATGGTTATAAGTACTGCTATATTACAGAAAATATAAAACACAAAGAAACCAATAAATACCTAATTTCAAAAGAAGAATAACATACCTTTAATATAAAATTCATTTGAACTTATGATTCTAAGTCAATCCAATGATATAACACTTCAAAGCAACCCGTTTTAAAAATCTCCAATTTCATAGGTAAAGACCTATTATTTAGTACATTATAAACCGATTGTTACTATGCTATGATTGACAGTGACGGTGATCGATACCTGTATTTGTTCTATGAAACTTTTTTTTTATAGTAGATGTATTCAAGGTTTAAAGTCCTGCAAACCTCCATTGAAAACGGAGGATTCTCCGACCAGACAGGTGTTATTTCTGGTCCTCGCAACTGCTTGACAGTTGATTTCGGACTGTAATTTATGTTCTAATCGTGATTACGAGTCTGTCGTGAACGAAGTCGCGGGCTAGTACTAAAATATATTTTTTCTTTGTTTTAACAGCAGACAATACAAATGCAACAATCAATGCTGCAAATGCAGCCCATGGATGTTCAGAACATTATTGCTTCGCAGGCCGGACAGCTTATCCTTCAAGGTAAAGAGTTTTTAATTATGAAATAACTTTCTTACCCATATTAATATATTGTTTGTCGGTATATTTTCCTTTTTCATAAACCCATGGAATAATGTTTATTAATACCTCCTGTTCGTTTATTAATTCCATCGAATGATGGCCGCCTTTGCCCACGTGCTCTGGTCCAGAAACCAAACTCCAATAGATAATAAAGTACATCCTGTTTGCCGTAATACAGTCGATAAATCGTTGTTACAGATATATTATAGTGTTGTTTGTAGACGACACTTCACTTTTATTTAAACTGAAAGCAACCGGTTATTGACGATATAAATATTGCTCTTTCAAAAATAGTACACTGGTTTAACGTAAATAACCTGCTTCTTAATGAAAAAAACAACTAAATGTACTAATTAGTTTACCATGCAAAAGGTAAAGAGTTGATTCCTGAAGACACTACAGTGTTAGTGTTCTTGGGCATAACTCTAGATGCTAAGCTTCAGTGGGGCCCAAATATAGACAAATTATCGAAAAAATTTAGCTCTGCAGTATACGCTGTTAGACAAATTCGAAATTTAACTGAATAAAGACAGCCCGTTTAGTCTATTCTTAGAAACTGAGATAAACTAATCTTTATACTTGATGCAAATTGAAATAGCAATATTACTCTCAAAATCAATGTTATTACAAGCTGCACAAAACTATAATTATATCTCGCTTGCAGAAAAAGGTTGCGTTCCTTTTGTCATAATGCATATTTACATATTTATGTAAATCATTCACTATTATTGTAAAAGAAAGTTGTACTACACAACTTTCTTTTACAATAATTGTTAGTTTTAAGTTTTTTGTACATTCAGCTTAATTCATCTTGATTAACTTTAAAATTTGAGTGTAAACAAAAATGTAATGGTGCACTGTGCCAACTTTTTGAATACTAGCCGGAGTTTAACTTTCGTTTATAATAATTGTTAGTTTTAAGTTTTTGTACATTCTAATTATTTTTGGTTTATCTTTCGTCTCTTATTGATAATTCCGCTGATTCATCTTGATTAACTTTAAAATTGAAGTGTAAACAAATGTAATGGCGCACTGTGCCAACTATGTATTTGAATACTAGCCGTAGTTTGGATGATCGTCTAAAGTTTCGAGTTTGATCCACGACAAAGAGCTCTATTCAATGCCTTTCAAAACCAAAAACCGCCATTTTTTATTTGAGCGTTTGTATTGAATTACCCAGTAACATAATTTTTTTTTTTTGCTTATATATTAATGATACTTTGAAGTGTTTTTTTTAGTTAGGTCTTAAGGCTCCGTGCACAGAATTATCTCATTTTGAACCTTTTTGATCATGGTTTGTGAGAAAAGTAAGAAGAATTTAAACCTTATTTTTTAGGATTATGAAAGTCAAGTTCTTATTCTCTCAGTTGGCTTGACTATTTTTTTAAAATAATGTGTGTATTAATGGCAATTACCCATATTCAAAACCCTTTTCTCGCAAAAGTATCGATCGAGTGAAGTTTGGCTACGTTTTACACAAACTACAAATGATTTATAACATTAAAAAAAATATTAGTAACATCATTATATGGTCTACTCTCAGATGGGTTGAAAACATTATTGACTTCAATAGGAAATATAGCAGAAAAAAAATGTTGAAAAAACATAATTCTTGGAAAACATCTGTACAAATAAGTATTTTTTTCTATACCTTAGAAACACTTTTAAGAAAATTTAAAAATTACACAATAATCTTAAGTTAATCTGTTAATAGAATCTAAAATTTATTTTATAAATAAACAATACCTTCATTTCGTAAATTACAAACAAATTGAACTATTTTATCGACCGCGCAAACACGATCGCGTCAGTAACGATCGGGCACTCCCAGCGAGAGCACGTAGTACTTTGTTCCGGAGCCGCTCGCGAAATTAACGTGAATATAATCCAAATTTGTACGCCGACTATCACGTTGTGATCCAGTAAGTATTATTTTTGATTTTATGTACTTTGTTTATTAAGATTGTTTAAATTTCTTTCGACTTCAATAGTACTTAGAGGTAACTGTTGTATGTTTGTATGTAAAGGTTATCTGCGGAATTACTCTATTATTATGATTAAATTACAATTCTTTCACTAATGCTATCTACAATGGTTAATGGCAGCTATATTACCATCCACAGAAAGTTGATATTTTTAACCGACTTAAAAAAAGGAGGAGGTTATCAATTCGGTTGTATGTTTTTAATCATTTTTTTATGTTTGTTACCTCAGAACTCCGTCGTTAATGGACCGATTTTTTTGCAGATAATGAGTCGAAAGAAAAGGACGCATTATAAAGGCGTCACTAAAAGGAAAAAAAACAAAATGTGGGGCTGATACGTGCAAGAAAAGTTCTTAAAGAACGCAAGTCCAATGCACTGGCTACGGTTTCGTTTCCAGAACATGTAAGATTTCTTCGATCAGCAGTAGAAGTGAAATAGTACATTTTGATACAGTGGAGAAAGTTTGTCATTGCGACCGAGAACGAATTCACACGAGCCGTAGGCGAGTGTTTTATATGGATCTGAGTGCTGCTGTTTGATACGTGATTGCTTAGCGCTCAGCCTGATACAATAAATATAATAAAATATGGTGGCAACGAGCACGCGTACTTTTTCGCACTAGTGCGAAAAACAGTAAATAGTGTGCCTAAAAGCGGTAGGAATAAGAGCGGGTTTTCGAGTAAGTGTATTGAAATAGCATTTACCAGTACATACTAATTGACAATGTTGCTAATTTTTAGGAAATAGATGCTAATGAAAATTCTGAAACGACTATGGACACTAATAAAGTTGACAATATGTGTCAACTTGAACTATTCATGGTAATAATAACCATTGTGTTACGTACAGGGTGTAAATAAATAAACGCAAGACCTACTTTTAGAAATTCATAACTTGTTTTAGTTGTACTATATATGGTGATCTAATTGTTTCAGTTTATATTGAAAGTCTCATATTTTTTCTCTAAACTTAACTCGTAAAGTGAAATTTTGTAAGTTCTTGGTCCGAGAGACCACACAGGATGTTTTGCGTTTATTATGTTATATCGTATAAAAATAAATAATGTACTTATAATATACCAACAATAATATATTCATTTACAGGGTTATTTGTAAAACACTAACAACCTTGCAGGACTGTATTACTGACATCATAAATAACAATTTTTGTTCTATGACTTTTTACAAAACATAATTCATTTACCAAAAATAACCCTTCAAGATTTCGTTGCTCTTTCTAACACACTTCAACTTTGTATTTTGCTATACCTACGTCTGTATGACGCGACGCAAGCGCATCAAGCACCCCCGCTGCCCGATCCCCGCTCCCCTCCGTTATTGTACTATCGCTTGCTTCGCATATACTTCGTAATGTTTAGAATGTTCAATTAAAATATTTTTATTTTTGAACGCTTGAACGCGTGCACTAGCTTCTGACGTTTTATAAGTGCCCATGTAGGCCTATGTGAAATAAAAAACTTTTGACTTTGACTTTGAACTGGTCCTAAGGCAGTATCTGATTGGGACGATGCCGATCTGGTCAAGTTCAATGCTGCTAAAACCCAGGCGTGTCTTTTTCTGCTAAACGGAGACAATTTCGCACGGCTCCATATTTCCGGGGTGTAACCGTGCCGATAACCGACCATCTTGAGCTTCTTGGGGTAATGTTGTCGTCTACCCTCAATTTTAGCTCTTATATCAAGGCAAAAGCTCAGCAGGCTGCCAAAAAATTGAAGATCTTAGCTGAGGTGATTCGGTACTTTACACCGGAACAGACAGCTGCTCCAACTTTATCAAGCACAAGTTCGATCGTGTATAGAGCTGTACTGATCTCATCTTTTAAATATTCAAAATATATATATATCTGTTTTTAAAAATACGGTGATGTTCTTATTTATTTTGTTTGCTTTCCTTTTTATTCCGATATTTTTGGTTCAATTCGAATACTTGACATTGATGAATATATTTTTTTACACCACCTGCTCGATAATGCCCTTTTATACGTCATACAACCATCACTTAAAACAAGTCATTATGTCCCTAGGGAGATAATGCAGTATGGGCGATCCCTAGGGAATAATGAGATTTGAGTTTGGAACGTGAAAAACCGCCAGCATTATGTGAATTAAAATGTAGTGCATCAAACAAGTTTATTCATATTTCAAACTGGCCACCAACAAAAAAAAAAACAGAATAAAAAAACTTTCTAAAAAAAGTAATGAACAAGCGGGAGCGATAGAGAAAATTTAAATTATAGAATCTTTGAGTAGTGAATTTTGTTTGTTTCAAATCTCAAAACATTTTGAGTGATAGTTAAGATTAACTCGTTAATAATACTTACATATATTTCTCTATTATATGATTTGTTTTACTAAATTGTCTTTTAATTATCTCACAGATGGTGTAAAAAGTAGAGTATCCAACACAGGGATAAAGCTGTCTTTGTCTTGGGCGGCTTGAATTCCTCACTTCACTCAGGTTTCTTTATTAACTCCCTCGCAGTGCTCGGGAGTTAATTATATAAATCCCTCACTGACGTTCGGGATTAAAATTAGCAACCTTCGTTTTGTTCGGAATTCAACTTGCCGCCCGCGACTTAAAGACACTGCTTTATCCCTTAGTCACATAATCTACTTTATGCAATAACGCAATGAAGTTTGTGAAATGTATTATTTTTATTGTATTTGCTGCGAATTTTTTGGTATATATGTAGGTCTTTTTATTTCCTTTTTTTACGTAGTTTTTAACGATGACCTCAACTTGGTATTGTTTTGTCAATTAATTAATTTCTGAGTTGAGCTATACGTTTACTGACAAATGCTTGCACTGACTGAACAGGTCCACTCTAACACAGTAATATTATCTATACAGTATTCCAACTTCATACAAACGGACGAAACGCGAGCTATACCTACGCGCCTCGATCTCGAGGTGCACTCGGGATGCAGACAGTCGCGTCTGTGCCGCGCGACATTTTCAATAAAAATAAGTTCAAGTACATATTTATATATTTAATATGACGAGTAGGATATATTGTGCTGTTTTTCATTCACATAAATATTGCTTCATTTAAAACCAAACATATAAATTGTAAAGTAGTTGCAGGTATCTATAACCAAGTAAAAGATATTCCTTTTTCTCCACCTTGTCCATGTTTCCCAAAACAATTTTTAATTAAGCTTTAGAATGCGGATTTTTGTACCTTAAAATTTAATAATAAAGCATTTCGTAGGTACGTCTCAGTCGAGGCGCAAATATTTTTCGGTCGCAAATATTGAACACTTCCTATTCAATTCACAAAGTATTTTATTTGTTTATATAAAAAAAGTATATTTACAATCACAAAACTAAATGGAAACACAAAGTAGGCAAATGTAATTAAAATGCTGGAGGCGGGCAGCCGTAGTGCGGGCAGCCCTATCGCATGTTTACGTACCGTGCGGCTGTAGGCATTTATTTCAAAGATACGGACGAGTTACAATACTGTATAGATAATATTACCGTGACTCTAATCTGTATGGTTCCATCCTCAAAAGAACATCTCAGACATTAGTATACACTGTCCGCATACACCTTTACCGAGATTACATATCTGAATTTTAAAAGAGATATCTCGTAAACTTAATTTTTTTTTGACACATGGAAAGTGTTTTTTTTACAACTGTTTTACTTAAATAAATATCATTGTATCATCGTTTTGTATTTATCATTTAGTTAATTGTCTAAATGTATCAACATCCATCTAACACAAAATTGTATAATTTTGGTGTGAATTGTGAGAAATATAAAATATATACACGTTCCAGATTTTTATTTACAAACCATACTTACTTTATAATTTTGTAACTCAGAAAAATATCTTATAGAGGATCAAAATTGCTTGAGCGGCCACCAAGCTCGATTTTTACGCGTGTGTGCGTGTAGCTGCATGCACGATGCACACAAACATAACATTGCAGCGAATTTGCCTAAACTCTAGCGAGTGAATTTTCTGCACGGCCTCTTAAAAATGTTGAAATATTGGTCCTTACTTTGTGTTCACAGAGAAAACAATATCAACTCAACCTACGCAGTACATGCAGCAACCAATGCAGATCATAGCTACACCAAGCAATGCTCAAGGTACTACCTTATACACACCTATTTTTTAATAATAACAAAAAAAATGGGGCTCTGTCCGACTGATCATATTTTTGTAGTCAAAAGTAAAAAAACGAAATCCCAAAATTGTCCACGAAAATTTGTCATAATTGGTAAATTCATTATAGAATCAATCATTCATAACAATTGCTACTAGAAAATACTACGCGCAGTGTTTTTCCATTTTGATCGTCATTTATTCATTCATAATCAATAGCCTGTACAATACTTCCAAATATTGAGTGACATTTTTTGATATAAACAAACGCTAATATCTTTGCTGTTTATGAATATTATTTATTGAGACTTAAATGACAACAAGACCTTTTCTAATAAGCTCTTTAAGTATTTGTAATAATTAAAAATTAATGGTGTATTGTTACAATAACAACAATAGCCGTTTTCACATTAGACAATAACGATATCGGCATATTGGTAGTTTCATTTATCGAATTGACATTAACTAACTGCTTGTATGCGTTATGCCACAGAGTTGTCTCGATCGTCAGTTTTATGATAATTATTTGTTTTTTCCTGTTATTAAATTGATATGTTTTTGTGAGCTCTAATTGACAGAACTATTACTAAAAGTAATTAGGAACTATAGAACTCCTCTTTGTGCACCTAAAGCACTTTTAAAATTTTGTTTTTGGAAAAAATGATCTGCTACCGGAAGTTAGCAGATCATATTTTCATTTGATATTTTTTCCAGGAAAAACACCAGAACTTTTTCTTAAAAGTATCAGGAACTTCAGAACTATGGTGCATGCGAGTAGAACTCTAATTTTTTTATGCTCTGCTGAAAAATGATCTAAGTTTACGGCCATGCAGTCTCGAGTATCTAATCGTACCAGCAAATTACATCTTTCGTTAGAAAATGTAATTTGCTGGTACCTAAAGGTCTGGCATTCATTGTGATGTCGTCTAGTGAAAACAGCCATAACTGTGTGTTTTACCAGCCAATACCAGAACCATCTCCATTATTTCTAAAGTTGACTTTCTGTTTGGTATTTATTTTAGGTGGTATAAGCTACATCGCCCAAAATATACCAGGGAATATGATGCAGAAAACTATAATTATCGTTCAAGGACCCACCGGTGGGGGACCCCTCACTTTGACGGTACGTTTATGCCAAAATATATAATTATAATTTATTTTATGGTAAAAAAAAACATAAACAAATACGTTATGTAAAAAAGAATATAGCAATGTATGTTTGTAATTGAAACTAATTACGATGATTTTCACTTTTGAAAATTCAATGTTTTTATATTCAAAGCATTGGCGAATTTAAATCTATGCTGCCCAATAAATATCAACACCTCATCTCCACATAAAAATCTTCAGCTTAGCGATGCGAGGATAAATTACCAAAATATTTGAAAAAATTAAAACATAAGTGTTATGACAAAAAGGTGAACAACCCAGGCGGTCTCGACGAGGCGACGCTTAACAGCCTTATTACGCAGGCAACAGAGGCGATAACCCAACAGCAAATTATACAGGTTACACTCAAATCAAGTAGCTAACACCACAGTTTTATATCTCACTCCATATAATCGGTCATTGCAAAAGGGAGGTAGCGGTGGGTACTTACGTCCCAAGTTTCGTTACTGTAACTTGGAATAAGTAATTCAAGGTTGTCGCTTTCTCATATTTACTGTGTGAAAGCTGAAATTATATCCAGAGACATCCTAGAATGATGTCAAAAGTATACTATATACTAGACAACAAAATTCGCGGCAATCGAGGTCATAATACGTGCGAGGAGGACAGAGATACTAAGTCTCATATATCAGTCTCGCTCTGGCGTTCTATGACCGAGTTTACTGCGAGAAAAATTAGCTGTGAACGGCTGTATGGAGTAAATTTTTATACTGTGCTAATAATCTTCGCTTCAACTCATACTAATAGTTCAGAATGATGGCTAATAGTAACTTTTGGGTTCTCATAATAATAATAATATTATTGATCATTTCTTTTCTTTTTTGCTTCTTTGTATCTAACAAACATCTTCGGGTTCTGTGGGTTTTCTGTTTAAAATCGATTTTGATCCTATTATTAAAATTTATTGTATCGTCTACGTTTCTTGTAAATTCTTAGGGAATTTTACGTTATTGTAAAAATGGGTCTTTATTAAGGTCGCTATTCTTTGCGACAGCAATAATGGTATGGGATACACATAATTAAAAGAGTGTACATGATAAAGATAATACAAAAAAAAATGTTGTCATAATCCAACCCCGAACGTATACAATGTAAAAAAGCAATTTCTTTTTCAAAATTTACACATGTATTGCACGTTTTTTGTGTTGCGTGTACATTCGGCTTAAAATTAAATCTTATAACAATCATCGCTTTACTAACTTATGGGTTAAAACTATACATTTATAGATTAAGTTTATTTATCAACGGCAGCAAAATATATAAAAGAATGGTAAGTGTATGTCTATTTATGAGTGAGTATTGCGATCTTATTGCTCGAGTCCCTCACCAATTAAGACCCTGGTATAGTACGAGAAAATTTATATCTTCAAGTTTAATGTATGTAAAAATAGAGACTCCGAAGTACATATTTGTATCTTTTAAGAACATACGTTCTTAAGCAGTACTCATTTATAAATGTGACCAAATTCGTGCACGATAAAAAGAAAAAGAAAATTCTGGTACAAATGCACTGCACCCATTCAGACTTGATCCACTTAATTTTATATTTCAAATAGTATTAACGATAGTATAAAGTTTGTCAGAAGGCTCGCAGTGCACAAAAACCGGATAGTTTTAATTCCTCTAGATCAGCACATATAGCCGTAGCAATAAGACCGAATTTAAACTTTACGTGGTTAAAATAAAGTTGATTATCGCAGAACTCGAGTGTGATTCAGTCTACCCAGAGGGTGTTGGCTCAGCCGACGTTAGTGAGTACTTCGCAGGCGATCACGATGGTGAAGAATGCTCTCGCTCAGGTTTCATGCACAGATTATATATAGGCTTTAGCTTGGGGGACAGGTTTTGGGTTTTTTTGGGCGGTTTTGTAGTGAACGACATGGTTTTAAAAAGGTATTACTTTTTAAAACACTATATAAATATAGGCTTGCATTATTTTCTTTTTTCATCTTTGGCAACTGATTCAATATCGACTATTCGGCAGCGCTGTGAGGTGAACCGTCAAACTTTTCACTTTGTGGTAGATCTAAAATGTTAGTGGCTGTAAGGACAATACAATTTTTGTTAGTTTACATAGATTTAAAATTATGTTAAAAAAATTTAAAGAAATATCGTTTAGTTATACATTAATCTGATTCGTTTTTTTAAAGATTTTTATAAGTAGTTTTCTTCTAAAAAATAACAGATGGTTAGTTGTGTGAAAAAAATACTGATCAATACAACCCTAATAGAAGGATATAAAATATTTCAAGAATAGGACCAGCCAGCATATTTTTGAAATTTTATAAAAAAAAAATGATGACAGGCCTTTGCTAGCGGGCTGCGAGATTGCGATACTGGCAATATCAAATAACTTAAGGGATATTTACCTCATCATCATCTTCCTGCCCTTGTCCCGTGTTATTTGGGATCGGCGCAACACGTTTTTTTCTTTCATTCTGCCCTGTCACTCGTCATGCTATCACTAACTTCCTTTTCTTTCATATCACTCTTCACACAATCAATTCATCCATCTTTTCTTTGGCCTCCCTCTCCAGCCATCCACATGTATGCTCATAACTCTTTTAGCATTCGTTTCATCCCTCCTCTTTACATGACGAACGACAAACGATTCCCCTTCAACTTTTCAGTCACTGGCGCAACTTTTAAACTTCCTCTAATATACTCATCATCACACAACCATCTCAACATTCTCATCTCCGCTACGTGCAATCTTTTTAAGGGACATTTACCTAAAATGTAAAAATGTATCTTACTATCATTGATCTATGGGTATTTTACGCAAAACGCAAAAATGTCCCTTACGTTAATTCATACTTCTGGTATCGATTGTTCGAAAGAGTTACCACGCCTGAAACACAGAAGGCAACTTAAGGAGCACATGTGGGTTTTAGTCAGTTTTAAGCCTGACACTCCCTCTCGCTCCATCCAGAGCAGGGGAAGTTATTTGATGATTATCCCACCCAAAACAAAAAGGCCTATGCTAGCCGCGAGATTTAATAGGTTAATAGTGCTTTGGACTTGCCAAATTCAAATTCTAGTAGTAAATAAATAAATGTCAAAGATTTATCTATATCTATTTATACAATATATATAAGGAGAAACTGACTGACTGACATATCAACGCACAGCCGAAACTATAGGGACTAGGAGCATGTAATTTTGCACAAGGTTTCCTTTTATGACGTAGGCGAGCACTAAGAGAGGATTTTCCAAAATTCACCCTTTAAGGGAAAGAAACGGGGATTCAAAGTTTGTATAGAGAAACTAACTTTTATGCGGACGAAACCGCTGGTAGAAGCTAGTTTTCATATAAAAATAATTTCAAAATATATCGCCAAAATTTTGGCAACTCGGCCGCTATACCTAAACCCTGTCCTCAGTAGGTTGTTGTAACTGTCAACGTGCATGAGTACCTTGAGTACCAAACAGTACTTATTATATTGTAGAAATAAATATCGTATTATTGAACAAAGATTTTATAAGTACCTTTTATGTTTTGAATGCTCATTGCTAGGCATGCCATGCTAGTTTAGACTCTGTGGCTTTAGAGTTTAAAGTTCAAAAAGCATAAAATACAATTGTACTTGCGACATTTTAAGCCATAGAGAAATTAGGCTCATCGTGACGGTAGCTTGGTTATTGGTCTTTGTTTGTTTATAGATTTTGAAATGTTGTATGTTATTTTGATAATGGTTACATTTTGGATGTGGGCCATTTGTGCTTTGTTATACATTTTTTTTGCGCTATACCAGTGAGATAATTCGTGTATTTTTTTTTAATTAAGTAACTTTGAAAATATATAGAATAAAAAAAAAAAAATATGCATTTTCGGTTGCTTATTTTAAATTAGGCCTAAAATAGTGATTGTAATTTTTTGTTTAGGTTTGTTTGGTAGATATGAAAAATAGCGTTTTTCTAGAAGCAAGCATGATCTATATTTTATATGACATATTGTTTTTCTTCATTACTATCTGTACCTAGCTTCAGCTTGCTTTTCCATCATGTACGTACATCATTGTTTGTATAGTGTTCGTTTATATAAATACTAAATTTTAAATTTAATTATACATAGCTTATCGATGTGCCTAACCCAAAATCTACTCAACTTCCTCTAAAATATCAATTACAAATTCAACAGAGCGCCCCACAAATAACACCGAGTCAGCAACCGATAATAACCAACCCACCACAACCGCACAAGGCTCAGATCATGAACCAACAGCAACCGCAACAGATCATGGTTACTCAGAAGCAACCGCCCGCTCTTATTAGTACGTCGTCTAGCAGTCAGATCGTAACCAGCAATGCGCAACTTATACAAGGTAAGTTTAAGACCAATAAAGAAAGATATTTCTTTGTAAGCCTTCGGTTGGGGTTGCGGATTCGAAACCGGGCTAGTACCGTGAATTTTTTATTTCATTTGTACTTTTCTAATTTAATCTAGACTAGAATTACTAACACCCCGTGCTTTGGAACACATAAAGCGGTTGGTCCCGGTTGTTATTCGTAGATCTTTGACAGTCTTTATAATAATAATAATATTCCACAACTACTAGACAACTGATAAACATACTTATATATTTCTAAATACATACATATTATAGATAAATTACACCCAGACACACAACAAATGATCGTGCTCGCACCCACGACCTCCGGCATAGCAGTCAGGGCCACTATCCACTAGACCAAAAGGCCAGTCATAGTAGACGCCAGAAAGTCTAACCATCGGTATATACAAGGAGTATCGTGTTACCCAATAACTAAAATTGTGAAGGTCTGATAGGCAGTCGCTCCATGTAAAATACGGGTATTCAGCCGCATCCTGTTAGACTAGAAGCCGATCCCATGCTAATTGGGAAAACGCTACGGAGCTTATGAAGCCTGCTGCAAAGCAGTAAAGCGAGCGAAGGAGATGGCGGATAGCGTGAGAGAGAGGCAACGCACGCCCCAGCCGCTGCAAAATTTGCCTGGCGTTGGGAGTCACACGCCGTCCGGTAAGGTCGGTTTATTTATAAGCCATCTGTACTTTAAAACCAGCTAAACAAACAAAAGTCCGTCCGTCCGTCTGTCACCAGGCTGTATCTCATGAAGCTTTCTGTTGCCGCTATAACAACAAATACTAAAAATAGAATAGCCCCCTTAAATAAATATTTAAGGGGGCTGCCATACAACAAACGTTTTTTTCTAATGGAACCGTCCATTAGCAAAAAACGTTTGTCGAGGAGACGGAACTTGACTGGTTTTTGTAATCCAACATTTCTTTCTTCAAGGAAACCAACAACTCCTTCAAGGCAACCAGCAGATAATAGCCGTATCTAACAACCAGCCGATCATAATGAACGCCCCGATGAAGAGCAACGTCCACAGAGTAGTTCAGCAACCACAGAGAAGCCCCGTTGTCACCAGCGTGCAGAGCAACCAGGTGTCTGTTGTTAGTGAAGCGAAGACCAGCGTTATACAGAGTGTACCGGTAAGTGTATTTTACGCGGCGTGCTACGTGGGCGATTGCGGTTGCGAAGCGATCCGATGCGTGTCCCCAGAATTCAAAGCGACACGGCAGCTCTGTCCTACGTGCTTGCGAAGTCGCCGCTTTAGGAACTCCTAACACTTATTCAACTCTATTCACCTTTTGTCCATAGAAAACAACGATTTTGTATGGAGACGCGTACGCATCCGTTCAGCTTTTCGCGTCTATTCTGCTTTTTTTTAAATTATTGATAGGTTCGCGCTTGACTGCTATCTCACCTGATGGAAAGCGACGATGCGGTCGACGATGGAGCGCGCTTACCTAGAAGTAAACACAGATTCCGGCAAGGAATTCCACTCCTTAGCTGTACGCACAATGAATGTGTTCCCAAAACGTTTTGTGCGTAGGCGGAATTAGGTTATGCAAGTCCGACGCACACTCCCCGAAATGCAACCGGTAGAAAACCGACAAGCTAGCAACTCGGCGTCGCCGTCGTCGGCTTTTGTGGCAAACAAGTATTAAATGAGGACAAAATATCTGTTTTATCATGCGAGTGTTATAGAAGAGCGCTGTTCAGCCGTTTTATTATTACGTAATTATAATGCACGCAAGGATTGAGATAGTTCGGACGTGTTTTAAAGTAATTATAAGTGTTTTATTTTTACGGAATAAAATGTCCATCATTTTATTTCGTAAAAATAACAAGAGGAATATTGCTAGAGCAAAAAAGAATTTTTGCTTGTACGATATTAGTTCGTCACACTTTTTAATAAGAAGCGAGACGATAAAATTATCGCACGTAGAACTGTCAAATGTTTATTTGTTGAATCTGTGAATTTCAAAGCGCTTGTAAATTGTTTAATTTAAAAAAAAATAGGCTAGTCACGTCGCACAGCGAGGATCGTCACTCACTAGAATCCTGAGTAAGGACGACTTCGTTGAGATCGAACGCGGCGAAGATGATGTGACTACCAGATCATGTTCGCGGGGCAAACTTGGCCAGAGATCGCCCAAGGCAGATATTTGGAAGGAGAAGGCGAAGGCCTTTGCACAGCAGTGGGACACTACGTAGGATATTAAAATAAAATGTTTTATAGCTTGATATATGACCTTTGCATTTGGACTCGGTTTGCAGAAGGCCTCAACACAACCGGTGATGAGACAAGTGATCACCCGTCAACCGGTGATGGTGGGGAACACCAAAATAGGGGATAAAGAACTTGTGGTCAACCAGCCTGTTGTTACTGAGGTAATCATTAACTATTTTAAATTATTATTCATTAGAGTTTGCTTAGGAAATATGTTTACCCCACATTTATTATTATTATTGGTTGACTTGTGCTTAACCACTATCTCACCTGATGGTAAGTGATGATGTGGTCGACGGTGGAGCACGCTTGCCAAAAAATAAATAGCTATCAGGAAACACTCTCTCACACGCACACACAATTAATGTGTTACCAAAACATATGGATGATGTTCGTCTTGTACGGTGATGCGTCAAACTACTGCATAAATGCTTGGCGGAATTGAGTTATGCAGTTCCGATGTTATGTACACAACACGGAACGCTAAACATTAACCTGAAACACAATATACTCAGATGGCACATAGTTATCTAGTGACAAGCGTTACAGTAAAATCAACCAGCTTAGAGTATAAGTTCCTGAATGTTTTAGCCACCAAAGCCGCCCACACCGAAGCCGTCAGCGCCGCCTGCGCCGAAGCCGTCAGCCACGCCTCCGCCCGCGCTGACACCGACACCGGTGCAGGCCACCAGTCCACAGGACGAGACGCCCTGGATATGTCACTGGAGGGGGTGTGGGAAGTTAGTAATTAGTATCATACTAATATTATTATGGCGAAAGATTATATGTAAAGGTTACAGCGATAAATTTGCGGTACGGCCGCATCAGTAAGGTTTTCTGGTAGACGGTTCATGGCGTAGAAATAAAATAAGTCACTTCACAATCACTTTTATTTCACTGTATACATATAGGGTGACTGGTAATTAGTGACCGATACTTAAACACTTGATTGTACTCATGATTACATACAACTTTCCCAAAGAAACTTTTTTTTAATACTAATTTATTGTAGCGTAGCGTGCTCGCGTAAAGTACCAAAATACTAGTCTCGATATTATTTTACCGAAACATGTAGGTACTTTGCTTACGTCATCGATAACGCAGGCGCGGGCACCGCACTGCTAACAGCTGATCGGGTGAAGGCGCGCGCGAAATTCAAAGTTTCAAACAGCTGTTTTGTTATTGTGATTGAAATAATTAGTATAAAAAAAGTTTCTTTGGGAAAGTTGTTTGTAATCATGAGTACAATCACGTGTTTAAGTATCGGTCACTAATTACCAGTCACCCTATATACAGGGTATCTTTGACGTCGACGCACAAACGAATACCAAGGATCCAGTACATAATTCTGGACTCCCTCAGCGGTGGAATTTTTCGTCAGTTTTTTTTCCTAATAAATAACGAAAAAAATGAATGGATTACTTTTAAAATTAAAAATGTCATCAGGGTTGATTAGAATAACGATTTTATGTACCCTGATGACTTTTTAAATAATAATTTTTAATTCAAAACATTTTTTTTTGTTTTTTTTTTTTTTACTAATAAATCATCGGGGTTGGTTAGAATAACGATTTTATACAATTTATACAGTTTAAATTTTAAAAAGTACAGATTTTTTATAAAAAAAAAAAATAGGAAAAAGCCGACGAAAAATTCCACCACTGCCACCAGTGGTGGATTTGTTTGAATTTGAATGGTTTGAAGTGAATGATTGAATGAATCATATACTAAAAAAATGAATCATATACTGGATCCGTGGTATGTCAAAGGCACCGTGTATTATAAGGCCATTACAGACTTAGGTATATCGTAATCTGAGAGAACCAATAAAAACGTTAGGAGTGTCCGAACTACTCGACGGATTGCCTCAGACTGGCGTTACATACAGTCACCTCTCCAAATGACTCCACCTACGTGACGTGTACAACGTCACAGCGCTTCCCCCCACGCCGGTACTAAGAAATCAATTGTGTCCCAACACCGCTAAATTGTCATAATAGCCGACACACACAAATTCAAGTGTTCAATAAATCAATATTTATTTTCCCTAGATCATTCGGCAGCGCAGCGGACGTGTTCACGCACGCGGCGCGCACGCACTGCCCGCCGTCGGCCGGCGGCGAGGCGCCGTGCATGTGGCTGGACTGCGACCGCGTGCCGCGCAAGACCTTCGCGCTACTCAACCATCTCACCGACAAGCATTGTTCTGCGCATGTGAGTTCACTCAACACTCGTATCTTTTAACAGTTTACCAAGAACGTGTCGCGCAATCAAAGTTCTCCGCGCGATTAGAACATATAGAACAGCCTGAAATTATCTACCGGGCAGTAGCCCACCAGACATAACACCTGTCTGGCCGGAGGATCCTCCCTTTTCAACGGTGGTTTGCGGGACTTTACTCTCTGTTCCGCATACCTCTAAAAACGTATAGAATAATTCGTTCGTGTGCTCAAAACCCGCCTCCTGATTTGTTATACATAGATATTGTTGACTTGTGTTTACGTCCAGGACCCTACTAGCAAGTACAAAGATTACATTTTCCAGTTATTATACAACCCATAATCTGGGTCCTTGGCACTGAAAGTACAAAAGACAAACCAAAAATACGAAAAGACAAAATAATGCAGAGAGTATGATTATGTTAATAATACACGATAAGACAAACAAGAAACCAAGATACCCAGATTCGTGAACCTTCTTCTTAGCAACCAGAAATACAGCAACACCAAGATAACAAATGAACTCTTTTGGCTAAATCTAGTTTCAAAGTTTGCATTAATGTCAAGGTTAAAAGGTTTGAAAATCCATACTAATATTATATTATAAAAGTGACTACGTCTGTCTGTTACGCTTTTATGGTTAAACTACTGAACCAATTTTGATGACGGGATGATGGGCATTTTTCTTTAGGGGCTGGGCGTAAAACCAACAAAAATAAAATGTGTTGTAATTTATTGTATTCAACGTCTAAATACTCACTTCATATTTTTTATCTCCAATATAAACTGAATGAATTAATGCACAAAAGATTGATTAATAAAACACATAAAATGATTCAAAAGTGCTAAAAGTTTAAATTTTGTATATACTTTTTATTTAAATATCAATGGTAATCATCAACTAAAACATCTAATAAATTTTGAGTAGGAGCATAAATAATTCATGTCATCCAACCCTAGGCACTATGAAACAGAAATTATGTATAGTCAACTTCCTATTGTCCTTTCTACCTGTTAAACAGGTACACTAAATGTTGAAGTATAGAATTTTACCGATTTGGTCTCGATCAATTGAAAATACATGAATTATATATGTGTGCTCTGATATGCCGCGACTGTATCTTAACTCGAAGCAACGACACATTAGTTTACAGAATATTACATCTATGTAAATCATTTACATAGATGCGCGTAACCTAATGACGTCACATGTCAGTGTGTGCATCCTTATTCTGTTACTTGAACTGTGAAATAACAGTAATAACCTCGCAAATATGGTGGAACTGTAAACTTGTAAACTTCCACCATATTTGCAAGGTTTTTTAACTTAATATTGAATAGATTTGTTTTTATTTTCAATTTGCTACTTTGGTAAAGTTATTTTTTGATACAAACAGTATTATTGAGTCAACTACCCAATTACGTTGCCTCCTTTACATTTGTTATTTCAGCGGCAGATAATTACCTTAAAAACCTTCCATAAATTGAGTCTCGTTTTGTATATTCGAGAAATGTCACTTCAAGGCAACATCATTCAGCCGAAAGACGTCCACTGCTGGACATAGGCCTCCCCCAAGCGTCGCCACAACGTCCGATTCTGTGCGACTCGCATCCCTCCCCAGATCATCGGTCCACCTTGTGGGAGGCCCTCCAACACAACATTCTGACGTTATTTATAACATAATATTACCAATCTTTTAGGCATTGAAAGCTATCTACAACTCGCGTCGCCACGCTGCCACAGAGGGTACGGACGGTAAGCCAGTCACGCTGGGCTACCCACCGAACGCTGCCCTGGCTGCCCTTAATAAACATGCTGCCGATATGTTTAATCCGAGGGAGCTCATGGTAAGGATACTAAACTTTATTACTTTACTTTATCTCAAAGCTTAAGTTATAAGTCCAAAAAGCAGGACCTAATATAAAAAAAGTGGAGATAGAACCATTGGATGATACTTTATTTCATTATTTATAAGTATATAAGCTTGTGATCTGCTTATTTCAAAAGAACTTTCTTCTAGCAGACCTGAAAGGAGATGTTAAAAGAAATGTAGACAATAGTGTGTAAAAATACAAGAGAAGAAGAGTGTGTGAATCTTAATATAAAGTATCAAATAAACCTACACATTTAGGGTGACTGGTAATTAGTAACCGATACTTAAACACGTGATTGTACTCATGATTACAAACAACTTTCCCAAAGAAACTTTTTTTTAATACTAATTAGTTCAATCTCAATAACAAAACAGCTGTTTAAAACTTTGAATTTCGCGCGCGCCTTCACCGGATCAGCTGTTAGCGGCGCGGCACCCGCGCCCGCGTTATCGATGACGTAAGCAATGTACCTAAATGTTTCGGTAAAATAATATCCAAAGACTAGTATTTTGGTACTTTACGCGAGCACGCTACGCTACAATAATATAGTATAAAAAAAAGATTTTTGGGAAAGTTGTTTGTAATCATGAGTACAATCACGTGTTTAAGTATCGGTCACTAATTTCCAGTCACCCTATATATAATTTGAATATTAATAAATATTTCTACAACTATATATTTATTTATTTTATACTTTTGTCATTTCATACATATTACGAGTATGTGATTAAAATAAGAATAGGATCGACTTAGCGCCATCTTGTGACGTCATAGCTGTCAAATCGAATCAGGTAGGGTGAGCAAAACCCGAACGAGTCAAAAACAAAAAAGTTTAAACAGAATCTAGTTCTTCCATTCCGCTCATTTCTACATCGTTGTATGAAGTGTCTTGAGTAGTAGCGAATGGAAGAAGAAGGTGAGTTGTTGCCAACAATGAAAATATGAAAGAAAACAGTTTTTTTTTAAACTAATTATGACTTAAATAATATATTTAGCTAATTTAGATTAAACTATTAACGGTTTTACTTCACTTCACTTAGATTTAACTAAGACGCAAATTTTGTTTTTTTTGCAAATTGTACTTTTCAAGTAACAGTTGACAGATAGAAGTCATTGACGTTCCTATTCTTATTTGAATCGCTGTACTCAAATACTGTTTGGAAAGAATAAGCATACCATACTCAAATTCAACAGATATCCTATTATAATCTGCTTATGTTTGTTTGACGATATTCCAGAAAGAAGAGAGCTTTTCATAGTCATTCATTCTCACTTTACTTACAATCGTCATGAGATTATTCCACCTGGCTATGGTCTTGCTTATGTAAGAAAACAAATGTGCAGTCAAGGGTTCTACCTTGACGTTTTATAACCATTATAATTTTGGTGTGAGAAAGAGACAAAGCTATACATGCCTTATAGCACTATCCCTTTCTCACAGCGGAATCACGATGATTTTAAAACGCCATGGTAGGGCCACAGAAATAATAACTGGACCCTTTTATTTTATTGATCTTGAAAATAGAAATCTTCAAATGTCAATCTTGTTAAAACGCAGCTAAAATTATATTATTTTAAAATATTATGTCATGTTATCTAGTCACTCCTGCGTTATTTATTAAGGGAATCAAATTGTGAGGTACGAAGCCGTAATTACAGAAAATATCTTACGATATCATGTTCTCTAATAGACGAAAAATTTACCAATATTAGAAGAAAAATAAGATTATTATTATTCCCTCACAATTTGACGGCCTAGCCCTCGCATAGTCACCACCACTAATAGAGTCACGCTGCGTGTGACGTCACTAACGTGTCCATGTGTTTGTGCACGCGCAGCACAGGGCCGAACTCAGTCGCACGCCGGAACAACTGGTGAGACTCACCCCTAACACGTTGTAGCTTGTGTGTATGTCCGTGTGTTTGTGTTAAATACGGTCGATGTACGAAAACCTTAACCTTAGGTGCTACCCTCACCCTACTATCCTCGAGTAATCTCTACGAGACGATTATTCGTGGCCAATGTAAGGTCGCACTGCGAGAAGTTGCTTTTCGCGAAGGGCGCCCGGATTGTGTCACTTGAGAGATACGTTCATACAGTTGTCAAAGAATGCAGTAGTAGCTCGTGGAAATAGCGATTAGAATCTTTGACTCTAGTCGAAGTAACATGCTATCGGTGAAAGTAAGTAGCGGCAACTGTGCCGCCGCAGTATCAGAGTTCTCCGTTCCGGAATTTATATCCTGTTCCGCAAACCTCTACCGCATAATAATCATTAAGAAATTATGCATGATGGCATTAAATGCATTAGTGCACCTCAGCCCCCCCTAGCCAAGTTACAATCATTTCGTTCGCTCCGAACGCCTCGAGTAGGCCACGCCTCCGATTCCTTTGTTCTGACCACGTGACTGAGCGTTGAGATGACGTCAGAACAAAGGAATCGGAGGCGTGGGGGCTGTACTTTTGTGTGCATAAAGAATCAAATAAATAATCCCATACATTTTATACTTTTAGTCAATCGTTATCGCATAAAGAACATCACTTTGTCTAGAGGTTCTTATCATATATATAACAATGAATCCCTCCCCATACATACCTACACATACATACTTTTATTATTGTTATTTTATTTTTTCCTACTGTTTTTAGTCATTTACTCCTGCGGTTATTAAACTCACAAAATATTTGTAATTTGTCTAACTTGCATTATTAATATGTAAGCTACTATTTATGTAACTCGGAACAGGTGGGGACCTGCCCCTGTACCATGACGTACAAAGTAAGATTGTTTCAGTCTTATTTCAGTGTGGGTAAGAGACAGAGCTATACAGGTTGTCTAGCGCCATATCTTACCCACAATAGAATAGGAATAAAACAATCTTACTTTAAACGTCATGGTAACCCCCCTAGTGACTATAGTATTACAGGTGTTAACACAGGCACCAGCGATCCACAACCAAAAATTGTCAGCAATGGTTCTTAATGTAAGATCGTCTGTATTTTTTGGCTTGTGGTGAGAAATTTAACGTTATTATTATAACGTTATTATTATTAGCGTTCAACGAAAGTTTTAAATATAACTAAGGCCAAAAGTGATCAAGGTTTTCGTAAGTCGGCCGTATGTGGAAAAAAGTTCTTGTATCTTGTGTATGTCAATGTCTGTGTAATTTTTGTATTCCTTTAATTGTTGTTCTAGTGTTTTATCATGTAGTTCACTTTCCTTCTCCTGTGTCCTTATCCTCGTAAGGCCCAACCTAAATTTAGATCGATGTATACGACCCAGTGTACTAAAAATAGTTGCAAGTAGCGGCCCAGAACTTTAGTGTAGTAAAAAAGTGTTCAAATGTAATGCTTTTGGATAAATTCTTTTAAGCGGTATTTGCTATAATACCTAAAATTAACTATTTCATGCAAAAAATATATTGAAATAATATGTTTATGGTAAATATTTTTTTGAGACTGTTTAAACCAAAAATTAAGTTTAAATGTCATGTCATAATTTTAGGTCACTGATCTGTAATTTTATGATTTTAAAAAGTATCTTGCGCCGGAATGTCTTGATATTTTTATCATTAAATAAGGTCGTTGGACCTTACGAGGTTAAATCAACAATTTTCGCGTTCATTTTATTACACGACGACGATCGCTAGCGTATTCGCTCAAAGATCACATAAATTAAGACATAGCCTTAGGTTGCATTAATAGCGTATTTAAAAAAAAACACGTTCTAAAATCAAGTCACAGTCTCATCTTGACAATAAATTAATATGAAAAACTTGTCAAAATGTAAGGAAGTTAGAAGCTGTAATTAGACTTTTTTATTTTACGTGAAAAATTATCAAATGATTTCTCCCGCTGTGGGTCGAGCAAGAGGGAGTGTCAGACTTTTACTGACTTAAAACCCACAGTGCTCCTTCCGTTGCCCTTTGCGAGGGCCACGGTATGTCCTTCAAACAATCTCTTTGAGACGCTCTTAGAATACAACGCGCCATCGACCCGGACTTGGTCCTTATCGGACGGCGAGTTTCCCATTGCTCGCCGTCCGCAAGCACGTGCTTACGGTGGCCCAGAATCGCTCTGCGACTCCCGACACCAGGGGCATCTCCAGCGGGGGAATCTGTAATTAGACTGCGAATGTTTCTTCAAAATACGAAAAATTGGCCCCTGACCTCGAACAATCTCAACAGTTCGAAATCAGTACGTCAAAATATCGTTGACAGAGTTCGACTGTACCCTCTTTAAACACTGGACAGAAAATTCATGTTGGTATGTTGAAGCCAGCACTGTTATTATTATTTTTGAATTTTCGTGTAATCCTCCTAATCCATGTGTTCGTATACTTTTGTTTTTGGTGTATCTGTTACTGTGTATGTCCTAGTGTGTATTATGTAATCAATTTTAATGCATGTATTTAGTCCATGTATGCTACGCTTAGATGCCATTAGAAACTCACATAATTATTTTAAATAACAGTTTCATTTGTGCATTTGTAAAAAGGGCACAGGTCAACCATTTAGCTATAGCAAAAAAATACTAATTTATAACCGTTGGTAGAAGAAACCGGCCTTCATTATCTTTCTGCCTTTGTCCTGTTTTATTTGGGGTCGGCGCAACACGTTTTTTTCTTCCATTCTGTTCTATCACTCGTCACGCTATCACTAACTCCCTTTTCTTTCATAGCACTCCTCACACAATCCATCTATCTTTTCTTTAGCCTCCTTCTCTCTCTCCATCAATTTTTTTAAATTTATATAAACCAGTGCTTGACTGCGATCCCACCTGATGGTAAGCAGTGACCCATCCACATGTATACTCAGTCATAACTCTTTTAGTAACATGCGTTTCATCCCTCCTCTTCACATGGCCATAACAAGATAAACGTTTCCCTTTTAACTTTTCAGTCACTGGCGCCACTTCCAAACTTGCTCTAATATACTCATTTCTCACTTTATCCATTCTCGTCACACCACACATCCATCTCAACATTCTCATCTCTGCTACATGCAATCTATTTTCATCCGTCTTTTTCACAGCCCAACATTCTGATCCATACAGTATGACCGACCTTATCACGGTTTTGTAGTGTTCTACCTAACCGGTATCATTTGTTTTTAGCACTTTTCATTTACACGCACTTGTCTCAGTCTATCGTCACGGTGCTAATGCTATAGCTAAATAGTTTACCTGTATTATATTTTGATAAGTTTTCTAATTATTGATTTTAGATTTGTTCATTTGACAGGATGAAAATGAAGGTCCAGTTACGAAAAGCATACGATTGACAGCAGCGCTTATATTGAGAAATATTGTCATATACTCCAATACTGGCCGGAGGTAAGGAAATATCATGTTTTGGTAAATCAAAGATATATTTGATAAAAAAAATAACAGGCATCACCAGTTGGTCGCATCTTGCTGACATCTCCTTGAGGCGCGCGTGGAACTCTACGACCGGACGGCGTCCTACCCATTGCTCGCCGTCCGCATGCCTGCGCCAACGGTGGCTGGAAATCGTGATCAGGATCTCGGCGACTGGGGCATGAGGGCCGTTCCCACGCACGTGCGGTCCCCTCCTTTGCTAACAGTACTGCTTCGCAGAAGGAGGCGACTGCCTGCCACTCCTCGCTCCGGACCATGGCCTGTACCAAGGCCCGGCGCAAGGTGACACTTGGGGTAGGCCTATGTCCAACAGTGGACGTCAATCGGCTGAAAAGATGATGATGATGATTAGTTGATATAATTGATGTTTGTGTGAGGAATTATATAAAAAAGAGGAAGAGATGCTAGCGTAACGGTTAACAGAGGAGAATTGAAAAAGATTACTGTAGGCAAGGTTATCGCTTACCATCCGGTGAGATAGTGCTACAACAAACGCAAGTCTGGCCATAATAAAAAAGGAAAAATAAAAGATAGTGTTAAAAAGAAACCTTTTTAAAAACTGTACGATACTCTACTGATACTGGATTTATCGTTATGTAGTTTTATTTTCGGGTCACGGGCGTGCATAAAAATTATAAGTCCACCAGAAATCAGAAACGTTTATTTCAAATAGACCAATTACTTACAGGCACTTTTGAATTGTCAGAAAAAAAAAGTAAAAAAACTAAAACCCGACTACGACAAAAAAAACGACGAAACCAAAAGTATGAAACAAGATTTCCAGGATGCTGAAATAAACAAGGTAAAAAGAAAAGCCGCAGTCACACGTTATAGGTAACAACCGAAACACTTTAATAACGTGTGACTACGGCTTTTCTTTTTACCTTGTTTATTTCAGCATCCTGGAAATCTTGTTTCATACTTTTAGTTTCGTCGTTTTTTTTGTCGTAGTCGGGTTTTAGTTTTTTTACTTTTTTTTTATTTAAATTATTTTGGTGTTAAATCACTGTGCTTCTATACCATTTGCAAAAGCTAAATTTAAAATTTCTAATTAATAATGGTAAATTAATTTTTGTCCACCAGAGGGCGCCACATTGAATTTTGATGATATATTTTGATAAGTACCAGTGAAGCCCTTTCAAATGATATCAAACCCGGTGTATTTATCTTAACATTTTTTTTAACACATGACTTCTTGGCCGCTAGAGGGCGTCACTTTAAATTTGAACAATATTTTACAAGCAAAGCCCTTTCAAATGATACCAAACACGGCGTATTTATCTCCATTTTTATTTTTTACACATTACCTACTTTTTGTCCGCTAGAGGGCGCCATATCAAGTTTTGTGACACGTCACGTAACCTATGTTCAGCGGACAATTAAGACGGTTCTAACGATACCTCATACGTCGAGTTCCGATAAGTAGATTAGGAGCTATGTGGGAACAGATGAACAAACTCACATACATACATAGCCTGTCAAAATCATAACCCTCCGTAGTCGGGTAAAAATGTCGACCAGTCAAAAAAAAAAAAAAATAAGCTAAATTGCAAAGTCCAAAGCGTAGATCTCTATGGAGAAGAACGTGCAAGAAACTCCATGGGACACTCTTTTAAATCATATTATGATCACCATCTTCAGGAGTCTCTAGGATTTCCACCACCGCTAAGTGATTCTAATAATTTTTCATTGCAGACAACTCCGATCCTACGAGGCCCACCTAGCAACGATCGCGCTAAGCAGCGTAGAAGCCTCCCGGACCATCGCTCAAGTGTTATACGACATGAACAACATTTGAGAGTCGCACAACGGGCACACGGCCCATGAATAGCGTTTACAGTACATACCGCTATTGTAAATAGATAGACAGAAATGGCATGTCATCAAATGAGATTGTCTCTTTCTTAAGTAGCCGGAGATTTTTAGTTCGATAGCGAACGTCAGTTGGGTATTTGCCGAACTCCATTTTGTCCTAAAAAAGTTTGAAGTTAAGTGGGGTTTGACATTTTCTTTACTTCAAGTATTCAATTCAGAAACCAGCTAGTATGAATTAAATGCGATCAGGAAAGTGCGATAGAGACAGTGAGAGAGATAGCGATAGCACCAACATTTGCATTTTTTAGAATTAGGTATTTTCCTGCATTTATTTTGGTACATTATTTTATACTAAACAACAAATAACACTTAAGGGGATGCAACTCGACATAAATTTTCATTGTTTTTCATACAACCGCTCTTACGCGATTATGACGTTATTACACATTTTTATTAGATATTTTGGAAATAGAGTATCTTAAGGATATTATCTAGGCTGTGTAAAACTAATCCAGTAAAGACCTCTGAAAATCTGTTGTTTTGCATGAACTTGGACACTTCATAATTTACTCAAAAATTAAAAAAGTCAAAAAAGTATAACAATAGCCTTGCAAATTTAATCAAGATTCTGAATGACGACAATTTTTTTTTTTCAAAAACTTTTAACGGTTTAAAAAACACGTATTCCCTGGCAGGGACTCAAACTGTAACCGTAATAAGTGTTTTTAACACTGTTTTTTAAAACAGTTTTAACAGAAAAACACTTTTAAATGTAACAGATACAATAATGTTATCGAATCAAACTGTAACCTTTTATATGTGTTAATAAGTGTTAATATGTGTAACTGAAATAATCAGTTTTAGGTATAAGTAATTGCACAGTGTGGCAACAACGCGTGGCCGTAAGAGTGTAAGACGCGTGTTGTCAAAGCCTACGACGATCTTCAGTACCTACACTCAAACCTTTCGTTCCCGAATCCGAATAATTTAGTTCTTTTTTTCAATTTCTTCTGTATCATCTTCAAATAATGTAAGACGCACAACTTTTTTTTTAATGTTATAAACTAATGCTTTACTGCGATCCCACCTGATGGTAAGTAGTGACGCACTAGTTTATTAAGAGCCTATTCACTCTAGCCTTGAAGACACCTAAATTATAATCGGACGGGAAGACCGCAGCAGGCAAGTTGTTCTTGTCCCTCGATGTTCGCGGTATAAACGACGAGGCGAAACGCTTAGTTAGTAGTAAAAATGAGATGGTGGAATCAAGTCATGCAATTCCCGCGCACACTTTCCAAAATGCGTCCTGTAAAACACCGAAAGGCTGGCTACCCTACGCCTGTGCTCAAGGATTTGTAAATTGGACTTAACCCGATCTGGATCACCAATTAGCCTTTCGGACGCCTTTCCATCGAGTCCACAGCTTCCAGGTGGCATTTTGCAGCACCAGCCCATATGTGGTTGCAGCACTCCACACACGAACGGACCTGTGCTTTGTATAACATTAAAGGCCCAAAGTTAAGGTCTGAGGAAATTTCAACTCCCAAGAGCTGAAGGTGGTCGGTGTACTCCAGGGATACAATCTGAAAAGCAGGAGCCAAAGAGAACGGGCTCCTTTTAGCGGTGAACAGACAAACTTGTGTTTTGGCGGCGTTGAATCTCACCAGATTGGCTTCACCCCACTTGGAGACTGCCTGAAGTGAGACATTCGTACGCTGTACCATAGCTTTTCTCTCGGACCGGATTAGCTCCTTACTAGCCCGAGCACTTGGCAGGTATCTCTCTACAACTGTGCTATCATCTATCTGCATACCCATAGATACCGAACATCAGCAGATCGTTGATATGCAGCAGGGAGAGAGTTGCAGAGAGAACAGACCTCTGAGGAACTCCGGCATTAGTCGTTATAGGCTCTGATGAGCACTCATCGACAACAACACGGAGAGATCGTTCACTCAGGAAGTCTTTTACCCAGTTAATCAGACTAACGAAACGGCAATCGTTTCCCCATTCCTCTCGAGGGTCTCGCTCCAAAAGTGGGTGGCATAGATTAGTAGGTCCCCAGTAGACTGATTGTGGCGAAACCCATACTGAGGCGATCTTTACCTTCCAGATATGCTACGAGGCGCGAGTTCAATACACGCTCCATAATCTTACATATTATGGAGGTTATTGAAATCGGCCGATAGTTGGCAGGATCGGCACGACTGCCCTTTTTGGGCGGGCACGGGTTGCACGTTGGCAAGCTTCCAGGACTTGGGCACTATACCAGTCCTAAATGAGAGGCGATACAAGCACGTCAATACAGGAGACAACTTGGGCGCACAAGCCTTGAGAACAATCGCTGGTATACCATCTGGCCCACTAGCCTTATTTACGTCTAGACAACACAGTGCTCTCAGAAACTCTTCGTTCCTTATGCGAACTTCGGGCATCGAAGTGTCGCATTGAGGCAGAGTCAGTGGAGTAGCACTTCTAGTGTCAAGACGAGAATTATGGGCGAAGAGAGATGCAAAGAGACCTGCTTTCTCTCTCGCCGTATGAGCCAGTGTTCCATTAGGTTTAACCAGCGGAGGCAATGAGGGCCGACAGAAGTTCGCTTCGACCGACTTGGCAAGGGACCAGAATGCTCTGCTACCGGACGGCTGTGCAGAGAGCTTTGTGCACTTATGAGTAATGCGGTCGAAGCGAGCCTTCCTTAGTGCCTTTTTGTAGGACTTGGCAGCATGGTTGAAGGCTCTCTTCTTTGAGCTCAGATCCGGAGCTTTGTGGTCAAGAGCGTCAACCCAGGCGATAAACGTGCATTCGCCGTTCGCCACGAAAGTCGCAGTCAGGTGGGGAGAAGGACGATACAGACTTCACCAGACAGTCGTCTGAAGTTCCAAGTGGTGAGGAAACTGTTACGATACATCTGTCCGGATCGGTGGTCAGCAGAAGGTCCAAACAATTTGCAGTATGATCAACTACATCTGTCACCCTTGTCGCTTGCTTTACCAACTGGGAGAGGCCCATCGACACTGCAAAGTTTCGCGCTTCTCTCCCAGCGTGATCGGTCCTCTGGTACGGGAAAAGCCAGTCTTGGTGACGCGTTAAAATCCCCCAGAGCGACAAACTGCGCATCAGGGTGCCGATGCAGAGTCTTATCGGCGGCCACACTGAGTTGGCCAAACAGTTGAGTTGTCGTTTTTTTGGTGATAGACAATTTTGTCCACACCGGTGTCCACCAACAACCACAACGTTGAGAAATTAGGGTCCTCAAGGTCACTGAGACGCTGGCAGCAGATGTTTTTGCGCACGTACACACAGACCCCGGCACGCTGCAAGAAATGGTGCTCCAATGAGTATCCTGGGTAGTCGAGATACGTCGCATCTGACGGACGTCTGATCTGCGTCTCCGTCAAGAAAAGTAAGTGAGGCTTGTCAGTCTCAAGATGGTGGTGGACCGCATTGGAGTGCAGTCCTCGAATGTTCGAGAGGTGCACTTGGAGTAAGAGGACGTGCATCCGCTGTACACACTTACTTTTCTTTTTACCTTTCATTTTTGTTTTTAGATTTCGAGTGAATAGGGTTGGTAGAAGATGGCAGTTGAGTGAGGCGATGCGATGTAATTCCAATAATACGACCAGAGTTGCTGCGCCTATGGAGGTTTGATCTGGAGACTGCGCCCGAACCCTCCCAGGGATCGCCATCGGATCCTCTCACCCGGTCGCGAACCGGCACGATGGGGCTATCCTGGGATTTTTTGTAGTTGGCGGGGCAGCCTTTTGTGTGTAGCTGGCACACTACTTGGACCCCCAACTATCTGCGGTCGGCCAGCGGAGAATCGTGCTTCGGATCCCACTACCCTCCACGATCAAACGTCCGACATAACAACAGCTGGCGCATCATACCCGGTATACGTCGCAACACAACTGCTCAGACCCATCTTTCACCATACGGCTTCACCAGACATCACGCCGGAACACGACGGATCGCTTGGAGGCGTGGCTTTGTCTGGTGGGTGGTAACTTTTAAGCCGGCAGACGACGCTGCTATGCCTACCACCACATTTACTGCTCGTTTAGCACTACCCAGGGAACACGTGTAGGGTGGTCAGAACTAAGTAAATTTTACGGACACGTGCAGTTCATCCCCCAAATTTACCACTTCCTGTTGAAGTCGTAAATATCTAGATTTAGGATAGTCTTCGTCCTTATCCAGACGGTTTTTTTTCTTATAAGAAAGGATTGATTGCGAATAATCCTCCGAATATACTTCTGGCTCTGTCAAGATATCGGGACTATCAGGACGCACAACTTCTTGTTGAAGTGGTAAGCAGTCGATTTTAGGATGGTTGTCATCTTGATCCGAACGAGGATTTTTTTTAAAGAAAGGTTTGATTCGATTGATCCCTTGCAGTCAAATAAACACAAAACTATTCAAATAAACTTGAAATTAAAATCACGAATATTTTCAATACTTCAGCGCAAGTGTTTTGCACGGATACAACAGACTGCGACTGGATTTCGGCTATCTAATGCTTATTAACCATAAATAAGTACATTGTAAATTTGGCAACGCTGCGTTCTTCTGTATCACTTATTAACACTGTTAACACTTTTATATCTGTTACAGATATGTTACGGTTACACTTTTGTAAGTGTTTTGGGTTAACACTTGAAAACACATTTATAAGTGTTACATATTTGATTCAACATGTAACACTTATAATTCTGTAACCTTTATGAAGGTGTTTTTAAGTCCCTGTTCCCTGGTAGTTTTGTAAAATATTTGAGTAAATCACGGAATTACCGAATGCCAACAGAGTTTTCAGGCGTTATCTCTATTTTTTTGCATTGCCTCTACATCAAACATCGCGTTGGATTGCGTTAGATGAAGTAACAAGCTTTTAAACCATGCTCGATGTTGACGATAGGCAAGTGGAATAGGACCCTCTTAAAGCAAATATTTTCTGAAAACAGCATCGAAATTGGTTATTAAATGAAGCAGCAATTAGCATTTCAGATATCGATATGAGGAACAGTGGGGACATATCGCAGCGGGAACATCTTGCTATTTTTTTGTACGCAACCTAATAGTGGTGACGTCACGTTTGAGTGTGTGCATTCATTTCTGTCACTTGACAGTTTTCCCTTCCACCAGATTTAAAAGGATTTTTAAGCTACAGGTTAAAAAAAACCTGTCACTATATTTTGGATAAAGTTATTTTTTTATATAAATAATTTAAAAATTTGTTTCAAATACCCAATTACAGTCCCGGCTGTCAGAGAAAAAGAAAATCTCATTTGTTTTTCCCCCTAGACAATTTGTGAAGATAAAAAAAAGTGATAGTTACTTTAAAAAAAGTGAAATGCTTCCTTAGACAATGACAAAGTTGTGATCGAAACTTAAAAACATAAAATCGTAGTTTTGTATGTGATTAGTTTAAGCGCATTTCTCGGTATTTCAACCGACTTGAAAAAACATGGTGCAGTTGGTTTATTGTCTATCTTTTTATAGCTAAGATCTGAATTTAATATACGGAAAATCATTATATTAATTTAAAAAAAAAATGTGTGCAAATTAGCTTTTCAACTAATATTAATAATATATTTAGTATTAATACCGATGATGACAGTTTGTCGAAAAGTAAAAATATAAGGAACTAGTGATTCACCCCGACTTCGCTCGGGTGCAAATTATATACATAAACCTGCCTCGTTTATTGATCTTTCTATTAGTGAAAACCGCATTGAAATCTGTATGTTTAAGAGTTAGCCAACAACAACAGCATGAAACCACACCACTGGTGTCGTTTACATTTTTTTTTTTTTTGGGTAGACACCTAAAATGTTTAAATTTTGCAATTTCGGACAAATGTTTGTTTTACTAAAGGTGCGAGTTATCAAACGGCAACACTCCTGCTTACCCATCTATAAATTAAAAAAAAAAACAATAATTTGGTGTGTAAGGTAATAGACATACCAAATCCAAATCGCTTCCATAAAATGTCTTTTGTTACGTTATCAGGAGTCATTATCGCACCGCGTTCTAAAAACTAAACTAAAATTGACGCACATAAATTATTTTGATAATACGATTTAAAAGTTCCTTAGTAAATTGGCATAAGCCACTAAAGAGCCATTTGTAATAGGTATAAGTCATCATGTAAGTTTTGTACTTCGAAATAAAATTTATATTATAATGAAAAAAACTACTTTGTATGCATTTGAATTATACAAAGTTTATGTGACAAGACGAATCATTGGTTTATTAGAACCAACCAAAAATAATAATAGTTTTTTTTAATGTTCTTTAACAAAATTATTTTGACATTTTGTTTCCTTTGGGATAAATAGAACGAAGAAAGCAAACAATTGTATTGACAAGACTTAGGGCCGAGTCACATCGGAATGGCAGCGGCAGGCTAGGCTAGAACTACCGACAAGACGTGACCGCTCCCGGCACCGCGAACGGCCTCGCGACCTTTTCATTCATGCTTTTCAAGCGATACTGGTCTTTTAAGCATTTAGATCAAGTTTAAAATTATTTCAAAAGTGCTCGCCGCGTCGCTGCCATTCCGGTGTGACTGGGCTCATAGATAAAATTGATAATTTTGTTATTGTAAATTGTTATAAACATCACTGCCGAAATAACAGTTTTGGATTAAGATTAACAAAATTCTGATAAGTCTTTTTTGTTATTAAGTAAGTTCCCTTCAAATCGCTATTGTGTATTTTTACGTTTGTGTAAAAATATCTCAAGTGTACATTACTGTGTAGATTTAGAATATTCTTAGATTAAGTACAGTATGACAAGTATTATTTTTACAAGTCTGCATGAATGGTTGAAAATAATTTAATTTAACAAATCGGGAGACTAACATGAGGACAGTGAATCGATGTAAGTGCAACGGAAAATAAATCATTTTTGGATAAACTCACAAGTTTCATTTCAATATAACCCAATCTTATCTCTCATTCTTACCCTATGTAAGCACTTGGCACGCCATAATAATGGCGTTAACTCTCCTCTTTGAGTAGTGGTCGGAGAGGCGTCACCGCGCATTTTCCGCATGACGCAGGTCCTCACCGGACTTGATAACTTTGGGGAGGTTTTTGCATCGGATTCAGGCGGAAGAAACGCCTGGGTGTCATCATCGCAGTGTCCACGTGGAGGCAATCGGTGGCAGCGAAGTTTTGCGCCGGCCTCTGGTTCAGTCAGGCCATGGTCCGGAGCGAGGAGGAATGGCAGGCGTTCGCCTCCTGCGAAGTAGTAATGCTAGCGAAGGATACGGGCCGTAAGCGCGAGGGAACAGACATACTCATGCCCCAGGCGCTGAGACCCCGACCTCGACTACTAGTCGCGGTAGACGCGGGCTTGCAAACGACGAGCAATGGGTAGCTTGCCGTCCGGCCCCAAGTTGTCGACAGCGCGTAAAGTTCCTCGCGCTCCTCAAAGAGTCTGGGTCTGGAGTCTGGTCTTAGAATGCTTAGGGCAACTGAAGGACACAGGTGTGGTTTTAGTCAGTAAAGTCTGACACGCCCTCTCGCTCCCAGTGTGTGAGAATTCATTGGATGATTTCCTACCCTAAAAAAACACTGTAAACAGAATGTTGTAAAATCATATGTTAACAGAAACGACTTTGGGCGGATTTCTGAATTGAGTATTTTAGTTTGAGTAATTCTCAACTTCGAATGCTTAAATCAGAAACCGGTTGAGAAAACTATAAGTGAAAAATTTAACCTATGGTAAGACCACAGCCAAAATATTAAGGAATTTTATGGAGGTTAATCCTCAAGAGGGAGTATGCATTATTCTTGTGTACAATTTGAGGGACTGATCTCATAAAATCACTATGCTCCTCATAGGCATTACAGGGTGGGATATAACAACAAGGCTTCAGTTTGCGTCACTTAGGGGCCTACCACACGCACAAGCTTCAAGCTAGAACTACATTAGACTGACGCACACGTGTAACACGCCTGATTTATACATAGGACGATGTCGGCGTGGATCCATATGGGTATAAAATGTATGACGCGCCCAGATAGGCGTGTGCGGCACACGTATGCGCAGTGTAGTTCTAGCATCACAGAACAGTGTAAAACTGTATCATATGAGTACTAGCTTCTACCAGCTGCTTTGCCCGCTTGAAAATAGGTTTTTCTATACAAACTTTGGACACCCGTTTCATCCCTTTAGGGAGTGAATTTTTTGGAAAATCCTCTCTTAGTGCACGCCTACGTCATAAAAGGAAGCCTTGTGCATAATTTAATTTTATGTTCCTAGTCCCAGTAGTTTCGGCTGTGCGTTGATATGTCAGTCAGTCAGTTTCTCCTTTTATATAATAGATTACTAAACACACGCATGGTGTTCTTGTCCAGAAAGCAAAGTACTTGACAATGTATACTTCACGCCAGCTGTTAATAATACCTACCCACTCACTGATCGTAGGTCGTGATTTATTTTTTATTATCTACTTATCTACAGCCATATTAACACTAGAATGCACTACTGCGATAGAACAGGGTCTAGGTCTATCTTAAGTGGGTAGTCTGATATTTTGACTTACCTGATATCAAAGTGACTTTCTACCGTAGGAGACCTATAAAGAAATGATGCAAGGGCGATACCAAATGGGTGTGCCCGTGTGCCCCAATCACCAAGTTAGTTAAAGGGTGGACGCAAACTAACGTTCCAACCAAGGTAACCTTGGTTTTTGTGTTTGGTTTGTGTTGCGGCTACATGGATGTAAACCACGCGCAAACACGTTCGGTGGTTGGGAATACACGTCTGCCAACCTGCGTTGAAGGTCTTGGATTACAACTGCTGTCTACACGGATTGAAACTAGCAAGGTCACCTTGGTTGGGACGGTGGTTTGCAACAGTCTGGTTAACCCTAGTCATCCCTTTAGGTACCTATGCAAGGAGGTGAAAAATTAACATTAATTGATTTTAACTTTCTCAATTAAATTATGTATTTAACTTTGATAATTTATTCTGTGAAAATAATGTTAATCATGAAGTGAAAAGGTACAAGGGCTGGAAGATGATGAAGTGAAAAGGGAATTTACTCATTCCTCTTGTTAAAAATTGTTCATATCTTTCAAAAACTGCTAAATCAACCTTTGAACTAATTAGGTTACTATTTAATAATTATTTTTAGTGTAATTCAGTGCAGTGTTTTTTTGTAAACCAAGTGCCTTGTTAGTGTTTCATAAGGACTCCAGTTGGATTCCCTATTAATAAATATAATACGTTCATTTTATTATTTGTACAGGTAGTACCTACCTCATAATTTTTGAAAAAGATCAATCTTAAAACAGTACATGAGCGTTGCATTATGGAAAATAGGGCATGTTTTTAAATTAACTACCTACAATGAAATTAGTATATGTATGACATGCAACCTACTAACTCCCTTCCTACACTAAGTCAACTTAACCTTTCGAATTCCATAATTAGAGACAATAGAAAGACAATGAAGTGAATGCCGGTGTTCGCTTGGGTTTTAATAAATTAAGGAAGTGTTTGCGCAGATAAATACATTGTACACTGTACATACTGGCCAGATAGAATTCATACCTACTTCCAATTTGTCAGCCATCTTCCAGATTTGATCTGTCAAAGTTGAAATACAGATGCTCGTTTCCACACCACCCTAGAGGTAGAGCACAAGGTGCGTTTTTTTTAAAGTGGTGTCCCCAGTAGGCCTAATCCACTCGCAACTTAACTTTACCTGGTGTGGTGGCCTCGAACCCTCCACATACAGTTGCTTATACCAAGGATGATACGAAATTGTGAAACGCTACTCTTGATGTAGCCCTAACATATCCCTATCCTTAATACTAGATTTGTTATAAAGCGGAACTTTCGTTCCGCTCAACATGCATTGCAAAAGCCCAGAACTCAGACATTCTAAACTTGAAAATAAACGAGTAGGTAGTAAGTAGATGCAAAAAATTACATGATGTAAAGCAATATCTTATTGCTTTTTCTGCCTTATTAAGTTGCTACTTACACTGGACGATTGAAATGCATGGAATTTATAAATTGGGTGAACAAAGCTAAACTGCAACGTGTCAGTTACACTTCGTTCTACAGGGACCTGAATTATACCTTATGCCCTTATTCTGGGCCCTTTAGTTCGTCTAGTCCTCATCTCATCTTGATTGTAACCAGCCTGGAACTATGGATCTGCGTCGTCTTAGGTAACCACGCCTCTTCGCATTGCATCATTTTTTTCTGGAAACTTCGATTTGCGTCCTTCCATTGTTTCTTGATTACCTTCAAAGATATCAAACGTACCTATTATTAAAATATTGTAAAAATTATATCGCAATTCAAGAATAGTTTTTAATAACACGTTTAACGGATACAAGGAACATGAAATACTCACAAGTCTTGCTAAATATATTAATTAGATAGGGACAGCGACGAACGATCGAAGTGGCAGCCATTATGAAAATGAATCACAGAGTACATTGAATATAGGGGTATAGAGTATTCAGCTGACTTCAACGTCATGCGCCATCTGGTGACTAACGACGCAACTAATTGAAATTTGTACGCGACGCGTCTATAGCTATGCGTATGTAGGTATAGCTATACCTATATATAGCATGTATAGCTATACCTATATATAGCAGTTCCTTTTGTTTCTTCAGTTTTATTGTTTAATTTCGTTATAATGAAACACAAAATCGAATATTACAAAGCTTTATTAAGTTTATACAAACAATACATACTTAGAATTACATAAAGCATAATAAGTGTAGATAATAATTACAGAAACTAACCAACAGAAAATCAATGCAACTATATCTCACAAAATAAGTAATTTTGAGTATCACAGCACAATATTACAAAATGAAAACTTGTTGATATAATTTTATAACAATGTTTTAAAATTGTTTGGAGGAAATTATTGCAATTGCAAAGAAGGCAACAATAATGTCTTCTAAACAAAATAAAGTTGATATGAAAACAAACCTATAAGTAAGCTAAATGTTTGTACTAAAAAACATTGCAAGTTAAATAAAATTAACTTGCAATGTTTATTTAGTACAAACATTTATTTATTTAGGAATAACTAACAGTTTACATTACATCTTATAAATTAACTTATGTACGTGCTACAAACGTGCAAATCACATTATTATCCACGGCATATTTTATTTATAATGATCATTAGAAAGAAAATGATATTATATTATTACTTAATTAGCTTATTTTTTCGTCTCTTGCTGTAATACATTAAAGCCTGATTCTGAATCTCATCACTCGAATCAACATCTTTGGTTGTGCTGGTACCATTTAATAATTTGTTGGTCCACTTACACCAATTGTGGGCAAAGAACCTACTTGAAAAATCAAATATAAATTCTATTAAGATTTTTTTGTGGCGACTACACTGAATAAATTGTGTATCTACGTTGATATACAATATGGTTTTCATATAGTTTTTTAAATTTTCAATATGACTTTTATTTCTTAATATATATGGTGCAGAATATCCTGGATCTCTGAAAAACCTTTTGTTAAATTTTCGTTAGGGTAGCATAGGTATCTTTTGCCTTTTATATATTCCCTGTGTTGCAGGTACCTGTTTTTAGCTGGGTCATCTGTATACAAAGATACTTTGCAGTCTTTGCAATTTCTGTAATTTTTTTTTTGCTTTCCGCAATATGTAACCAGTCACATATTCGAGCTGGCCAATTATTCTGGGGTCCCTTTTCTTTGTTTCAAAATTAATTATTATATCATCATTTAAATCATTCAAATCAACTTCGCAGGTATGCGCTTCTTCTTTCTTATTTTTTGTGAAAAATAACTCATCAAATGATTCAAATATGAAACAAAAATCTTCTTCACAGTTGGACCCCACAGAATAATTGCTGCTCATATTATTTACAAGCAAAGAAGCAAATGCAGCTTCAAACCCAGCACAGGTGGGTGAGATATTTCTCACCCCATGACTACGTATGCTCCCAAAAAAGTTTTCAAGAGGATCTTGATTAAAATGTCTGCACCAAAAAGATTTAATTTTAAAATCGTTAAATATTTTGTCTCTTAAAATGCCCATATTTTCAATTGTTTTAATCCAATTAGTTATTGATGGTACGGTACCAGCACTCCCCTTTGACGCCATAAATGTCATTGATTTTAAGATAGTTTTCGCTTGCACCCAAATTTCTGTGTGTTTTGAATTAGGTGTTACATTTCTTAATAAATCTTTCGCAGACCGAATACCTGAGTTTTTCATGCTTCCATTTAGGGAGTCAAATAAATTATCAATAAAGATAATGAAATCAGCTGTATCCTTTGTCTCCTCAGGTAGAATGCCATTCTCTGAAAAGTGAAAACAAAAATATGAGTTATGCACTTCGTAGGGTATTGAAAAAGATAAAAACTTTATTTCATCAGTTGAAATTAAATGCATTGTGGGATTTATTGGGTCGTAGTTTGCCTCCAGCAATATAAGCATAATCAGCCTTTTAATGTTCCCACTGCTGGGACTCAGGCCTCCTCTCTCTAGGAGAGGGAATGGACCGTAATCCACCACGCGGGTCCAGTGCGGATTGGTGAATGTCACATGTCTTTGAATTTTCGGTTCTAAGACATGCCGGTTTCCTCACGATGTTTACCTTCACCGTTTTGAGAGCAGTGGTGATGAAATAAATAACACAAAGTAATGCACCTGGCTGGGTTTGAACCCACGACCTACAACTCGTAAGTCGGGGCTATTACCACTCGGCCACCACTGCACTCCAGCAATATACCATCATTTAATTAAGACAACAAACGGGATGTGATGTTTGTAATAAAAAAGCAAATACATATATAGATTATTGACTTACCAGCTAAATATCCCATGGTTTTCCCAACAGTTTGGCTAAACAGTTGTGAAGCATATTTAACCTTCATTTTTGGTATTTTATCCTTGTTGCAGTGATTTTCTGTAAGGTTTTTTATTATCCTTAATCCCTTGTATGTTGGATTATTTTCATACAACTGCATAATATGCTCCCATTTTGCCACTTTTACTTGACCATCTATTTTAAATTTAAGATTTTTAGTCAATAAATTATTTCTCATCCCTTTCAGGAGATGAGGTACATCATACAGTGGAATAATTTGCTTTCCTTCTATTTCAAATACAGAATTATTAAAGTCAATATTTCTTCTTGCATAATTTCTTCTTGTTTCTTCAATCAGGTAATTTATGGCACTTGTATTTGATGTGCCTTGATCACACACTGTGGCTAAAACAATAAAGCCAATGGAGTGGAGCTTCTTTACTACTTCTTTTATTTGTACTGCCAAGATCTCTTTTGGTGTACTCCCAGAGCAAAATGAGAAGTAGATGGGCTGCTTATAGTTCTTTGTTACACCCCTAATCATAAAAACTAGGACATGATCTGCTATTTTTCTAGTAGATTTACCAGTGTGGTTTACAAAACCTGATATTCTGTCTTTCCTTTGATTATAATAAAAATGTGGAGAGAGTGCCATCTCATCGAACATTAATATACACAACCTATCATCATATTTCATTTTCTCAACTTTTATTTTTAATTATTCGAAAATGTTTTCATTAATCCCTGGTTTCAGAGAAGCTCTAGAAATCATTCTGCTTAGTGTGACAGGAGATGGCAATACAAATATTTTGCTTAACCATCTGTAAGCTCTTGGTCCCATTTTATAAATACTGAGGGCCATAATTTTCTCCTCTTTTGAAAACCGTCGTGCCATTTTAGGTTTATTAATTTCTCGAAACTGCATAACTGTGAAAATTGCAGCCAATGTTTTAAATTTCTTTAATGCCGCTTGAAATGCAGTATTTGTGGAAAGTTTCCGAGCTTTCTTCAATCTCATCTGGTAGGAGTTATTCTTAGTTATCAACTTTTTAATTTGTTTTGCCAAGTGTTGTTCATTGCTGACCACTTTCTTGGTTGTGTCTGAAAGGAAATGATTGAAATATTTACACAAACCTTCAGAGTAAAACATACCTATTCTTGATTTCCACCAAGAGTTTGTATTCTAGCCAAATTAGCAGTGAAAAAATTTGATTGAATTTAAATGATTAAACCGTTATTCTAACCCATTTATTATTGTATGTAATAACATAAGTTTATATTTTGATAATTTTGATGCAAAATAGAATGTTAAATACTTACTTCTTTTGCTACTAGCAGCAGATTGCTCATGTGGCAGTCTTTCAGATATAAGAATTTCAGCAGGAGTGCTCCTGGTTCCTTGGTTTGTTACATCCATGAGAGGTGGTCTTCTAATGAGCCTGAATCCTGTAAATGTAAAGTTTTTTTTTTTAAATATATTTGATAGAAATTACAACATTAACTAGTCAAGGAGCATAGCCAGCATACAATCCCTATTACGGTTCGCTTCTGAAAGGAAAACCTGGGGCCCTGGAACGCAAGACAAAAAGGGAATATAGGAGTCGATTTTAGTAAGTAAAAGTCTGACACGCTCTTTCGCTCCGCCCAAGAGCGCGAGAAATCATTGGATGATTTCTCACCCAAAAAAAGTACCTAAGCATTTGAAGTTTAGTAAAAGGAATATATATATTTACTAGTTTTGATGTTCATAAGCATATAAATAATTTGCATCACATAAAAACAAAAAAAAGTAAAAGGAATACAGAAAGTCAATAGAAATATTACAGTAAAATTTACAACGCGACCGAAGTAATGACATCACGTACACACTGACACTGACGCACACACACACACTCTCGCTTGCCGCGATAGCACTACTAACTCTTGAAAGTTTAGGATAAATTTGGATGTGTTCCGTAATACCAAAAATGATGAATGAAAACTTAATGTTTTTTATTTTATTTTTCTATAATTTGTAACTTGATAATATAAACTATGTTCCTACGGAAAGAATATTAGAAATATTGTTGTTTATAATATAGAAAAAACAAAATGAAAACATGCCATTTACGCTACAAAAATATGCGAAATAAAATACGCTTAAATTTCGTTTTAGGTAAGTATTTAAAAAAAAGAAAGATGTAGGAACCTAGGTAAATATTGTCTTAATCCGAATATCATCATAATATGGTGGAAATATGCTCCATCTGCAAATGATTTTGGTATTACGTTTGTATGGATAATTCAGCTTTCGCCGTCGCCTTAAACCGTTATTCTAACCCATTTATTATTGTATGTAATAACATAAGTTTATATTTTGATAATTTTGATGCAAAATAGAATGTTAAATACTTACTTCTTTTGCTACTAGCAGCAGATTGCTCACGTGGCAGTCTTTCAGATATAAGAATTTCAGCAGGTTTGCTGTTTCCTTGGGTTGTTACATCCATGACAGGTGGTGCAAGAATTTCAGCAGAAGTGCTGCTGGTTCCTTGGGTTGTTACATCCATGACAGGTGGTGGAAGAATTTCAGCAGAAGTGCTGCTGGTTCCTTGGGTTGTTACATCCATGACAGGTGGTGGAAGAATTTCAGCAGAAGTGCTGCTGGTTCCTTGGGTTGTTACATCCATGACAGGTGGTAGAAGAATTTCAGAAGGAGTGCTGCTGGTTCCTTGGTTTGTTACATTCATGAGAGGTGGTCTTCTAATGAGCCTGAATCCTGTAAATGTAAAGTTTTTTTTTAAATATATTTGATAGAAATTACAACATTAACTAGTCAAGGAGCATAGCCAGCATACAATCCCTATTACTATACATTATAAAACAAAGTCCCCCACCGTGTCTGTTTGTCTGTTCACAATAAACTCAAAAACTACTGAACAAATTTTCTTGCGATTTTCATCAATGGATAGGGTTATTCATGAGGAAGGTTTAGGTGTATAATTCATTCTGAAGTTCCTATGGGAACGGGAAAAATGGGATGTACAAAGTCAAGGGCAAAAGCTAGTAAAATATAATTGAATTTAAATTTTAGTTATTATTGAAATATATTTTAAAAGTTAACCTTATTATTTTAGAAGAAGCCTTTTGGTCAGTGGATACGAAACGGGGCACTGTGGAAAAAAGACATTACATTGACATATTTGACATATTATATTACATATTTGACATATTACATTGATTAATTACGGAGTTCTGTTCTGTTCGGCTGGCTCCATCATCATCATCAGATCACTTCGATGATACCATTTTCAACATAACTATTCAGAACCATTTATTTATTTATATTGTCATTGTTACTTAACTATCTTCATTGTGATATCTATGTGAGAGTGAAGTTTCGTTGGCCATTTCTGGTCTTCTTTATCAGTTCCACTTCATCAAATGTTACTTTTTGACTGTAAATGCTTTTTTTTTTGTATTCTCGATGAAAATACCAAAATCACTATATAGTGCCTAGAATATTTGAGGAGTTCCCTCGATTCCTCATGGATTCCATTATCAGAACTGGATTTGAAATAAATTGGAGCAATCTGGAAGTAACCGAATATACATTTGCGTCGGCGCATCAATCTTTGAAAGAATCAAGTTATTTACCGCAACCGTTATGTCCCTGCATTTTAAATCTGTAATATCTTCGAAAATATTCACTTAAATTACACGCTGTAAAAGGCCATATTGATCTATATTAAATGCACAATTTATTTAAGGTACTTAATTGGATAAAGATTAACGCTGTTTTGCTTAAAATAAGCCATTATTTCGCGTAAAAAGTAAAGGATAAAAAAGGGTTATTGTGGGTTATACCTAAAAGATAGACATATACCATCGCGGGCTTTTTTTTAGATCTTTTTAAGATGTACAATACTGTAGTACATTGTTTTGATCTAGCTCTTAGGGTTCAGCCAGCATATTGCAAACGCTGGCTGCGTGGTAAGCGCAAAAAAATGTGTTTAATCACGACATCACATTATCATCATCATCATCATCTTCCTGCCCTTGTCCCGTGTTATTTGGGGTCGGCGCAACATGTTTTTTTCTTCCATTCTGCCCTGTCACTCGTCATACTATCACGACATCACATTAGAAACCTCTAAAATCATCAGTGTTCCTCTACTGTATTGTGCGTGTATTATACACATAAACCTTCCTCTTGAATCACTCTATCTATTAAAAAAAACCGCATCAAAATCCGTTGCATAGATTTAAAGATCTAAAAATACATAGGGACAGACAGACACGAAAAGCGACTTTGTTTTATACTATGTAGTGATATTCATCCATGGTGATCCTAGATAGGTTTAAAGAATTTATTCTCATAAGAACAATTACAGTTCACGCCATTGTCTTTCTATTGCGTCTCTAATTACGCTACTCAATAAGTTAAAATGAGATACAAATAACAGCATAAAAGTATTGAAATATTCACATCTGGTGTGTTGGTGACGTCATATTATGTTATATACATGTTTTTTAAATTTTGATTTAAACATATTAATGTTATCACATTTCTTCAATTCTTCGGGTAAATCGTTAAACAGCCGTGCTCCTTCAAACAGTATTGTTTTTTTGCCGTAGTTCGTGCGCGTGGAGTCCTTAGTTGAAACTTGTTTTTACTTCTAGTATTGTATGTTGTTGTCTTTTTACGTAGTTGAATGTTTGATTGTACAGAATTCGTGGTGTTTTTTTTTATGAGAATGCAGGTGTAATATCTGTAAAGTTGTTTGAGGTTTAGTAGGTTTGTTTTTTCGTATAGTTTTTGTGTTGGATATAGATAGTTAAAATGAAATAGTATTTTGATAATTTTGTTTTGTATTCTTTGTAGTGAATTTAGATTAGATTTAGTGGCTGATCCCCATAGCTTAATTATGTATTCAAGGTTAGATTTTACTAGGGAGTTGTATATAATTTGTCGTACTTTTTTCGGTATACAGTTTCTAATTTTTCGTACCGCTCCTAATAGTGACGTTAGTTTTGTTTTGACATGATCGATGTGCAGTTTCCACGTAAGTTTGTCATCTACCCACAACCCGAGATATTTTTCGTGACTAGACCGTTTTATTATTTCTCCGTCAATCGTTAGAGGTGAGAAATGGGGTAGTGGATTATTTTTTGTGGAAAAGATCATAAATGATGTTTTTGACGTGTTACTAGTTAGCAAGTTATATTTTAGCCATTCGTTTAGTAGATCGAGGTCTTTTTGCGCGTCAGATATAATGTTTTGTAATGACTTGTTGAAATAAAAGAGGCAAGTATCGTTTGCGTATAGTGTTAGGTGCCCTTTCAAACCTATTTTATCAATGTTATTAAGGTATATGAGAAATATTAACGAACTTAAAATTGAACCTTGCGGACAGCCATATGTTATGTTTTGTATCGTGCTTGTGAAGTTATCCATTTTAACTACTTGTTTTCTGTTTTTTAAATAAGAAGCGAACATACTAAGGGCGCTGTCTGAAATACCTATATTGTTTAATTTTTGTAGTAGCTTTTTATGGCTAACTGAAAGAAGAAAAGAAAGAAAGAAAAACATTTTATTTGGCGGAACTAGGCGCAAATTTAGAACTAACAAATTATGAGTACATTATGTTGAAGAAATATGCGCCACATCCGCGCAAAACGGCCGAACGCTCAGCTTAATGCCGTGACCACACGCAAAATGCGATGAGTCTACGGCGCTGGTTTTCAGCGTGGGCCGGTAACGGTATCGACATAAAGACGTCGGCACGGTATTGTGTGCTAATAGATTTGAATAAAATAGATAAATATAAATAAATTATGGGGAAAGGAGAAAAAAAAAGAACAATGAATAAATAAAGTGGAAATACGAAATCATAATATATATAAAGTGGCAACATTACTTTCCGTCTGTGCCAAAGTACGCGGTTCTGTTTTCATGTACCTATAGTCTATGGACGCGATGACGTGCGTGAAAAGGAAGTGATGCATGCTATGACGCTACGCCATTAATATTGTGACGAGTGTTTCTACGGAAATGGTAATTGAAGTTCAAAATTTCAAAAAGATGCGATGCGAAATCGTTGAATATGTTTGTGTTTTATTGTTTTGTACAGTGTTCTAAGAGTCCGCGACGAAATATAAATCACATGGACTCATGAGAAGCCGAAATCGGGGCAGACAATATGTTATTTAGTGTTTTTAATCCGATTGCTTCATCTTGTGGAAATAATTTCTCAGAAAAGAGGACAAAACAAACAAACTGAAAAAGTGATTAATACAGGTACTGTTGTTAAATTAAATTAATAATGAAATGAATTGTAATAAATAGAAAATTAAAAAATTATAAGCATTGTCAAATGATTGTGATTATTACATAAATAAGTATGAATAGTATAAATTGAAAATTAATATATTTACGTTCTTACATAAAGGTATCTTGTATGACGTGGAAAATTAGTGTTTAAACACGCTGACAGCAGCGAGCCAATACACGGACAAGTCTGAATGCCAAGCCACAACACTGCTGAATAACAAGCCAAAGACAGAGTCAAGCAAGCCAATACACAGGGACAGGACTGAATGCCAAACCACAACGCTGCCGAATACCAAGCCAAAGACTGAGAGTCATAACCATGAGGTGACACTAGTTTATTGCTGTCATAGCTGTTAACTGTGTCATAGACCTGTTTTAGGTCAATGAAAATACCTACAGCAAAATTTTTCTGATCAATATTAGTTTTTATTTTTGTTATCAAAACAATTAAGGCTGTTAGGGTACTTGATTTAGGGCGGAAACCATATTGTTGATCAATCAGGAATTTTTTCTTAGTTAAATACGCGTTTAAACGGTTGTATATGACTCGTTCGAATATTTTCGATATCACAGGTAGGACTGACACCGGTCGATAGTCGCCGGGGTCAGTTCTACTCCCAGATTTGTAAATAGGACTGACCCTTGCAACTTTAAGCGAGTCGGGGAAAATACCGTGACTTAAGCACATAATAAATATGTGCTTAACTCACGGTATTTTCCCCATGAGAGAGTCTGATAATCTTTCTGCAATTATATTTTTAAGGGATTTAATGGCTTTTGTGCTGATATCGTCTAAACCTATACTACTGTTGCTGTCGAGGTTGTCAATAATTACTAGATATTAATTACTAATTATTAGATACGTTTTTTAAGTGGGATATGATCCAGTGACTTCTGTTCTGGGGAGGAGCAAGAGGTTGTGTCAGAGTTTTACTGACTAAAATCAACCAGTTGCCCTTTGCGTTTCAGGACCATGATATCTTTTCCCAAAAATCCTGAATAATAAAGGTGGCATCTCAAAGTAGGTTGAGATGCCACCTTTATGTTCATATAACTTTTGAAATATTATAACAACAAAATCGAGAATCAATTGAACAATGTTTTTAAAGTTACTACTTAGTAACCATATTAATTTCATTAACATACGAGAAGTGGTTCCTCAATCCATTGGGAAATCAAGAATCCCCCCACGACTGCCCATGCTCCATTGGCTGCTGCAGGAGAAGACAGCCGCTGGGGTGTTTAAGCCACCTCCTTTGCATGCACCACTTTTAACGTTTTACTCAAATGACAGATCGAAAACACCCACAAAAAGATATCCCCAACAATATTAAGAACTAGCTTCTGTCCGCGGCTTCGCGTACTTACATAAAATATAGCCTATGTCACTCAGGAACAAAGCAGCATAAAAAAAATTCACAAATAGAAATTCTAGCAATCGGACCAGTACTTCCTGAGATTACCTCCTACAAACAAAAAAAAATAAAAAAACAAATTCTACTTCTTTATAATATTGGTGTAGATATATAAATATTAGGGACCTAATGACAGCATCAGCGGACGGCACTGCCGTGGCCGAATACTGGGCCACGCAAGGAATTTAACTAGTTTTGACATCAATACGCTAAGAAGAAGAAGAAGTGTAGATAAATATAATTAGTTACATACCACTGAGAGGACTGTGTTCAACAGTTCCTATTGTTGTAGCGCGATAAGAGAAGAAGCTTCTTGGGATTGGAGGGAGCTATCTGGAATCAATGAACTTGTAGGTACTGAAAAGCAAAGAACGAGATTGTCATAAAAAAAAAAATGAACTGAAATTAAATATTTAAAGATAATGTTACCACTGCTGGAACATAGATATACTCTCTTTAAAAGACAGTGGGCAGCAATCAACCATTCTGGCCCAGTAAGTGGTTGGTGAATTTCACAGTTTCCCACACTCTTGAGAGCCATGGTGAAACCATAAATTGCCCAAAGTAGAGGCATAGCCCATAACCAACAATTTGTACTTATTAAATCATAATAAACAACATACTCATGTTTTAACCTATAAAGGACAGGTCAAACCAGATTTGTGAAGACTTTCAAAAGTTATTATAATATTTGTTTAAGTAGGTACCTGTAATATTTTCTGTAGGTAAAATCAAGGTGGGAACAGCCAATTTGTTAAGTCTATTATTTGCATACAGAAACTGCTTCTCATAGTGCCAACAGCAAATCTTCAAGTGTTTTGGACAGTAGCACTGTCTAGACTCGCAATATCACCCCAATACTCTTCACCCAAACTTGGAACTTTTCTGCAAATGTTTCAGGATTTGGCAAGTAACATAGGTACATCTGAAAATATACAGACAACTTTATTGGAACATCAGGCCATTAAAAAAGGAGAGGTTTTTCCCAATTTTACTGGGTCTCGCTTCCAGTTTAACGGGTTTTAGATAAATTGGGTAACATGATGTAGTGTCAGAAATTCTGACTTCTAACAATCAGACAAATCAGATGTACAAATCACAGCTGGGACCAACATCATTACATAAATCTTTATTACCTGAATCCTGACGTTTTTGTATATGTTGTGGTAGGCACTGGGGATTTCGGTCTCGGAAGCATTTTCAGTCCCGGGACCAGTCTCGAACCTCGGAAGCTAGTCCCGGGACTCCCGGGAAATTCGAGACCCACGTGTTTTTTATATTAGAATGGTTTTATACGGATACGTTACGTTATGGATGGAGGTATTGCAGGTGTGCAAGAAAATGGTGATTTTAATATTGTTTTGGAAGGTAAACTAGACTTATTTTGGTAAAAATAAAAGAAATGACAATGACATAGTTTGACTTAGTAAATGATAAACTATAAGAGGGTGAGGGTAGTAGTGAAACTGACTGAAGTGAGTGGTGGTGAACTGTGAAGTAAATGATAATTACGATTGTAACTGTTTATAAATCACAATTATTACAAATTTACTCTTTGATCCATCTGACCAAACCAAACATTACAATAGAATATTATAACAAATAGAAAAAAATAAGATAGCAATATTTGAAGTACCTAATTCAGACTTTCAGGTTATTACTTAATTCTTTATTCTTAATTCTAATGTTTAGTCTTTTTTAATTAGGAACTTTGGTAAAAAAAGCTTATATCTAAGTAGTCGTTTTATCTAGTAAAATATTAAAAATATACCCTTTAAGTTTCGGTAATTTAGGTATAAATAAACTTATAAATGTCGATTGACCAGACCAAACATTTAAACAAAACAAAACGAAAACTCTATAATTCTTGGAGGTAGGGCTAGGGTCATGCCCGTAGGGCATGTTATCCTCGTCCACTCTCTTATATCAGTCGTCTTCTCTCTCCGTCCGATCGAAGTAGCACGTACCTTTCACATACATATCACGCACTCTTCGGTTTTACTCTGCCTCTGTATCCCTCCACATTCATTCATACTTAGCACTACACAGCTAACACAACATAAATATACATAATATACCATTTAATTTACCTTCACACAATTTTTTGGGAAGTCGTGAGAAAAAATACATATTACTTTAATATAACATCATTTATTTACAGGTAAATAAATAGGTAGGTATGTACTTGTGACAGGCCAGGCGTCTGACACTCCATACAACCGCCCACATATAATAGCCTACTACTACCTACATAAAAAACAAACGTAGTAAAGTAATAGTTACCATTCTTTGCTTAGGCACTGTTGCTATCACAAAACGAGATTAATTTGTACTTACGTTTTTATAAATCACTTGTCATGTCACCAGTTCACCACTCACTACAGAACAGACCGACGCGCTTCACTCGCTAGGGGCTACTGGGGCCAGCGGGTGTGAAAACAACGAGTCGGGTGCGCGCGCGGGGCGGGGCATAAGTTCGGGTCTCGCTCGGGCATTGTCGGGACGCATTTGGCAAGCGGCAGTGTCACTAGGCGGTACATAGTGCGCGGCGGAGAATTTATAAGTATAAAATGTACAAATAAATTCTGGTGTTAAGAATATTTTAATGTTTTTCTACCGAAACATTTGGTCTCGAAATTCCCGGGAATTTTTATTAAATCTCGGTCTCGGTCTCGATGATAAAAGTGGCGAGACTCCCGGGATTCCGAGAATCGAGACTCCCGGGGCGAAATCCCTAGTAGGCACGTTTGGTGCTATAGAGGAAACTCACTGGAAGTGGAAGCATGCAAATTTCTGAAAAACAAAATGGCAAAAACCATTTAAAAATAAAGCAAGCGTGTTTAACAACTTCAAGTTTCTTGTACACAGAATAATATTATAATAGTATCAAAACAAAAATTTACTAATAACAAACCTTTCAGTGGTTCGAGGCATTTAACAGGACTCTGAATACTCCTTCTGAGGAAACCCATTTTCTGAAATTAGACAAACAAATCAATTTCAGTATCCATAAAACTAGATTTCAGTTTGAAAAGATAATTTATGTTACAATTGCAAATACTTTAATCCTGTTCCAATTGCTAAACTTTTTGTAGTTTAAGGCTGCTTTTCCACCAGAGATGTGCAGCTATGCTGCAAGGATGTAATAGCTATGCTGTGAAACTATGTGACCGTTTCCACTGATACTAAGCTATGTAGCAGAGCGAGTAAAATGTGCTATGAAGATCTCCCTTAGCTCGAACTAAGCAATGTATCTTTAGCAGGGAAGCGGCACATAACTACACCACTCGCGACCATTCATAGCACGCATCCATAGCAGTAGGTATAGCACGCATCCTTCCATATAAAAAACATATCTTAGTTGAATCCGTTTCCACCAGTGCTAAGCTATGTGCACCAATATGATTGGTGGATATCAAACGCATCCATAGCAATGTAGCATAGCACATCTCTGGTGGAAAAGCACCCTGTTAGTAGTGTTGAATTACTGTGACAGGGTCTTTTATGGCTATTTGAAAGTTAGGACTTGAGTTGTAGAACCTAAAACTAGAGTGAAGGAAGTTTGAAAATTAGCCAAGCAAGAAGTAATAATTTGATGTATATTTACCAGCTTTTTCCTAAAATGCTATTCCACTCAAAATATCATCTTCAAATCACACACATCTTGAGTAATAAGGAAAAGATAGGCTCTACCGATAACTCTTTTCATTGTTTTTGCATTTCATCACTTAGCGAGTCTTTTACACGGCAAATGGAGCAAAATAGCGTCATAACACGTAGATTTATAAACACAGCACTCGTAAGTCATACTACATTTTTAACTTTATTAAAAACTAGAAAATTAAATACAGATAAATGACATAAATAAACAAATTGTGGAATGGCCGACGATGACGTTCCTTTACCAAAATAATTTATAGGGTGCCAATATTTCACTTGAAGTATAATTTGCAAACCACGTAATAATTTTACGGAAAATCTTCAATTAAAGAAAGTAATATTAATTACAACTCAACTTTTTCTTTCCGTGTGGTAGAAACAAAAATAATTTCACTAAACAATGTCAGTTTTCTTTGGCGTTATATTAAAATGCGTGTAATGAAACGGAAACTTATTTGGTATTTGGCAGTATTGCTATAAAAATATATAAATATAAAATTCGTATTAGTTTATTTAATTTCGTTTATACTAAGTTTATATAGTTAAAATTATATACATCTTCAGAAAATATTTTATGAAATTTTTAAAATTTTATCATCCATGAAAAGGGTACGGGTACGCCATCTGTTGAGCAACGACCGAACTAAACCCCGAGCCTTTTGGTCCATACAAAATAAAAAAGTACTAAGTGAAAAGCCCCTGAAATGAATGATTTGGATTTGGACGAATTGCGTGCGCATGACAAATTGACAGTGACGTGACAGTGTTCTAAACGTTCCAATTTCCAAAGTTCAAATTCGAAAGAATCGCCTAAACATTTTTTTTTGGATTTTAATGACCTAACCTGGCACCACAGTTAGTGCTGTACATCAATTGTATTTTGGTATCGATAACAACTTGAAAAATTATGTAAATAAAGAATAGAGTTATGGACTTATATACTCCATCGGTTTAGATAGTTAACTAAACGTAAACAATCATAATATGTCTTTTTATTAAAAAAAATATCTTATAAAAGATATACAAAGATTATTTAAATTTAGTTAGTTACCAAACATCGGTATAGGTAAATAACAAATTGTAAACATTTTTAGATAAAAATTATAGACAACTTTTAGATAAAAGACATGTCAAGATTGTTTACCTTTAGTTAATTACCTAAACAGATGAAGTACAGTTCCTTGTATTTTATATTGGGGAAATGGGCAGTCAAGCTACAGATATTATTTTTTATAATTTAAGTACCATGAGAAATAATACACTGCACTCTTTTATTATGAAAATAAGGACCACACGATGTGTTAGGCGCGAGTGAGACGGGTCGAACTGGATAATTTTCATGTTAGTTTCAATGAAGAAACCGTGAGGGCATAAAATATGAGGGTGGTATGTACAACACACAATACGATTGACAGAAAAAGACGATGTTACGCTTACTACTACGTACATAAAGGTTACAGTTTTGCCTGGTAATTTGTGTGCAGAAAAAATATTTCAACTATTTGAGGCAGATACAGAGGGGTAACATTTGAAATAATAACAAAAGTTCTTATGACATCGATCACTTCTTATGATCATAATAATGTGACCTAATTTCATTTAATATAAGGTGAGCCGGGGCAACATCGAACGGGTTTTTGAAGAGATAAGATATATTATTTTAAGCACCTACCTGTATAGATCCAAAAAACATGACGTAGCACCAAGTTATAAAACTTTAAATACAACTCAGAGAGTGTACTTTATGTAAAACGAGTCTAAAAATCATTATGCTATTATATTAATTCATTATTAATGAAAATATACACACAAAAGAAAATAATAGAAACGGGTAAAGATCGTAATGTGACGGGGAAAGATCAACATAATGTGTATTTTTTTTATTTCTCGTTTTAGAGCCCTAAGAATCAATGACATATTATGGTGTAAAGTATGTAAAAGTACACGTATTTCCGCGTTCCGTTTTCCCTTTTATCGGATTTTAGGTTAGAAACTTATTTTGTAAATTTCTCGAAAAATATCTATTACCTTGTAATAAGAGTGGTAGCGTTATAATCGGGGACCCAAGCCCTACCAGCTTTGACCCTTTTTAGTCCCCAACTCATGCTACACCAAACTAAAGTCTAGACGATTTAATGATCAATTAGTATAAATATATTGATTATTTTATATCACATTTAATATAATATAGAAACGTCTACTTTATGACCTGCGTGAGACCCTTTATTGCAGATTAATCATTTGGGATAGATGGGGTTATTCAAATTCCATAATGCCTAATTATTTCAAGAAACAGGGAGAGAAAATGATTCAGATTATTGATGACTCCTCATTGATACAGTAACTATTTATCAGAAAACAAGTCCATTTTGCTTTCTATGGCATAGAAAGGTGTTATATAACTGATCAATTATACATTATAGCATTCAAATAAATGTGACCAAAGTAGGTTCACATTGTAGTACCAAAAAAATCCCACCTTATCTGATGAGGTTAATTTTTCTCTCTATCAGATGATAGGCTTTTGATGATTCGCAGATTTTCCTTGAAGCTTCCAAAAGCTGACAATTAGGATTCGACTACTGTAAGGATGGGATGGATGTCACTGTTATAAGATAATGCATAGTGGTGGGTGGGCAAATTATATATTTTATTAAGCTTTAACATTTCCAATTAGCTAGTGAAATAAAGACGTCCTGTTTAAATCATGGGTAAGTTCTGGTACTAATTTAAAGTAAAACAGGAATTAATTTGAAATGATTAAAAAAAAAAGCTTTCAGCTTTAGAAGCGTAAATAAATGTACTGTAATGTATTTGTTTTGATGAGTAAACAAATTGTACAACTCCAATCTACATTGATAGATAGATATATATTGTACATCAAAAATACAAATGACATTAGGAACTTAAAATTCACAGATTTCACACATTGAGCCGGTATACGGTTAATACTTTGTACAGTATGCCCGGCATTTCTTGATAAGTAACTAAATTGGGAACTCTTTTGATGTCTTCATAAATATGCAGAACAACAATCCAGAGTATCGTTTCGATAGACCGAGAGTAAACGTGTATGGAAACCTTTTTGCCTTAAACATACTCCACAAGTTATTTTAATTACGCCTAAAAATGCGCAAATTAGTGTCAAAATATGGAAATTTCGACGCACATAACTTCAAAAATTGTTTTTTTTTACTGTTTCGCTTCCATACAAGGATAGATAATGATGTTACCGCCGTATTACGTTTGTATGGAAGATTGACCGACTAAGGCACCCTTAATGTTAACTGGTTCACTTATATAATATTTTTTTAATTAGTTTTCTTAAATGCTTAGTTATTTTTTGGTGTATTTCCAAAACCGAAACTATCACCCCCAACCAAAGACTTTGATATACAATACAGGAAGACAATTCATGAATTTATATAATATGTATACATAAAACGTTTAGGTACTAAACTCTAAAATCCTCTTAAAATGTCATTCGAGCTCCAAAACTTCATGGTTGTTGTAAAGGTGCTATTTAATAAACGTCAAATTGTTACAACTTGCGGTTGGTTTTATGTTTAGTTATGTTTCTTCGTGCATCATAAACATTTTCTTCACTACGAATCGATAACTTTGCGCAGTCTCAGTTGTCGAATAGGTATAACACACTATATATATTCGTTGTTGTATATGTATAGATGCATTTACTTATTATCAAAGTTGTATTTATTTAATCGCTTGTTGACCGACTGCCCCAAAAGAACGGTAGTATTTTTCAGAGCTTATATGTCATGTATGTATATCTATTCCTTTGGTACGCCTTGTTGGTACTATTAGATTGGTTTTCAGTGACGAAGTGACATAGGCTTCGTGAACTTTGAATGAAAACGAAATGTGTGGTGTAAATTACGAGTCTAGAGGAGACGATTCGATTGCAAAAATTTTAACTCTCTAAAATACCTATAAGAAAATAAATTATTTCTGTCGAAATACTCAAACGTAAAAACGATTAACAACTTGGAAACAAGCCACTTTTCAAGCTGTCTGATCATCTGATGCAGTTGGTGGCATCAAACTTGTAATTGAACTTTAAATAAATGCTACCAACTGTATCAGACTGTACAAAAAATAAGTTTTTTTCCGAAAAGTTTTTTTTTGCGGTTGGATTTTTATTTCATTTCACATCAGGATCACAGCTAAAGTACTTACTTAATTTGATTGATTAACCGTCCATCTATCCTACTAATATTATAAATGCGAAATTTTATGAGGACCGATGGATGCATAGATGTTGGTTACTCTTTCATGCTCAAATGGCTGAACGGGTTTGGATGAAATTTGGCACAAGGGTAGTAAGCTACCCTTGTATACTATTCTACGACATATCCTGGATGTGTTCTAGAATAGCTTATAAGATGTTTTTATCCCAGTAGTATGTTCCCTTGGGATAATTTTCTAATTTCACAGGGCAAAGCCGCTGGTGGAATCTTTACTATACCACAGGTCAGCTGAACTTCGAACATAAAAATAGTTCGATCCTTAAATGTTGTAATATTTCTGAATTATTTCTTCAATATGAATAATTTCAAAGGATTGCTGTTTTAGTCAGCAATCATCAATGTAACAGCCAACAATCACAAATATCGAGATTTCGAAATCGACCGGTCCAGCACTAGCCAGGGTTGCAACTTGACAATAAAAATGCTTTGTAACTGACCGATAAAAAATTAATAATAATATTTCCCAGTTTAGTGACTGCTAGTAGTACTATTGTAGTAATGAAAGCAATAAAATAATTCGTTTTTGTTTTTCGAATTATTTTAAAAGATAATAAAATCAAGTTTGGTCAGTCAGTGTCGACCTCTATTGTTTCTATTTCGCGAGTTTTAGTTTACATCGTAGTACAACATCTGCATCAAAGATGGCGCTGTATTCAATTGAAGACCGAAAAGCAATTATGGTACTCAATATAGAGATGTCGCTAGCGTGCAGAAGTTAATAACTAAATTGTTAATAAATTATTACAATATACGACGAAGTAAAAAACTAATTATTAAGATTGCTTCAGAATTTTTTGCTGTGAAAATGCATCTAACATAATTCAAATCAAGGTTTTTAATTAAAAAAAAACGTTTATAACATATTTTTGTGAGTAAGCGGAAGGCACATTTATTCAATTCTCAACGACAATTAAATGAAACCGTACTATGGCTTTCATATAAAATCATAAAATGAAATTTTGATGCGCCAAGCGTCCACCATTTCTCATTTGAATCCCTGATAATAAAGTGAAGATATCAAATTCCCGTTGTGGCTCGAAAAGTCTGTGGTTAGGGGTGTCACTTGATATTAAAAATATAAGTTGAAAATGAAGTAAGTAGAAAATACTAAGCCCATACTTCCTACAGTAAAGATTTGAGTAAAAAACATATGATATTAGATTCACATTGCCTGATCGACACAGGCGTGACTCATTTTTTGCCTGCCAAGAAAGAATTAACATTGCCATTCAACTTGGCAAAGCAGCTGTATTGCCACGTTGAATTTGGCACAAGACTGGCTAGAAGACTGAATAGTCTTCTGGGCAACTTTCCAGATGACAAAGATATGGAAGAGTACTTCAACGCCTAAATGTATTTTATTTTTGCAAATAGTTATAATTCGTAGTTAGGTTCGAAATAGCTAATTAATATTTAAGTAACTTTCAAATATGTGACGATGAGGTCGTCACCTACCCGGGTGCCAACATTAATTTTATACATCTTGTTATATAAATTTCAGATCCTGTCTAAAATTATGCACTACCTACGAATATATACATTGTACCGTAAAACTGTATGTATATATTATATTTCGTGGTCTACGAGGCTTCGCTACGCCGTTGCTACGCGTCTACGAGGCTTCACTACGCCGTTGCTAAGCGTCTACGAGGCTTCGCTACGCCGTTGTTACGCGTCTACGAGCTACGATCTGATGCTACGTCCTTATGCTACGATAACGTGCTATACAGTGTGTCATACTAGATAGACTAGAATTGCAGAAAATAAACATTTTTTTGCGTCTTTGCCTAACTTACTTTGATTTTTGTTGTCTTCTGAAACAGGTAGTTTTTTTTTAAATTGGTGTCACATTAAAAACCTATGCTTAATGTGGACAGTAGAAAAATATTCTAAAAATACTTTATCTAAAAACGGAAGTAAATAAGCCCAATAAACAATTGTAGGTAGGTACAAAGAGACGACATTCACAGTTTGCACTTAGTATAGAAACTTAATCCTCGAGGCAGCCCTGAGTGAGAGAGAGAGCACATTTAAAAGGCATCGCTTAGCCGGCAAGAATTGCAGCCACTGCATATTAGATGTACCTTCCGTAGCTGCATCATACCACTGAGTAGCATAAAATGGAGTGCTAAATCGACACCTACGTTACCTATTCTTGAATAATAATTCAAAATATTCAAATCCATTGCTATTGCATCAACTCAAATATAAACTTTAGTAATATGTATTTTAAGTTGATTTTTATGTGACCTTTAGTATTAAAAAAACCTTCAAAAATAGGTTGTGTATACTTTTTTAATGTCCAGGGCAATCTGTACCAATTAAAAAAGGGTGATAAAAGATAAAATGGCAAGAACATTCTTAAAATTCCTCTTTGATAAGTGGTTACAGAAGTGCCACGGCGTCAGCTTTATCCGCCTGAAACAGGTCCTCACTTCTAATGAAACATGTATGTTTCTGGAGATAGTTGTTTTTAATTTGACGGGAAGAAACGCCATGGTGACAGGTGTCACAATTGTGCGGATCACCCGGCAGACACGGTGGAGCACATGGAAGTCCGCTCCGCGTAGGCTGACCACAACGAGAGAGAATATCAAACTGTCACTTCCTTCTGCAATGCAGTAATACGAGCAAAGGAGGTGGCCGAAAATGTGAAGGAGGAGATATCCTCACGCTACCACCAGGAGATGCCCCGAGTGTCGGGAATCGTAGGGCGTTTCTCAGCCCCCGGCTGGCTAGAGTGGCTAGCGAATGGCGAGAAATGGGCAGATCGCCATCCAGCAAGGACTAAGCCCGAGTCGACGGCGCGTTTAAAGAGATATTAGCAAAATGGACAAAAGCTCATTAGGGCCCATGCCTGCTAGGGCTTCGGGATTGTTCAAAAGATTTACCGTAGCTCTAGAACGTAGAGCTATTGAAGGAACATGGGTGGTTTTTAGTCAGTAAATATCTGACACTACCTTTTACTCCACCCTCAAATAATAAAAAAGGAAGATCAACAAGGCCATTTCCCCATACTTTATAATAACAATAATCGTTTATTGGAAACATAAACAAAATACAGGATGCAATGTTAAATGATGTTAGCTGCAAAAGTTAAAACTGTGGCGCTGCTATCAACGCCCGATTCCAAGTGACAGGGATGGTTGTGAACTTTAGCATTCCATTTGTGAACTACTCTGTGCTATTTCCTAGTTTTAGCCGAGGGGATTATTGTCTGTGATCACAGTTAACATTATACGATTTACTTTCAGTTAACTGTCTCTTCTAACAAGATATCGGGCGGAATACTTCGCTTGCAATTTATAGCAGATGCAGTTTTACATTTGATGCTGTACTAGCAACTATTGACGGGCCTTAGTTGAAGTGATTGTGGTCTCTGGTTCATTGGACAGTATTTATCGCGTTGTCGAATTTAACGATATGATATATTCAAGAATTTGTAGGTTTCGTAATAGTGTTACGATTTTTTTTCTTTTGATGTGTGAATTTATCAAATAATTTCGTCTGCTCTTGGTGGGGCGAGAGGGCGTGTCAGACTTTTACTGACTAAAACCCACCTGTCTTCCTTTAGTTGCCTTTTGAGTTCTAGGGCCACGGTAGCTCTTTCGAATGCTGCGGCTAAATTCGGGATGCGGGAGCCAAAATAGTGGAACTTGGAAAACAATTTCATCATCATCGTCATTTCAGTATAAAGACGTCCACGGCTGGACATAGGCCTCCCCCAAGTGTCGCTACAATGACCGGTCTTGTGCGTCTTGCACCCATCGGATGTTTTTATTTGTTGAGCTTGTTTATTGTTCATGACAAGTAAATATTTATTTATTTAACTATTTCTGTATACACATAAAAATTAAAGATAAGAAGAAGGAAACTGAAAAATAGGTACAAAAGGTGATGCTTATTTTTAAAGAAATATTGTGTTTTTAAAAATTCTTTCACATTTGTTTAATAAACATAAAAAAATTGCATGCTTAATTATTTCAATGATTTCTAATACCCATGCGAAGCTGGGGCAGTTCGCTAGTCACACGAATATAATAAAGTCAAAATTTTGTGAGTGTGTTTGTATGTTTGTAACATCTTTACGCTCGAACGGTAGAACAGATTTCGATGAAACTTGGCACCCAGGTAGACCATATCCTGGAATAGCACATATGATCCTTTTTTATCCCGGGAATCCGGGAATATATTTTCTTGCGACAATTTTCTAGTTTTACGCGAGCGAAGCCGGTGACAACAGCTAGTATTACATAATGCAAGGATAACGAAGTCAGATTTCTGCTAAGAAAACTTGAGATACAATGAACAAGTACTTAGGTTGAACATTGAACGTAAAACAAAAGATATATTAACAAAAGCGTGTCTTGAGAAAGCTGCATGTAATCCTTGCTCCGGTATGAAGCTGAACTTTGTTCATTAAGCAACTGTTACAAACCAAATAATAGAAATCGGAACTTCGATATCAGTCTGTCTCGGGAACGTGACCGTACTTCTGTATCGGAAGAAACAGGGTGATACTTACTGATTGGAAACCGAGTAGAATGCGTGTCTTAGGTAACTTTTTAGGAAGAAATTTGTATACCCTAGTCCGTGGGTCACTGCGGGGTGCCAACTGAAAACCAGCCCACCTAGCCAAGTTACAATCGTATCGTTCGCGCCGAACGCCTCGAGTAGGCCACGCCTCCGATTCCTTTGTTCTGACCACGTGACTGAGCGTTGAGATGACGTCAGAACAAAGGAATCGGAGGCGTGGCCTACTCGAGGCGTTCGGCGGGAACGATACTATTGTAACTTGGCTAGGGGGGCTGTGCTGTGTGTCTAATGCCCAGCAAACGCTGAGGTGGTCATCCTTTCGGTGCGGGCACGCTCAGCGCACTTTGTACTTTGTTCGTTTTTACTACAACCGTTGTGCTGTGTCTGTCCCGAATAAAAGTATTTCTATTCTATTCTATATAAGTAACGCAACCGACGGATGGCATGGACGGCGTAGTGTTGAGTGACTGTTTTGGATTCGGAGAGATGAAATGCTCATGTGTCGCCATCATTGTGTGGATCGCCCGGAGGACATGGTAGAGCATACGGCTGTCTTAGACAGACTTGTCTGCGACGAGACTGTTTTGCTTACGACACGGCGAACACCCTCAATACAAAACAGTCTAGCGGCGTACGGCCAGTGTTGCCAACTTAGTGGATTTTCCACTAAAACTGGTGGTTTTAACCCCCCATTTAGTTGCGAAAATTGGTTTTAGTGGCTAGTGGATTTTTCTAGTGCTTTAGTAAAATTCAATTGCTCACTAAAAATGCGATCACTCGGGTGTAAATCAGCACCATAGAATACATAATTATCAATCTGATACTGACGATGATGGTGCAAAAAAAAAGATTCGTCTAAAGACGAATTAATACATAGCTGTTATTGAATAATTTGTATGTTGATTTACCTACTAATGTTAATTTACCCACAAATGGTATTTTGATTAACTGATTGTTAATTTTTATCACTTACTATTAAAGGTAAGTAATAACCTATATGCCTACTTATTTTATTTCGTACAACACACATTTTTTAACTGGAAAATTTTGCGATTTTGTGTGTGGGATAATTTTTTGTTAGTGGTTATCAGGTGGTTTTAAAAGTTGACTCTAGTAGTAAGTTAGTGTAACTGTTGGCAACAGACATCAGAGCAAAACAGTCTTGTCGCAGACGAGTCTGCGATGTCGTAGACAAGTCTTTCTAAGAGAGTCTTGTCTCAAGTGTGCGCAGGTCCTTACACTACACGCCGTCGACGTTTCGGGCTCGGTTTGGAGGGTTACCGGACAGCCGGACGGCGAGCTATAGAGTGGAGCACCGTTGCGTCCTCGTAGAGGCGATCGCCGGCGGCGAACTCTCTCCGCCCCGGTTCAGGCCGAGGTCCGGAGTGAGAGTGAGAGGGAATGGGAAGCAGGCACCTCCTTTTGTGAAGTAGTAATTTAAGCAAAGAAGGTGTTGGAAAGCGTGAGGAGGAGATAATTTTCATGCCCTGGCCTTCGCCGAAAACGCCCTGGGCGTCAGGAGACGCAGTGCGACTCCCGGCCAAGGTAGGCGTGAGCTTGCGGACGCCGAGCAATGTGTAGCTCACCGTCTGATAAAAACCAGAACCGGGTCGACGGCACGTCGTGTTCAAAGAGATGTCAGTGCAGTTGAAGTGATTGTTCGAAAGAGTTACCACGGCCCAGGAACGCAAAAGGCTACTGAAAGAACACAGGTGGGTTTTAGTCAGTAAAAGTCTGATACCTACGCTCTCGCTCCACACAGAGCGGGTGAAAAAAAAGGCATTAAAAGCGACTCTACTTTTGTGTGCATAAAGTATTAAATAAGTAAATTGATTTAAAAACGAAATTCCCACTAAAAGCAAAAAAAATCTGTTTATCCCTTTTTAAGATTAAGCATTAGACCCTGCTCTATCGACGATACTTCATTCGACACATCCGGCACACCCTGGTAAGGCTGCCTGTCCACTGGAGCGGAGAGGAGCGGAGCTGTGGCAATATTAACCAACAGAATAAATAAATAAAAAAAACTCCACTCCGCTTCAGTGGATACGGATTTGCAAACTAATTTAAAACTGCGATACGGAGTGGAGAAGCGGAGCGGGGAAGCGGTAAACGGACCGCGTGGTATTGCAACCGCGGGGACTCGCGTGAACTCGACCTAGCTCCGCACAGTCCGCAACACCGTTCCACACTACCTCACTCCGCATCAATGGATAGACATAGTCCGCAACTCCACTCTGCATTGGACACTCCCTCGCTCCGCTCCGCTGCCTTGCTCCATGTCAATGGACAGCCTCCCCACATCATAAGCTATTCTTAGACGTAACCACGGCCTAACCTGATCCAATCGACGACCGGACGTAACATCGCTATCTCTTATCTATTATTCAATCCTGTTATATTGTCCTCACAGATTTGGTTTGAAATTGAAGGTCTAAAACTTCCCGTATCCCCGAAGATCTTGGAAGCCATTGAACCGAATTTGATGGTGATCTTATCATTCCAAAGTTTATTATAATTTGGATCTGGGTTGTAAAAATTTCGCTGTCTTGGCGGTGTCATCAAGAAAACAATTGACGTTTAAGTGTCGAGGCTTCGTCAAAGGAGAGTCTTAAATAAACTTTTGGTAATTTCTGGATTTAAAAGTTCATTTCTACAGATTTTTTAAAGTCGGTTAACTGTTGTCGACAAAGGATAGAGTGCAATTAAAGAGTGCAATTTCCTGCCAGAGTCTGTGGTTCCTGATAGCTACAAACTAGAGGTCAGTCAAGAGTGAATAGGTTAGGTACTTCTTAATTACTTAAAAAAACACTTAGGTTCGATCTTTGGCCGGGCGTTATGCAGTGTTGGACTTTATCCTATGAAACTTTATTAGTAGTAGTAGCCTGAAATTATTATTTGCGTCCAGTTTATCAATAGACGTTCTTCTACACGGAACTTAGATTAAGATAACTTGCGAGATGTAACAAACAATATATTGTCCAACATAATAACGCATTCTGGTTAATGCAGAGTTTGCCGCGCTTTTGCGCGTCGGAGATGCTTGCGGACGCATGCGGTCTGCGTATCGCATCGGATGCGCGACAGCTCCAACAGCCTCGCTAGTGTAGCTGCCAGGGTGGATTGCCAAAAAGTATGTCACTGGATGGAGGTAAATAGACCGTCATTCAGATATGTGAGATAATAAGTTTATTAAACGTGTTATAGTCAGTAATTGTACCAACTTATTTTATTTGAAAACCCGCTTTTGTCTCTACCGCTTTTAGGCACGCAATTTATTGTTATCTACGCCAGTGCAGAAAAGTGCGCAAGCTCGCTCTCGCCTCAATGTATTGTATTTATTGTATCAGGTTAGGCGTTAAGCTACCCCCACGAGTCGCCGCTCAACACTCTACCGAGTGTTGACTGGCGACTCGTGGGGGTAGCTTCATTTCTTCGTAAGTGTATTGAAAAACATCGTTTGATACACGTGGAAATTTGTCACTGCAGTATTCGGCTCCATAGAACTCTCGCCTCAAAAAAATGTTTTAGTCAGTAGATTTATTTATATCTCTGCCAACCCCTTTGAATGCTAACGTGATGTTATAACTGTTCGGAGGTGTCATCACAGTAACATCATTGCATCACCCTAGTGACACTTAATAGACGTGGCTGTAATACAATTGGTGTTGCATGTAGCCGGATATTGCATACTGCTGATATACAGCTGTCTGCAGCGTATCGATACGCATCTGCTGAATAGCTGTATGTAGGTAGACTGTAGTCTACACCGTAGCAGTTGTCATCCGGCTCTTTGAATACAAATTGCATTGATATCATGAATATCAATATGTTATTTTTTCTATATATTGGAAAACTAGCTTCTGCCAGCGGTTTCGCCCGCGTGATAGTCGGTTTCTCCATACAAACTTGGGACCCCCGTTTCATCCCCTTGGGGGTGAATTTTGGAAAATCCTCTCTTAGTGCTTGCCTATGTCATAAAAGGAAACCTTATGCAAAATTTCACGTTCCTAGGCCCTGTGGTTTCGGCTGTACGTTGATATGTCAGTCAGTCAGTATCTCCTTTTATAAATATAGACTAGCTTATGCCAGCGACTTCGCCCGCATGAAAATAGGTTTCTCATTACAAACTTTGGACCCCCGTTTCATTCCCATAGGGGGTGAATTTTGGAAAATTCTCTCTTAGTGCTCACCTACATCATAAAAGGAAACTTTGTGCAAAATTTCACGCTCTTAGTCCCAGCTAGTAGTTTCGGCTGTGCGTTGATATGTCAGTCAGTCAGTTTGTCCTTTTATATATATATATATAGATATGCTCTTGCCCTTTTCTTTTATTGTTTTTAACATGTTTTATTTTAACTTTAAAAACTGTGCATTTATTTGTAAATGTAAGTACCATGGAGCAATTTTTGTTTTAGATACTTTTGACTTAAAACGAGCATGGCAGTTGAGAGTTTGTCATGCTCACTCAAATGTCGGGCTGATGGTGGCGTGTGTTGAATCTTTCAGTTTCTTTTAAAATGGTTGTGTTGAGTGACAAAGGTTACCGACAAAGTCGGAAGAATCGCCAAACTTAAGTGGCAGGGCACATTTTATTTATTTATTTATGGCACACCAACGACTTATTCACTAGTACATTTTTATATACAACAATCAAACTTAAAATCTAGAGTGAATTTGTCACTTACAAGTGTGCACATTGTTGGCAGAACAGATGATCGATGTGCCGAAAGATTCTGGAGTGACGACCATGTACCAGAAGACGCAGTGTTAGAAGGCCTCCCACAAGGTGGACATCAGCAGGTGAGCACCAGGTGAGAGCTGCGGGAATCCGATGGGTGCGATACGCACAGGGCCGTTTCGTCCGTACAACAGTGGACGTCTTTCAGCTGCAATGGTGACGAATGATGATGATGTGTTCCACATTCTGCATCATATGCCCAAACTAGAACAAAAGATTTTCACGCAACGTTTTAGATTCCGGTGGCCCTTTCAAATTATGCCAAACTTAAATGACAGGCCTTTTGGTCTAGTGGTTAGTGGCCTTGACTGCTATGCCGGAGGTCGCGGGTTCGATTCCCACCCAGGACAAATGTTTGTGTGATGAGCACGATCATTATCATGTCTGTATTTAGAAATATGTAAGTATTATCAGTTGTCTAGTACTCTTAACACAACCTCTGCTTAGCTTGGGACTAGACAGCGTTGAGTGATAGTTGTAAAAAAAAATATCTTATGTAAGTACTGGTATTGGTTTACACTTTATCGCCGTTCATTTTACAGCTTTCTAATAATAACAGCAACTAATCTAAGCCTACGGACAGACAGACGGACATGGCGAAACTATAAGTATTTCTTGATAGGACTACCGAACCCTTAAAAGGGCGGCCTTTATTCCCCAAATTCACTTTTCGCATCAAATCCTCCAAATAGCTTTACAGACACAAAACCCAACATATTACACAAAGAGGAACCCTCTTCCATTACCTTCACACTCTGAAAACACTATTTTTACGCTATTTTTAAAGGTGGGCCAAAATGCTCCAGAATGCGCTGTCGGATATTGCCCAGCTTTGCACGACTTTGCCCGGCTGGCGTCGTGTTGCCCGGAAATTGATCGTTAGCCGCGACCTATGTGGACACGTCTTTATTATACTTAGGAGGTCCGCTTAAGATTTTAAAACGATTTTGTAAGGGTTACAAATAATTTTCCTGGCCAGTCTTTGGGTGTATTGTAGCGTGTTTGAGGCCTATTTTCAATGAGTGACTAAGGCACATTTACATTGTTAAGAAGGATAAAAATGGTCATTCTTCTTTTCATGTTGATGGCCTCAGATTAAATTTTCTATTACCTGTACTGTTCTGTTATTGGCGTCGTATAAATCCTGCAAGGATAGTATCTGACCGAAATTAGTCTCGGTCTCAGTTTAGGAACCGTAAGCATATTCGGCCATGTTCCCACTGCAGGGACTCAGGCCTTCTCTCTACGAGAGGGAATGGGCTGTAATCCACCACGCGGGCCCAGTGCGGGTTGGTGGATGTCAAATGTCTTCGAATTTTTGGTTCTACGACATGCCGGTTTCCTCACGATGTTTTCCTTCACCGTTTTGAGAGCAGTGGTGATGAAATAAATTACACATGGTAATGCGCCTGGCTGGGTTGAACCCGCGATCTACAATTCGTAAGTCGGAGCCGTTACCACTCGGCCACCACAACTCTATAAGGAACCGTTTTTCTATGTAAATTTAATATAGTGGTAAGACTTGCCAGTTGCCTATGTACCTATATCTTTAATTTGCACGTTTCTTTCTTTTTATTAATGTTTTATTTTTATTTTATAAAATGGATGTTTACTAACCGACCAGGAGTAAATGTAATATAAAAGTCAGTTGTCATTTATTGTGGTACAAAATTTTATTTGTTGTGCTCTAAATTTCATAATGTGTCGTTATAAATTTATAAAAGTTTTTAACATTACGTACACAGGTTTTTTTATAGGTGTAAAATCATCAAATATCTCCTTCCGCTCTGGGTGGAGTAAGAGAAAAGGTTTTACTGACTAAAATCGTGTTTTTTCAGGGGTGCTACGACAGAAAACCTCCACGAGTGCCCGCGGGCTGTAGTTCCCTTGCGGATACGTTTGGAGCGAAGGCCAGTCTGCGGGACGGTGCACCCTGGGAGGCGGCTAACGACTCCCCTTGGGTACTGCTGCCTAAGGGGTCTCGATGTCCGCCTGCGAATATTCTGTCTGAAGGAACGCTTCAACGCGTGGGCCATGGGTGATGCGAAAGAGATCCCCGGGGCCCTGGAACAATGGCAAAGAAGGAACAGTAGTGGGTTTTTAGTCAGTAAAAGTTTGACACTATCTCCCGCTCCGCCCAAGGCGAGGGATGTCATTAGATGATTTTCCCACCACAAAAAAAAACCTGTATTCTTTCAGTAGCTTTTGAGTTCTAGGACCAGGGTAATTCCTTTGAACAATCCCGCAACATTTACGTAGATAAACAATTAACAAGTCACATTAAATAAACAAACTACAAATACCCGAAACATATAAATTCCATCTCACCAAACAGCAATAAAATTAATAAACATAACTAAACTAATAAACTACGTGAAGACCAGCGAACCGTAATCAATGATTTAAAAACTTCCCGAAACTATGGAAGTTGGGAAATAAATAACTGTTTTAATTAAATTTATAACTCTTGTGTGAACTAACTTTATACTCGGAAGTTACAAAGGACCATTTTCTCATAGATTTATATTTTACTACCTTCTGCCAGCAACATCGCTCGCGTGAAAGTAGGTTACTCCATACAAATTTTGAACTCCCTTTTCCTCCCCATAGGAGGTGAAATTTGGAAAATCCTCTCTTAATGCTCGCCTACGTCATAAAAGGATACCTTGAGCAAAATTTCACGCTTTTTGTCCCAGTAGTTTCGGCTGTGCGTTGACATGTCAGTCAGACAGTTTCTCCTTTTATTAGAGAAACCTTTGGACCTCCGTTCCATCCCCTTAGTGAGCGAATTTTAGAAAATACTCTCTTACGGTTAAAATATATTTATTTTTTCAGTAGAATTTACGTTCACTTATAGAGAAAAACATAGTAGTTTAAAAAAATTCTACATACCGGAAAGCGTAGATAAAAAAAAGAACAAAAACAAATATGTGCCTATCTTAAAACTGGAATCAAGTCATGCAATTCCCACGCACACTCTTCAAAAAGCATCCTGTAAAACATCGAAAGGCTGGCTACCCTACGCCTGGCAGAAGTAGTTGCCGTTACCTACATAGTATTACTTAATAGCATTGCAGAACTCTTTGCTATGTAAATTTTGTGTTGAAGTTGAAGTGCATTCGGTATTCAATCTCGTGCCGCCATCTTGGATCTTGGGACACCTTGTTCTGTGAAAGGATAATATTAGGAAGACGAAACGTCTGTGTTTTGAGTGGGTTCAAATAATATAAACGGTTCTTGTTGCCGTTAGCGTTAATTTTCTTTGGTACGAACTGAATGATAGTTTCTAGTTCTATTTTGTAATTTATTTCAAGTATTTATTTATTTAACCAGAACGATAAAATGCCAATTACACTGATTACATTAGATACAAATTATGTAAAGCACAATAACCTTTCGTATGCCGTAATTAGAGACACAATTAAAAAACTAATATGTCCCGCGCAGATCTCAGGTTAAAGAAAAATAATACAGATATATAACTAAACCTCTCACTCAGTCTTCTATCAAATCAGCAGACATTCAGTCAGTATCTCCTCCCATTCATCAGTGAACAGATCTAGTCCAGGACTGGATTCAAGGAGAGCTCAACGCTCTGCAATTAACAAAAGACTCATTTTAGGTACTTGCATCATAAACATACAGCTAAATTAAATTACATAACAAAATAAATGGTTGCCGACATTGCACAAAGAATCGCCAAACTAAAGTGGCAATGGGCAGGGCACATTGCTCGCAGAACGGATGGCCGTTGGGGCCGAAAGGTTCTGGAGTGGCGACCGCGTACCGGAAGACGCAGTGTTGGAAGGCCCCCTACAAGGTGGACCGATGACCTGGTGAAGGTTGCGGGAGTCCGATGGATGCGAGACGCACAGGATCGTTCGTTGTGACAACATTTGGGGGAGGCCTATGTCCAGCAGTGGACGTCTATCGGCTGAAATGATGATGATGATGATGACAAAATAAATTAAATTACACAAAATGGAAATGATAAAAATTAAATTAAATTGCATTGGAAACTAATTATAATATTAGTCAGTCAGATATAAAATGAGTTGAATAAAATATTAAAAAGAAATTGCATAAAATTAAAATTCAACTATACGCTCTCATACAATCTAGGGCCTTAGGAATCTTACGTACTCTTTGTAATGTTTTCGAATGAAATTTGGTTAGGCACTCAGGTAGCTCATGGTCTCCGCTGTAGGTGTCTGCCTGGGCTTCTAATTTAAGTTCTAATCCAGGCCATAGGTCACCTTTTCTTGATTTAGGTGAAGCGAACGGGAGTGTCAGACTAACTTACTAAAATCCACCTGTGTTCTTTCAGTTGCCCTTTGCGTTCCAGCCCCCCTAGCCAAGTTACAACCGTTTCGTTTCGATTCTCCTTTGTCGATCACCTCGAGTTGGCCACGCCTCCTATTCCTTTGTTCTGACGTCATCTCAACGCTCAGTCACGTGATCAGAATAAAGGAATAGGAGGCGTGGCCGACTCGAGGCGATCAACGAAAAGAGAATAGAAACGAAACGGTTGTAACTTGGCTAGGGGGGCAGGACCTCGGAAAGAATTATCTTTCTAATAATCCCGTAGAGATTGGTTGTTACCTGAATGAGATTCACCGCTGGTTCAGCGCCATTAATCCACTGCCAAACACCAAAGTTTCCAAGTACGGCAACAATATATTTTCATGATCCCGTCCATTCAGACTTCTCATTAAGTCACGCCTCGTCCCCGCAGACAATGATATATGTCGCTGCACCTTCTGAAGCTTTCAGCGTTATATTGCATTCGTGTGGGTAGGACATTGACTAATTTAACGCTCTTTCAAGCGAACCGCGGCGTAAATCTGAATGGCACTGGTGAATTGTTTTTTTTTAGGGTTACGTACCCCAAAAGGAAAAATCGGAACCCTTATAGGATCACTTTGTTGTCAGTCCGTCCGTCTGTCTGTCTGTCAAGACCCTTTATCTCGGGAACGCGTAAAAGTATCGAGTTGAAATTTAAACCATATATTCAGGTCTACGGTCTCTTGATGTTGTGAAAAAATCAAACTTCTATGTTACGAAAAAAAAAGATACGGCCGTTTATGTTGCAAAAAACGTGTATTTCGACACTCTCAGGAATCAAACTTCATAGGGTACTTCCCGTTGACCTAGAATCCTGAAATTTGGCGTGAAGCAAAGCATTATAGCACAGGTATAGGAAAAAATCTGAAAACAGTAAATTTGTAGTTACGTCACAAAAAAAAACTTTTTTGCGATTCGTTGACAGACATGCATCGCCTGTTATTAGACTTCTAGTGGCTGTAAGGTCGTTGTATGTGACGTATAAAATAAAAATGAAAATGATAAAAGTGTAATGTGTAAACTCTATACGAGAATAAGGATATACATTCCTTAATGTCAAGATTATTCATAATTATCTCTCTAACCTTTTCCTAACTAGCTTAGGGCCGGCTTTCAGTCTAACTGGATGCGGCTGAATACACGTGTTTTACATGAAGCGACTGCCTATCAGACCTCCACAACCCAGTTACTGGGCAACACGATACTCCTTGGATAGACTGCTGGTCAGACTTTCTGGCGTCTGACTACCTGTAACGACTGTTAAGAATACATTACCAGTCGATAGCGATCGTTGCACTAGAGGTTTTCAACTTCATATGTATAACAAGCACAAACGTGAATTTCTCCATAAATCATAATAAATATCACCAAGCATAATTAATCCACAAAGATAATTATGAGACAAAGCAAAATCCATTATTTAAAGCCGACAGCGCCTCAGAGAATGGGGCTAAAAACTCCAATTAGTGCTGCGGGGGCGAAACAATAGCTTTTGGCAAAACGACTTCAAAGATGTGCACCGATATTAAGACTTCAAAACGGATGACTTCAAAATGGAGCGAAGAGGAAGCGTAGAAATGGGGCTATATTGCCTAATGGTATGCAAGAATTGAGGATTTTGAAAGGTTATTACTGCTCAAATGGAATATTGATTATAGGTAATTTATGAGATGAAAGATCGCGCTTTTTTAGGTTCACAATCCATTTATACATTTTGGTGTATGGTTTTATAAGATTTTGTCGTAGGTACACTTAGATAGCTTGGTCGGTTTTAGTTTAAAAATTATTGATATTCGTTGAACTTACTTAAAAAAAAGAGCTTGTACGATTTCGTAAATCAATTAAAATATAACAATGGGGCATTGCACAAGAAAAATAACCATTATTTATCTTTCGTTCCTAATTATAAGCCCAACGATAAGGAAGCACTTTTTTTCTCTAATTTACAATATTAAAGCAAAGCTAACATTTTCAAAGACAATGTTTCTTTGAAATTCCTTTCGCGTTACTCCGAATCCTGACTCCTTTGAATAATTCATTTGGAACGTTTCAGGGGATGATGAAATTAAAAGTACCCGCACACTGACTTGCGTCACAGAGTAGATAGGGAACCGAAGGCCGACACGGACGTACGGCATTGTAATGCGCCTGCCACACGCACAAGCTTCACCAGTTTTGCATGCGCAGGCCGGTTTTTAGGTACACGGAACACCGTGAGTGTGGTTAGTAAAACTCATACAGTTTAGTAGGCTCATTAGATACATATGTCAACCGCGGCTGCGTTTGCTTGCGTTGTACGTAAAGAATGACTATGCGTGCGTGCGTTTTGTCATCACTGGCAACACGCACTGGTCATAGACTTTCGTCTTGAGACACTGTGGTATATTGGACGAGAAGATACCGTGCAGCTTCCCGAACGCTGCCCAGCCGAGTTAGATTTGACGATTGATCTCTTTCTCGAAGTTAGACCTACCCAACTGGACCGTCTGTCCCAGGTAAACATAGTCGTTCACAACTAACCAAAGCCTGCCCAAAACCAACTGCCCAGAGGGCAATGGAAAGGGCTATGCTCGGAGTTTCCTTGCGTGATGGATCGAATTAGGAATGAGGATATCCGCAGGAGAACTAAGGTTACCGACATAGCACGAAGAATCGCCAAACTTAAGTGTCAATGGGCAGGGCACATTGCTCGCAGAACGGATGGCCGTTGGGGCCGAAAGATTCTGGAATGGCGACCACGTACCGGAAAGCCTCCTACAAGGCGGATCGATGACCTGGTGAGGGTTGTGGGAATCCAATAGATGCGAGACGCACAGGACCGTTCATTGTGGCGACTCTTAGGGGAGGCCTGTGTCCAACAGTGGACGTCTTTCGGCTGAAATGATGATAATGATGAATTAATGAGGTACGCTAGATGTCTACTGGTGCGGTTCAGGATTGTTCGAAAGAGTCACTACGGCCCTGGAACGCAAAGGGCAACTGAAGACGAGGTTGGGTTTTAATTAGTAAAAGTCACAATCCGTCTCGCTCCACATTGAGCGGGAGAAGTTATTTGACGATTTCTTACATCAAAAAAAAGGAGCGTCTCTCGGGAGGACAGCTAGGCGCGTGCTGGATCGAACACTATGATGATTTTGGGGCAAATTTAAGACTAGAGGTTAAGTGTAGCGTGCATGCTCGAGCAAGGGACGCGAATACGCGAAGTGAGTACCACCCTCAATAAAAAAAAAACCTCTAACGTGACTCATTCATAAAGTTTCAGAAAAAGATTAATACTGGCCGTATAATTTTGTTTCTATCACATTTTCCTGCCTGTATTTGCTTCATTACAGAGTATATTTACGAAGCTGGACTGGCAGGAGAAAGGTATCACAGTAGCTGGACACCACTTGAGTCACCTCAGATTTGCGGACGACATCGTCCTTTTCGCAGAAACAAGCAGCAAGTTGGAAGACTTGATGCACGCACTAAGTGTGGAAAGTGAAAAAGTGGGTCTTAAAATGAATGAGGGCAAAACTAAAGTAATGACGAACACACAAATTGGAAATCTTCTAATGTATAAAATTTTGTGTCACAGAGTTTGTTATCGCAATAACGGGACGTAACACATGGGCTCAACGCAGGATGGATGAAATGGCGACAGGTCACGGGAACAACTTGTGACACACGGATGCCACTCAAGTTGAAGGGTAAAATCTACAAGTCCGTGATAAGGCCTGTCATACTGTATGGATCAGAATGTTGGGCTGTGAAAAAGACGGATAAAAAAAGATTGCACGTAGCGGAGATGAGAATGTTGAGTTGGATGTGTGGTGTGACGAGAATGGATAAAGTGAGAAATGAGTAAATTAGGGGAAGTTTGAAAGTAGCGCCAGTGACTGAAAAGTTGAAAGGGAATCTTTGTCTTGGTATGGTCATGCGAAGAGGAGGGAAGAAACGCATGTTGCTAAAAGAGTTAGGTATGAGTTTACATGTGGATGGAAGGAGAGGGAGAGGCAGGCCAAAGAAAAGATGAATGGATTGTGTGAAAAGTGATATGAAAGAAAGGGGAGTTAGTGATAGCGTAACGAGTGACAGGACAGAATGGAAGAAAAGAACGTGTTGCGCCGACCCCAAATAAAACGGGACAAGGGCAGGAAGATGATGAGTGTTTGTTATTGAATTCCTTGCTTGCTTGACTGATATTTATGAAATTTTATGTGTAATTGGTAGGTCTGAGAATAAGTCGTTGGCAATTTTTTACCCTCCTACCTTCACCCTCTATTTTTTCTTTGATAATTTATGTGGCACAACAAGGTTCGCTGAGTTAGCTAGTGTAATACATATAATTTTTTTTTTATTTACACCTATGTAGATAAAATAAAAAAAACTAATGATCCCGTGGAATTAAAAATGTGGGACTACGTAAAAAAACAGTTCCCTGGTGCCCATCTTTAAAAACAAGGGTGATGTGCTTGAATGCAACAATTATAGAGGAATAAAGCTAATGTCACATACTATGAAAGCCTGGGAGAAAGTTATTGAAAGGAGGCTAAGAGAAGAGAGTGAAATTTCACAGAACCAATTCGGTTTTATGCCTGGTCGGGGTACAACGGATGCCATTTTTGCTATACGCCAGCTGTGCGAGAAATACAGAGGTGCGCATAAAAACTTGCACATGGTATTCGTTGACCTCGAAAAGGCATATGACCGGGTACCTCGTGAGGTTCTGTGGTGGGCCCTTAAGGAGAAAGGTGTGCCTGGGAAGTATGTGCAGTTGATCCGAGCGATGTACAGCCAATGCAGTACCCAAGTCCGGTCTGCAGTGGGCAACACTGGCAGCTTCAGTGTGGCTGTCGGCTTACATCAAGGGTCGGCCCTCAGCCCTTACCTCTTCCTGATGATAATGGACGCTCTGACGTCGGGCATCCAGGAAGAGGCTCCCTGGTGTATGCTGTTTGCCGATGACATTGTGCTGGTTGCCGAGAGTGGCCTAGAGGTCCAGAGCAAATTGGAGGTGTGGTGGCACAGACTGGAGAGTGTTGGCTTAAAATTGAGCAGAACGAAAACCGAGTACTTGTTCTGTGATTTCGGTGGTCTCTCCGGTCCTATGCCCTTAGCTCTCGCTGGAACGCCCATACCAATCTGCTCCGACTTTCGGTACCTCGGGTCGCTTATCCAAGGAGATGGCGAGGTAGACCGAGACGTATCAAATCGGATCAATTCAGGATGGATGAAATGGCGACAGGTCACTGGAACAATTTGTGACCCACGGATGCCCCCCAAGTTGAAGGGTAAAATCTACAAGTCCGTGATAAGACCTGTCATACTGTATGGATCAGAATGTTGGGCTGTGAAAAAGACGGATGAAAAAAGATTGCATGTAGCGGAGATGAGAATGTTGAGATGGATGTGTGGTGTGACGAGAATGGATAAAGTGAGAAATGAGTATATTAGAGGAAGTTTGAAAGTGGCGCCAGTGACTGAAAAGTTGAAAGGGAATCGTTTGTCTTGGTATGGTCATGTAAAGAGGAGAGATGAAACGCATGTTACTAAAAGAGTTATGAGTATACATGTGGATGGGTGGAGAGGGAGAGGGAGGCCAAAGAAAAGATGGATGGATTGTGTGAACAGTGATATGAAAGAAAAGGAAGTTAGTGATAGCATGACGGTTGACAGGATAGAATGGAAGAAAAAAACATGTTGTGCCGACCCCAACTAAGATGGGACAAGGGCAGGAAGATGATGATGATGAGAAGATTTCCAATTTTCTTTTATATGTCATCATCACCATTATCATTTCAGCCGAAAGGCGTCCACTGTTGGACATAGGTCTCCCCCAAGCGTCGCCACAACGACCGGTCCTCTGCGTCACATATTATAGATAAACCGGTCATCCATCGGATTCCCGTGACGTTCACTAGGTCATCGGTCCACCTTGTGGGAGGCCTTCTAACGCTACGTCTTCCGGCGGTTCAATATGTTATGTCTTTTATATATTTTAATCTAAAAAAATAATACAAAGGTAATGATGGGTCTAGTTAAATGTGGGCGGTAATATTATTTGTTTGTAAGAAGAAATTGGTTGTGTAGGTTTATCTTTCTCAAAAGGTCAGAAGGGAAGGATTACTGACTCGTTAAATTGAGATTACGTTGGTTTATCTTCGAGTTAGCTTTCGTATCTTTTTGGTAAGAACTTCTCAGACATAATTTGTCAGTAATTACCAAATCAAGCTCACTCAACAAACGTCTTCACGTTCATATATCTGAGGTAAAAAAACCGGCCAAGTGCGAGTCGGACAAGCGCTCGAAGGGTTCCGTACCGTCCGTAGCAAAAGACAGCAAAAAATATCATGTTTGTTGTATTGGAGCCCCACTTAAATATCTATTTTATTCTGTTTTTAGTTTTTGTTGATATAGCGGCAACAGTAACTGTCTAACTATCACGGTTTATGAGATACAGCCTGGTGACAGACGGACAGAAAGGCGGACGGACCGACGGACGGACGGACAGCGGAGTCTTAGTATTAGGGTCCCGTTTTAAAAATATTTTTATCCAATGTATTGTTGTAGGTGTTTTGTACACTTTCCATGGATACTGAAGTGTGGAGCCCTTTGCCCTTTAAACACAACCCTGCGTTTAAAGGGCAAAGGGATTCGCTAATCCCATGTTGCGGAGGAAGGTTAGTATGATTTTTTTTTCTTAAGAATTGAACCAAATCAGTCCACCAGACGGTCCAGTTGGGTAGGTCTAACTTCGAGAAAGAGGTCAATCGTCGAATCAGATTCGGCTGGGCAGCGTTCGGGAAGCTGCGCGGCGTCCAATATACCACAGTGTTTTAAGACGAAAGCCTATGACCAGTGCGTGTTGCCAGTGATGACATATGACTCCGAAACGTGGTCGTTTACAATGGGCCTTATCAGAAGGCTTAAAGTCACTCAAAGGGCAATGGAAAGGGCTATGCTCGGAGTTTCGGACCGATGACCTGGTGAGTTTCGCAGGAATCCGATGGATGCGAGATGCACAGGACCGGTCATCATGGCGACGTTTGGGGGAGGCCTATGTCCAACAGTGGACGTCATTCGGCTGAAATGATGATGATGAGTCCACCCGATCACAAGTGACGTGCTTGCTAGAGAGCAGTATATAACTTTTAATTAATATAATATGAATAGTTTATTAAGGTCACGTCAAGAGGAGGGATGGAACATGAACATGTTTCGTAAAGAGTTACGAATATACATGTGGATAGACAGAGTAGAGAGGAAGCCCAAAGAAAAGGTGGATGGATTGTGTGAGAAGTGATATGAAAGAAAAGGGAGTTAGTGATAGCGTGACTGCTGATAGGATAGAATGAAAGGAAAAAATGTTGTACGCCGAGCCCAAGTAACATGGAACAGCACCCCTAGCCAAGTTTGGGCACGCCATAATTATGGCGGTAAATCCCCTCTTTGAGGAGTGGCTGGAAAGGCAACACGGCGTCCTTACCTTCCGCATGACGCAGGTCCTCACCGGACATGGTAAGTTCGGGAGGTTCCTGCACCGGATTCGTGCGGAAGAAACGCCCGGGTGTCACCATTGTGTGGACCACCCGGAGGACACGGTGGAGCACACGGTGGAGGTGTGTCCTGCTTGGGCAGAGCAACGCCGTGTCCTCGTGGGGGCTATCGGAGGCGGCGATCTCTCGCGCCGGGCCTTGGTACAGGCCATGGTCCGGAGCGAGGAGGAGTGGCAGGCGGTCGCCTCCTTCTGCGAAGCAGTAATGCTAGCAAAGGAGGCGGCCGATCGCGTGAGGCAACGGTCTTCACGCCCCAATCGCCGCCGGGATTCCGATCCCGATTTCCGGCCATCGTAGGCGCGGGCTTGCGGACGGCGAGCAATGGGTGGCTCGCCTTCCGACCGTCCGGTAACCGTCCAGACCGAGCCCAAGTCGTCGACGGCGCGTGCTGTTCCACGCGCGCCTCAATGAGATATCAGCAACTGTAGGGGCCTAGCAGGGTCGAAGCCTACTGGGGCTAAGGGTCTGATTCTGAAAGGAAGACTCGGCCCTGGTACGAAAGGCACTGAAGGAACAGGAGTGGGTTTTTAGTCAGTAAAAGTCTGACACTATCTCCCGCCCCGCCCATAGGGCGGGGGATGTCATATGATGATTTTCCCACCGAATAAAAAAAAAAAAAACCCCTAGCCAAGTTGATAATCTGCAATCGTTAACGCTAGTCGAAAACTAATCAAAGTTGTAGGAATGACATCATCTCAACGTTAAGTCACGTGGTCAGAACAAACGAATAGAAAATTCGTAGCCAAGTTCACATCGTTCAAAATGATAGAATGAATTGTTATCGTTTCTACAATGTTCAACGCTACATCCTTTGTTATTGAAGAACGACATTGTAGAACGAGCGGCCGACTCAGGCGCGTCAACATGGCTACTAACTTATCGTTTTCTACAATTGCTGACACCGAGGCTTTACCGATTGGAGAACGGAATTCGACACGAAACGGTTGTAACTTGGCTAGGGGAGCAAGGGCAGAAAGATGATAATGATACTATACTTTTCCGACTCATAAAACACTCCGTATAAAACCCAGCCAATAAACAACCACCTGGTATAAAAACCTCTCCCTCAATTTAACCTAAGTTCATACATTTTAATAAACAAGTCCGTTAAAATTAATATCAGTAAAGAGCATATGACTGTAGGTCAGCAGCGTGCCCCACAAGGGCACTTTATCTTCCTTGCAAGTCCGTTGCATAAAGGAATCCAGGCCATTGGGAAATAGCTAGATATTTTTATAAAGGATCGGCGAAGTCTGCGAATGAAGGGAGTGGTTATTTTTCACGTCGGCGTGGGTGTAGTGTTTTGTTGGTAAAGGTAAGGGTAGAAAAAGATGGTGCAATTTTAGTTGTGTAGAAGTTACTGTTTGGGAGCGTTTTTCTTTGAGGTGTTAAATCATTTAATGACTTCTCAAGCTCTAGGGTGGAACGGGAGGACGTGTCAGGCTTCTACTGACTAAAACACACTTTGTTCCTTCAGTTGCCTATTGCGTGCATGATCACAGGGCCATCCGGGTGAGTAAGGAGTTGTTTTACTTCCGCACCCAGCTGTGCGCTGGCACCTAATGCCCGCTATGATCTGCCTTGATCTGTGTTGTACGGTGCTAGGACCATTAGTATCCTTTTCATACGTTTTCTTATGGCCCAGTTATCGGCCCTGCTGGGCGGCTATGATTTTGCTGACATCAACCTTGAGGCGCACGTGGAACACTACGCGCTATCGACGACTTGGGCTCGGTCCTTTAAGACGATCGGACGGCAAGCTACCCATTGCTCGTCGGCTGCAAGCCCGGGCCTATTGGGGCTCTGCGATTCCCGATGCTCGGGGCGTTTCCTATCGCGGCGGCACTGGGGCGGACTTTCTCAGGTAGATAGCTGATGTCATAAGGAGTAACTTAGGCTTTTATTCTATTTGTTTTATTCTTTTATTTTATGTTATTTATTAAAAGAATTAGGGTTTTTAATTAATACGAGAGCCTCAAGTATAGTATTTTTTTAACAATATTAGCATATAAAGCATATTCGGCCTTTTAATGTTCCCACTGGACTCAGGCCTCCTCTCTAGGAGAGGGAACGGGCTGTAATCCACCACGCGGTCCTTGTGCGCGTTTCTGGTTGTCACATGTCTTCGAATTTTTGGTTCTTGGACATGCCGGTTTTCCCCACGATATTTTCCTTCACCGTTTTGAAAGCAGTGGTATGAAATAAGTTAAACAAAGTAATGCATTTGGCTGGGTTTGAACCCACGACCTACAACCCGTAAGTCAAGGACCATCCATCAAGGAGTTACCACTGGACCACCACTGCTCTCTTGAATAATATTAGTCTGAAGTAATTGAATACTGTAGTTCCAAGAAATGTTATAAAGGTGAATAAGTTTTCTATCAAATTAATAACATTTCCTTTTCCAACTTTGTTTCTTGTTTTTCTTATAAATTGTGGGCTTGATATAATTTAATTAGAGTTAACAGAATTATTATTTACACTAATTGATGAACTTATAATAATAATATAATCTTGTTATTAAGACGTTGTGGGTCGCGGGATTGGTACAAGAGAAAGATACTCATTTCCTTTTGCAAGTCTGTGACGTGCGGGCTTGCGGACGGTGAGCAATGAGTAGCTCGCTATTCGATAAGGACCAGGCCCTCCACATGCGGGATCCCGCACGATTGCGGAATTGATTTTTAGGGTCCGTAAAGGGGTAAAACGGGACCCTATTAAGAGTAAGACTCCGCTGTCCGTCCGTCTGTCTCCAGGCTGTGTCTCATGAACCGTAATAGTTAGATTGTTGAAATTTTCACAGATGATGTATTTCTATTGCCGCTTTATCAATAGATACTAAAAACAGAAAAAAAATTAAGTGGGGTTCCCATACAACAGTACGGAACCCTTCGTGTGCGAGTGCGATTCGCACTTGGTCGGTTTTTTTAACCACTTTCTGAAAGGCTGATCATCACAAAAAGTGATTATTATCCATAGCATCACCTATTAATATTGTTAAAAAGCTATGTTTCTTTGATGTCATACAATTAAGAATCAAATTAGGCATTTGGAAACTATTAGAGAGATTCACGTTATAAAAATGTTCAGAAGTGTAAATGCAAAATTTCAAACCACAACGACTACGGAACGAGGAACGTGGAACGATAAACGTTTTACGAGCAATTTTCGTCCAAAGAGAATAAATAAGTTGTACTGCAGCTCTTTTGCAAGTTCGAGATATCTTTTAGTTTATTTCACAGAGTACTGAGACGTCTTCAGCTTTAGACACGGCATCTCAAAAAAATTTGTTTTTTGATGTACCTCTGTATACGAGTGTGTAAGTGTTCAGTCAGACTGCAAACGCAGGCGAGAGGCGGGCGCGGCGCGAAAAACTCAAAAACAAGAACTTCTTTGGAGTGTCCGTGCACGTGAGCGCGGGAAGCGGCGCGGGCTGCTCGACACGGAACGCTCGCTGGCAACTCACGCCATAGCTCGTTCATACAAGTGGCCACAGTGAGTACACGGGCGGCGAGTGGGCATCTCAAACTAGTTCAAGCTAACCGCGTGAGTTGTTATGATGGGTCGACTGTGGACAGGCACAACGCGCGCGTTCCCACACCCGCGCCGCTCCCCGCACTACGCTACCAGTCTGGCTGAGCACTTAGAGTGCATATTATTGGTATCTCTGGTAAGTGCTTCCTTGCTCTGTGGTTTAAGAATAATAATAATATTCGACAACTTTCACCCAATGCCATCTAGACCCAAACTAAGCGGAGCTTGTAATGTAACCTACTAGACAACTGATAAACATGCTTAATTATTTCTAAATACATACTTATATTATATTATTAGTACATTTACATATTAGCGTGTTAGAGTGCATATTAGGGCATATTATTGGTACCTCTAGTCCAGCTATACTCAAAATGTGGCATAATTTTATATTCATTCCGTGTCTCAGTAGCAGTTTTACTGAACGAAAGTCTGCTTACTAGTTCACTCCTTGGCGATGTATGGATTGAAGATGTGATGATGGTCCTGCTAACAAAACAAAAAAATAGAACTATGCCCATAGCATGTAGCAATTTTATAGAAAACAGTCCATTTGACAAAAGAAAAAAAACCATTATGTAGAAAATTTTAAATGTCGAGTTTTATTTCACTAAAGGTTATTGCGGCCCATCATGATAATAGTAGAAGTGTGGCCCGAGAAGAAAAAGGTTGAATATACGGCTGCTCTAATCCGTGCTTCCTTACTCTATGGTTTATTTCTAGGCGAGACTAGCTGCAATGTTTTATTTATGTACCAGAGATCGGCCGAGCAAGGTTGCACGGGAATGCCTACATTTGAAGTAGTGGATCGTGGCTACTTCCATATTATGGAGGACTGGTGGGTCGGACATTGGGATAAATTGTATTTCCTTTCAATTTATGTAATTTGAGTAATACATTTAGGGAAGATGGAGAGCAGTTGGGGTGTGTTTTTCATCTGTTACCTGTAATAACTTGTTGTCGTAAGTAAATTAATGTTGTTGCATTTTGTTCATTCAGAATTTCGGGCTTATTATTCCGTTGTGTATTTTAGATTTGACTCAAAGGCCGTTGATGAAATGACGGTTATTTTTTTAGTTATTATTATTTGACTTTGACTGGCCTGTTGGTCTAGTGGTTAGTGGCCCTGACTGCTATGCCAGAGGTCGTGGGTTCGATTCCCACCCAAGACAAATGTTTGTGTGATGAGCACGATCATTAGTTCTGTGCCTGGGTGTAATTTGTCTATAATAAGCATTTAGAAATGTATTAGTATTGTTTATCAGTTGTCTTAGGGCCGAGTCACACCGGAATGGCACCGACCCAGCGCGGCGAGCACTTTAAGTGTGAAATAATTTCAAACTTTATCTACATACTTAAAAGACCAGTATCGCTTGAAAAGCGTGAAAAGGTCACGAGGCCGCTCGCGAGGCGTCTTGTCGGTAGTTCTAGCCTAGCCAGCCGCTGTCGGCCACTGCCGGCCGCTGCCGTTCCGGTGTGGCTCGGCCCTAATACTCATAGCACAAGCTCTGCTTAGTTTGGGACTAGATGGCGTTGTGTGATAGTTGTGGAATATGTAGAATATTATTTGCAATCTGTTCTTGCAACATTCAGCAAATTGTTAAGAACGTAATCTTCTTGGAGAGCAAGCACTCCAGGGACATGAATCCTTATTAGATTTCCTTTTTTTTTAAAGAATTATTTATAATACTATCTATAGCTATAAATACAAATGATCTAGAAACAAATTAAAAAAAGCAGCAGTTATTTGACAGATTGAAAGAAAAGAATTTTCCCTTTTGAATATACTTACTTTTTTTTATCAATAAAAACAAATACAGTAGCATCAACATTTTCAACTCAAGTTGCAATACAACCAAACTTAAAAATACTTTCATTCATTAAAGTGCCCTCGCCCACGTCAAGCCCATTGCGTAGGTTGAAAAGTGCCTCATTTAATCAACACCTTCCATTCTTACACTGCATAAAATTCATAGGACTATCTATCTATACTTCTATACTGTCAAATGCCTGAGCAAAGGGTCCGAAGAATTTCAAGCGTTTCGAATAGAAATTGTCTCTTTGTCCGCAACAAATCCACAAAATGGATTGCGGTATTTTTCTTTCTTCCATTGTACCTGTTTCATCTTTAGGGTCGATTCACACCGGAATGGTAGCGGCCGGTAGCGATGCGATGTGCTGTTGGCAGCCGCGCACGGACGCGGGCGGCCGCTAGCAACCGCGCACGGACGCGGGCGGCCGCTAGCAACCGGGCAAGGATGCGGGCGGCCGCTAGCAACCGCGCACGGACGCGGGCGGCCGCTAGCAACCGGGCAAGGATGCGGGCGGCCGCTGGTAGGACCGCTGACGAGATGCGCGTAGCCGCTTGACTGCTCGCGGCACCACAGGTGGTTGCGTGTCTTTTTTTACCCTTTCAAGCGACACTGATCTTTTAACCTTTTGAGTGCGTAATTAGAGACACAATAGAAAGACAATGGCGCGTTAACGCCGGCGTTAATGTGGGGATCAACAGCTTACGGATGTAGATAAAATTTAAAACTATTTCACTCTTAAAGTAATCGCCGCATCGCTATTTTTGAAGACTGGAAATAATCTAATGACCTCTCTCGCTCTAGGGCTGAGCGCGAGGGCGTGTCAGATTTTTATTGACTAATACCACACCTATTCAGTTGCCCTTTGCGCCCCAGGACCGCAGGTTCCCCTTTCAGAAGTCGACCCAAGGCCCCAGTAGGTTTCGGCCCTGCTAGGCCCGTACGTTCGCCGCATCGCTGTTGGCCGCTGCCATTTCAGTGTGAATCCGCCCTTATTGTGCTCGTCTTTACACCTACGCGTTTAATTCACTTTGTACAAACTGCAGTGTTAGTTAATGTCTAGGAATGTGAATATATAAACCAGGCATTTAATAATTTGTGTGCAAATTATTAAATGCCTGGTTTCTATTTTCAGCTGCAACGTAATGCTATTTTTAGGGTTCCGTACCTTAAAAGGAAAAAAACGGAACCCTTATAGGATCACTTTGTTGTCCATCCGTCTGTCTGTCTATCAAGACCCTTTATTTCGGGAACGCGTGAAGGTATCGAGTTAAAATTAAAACTATATACTCAAGTCTGCGGTTTCTTGAAGCTGTGAAAAAGTCAAATTTCTAAGTTAACGAAAAAAAAGATACGGCCTCAAGGTAAATGTCTCAAAAACGTATATTTCGACCCTCTCGAGGAAATCAAAATTCATAGGGTACCTTGAAGGGTACATTGCCGTTGACCCAGAATCCTGAAATTTTGCATTAAGAAAGTTCTTATAGCACAGGTATAGGAATAAGTCTAAAAACTGTTAATTTGTTGATAGGTCACAACAAAAAAAAAATTCGGAAAAACCTTCAAAACTCCATTCGGGAATTGAACTGTTTGTACGGAACCCTCAGGGCACGAGTCCGACTCGCACTTGTCCAGTTTTTTTTTTATAGGCACGCGCTTGGCCACTATCTCCTGATGGTAACCGATGTTTAATCTATTCAAGGAGGGAATTCCACTCTTTAGCCGTATGTAGTAGGTACAATGAACGTGAAATTCATCTATAAGAATTACGAGTACCTATATGATTAATAAGTTTACCTACATTATCACGAAACTAATTATTTTCCATAGCGTTGAAAAAGTTAGAAAGAATCCCACTCATACATACCTAATTCCATTCCGTGGATCGAAATAATTCTCAGAATCTTCGTATATTACTTTCCTGGGATTGAGAACTCGGAAAAAGGCGTCGAGGTAACTAATAAATAAGTTTCGATGTCCAAACTTTGCGGTGGAACCATTAAGGTGACCATTGCATCACGCCGAAAAGAGACTGGGCCCAAATATATTGGCAGGGCTTCGATATGACTTGATTTGTTACTTGTTTCTAGTTCTTTAAGAAAAACGAAGATTTTTAGCAGACAGCCATTGAAGAAAGAATTTTAAGTAACTCTTGTGATCGGATTATAAAATAAATCAAATTTTTTTAATGTAAAATTTCCATGGAGTTTTTTACCGGTAATTTTTCACCTGCAAAATGCAAAAAACTAAAGAAAAATTTAATTTCGCGGGCTACCTTTGAGCATGCTCCTTAAAATAAAATATCCCAGTCCAGCAAATTCCACGGGATCCGCCGGGATTGCTGACTTCAATCCCGCTGGCTTGTGGGATCGCGATTATGATGCGGGATTGGATTCCCTAATCATCACACAAATCATATTATAAAAGTGAAAGTTTGTATGTATGTAGAAAGAAAGAAAGAAAAACAGTTTATTTACGCGAATTGACGCAAACTTAAAACTAGCTAACAAATATAATCAATAGATAGGGAAGATATGCGTCACATCCGCGCAAAACGGCCGAACGCTCAGCATAAAGCTGCGGCCTCACGCATAATGCGATGAGCTTACAGCGCTGGTATCTATAGGTGTATAGCCCAGACCAGGCGCAAGCGGCTCGGAGTGGCGCATTCGCGGTGCATTTGCCAGTTCTGGACACACCTTAACATTTTTTTTATTAATGATAGGCTCGCGTTTGACCACCATCTCACCTGATGGTAAGCGATGATGTGGTCGACGATGGAGCACGGTTGCCTAGAAGTAGTCTATTCACTCTTGACTTAAAGACCCCTAAGTTGTAGCTATCAGGAAACACAGACTCCGGCAAGGAATTCCGCTCTTTGGCTGTACGCATAATAAATGTGTTCTCAAAACGTTTTGTGCATATGGGTGGGATGTCTACCATGTACCGGTGGCGCAACGCCGTACGTCTAGTGGTCCGATGATGGAACGGACTAACTAGATATTCTTACTCCTTCACGTTCAAAAGGCTGCATAGTATAAGCTTAATCAGCCTTATAATGTTCCCGAACCACTGCTAGTACGCCTGCCTCCTGTCTAGGAGAGGGAAAAGACTGCACGGATGTGTATTAAAGACACGCGGGTTAGACCTTGTTCTGGAATAGCACATAGAATACTTTTCATCCCGAGACTGCGTTTGTGTATGTAAGTTTAATACTAAAACTACATTGCGCACACGTGATCCACGTACGCCGATCTGGGCGCGTCGGTCTCCATACATTTTATATGGAAACTAGACTTGTAGAGCTACATTAGATCCACGCCACGCGACGTCGTTCTACGTACAAATCAGGCGTGGTCCACGTGTGCGTTGGTCTAATGTAGTTCTAGCTTTAATTTTCGTAAAGACATCCACGGTACAGGACTATTTTTCAGTGTGGAGCAATTATTAAATTAAAAGTTTTTTTTATTATTATTGATAGGCTCGCGTTTGACCACTATCTCACCTGATGGTAAGCGATGATGTGGCCGACTATGGAGCACGCTTGCCTAGAAGTAACCTATTCACTCTTGACTAAATTAACACAATAAAATCTCTCGGGTCTGGGTGTCTTGTATATGTGAATTTACAAGTTTATGACCGCACCAGTTATACAAGATTAATTTCAAGTGCAGGTTAGTAGCAGTGGTGACCGAGTGGTAACGGCCCCGACTTACGAGTTGTATCTTCGGTCTTGGGGTCAAACCCAGCTAGGCGCATTACTTTGTGTAATTTATTTCATCACCACTGCTCTCAAAACGGTAAAGGAAAACATCGTGAAGAAACCGACATGTCCTAGAACCGAAAATTTCAAGACATGTGACATCCACCAACCCAGTCCCAACAGTGGGAACATTATAAGGCTGACTATGCTATGCTAATTTCTAGTGTAGGACTGTGAAGTGAGTGTGAGAGTGTGAAGTCCCACATACCTTCGTTAATAAGATCCTCCGACTTGACGGGTTTTGTGTCTGGTCCGGGCTACTGCCAGACAATTGATTTCGAACTGTTTTTCTTTCTAATCTGGATAGTTCCTCTCTGGTGATATAGATGTCACTACAGACAAAATACAGGACTTTATCTATACATATAATAAATCTGTAGAAGTTTTTAGTTTTGCGCGCATCACGTAAAATGTACGAAGTCCATGTAGACTCTAGACTCTAACTTGATGTATTACTTAGGCTTTGTTTCATCGCAATCGGTTGACTATATCGAAAGATATACTACATTCATTGACTGTTAGGCGTTACAAAGTTCGCCGGGTCAACTAGTTTAATCTATCCTCAAAAATCCTGGTCACCTAACACAGTGTTAAGTTTAAAAGCTCCTTTGTCATCGTCCAAGCTGTCTGAATGATTAATTGTAATACGACTTCATTATCTTACTCTCGGTTACCGCCGAGAAAAGTCCTGAGCCTTTTGGGTTACCCCCGAAATGGAGTAAGCTGATTATGGAGCTAAATATAGAGTTCGGATATCTACGTTAATGTTTTATGTGGATTTGTTACTTGGATCTGAAAGTTTTATTCTTGGTAATGAATCTCGATTTGTAACCGGATTTCAGTGGAGATTATTCTGTGGTTGTGATTAAATGTGCCCGTTTTAAATTGAGATTATTGAGGGTCGTTTTAGAATACCTATGTACCGGTTTACAGGCGGTTACAGACCAAGGTTCCGGAATTGAGAATTAGAGGAAACATTATGAGGCCTACTTAAATGCCTTACTTACTTACGATTCACTTATATAAAATTTTCTCGGCCAGCAACCGGCCTGGCAAATAAGTCTAGCTTGAATCAAAAATTTAAATATTTTTTCGTATCTGCAGACTGTACTGACTAGCAGTGGTGGCCCAGTGTAACCAGCTCTGAAATACGAGTTGTAGGTCGCGAGTTCAAACCTAGTCAGGCTCACTACTTTGTGTAATTTATGTCGTCACCACTGCTCTCGAAACAGTGAAGTAAAACATCGTGAGGAAACCGGCATGTCCTAGAATCAAAAATTCGAACATATCGAATGATATTTCGAATGTCGAAGAAGAACGTACCGGAAGACGCAGTGTTGATAGGCCTCCCACAAGGTGGACCGATGACCTGGTGAGGGTCGCGGGAATCCGATGGATGCGAGATGCACAGGACCGGTCGTTGTGGCGACGCTTGGGGGAGACTTATGTCCAACAGTGGACGTCTTTCGCCTGAAATGATGATGATGATGTGACATCCACCAACCCGCGCTGGGCCCTTAAGGTGTTTTCTGTATGTTGGCAATAAATTCAAAAACAACAGAAAAGATTTTCAAGCGGTTTCAACTGATAGACAGAGTGATTAATGAGGATGCTTTAGGCGCATATTTTTTATGTATATATAGGGTGACTGGTAATTAGTACCCGATACTTAAACACGTGATTGTACTCATGATTACAAACAACTTTCCCAAAGAAACTTTTTTTTATACTAATTTATTATAGCGCAGCGCGCTCGCGTAATGTAGTAAAATACTAGTCTTTGGATATTATTTTACCGAAACATGTAGGTACATTACAACGCCTTGGACATCCTCCGTAACGTTGTACAAGTGCTTGTAAATAAATAAATAAATTGCTAACGTCATCGATAATGCGGGTGCCGCGCCGCTAACAGGTGATCGGGTGAAGGCGCGCGCGAAATTCAAAGTTTCAAACAGCTGTTATGTTATTGTGATAGAACTTAAAAAAAAGTTTCTTTGGGAAAGTTGTTTGTAATCATGAGTACAATCACATGTTTAAGTATCGGTCACTAATTACCAGTCACCCTTTAAATAGTAGTGAAAAGTCAAGAATTTTAAAGATTTCCAACAGTCGTGTGAAGGGGCGGGTTGATAGATATTATTTATTTTGAGTAAAGTAATGGCAATGGATTATTTCGTTCGATTTTACTAAAATGAAAACGATAAAAAAAATTGCAATGGCAATATTTCTTTCACAAATTCAATAAATGGCATTTATTCATCCACTCCACATTATATGAAAATTGGCACTCAACCATGCTTGGCTTGGCATAGGTTTACTAAATAATTAAGATACGCAATAAGGTAAGCAATTTTCCAATAATTAAAAATGTAACCACTTAGAGCGATAATTAGTTCTAATCATAAAAATAAGACGTAGAGACGCCCCGAGACATCTGCAAAAATTTAAAATATTTTTATTTAAACACAGAAAACACATTTCAGATTCAAGTCACATCTTACGTTTATGATTAACTGTTTGAAGACAGATTTTTCATAGCACATTTATTAAAAAAGCGAGAATAAAAGTCCCCAAAAAGCTAAAACATGCTTCTGTAAGTCGCATAAAAAAAATGGCTTTACGTTATAATAGGGGTTAACGTATGAAATGTAAAAACTTAATATGTAAAAACGTTTTTTTTTTTATTAGCTTTCATGGTTATAAGTACTGCGATATTACAGAAAATACAAAACACAAAGAAACCAATAAATGCCTAATTTCGAAAAAAGAATAACGTACCTTTAATATAAGTTTATTTGAACTTATAATTCCAAGCCAATCCAAAGATATAACGCTTCAAAGCAACCCGTTTTAAAAAACGGTAATTTCATAGTTAAAGACCTAATAGATTAAATTCGCAGAACAGATGGTTGATGGTGCCGAAAGGTTCTGGAGTAGCGACTGCGTATTGGAAGTCGCAGTTGGAAGGCCTCCGAAAAGGTGGACCGGTGAACTTGCGAGGGTAGCGGGAATCTGATGGATGAGAGCCGCACAGGAACGGCCGTTGTGATGACAATTGGGGGTCTTAGCCAATGTCCAGTAGTGGGCGTCTTTCGGCTGAAATGATGATGATGAATGGATCAAATTTAAAAAGTGAAGAAGTACTTACCAAGACCAGGGGCGTCAACTTCGTGGGTGCTGAGCACCCCTGAGAATAGACATCAAGAAATAGATCAGTAATCGCCTTTTAGGTTATGTATAAATTATAATATTTCTTGATAATAAAAACTAGTTTAATTTTTATATAATGATTTCATGATATATTTTTAACAAACATAATTAGTAATTAAGTACGCAGTATGTAAGTAAGACATTTATTTATTTGTCGGTCGATCAGTGTCCATCTCTCTTCTCACACTTCGACACTTTTTCGAGTCCATCAAATGAGCATGAGCACCCATGAGGTTTTTTAAAAGTCGGCGCCCCTAACCAAGACTTTTGAATGGCATTGCTAAACACTTTTGATACAAAGCGAGCGTGTTAGTAGAGATATCTTTATTTGCTGTTAGAAATTAGCAACCTCTGACAATTGGGTATTTGCTTGTGTTTATTTTTGAACAATATTTTATACTAAACAACAAATAACACAAAAGAAATCTTTTTTTTTTCTTCTAAAAACAGCATAAAAAATGGTAATTAAATGAAGCCAATTCCATTTTCAAATATTGGTGTAGTACTCTTTTGTAAACATTTAACTTAATGGCGTTGACGTCATATTTCAGTGTGTATGTCCTTATTCTGTTAATTGTCAGTTTTTCTTTCTACCAGATTTGAAAGGTTTTTAAGTAACTTAATACTGAACTGATTTGAAAAATTCTTTTTATTTGCGATTTTGGATAAAGTTACTTTATGAAATAAATCTTGAAAAAAATTACTCAACGACACAATTCTGACTATGATTGACAACTGAATGTTTCTAAAATGACGTGTATCAAGCTAGGGTTACATTACTGTGTCGGGGTGTGTCGTAAAGCAGGATACACCAATCAAACGAATCTGTTCAAGCCTACGCGACATCTCCTTGAGGCGCGCGTGGAACAGTACCCGCCGTCGACGACTTGGGCTCGGTCCGGACTGTTACCGGACGATCAGACGTCAGGCAGGTAACTGCTAAAGCTTCTTATATTTGGGCTGCGGAATTGTTCAAAAGAATCAACGCGGCTCTGGAACGCAAAGGGCAACTGTATGAACACAGGTGGGTTTTAGTCAGTAAAAGTCTGACACACCTTCTCAATCCAGCCCGAGCCGGTTGAAGTTTTCCGATGATTTCGCAACCAAAAAAAAAAAGAAAGCTCTTATGATTTACGACACATGTTTAAACTGCTGTCAACGTCAATATGAACAGCATAAACCTTCATTGAGGGAACACAAATATTACAAGTAATATCTTCCAAGTCCCAGAGGTCGTGACGTCCTGTGCTCTATTAAATGAAGCGTAAAAGTCATGTCCTATCCTTCTTGGTGTCTCCAGAATCACCAGGGTAATAAATAACCCTTAACATTTATAAATAAAACACATAAAAGGGGTCATTTTAGCGTTCCCAAGCCAAATAAATGGCGCCAAACGTAAATTGTTACGTCTCACTCATGTGACGCGAAAATATATAATAACAGGGACCACGTTATGCAATTTACTAGAATCTAGATGAACAACAAGAGTGATGGTTTGCGAAAATGCTCTAAGGTGTAGTTTACTTTTAAATATCACTTACTCAGATCTTAAGCTAAATCTTTGGATAAACCCCTTTTTTTGGGGTGAGAAATTACTAAATAACTTCTCCCATTCATGGTGGAGTGAGTGGGCGTGTCAGACTTATACTGACTAAAATCCACCTATGATATAAATTTAACTCAACTATTTATCATAGACGGTAGAGAGGAAAGTTGAAAACAATAGAAAGGCCTCAAACAAGAGCAAAATATTGGGAGACGCCGAGCGTTTGCGCAACCCTTGAGGAAGGAGAGAAGGAAATTAGAATAAAATTAAATATAATATATACATATAAATAGCAAGATATACCAAACAAAACTATAATACAATATTGTTATGAAACAAACATATAATTTCTAAAAATATAGACGACGATAAATTAAATTGAATACATAAAATAAACTATTTTTATTATAATAAAAAAAATAAAATAAACACATTTATTAAAACAACGATAATTTAACGATCCTGGTTAAGGCAGGGAGTGGCGTTTTGACTTCATAAAAAAAAAAACACCTACATATGTTCCTTCACTTTGCCCTTTGTGTTTTAAGGCCACGGCGTCTCTTGTACGTATACCAAGTTCCATCACATTCAAACATACGTATGTTTGTTACTCCTTCACGCTAAAACTGCTGAAGGGATTTGGATGAAATTTTGCATACGGGTAGACCATGTCCTGAAATAGCACAAGGGATACTTTTTATCCCGAAACTACGTTGTCTTACTATCATGCGGGCGAAGCCCTTGGCAACCGCTAGTATACTAATATCACACAAAATATTTCTCGTCGCAATCATTCTTCACCTAGGTTATTCGCCAGCATCACGTCAAGCCGTCACCGTTAATAATTCGGGCCTCCCTCTCCTGTCTGGTCTAGTTACATATAATATTTATTCTAATACTATAAATGGTGTAATATGTCAGTCTGTCTTTACGACTGTCGTGGTGGGACGTGTATCTACGATATATGATATTCTTTGACGTAGACCAAGGTTAGAATCTAGCTACGTCAATTTAGTTGTAGGGTGAAAATTTGTTTAAGGGAGTATAATTATGTGTACATGTTACAACGGAGGAGCTCAGTAAAATGCTCGATGACCTCAGTAGAGCTTCCGAAAGAGTGGGTCTTAATATGAACATTGACAAAACCAAAGTCAGTGTAAACAACTATGTAGCACCCACTTTTATCAAGATCGGATACTCTACACTCGAAGTTGAGGACGATTATGTTTACCTGGGACAGACGGTCCAGTTACGAAGGTCTAACTTCGAGAACGAGATCAGTCGGTGAATGCGACTCGGCTGGGCAGCGTTCTGGAAGCTGTGTGATAATATATTCTCGTCCAACATACCACAGTGTCTCAAGACGAAAGTCTATGACCAGTGCGTGTTGCAGTGATGACATAATGGCTCTGAAACGTGGTCGCTTACAATGGGCCTCATTAGAAGGCTTAACAAAGGGCAATGGAAAGAGCTATGCTTGGAGTTTCCCTGCGTGATCACATCAGAAATGAAGATATCCGCAGGAGAACCAAGGTTAACTAAGCCCGAATAATCGCCAAACTTAGTGGCGACGGGCAGGGTATATTGCTCGCAGAACAGATAGATGGTCGATGGGACGGAAAGGTTTTGAAGTAGCGACCGCGCACCATCATACGCAACGTCGGAAGGCCTTCCTCCCCCGAAGGGTAGCGGAAATCTGATGGATGCGAGACTCACAGGACCGTTCGTTGTGGCGAGACTGCTTGGCCATTAAAAACAAAAAATTGGTGTTGCTCGATAAAATCGATTGTGAATATTTGTAAGTGTGTGGTTTTTTGTGGTTATTAAAATTCTCAAAAATCAATCTTTCCCTGCTAATAACTCGGAAACGTGACGGTGTAGGGCAAAATGACATAATAATACGTGAATTTTACGCTTGAAGGAAAATTTACTTTCAGTTTTATGATGGAGACTGCGTAAGAATTGGACATATAGCCAGTACGGTGAGAAGGAATATGAAGAAGCATGTTTTTTCAAAATGGCGGCTGACCGGTATGCCATCACCAATTCATTTCAGCCGAAATACGGCCAAGACGTCTATTACCGGACATAGGTCTCCCCCAAGTTTCTCCACAACGAACGTGTTCTGTGCATCCATCACATTCCCATGGCTCTCACCAAGTCATCGGTCCACCTATGGCATGCTCCCTTTACTTCAAGAAGAATTAACTGTTTTTAGCCTAAACAGTAACATCGTTAGAGAAACAAATCTCTGAATGGTCATCGACCCCTTATAAAGAACTTGTCAACAACTGTAGATGCAAAGCAAACAAATTCATATTTCAATTTCAAACCGAACCCCACTCAACCGTAAAATTGAATTGATACATAGAATGCATCTAAATGAAAAGTGTTTTCCATGAAATCAAGAAACCTCTCTTTTATGGAAAGAACTTTGCATTTGTTAGGCTGACAGCGTAAATAAAGACTACAAATCCCCCACCATTATTTATCTCATTGAATTTGTCTGCAAATATTTAATTTCAAGCAAAGATATCACTTTTTTAGGGCTCCCTACCTCAAAAGGAAAAAATAGAACCCAGACTTTGTAGTCCATCTGTCTGTCAAGTCCCTTTATCTTGGGAACGCGTGGAGGTATCGAGTTGAAATTAAAACCATATTCTCAGATCTTGCATATACAGTCCCTTAAAGCTGTGAATAAATCAAACTTCTGAGTTAACAAAAGAAAAAGATATGGCCATTTATGTCGCGAAAAACGTATATTTCGACACTCTCAAGGGTTTTAAAGTTCATAGGGTACTACCCCTTGACTCTCAATCCTGAAATTTGGCATAAAACAAGGTCTTATAACACAGGTATAGAAATCAATCTGAAAACAGTATATTTGTAGCTACCTAATACACCAAAAAAAACTTTCTTTGCGATTCGGAAAAATCTTCGAGACTCCATTCGGGAATTGAACTACACTTCTGGACACATCTATTGGCCCACCTTAGAGTTTAGGTTTCGATGGTCCCTTCCGAAATATGATTGCTAGATTGAACAAAAACTGTTGATGCAGTTTTAAACCTGATACATTTTACCATCTTTTTCGATCGTATTGTTTTAAATTTGAATTCAGAATACCATACGACATGGAGCTACGCCTAACAAGTCGAATATGCGCCTTGTTAAAGGCAATTGATTTTTGAATAAAAAACATGTTTTATCAAATAAAGGTTTAATTTAATAACGCGTGTTGCCTCCATGGGCATCTACCACAGCTCTCATACGATTAGGCATAGAGTTTATCAACCGCTCTATGAAATTTTGAGGGATCATCTCCCATTCCTCTTCTATGGCAGTTTTCAACTCCTGCATCGTCTGGGCAACTGGCTGACGAGCCCTAACACGTCTTTTTAGCTCGTCCCATATGTGCTCAATGGGGTTCATGTCTGGGCTTCTGGCTGGCCAGTCCATAACTGTGATGTTCACATCCCGAAGATATTCCCTGACGATGCCGGCCGCATGGGCTCTTGCATTATCATGCATAAAAAGGAAATTTGGGCCCACATAGTCCGCGTATGGTATCACGTGAGGTTCTAAGCACTCACGAATGTACCTTTCAGCATTTAATGTTGGCAGCCGTGGTCCTGTAACAACCTCAAGTTGAGTTTTGCCGCTCGCGGATATACCGCCCCAGACAGTCCATGAGCCACCGCCATAAGCAACCCTCTCTTCAAAGCAGCATTGTGCGAAACGCTCTCCCTTACGTCGGTAGACCTTCTTCCTTCCATCATTGCCATGTAACACAATTTTAGACTCATCAGAAAAGAGTACACGGCTCCAATCTTGCTGTGTCCAATTTAAATGACTGCGTGCGAAATGAAGGCGCGCTGTTCGGTGGGCTCGCGTTAGTTTGGGCCCATTAGCTGGCTTGTGTGGTACCATATCGCGTTCTTTTAACCTTCTCCGATACTCATAGATACTCCGTGGGAGTCGCGAAGTTGGTTTTCTATCTCAATGGAGGTAAGGTGACGATTTCTCAAGCTGGTCGTCACGATGAATCGATCCTGCCTTTCAGTTGTGACCCGAGATCGTGGCCTTCCTTGGCGACGAACAAAGCCGCCAGTCTCTAGGTACCTCCGATAAACATTTCGGACCGCAGATCGACTTAAATTAAGTTGAGCACTCACGTTTCTTTGGCTGTGTCCGGCCTGAATAAGTGCCACAGCTTGGGCGGCGACTTCAGGTGAAGTATCCATAGATTATTGATAGAACCTCACCTTAATGTTAAGAATAAGTAATGTTTGTTGCAAAACCAAAGATATCAATCACTTTTTCAAGAATTAAATCCAAGTAAACCAATAAAACCAAGTTTTCTTAGTATTCGATTGTTTGATATCAACAAACAGGCTCCAAATTGTCTTTTGTTTCTTTAAATTCTGTGTTCGAAATTCAAAAAAAGACTATTGAATGAAATTGTGAATGTGCCAGGTTCAAAACTGCATAAAAACTTTTTGCTCGACCTAATATAAAATTTTAGCTAGGACCAAACGAAACTGAAAATACAAGGTGGGCCAATAGATGTGTCCAGAAGTGTATTTACATAGGTAAATGTGGACGGAACCCTCAGTGCGCGAATCCGACTCGCACTTGCTCAGTTTTACAATTAGGTACCTTTATTCGAATAAATCATATATTATAGTTAAGTATATTTTACTCACAAAACAGCACGCGACCACTAGTCCGTTGTCATCGTCTTCATTATCATCATATTTGAGCCGAAAGATTGGAACTAGGCCACATGCCTCTCCTCACCTGAGCTTCTAGCATTCACTAGGTCATCGGCCCACCTAGTGAGATGCATTACATAACACCATCCGGTACGCATCCCCACTCTAAAAACTTTCGAACCTATCGACTATTTTTCGATGGTCATCGTTGTGATAGAAGTCTGAAGACACCAAGCAATTGCTTAACAGTTAAACCACATCTGGTCCACCGAATCCCTCTTCCCTATGCTTCTATTCTTTTCTATCACTCAGATCCGTCATTTACTAAAGCGAGAAAGTGACAATGTTGCCGATTGCTTCTTTCTCGCTTTCCCAGCATTGTCTCAAGACCATATTATTGTCTCTTAACTACCCTAGGTTGACTGGTAGAGAATACCTAAGGCATTAAGTCCGCCTTTGTACCTTTTGTTGCATGAAGATTAAATAAATTAATATTTTTCCCTTAAAAAATAGACGACACACAGATGCGTTGCGATTAAATTGGAAGATTTTTTATTTACCAACTAGCTTTTGCCCGCGGCTTCGCTCCCGTCAACTGACTATACTCTACCCTACTCTATCCTACTCTACCCTACTCTACCCTACTCTACCCTACTCTACCCTACTCTACCCTACTCTACCCTACTCTACCCTACTCTACCCTACTCTACCCTACTCTACCCTACTCTACCCTGCGTTAAAGAAATTATTTACCCTGTGTTGTATGAAAAATAAAGATTTAATAAGTTAGAGGCTAGATGGTCTATCCCGACCTCGAGTAAGAAAGATATGATGGATAAGAGAAAGATATAGTATGAAGAATACGAGAAGAACGAAGACGACGCAACGGAACAGTGACGTATGAAGGGTACGAGAGGTATGCGAGCGAGAACTGGAATGAATGAATATATAATATGAGGCAAAACTGTAAAAAAAACCCTACTCTACCCTACTACCAATTTCTTTAATTTTTTTCTTTCATAATATCCTTCTCCCGACAATAATAAACACAACAAAAAAAAAAAAATAGTGAAATCGGTCTAGCCGTTCACGCGTGGTGGCGTGACCAAGGGAAATAGGGATTAATTTTTATATATATAGATTTAACACGACACTACCCGAAGTACTTTCCAGTATATAATAAAGTTCCTCACTATAACCCAGAGACCAATATGAGGCCGTAACCATAACAATTACGATAATAGTCACCATTTACATAAAATTTCAGACGCCTGCAATAGACTGTAAACGTGAGCATGAATGACATGAGGCCGCAAAACGTTAGTATGCTCGAGGGAATGGCTGTACGCTCAACAAGGTATGGGTAGTCATGTTTTGATTAATATAGGCTGAAGTTGAATAGAAGTTCAGTTCCAACATCGGACCACAAGACGTATGGCATTGCGCCACAGGAACATGGTGGACATCCCACCCATACGTACAAAGCGTTTTGGGAACACATTCATTATGCTTCGTCTGTGTTTCCTGATAGCTATAACCTAGGGGTCTTTAAGGCCAGGGTAAATAGGTTGCTTCTAGGAAAGCGTGCTCCATCGTCGGCCACATCATCGCTTACCATCAGGTGAGATAGTGGTCAAATGCGAGCCTATCCATAATAATAATAAAAAAAGAAATTCTCAGGTATGACACTAGTTTGAGCACGCCACAATCGGCAAGTTGCCTCTCTTTGAGGGGTGGCTACAGAGGTGTTACGGCGTCCTCACCCTTCGCCTGATGCAGGTCCTCACTGGACATGGCTATTTTGAGATGTTCATGTTCCGGAATCAGGTTGGAGAAACGCCCGAGTGTCATCATTGTGTAGACCGCCCAGAGGAAACGGTCAAGCATACGGTGGAAGTCTGCCTCGCTTGGGCGGAGCACCACCATATCCTCGTGGAGGCGATCGCTGGCGCCGACCTCTCGTGCCCAGCCTGGGTTCAGGCTATGGTTCGAAGCGATAGGGAATGCGAAGCAGTCTTCTGCGTAGCAGTAATGCGAGTTACGGAGAAGTCGCAGGGCGATTTCTGACCATCGCAGGCGTGGTGTTATGGACGACGAGCAAAGGGTAGCTCGTAGTCCGCCTGTCCGGTAAGGGCCAAGCCCGAGTCAACTGCGCTTAGTGTTCAACGTGATGTCAGGTGTGCCCCGCTTAGCCGGAGCACCACCTTGTCCTCGTGAGGCGATCGGCCCCTGGTACAGGCCATGGTCCGGAGTGAGGAGGAATGGAAGGCGGTCGCCTCTGAAAGGAAAACCCGAGGTCCTAGAACCCAAAGGGCAACTGAAGGATAATAGGTGGGTTTTAGTCAGTAAACTTCTGACACACCCTCTCGCTCCACCTTAGAGCGTGAGAAGCCATAAGATGATTTTACACCACCCAAAAAAACTCGCTACATTTTTAGTAAGGCAAACCTGAACGACGAGTCAAAATCATTGAGATCAAAGCGATACCTACACGATTATCGAAGACATTGAATAGAACGGATATTAAAAACGCAAGCTTGAAAATTTTAATATTCCTCGTTATTTCACTTTTTTCCCGGTAAAATTTGCATATTATTTATGTCTTTTGATGTGAGAAATCGTTTTTTTACGAGCGTTATTGATTGTAACATAATTGAGACGCGTGTTATCGTAAGAAGGAAGGCCATTCTATTTCCATAAATTCGACATCGAATAATTTTTAGCGTTCTGTATGTAGTCGGGGAAAACGGAATCCTTATAGGAGAACTTTGTTATTCGTCGGTCTGTCTGCAAAACCCTTTTTTTTCAGTGCAGTATGAAGCTGAAATTAATAATAGGGGTTAAAGTATAATTTTAAAACTCATCATAAAATCATATACTTCTACAAAATCGATAAAAATATTTCTTGTACTTTTTAGACCATAATAATATTCTAAATTTTAAGCAGTTATCTTTTTTGTTACGATTTTCTATTATAGTATTTTAATAACAATTTCAAGATGTTTGGTTTCGGAGGTAATGGCGGATTCGGTGGAGCTCCACAAGGCTTCGGTGGCCCCCAGGGCTTTAGCGCAGGTTTCGGTGGACCAGGGCCGGGCTTCGGAGGATTCGGAATGCAGGGTGGAATGCATGGCGGATTCAGGCCCGGTGGCATGGGTAGCCAAGGCGGATTTGGAGGAGGATCGTTTAGGAGCGGCCAAGGAGGATACAGCAGCGGTCAAGGTGGTTATGGCGGGATGCAGAACGGCATGCAAGCGTCGAATCAGAGTCAAGGAGGCCAGAGTCAGAGCGGCTACAGCAATCAACAGCAAGGCGGCCAGGGAGGCTACGGAGGCCAGGCAGGTTACGGCGGTGGTAGCTATCAGAGCAGCGGATATGGCCAACAGTCCTAGTATCGTCAGTTGTACAACGTTGTTTACCTATAAGTGTAACAAGTTTGTGATTAAAAGTCAGCGTTATCGTCATGTATTTTGAAATAAAATGTATTAGTTGAGTTAAAAAAAAAAGTATGAAATTGCCGTTTTTTAAAACGGGTTGCTTTGAAGTGTTATATCTTTGGAATGAAATGGAATTATAAGTTCAAATAAACTTTATATTAAAGGTATGTTATTCTTTTTCCTAAATTAGGTATTTATTGGATTCTTTGTATTTTGTATTTTCTGTAATATCGCTGTATTTATAACCATTTTTGTATGTAATATAAGAAAACTCGCATTATTTTGTAATATGAGTTCTATCGTGGAATCAATCAAATACCCAAGTTGGCTATTCCAAGCAGCAGTAAAAATTCAGTCTTCTAAGTCAAAGTTTAGGGATTATGCAACAGGTGTGAATGTTCACGGTAATCCCTACTTTGAGAACTGCTTCTTCTGGATCGGGGTTCTGGAGTCAATGAAAATCGGGTTGTGTTGACCGAATATATTTTGCGTGATCCCAGGGAGAACCATTCGCCCGAATCAGTGCGCAGTAACTGATCGTTCCAAAGCATACATCACGCGCGCATTCAATTTGCTAACCTAGCACTCTGCCTTACGTGCTTACAAGTGTCCCTACAAAAGTATCTAAAGATAAGGCCGTTTATGCCCCGATTAGGCGCATATTTTGACACTCGCTAGGAAATTAAAACCTGTAGAGTACTTCCCGTAGGCCTAGAATCTTGAAATTGAGCATGAAGCAAGGTATCATAACACAAATATAGGAACAAATTTGAAAACTGTAACTTTGTAGTTACTTACAAAAAAAAAACACTTTTTTGGTTCGAAAAAATCTTCGAAGCTCGATTCGGGAATTGAACTAATTACGTAGGTAGAATAGAATAGAATAGAAATAGTTTTATTCGGGACAGACATAGCACAACGGTTATAAACACAAAATTAAGTAAGGTAAGTTTGAACGGAACTCTCAGTGCGTGAGTCCGACTCGCACTTGCCTGGTTTTTGTTTCTATGCTAATTTCTGTCAGTGGCTTCATCCGTGTCACAGTATATATTATTATAGCCTATGTCATTCAATGATAAAGTAGCATACTCTTGAGAAGAATTTTTAAAATCGGTTCAGTGGTTTTTGACTTTATTCATTACAAACTACACAAATAAAAATCTTTTCTCTTTATGTTATTAGTTAAGATTATTAGGATTAGTATAGATAAAAAATAATTACGGGAAATCAAAAGATACGATAAGGTACGAGAAAGTTCACAAGAAATGTAGTATGGTAAAAAAAAACTGAGAGGTCGTACCTAGTCAAAAATCTAATTTTAAACTTATTTGAAGAGGCAGAGCTTTTATGTAACAGTGACACTTGTTTGAAAATAAATGAATTATTATTATTTTTTTTTTCTGACAATTTGATTCAAATTCCAAAAGATCCGTGTAACTTTAGAAACTTTCATGCTAAATTGTGTACTTTTTACAGTTCAGACTGTATTTCTCAATACCAAATCGGATGAAATAAGCAAAAGCATAAGCATAATCAGCCTTTTAATGTTCCCACTGCTGGGAATCAGACCTCTTCTCTCCAGGAGAGGGAATGGGCCGTAATCCACCACGCGGGCCCAGTGCGGGTTGGTGAATGTCACATGTCTTCGAATTTTTGGTTCTAGGACATGCCGGTTTCCTCACGATGTTTTCCTTCACCGTTTTGAGAGCAGTGGTGATGAAATAAATTACACAAAGTAATGCGCCTGGCTGGGTTCGAACCCGCGACCTACAATTCGTAAGTCGGGGCCGTTACCACTCGGCCACCACTGCTCAGTCGGGGCCGTTACCACTCGGCCACCACTGCTCAGTCGGGGCCGTTACCACTCGGCCACCACTGCTCAGTCGGGCCGTTAACACTCGGCCACCACTGCTCAGTCGGGCCGTTAACACTCGGCCACCACTGCTCAGTCGGGCCGTTACCACTCGGCCACCACTGCTCAGTCGGGGCCGTTACCACTCGGCCACCACTGCTCAGTCGGGGCCGTTACCACTCGGCCACCACTGCTCAGTCGGGCCGTTACCACTCGGCCACCACTGCTCAGTTGGGGCCGTTACCACTCGGCCACCACTGCTCAGTCGGGCCGTTACCACTCGGCCACCATTGCTCAGTCGGGCCGTTACCACTCGGCCACCACTGCTCAGTCGGGCCGTTACCACTCGGCCACCACTGCTCAGTCGGGGCCGTTACCACTCGGCCACCACTGCTCAGTCGAGGCCGTTACCACTCGGCCACCACTGCTCAGTCGGGCCGTTACCACTCGGCCACCACTGCTCAGTCGGGCCGTTACCACTCGGCCACCACTGCTCAGTCGGGGCCGTTACCACTCGGCCACCACTGCTCAGTCGGGGCCGTTATCACTCGGCCACCACTGCTCAGTCGGGGCCGTTACCACTCGGCCACCACTGCTCAGTCGGAGCCGTTACCACTCGGCCAATCGGATGAAATACAAATACCTATATAAGAGTGTTAGAAAATAAATCCTTTTAAAAGTTAAATCCTACTGCTGGGTCTTTACCCAGCAGTAGGATCCACCTACTCCTTCCAAAACTTTCTGTCTTGTCACACCACCTTCGCCGCGGTGGCCCTCGATGACTTTATCCTCCGTCAGGTGACCAGTAAGTTACAATTTTCGCTCCTCTGTCCGAGCCCATTCGCGCGACGTGACCAGCCCACTTCCACATCAGCCTTGCTGTTTTTTCCCCGACATCTACTAAAATACTTTTAAAACAAGTACGAGTGGGACTCGCACACGAAGGGTTCCGTACCGTCCGTAGTAAAAAACGAGCAAAAAAATCACGTTTGTTGTATGGGAGCCAATATTTATTTTATTCTGTTTTTTAGTATTCGTTGTTTAGCGGCCACAGAAATAATGATGTATTTTCTCTCTCTGAAAATTTCAATGATAAATGATATTTATTTTGTAAATAGGTTTAAAAAAAACACTTTTACACGTCAATTTTGTTTTCGTCATTTTAAACTAGATGAGCCCGGTGTTTCCTAGTTGACTACCCTGAGAAGAAACACCGAAACAAACTCAGGGTTAATTGTCTAGCTACATCATCTGTGAAAATTTCAACTACCTGACTATTACGGTTCATGAGATACAACTTGGTGACAGACGGACAGCGGAGTCCTAGTAATAGGGTCCCATTTTACCCTTTGGGTACGGAACTCTAAAAAATATGGAAAAACTTTAAAAATATTCCAACACAAGATCCAACAGCTTCGTGTGCAAACGAAGTAACCACACAAACTGAGTAACTTTAAACTTGGCGAGTCAAGTTTTCGAATGTTCCGTGATTGAACTTCTTCTTAAACGGTCGTTCGTTGCAGCTGCATAGTGACGTAACGGGTAATTTAAAATTTCGACTTTCAATTGGTTATTACAGATGTAATGGCTTGAAGCTGGAGGCTGGAGGAGCTTCGCGGACGTAGGGTTGGCAAGATCAGGCTAATAAAACTTCAACTTTTGAGAGTTTCTTCCTAAAAATCTTGTAGGCTCTTTCAATTCCTTTTTTATTATTGATAGGCTCGCGTTTGATCTCACCTGATGGTAAGCGATGATGTGTTCGACGATGGAGCATGCTTGCCTAGAAATAACTATTCACTCTTGACTTTTTTAAGTTGGGAAATCATCCAATGACTTCTCGCGCACTAGGGCGGAGCGAGAGGGCGTGTCAGACATTTAATGACTAAAACCCACTTCTATTTTCCTTCTTTGATTTGCGTTCTAGGACCCCGTGTTTTCCTTTCAGAGGCGACCACCTGCCATTCCTCCTCGTAGGCGAAGCGTGGAGGAATGGCAATGGGCCCAGCGCGAGAGGTCGTTGCCGTCGATCGCCTCACGAGGACAAGGCGGTACTCCGCTCAAGCGGGGTACACCTCCACCGTATGCTCCACTGTGTCCTCCAAGCGGTCTACACAATGGTCACACCCCGGCGATTCTTCCGCACGAATCCGGTGTAGGAACTTCGAATTTACCATGTCCGGTGAGGACCTGCATCATGCGGAAGGTAAGGACGCCGTGACGTTTTGCCAGCCAATCCTCAAAGAGGGGTAAGTCCCCGCATCAGTCTTGACTTAAAGACCCTTTCTGTCATGGCTTTACCATGACGTGCCGATGTCGTCATAAATTCCATTAAGCTGTGAGAATATTGGAAGGAATACAGATAAGTTTTGCTCGCTCTCGCTCCACACATACCGGGAGGAGTCATTTGAAGATTTTACACCAAAAATAAAAAAAAAGCCGACTTTAGACCGACCCCCACGTGGGCCAAGCCAGATTTGTACGTAGAGTCGCATCGCATGGCGCCGCGTGGCGTGGATCTAATGTAGCTCTACAAGTCTAGTTGCCATATAATAATGTATGGAGATCGACGCGCCCAGATCGGCGTACGTGGCCCACGTGTACCCAATGTAGTTCTACCTTTCATCATCATCATCATTACAGCCGAAAGACGTCCACTGCTGGACATAGGCCTCCCCCAAGTGTCGCCACAATGAACGGTCCTGTGCGTCTCGCATCCATCGGACTCCCGCAACCGTTACCGTGCCGGAAGACGTAGCGTTGGAAGGCCTCCTACAAGGTGGACCGATGACCTGCTAACGGTTCTATCTTTACATTATTCTATTAACCCAGTGAGTAATGTCCTTCAAGAACGCAAGCTATTACTAAAACAATCAGTCTACCGCAAGCTGCCTATAGACACGTTATACCTACCATGAGATACGTACCATAGACATTTCGGAATGGCCAGCCGTAACCATTCTGTGGTCGTCTAATTGCCAGTGTGTGTGCTTTAGTACATTACACTGGATATGTCCACTGTCATGCGTTTGTAAGCATGAATAAACACGAGAGTAATATTATATCTAAGTCTGTCATGCAATATGTTGTATTAAAGTGAAAGTGCTCGGCTAGTGCCCGTTTAACGTTTCTGAAGTTTTTTGCAGGGCATTGCTATTTCATGAAAAATCATTTAATAAATTCATTTATTTCAGGTTTGGAATACCCATAGTTAAATTACAATACATTTTGAAAAATTTAAAATTTAAAATTAATAATAATACAAAATCATATTCAGTTCAATATTTAATACAATGTGAGATTTAGATCAATAAATAACAAAATGTCAGATTCAGTTAATAGATAATACAATGACAGATTCAGTTGGATAAATAATAAAATGTCAGATTCGGTTCATTAATAGGATTAGCTGAATTGGGATGTTTTTTTTAGGTGGGAAATCCTCTAATGACTTTCTGCTCTAGGGCGGGGCGCGAGGGCGAGTCAGACTTTTACTGACTAAAACCCACTCTTATGTTCCTTCTTTGCCATGCGTTCCAGGACCCCGGGTTTTCCTTTCGGAAGCCAACCCATGGCTCCAGAAGGCTTCGGACCTGCTGGGCCCCTACAGTTTGCTGACAACTCTTTGAGGCGCGCGTGGAACACTACGCGCCGTCGACGACTCGGGATAGGGGCGGGAGTCTGTCAGATATCTTGATTGCTAACAAATATCGGTCACGTACTTTTAGAAAAGTACAGGCAAGGAACAATGTATGGATGAAAAACAAGATACAAAATATTTTTTTTTTTTTTTGTCTCAATTCAAATCTTTGACTATATTTGAATGTGTAATTTACATTAGATTGTATATGTAGCCGCTAGCTGTTTGAACGCCCGCGTGCAACACCGATTAAGCCGCCCCTGATTCCTTTTTTTGGATGGGACAAATTACCTATGGCTTCTCTCGCTCTAGGGCGGAGCGAAAGGAGCGTGTCAGATTTTTGCTGACTAAAACAACACGTATGTGTCTTTGTGTTGCATCCCGACGGGATCACAACTTATTGCAAACAACTCAAGTAGCATGATTTTGCAGGAGAAATTTTTTAAGTTTGAATAAATAATATTAGTCCGGTCAATTTAGACATTCGAAGGTGCATAAAGTCCCAACAAGCTGAAAATCAGTAAAATTGTTCAAAACATAATTATAAATAATATTTAAAAGTTCCCCATCATTCCCGTGTATGGAACAAAAATTATTCAAGGTCAAAGGTCAAAAGTCAAAAAAATGAGTTTTTCGCGATTTTCAGCAAAACGGTAAGTTTTATCATAAAAGTACCTTGGACAAAAATTGTAGATCATAAAATTATCTATAAAAATGTTTCAATACTTTTTTCCTACGAGTCACCGTTTCTGAGATTTATCGATTCAAAAAGTTATAAAAGTTGTTATCGTCATAATATGCACACGTTTCCACGCCACATATGAGGTAGTGTACTAAGCGCGTTTTTTAGTTCAATGTGCTGAAGTTTTTAAAAAGAGTAATTCAACTCAACAAGAAGTTATCACCAACGGTATCCGCTTTCTTCTTTCTATGTACGGAGCTCCTAAAAAAACTACCTGTTTAGATAAGCATCGATATGCATGTTTCGTTAAAAATACTAAAAATAAAAAACAAGTTCAATTAGCTTGTCTTCCTCCAACCTCAGTTGCTGCTCATCAACATCTTTTTCGGGTATATTACCAAGTTCAAGTGTGGCTTAGTTATCAGCTAGACCCTACAGACTGGGGTTGAAAGTTTGTAGGGTCTAGCTGCAAAACTTGCAAAACTTTTCAGGAGGTTATCCACGCTACGGTAAGTCCTCTCTGTGAGGAATAGTTAGGGACCACGGCGTCCTTCTTTACCGCCTGTAGCGGCCCTGGAGCGGGCGAAATTGTTTGATGATTTCCCAGATAAAAAAGCTTTAGGCCTACTGTCCACGGGCGCATAGCTTCATAGACGCGTATTCCTCATTATACACTTGATATAAGCCTGTACAGCTTACATAAAAAACTATGAAACTGTATCGACGAAGCGACAACGACACGACGGCACGACGATGCCGCTCTGAATACGCGTCTGTGAAGCTACGCGACCGTGTTCAGTAGGCCTGTTCCAACAGTGAAGTGTTCCAACGCAGTCGCCATTCCAGAACCTATCGACCGTCACCACCTAATTCGAAAATGATTACGTAAGAAAGAGGCAGCCCTGTATTCAGATATTAATTGGAACGGCAACAAGATGCGATACTGCAGTGAACTTTAAACTATTTAAGTTGTTTACTGTTTGCTTTTAGCTTTCGAAACTTTAGACTGAAATTAATACTTAGCTACTGAATCGAGTTTTTTTTTAATACTTTGTTTTGTAGTTTTTGTGTAAATAGGTAAGTAAGAGAATCGTTTGTCTTGGTATGGTCATGTGAAGAGGAGGGATGAAACGCATGTTACTTAAAGAGTTATGAGTTTACATGTGGATGGATTCAGAGGGAGAGGGGGACCAAATAAAAGATGGATAGATTGTGTGAGAAGTGATATGAAAGAAAAGGGAGTTAGTGATAGCGTGACGAGTGACAGGACAGAATAGAAGCAAAAAAACGTATTGCGCCGACACCAAATAAAACGGGACAAGGGAAGGAAGATGATGATGTGTAAGTAGGTAAGTGTAAATATTTAATGGAAAATAGAAACGCATTTCATGAAGCGTTGATCATATGAATGGCATATGCTAGTAGGTAATTCAATGGAAAACATACTTTGAACGTCTGTTTTTCTGATAACTAGCTGTGCCTCGCGGCTTCACCCGCATCTTTGGTAACTGTTATTAGCCTTCCTTGATAAATGCTATCCGACACTAAATAAGTTTTTCAATTCGTTCTAGTGTTTCCTGAGATTAGCGCGTTCAAACAAACATACTCTTCTGTTTTATAATGTTAGTATAGATGGTATAGATAACACAGTATAGATAGTAAACTTAGCTCTAGAGTTTTTATTTTGGATAAATGTACGGTCTCTTTGGATTATGTCTTGAGAATTAAAACCCGGGACAATCTAGTCATCATCATCATTCAGCCGATAGACGTCCACTGCTGGGCATAAGCCTCCCCCAAATGTCGCCACAATTAACGGTCCTATGTGTTTCGCATCCATTGGACTCCCGCAACCTTTACCAGGTCATCGGTCCACCTTGTAGGGGGCCTTCTAACACTGCGTCTGCCGGTACGTGGTCGCCACTCCAGAACCTTTGGCCCCAACGACCATCTGTTCTGCGAGCAATGTGCCCTGCCCATTGCCACTTAAGTTTGGCGATTCTTCAATCAATCAAGAATCAACAATCTAGTCGTTTCTATTTGTGTCAAGAGTGATTAGGTTACTTCTAGGTAAGCGCGCTCCATCGTCGACCGCATCGTCGCTTTCCATCAGGTGAGATAGCGGTCAAGCGTGAACCTATCAAGAATAAAAAAAAAAATATTAAAAAATATAAGCACTGCTGATTGTCATTATGGATACCGGCTTCCCGTCCTGACTATCATACAAATAACATCACATCACACTTATATTATAAAGGCGAATGTTTGTGAGTGTGTTTATGTTTGTTACTTCTTCACGCTCGAACGGCTGAACGGAATCTGATGAAACTTGGTATAAGGATAGACCATGTCTTGGAATATCACATAGAATACTTTTTACCCCGGGAGCATGTTCCCTTGGGATAATTTTATACTATCACGTGGACGTAGCTGCTGGCATCATTTAGTATTGTTACGCCATGAAACTTTTACACGTCATACCCCCGCTAAGATCAAGAGTAGCATAAAATAATTAAACCGCATTGCTGAGTGAAGCTTCCAGAATTGAAGTACATTTCAAGGCCTGGCGAGTTCTAGAAAAGTCCACCATAAAGTACCTACCACTATTATTATTAGATAAGGTTAGTAGGTAGTTGATAAGGGAATTCATTCCTTCCGTCTTAAACAATTGAGTTGAAATTCACATGAAGTCGCGATAGATGGTTATTATTACATGATCTAGAGTGGCCTTGAATCATCTGTATCTATAATTTTCCTGACTCTGCGTATAAATACGATCCCCCGACCGAAAGTGAGTCTGTTTGATTTTGACTGCGAGACGAAAGTGTGTGAAGTGATATTACTTAACGACCTAAGCGACAATAAAAAGGATTTAGGACTCATAGCGATTGGATTATTGTAAATTGGACTTTGTTATTGTTTGTGGTAAATGAAGTACTTTACTAGCAAACCAGCATTTAATTACTCACGTTCGTAATAGTATCACTACATAGTATAAAATAAAGTCGCTTTTCGTGTCTGTCTGTCCCTATGTATGCTTAGATCTTTAGAAATACGCAACGGATTTTGATGAGGTTTTTTTGAATAGATAGAGTGATTCAAGAGGAAGGTTTATGTGTATGATACATGCACAATATAATAGAGGAACACTGATGATTTTAGAGGTTTCTAATATGATGTCGTAAATAAACACATTTTTTTGCGCTTACATTGCAAACGCTGGCTGAACTCCACGAGATATATCAAAATAGTGTACTACAGTATTGTTCACCTTAAAAAGGTCTACAAAAAAGTCCGTGGTATATGTCCATCTCTTAGGGATAACCCACAATAACCATTTTTTATCTTTTACTTTTTACGAGAAATAATGGCTTATTTACGAAACGATTTTAAGCAATACAGCGTTAATCTTTATCCAATTAAGTATCTTAAATAAATTGTGCATTTAATATAGATCAATATAGCCCTGCACAGTGTGTAATTTAAATGAATATTATCGAAGATATTACAGATTTAAAATGCAGGGACATAGCGGTTGCGGTAAATAACTTGATTCTACGTTTGTTACCTCAGAACTCGCGTCATCTAAGGACCGACTTGCAAATTTTTTTTTTCCCTAATAGGATATGCTTTCAGATTGGTCCTATTTTTTTCAAAATCCAGTTCTGATGATGGGATCCATAAGGAATCGAGGGAACTCCTCAAATATTCTAGGCAACTATATAATGATTTTAGTATTTTCATCGAGAACTTAAGCATTTACAGTCAAAAAGTAACATTTGATGAAGTGGAACTGATGAAAAAGACCAGAAATGACCAATGAAACTTCACCCCTACATAGATATCACAATGAAGATAGAAGTAACTATGACAATGCATATAAATAAATGGTTCTGAATAGTTACGAATATGTTGAAAATGGTAGCATCAAAGTGATCTGATGATGATGATGGAGCTGGAAGATAGGCACTGGAACTCCGTAATTAATTAATGTAACCTAGCCGTGTTTGGGCTTATTAGAATTGTCATCAGATGCACTTTGGCTATAAGGTACTATCGAACTGACCTGATGATGGAGCTGGGAGGTGGATGGGGACTTCATAATAAAATAATGTATCTTAACAGTGTTTGGCTTAAATCGAATTGTCATGAGAAATAGGTACTCTGGCTATAAATGTATCACAACTAAAAAGTGTGAAATAATTTTTTTTTTTACAAAAAAAATAACCAACCTCACCACAAAAAAAAAAACACTAAAACGATCTTTAATTTCGGAAGTCAGTGTTAAATAACAAGCAGACAATATCAGAAACACTGACTTCCAAAATTAAAGTTATATTGATCGTTTTAGTGTTTTGTTTTTAGGGTTCCGTACCTAAAAAGGAAAAAACGGAACCCCTATAGGATCACTTTGTTGTTTGTCGGTCTGTCTGTGGGTATGTCTGGTCAAGACCCTTTATCTCGGAAACGCGTAGAGGTATCGAGTTGAAATTAAAACCATATACTCAGGTCTGCGGTCCCTTGAAGCTGTGAAAAAATCAAACTTCTAAGCTAACAAAAAAAGATACAGACGTTTATGTCGCAAAAAACGTATATTTCGACACTCTCAAAGGAATCAAAATTCATAGGGTACTTCCCGTTGACCTAGAATCCTGAAATTTGCCATGAAGCAAGGTCTAATAGCACAAGTATAGGAAAAAAATTGAAAACTGTAAATTTGTAGTAACGTCTTTTGCGATTCGGAAAAATCTTCGTAACTCAATTTTGGAATTGAACTGTTTTCATAGGTAGGTTAGGTTAGGTAACCTAAGTTTTTACGGAACCCTCAGTGCGTGAGTCCGACTCGCACTTGCCCGCTTTTTATAGTGAAGTCGTTTTTTTTTTTTTGTAAAAAGTTTTTTTCCTACAGAATTTCTTAATTCTTTGAACCCTCCCCATAAAATGGCGTTGAAAATAGGTTGTCCTGTTATTTTTTTAAAAAACCTGAATCCATCTAAACTATGCAATGGCACGCGTTTGCTGGTAAAATCACTAAAAACTGTCATAATAGAGTGCACAATACTCACTGGATGTGGTACCGGAGAAGATGTGTGTCCATGGAGTTTCTTGCACATTCTTTTCCATAGAGATCTACGCTTTGGAATGTTTTTTTTTAGGTGGGAAAATCATCTAATGACAAATCCCGCTCTTGGGCGGAGCGGGAGATAGTTTCAAACTTTTACTGACTAAAAACTAAAACTAACTACTAAACCACTCCTGTTCCTTCTTTGCCTTCGTCCCAGGGCCCCAGGTTTCACTTTCACACTACCCGTGGCCCCAGTAGGCTTTGACCCTGCTGGGCCCCTACGATTTGCTGACACCCTGCTGGGCCCCTACGATTTGCTTACATCTCCCTGAGGCGCGCGTGGAACACTAAGCGCCGTCAACGACTTGGGCTCTTTCCGGATGGTTACCGGACGGTCGCCGTCCGGAAGCCCGCGCCTACGGTGGCCGGAAATCGGGATCGGAATCCCGACGGCGGTTGGGGCGTGAGGACCGTTGCCTCACGCGATCGGCCGCCTCCTTTGCCAGCATTACTGCTTCGCAGAAGGAGGAGACCGCCTGCCACTCCTCCTCGCTCCGGACCATGGTCTGTACCAAGACCCGGCGCAAGGGGTCACCACCGCCGATCGCCCCCATGAGGACACGGCGTTGCTCTGCCCAAGCTGGGCACACCTCCACCGTGTGCTCCATCGTGTCCTCCGGGCGGTCCACACAGTGGCAAGTAAAGATATCTTTTGCAATGAACAATAATAAATCGCGGGGTCAAACTTTCAACGTTTCAACGTTAGTGATCGTTGAGTGTTTTTCACATGGCCAATGATATGTCGCTCTTTCAAGAGTAACCTCAAAAGAAAACCTGTTTGTATTATCTAATGACAAAAAAAAGCTGTGAACGTTGTATATAAAGACATTCTGTAGTATGATTAGTACTGACGACCCGCCCCGGCTTCGCACGGGTGCAATGCTGATCAAAACCGCATCAAAACCCGTTGCGTAGTTTTAAATATCTTCTTCTTCTCAGTCGGTACACTCTTACCAGAGCGGTCGTGGTCATCACTGTGAATCACGATGAGTGATCATATTGGTAACACGGCGCTATTCATCGCGGACTGCAAGTTTTCCGAGTACATTCATAAACCGAGCACTTAGTTGCGGCCTTGATCTGGTCTGTCCATATCATTAGTGATCTACCACGTGGCCTGGTGCCCTCAACTTTGCCCTGCACTACGAGACGCTCTATGGAGTCATTACTACCACGAGATACATGGCCGAAGAAGTTCAAAATGCGCGACTGCACTGTGGATGATAGGCGCTGTCTGATCTAAGCGTACATAGGGACAAACAGCGGGAAGCAACTTTGTTTTATACTATGAAGTGATCAGCATTGCACCCGTGCGAAGCCGGGGCGGGTCGCTAGTTTTATATAAATACGACCAAATGAAAACTTTTTGCGATACTCTTAGTCCCGAAAATGTACGCAAACGATTATTTACCTAAATGAATACGCAAATTGAAGGTTCAAGTTCCAGCAATTAAATCGCTTTATCTTCAAAATGCTTCCCTAAACGCCATAACTGATTCAGCGACGCATGTTACACACGGTAGGTTTAATAAGTAATTAGTACACATTACTTAGAAGCTAAGCTTGAAATAAGGAAGGTCTGATTTTATAATAATGAGAACATAACATTATTCCTGCTTTTCATAAATGGTAAATGATATTTATTTTGAATTATAAATTGGTCATAATTGGAATCTAAAATAAAATAAAAACGTTTATTTGACACAATTGGCATAATAATATCAGTGGTTAAAGAGCAAGTACTCAGTACTAGTATTCAGCAAGTACAATGTTTCACAGTACATCTGATGTAACCACCAAACTAGCCTAATAATAAATAAATTCTAATCTATGCAAACGAAGCCGCTGGCAGCAGCTAGTAATTTCATAAAAAATAATTTAATATTTTTTAGAATAATTTTGTACTTGTGATAAAAAATCTAAATAAAAAATGATTACATACTTCTACTCAAAATGTCCACCCTTAGTGTTAATACGAGTACAGGCCTTTGACCGACCGACACGCCACGCGTCTATCTATCTGTGCGTCTATCGCTGTACGAACTGTGCCCATTGGAAAGTTGTCCACTGCTGATCGAAAAGAATTTCTTAAGTTATTGTGACGTTTGGAGCAGGCCATGTCATCTAACACAGATCACAATTACTAGTCCCGGGGGTTGAGGTCTGGGCTAGCCGGGGCCCAATCATCAGCCTTAATGAAGTCCGGAACCTTGTCTTCAAGCCAAACATGACCGGGTGATGAACCTTGCTGAAAAGTCCATGGTATGAGAAAAAAATCCGCAGCTCTAACAGGAGCGTTTGTGCATTAGACTAATAGAGAGAAGAAATCGAAAACGTGACGAGAATAAATCGTTTATTGTCTACTTTGTTTCACCAATACTGTTGAAGTTCAATGGAACGGAAGGAACTAATTATCTTATAATCGGGAGAACGGTAAAGAAAAGATGAATGGATTGTATATGAGGAGTGATTTGAAAGAAAAAGGAGTCAGTGATACCGCGACGGTTGACTGGAAAGAATGGTAGAAAAAACAAACGAGTAGCGACGACTCCAAGTAAAATCGATTAAGGGCATGAAGATGATGTTGATAGAAAGTTGACCAAGATTTAGTCTTTGAAGACCGGCGTGAGCTACTACGCAAAAAATAAAAAAGTAGTAAAAGTATCTTGTGATTGTAAATTTTTTACATTTAGTCATTTCCTCGCTGAGGTGGGATGAAAAGTTATGTATTGCACTCGAGTGCAAAGATTTTTCAACTCGTGCTCTTTTGATTCTCTTGCTAACGCTCAGCATTCTAATTTTTGATTACAATTTTAGAATCCTTCGCTTGCTCTGTCATCAAAATTGTGTAACAAATAACTATTGTTGCATTTATTAATGCAACATATATATACTTAATTATCATATATATATATAATTTTTTTTTAATGCATTGTTTTACGGCTGAACTAGTCATGGGTTTGAACTCACTGATGGGTGAGGTCAAAAAGTGCGCTGTCTCATCTGAAATTGTGTCCGACAGCGATAGCATCAGTGATGAGCAGTTACACGCTAAATTATACGCACAACGTCTTGTTCGCACGCACACAAACACCGCTCCGTACTAAAACGACATTAGGCGGTGCGTAAAAAATTACGATTAGTGCTTTGGAAAATCGAGTTTTATGAAAAACAATACATAAATCAATTACAAATCTACACTAATATTATAAAGAGGTAAAGTTTGTTTTTTTGTTTGTAGGAGGTAATCTCTGTAAGTACTGGTACATTGCTAAAAATTTTTCACCGATAGTAAGCTGCTTTATTCCTGAGTGACATAGGCTATATTTTATGTACGCGGGTGTAGCTGCAGACAAAAGCTAGTAATTTTTATAGAATTCATCGGTAATTAAGCTTTGTCGGTACCGACTTAGTTTTGGACATTTTACACGATTTTTGTTACTTTTTACAAATAAAACGAATGGTTCGTTTTATTGAAATGAGAAAACAGAACAAAATTCTAAAAAAAAATATTTTTCTGATGAAATGTTAAATTATATTTACAATTTTTTAAAACTTTGTAGTTTAAAAAAATGTTTTCTTCATGTTTTCTTATATATTTTTATATGTCACGGTCAATGGTGAACTAGCTTTTTAATCGGTTGTGAAACAAAGAGGGCCTCTGCAAACACAACATGGCAAAGTGGGGTTTTATGGTCTAGACTGATACTTAGTGTGAGTACGGTACCCCAGGACAGTGGTACCCAATCTGTCGCCCGCAGACCACTAGTGACCCCTAGTGGTCCGCAAATTTATGCTAAAATATGGTCCGCGACTGGTCTAAAAATTCCAAAAATTACAACTGAAAAGTTATCTATACAACAATTATTTATTTTTTCAATATACGGTCAAAAGCAAAAGTGCATAGGTACTACAGAAATAAAATCGTGTGAAGCGAGAAATGACGCCATCTAAAACCAGATTGAAATGTTGCTATCGATAACATTACATTATACTGTTAATAGATGGCGCCGCTATGCTTCAAATGATTAATGCTTAATTAATGCTTATTTTTGTACTTTCTTTTTGTTTCTTCAAACATTGAAATAATTTATAATTTCTTTTAAAGAGATGAAGATATTAAAATTGAATATCAATTTATAAATATTTTATTATCTATGTGTTAGTTTTCAAACTTGAGAGGGTAAGTTGAATATGGATTTACTTATAAATAATAACTAGTAGGTAGTATAAATAATACTTAGACCAAAGAGTTATGACTAAGCTCAATTGGTTGTTCGCTAAGTTAATTTCGATTATCTCGTTCCAGCGCCTTTCGTTCAATTTTATTTTTAACCAGGTGTATTGTCTACTTATTTTACTAAAATGAGTAAATATGCATTGTTATATAGATTTAGTAAAAAGAACTCAAATAATTGCTATGCATAATCAAGGTAAAAACTTGTCAGAAGGAGCCAGAGAGACCGGTGTAAACGTAAGTAGTTTTTTTTTAACGCTTTTAAACAAAAATCTCCTATATAATAATCATTATTGGATATTATATATTTCTGTTTTATTGTTGCAGAGAAAAACAATTGTTCTATGGATATGATGATTTGAAGAAGAGGGTTCTTTGAAACACCATCAAAGAGCTGGCAGACTAAAACTAATAAACATGTTGCAGCATCAAACCATGATAAGGGAGTACGAAGAAACCGGACATCGGTCGACGAACCACTATGCTGGTTCATTTGACACAAGCGTTGACACTGTCCGTCATGCTCTTCATACTTAGTGAAAAGCTGCATTATCGGAGGCATGCTTTAAAATCCTTGCTTACAGAAAACCATAAAAGGGCAAGATTGCAGTTTGCTTTGCATCACATAAACTTTGATTAGAGTAATGTCATATTTACTCATGAAAAAACTTTTAAGTCCAGTGAACACGGACGGTTATGTTTGTGGCTACAAGATAATAAATAATTATAATACTGAATTAATATTATTTACTCAGTACTTATTCTCTGTATTAACTGGAGACCTTGTTATGTGTGTTTAACTTAATATCCGTATTTAAAACAACTTAAAAAAGTTATGAACACTTGATGTGTTGTGCAATTTTATAGTTTTTAGCCTACATTTTTAATCCTTTTGACCTTTGTGATAAAATTATCTGGTCTTTTGTTTGTTTTTGTTAAGGTTACATAAGCTTCAATCCTCTTTCCAATTCTGGAAACGAATACTTAAGCTATGGCCTCAATAAGAAATTATATATAATATTATAATCTTATTCGGTGATTAATAAACGGTGATTGTTAAATTTGATTAAGAAATTGTAAGAAATAAACATATTATTTTTTAATAGTGCCTTTTGGTTTGATGAGCCTGTTTACCTGCATTTTTTTCATTTTGCTGAGTAACTACCCACTTGAATATTATATTACAAATAAATATCCACTTGTTAGCTTTGATATAATATTCCTTCCAACTTCTTTTGTTACTTACAAAAAGACTTACAAAAAATCTTACAAAAAGTGTGAGTACTACGTGAGATTTGAACTCATGGCTCATTGATTTACGCATCTATCTGCACATGCTAAACCACTAGGTCAACATGACTCTAACTCTACAATCAGTTGTTGACGACAATGATGACGCATGTGTCTATTATTTGTTAAACTAAAAGTCAAGTTTATACTTTGTGAGATTGCCTTTGCTCGCCACTTAGCTGTGAAGAAACCAACGCCATCTAGTTTAATTTTCGAAAACTTGAACTCTAACGTGCAAGGGAAAATAGGCGTTAAGGTATCTAAGCACTTTTGATGGGTCACTGTACAATATGTTTTATACGATTAATTCAAAAACACTTAACTAATTAAAACTATATATATACACTAAAGGCTACTCCTAACTAAAATATGGTGTCATAAAATTCCTTCGCATCGCTGTCGACTGAAATTGTGCCCAAAAGGCTGGCGGCATTGCCACGTTGTATGGCAATGCTTAATCTCTGACCGAGGTAAAAGCCAGCTCTTGGGTCAAAAGTTACCTTGATGCAAAGTGAAGAAATGTTCTGTTGTCTATGACAATTATAATAATATAATAATTCCACAACTTGCAGACAATGCTATCTAGTCCCAAACTAAGCAGAGCTTGTGCTATGAGTACTAGACAACTATTAAATAGACTTATATATTCCTAAATACATACATATAGATAAATTACACCCAGACACAGAACAAATGATCGTGCTCATCACAGAAACATTTGTCTTAGATGGGAATTGAACCCACGACCTCCGGCATATTAGTCGGGCCATTAACCACTAGACCAACAGACAATGCTCGTTACTTTTGGTTTTAAATAATAGTTGTGCTACAAGTTTTGAACTTATTTTAAAAACTTCAATGTAAAAAAAACTTTAGTTTCGGAAGTCGGTGTTTCTATAATAGTTTGGTATCTTCGTTATTTAACACCAACTTCCGAAATTTAATTTATTTTGCACTTTTCAATAAAGCAATTTTACTTGTTACGACAGTTCTGCTTTGATCCTATGAGGAGTTCTGTTCCATATCTTCGAAGTTCATGATCAGATCATACAATATTTTATGGGACCAACTTGGAAGCATAAATTTTCAATAAAAAAAAAGGTTCAAAATCCGTCCACAATTGGCCGAGAAATCGGTGAAAATACATTAAAAAAAAACATACATTCAGCTGAACATAGAACCTCCTCCTTTTTGAAATCGGTTAAAAATGGTCTAGTTTTCTTCTGGGCTTGTGTTATCTGCTAACAACAAAGAAACCAAAGTGGTCCCCGGACAAAAAAACTTGGGAATCACTGCCTAGAACATGACCCATATGCTGGAGTGTCTAAAGTGCTCATATACCTGCGCCTTTGAGGACTTAATGAACGTCAATGACGTGACGCTGCCATTGACGTGGCCCAAACTGTGCCCAAATTATCTAGAAAAATACACGACGAGGCAAAGAAGAATTATATTCGGACAAGCCCATTCCATCATTGGACCACTAGACGTACAGCGTTGCGCCACCGGTACATGGTGGACATGTCATCCATACGAACAAACGTTTTGGGAACACATTTATTGTACGTACACTCGTACAGCTAAGTGAATAAGTTTCTTTTAGGCAAGCGTGCTCCATTGTCGATCACATCATCGCTTTCCATCAGGTGAGGTAAAGCTCAAACGTGAACCTATCTATAAAAAAAAACTGGGCAAGTGCGAGTCGGACTCACGCTCTGAGGGTTCCGTACAAAATAACCTACGAAAATAGTTCAATTCCCGAATTGAGTTACGAAGATTTTTTCAAATAGCAAAAGAATTTTTTTTTGTGACGTAACTACAAATTTACAGTTTTCAGATTTTTTCCTATACTTGTGCTATGGGACCTTGCTTCATGCCAAATTTCAGGATTCTAGGTCAACGGGAATAAAGCGAAAATTCATAGGGTACTTACCCTATGAATTTTGATTCCTTTGAGAGTGTCGAAATACACGTTTTTTGCGACATAAACGGCCGTATCTTTTTTTCGTTAATTTAGAAGTTTTTTTCACAGCTTCAAGGGACTGCAGACTTGAGTGTATGGTTTTAATTTCAACTCGATACCTCCACGCGTTCCGGAGATAATGGGTCTTGACAGACAGACAGACGGACGGACAACAAAGTGATCCTATAAGGGTTCCGTTTTTTCCTTTTGAGGTACGGAACCTTTAAAAGTTTTTTTTTTAAATGACAAACTAGTGCTCGACTGGATCCCACCTGATGGTAAGCAGTGATGCAATTGTTGATTGTGAATCGCACTAGTTTATTAAGTGCCTATTCACTCTAGCCTTGTAGACACCTAAATTATAATTGGACGGGAAGACCGCTGCAGGCAATTACAGTACAAAATACTTGCAAACAATTGCGTTTCTTTCTCATTAATATCAAAGCGCGGTTCTTAAATATTAATAAACACATTCAGCTTACTTGTACACAAAAAAAAAAACTCGTTGAACCCAACAAATGAGCTCTTGAAATATTTCTCCTGTTCACCATAAAATGGAATTTCCTGTAAAATGATTTTTTTGCTTATACCCCGTCCTTTGTTTTTTACCTTACGTTCTGGACAAAATATGTTAATAAAAGACCGTTTTGTTCACCAAACCTCTTTTATTACTTTCTTCATTGTTAGGGTTACGTACCAAAAAAAAAAACGGGACCTTATAGCTAAGACTTCACTGTCCGTCTGTTTGCCAGGCTGTATCTCATAAACTATGATAGCTAGAAATTTTCATAGATGATGTATTTCTGTTGCCGCTATATCAAAAAATACTAAAAATAGAATAAAACAAATATTATATACACAAAATAAACAAATATATTATAAACAAATATTATGTTATTATTTTTATAGCTCCCAAACAAAAAACGTGATTTTGATGTGAAAAAGATTATAATATTGTGTCTAATGGTGTGACTCGCACTTGGCCGATTTTTTACACACAGATGACTTTTTTTTTTCTTTTGTTGAACTGTCAAACGCACGAAGATTAAATAATAATCGTCGTAGTTTTCTGAATTTTTTTGCCCATATTTCTTATTTTTTTCTTATACAAGAAACTTCTCCTGACAATAACAAACGCAATAATAAAACAAACCGAGCAAATGCGAGTCGGACTCGCGCACTGAGGGTTCCGTATAAACTTACCTATGAAAACAGTTCAATTCTCGAATTGAGTTACGAAAATTTTTCTGAAGCGCAAAAAAAAATTTTTTTGGGTTACGTACCTACAAATTTACAGTTTGCAGAATTTTTCCTATACCTGTACTATAAGACCTTGCTTCATGCCAAATTCCAGGATTCTAGGTCAACGGGAAGTAAGGGTACTTCCCGTTGACCTTAGAATCCTGTAGAATCCTGAAATTTCATAGGGATGTATTTCGTTTCCTTTGAGAGTGTCGAAATATATACGTTTTTTGCGACATAAACGGCTGTATCCTTTTATTTCGTTTTTTTTTAGTATTTTGATTTTTCACAGCTTTAGGGGACCGCAGACCTAATTGAACTGCTTTTAGCTGTTTTTGAAATTGGTAATTTTTTATTCTATAAAATAGTCCCAATATAAGATTACCAATTTTGATGAATTCATGATAAATCTTGAATCTTGCGTCACTAGCGTGTTTGTGTGTGTAGATATCAATACCGATGCGCTATCAATGTAATGCGTCGGTGCCCATATCAATTACCTACAATTAGGATAACTAATCTTCTTTAAACGAAATACCACTCACTGATTAATAACGAAATCTCAGAAACTATAACAGCTACAAACTTAAAATTTGGCAGTTAGGTTCCTTATAGGGTGTAGACATTTGCTTAGAACAGATTTTACGAAATTCACCCCTAAGGGGATGAAACGGGGGTCCAAAGTTTGTATGGAGAAACCGACTTTCACGCGGGCGAAGCCGCTGGCAGAAGCTAGTTTCTTATAAAACAAAACTACCCAAGTGCATGTAAGTAAAATTTCAGTGCTTAAACTATGATTGTAACTTAATTTTTTGTCTATAAGAGTGTGCATTATTCCAGTTCCATGTTGTAAATAGCTCTCTCAAAATCACGATCTTTCACGTACCAATCTCGCACTATAAACCGTACGAAATTCGCACACACCGTACGAGTTGTTATCTAAACCTGCCAATTTAGAGCGGATAATTTTCTGTTAGAGAGACCGTGTGAACACATTCACGCTCCGGTGCTGAGAATTTGCGCTCCGTCGCTCACCTGTCTTGATTACACCATCAAGATTTGATAGGCAGTTAGTGTTGCTAGCTGCTAGGTTTAATTGGGGCTGTGAAATTAATGTAGTGGCGAGGAATAGAGGGTTTGCAACATCACACTTTTTATTTTTAATTTAATGGTTGAAATTAATACTATATACTCAAGTCTACGGTCCCTAGAAGCTGTGAAGTCAAACTTCTGAGTTAACGAATAAAAAAGATACGGCCGTTTATGTCGCAAAAAACGTATATTTTGACAGTCTCAAAGAAAACCAAAATTCATAGAGTACTTCCCGTTGACCTAGAATCCTGAAATTTGGCCTGAGGCAAGGTCTCTTAGCACAAGTATAGGAAATCTGAAAACTGTATATTTGTAGATACGTCACAAAAAAAAAATTTTTGTTTTTTTTTGTTTATCCTTTTTTTGTTTCTATTTTGGCGTACAAAAAGTTTTATTCTATTCTATTCTTTTTTTGCGATTCGGAAAAAAATTCGTAACTCAATTCGGGAATTCAACTGTTTTCAGAAGTAAGTTTGTACCCTTTGAGGAACCCTCAGTGCGCGAGTCCGACTCGCACTTGCCCGGTTTTTTCTTATTGCTTAGCTCGTGTTTGCCCACTATATAACCTGATGGTAAGCGATGATGTGGTCGACGATAGAACACGATTGCCTAGACTCTTGACTTAAAGATCCCTAGGTTGTAGCTATCAGGAAACACAGACTCCGACAGGGAATTCCAGGGAATTAACCTGTACTTAGTGAGACAGCAGTATTCTTTTGGAAGACTCAGGGTCATCAGACAGCTCTTCTTGGGGCGTTAAAAGTGTGATAGATGGCTTTTTCCGCAGACCGCATTTTTTAGAAGTTATGTGCCAAAAATTAAAACGGTTTTTTGAGCACTACAAAGTTAGCATAGGTCTTTCAATATTGCAAACCTGTTTTTACACTACTGGTATTCAAACACCATCAAATCAGCCCCCCTAGCCAAGTTACAACCGTTTCGTTTCGATTCTCTTTTCGTTGATCGCTTTGAGTCGGCCACGCCCCCTATTCCTTTGTTCTGACCACGTGACTGAGCGTTGAGATGACGTCAAAATAAAGGAATCGGAGGCGTGGCCTACTCGAGGCGATCGACGTAAAGAGAATCGAAACGAAACGGTTGTAACTTGGCTAGGGGGTAGATCCTTGCAATTTTTTGCGACCTAAAATGTTTTAGATGGCTGGCTTATAAGGCGAAAGATTGTACGTATGTGCGTGTGTGTATGTGTATGTTTATTACTCCTTCACGTTAAAACGGCTGGAAGGATTCGAATGAAATTTAGCACACAGGTATAGCGCACTTTTTTATCCTGAGTGTACATCATGAGGATAATTTTCTGCTTTCATGCGGGCCGTAGTAGCTTTTTGTTTAAGTGTGGAAATTATCTAATGACTTCTTCCACTCTGGGCTGAGCGGGAGGGTGTGTCAGAGTTTTACTACTGCCTAAAACCACACTTGTGTCCTTCAGTTGCTCAGTAGCTAGCGGGCATCGGCCCTACTGGGCCTCTACGGTTTGCTGACATCTCTTTAAGGGGCGTTTGGATCACTACGCGCTGTTGACGACTGGGCTCGGTTAGGTCGATTACCGGACGGTCGGACGGCAAGCTATCCATTGCTCGACATCTACAAGCCCGCGTCTACCGTTTTTGGTATATTATAGTCGGGGTCAGAATCTCGGCGGCTGGGGCGTGAGAATATTCGTTCTCTCACACGCGCGGCCTCCTCCTTCGTTAGCATTACTGCTTCGCAGAAGGAGGTCACCGCCTGCCATTCCTCCTCGCTTCGGACCATAGCCCGAACCAGAGACCGACGCGAGAGGTCGCTGCCGCCAATTGCCTTCACGAGGACACGACGGTGCTCCGCCCAAGCGGGCCACACCTCCACCGTGTCCTCCAGGTGGTCCACACAATGGTGACACCCGGGCGTTTCTTCCGCCTGAATCCGATGCAGGAACCTCCCGAACTTGCCATGTCCGGTGAGGACCTGCGTCATGCGGAAGGTGAGGACGCCGTGTTGCCGCTCCAGCGTAGTAGCTGCAAGTAGAAGCTAGTTATTGTTTAAAGGCTATTTCCAGTAAATTAATAGGACCAGACAAAAGTGATGTGTGTGTATCTGATTTGGGAACAATTCCACTCTTGGAGTTGGTGAGAATTTTCTAATAGCACCATCTGAAAACTTATAATTTATCCGACTCCAGAATGGAACACAAGCCTCCACGTTTGGCAATCAGTATTGCGAACGTTAATAGTGTAAACACACGATTAAATTTGTTACGACGGCGTTGGTCCGTCTGGACCAAGGTTGAGAGTGAATCACCGTGAACACACACACACAACGCACACACTAGAACTTGGTACGAAGGACCAAAACGTTGACTCACGCTCGACGTTCGTAAGGACGTACTATATCCGTCGTACCAAGGTCGAACGTGTGTTAACAAACGACTCACCAAAAAAAGAGTACTTTGTTTTTTTTTGTCTTGTTTTAAATCTGCCTTGAATGCTATAAAATTGAATGAATTAATTTTAGTTTAAATTCCGAGCCGATTCAGTGACGAAATTAAACGACCTCAAAGTGTACAAAAAATCCATTTTTTGTTAAAAAAACAAACTTTTTAGAAAAAAAAAAATAACCGACTTCACTAAAAAAAACACTAAAAGGATCAAAATAACTTTAATTTCGGAAGTCGGTGTTTCTCGGTATTGTTTGTTTCTTATTTAACACCGACTTCCGAAATTAAAGTTATTTTGATCCTTTTAGTGTTTTTTTTAGTGAAGTCGGTTATTTTTTTTTTTCTAAAAAGTTTTTATTTCACACTTTTTAGTTGCGATACACTTATAAACAGAGTGCCTATTTCTCATGACAATTCCAATTAACCCAAATACTGCTAGGTTACATTGTTTTATTATAAAGTTCCTGTGTCTACCTTCCTCCTTCCGGCTCCATCATCAGATCAGTTCGATAGTACCTTATAGCCAAAGAGCATCTCACGACAATTCTAATAAGCCCAAACACGGCTAGGATACATTGATTAATTACGGAGTTCCTGTGCCTACCTTCCGGCTCCATCATCAGATCAGTTCGATAGTACCTTATAGCCAAAGTGCTAACCATGACAATTCTAATAAGTCCAAACACGGCTAGGTTACATTGATTAATTACGGAGTTCCAGTGCCTACCTTCCGGCTCCATCATCATCATCAGATCACTTCGATGATACCATTTTCAACGTAACTATTCAGAATCATTCATTTATTTGTATTGTCATAGTCGCTTAACTATATCTTCATTGTGATATCTATTTGAGTATGAAGTTCCGTTGACCATTTCTGGTCTTCTTCACCAGTTCCACTTCATCAAATGTTACTTTTTGACTGTAAATGCTTAAGTTCTTGATGAAAATACTAAAATTACCATAGGGTTGCCTATAATTTTTGAGGAGTTCCCTCGATTCCTCATGGATTCCATCATCAGAACTGGATTTTGAAAAAAATGGGACCAATCTGGAAGCATATCCTATAAAGGGAAAAAAAAATTTTGCAAATCGGTCCATAAACGACGGAGTTCTGAGGTAACAAACATAACAAAAAAAAAAAAATAATGATGATAAAAAAAAAAAAAAAAAAATACAACCGAATTGATAACCTCCTCCTTTTTTTTGAAGTCGGTTAAAAAAGAATGAAATAGCGTAACCTAAGACGGCGGTGACCGTGGCCTAAATTAAATGTCTCCAGAATGTTTTTCTAAAAGTTAATTAACTTTTTCATAGAAAAAAAAGGATATATACAATACTCCTAAGTCCTAGGTTACTCCACATTCGTTACAAATACTCGTACGTTATATTGAATGGAAAATACGAAATAGGTTGGTCGATTACGATGAAAATTGTTTTTCCCAAAGATCTTTTGCACATAGAGGAAACGTGCTCCACATAAAAAGTCAACATATGTCATCTTCCATGGAAATGAAAACATGTTGTCATTGTATCTGTAATTGTTCCTCCACAAAATAGGAAAAGGGATTCAAGAATACTGAGGATCCAACGAGACAAAGATAGCTATTTTCAAAAAAATATATTTCAAGAGCCATTTATTTCGTCAAATAGAAGAGTAGGTTGTCTGTTGGCACCGTTACATTTTGAAAAGTGTTTTATTTTTTTAGGTTGAAAATTATTCAATGACTACTCCAGGCTCTAGGGCGGAGACTTTTATAGACTAAAATCTACTTCTATGTTTCTTCTTTGTCTTTCGTTCCAGGACCTCGGGTTTTCCTTTCAGAAGCGAACCCATGGCCCCAGTAGGCTTCGGCCCTACGGTTTTACTGACGTCTCTTTGAGGCACGTGTGGAACACTACGCGCCGTTCACGATTCCGGCTCGGTCCGGACGGTTACCGGACAGCCGGACGGCGAGTTACCCATTGCTCGCCGTCCGTAAGCCCACGCCTAGGTGGCAGGAAATTGGGGTCGGGATCCCAGCGGCAAGGGCGTGAAGAAGTCCGTTCCCTCACGCGTGCGTCCGCTTCTTTCGCTAGCATTACTGCTTCGCGAAGGAGGCGACCAGCTGAAATTCCTCCTAGCTCCGGACCATGGACTGTACCAGAGCCCGGCGTGACATGTCGTTCCCATCGATCGCCCCTATGAGGACACGGTGGTACTCCGCCCAAGCGGGGCACAACTCCACCGTATGCATATTTTGTAAAGCTAAGATCTAGAACTCTATGAAAAAGACTTGATTTTTTCGTCATTTAAGCCCTATAAGATCTACTGTACACTTGTACATTTCAACCAAAAAGGTTATTATCATTTACAACAAAATTGTTTTTGTTATCTGACATTTTTGTCAGAATAATGAATAAATCATTTTGACGTTTGTTAGTTCTATATTTGTCTGTTATTTACCTAATTTAAAATTAAAATACATGGCCAATTTACATATTTACAGCGATTTAATCTATTATAAACTTTATTTTAATTCTGTAGTACAAAAAACTGCGAAGTTCTTATCAGTAAATCAAAATGTGAGTTTTTGTGTACCTCAAAGACACTATGCGGAGGAGAAAAAGAAAGCACCACCACCAAAGCCAATAAAGCCGATGGACCCTCGTAGAGTGTTCAAAGTATATCGATTTGGAGGAATACTTACGAAGGAAGAGCCAAAGGTTCAAACTTATGAACTCGACATCTCCAAATGTGGACCAATGATGCTCGACGTCTTAATAAAACTAAAGGATATGGACCCAACACTCACTTTCAGGAGATCGTGCAGAGAAGGTATTTGTGGATCGTGCTCGATCTGTCTTCAAGGGCACAACTGTCTTGCATGCATCACGGCGGTCCCTCGATCGAAGACTATCACAATCTACCCGATACCACACATGTATGTCATCAGAGATTTAGTCGTGGATATGACGCACTTCCTTGAACAATACGACAGCATCAGACCATATCTCGTAAGGAAAACTGGACCTACGGGGATCGGGCAGGTCCAGTTACTAATGAGTGATCCGGACTGGCAGGTATTCGTGGGTCTGTACGAATGTGTGCTATGCGCCTGTTGTGCGACTTCGTGCCCCAGCTATTGGTGGAATGGTCGAAGGTTCCTGGGGCCAGCTTCACTGCTGCATGCTTACAGATGGGTCATGGATACACGAGACGAAGACACTGAAAAGCGGTTATTCGATTTACGTGATGATTTCAAGGCTTTCCGCTGTCACACCATTATGAACTGTACCTTAGCGTGTCCTAAGGGCCTGAATCCAGGTCAAGCTATTGCTAGACTAAAAAGGTTAATTAGTGGCATGGACAAGAAGCCTACACCGCAGATGGATCCCTTGGGCGGCGGCGGTGGAGGTGGCGGCGCGGGAGGTCCTAGCAGCTTAGAATCTTGTATTGCCAGTAAATGTAAAAAATGAATATAATTTTTTTATTTGTATACATTAAAATATGTTTGTTGCATATTTTTTTTAACTACCGACCATTATGAAGGGTTTTATCAAGTTTAACGTGTGTATCTGTGGTTATCTTACTCCTTAACTGATGGACCGACTTAGTTCCTTTTGTTTGAAAGTTTCATATTGGATTTCATAGCTTAAAACACTCTCAGTGTTCTTAGCTATGAATTAAGAAAAGTTTGAATATCATCAGCTCATTTCTAGTTGATGAAGGGATGAGAGCTACTTCTACAAATCTGATCGATTCAAGATTTAGTGTCCTGTTACTTCAATGATATTATCCAGTTGATTATCGGACTGCCGGACGGCGAGCTACCCATTGCTCGACGTCCGCAAGCCCTCTACCGAGGCAGTTAGTCGGGGTCGCGGTCGGGGCCTCGGCGGCTGGGGCGTGAGGACGTTCGTTCCTTCGCGCGCATAAGGATGGCATTAAAAGCTGAAAAGTGGTTATAATACCAACTATTATATAGCCGCCATTTATCATGTCACCAACGCAACAAAGATCAAAATTGATTGAACGGACAGTATAACAGGTTTGTTTAAAGGTCTAATCTTATTGCGAGTGGAGTATAGATTTTTTTTTCTACCAAATGTTATAAAATAATAATAATATTCCACAACTATCACACAATGACGTCTAGTCCCAAGCTAAGCAGAGCTTGTGTTATGAGTACTAGACAACTGATAAACATATTTATATATTTAAAATACATACATATTATAGATAAATTACACCCAGACACAGTACAAATAATCATGTTCATCACATAAACATCATTTGTCCTGGGTGGGAATCGTACCGACGACCTCCGGTATAGCAGTCAGAACCACTAACCACTAGACCAACAGGCCAAAATACCATGCTGCCATGGAGTCACGAGCCTAATCTTACTCGTTTATGCACAGTTTTACAGATATTTTCTTCGGTTGGCAACAGAGACCATGGCCTTGAATAAGGGCGAATGGAACGTCTTACCGCCCGAACCCATCAATCAGACCCCAACACTATTAATCATACAAACTGATGTATTGATTCTACATGACGCCACAAACTTTGATGACAATGTCATCAACAAATTTGAACTTTCTGGCACAGCAAATAGAGTTGCTTTTCTTGAGAGGTCTCGGTGCGATCGTTTGGACCTTTATTGCATGGATAGTGAAGATATTTTTCCCAAAATCAATGTCTCGTTCACAGATATAGGTGTGGGGACATTATATTCTTCTTGGAATATACTTATTGGTTATTCTCATAATTATACTCAAGACTACCGTGGCTTCACTCTCACTTTATTCTAGATCAGTTTGTAGTGACATTTATTTCGCCACATAGGAACTATCCGGCATCACGATATCAAAGTTCTCAGCGCCATTAGAACATATACCTACAACAGTTGCAAATCAACTATCGGGCAGTTGTCCGGACCAGCCCTCCTAGCCAAGTTACGACTGTTTTGTTTCGATTGTCTTGCGTCGAACGCCTCGAGTAGGCCACGCCTCCGATTCCTTTGTTCTGACGTCATCTCAACGCTCAGTCACGTGGTCAGAACAAAAGAATCGGAGGCGTGGCCTACTCGAGGCGTTGGACGCAAGAAAATCGGAGCGAAACGGTTGTAACTTGGCTAGGGGGGCAGATACAATATCCGGTCGGAAGATCCTCAATTTTCAACGTTAGTTTGCAACTTTGCAGTTAACTTTTCTTTTCGGCATACATCTAAAAGCTCTTTGCTTATACTCATTATGTACGTATTCGAGCGACCATGCGCATAATAACCGTGTAATGTTTGACTCAGGCCTCTTCTCTAGGAGAGGAAATGGTCCGTAATCCACAACGTGAGTCCAGTGCGTGTTGGTGGATGCCACATGTTTTCAAATCTTTGGTTCTATGACATGCCTGTTTCCTCACGATGCTTTCCTTCACCGTTTTGAGATCAGTGTTGATGAAATGAATTAGGTACGGTAATAGGCACTTGCCTATCTGGGTTTGACCCCACGACGTACAACTCGTGTTTAGAGTGAATAGGTTCTTAAGGGGTGACCAGACGGTTGCAAACCAACGTCCCAATCAAGGTGACCTTGCTAGTTTCAATCCGTGTAGACAGCAGTTGTAATCCATGACCTTCAACGGCCTTGGTTGGGAGGCGCGTTTTCCCAACAACCGAACATGTCGGCGCGTGGTTGGTTTACATCCATGTATGTTGCGGTTGGTTTATTAAACCAAGGTCACCTTGGTTGGGATGGTATTTTGCAACCATCTGGTCACCACTTTACTAAGCTAGTGCGATGCACCGTCAACGATTGCATAACTGCTTAGCATCAGGTAGGATCGCAGTCAAGTATTTATAGTTTATTCTATTTTAAAAAACTGGGCAAGTGCGAGTCGGACTCGCGCACTGAGGGTTCCATACAAACTTTCCTATGTAAATAGTTCAATTCTTGAATGGAGTCTGGAAGATTTATTTTGAATGGCAAAAAAGTTTTTTTTTTGTGATGTAACAACAAATTTACTGTTTTCAGATTTATTCCTATACCCGTGCTATAAAACCTTGCTTTATTCCAAAATTCAGGATTCTAGGTCAACGGGAAGTGCCCTGTGAATTTTGATTCCCTTGAGTGTCCAAATATACGTTTTTATGCGACACAAACGGCCGTATCTTTTTTTTCGTTAACTTAGAAGTGTGATTTTTTCACAGCTTCAAGGGACCGCAAACCTGAATATTTAATTTTAACTCGATACCTTCACGCGTTCCCGATATAAAGGGTCTTGACAGACAGACAGACAGACGGACAAAAAAGTGATCCTATAAGGGTTCCGTATTTTCCTTTTGAAGTATGGAACCCTAAAAAAGTCAGGGCCGTTACTACTGGGCCACATCCTTTCTCTAACTACCTACTATTATACCTATATTAATTTGTGAATTGTATAGCGTGGAGGCACTTTTTTTTTTAAGTGGGTTAATCATCGAATAACTTTGTCTGCTTTAAAGTGGAGCGGGAGGCCATGTCAGACTTTTACTTTTTTAAATCCACCAATGTTCCTTCATTTGCCCCTTGCGTTCTAGGGCCACAGTCACTCTTTTAAACGGTCCTGCCTTGCTTGATCATCTGATAATGCCTCTCTCTCCAGCCCGTAGTGGGAGGGGTTCTTCTTTTTCTTCTTTTCGATGGACTGTAATGAAATTTTTTCCGACCAATATTTGGCAACCTGTACAGCTGTGATGGGCCTCTTATACATCCTGAAAGCTGCAGGTCAAGATACGAGTATCAGTACTTACCTTTTTTTTTCGTAAAAAGAAAGAAAAGGTAAGTGCTCATATCTTACGCTACTTTATATTTATTTAATCTTCATTCAACTAAAGGTACAAAGGCGGACTTAATGCATTAGGCAATCTCTACCAGTCAACCTAGGGTAGTGGAGAGACAGTATGGCAGGCACATAAAAAAAAGAAAATATTATTTACACAACGAGTATTACAAAATTATATACAAAAGTTAACACTAAACATACATACATATATAATAAATACTACACTACTCTCTTCTTTTTTTTCTTCTTCTCTCTCTCTACTCTTCTTCTACTTTGATCTTTGACAGTCGTTAAGATCGGATTAGTCAGGACCCAGGAAATCTGAGATCAGCCGCCTTGCCAAAGGTTATCGTATTACCCATATTATATCCGTGGTATTACTAATTACTGGCTTAAGGCTCTAATTCCCGAGTAGTACTATTGCTATAAAACAGTGTCTTCCTGAAGCCTAATCCTCGGTAACGGCTAGGTCAATAGGTTAAAAATTTTTTTTTGTATGATAGATTAATGAACAACACTATCATATCGCACACCTAGATAAAGAGTAGCACAACTCAAAATACCTCTTTTTTCAGGAACAGCAAAAAACGTTTTACTCGTTTTCTATTTGACCGATTTAAATGATTGTTGGATGAGGTTGTATATTATTTTACTAAGATATTAATTTGATCAATTACTTACCTTCAAATACACGTATACATTTTTAATTATTTTTTTTCGTGTTATATTAGTAATCGTGACTAAATCATTGTTCAATATTTTTATCAACTCAAATTGATTTCATATTAGTGATTTTTTTTAAATTAATCCTGTCTTAATGTGAATATATTTTTTTAAAATCTTTACATAAAGAGTAGTGTATCTAAATTATTATTTGTATAATTATTATAATAATGAAGTAAAACATTATATTTAATTAAGACACATCTTTATTTTGTATTAAGGTAACAAACAAATAAAGATAATCAAAAACACATAACTTGTTCGGAAAATAGAATGAACACCTTACATTATTCTAATTTGAGATCCATTAAACTTTGAACAGGTTAGTAAAACGTTTAACAAAGTAGACATTTTTCTTATAATTTAGGTATTAAGTTCTCTTTAATCAGTACTAGACCATTAAGTCTATAAACTACAGGAAAAGTAGTATATTTTTTTATAAATAGCACAGTCTTTGGAAGATATTTTAAGAATGACTTAGTTACAAAAACACGTACTTATTACTCAACATAACAGGCATGAGAAATGTGGGTACTAGGTACCAACAATTATCTGTTTTCACTTAACTTAAATAACCAAAAAAAACTACAACAAAAAGGTAACATTAATAAAGGCATCTAAAACACTTAACTATTCTATTATTATCAGTCTCATCGAGAGGATTAAACTTATTAGTTAAATCAGACTTTTATTTTCAACCTTTACCTACTATCTATTATAGGCATCTAAAACTATAATAGTATTGTTACAGGCTCACCGACAGAATTGTAAACTGTTTTACTTAATTAAATCAGACTTTTTAGTATTATCTATAGTTATCAAAAAACATAAAAACATAAGTATTCAGATTTTCTTCCAAACAATACCGACATACACCTATGTATGTAGGTATTGTTTGGAAGAAATTTCTTCGCGTAATTTTTATTCTATAAATCTAGTGCATTTTTGTAATAAGAATTGACGTAACTCTGTGGAATAATATTCTTATCAATTAGTTCCGTAATGTCCCGCTTTTTATTGGCACCCAATGGTATTTTTTGCAAATACGCTTGTGTCAAAGTTGGAGAAAATTGGTGATCTTGTGTGCGTCTTTGATTTCTTACAAACGCTTTTTTAAAAACTGTCTCTTCATAAGAAGTTTTATAAAAAAATGACATTGGTTGTTGCTTTTCAACGCGAAGTTGTTTGATATCGTGCCATTTTATTTGTTCTCTGTCAACATTAACAGTGAAATTGTTTCCCCATTCTTCTTGAAGGGCTTTCAGATCATAGAACTTGTCATGTGTAAGTTCTTCCACATGATAAGGTTTCCCAGTCTTTTTAGCTGTTCTTATTAAAGTCGCGTATTGTTGTGGACAGTATATCGGGCCTGATTTAGTGTATCGTTTAACTTGTTTTTCGATAACGCTATGCACATTATCGCCTTCATTTTGCGAATGACCACGAATCAAAAATTTATGAGTAATTGAGTTTACTCTCATGGTTGCAACAGCAAATGCGTAGGCAGACAGCAGATATTTATTTTTTTGCTGACCACAGCAGTTGTCACTATAAAATATAAGGTCCAGTTCGGTACCCGATGTACTTTTCTCAACAACCATTTGTATATATTGCAGTACACAGGATCCAATTTCCACAGCACCACGTTTGCCTTCGATTTCGTCCCAAAAGAAGCATATTACATCTTTTGCATACAAGTCACTAATCGTGAAATTTAGGCAATTAATTCTAGATTTATAAAAAAACAAGGATACTTGCCCTTTTGGCAATTGCATCACGGCTTGGAGATCGTAAACTGCAACAACTACATCTGTCCTTTTCTTGTCAGCTTCCTTTTCTGATCTGGACAACACTTTCTCTTTCAAATGTTGGTCATAAGCCTCACGCAGTTTTTGTTGTTCTTCTCCGATAGCATTTTTGAATGTTTCACAAAGATCACACGCATCTTTTTTGGGGATGTGAAACGAAATATTAAACTGTGTATTAAAAATACGATTAAAAGTTGATGACGAAGCAAATGGTAAACATTCATTTTCGCGTAGATCTTTATAATCTCGGTATAGATCCGCAAGTGATCTTTCGCTTGGAATGAATTCTCTCGTTGTTTGTGCTCGAAGGTAATGAGATTCTATTCTGGGGATAGACTTAATGAAAGTGACGACACTTTCTTTTATTTCATTATCTATGGTGGAATGCTGTCCGTGCTTACCCCTCCGGTCATCTTCTATGAAACCGCCCTCCTGTCGTTTTGAAAGAGCTGTCCTAATGCATTGGTCGCTTATGTTTAGTGTAGCTTTAAAAAAAGTCTTGCAGACTCTAATACGAGTGTCTTCAACTTCAAAAATAAATGCAGAATTTAGTGCCCTAAAATTTTGGGTACTGCTGTATCTATATTTAGGCTTAATCTCTTGTGTGTGCCTTACAATGAACTCTCTTTGCCGTTGAAGTTCGCCTAGTCCCCAAAATTTGTCGAACAAAGATTTGCGTAATACTTCACTTATTTTAGATTTGCATTTCAATTTGCAATTATCGTGGCATGGAGGCTTAACCGCTCTTTCAGGGACTCTCTTATTAGTTGAACTTACATAAGCCTTTCCGGTATTTCGACGAGATTTCTTAAGATTTGTGAGCCAACCAGCTGGTTTTCTTGTTCTTTTCCTACCCCTTTGAAGGCTGTCAGGATCAACAGACTGGTCTATGATCGGTTGAGAAGTAGAAGCTTCAACAGGTGGATTTTCGTTTAAAAGATTGGGAGAATCCGGCATGGCAGACGGCACAGAGTTACTACCTATTTCTGTATTACTGCTGCTTGAAGAGCTGCTGGAACTACTAGAGGATGAGCTAGAACTAGAGGAGGAGCTGGAGGAACGAGATCTTTTTCTTGTCTTTTTTTTACCTCTTTGTAGGCTTTCAGGATCAGCAGACTGGTCTATGATCGGTTGAGAGGTGGATGGTTCAGTAACCGGATTGTCGTTTAAAAGATTGGCAGAATCCGGCATGGTAGATGGCACGGAGTTGCAGAGTTGAGTTGGTGGTGTAGTCTTGTTGGGACTATTAGAACTGGAAGACGAGGTAGTACTGGAGGATCGATACCTCTTTCTTGGAACGACGAGTGATGGACGGTAGCTCTCTTTGGGAGGTGGGTTGAAGGGCGGATCCGCATCTGAATCGTCTAAATCGCTACATTCGCTGTTAACCGGAGAAATATAGTACGATGGTTTCACCTGGGTGCTGGCTGATGGTGGTGCTAACGTTGCTGGATTCTTTTGTGACTCCATGGTGCCATTTTCAGAGATTTCTTCCATCACCATGGTGGTATTTGAAGGTGTTGTGGAATTCTCTTGGAGTTGTTTCTCCACATGACTGCGTTCAGGCTCATTTGAACTGGTCTCCATCACCTTCTGTAGAAGTAAAAGGCCACGGCCCCTCATCATCTGTAGCAAAAAAATACGAAGTTAATAAAATTCACGAATACCAAATTAACTCAAAAAAGTTTATAAATTGCAGTATTTTATTAAAGAATTAAAATTTATTAAATCAGTTTCAAAAATACAAAGGCAACTCTAAATATTCCTATAACAAAATAAACAATAGCATTTATTGTTTTAGAATAAGAGCGAATTTAAATTTAACCAGCAATAACAGACCAACTCAAATAGTTCCAAATAATTTCACCAACACTAAACTATTATTAGTTAGTAAAACAAAAATTACTTACATTCGTCAACAATACTGGTATAAGTGGAAATAGTTTGAAGAACACCCAAGAAACAAGACCGATTCAATCACGAATACAAAATCAACTCAAAATAATTCACGCTTTATTACTGCGGTTTGCCACGAATACAAAACTAAGTCGAAATAATTTAGTCTTTGTGCGAGTTGACAGCATATTCCCCTGCGGCTGACATGTCGTAACTGGTGATGCGTTACTGTTGTTGGTGGGGGGTGACCGTGGAGCTACTCAGAAAGACTGACTTACAGCGCCATCTAGTTTTTTAGGAATGAAGTTTGTACACAGGTGTCTTTGGAGTTTATGTAGTTTTCGGCGCTGATTCCGATAATTGCAATAACTCAATTTTGGATTATTTTGAGTTGTGCTACCCTTCATCTAGGTGTGCGATATGTTGATAGTGTCTATGTTTTTTTTTTGCAAGATTAATTAAAAACATTTTCCAAAAAAAAAACACAAACATGATATTTTTTCGCTTGTTTTGCCTACTCCTTTCAAACGACTTTGATCTTTAGAAATATGTTTACATAAAAAAAAATGCTAGTTGAGTGTTCTTCAGAATGTATATCATATGTACATCAATCAATATTTCGCAAAGAAAATGGATTTAAAGGTCAGCGGGGCTCCATCCGGCCAGATGTTCAAGGGAATATACGTCGTCCCAACTATGTTGGAATCGGCTAGACTCATCATGCGCTGCTTTAAATTAGTTACTTACGAAAATGACTTTTAATAAAAAGTAAATACGACATGCGACGCTTTTTCTCAAAAATAGAAAATTAACAAACAAAAATCAACCGACTTCAATGTAAAAAAAAAAACACTGAAAAGCAAAAAATAAACTTTAATTTCGGAAGTCGGTGTTTCTACAATAGTTTTGTCTCTTCGTTATTTAACACCTTTTTTTTTTTGTAAAAAGTTTTTTATTTTACACATTTTAGTTATGCTACCACCACTAAAATGTACCCCTCAGCCAAACTTAAATACCTTATAGCCAGAGTGCATCTCATGACAATTCTAATAATCCCAAACATGGTTAGATTACATTAATTTATTACAGAGTTCCGGTGCCTAACTTCAGGCTTCATCACCAGATCAGTTCGATATATCCCCACTCTTCTTTTAGTCAGTCATCGACTACACGTGTAAACAAAGTAATTTTACTTGTTGCGTCGGTTCTGCTGTGATCCTATGAGGAGTTCTGTTCCATATCTTCGAAGTTCATGTTCAGATCATAACAATATTTCTATGAGACCAACTCGAAAGCATAAAATTTCAATCAAAAAAGAAAAAAAAAATCAAAATCGGTCCACAATTGACCGAGAAATCGGTGAACATAAATAAAAATATAAAAAAAAATACATTCAGCCGAACATAAAACCTCCTCCTTTTTGAAATCGGTTAATGAAGTTAAAAGTGGCACAGTTATTAACTAAAATAACACTTCGTTTTAATAATTCAGAATGAAATTCACATTACAGTTTTAACTAATTATGGCTTGCGGTTGACGTTTATACGACGAAAAGTGGCATTTCACTGAATATTAGCCTTTAAATTTAAACTAAAACGTACATTTTAAAGAAGAATGCCCATACCCCGTACCATATTGCGTCACAAGTATATTAATACCAAAAATAATGTTTTATTTATATGTACAATGTACTGATTTTTCTCCGCTTTTTTTAACCACATTAAAAAATATCGTAAAAATAATATTAAATGATCAACAATTCCTACTTCCGAAAAAAATAACGTCATTTCAGAAATCTTTACGTTCCGATTACAGTTTTCAGTTATTTTCGTAATCTGACCAAAGAGTATGTAATGCTAACGCTTTTAATCTGACAATGATCATAAATAAATGGTTCGCCTAATTAATTTTATCTGCTATCTAAGTAAATAAATTAATATAGTTGAAAATAATTAAACTGCTAAAAATGAATTCTGTTAAATTATTTTATTTTATCTCACCATTATATAAAGTAAACATTGCGTATATTAGAAACTGAAAACTTGACACTGCCAATTTGGTTATGACATTTTGATATTTTGTTGTTATACTGACGTTTATATCGTTTGGTGGTTTTGTACCGCATTTGAGTAATTCTGGTAGTTATATTGAATAATAATTAATTCAATACGTCTATAATAACTATTGACAGTGTTGAGATAGTGACTCATAGTGTTGCAAGTGGCAAGGTTTGTAAAGGGGGCGCGCGGCGCACGTTCGGGGCGCGCAATTCGCGCGCATGCATTTCCATTTGCTTTCTGCGGGCGCGAGGAGAAGCGCGCTGGCCGCTGGCGCGCGGTTTTGCACCGTTCGCGCGTAGCGAAGCTTTCGCGCGAAGGGTACGATGATGGCATGGGAACGGCGCGCTAACTTGAAATGCATGCACGCAGCTCGCTAGCGGCGTATTCGCCAGATGTGAACACACCCAAAGAGTTATACACAGAATATACCTAAAGAAGCCCCTAAGGCTACACACTGACCGAATAAACACGTGAATAGATGGAGAAGGAGGCTAAAGAAAAGTCGGATAGATTGTGCGAAGAAAACGGAGTCAGTGATAGCGTGACGGTTGACAGGATACAATGGAAGAAAAAAATGTGTTGGGCCTACCTCAAGTAACATGGGCTAAGGGCAGGAAGATGACGATGATTTGATACTATGTACCCTAAAAGTAAATGTTTTATCTGCCTAACAATTAAAAATTCTTTATTTGTGTTACCTTGTTAAGTACCTATGTTCACACGAGAAAGTGGCAGTGAAGCCGAAATGACTTCAATATTAGTTATTTGTCACTAAAATAATTCGACTAGGTACATCAGTTTTTTCACACAAATGCATTAATAACTATTGTAAATAGATTAATATAAATACTATGTAAATATGTTATAAAGTCTCTTTCTACGCTACGAGCAACGCTGTTTCATTACGACGAGACCATCGACTCCTCTCACTGTTACTGCGCCTATAAATGGTTGCCGATAGCTCTGGCCTTATCCAGCCTTAGTTATTGGTCGGTCCGTGAGGTTGCGGATCGGCAATGATAAAATCCCGTCCTATACACCCTTCATTATTCCCACCTTCCGTCTGTTGCCTTAGGTGTCAAGGCAACAGGCTTCCCGCACTATTATTTATATATGTATATATTGTAGCTATATGGTTAGGGCTAGGTTATTAGGTGCAGCTAAGGGTGATGATAGGCTACAGTCAACCCCTTTACTGTACGTTTCGGTAGCTGAATGTAGAACCCACAACCTGTAAGTGATGTATTGCGTTTTTTGATTCGAGAAATCGAACTAAAACACGTCATAAGTTTGTTTAGGTCTTGATAACTTTATAAATAAATAAGTAAATAAAAGACTAAACCATTACGACTTTTAACAGTCTTAAGGTTCTTCAGTGTAGTCTTAGGTATAGCGTAAAGATATTTCCCATGCGCGATAAAAGCCTGAGCTTAAGTAACGCCACAATATAGGAGCGAAGGATTCCGGGTCCTAACTTATCGCATAAATCAATACTATGTATATGTATAATGCAATACACTACACAGCAATTTACCTTAAAACGCATACCTATGGTATAGAATGCAAATTATAATAATCAGTTAAAAATTGCTATGAAATATGATCAGGCGTTTTCGAACTATTTTTAATTTCTCAAAAATGTGGTTAAATATTAACAAAACAATTTTAGATAGTGAAAATTTAAATAATAACTATACTCTTGAGAGTAAATTTGGTTTGACGCAAGTTGGTACGGATCCACATACAAATTTGGGCAATCTCTTTTACTAATTTTATTTATAACCAAAAATACTAATTAGGTATTCATGTGCGGGCAGAAAATCATGATTATGAAATTTTATTTAGTTTCATATTAAATCATGGATAAGTCTAAAACTAACTAAAACTTTTTACACAAAAAATACAACCGACTTCAATGTAAAAAAAACCACTAAAAAGTGCAAAATAACTTTAATTTCGGATAGACAAAACTATTATAGAAACACCGACTTCCGATATTAAAGTTACTCGTATTTTGCACTTTTTAGTCGAACTTAGGCACCTTGTTTTACGAAACTACTTTCCGTATCATTGTTTCCCTACGTTTAGGCGCTCCCTGTTATTATCCCTATCATCACCTCTCCACCCTGTGAAGAAATTGTCTGCAGCCTAGGTCACCATGACCTGTCACCTGTCATGTATCCAAAGCGCGTGTTATATATCTCTCTAGAGCTCTTATCATCGTCAGCGTTCCGACTGTTTTAGAATTTTCTGGCCTGGCTTACAACGATGGTATGAGACTGGACGGCATGTCTTTATTTCCTTAGAACATGGAGAAGCATAGATTGCTGTTGTGTCGCACTCTTGCTCTCCTATCGTTGCAGCTCGTCGTGCTGTGCTGGAGTTGCCGCTGCATCTGCGGTGGTTACATTTTCGAACCGATTGGGTTTGAAACTCTTAGGGTGTGTGGAGTCCACTATGCGTGGTATCTGACCTAACTGATTTCACAAACGATTGAGTGCTTTCAATGTGGAAAGTAGTTAGGGATCTATGCAGATCTCAACCACAAAGGTAGAGTAGTCCAAGACCTAAGGATGTTTTTAATATCGTGCGGATTTCATCACGCATGCGGGTTTGCTCCGCATGTAGAAAATTTCAAAATGCAAAAAAAAACGCGTTCCTAGCGCGTATTCCACGCATTACACGCGTGCGTGGTCAAAACCGAACGATATTAAGAACACCCTAAGATTAATCCAATTGCCTAGTTGAAGCTTCGCGTGCGTGACCAAAGGGCTGGCTTTTACCTCGGTCCCAGATTGATCATTACCATACAATGTGGCTATGCTACTATTCTATTGGACCCACTTTCAGTTGACGTTTATTTCGGACCTTTCCGTCCATAGGTAACACATAGAGCATTTACACAACAATATTAAAAACAACACACAACAGAAATACCAGATGTTAGTAACACAAAAAACTTAACAACAATGTTAGTAGACAGTATTTACAGGAGCATGTAGTTGGCTTAAGGACCAGATAATAGGACAATCCAGCTTATTGGCAATTACCCTCAGGTGACCGTTGGTACTGGCTCGCACCCTGCGCAACAAATATGCTGCTCGATTGCGCCTGACCGCAGCGAAACCGTCAGTCTGGGCATCCGCGAACATCCCTGAGGCACTACAGAAGCGAGGCAGCCCCAACAGCATCCTGAATGCATTGTATAGTTAGTTTGGATTGATTATGACTTTTAAAGAAATTCGAATAAAAGTGTAAATAAATTCAATTAAGATCCCGTATACATATTCCATTCATTAATTTAATCTGGGCATTCGAAAATCGTGAAATCTTTCAATTCATTCATGTAAGTACTTACTTAATTATCAAGGACAAGTTTCCTCACGATGTTTTCTTTCACCGTATGTCAGTAGCATTCAAGAGCAACAAATTAAATACACTGTTGTAATCCACAGTTAATAATGACTGGTCTTTGCCACTAACTTACACGCAGAGGGCCAGTTATCTGCGGGAACACACGTAATAGATTAGGTGTATTCGTACACTAAATGAAACTGTCTGCCCCAGAGAATTCTCGTTGGGACGTGCAAGACATCCTTGACACGCCGCACGTATGCAGGTACTGAGAGAAAAGTAGATCTGTGTCACCTTCTATTTATTTATAGTTATTATTATTATATTATTATCTAGCCTATACTGTCCCACTGGCAAAGGCCTCTGTCTATTCCTTCTAATGTTCCAGGCTCTGAGCCATTTGTTGCCAATTCTTAATGAAGACATCTAAGTCTTTGTATTGATACTCTTACGCCATCTCATCGTTCTAGCTCGTCGTAATGTGCTGGAGCTGCTGCTGCGGCTATGGGAAATCTCAAGCGACTAAAATATTGCTTTCATCATTGTTAAGACAAAAATCTTCTGTTAGGCGGCAAGCCTTTTTGCCGGCCTGCCTCCGTGGGATCTGAACACAACAGTCCTTGCAACACACACGCACGAGCGGCGTGCACTTTTTATGCGATTATTTTCACCAAAAAAATAATAATTAAGCTTTTTTACACCACATCTTGGATCTTCGTTGCATTTTACGAAGATCCAAGATGTGGTGGTAAAATTAATAACACTTAAGTTTAAATAGGCTGGTCTTGTAATTATGTAGAGGTAATGTAAATAACACTACACAGTGGAATTAAATAGGATATTTATATAATAAATAAAATCACAATACAGTTTGTTGTAAAATATGTAACAGACACTTTTTGTTTCTTATTTGTCTAAGTGAGCATAGTACATATTGCATTACCTATTTTCAACAAGAGGAGAAAAGTAACATTGCGGTACCCGAGAGAGAGAACCTGGCTCGCTGGTGGGTGGGACCCCGTTCCCGATACCCTGGCTTATTACTTTTATGTTTTGATTTGTTAACATTATAAAAAAATCAGTTTATTTGTACTATACAGGAAAAATTTTAACCAGTGCGCAAATTTTGATAAAATTGAATATATTTTAATAAACACATATGTTTTATTTTGATATGTGTTAATAGTAAAAAATAAAGTTATCGCTTACGAGACTTATTTACTTAGAAACTTATTTTATGACCAAGCTGCCGCGCGGATCGAGCGCCGATCAGCTGCGTCGCGGTTTACTGCGGTGCGCACGGGGTTTAGTCACTGATTAGGTTATAAAGTTATTTGTAAATGTAATTCCAATTTTTTTTCTTACTTTCATAGGCTTAAGACCATCAAAATGCAGAAAATAAATCATAATAAACAATCTAAAATACATTCAAATTAAAGCACTTACGTATGTTAGGTACTTAAACTTAGGGTTTTTTAAAAATAGACATCAACTACCTATTTACAATAATATCCAACCAAAAAGAACCTATTGTTGAACCGGAACACACGTATTGTTCGAAGTAACCACCTCCTTTTTTCAGACATAAACATGCATGTTTAAATTTTGCATTAACTTAATTGTTTAGGACACTATTATAACTTCATTAAAATCGGCATTTATTTTCTGTTTTAAGTCTTCTATGCTCTATATACACCCGGAGTTTCACTTCTCCGTAGAGAATAAAATCACAGGGACTGAGGTTTGAGGACCTAGCCGGCCACGGTAACACACACGGGCCACACAACGAGACCAATAGAACACGAGTACGTGTCATACGCACGCGGAGGTGAAACGAAGCGGGCATCCGCATACGAAATACGCGTGTGACGTACTGTGGTCGCCGGACACCGGCGCTCGATCAAACGCCAGCGCCGCCACCGCCTGCACCGCCTGCAACCCCCGCTTAACCCGCCAGGACGCCGCGCCGCGGCGCGGCCCCCTATTCATTCATAATACTACGATTAAATTGTGTACATGTTTTGCTTATTTCAAACTCAGACAAGGTAGAAAAATGAGAAAAAAGAAGTTATGAACTAAAAATGGAAATTTGTTCTATTACTTACACTGGACCACCAAAAAAAAAAATTACGCACTGGTTAAAAAATTTCATTTATATATTGTAAAAGAAGAGCAAATTCGAAGTCGTCACCATAAACGTCTGTGTAAATCGATGGTGAATATTGTTTGTTGGTGCTTGGCTAAGCATTGTCATATAGCGGCTTTACCTTTACCTTGGTCAGAAGCTTCTGACCAAGATAAAAGCCAGCCTTTGGGTCATGCATAGTGTCAACAAGACGTTTAGACAGATCTTTATATAATTTGTGGGCACTTAGACCCAACGATCCGAGAGTTTCAACCCTAAACGGCTCAAAAGCATAATTTCCAACAAGGTTATTACTACCTACCAACCGTTATTACCTACCTAGATATTATACCTTTCCACTGCTACTACTACTGCATATTTTTTATATATTTCATAATAATCGTAGGATTTCGACAATGACATAAGGAAACTTTTTATAACTAATCATTCAGTTTCTACAACCTTGCTGCTTGTCCCTGAAACGACAAATAAAAATTCTTTGTGTCCTCACACATCAGTCTTCATAGAGCTCGTTGCCGGCGCCAATTTATTGAACAAAGAAATTAATATTGATATCCTGTTAAAGGATATAAACATCATGATGACCTCTTCTCAGTGAAAACGATATAATTATATGTATGTTCGCAATTATTTAAAATTATTTTTTAGTTACACCTATTTTTAAATCTATTTTTTTATTTTAATTTTGTGCTTTTTTCTATTACTTTTGTTTATTATTCCTAAACTTAATTTAATACAAAAATTGCCATTTCCTCATGAGCTGATACTAGAAGACCCAGTTCCAGGGCTTGACGCGCTGCGTGCCGAAATACAGGCTCCAAGCTTAGTTCGGCAGCACATGTTAATTTAGGCACAATTTTTATGTATTGTAACAATATCATAATCCAGCTGTTTCCCCACCAGCGACTTTGGAGGCAGTTATGCGGGAGCTGGTTGGCATCCGTCAGGAACTCGCTCCTCTTTCCAGCCTGGCTTCTGAAGTTCAACTCATGCGGCAGGAGCTGGTCAACCTCAGGCAGCTTCCCCACGAAGTTCAAGAGTTGGATGAGCGACTCGTCACGGTCGAAGCCATGCACAAGGATGTAACGCACATCAAATCGGTGGCTGCTAGGCTTGAGGATGACCACCATGGTACTGACCAGTGGTTACGCAGCAATAACGTCGAAATTAAGGGTGTACCGACGAGGGACAGGGAGAATCTGTTCGACATTGTTGGTAGAATAAGCGACAAAGTCGCTTACCCCATAAATAAAAACCAAATAAATTTTATACACAGAGTACCATCGAGCAATTCTTCCAACAAAAACATTATCATCTCATTCCTGCATCGATATGTGAAGAAAGATTTTGTCGCGGCTGCCCGCTCCAGCAAGGAACCATTACTTCCTCAGCATATTGGAATCACTGGGTCGGGGAGGATATTCGTCAACGACCATCTGACTATTAAAAACAAAACGCTTCTTTCACGTACTAAATCCCTTGCTAAGGAACATAATTTCCAATTTGTTTGGGTAAAACACATGAAGATTTTTGTAAGAAGGGATCCTACCTCCAAAACATTTGTCATCGCGACGGAACGCGAATTTCAGAAAATAGTGTAATCTACTACTATTTGGCTACCTTTTACAACAGTGATTGTGCATTTATTTCTGTATTTTTTTACGAAAAAAACAACACCGGTTTTGCTATTCCACGTAAATAATATGTTCAAACTAAAAAAATTGTTTATAGTTTCACTACGAAAAATTAAAAGTTTGTTATTGTTGCAATGCGCTTGCTCGCTTATGTCGGTACAAAGTCCATCTAGCTATGCCCGCTCTGTTGTTTACGCCAGGTGTACATTCACTTTGTTATTAAACTGTGTTTCGTATTATTTTTACGCATATATAGATTGGTCTGTTGGTAGGCACGATGTGTTGGATGTTAAGCTGCTATATTTTTCTAGTGTAATGCTTTCTTATGAATCTTAATATTATGTATTGAGTTTGGTAATGAGTTGCTATCAAAATTATATTTTTATAGTTATACTGATTAAGATTTTTCCTTCCCTATCCTTTATTATAAACGCCAATGCTTAAGTAAACGCTTTGAATTTGAAATGCTATTTTTTGATAAAACATGAACGAGTAAGTTATAGTTGGAGCTTAATACTTGCAAGCGTGTACAAACGGAAGCTTATTTATTTATCCTGGTTTGCTAAATATTATTTATGTGCCTCATTTTTTCAATTACTTGTTTATAGATTTCACCTTTACAATGTATGAGTTAAATATTTATCACCAGAATGTTCGAGGACTGCGGACGAAGTCTATTATCTTTTACAGGAACTTGACTAAAAGTAACTATGATATAATCACTCTAACGGAGACCTGCCCCCCTAGCCAAGTTGCAAACGATAAACGTGAACGCTTAGTAATCTCCAATAGATTTTCAACTTTATACCTAAGATCATAAAGTTGAAAATCTATTAAAGACTACTGAGCGTTAGCGACCGGAACGAACGAAAACACTATGTAATCTTCAATAGATTTTCAACTTTATATCCAATAACATAAAGTTGAAAATCTATTGGAGATTACTAAGCGTTCACGTTTATCGTTTGCAACTTGGCTAGGGGGGCTGGCTTGTTGACGGGATCTTGGATAGCGAACTTTTTGACGATAGGTACCTATTGTGGCGGCGCGACCGAGACTACGCCGCCACAACGCAGGTGCGTGGTGGTGGCGTCTTGGTGGCGGTCCGCCGCGAACTTGCTGCGTCTGAGAATGTTGAATGGAAATCGAGTGTTGAAGACATTTGGATTTCGATTCAACTGAGAACCGGATGTGACAAACGTACTTTCTGACTCAATCTTTGTACTTTATATCTCTGTGAACAGAATCTAGGCAATAGTTTCAATGGTCAGTTAAACGCTTATCTTGAAAGGTTATGTAATTTAATAACTAACCATCCCACTGACAAATTTATTATTCTTGGCGATTTTAATATGAGCTCCATAACATGGTCAGCTTCTATGCTTCTTCTTCATGGAACTAGGCCTATTGCACCTCAAACTAGCTTATTTACTCATTTTCTTGACTCTATCGATTTTTGTGGTCTACAACAGTTTAATCTCATTAACAACAGGCACGGTAAAATTCTAGATCTGGTTCTCGCAAATGTGAACGTCTCCGTCGCGGCATGTCCAGACCCCCTGACTATCGAGGACTCCTATCATTCAGCGTTATTAGTCCAACTAACTACCATACAACCTTATCCACTCAAAGCCAATGCACGTATAGTTTATCAGTATAACCAATCCAACTATGAGCGTGTTCGCTCTGCACTACGTGATGTTAACTGGGATGACATATTAATGAGGGGAACTGTTGATGAAGCTGTCGGAAAGTTTTATTCTACGTTATTTCAAATAAGAGACCAACACATTCCACAACGTCTGAGTAAACATTTTAAATATCCCCCTTGGTATAATTCTGCACTCACAAAGATTCTTAAAGAAAAGTTCAAATACTATACAAGATTTAAAGTTTATGGCAATATCTCTGATCGGCTTACCTATCAATTACTTTGTGACAGAGTTAATGACGTTGAACAGGTTTGCTATACAGCCTACATGAAAAAAATCGAGTCCTCAATAGGTTCAAACCCGAAGTTATTCTGGTCGTATGTAAAGAGTAAACGCAAGAACAATAATTTCCCTTCCAGCATGTCATACTGTGAAAGCAAAAGCGACTCAGGGGAAGGAATTTGTGAACTTTTTTCTGATTATTTTCGATCAACATTTCTCAACACCTCCTTCAATGCGAACACGTTCGTTGATACTTCCGCCACCACCCAAAGATATGGTTCGACTGGCTGTGTTTCCAACTGTGACATAAGCACAGTTGAAATTGATGTATCTATAAAATCCCTTGACTTAACCAAATCTGCAGGGCCAGATACTTTACTTGCCGTATTCATTGTTAATTGCGCTGATGAATTGGCTTTGCCTGTGTCGCTGTTGTTTAAACGGTCCATTTCTGAGGGGTGGGTTCCCTCTTTATGGAAATCCGCATTTATATCTCCCATTCATAAAAAGGGTTTCAAAGAAAAGGTTGAGAATTATAGGTCAATTTCTAAGCTCTGTCTACTAGCCAAGGTACTGGAACGCATTGTTTATAACCAGTTGTACAGCAGTCTGGCCTCTAGTTTAAACACTCAACAACACGGGTTTTTGAAGGGGTAATCCACAGTCTCTAACCTGGTCCTTTTTACAGAGTTTATTACTGAGCATATGGATAAGGGATCCCAGGTCATCGATCTACACAGACTACAGCAAATCATTTGACAGGATCGACCATGATATCCTGCTGAGAAAGCTTTTTGAGTTGGGCATCAGAGGCGATCTGTTCAGATGGTTTTCATCTTACGTGCAAAATAGGACCCAAGCCGTAGTTCTTAGTGGCTTCGTATCTTCCTGGGTAACTATTCCCTCTGGTGTACCCCAAGGCTCCCTACTTGGACCATTATTATTTTTAGTTTTTATCAACGATATCGGTGAATGTTTTAACCACTCTGAATACCTAATGATTGCAGATGACATGAAAATATTCAAATCAGTTACGAATTTAACTGAAACAAGTCTATTGCAAGAAGATTTATTTAGATTAGAAAACTATTGTAAAATTAATAAACTAGATCTTAATATTGCAAAATGTTTAGTTATCACGTTTACACGAAAGACTCAGCCAGTCATTTTTAACTACTCGATCGAAAATCAGCCGTTATCGCGAACTAACGTTACCAGAGATCTCGGTGTTCTTATTGACAGTAAGCTCTCCTTTGAATGTCATGTCGATCATATAGCAAAAAAATCTGCCAAAGCTCTGGGCTTCATTATCCGTAATTCCAGTTCGTTTAAAAATATGAAAACCCTAAAAATTCTGTATTGTACTTACGTCCGCAGTCACCTCGAATACGGTAGTCAAAGGAACCCTAATTATACAGTTCAATCCGATAGGTTGGAACGAATACAACGGAGGTTCACGAGGTACTTGGGGTACAAGTTTAAAATCCCTTATATGAGTTACAATGAAAGATGCACTCGATTCCACTTGTTACCTCTGGTAACTCGCAGAAATATATCTGATATTCGTTTATTAATCAAAATAGCACGCTCTATGATAGATTGCCTTGAATTATTGTCAAAACTATCTCTGAACGTCCCCCCCGGCACTGTCGAATTAGAAATCTTCCTCACGCTCCTCATTCACGCACAGTCTACCGTAGTAACTCTTAATTGATTTGCGAAGCAAAAGCATTTAACAATTTAGTCAAAGAACACACTTCAGTTGATCTCTTTACAAGCAGTTTAGCATCCATAAACATTGTTATGTCTAAAAACATTGTTTTGTAATTGTATTACATTATTGTCTTCTATATTTTCTTCCTACCAAGCTTTGTATATCTCAATTACTTCTTTTTCACTGTACTTTCAACAATACTTTCATATTATATGTGGAGGCTTGTGAATGGCTCATCTTGATCTACTTTGTCGTCTTATATTTTGTATTGTTAGCTGTAAGCCACCCAAATAAAATAAAATAAAATAAATAAAATAATTATGAGCACAGACAAATTGTGTAATATGTATTTTTTGGTGTAATAAATTATTATTTTTACTAGCTGTTGCCCGCGACTTCGTCCGCAAATAACCATTATTAAGCATTAGCAAATATATTATTATTATTATTCGTTTATTCATAATTATAACATGTAAATTATATTTTTAAATATTTCAATAAAAAAAAATAAAAAAAACATTTAAAAATATAAAAAACAGTGTCCCACCGGTATCGGGAACAGGGTCCAAGCTACCGGCGGTCAGGGCTCCAGAGAAAGGAACCTCCTGACAATACGAGCCGTGTCCAGGAGTACCGCTTTCTGGATCAAGCCCTTGATCCAGCCGCCTAACGCGAGCCTCCTAAGGTGTTGGTCGAGGCTCTTGGCTATTAAGCCATTGGCTGACACGACTATCGGTACAATGATCGCCGAGTCTACATCCCACATGTCGACAACCTCGCGAGCCAAATCAATATACTTGATTTGTTTGTCTTTCTCGGCTTTCACGAGGTTCTCGTCATGCGGAACGGATATGTCAACAATCATTGTACGCCTCTCTTCGGTCCACCACCACTATATCAGGCTTATTGGCTACAATAGTCCTGTCAGTGATGATGGACCGGTCCCAGTATTATTATTATTTTTTTATATTTTATTTATCTCAGGACCCTGAGGTCCTGGACCTTTGGGAGGCGTACGAGGAGCCGAAGCCAACTCGCAGAGGCCCTTTAGATAATTATAAAGGAACATGATATCAACCGACGATTATCCCTGTACGCGCTATGCTAGTGCACCCAAGGACAACCCCCGGTTATTGAAAAACTGTTGCGACATATGGAGAACAAAGATAATAGGGCTATGGTTTTTGGAGTCTTAAGTGGACTGGTAACATGGAACTATGTCAAGACTATGGCCCCTGCCTGAACAACGTTATTAATATGCATCGAAAAAAGGCAGGGGGTGACTTGCACACTCAATAAATGGGCCCCCAAAAACGGCCGCTAGCACGAAGTGACGTAGCAACAAGAGGGCAACATATCCTGAGGTGCTTGAGGAGTGGAGAGGTATACCACGGCTATCAGGACAATCCCGGAAGTACGGTCAAGATCCCTACCAGCACCTTACTGGATTATACATCCTTCTCCCGAGCACGTTTGCTCTTGCGAATCTCCACTCAAGCCAGCCAATAAAGGCAAGAGAGAGGTGGGAGCTCAGTTCCTCGTCAGTGTTCACTACGGCCGGCCAATAAAGGCAAGCCGGAGATGAAGAACAAGAATTCTCCCGGGAGATCGGGTCCGTGGGGTCGCTAATGCCCAACAGTTCGCCACAAAACTGCACTGCGGATTGTATCTCTCTTAGTCTGGCCCCTCACCCTAGGCATATTACGGCAAAGCAAACTTTACCGATACAGACCTAGGGTATATTGGAGCACGCAAGCCCCACCACGACGTCAACGTAGAGATACGGCGATGGGGTTATTATTATTATTATTATATTTCTAACACAATTTGTTTTTGCGGATAAATCATAAACTAAAACTTTACTTTTCTTATAAAACTTCTCTGTAAACCAAATTTCTAGTCCTACTTTCAGGAGCCGAAATGTACAAAGATTCAGGACTGGTGTCGCGGGAGCGAGCGATATACAGCTATCCGTGTGAGAAGCAGCTGTCCTGAGATCAACACCTGCAGCCTTTAGATTATTATTATTGCGAAGCATACGCTTACAGGGAACTGCACACGCTTGAATTAGAAGGGGTAATTGTGAGAGATTAGTGGTATTCGGGGTATAAACACTGTTTCCTCGACGCCACAACCCTTTAGAATTTCCACCTCAATAATATTTGAGAGATGACTTTGAGCTAGGCCCAGTTACATAGTTTAGGTGGAATTAAATTCCGTAGCAGCATGATCGGGACACCGACCTTCAGCTGGATAGTGTGCGCCGGGAGTCCACTTGCCGTTCCAATACAGAAACTCTACGGGATAATATATAGCGTCATCTTGCTCTACAACAGTATTTATAGAGGTATAGAAATACCACTTCGTTCGCATCAATTTGCGAGAGAACGCTTTCGTTAATTGCTGCAGCTTGATCATTTTTGGGTGTTAAAATGGCCCGTTCACACACCCAAGAATTCTCTTGTAGCGGTATTCGGCCGACGTCCCCGTACACCAGACAAATTAGTTCTTCAATAGTGGGAACTACTTTGCTTAGAGTCTCTGGTAGGCGCACTTCAGAGCTCTCTTCTGGTAAGTTGCCTTCACCAAACTTTTAAAAGAACATCCAAGAATTCTTGAGTATATCCGCCCAACTGAGCTCGCATGTTAATGGTCAAGCGCAGTCTGTAAACTCGTGACCATAGATTCAATCGTTTCAACGAAGCATTCACCTCTTCAACCTTAATTTCTCGCGACACCACAGGCAAAGTTTGCCGAAAATCGCAGCTAAACAAAACAGTGACACCTCCCATCACATCTTGATTCCTGCGTATGTCCTGCAGGGTTCTGTTTACAGCCTTCACTACTTTTCTATTCGCCATAGTACATTCATCCCATACGATGAAAGAGCAATCCTTGAGTACCCAACCTTTGTCACAGTTGCGTGATAGCCCACACACTGGCATTTCGTTGCTCTCTAAATCGATGGGAATGTTAAACATTACGTGCGCTGTTTTGCCCCGTGGAAGCAGTGTGGCAGTAATTCCAGAAGAGGCAGTCGCAATCACTATTTTGCCTTGTCACCTTATTTCTGCAAGGATGCCAGTGGCAATGAATGTTTTTCCTGTTCCACCTGGAGCATTAATGCAAAATATTTTACCCTGGCTGAACCTAACGCGACGATGTTAAAAATGCAGGGACATTTTGTTCTGAGGTGAGTAGTGATCATTGACGATATCACCCCGATTACCTCGACCTTTATATGCCAATGATTGCGGAGCCGGTAATCCATATTCGACCAGTCCAGTGGATTGCCACCGATGGAAAGAAACGCGTTCGTTGTTCTGTTCAATGTCACCCTCAGTAGTACACCTTAAAGCACGTGAAAAGTCTTCGGACAGATGATGGCGATAATTTACCCACAACCGACCTTTTTTTTTTAAGCGACGCCCGGGTGTCGCCACTGTGTGGACCGCCCGGAGGACACGGTGGAGCACACGGTGGAAGTGTGCCCCGCTTGGGAAGAGCAAAGCCGTGTCCTCGTGGGGGCGATCGGCGGCGGCGATCTCTCGCGCCGGGCCTTGGTACAGGCCATGGTCCGGAGCGAGGAGGAGTGGCAGGCGGTCGCCTCCTTCTGCGAAGCAGTAATGCTAGCAAAGGAGGCGGCCGATCGCGTGAGGCAACGGCAACGGTCCTCACGCCCCAACCGCCGCCGGGATTCCGATCCCGATTTCCGGCTCGTCGACGGCGCGTATTGCTCCGCGCGCGCCTCAGGGAGATGTCAGCAAATCGTAGGGGCCCAGCAGGGTCGAAGCCTACTGGGGCCATGGGTAGTGTGAAAACGAAACCGTGGCCCTGGGACGAAGGCAACGAAGGAACAGGAGTGGGTTTTTAATCAGTAAAAGTCTGACACTATCTCCCGCTCTGCCCAAGAGCGGGATTTGTCATAAGATGATTTTCCCACCTATAAAAAAAAAAAACTCCTGTTCCTTCTTTGCCTTCGTTCCAGGGCCCCGGGGTTCTCTTTCGCATCACATGGCCCCAGTAGGCTTCGACCCTGCTGGGCCCCTACGGTTTTGCTGACATCTCCTTGAGGCGCGCGTGGAACACTACGCGCCGTCGACAACTTGGGCTCGGTCCGGACGGTTACCGGAAGGTCGGATGGCGAGCTACCCATTGCTCGCCGTCCGCAAGCCAGCGCCTACGGTGGCTGAAAATCGGGATCGGGACGGCGGCGGGGCGTGAAGGCCGTTCTCTGGCACGTGCGACCGCCCCCTTTGCTAGCATTACTGCTTCGCAGAAGGAGGCGACCGCCTGCCACTCCTCCTCGCTCCAGACCATACCTTGTACCAAGGCCCGGCGCGAGAGATCACTGACACCGGTCGCCCCCACGGGGACACGGCAGAGCTCTGCCCAGGCGGGGCACACCTCTACCGAATGCTCCAACGTGTCCTCCGGGCGGTCCACACAATGGTGGAACCCAGGCGTTTCTTCCGCACGAATCCGGTGCAGGAAGCTCCCGAACTTACCATGTCCGGTGAGGACCTGCGTCATGTTGAAGGTAAGAACGCCATGTGGTCTTTCCAGCCACTCCTTAAAAAGGGGACTTACCGCCATAATTGTGGCGTGCCCAGCACTGGTTGCGACAGTCGCTGTTGCCATTCCACCATGAGACCCACAACCGACCTGGGTTTGTGACTCCACAAAATACTAAAATAATGGCAAACAAATGTCGCAGTCGTCTGGGGCTATCGGTGATGCGGGCCTCCGTCACTGTCAGTGTCGTCCCAGTGTTGATCGTGATGACGTTGGGGCCCGTACAGTGTGAAGCAATCATCGCAAATAATGACACTATCCATTATTGGGATGAACGGTGTAAACCCTTCCCAATGCGCTGTCTTTAAAGTGATGATAGAAGTTCTGTAGTTAAATTTAAAAATAATAAGATGTAGTACTGTAAAAGAAATCAATGAAATTTTTAATTCGCTTTGATATTAATACGAATTGATTAATTTCTAGAGATACATACGTATAAAAACAGATGAATTGTATTTATTCATTTTATATACATTTAAATCTAATAATAACGTAATTAAAACTAACTTACAAAATAAAATTAAAAGCCCTAAAGTACTAAAAAAAAGCAATAAATAAATAAAAAATAAAAGAAAACAAACACAAAAATTACGCGAGGTTCGAACTCGCAACATAGCAAACGCGGATCCGTCACTATACTACTGCGCCACGGTCCTTGCAGAATCTAGATCTAAATAGCCGTTCTTAAATACACGTCATTGCTTGTCTGCTTGACTCCTTGTACAAAATAGCGTGATGATTTTCATTTTTGACCTTAAATTCCTAACCAAATTTTTAAAAAAAGTGTATTTTTTATCTCCGGTTCCATTTTAATATGAGTTTTGATGGGTTTTTACTGAAATATTTGGAAAAATATCGAATAAAAATGTCGATGGCAATTTAAAAATACATAAAAAGCCATTTTATTATTGTTCTGGAAATATCATTCTATATTATGTACAAAAAAACACTAAAACAATCACAAAAATATTAACTGTATCTGAGGATCGAACTTAGAGCGATTGTCGTTCAATTGGAACATTTTGGAATATTGCTCACCCCCCATAGCAAAAAGCGTGATAATATGTAGCCTAACAGTTGACCCGGCCTATAAGGATTATGTATGCAAAATTTGAACAGGATTGGTTCAGTAGTTTTTGCGCCAACTAATACCAACGCTCCACCATTTTACTGTTTTATTATATGTATAGATTATATTATTATTATTAATTATTTAGGGTTCCGTACCTCAAAAGGGAAAAACGGAACCCTTATAGGATCACTTTGTTGTCCATCTGTCTTTCTGTCTGTCAAGACCCTTTATCTCGGAAACGCGTGGAGTTGAAATTGAAACTATATACTCAAGTCTGCGGTTCCTTGATACCGTGAAAAAATCAAACTTCTGAGTTAACAAAAAAAAATGATACGGCCATTTATGTCGCAAAAAACGTATATTTTGACACTCTCAAGGAAATCAAAATTCATAGGGTACTTCCCGTTAACCTAGAATCCTGAAATTTTGTAGTTACGTTCCAAAAAAAAAATCTTTTGCGATTCTGAAAAATCTACGTAACTCAATTCGCGAATCGAACTGTTTTCAAAGGTAAGTTTGTACGGAACCCTCAGTGGGCGAGTCCGACTTGCAATTAATATAATATAATATAATATAATATTCCACAACTATCACACAACGCCGTCTAGTCCCAAGCTAAGCAGAGCTTGTGTTATGAGTACTAGACAACTGATAAACATACTTATATATTTCTAAATTCATACATATTATATAGATAAATTACACCCAGACACAGGACAAATCATCGTGCTCATCACACAAACATTTGTCCTGGGTGGGAATCGAACCCACGACCTCCGGCATAGCAGTCAGGGCCACTAACCACTAGACCAACAGGCCAGTCTAAATTTGCCCGGTTTTTCTTATTTTTTTTTCAAGATAAGTTACAAGCAGTATTAAAATTCTGCCTGTCACTTATCTTGAAAATCTCGATCCTATTTCTTGTATACAAGAACAGTGACAGGCAGAATTTTAATACTTGAAATAGGATCGAATCAAATTAATCTCGTTACAAATTACAATACAATACAATATGTACGATACTAGCTTTTTCCCTCGACTTAGTCCGCGGAGAAATCGAAAATGTTTCTATTAGGCTTTTTGATTTATTTTGTTTTATTATAATTAATAGCTCTTGACTGCGACTTCGTTCACGTAGAAGTTTAAATAGTTGTCAAGGGGAAATTATAAAACGAGCGAATAGAAAAAAACTTAGCGTCTCATGATGAGATACTGTTCGCCCGACAAACCACGACTTATTAAAAATTGAATTTCAAGGTTTATAGATCCGATTAAGATTGCTGATTTTTCCTTTTTACAAATACTGACGCGGATGCAAATGTGTCACCGCTCGTTTTGTCAAGCATATCACAATTGCTTTAACACAACACTCGACATAAATCTCACGACCCTGCAGGATGAGATCGCTTAAACCCTTGGTCACCCCTAGATTACTACGATGTATCCGCTATAGAGATAAGTTTCACAAAGTTTTCACAAATTATCTACATTTATCTGCAAAATTTTTGTAATCCTCTTTTGTGAAAGTTGAAAAATAATAATGATAAATCTTTACTCCAAAATATAAATTGTAATAAAGAAAAATGGTAGGTTAAATACATTTTCAATTCTTCAAAACAAAAAACCAGGACCACCGTTTGATTCAAGGGCTGTAAACGAGCCATCATGATCATCGTCATCATCATTGGACATAGGTCTCTCACAAGTGACGCCACAATGAACGAGAGTGATTCTTACTAAATTCTAATATTGGTATACTGCTTGTAGACAAAATGACACTAGCAGAAAATCTTAAATGGGTCCTTTCAGTCGGGTTTTTAATTTTGTAATAATTTAGTTTTTTATTCTTTTGATTTCTTTCAATTTTATGCACAATGAATTCATTTACTAGTTCCATGCTGCTCCGAAATTGTAATAAAAATAGAAGAAGTCACTGGCTCCTAAACTAGCTCAGGAGTCAAGGTTTCACTCATTTGTGAACCGGTGTTGTAAATTTTTTTTTTTTATTGTTGACTAGCTGCTGCCAGCGGCTTCGCCCGTGAGAAAGTAGTTTTCTCCATACAAACTTTGGACCCATGTTTTATCCCCTTAGTATGAAGTGAGTAAATTTATTTTCCAAAATTTACTAATAAATTTACCTTTCGTAGTGGTCGCTAACGTCACAAAAGGAAGCCTTGTGTCAAATTTTATGTTCCTAGTCCCAGTAGTTCCGGCTGTGCGTTGATATGTCAGTAAGTAAGTTTCTCCTTTTATATATATATAGATGTAGATTTGTGGTACATTACGAATCTGATGCGGAAGAAATCGCGAGCAAAAGCTAGTCGATCACGTCACGTTTTAATTAAAATTAATATTATCCTATCCGCCATTGCGAATCAGCCCGTTGCTAATGCTTTATCTAAATCACTATTTAGCAAACTAATAAAACGAACATAGAATTTAAATTAAATAATAAATTGTGTGACTAGTTTATAATTTTCCAATGAATATATAATAGAACCGTAGATATCTACAGATCTATTGTATTTCTGCTGCTCTCACTCTCATCAAGTTCGTCACTGTGAGATGGTGTGAAATCAAAAAACCTGTGCAACCATGGACTTAATTTCATGTAAGATTATTATGCCCGATTGTTTCTTCTGGTGTTTGAGCGTCAAACTAACCGGTTTATTGTATTAAAAGAGGAACACTCGGATAAGGAGATCACGGAGAAAGAGAACATAAACGAAATATATACACTGCATGCTTTATTGGTTTGACAGGTTTCACGTTCATATATGATCTCGAGCCCAATGTCTAGAATCAAGCTGACCAGTATGTTGTTCTCTGTTACAGATATTTGGTGGTTACTGATACTCCATCCTCCAGTGTACTTGCAAGCATCAAACCATAAAGACATGCACACTTTAGTCAACGTAAGAACTAATATACCGGATGATACATCGAAGGTGTTAATAGGTCGTAAACCACGGCATGGTAATGAGATAGACTCTGTTGAGTATGATTTGTGTTTAGCAGCAAATAAACGTAAAAAAAAGAGAACGACTACAACTTCAAGAACTTCCAGTGAAAGTACAAATTGCAAAACTGATAAACCAACAAACAACAAGAAACGAAAGGATAAGTCTAAGAAAGCACACGAAGTAGAGAAATTGTTTATATTTGGGCCTATATTAAGTTTTGTAGTTAGGCCTGCAATTAAGGCTATACTGAATAAAGTGTTTAGTGAGGCTGATAGCTAAGACAAACAAAAAAACACACAAATATTAAAAGTGAAACCACAAAACTATGTTCCTGCAAGTATATACACACGCTTACGCACACACCTATACTAAAACCATGCTCATCGCTCTTAAAAGTCTCACGGAATTACTTTTCACTTGTAAGTACTTGATATAACATTGTTTCTTTATTATTTATACTACGAATTTAACCCTTTAATCGCCAAAGTCTGATATATGTGACCAATCGATTTCGCGCCCGTGCCGCCACGGTCTGATAGATACGACAAAAAATTGGTTAAAACAAATTATTTTTTTTATGTCAACATACACAGTTATCGATATAAGTTTGTTTTCCAGATAGCTCATACATTCAAGATAGTAAAATGTGAAATATTACAGCATATTCATACGTTGTTTTAATTTTATTCTTATTATTCTTGACCTCTTTTTTTTTTCGTCTTGTCGGGTGCGCCAAAGTCTTTTATTTATGACATTAGTTATTTGCCAATTAAAATGCGGAATGACTACTGAAATTGACAATCACCAGTTTTTATGTAATGAAATAATTAAGAAAGCATCAACAAAACGCTGTATAAATTCTGCATCAAATCCTATATATTTTTGTATTATATTTTACCCTAATTGTACTACCTAAATGAAGTATAATTTCCAAAATGGTTATGCATGCATAACGGTAAGTTTCCAACACTATAGTGTTATAACATTCGACGAGTCTTGTACACGAATGACTGATTTATAAAACGGGACGTCAGAATCGATGGATTTTTCTCGAACAGCTTATTTTGTGATGTGAAATATAGGTATTTTAATAAAAAATCCATCGATATTTATCTAAAGTAACCTTATAACGTAAAGCTTAACAGCAATGGTGGCTGAGTGGTAACGGCCCCGACTTACGAGTTGTAAGTCGCGAGTACAAACCAAGCCAGGCGCATTACTTTGTTTTCATTTCATTATTTATTTCATCACCACTGCTCTCAAAACGGTGATGGAAAACATCGTGAGGAAACCGGCATGTCCTAGAACCAAAAATTCGAAGACATGTGACATTCACCACCCACACTGGGCCCGCGTGATGGATTACGGCCCATTCCCTCTCCTAAAAAGGGAGGCCTTAGTCCCAGCAGTGGGAACATTAAAAAGGCTGATTGTGCTATGATTTTACTAACCTTATAAACGTTATTTAACGATATGTGTTACTTAAATCTATGAAAATGTTTCTCCCAGTACTGAACGGGTATACCTCATATTAAACAAAACGGACGAATAACCAGAATGACGGTATTGTTATTAACATAAAAGATAACATTAGTTGCACTATTAAAGAACCCAATTTTCTGAATGGAAATTGCCTAACATGTGAAATCACAAATAAACTCGCATTTGCAGCTGTATATCGTTATATAATACCAGACCTGAGTTCGGCAACTTTTTAAATAGTGTAGACTCTACGTATCCTCTTGTCCTTAAAAAACTACAAAAATATTTGCTTAAATGGGGACAAAAACATAGACATCCGACCTATTGGTTTGGAGGAGCAGACGCAGACGACACTCTGGTCCTGGCGCAGGGAGAGTCGTACCAGGCGGCGGTCGAACTAGCGACACACAGGGTTAACGGTAGGTGGACTTCACATTGGCGTCGGGTCGACGATGAAGTACCTGGGACTCGTTCTCGACAGCCGATGGGATTTCGAGGAGCACTTCCGACATCTGGCTCCTAAACTGAATCGGGGATACCGGACGATTTCCCGCGAAGCGGCGAGCCTCCTTGCTGGCCAGCCACCATGGGATCTGGAGGCAACAGTCCTTGTACGCATGCACGATTTGCGCGTGGAGATTTAACGCCGGGGCGAAACTCCGCAGCCGTGACAAGTTGTGGCATGACGGACAGAGCTCCAGCGGGATCTCATGGTTAAGTGGAGACAGCGACTGTCGCGACCCAGTGCTGGGCACGCCACAATTATGGCGGTAAGTTCCCTCTTTGAGGCGTGGCTGGAAAGAACTCACGGCGTCCTTACCTTCCTCATGACGAGGTCCTCACCGGACATGTTAAGTTCGGGAGGTTCCTGCGCCGGATTCGTGCGGAAGAAACGCCCGGGTGTCGCCACTGTGTGGACCACCCGGAGGACACGGTGGAGCATACGGTGGAGGTGTGCCCCGCTTAGGCAGAGCAACGCCGTGTCCTCGTGGGGGCGATCGGCGGCAGCAATCTCTCGCGCCGGGAATCGGTACAGGCCATAGTCCAGAGCGAGGAGAAGTGGTAGGAGGTCGCCTCCTTCTGCGAAGCAGTAATGCTAGCAAAGAAGGCGGCTGATCGAGTGAGGCAACGGTCCTCACGCCCCAACCGCCGCCGAGATTCCAATCCCAATTTCCGTTCGACCGTCCGGTGACCGTCCGGACCGAGCCCAAGTCGTCGACGGCGCTTACTGTTCCACGCGCGGCTCAAGGAGATATCAGCAACCATAGGGGCCCAGCAGGGTCGAAGCCTACTGGGGCCACGGGTCTGATTCTGAAAGGAAGACTCGGCCCTGGTACGAAAGGCAACGAAGGAACAGGTTTTTAGTCAGTAAAAGTCTGCCACTATCTCTCGCTCCGCCCAAGAGCGGAATTTGTCAAGATGATTTTCCCACCGAAAAAAAGACTCTTTAGGATGAGATCGCGAGCCTATAAATAATAATAAAAAAATGCTTAAACCCTGGGTCAGCCCTAGATTAGTACGATGTATCCGCTATAGAAGTTTCACAAAGTTTTCACAAATAATTAACAAAATTTATCTGCTAAATTGACATACAAAAGGTACAGAAACTTTTGTAATCCTCTTTTGTGAAAGTCGAAAAATAAAAATGATAAATCTTTACTCCAAAATACAAATTGTAATATATGGTATGTTAAATACATTTTCAATTCTTCAAAACAAAAAACCAGGACCACCGTTTGGTTCAAGGGCTGTAAACGAGCCATCATCATCATCATCATCATCATCATCATTTCAGCCGAAAGACGTTTACTGTTGGACATAGGCATCCCCCAAGTGTCGCCACAATGGACGAGAGTACCTAATACTTACTAAATTCTAAAAGTGGTATACTGCTTGTAGACAAAATTACACTAGCAGAAAATCTTAAATAAGTCATTTCAGTCGGGTTTTTATTTTTGTAATAACTTTGTTTTTTATTCTTTTGATTTCCAATTTTATGCACAATGAATTTATTTACTTGTTCCATGCTGCTTCGAAATTGTCATAAAAATAGAAGAAGCCACTGGCTCCTAAACTAGCTCAGGAGTCAAGGTTTCACTCATATTTGTGAACCGGTGTTGTAAAAATATTTTCTTTTATTGTTGACTAGCTGCTGCCAGCGGCTTCGCCCGCGAGAAAGTAGTTTTCTCCATACAAACTTTGGACCCATGTTTTATTCCCTTAGTATGAAGTGAGTAAATTTTGGAAAATCCTCTCTTTAGTTCCGGCTGTGCGTTGATATGTCAGTAAGTTAGTTTCTCCTTTTATATAGGACGTCCGCGACTACGATGTGGTGCGTGGCCCGATGTGACGTCAGGAACATATTCCCTGCGTTGAAGATTTCTTCAAGATAATGCTAAATAGACAGGAAGTAGGCATATGTTGTTGTATGCACGTGTTATAACGCCCTTCTTCGTCAGAATGCCGGCGACTCGAGAATGCCCGTCGGAACCAGTCTTCACTGCAACCACTCTGCCCAGCAACCACAGAAGAGGAGGAAGATTGGTGTTTTTGACTAAGACCATGGTGCCTATAGCATATATAAGCTGTTGCCCAGCCGTCTGCCATTTGGTTTTCTGCTGCAGGAGAGACACATACTCATTAGAAAAGCGCTGCCAGAAATGTTGCCGTAGTTTTTCGATACGGTCGAAACGCTGTAGCCGCTAGATGTTGACGTCGGTGATCTGAGGACGAGGGATTGACGTGAGTGATCGTCCGATGAGGAAGTGTGAAGGAGAAAGATAAGAAAGATCTGATGGATCAGTGGATAGAGGTGTTAAAGGTCTGGAATTTAAAATAGCCTCTATCTGAACCAGGCATGTTGAGAGCTCTTCATATGTTAAATGAGTTAGGCTCATAACTCTACGCAATAAGTGTTTGGTGGACTTTACTGCACTTTCCCAAATCCCACCAAAGTGTGGACTGTAGGGAGGTATAAATTTTAATTCAATGTCTTTGCCTGCAAGATCTGACTCTATGTTACTAGATGAAACCTTTAAGAAGCATGAAAGCTCATTGAAAGCTCCCACAAACGTAGTACCATTGTCGGAGTACACGCGTTGAGGCTTGCCCCGACGACTAATAAACCGGCTGAAGGCCGCAAGAAAAGCTTCCTTGGTGAGGTCAGAAACTAGCTCCAGATGAACGGCTCTGACTGCAAAGCACACAAAAACACAAATGTAAGATTTTATTAGTTTACATCCTGTACCTCTACGGTCGGTGATCAGCACTGGCCCGGCATAATCAAGCCCTGTGTTCAAAAAGGGGTACTCTAGGTTGGTCCTGTCGCTTGGTAGGTTGCCCATGATGACCTGAATAGGCTGAGCTTTGAAGCGAGTGCAGCGAACGCAGTTACGCACTACATGCTTAGCTAGGTTTCTGCCTGCTAAAGGCCAGTAGGTGAGTCTAATGTGCGCTAAAAGTAATTGTGGCCCAGCGTGAAAGAGTGTTTTGTGCTCTCTTTCGAAGATAATTTTTGTTAAGTGATGTTTCGGTTTCGTTTTGATCGGAGACTCTGCACTCGAAGTTGTAGACGATTACGTCTACCTTGGACAGACAGTCCAGTTGGGTAGATCTAATTTCGAGAAAGAGGTCAACCGTCGAATCCGACTCGGCTGGGCGGCGTTCGGGAGGCTGCGCGGTATCTTCTTATCCAATATACCACAGTGACTCAAGACGAAAGTCTATGACCAGTGCGTGTTGCCAGTGATGACATATGGTTCCGAAACGTGGACGCTCACAATGGGCCTCATCAGAAGGCTCAAAGTCACCCAAAGGGCAATGGAAAGGGCTATGCTCGGAGTTTCCTTGCGTGATCGAATCAGAAATGAAGATATCCGCAGGAGAACCAAGGTTGCCGACATAGCACGAAGAATCGCCAAACTAAAGTGGCAATGGGCAGGGCACATTGCTCGCAGAGCGGATGGCCGTTGGGGCCGAAAGGTTCTGAAGTGGCGACCGCGTACCGGAAGACGCAGTGTTGGAAGGCCCCCTACAAGGTGGACCGATGACCTGGTGAAGGTTGCGGGAATCCGATGAATGCGAGACGCACAGGATCGTTCGTTGTGGCGACATTTGGGGGAGGCCTATGTCCAGCAGTGGACGTCTATCGGCTGAAATGATGATGATGATGATGAAGTGATGTTTGCTACATAAAAGAATAGGATGCTTAACATTGTAACTATAGTTGGAGTTGTTGAGACGTCCACCTACGCGTATTAAGTTGTCTGAATCAATGAGAGGAGAAAGACTTATTAACCGATTTTTTTATGTAAGGCCTGATTAGTTTTAAGACATGAATATTCCTCAGGAAACATTTCTTGTTGAGAAATCTGTAATATGAGATTCTGTGATGATTGTAATTCTGAAACTGTTATGTAAGATGATTTTTTATTATTCTGTTTTTGACAATTGTTGATAAATCTTTGTATATAGGCAACGATTCTTATCAGTGATGTAAATGATGATTTTTTATGAATTAAATTAGAAAATATGTTGTTATAATTTTGTTTATGTGTGTCAGTAGTTGTATGTAAAGGTGTTTCTGGTAAAGAGTGACTATGTGTATAGGAATTTGATTTCTTTGTGATTTAGAAAATCAGGACCCGACCACCAAAGAGTAGACGAGCTGATGCAATCAGCCTTCACCCCCCGAGATGCGAGATCAGCGGGGTTACTCTTTGAAGGCACATAGCTCCACGTCTGTCCAGTCGTAGCTTCTTGGATTTCACTCACTCTATTGCGGACGAATTGTTAGAGCTGACTTGGCAATGTAGACAGCCATCCAAGCACAATCGTCGAGTCACACCAAAAAAACAGTGATTAAACTCTAGAGTAAAGGATTTACGTACCTTCAGGAAAAGTCTTGTGCCCAGTAAGGCACCACACAACTCCAGCCTTGGTATAGTTGTGGGCTTTATAGGGGCGACCCTATTTTTGGAAGCTAAAAGGCGAGTGCAAACTGTTCCGTCGACTGCTACGGTTCTGACATAAATACACGCACCATAGGCGCGTTCAGAAGCGTCTGTGAAAGTATGTAGCTCCACCAAACAAACATTACTACAAGATACCCAACGAGGAATGTGAACTAAGTTAAGAGCTGGAAGTGACTGTGTGAACTCATGGAATTGTGATTTTATTTCTGTTGGTACTTCATCATCCCAGTTACATTTAAGTATCCACAGCTGCTGCAGCATAAGTTTAGCCTGAACTATACATGGCCCAACGAGGCCGATTGGATCAAATACCTGACTTATTAAGGATAAAATATTACGCTCTGTAATTTTGGTAATAGGTTTTAAATCTATAGAAAAGAATAATGTGTCTGTTTTACAATCCCAGTGTAGCCCAAGTGTTTTGCTAGGTGTGTCATTTAGATTTAATTTTTTATCTTGATTGATGTTCTGGTTTTATATTAGTGACGGCCTCTAATATCTTTGGACTATTTGATTGCCACTTTCTAAGGTGAAACTTGGCTGACTCGAGAGTATTTACTACCCCATGACATAAATTTATGACTGAGTCAATCGAGTCGCCACCACTCAAATAGTCGTCTACGTAAAAATCACGTCTGATTGACTGACTAACCTCTGGGTCTGAACATTGATCTGCAAGTGAAATTAGGCATTTTGTGGCCAAACACGGGGCTGAAGCTGTACCGTATGTCACTGTATTCAGTGCATAGGTCTTTAAAGGGTCTGAGGAGTTGAATCTGAAAACAATTTGTTGTAACGGGCGCTGAGACGGTTCAACTAAAATAGCTCTGTACATTTTTTCAATGTCACCTGTTACAACAAATTTGTGTTGCCTGTATCTCAAGAGAATGGAAAGCAGATCCTCCTGTACGGTTGGACCTACCATCTGAATATCATTGAAGGACTTGCCCGAGGTGCTGGAGGCCGAAGCATCGTAAACTACGCGAAGTTTTGTGGTAGAACTTGACTCGCGCACAACACCATGATGAGGCATGAAATAATTCATTTCTGAATTATTGGTTTTTGAATATTCGGTCATGTGATGAAGATCAATATATTCTTGCATGAATTGCATGTATCTGGTTTTGAATGTGGAGTCTCGCTCAAATCTTCGCTCTAGGGAGAGAAAAACAATGCTTGGCCATTGCGTAAGAATCACCTAAGCACTCGAGCGAGTCCTTCAATGGTATGGTGACAATGAATTCACCATGCCTATCTCGACGTGTGGTCTCCTGAAATAGTTTCTCACAGGCCTGTTCTTCTGAAGAGTAACAGTTAGCAGACGATACCGTATCAAGTTCCCAAAAGCGAGTCAGCTGATCTGACTCCTCATGTGATAGAAAGTGACAAACAGAAAGCTGTGTGCGAAGACGAGACCGACTGACGCGACCCGAAATAAGCCAACCTAATTTGGATGATTGTAATCTAGGCTGATTATTGCCTAAGTTAATAGTCTCGGAACCTAAGACGTCCCAGAATACCTCAGCACCGACTAGAATGTCGATAGCAGTAGGCACATCGAATGTTGGGTCTGCTAATTGAATACCTGGCGGGATGGTAATATACCTTTTGTCTACATAAGAGCCAGGCAGCGATTGTGTGATTTTCGGTATAACAAAACAGCTTACCCTCGCCTGATAGCTACCATCATAAGACCGCAAATGAAGACTGCAGTTTTCTGAGGTACTAGAAGCTTGACCATTTATACCTGAGACGATGGAGCTAGTGCTGCGTTTTACCAGGCCGAGCTTCCCACATAGCTCTTCGGTGATGAAGTTGGAGGTGCTCCCAGCGTGGTCGGTCTTCTGGTATGGGAAAAGCCAGTCTTGGTGGCAGGCGTTAAAGTCCCCCAGAGCGACAAACTGCGCATCAGGGTGCCGATGCAGAGCCTTATCGGCGGCCTCACTGAGGTGGTCGAATAGCCGAGTCGTCTCCTGATCACCGCTGTGCGATCGGTAGACACAGGCATAAACAATTTTTTCCATACCAGTGTCCACCAACAGCCATAACGTAGAGAAACTTGGATCTTCAAGGTGACGGAGACGCTGGCAGCAGATGTCATTACGGACGTACACACAGACCCCGGCACGCTGCAGGAAATGATGCTCCAGTGAGTATCCCGGATAGTTAAGGTACGCCGTATCTGACGGACATCTAATTTGGGTCTCCGTCAAGAAAAGCAAGTGTGGCTTGTCAGTCTCAAGATGGTGGTGGACCGCATCGATATTGGAGTGCAGCCCTCTAATATTAGAAAGGTGCACTTGAAATGAGAGGACGTGCATCCGCTGTTGACACTTGCCTTTCTTTTTACCTTTCATTGTTTTGTGTGTGGAGTGAATAGGAGAGATGGAAGATGGCAGTTGAGCGAGGTGATGCGATGTTAAACCCAACAACACAACCAGAGTTGCTGTGCCAATGGAGGGTTGATCTGGAGACTGCGGGGACGCCCAAACCCCCCCAGGGATCGCCATCGGGTCCTCTCGCCCGGTCGCCAACCGGCACGATGGGGCCACCCTGGGATTTTTCGCAGTTGGCGGAGCAGCCTTTCGTATGTGGCTGGCACACTACTTGGGCCCCCAACTACCTACGGTCGGCCAGCGGAGCACCGTGCTTCGGATCCCGCTACCCTCCACGATCAAACGTCCGACACAACAATAGCTGGTGCATCATACCCGGTATGATGCACAACTGCTCAGACCCATCTTCCACCATACGGCTTCACCAGACATCACGCCGGAACACGACGAATCGCTTGGGGCATGGCTTTGTCTGGTGGGTGGTAACTTTTAAGCCGGCAGCCGATGCTATGGCCTACCACCGTATTTACTTACTGCTCGTTTAGCACTACCCAGGGGACACGTGTAGGGTGGTCAGAACTAAGTAAATCCTACGGACGCAAGCAGTTCATCCCCCAAACATTACAAGATTCATGTTGAATTTGCTCAAAATTAAATAAGGCCTGCACGTGATTATTAATAAGTAGTCAGTGTCATTATCGTACCTTTCGGATAATAACTGCCAAGCTGTACCATAGTTATCCGCTTTGAAATCTATGTTTTTTATCACCAATGACGCGCTGCTGGTTAAAGCAGCACGCAAGTAATGAAATTTATTAATATCTTGTATGCTGTCATTATTATGAATAAGGGAAAATAATACGTATCTCGGAATTCAAGCCAGTGCTGATAGTCCCCGTCGAAGTGAGGCAAGTCTATCTTAGACAACCGAACAAAGTCGTGCCGCAGCCAGAACCGTGGCGCGGGAGATCATCGACGGAGTTGGCAGACACGAGCGCGGGCGAGGAGGCGCGCGCAGTGGCGAAGATCGCACCCGCGCGGGCCACCAGCGCGTGGTACTGCGACTCGAACTGCTCCCTCTCTTGTTACATTTCATCCGCATCCTCCGACAACAGCTCCAACTCTGTCTGTAACACGTCGAATTCCTTGTATAGGGTTTCCATTGAGCTAAGATGGTTTTTTAATTCCGTTGTTTGAAAATTATCTAAATCAATTCCCGTAAGCTTTGCTTTGTAGCTACCTCGCCTTTTTACGAGTTCCCTTAATTTTGCATCAGACATAATGAGAAGGTGTCGGTAGGCAGTAGGTATAGGCAAAGCAAAAAAAATGGCAAAGTCAGTAGTGCAAGCAAAAACAAATAAATCAATATAATTTAGTTTCAATTATAATATCAAATGCATAAATAGCTGGCCAAGCCTAAGGTAAAATCAGCTGATATGCAAATGAGCCCGGTGAGTCACCGGTGCAATAAGTACAATATCGAAAGAAGTAAAAAATACACTAATGATGTTGTTTACGCGTTAAGCAAACACTTGCGGTTAGCGAGCGAAGGAATGTTTTTACAATATAAGTGAAGTTATGCAAAATGAAGATGATCTGATTGTGGAAATTTTCACTGAATAAGTAAGCTATAAATAATGAGATCAACATGAGCCTGATCCGTATAGTACTATTTCAAATTTCCTGGATTAAAAGGCAAAAAGAAAAAAAAATAGAAAGGGATTATGGAACGGACTCACTCAGTACACTATCCCACTGGGTAGACTGTCCTTCAAGTGTCCTCTACGGCATAGGCGAGTACGCTGTGCGGACGGCCAGTCCAAAGTCTACGGGAGGTGCGTGCGTAGCACGAAATCGGCGATCTTTCCTAGCTCGAAGATATATAGCTATGATAGATAGCTATGATGAATATCAAGCTCCAGGTGTGCTGCTGGTGGTCTTGACTATGCAATAAAACTGCTTGATTCGATTATTTTATAAGACTGTATTTACGTAGGTATGCGTAATAACAAATTTTGGGACAACCGATATAACATGTGCGTACGCGCAAGGTGTCGGCGAGCAAGTGAGCGGAGAGGGGACGTCCGCGACTACGATGTGGTGTGTGGCCCGATGTGACGTCAGGAACAGAATCTGATGCGGAAGAAATCGCGAGCAAAAGCTAGTCGATCATGTCACGTTTTAATTAAAATTAATATAATTCTATCCGCCATTGCGAATCAGCCCGTTGCTAATGCTTTATCTAAATCACTATTTAAGAAACTAATAAAACGAACATAGAATTTAAATTAATAATAAATTGTGTGACTAGTTTATAATTTTCCAATGAATATATAATAGAACCGTAGATATCGGATCTATTATATTTCTGCTGCTCTCACTCTCATCAAGTTCGTTACTGTGAGATGGTGTGAAATAAAAAAACCTGTGCAACCATGAATTTAATTTCATGTAAGATTATTATACCCGTTCGTAAAAAAATCAATCAAACCCGTTCAGGTATTGGGGCGTCAAACTAACCTGTTTGTTGTATTAAAAGAGGAACACTCGGATAAGGAGATCACGGAGAAAGAGAAAATAAACGAACTATATACACTACATGCTTTATTGGTTTGACAGGTTTCACGTTCATATATGCTCTCGAGCCCAATGTCTAGAATCAAGCTGACCAGTATGTTGTTCTCTGTTACAGATATTTGGTGGTTATTTATACTCCATCCTCCAGTGTACTTGCAAGCATCAAACCAAGAAGACATGCACACTTTAGCCAACGTAAGAACTAATATACCGGATGATACATCGAAGGTGTTAATAGGTCGTAAACCACGGCATGGTAATGAGATAGACTCTGTTGAGTATGATTTGTGTTTAGCAGCAAATAAACGTAAAAAAAAGAGAACCACTACAACTTCAAGAACTTCCAGTGAAAGTACAAATTGCAAAACTGATAAACCAACAACCAACAAGAAACGAAAGGATAAGTCTAAGAAAGCAAGAGAAGTAGAGAGATTGTTTGCTATATTTGGGCCTTTATTTAATTATGTAGTTAAGCCTATAGTTGCGCCTATCTTTAGGCCACAAGAATTTGTGGCATCTCAATTAATTTCTGCTGCTACTAGTACTTTACTGCATAAAGTGTTTGGTGGGGCTGATAGCTAAGACAAACAAAAAAACACACAAATATTAAAATTGAAACCACAAAACTGTGTTCCTGCAAGTATATACACACGCTTACGCACACACCTACACTAAAACCATGCTTATCGCTCTTAAAAGTCTCACGGAATTACTTTTCACTTGTAAGTACTTGATATAACATTGTTTTTTTATTATTTATACTATGAATTTAACCCTTTAATCGCCAAAGTCTGATATATGTGACCATTCGATTTCGTGCCCGTGCCGCTATGGTCTGATAGATACGACAAAAAAAATGGGCTAAAACAAATTTAATTTTTTATGTCAACATACATAGTTATCGATATAAGAATTTGTTTTCCAGATAGTTCATATATTCAATAAAATAAAATGTGAACTATTACAGCATACGTTGTTTCAATTTTGTTTCTATCTTCTTGACCTCTTTTTTTCGTCCAAACTAAATAAATATTTACATTAATAAATAATTAATATTAAATTAATAATAAATTAATATTAAGTATAGTATTTTAGTTAATAGATTTTTTTTTATTTAGAGAGGGAGCGCAGGGCGCTGTCTGTGCGCTGTAACATGCTGGCCCGCAGGTTTGCACGGTGTACTGTACAAGTTAAACTCACATTATTTAAGGCCTTCTGTCAATCTTTTACACCTGCAGCCTGTGGACTAAGTACACGCAGCGTGCTTACAGTGCTCTGCGTGTACAATATAATAACGCGTTCAGGATACTGTTCGGGCTGCCGCGCCACTGCAGTGCCTCAGCAATGTTTGCGGAGAAAAGCGTGGATGGTTTTCACGCCATCATGCGGAAGCGTTGTGCGTCTGTGATGGAGTGCATGCGGGCCAGCTCGAATAGCCTTCTGAGCGTGTTCGTGGGTCGCTGGGACTCGCCGATATGGCGGCACTCGGTGCGATTACACACTGAGGGTGGTCGCGTCCAGGGCCTGGCATAAACTGGTGCTACCGTGCGGTGCAGCTTTGTGTTTGTCTTTGTATGTACTAACAATCTATATATATATAATGCTTTGTCCTGAATGACTGACGGATCAACGCACAGCCTAAACTGCTGATCGTAAAAGCTTGAAACTTGGAGGGCATATTCTTTGTATGACGTAGGCATCCGATAAGAAGGGATTTTACGAAATTCAACCTCTAAGGGGGTAAAAAAGTGGGGCAAATTTTGTATGGGACAACGTGATTCCTTGGTTCAATCTACTTCAAATTTTGCATGAACATTCTTTAACAGAATTAATGAAAGTCGAGTTACGTATTGTATTGAAATTCATCCCCTAACGGGGTTAAAAAGGGGTAGAAAGTTATGTTGGGGGTGATTTGCTTCGAAGTTGATATCAAAACTCTTTAGTGCTTTTGATTTAAATTACATTTTATTTTGACACATGTTTGAAAACTCAAATGTCAAACAGATGATTTTGCTGCTAAAACCCTTCTATAGGCGGAATTGCTTTCATATTTTGTACGGCATAAAAATAAACTTGACTGTGTCCGTTTTTAAAAATGGGAATTAATAAACTTTACTATTGTATCAGTAATGGGGTTTTTTTTTTAATAATAATAAAATGCTTTATTTGTATTTAGACAATTTTACAATTCATAATACTTCTGCCAAACTGCATAGCAGTTTGTTGGTAGGCGTAGCTCCGGTGTTATTAAATTATTTATATTGCAAACATTGTCATTACACACAAATATCATATTCAATCCAATTCAATCCAATCCAATCCAATCCAATCCAATCCAATCCAATCCAATCCAATCCAATCCAATCCAATCCAATCCAATCCAATCCAATCCAATCCAATCCAATCCAATCCAATCCAATCCAATCCAATCCAATCCAATCCAATCCAATCCAATCCAATCCAATCCAATCCAATCCAATCCAATCCAATCCAATCCAATCCAATCCAATCCAATCCAATCCAATCCAATCCAATCCAATCCAATCCAATCCAATCCAATCCAATCCAATCCAATCCAATCCAATCCAATCCAATCCAATCCAATCCAATCCAATCCAATCCAATCCAATCCAATCCAATCCAATCCAATCCAATCCAATCCAATCCAATCCAATCCAATCCAATCCAATCCAATCCAATCCAATCCAATCCAATCCAATCCAATCCAATCCAATCCAATCCAATCCAATCCAATCCAATCCAATCCAATCCAATCCAATCCAATCCAATCCAATCCAATCCAATCCAATCCAATCCAATCCAATCCAATCCAATCCAATCCAATCCAATCCAATCCAATCCAATCCAATCCAATCCAATCCAATCCAATCCAATCCAATCCAATCCAATCCAATCCAATCCAATCCAATCCAATCCAATCCAATCCAATCCAATCCAATCCAATCCAATCCAATCCAATCCAATCCAATCCAATCCAATCCCATCCAATCCAATCCAATCAATTGGTGGCAGTAATGATCAACGCAACTAATAGCGCTACCCTCTCATGTACCGGCAGGACTTTATACTCAACAAACAATTTCTCATAACTAGTTCTTTTACATCGTAGTTTGGTTTCATTGTCTGCTAATTTAAAAAAAAAGCTAATTTGTAAGGCTTTAATCTTGTCCAAGTATGTTTTAAACGTTCGTCCATAACATGCCAGTCCATAAGAAAGCAGCGAATCCACCAGCGCATAGTATACAACAAACAAAGTAGCCCTGTCCAGTACCACACTGAGGTGGTGGAATTTTACAAGAACCGATCGTAATTTATCACAAAGTTTTATAATGTGCGTTTTCCACGAGAAATTGATGTCTATTATTAGGCCTAAGTACTTGTAATCGTCCACCACCTCGATAGCCGCTCACTCACACTGTGAGACACTGCCGTCGTACACACTATGCAGACATTCATAGCTGTGTCCTATAATGCGCGGCGAGCGTCCAATATTTTTATAATAAGGTGAGCGTATATGCATACATTTTGTTTTGTTTATATTAATAAGTATTCCGTTATCGTGTGCCCACCTTATAATATTTTTTTTTTTTTTTTTTTTTTTTTTTTTTTATTATTGATAGGCTCGTGAAATCGGCTTGAATTTTATTTTCTATTACATTTAGATCGTTATCAGCGTACACCAGACATGTATCATCTGCATACATATATATATGACAGTTCTGCACCACATTGCACATGCTGTTAACATGCATAATAAATCCAACCGGACCATAGACCGATCCGGTAGGCACACCACAGGTGATAGGTTTAGCTTCCCCGACCACTCCATCGACCACAGTTCTCAGCGTTCGGCCTGCGAGGTACGCATGAAGCCAGGTATTAAGTGGCCCCGCGACCCCACACTCCTCCATAGCTTGAAGCAGCTGGTGGTGCTCCAGGGTCTCAAATGCTTTTTGAAATCAATATAGACCACCACCACCTGCTTCCGCTGATCTAAATACTCATTGATATCGTTAGAGAACTGCGCCAGAGCCGTAGCCGTACTCCTACCACGTCTAAAACCATGTTGGGCATTTGTTAAGATATTATTTTTCTCCAAAAACATACTTATTTGTTTTACAATAAACCTTTTTACAATTTTATTTATTACTGAAAGTATAGCTATCGGCCTATAGTTCGAGTAATCTGTATGTGCGCCTTGCTTAAAAATAGGCTTTATCAGTGCAGTTTTTAATAGTTCCGGGTATTGACCTTTCTCTACATATAAGTTGATAAATAAGGCCAGTACAGGACTTAGTTGAAACTTTAGATGCTTTATTTCCTTAACCCTTATATTATCTACACTTGCGGATTTTTCACAACTTAGCAAATTGATAATTTTATAAAATCATACATCTTCTGGACAAGCTTTCTGAAATCTTATTGACATTTGGCTATTGTTCACATAGCTAGATCTATCCAGAAACTTACACTGACAAACATGTTTTATCTCTGAGATTTCTTGAGTGAAGGTGGTCGAAAATTTATTACACATATCAACTTTGCTGTCCATTCTACCTAAGTGCTTCATAATAATGCTATCTAAGCTACTTTTTCCCTCCCTACCCATGAGTTTATTTTGCCCCAAATTTGTCTAATATTCTTGTTACATTTTTTTATCTCTTCCTGGCGATACTTATTTTTAGCCTTATATATATATTTATTCGTTCTGTTTCTATATTTATTATATTGTAATCTTAGGGTCATATCATTGGGATTGGATTTACATTTTTGAAAAAGTTTATCTCTAGTATAAATCATTTTTCTTATTGACTCAGTGATCCATGGCTTATTTTTCCTACTGTTACGTATAGTTATTTGTATTTTTGACTTATCGTAAACATCACAAAAAATTGAGTAAAGACTATTATATAATTCAATTGGGCACTTACAGTTCAGAAGGTCCATCCATGCAACATTTTCCAATAATTCAATAATCTTTTTGTCACTTAATATTGTCCGCTGAGATTGTTTATTACTTACGGAATTTATGGCACCGTTATCAAGACACACTCCAATGATATAATGATCTGATATCTTACAGTTCAATACATATGAAGACACACTGCACCGAGTTCGAACCCACACATGGTCAATACACGATCGCGTCACTATGCCGCCGTACACCTCCTCCCGTGTTACGTCACGGAAGGCGCATTCCATCCCTATCTCACACATGTTGTTTTCGAAGTTACTAATAACGCTGCCGGAACCGGTTTTGCACAAAAGATCCACGTTCGTGTCGCCAATTAGTAGTAATTCACAACCAGCTGGAATCTCAGATAACAACTTATGCACTTCTTCAACAAATCCTTGTTTATTTGTTTTTGGGGGCCGGTATATGACAAAAATATGCACTATGGTTCTTCCGTCTTGAAAAAGCTGTCCATGAATTGATTCACAGTAATTAGTATTTGGTACTTTTGCTGTAAAGTTTAGTTTATTATTAGCATATAGCAATATCCCTCCACCTCTTCTATTTTCCCTCGTATTTATAAATGTGTCATATCCTTCTATATTATATAAAGGTAGTTCTTGCTGATTTATGTTTATTTCGCTTAGTGCAATGAAGTCTAAATGTTCCTTGCTGTTATTGATAATAACTTGGAATTGATCAAAATTTTTTCTAAGTGACCTTATATTTAAGTGTATGATATTCAAGTTTTTGCCACATTGTAATATTTCCTCTTGCCAGCTATCTATAGATGTAAATTTATTGTATTTGATATTGTTGTTTATATATAATACGTGATCATCGAATTTTGGTGCAACTATTTAACTGACATACGCAGACATTGTATCACAGTTACCCACCGACCCATTATTTATTGCCCGTGGTTTGGTTTATGTACATATTTATATCACTCAATGTACGGATCGATCTTATTTTTGAATCATTTGGATCATCTTTTTTTAGCAGCACCCTACCGTTTTGTATCCAAATATATTTGTAGGTGGGTTTTAGCTCATTTTTCGCAGTCCAGAGAATGTTACGCATATGCTTCGTAAGACCCTCATTTACGTAAATCCTTTGTTTGTTTCCGTTGGCAAAAACATCATCATTGGTTAGTTGGTGGGTTTTTCTTGTCGCTAACCACTGGTCGCGGGCGGCACGCCTAGATAGCGTGATAGTAACTCGCCGCGGTTTTAGCTTCTTGTGGTCAGCAGAATCGCCGCGCATGGAGCTGGTATTGCGAGCAGCTCCGTGCTTATTTTCTTCACCTACCCTTTTAATTTCATAAATCTTGCCGGCGTCTAAGCCCAGTTTTCCCGCTAAAACTTTCAATGTTGAATCTAAGTTTTCATTAGATTTTTCTTCCAATCCAAATAGTTCTACATTTCTTTCTTTTTCATGTATCTCTAAGTAGGTTATTCTTTCTTCTAGGGACTTGTTAAGTGTTTCTAAATGCAAGTTTTTATGTTCCAGTGATTTAATCTTTTTATCTGTTTTATCCTTTTCTTCTATCAACTCTTGGTACTTCTCTGCATAGAAGCTTATATCTTCAGACATAGATTCCAATGTTTTTTTTCATGTTGAAAACTATTGTTAGCTTTTGATTTACTTCGGCTAACAGTTTTTCTGGGGTGGTTTTCGATAGATCCACATCGATGGAAGGTTGACCTGCTTGCGTGGTTTGGCATTCGTCACATAAGCCGGTGTCGGCATATACCTTGATTTTGACGCCGCACTTTTTGTGATATACCCCCTCACAGTCACCCTTACACTTCATAATACTATCCCCTTTCACCCTTGCTAGCGATATCTTGCACAAACTGCACTGCACCATCGCAATGTACTTGTTTATACAACAGTTAAATGGTAATTTTAATAATTCCCGTAAACACTCAGCCACGGTTAGCGCAATGACAGGTGTCACGTTCGCACGGTGGGAGCGCACGCGCCAAAGACTACTATATTATACTGGCGATGGTGCATGCCTTTTCTGTACGCTTTCTTATTTGTTGTAGGGCACACAAGAACGCTCAATGGATATTCGTAAAGAAATTGGGTGGCATGTAACGCACAAAATTGCGCGGATGAATTTGCTATAATGTCTCATAACCGTCATGGCAACAATCATCATCACAAAAGAAGAGTATTATATTAGATATGTTACAAAACCCTACATATGGTGGTTTCTGCGAGTTAACTGCAGCCGATCAAATATACCCTTTTGTATTTGAAGTGAATCGAAATGGCAACCTGTATGCCAAATTTGGCAAAGAAGACCAACCTATCAAAAGGTTACGTTTTTCAAAAGATCTTTCTAATGGTCACTTTGATGCCAACGCTGACGCCGATAGTGATAATAACGCTGATGCATCTTCGTTTACTTCTACACGAGGTCAGGGGTCCATCGTCCTTCGATGACTTGAAAACTGTCAACAGTGTCCTCCAACCAATTTTTCAATTAGCTTGCATGAAATTTGGCTTGCTAGAGGACGACTAACATTGGGATTCTGCCCTAGAGGAAACAGCCTTTTGCGAGTCGCCATTTAAAATGCATGATTGTTCTCGACGAGAGTCTGTATTTATTCCTAGAATTCCCCTAACACCATCAAATTATCTCTTCAAATTCAAGAGAGTGCAGTTTCCAATCAAAGTTTGCTTCGCAATAACCATAAACAAAGCTCAAGGTTAAACTCTTAAGGTAGCGGGAGTAGACTTGAAAGAAAGGAAGAAAGAAAATGAATTTATTTTGTCACAACGCAAGGCACACAAACAATATATGTAAACACAGAACCATACAAAAGAGAATAAAAAAAAATAAAAAAAATTATAATATAGTTATACAATATTGTGCGCCTCACGGCTGCGCCAAAATAGGTCCAGTTCAGCATGATTGCCAGACAACTAGTGCCTGACGCTGGTTTTCAACTGAACCTGAGGTTGTGACGTAACGGACGCGAACAGTTTTGTAGTGTAATATATAGCGGTGATGCGTAGGTACTTAAATAATATAATACATCATAATAGAATGTTGATAATTAGAGAATAAATAGTCATAAGATAATTGTATGTGTTTGTATATAGTGTGATGTGAAACAAATAAGTAATAGACGACTGATACAAAAGAAAAAAAATATATATATAGATAACAAGAAAAAAGTAAACAAATGTGGGTAAGTCTCGAACGAGTTAGGATGCAATCACTCACACCAACCACACTAGCGCATTGTATGCAGCCGTGCGTGAAGGAGCGATTATTAATGAACAGTATCTCATTTTGTTTATTAATTCCTGCTGCGAGTTGCGTTGAAGGTGATTGATATATTGTAAATATACATATAAAATAAAAAGTTGAGTGCAAATTAGTGGAGGATGACAAGTACTCATGGAAGGTAACCGAAAATTTAATAATATACTTAATCATAATAATTCAAAATAATTTATTGTGCAACGATGTCATTTCAATCCTTGGTACATTATTGACTTTTCCATTTGACTTTTATAGCAATGTTTTAATATGAGACTTGATGACTTGAGAGAATGCTGCTTCTCCCACGGCCAATTGTATGTGGCATGCTCCAGAGTAAGCGCACAGAGTAGCCTGGTGATTCTAGCACCCGAAGGAAAAACAAAAAAAAATCTATATAAAAATATAAAAATTAATCTCTATTTCCCTTGGTCACGCCATCACGCGTGAACGGCTGGACCGATTTCACTAAGTTTTTTTTTGTTGTTTTTTAACCGACTTCAAAAAAAGGAGGAGGTTATCAATTCGGTTGTATTTTTTTTTATCATCATTATATATTTTTTATTTTTTTATTTTTTTTACCACAGAACTGCGTCGTTTATGGACCGATTTGCAAATTTTTTTTTCCCTTTTGGACGTATGCGGAGCAGAGAGTAAAGTCCCGCAAACCTCTTTTGAAAAGGGAGGATCCTCCGACCAAGACGGGTGTTATGTCTGGTGGGCAACTGCCCGATAGATGATTTCGGGCTGTTCTATATGTTCTAATCGCGCGGAGAATTTTGATTGCGCGATGCAGGATTAGTTCTTATGTGACGCCATAGATGTCGCTACATCACTCCCCTCCGGAGATCGGAGATCGATGGTTCTTGATGCTTCTTGATGCGTGCCAGGCCAGTGGTAGGTTGGTTCCCGTGGGTCGGAACCGAATGCCGCATAGTTCTCGGTGAGTCGGAACTGTCTGCGGTGATGCCCCAGTGAGTCGGGGTGTTGCTATCCCAGTGAGTCGGGATGATGCTGCAGGCTCCTGTGAGTCGGAGTAGTGCTGCTGGCTCCAGTGAGTCGGAGCGGTGCTGTGCGACGTAGGGCTTGACTGCTGGCGTCGACCAGGAGAGGTTCTTCGTAGCTCTTCGTGTGACTGGCCGAAGGTGCTGTGTGCTTCGCCAAGGTCGCTGATGAGGCTGAGGGTGATGACCAGGTATGACCAGGTAGGCATGCTGGTGGTCAGGATACCCTTTATAGCCGTGGGTGCTGGCTGTATGGCTCGCTGCTTGAAAGCTTGAGAGAAGTGATAATGACGTCACGAAGTAGTAGCTGCACGAAGGCTGCGCTGACGTTCATTGTCGAGGGTCACCATTTTGGGGGTATGCAGTGCAGAGAGTAAAGTCCCGCAAACCTCTTTTGAAAAGGGAGGATCCTCCGACCAGACGGGTGTTATGTCTGGTGGGCAACTGCCCGATAGATGATTTCGGGCTGTTCTATATGTTCTAATCGCGCGGAGAATTTTGATTGCGCGATGCAGGATTAGTTCTTATGTGACGCCATAGATGTCACTACACCCTTTATAGGATATGCTTCCAGATTGGTCCCATTTTTTTCAAAATCCAGTTTTGATGATGGAATCCATCAGGAATCGAGGGAACTCCTCAAAAATTATAGGCAACCCTATGGTAATTTTAGTATTTTCATCAAGAACTTAAGCATTTACAGTCAAAAAGTAACATTTGATGAAGTAGAACTGATGACGAAGACCAGAAATGGTCAACGGAACTTCATACTCAAATAGATATCACAATGAAGATATAGTTAAGCGACTATGACAATACAAATAAATGAATGATTCTGAATAGTTACGTTGAAAATGGTATCATCGAAGTGATCTGATTTTGATGATGGAGCCGGAAGGTAGGCACTGGAACTCCGTAATTAATAAATGTAACCTAGCCGTGTTTGGACTTATTAGAATTGTCATGAGATGCAATTTGGCTTTAAGGTACTATCGAACTGATCTGATGATGGAGCCGGAAGGAGGAAGGTAGACACAGGAACTTTATAATAAATCAATGTAACCTAGTAGTATTTGGGTTAATTGGAATTCTCATGAGAAATAGGCACTCTGTTTATAAGTATATCGCAACTAAAAAGTGTAAAAATAAAACTTTTTACAAAAAAAAAATAACCGACTTCACTAAAAAAAAAACACTAAAAGGATCAAAATAACTTTAATTTCGGAAGTCGGTGTTAAATAAGAAACAATCAATACCGAGAAACACCGGCTTCCGAAATTAAAGTTATTTTGATCCTTTTAGTGTTTTTTTTTAGTGAAGTCGGTTATTTTTTTTTTGTAAAAAGTTTTTATGTTATTGTCAGGACAAGGATCTTATGAAAGAAAAAAATAAAAAAAATGGTAGTAGGGTAGAGTAGGGTAGAGCAGGGTAGAGTAGGGTAGAAGAAATAAATTTTCCGACTACGTGGACGAAGTCGCGAGCAAAAGCTAGTTGCTTTATAAAATTTCTTGTGTTACTAACAATATATGGACTTTTGTCTGAAATAAATGTCATATTATTATTATTATTCTCTTAACGGTAAGTTTCCAACACTGTAGTGTTATAACGTTCGACGAGTCTTGTACACCAATGACTGATTTATAAGACGGGACGTCAGTGGCGATAGATTTTTCTCGATCAGCTTATTTTGTGACGTGAAATGTAGATGTTTTAATATAACGTAAAGCTTAAGAACAGTGGTAGCTGAGTGGTAACGGCACCGACTTACGAGTTGTAGGTCGCGGGTACAAACCAAGAAAGAAGCATTAGGTACTTTGTTTTCATTTCATTTTTTATTTCATCACCACTGCTCTCAAAACGGTTATGGAAAACATCGTGAGGAAACCGGCTTGTCCTAGAACCAAAAATTCGAAGACATGTGACATTCACCAACCCGCACTGGGCTCGCGTGATGGATTACGGCCCATTCCCTCTTCTAAAGAGGAGGCCTGACTCCCAGTAGTGGGAACATTAAAAAGGCTGATTATGTTATGATTACACTAACCTTATAGATGTTATTTATTTAACGATATGTGTCACTTAAATCTATGAAAATGTCATATTATACAAAACGGACGGCTAACCAGAATGACGGTATTGTTATTTACATAAAAGATAACATAAGTTGCAATATTAAAGAACCCAATTTTCTGAATGGATATTGCCTAACATGTGAAATCACAGATAAACTCGCTCGCATTTGCGGCTGTATATCGTTATATAATACCAGACCTGAGTTCGACAACGTTTTGAATAGCGTAGACTCTACTTAACCTCTTGTCCTTAAAAAACTACAAAAATATCTGTTTAAATGGGGACCCAAACATGGAAATCGACCTATTGGTTTGGAGGAGCGTGCAACAGACTACTTAACGGGCTGTTACCTGCCCACCGAATACTTACAAGAATTAATAGCTGCTTAGACCATATCATGCTCAAAACGGACAAAACAGCCACTTTCATTGTGATTGAGTCACATGTTACTGACCACCTCCCAATTTTATTAACTACTAGCTTCTGCCAGCGGCTTCGCCCGCCTGAAAGTCGGTTTCTCCATACAAACTTTGGACCCCCGTTTCATCCCCTTAGGGGGTGAATTTCGTAAAATCCGTTCTTAGCGAATGTTTACAACCTTTAAGGAACCTATCTGCTAAATTTTAAGTTTGTAGGTGTTATAGTTTCTGAGATTTCGTGATTAATCAGTGATTTCGCTTTTATATATATTACTAGCTGTTACCAGCGACTTTGTCTGCGCCAAGTTAGTAAAAATGCACAAACGTAATTAATAATTCTGTGCTTGTGATTCGTGCTAAAAACATCTAATTCAAATAACGGAAATTAATTCCAGTAAATATATTATGTAAAATGTATTTCTTATGTCCAGATATATAATTTATTTTATTTATTTGGCTCACCAGTAATAGAATACTCGTTCATGATATACATCAAATAAATTACTTATCATCATCAATAAACAGAAACAGATATGTTGAGGTCGAAGTAGTTGATAAACTGTGGTTCTGCCTACCCCTAAAAGAAAAAGGTGATAGTTTAAGTTTGTTTTTGGTTTATTCTATGATGAAACAACGCTGTATAATTTTAATATGATTGGTTCATTATAATAGACTAAAAGTGTTTTAAACCGTTGTTTTCTTTTAACAACACTAAATAAATGTTATGCTATAAAAAAAGTGGATAAAGTAGTTTTCAAAATGTTAAATGTTGCCAAAATGTATAAAGAGTCTGTACGGATCTTGTTCTGAGGTCAATACCCACAGTTTTTAGTGTCTGCACGTTTTACTTTTAGGAAGAAAATCATCAAATACCTTCCCCCGCTCTGGGTAAAGCGAGAGTTTGTGTCAGACTTTTACAGACTGAAACCGACCTGTGTTCCTTTAATTGCCCTTAGTGTTCTAGAGCTACGATAACTTGCACGCGGCAGCAAATCTTCCTTCTTTGAGAAAAAGAGAGGACGCTGTGGTGTCTTTCTAAAGACACCACAGCGTCCTCTCTTTTCGCCTGACGAAGATCTCTAGGGCCAATGCCTGCTAGAGCTATGAGATTTTTCGAAAGAATTACCTCCCATAAGAATTTGCCTCGATGATATTTCTCTGCAGACTTTTAGCCGGGTCCGTTATGCAACTTTGGCGGAGGTGAATTTCGAAGGAGCATAATCGGCTTCAGCCCATCTTCAGCTGGATAACGTGCACTGATAGTCCACTACTGCTAGCGATTATTAAAATACTACAGAGTAACCTACGATGTCATCTTGCTCCACAACTGTACTTATAAAGAATTTGTGAAAAAATTGTTGCAGTTTGATGTTGACTTACATCACGTCGAATTTGAAACAGAAACCTCTCGAAACACCCTAATACCCCCTCATTACTCCGTGTTTGTGACTCCACAAAACTATAAAATGACAGCGAACAAATGTCGCAACCAATTGGGGCTGTAACTGACTCTGGTATCCGTCAGAATGTTGTCCCAGTGTTGATCATCACTCACTGACCACTCTTAAGGAGGTAACGTCCAGTTGTCGACTTAAGGCTGCAAGTAATGTAGGATACATCATACGTAATCAAACTATCTTCAGGAACGTAAACCACGTCGGGGCCTTGTGTGAAATATGTCTTCATGGGTTTTTCATGAAATTCTTAATGATCTTCAATTTTTGGAATCTTTGAAATTAGGTACTTGTTCCAAACAGTAGGTTGTGGTCAAGTCCGAGGGAGAGACTACTTGAAGTACTGGTAACCTTCACGAACTGCTCAAGAAGCATCTTTCTGTGATTAAGTACCTACCTATATTTGCTGTTTTTTTGAGGGTCCTTCCGAAACATCTACGTTCGATGAAGACCTGCGTCAGGCAGAAAGATAGCCTTTTTAGACTTTCCTCAAAGAAGGTATTTGCTGCCGCAATTGTGGCGTGCAAGTTACCATAGCCCTGGAACGCTAAGGGCAACTAAAGGACACAGGTGGGTTTTAGTCAGTAAAAGTCTGGTACTACCTCTCGCTTTACCCAGAGCGGGGGAAGGTATATGATGATTTCCTACCTAAAAGCAAAAGGTGCACACACTAAAAACTGTGGGTATCGATCTCAGTATCAACTCCGTGACTCAGACTATTTATACATTTTGGCAACTGAAAACTACTTTATCCACTTTTTTTTTATAGCCAACGTTAAATAAAATTTATTTAGTGTTGTAAAAAAGATAATTCTACGCTATAATATACTTTTAGTATATCTAATGAACCAATAATTTTAAAATCATACAGCGTTGTTTTATCATAACATAAACCAGAAAGAAACATACATAAAACCCACTCCTGTTCCGTCTTTGCCATTGTTCCAGGGCCCCGGGAATCTCTTTCGTATCACCCATGACCCCAATAGGCTTCGACCTTGCTGTGCCCCAACGGTTGCTGACACCTCCTTGAGGCGCGCGTGGAACACTACGCGCCGTCAAAGACTTGGGCTCGGTCCGGACGGTTACCAGACGGACGGACGGTGAGCTACCCATTGCTCGCCGTCCACAAGCCCGCGCCTACGGTTGCCGGAAATCGGGATCGGAACCCCTCGGTTCGGATCGGCTGGGTCGCGAGGATTATTGTCTCGCGCGTGCGGCCGCCTCCTTTGCTAGCATTACTGCTTCGCAGAAGGAGGCGACCGCGCCCAAGGCCCACCGCGCTTTACGCTATTACAAATCTTGTTATGATAAAATGACTGGACCTAACTGCGGTTTCTTTTCGTAAATATTTTTGGCATTTACGAAGCAATTAATTAGAATTCAATATTTTTTTATAAATAGGTCTAGAAACATTTGCTGATTTCGTGATAACGCCATCTATTGCTGAAAAGCTTAACCTTACCTTTATCACACACTGAGGCTCTACCACGAGCTCATAACGTGATCCATTTTACGACCTAAACCGGACTGTTAGAGGGATGGAGCTATATAGGGTGAATAGCTCCATCACTCTTTTTCGCTCGTATGTCTGACATTTTGACATTATCATGGTAAGGCCCCTGGCCACCTACCGAGCGATAGTTAAATAAATAGTTTGACAAATTTAATTCGTGTGTTTGCTATTCAAAGCCAGATGGCGTCACTGAGGCATAGGATGACAGTTTTTCTAAGCCATTTTTTCTGATAGCCACTCTATTGTATCTCTTTAGATCTCTTTGTAGACGTTTGAATGCATAACCGCTAGATTTCTGTCTTGTATAGTGAAGGTCAGTATAATCTGCCAAACTGCTTCGAAAGTGCTGATGTAGAAACCAGACTGTCAATAAAAATAATAGTAAGAACGCAAAAATATGTAAAAATTTCTTGTTTACAGTAAAATAAAACAAAACTATCACAAAAAAGAAACTGAGTTTTGAACCACTATCCCCTTACGTGCCGATCTAATCCAGACACGACTGCACTACGGTGTTCGTTGACTACTGTGTAAAATAGGTGTTCTTATATAAACGTCATCATTGTCTGCTCATCACGCTATCATCGACAAAGGGTTAACCCTTTGTCGATGATAGCGTGATGATTTTCATCTCAGATATTAAATTTGTAGCTAAATGAAAAAAAGAAATATTATTTTCGTTTTTCCACTTAGATTTTATTACATGTTTGATTACTTTTTACAAAAATATGGAGTAAAAATGTCTAAGATATGTTAAAAATATGCTAAAAGTCCTATTATTATTGTAATCGAAGTACCATCGCATATTATATACAAAAAAGACGACAAAATACTCACAAAAATTATTACTATAACTGGGGATCGAAGTCACGGCAAATCATTCAATACCGACATTTTGGAATATTGCTCACCCCCCATAGCAAATAGCGTGATAATTTATAGCCTATGTCCTTTCTCAAGCTCTATTCTATCTTTGTACCAAATTTCATCAAAATTGGTTCAGCTGTATAAGCGTGAAAGCGTAACAGACAGACAGACAGACAGACAGACAGACAGACAGACAGAGTTACTTTCGCATTTATAATATTAGTATGGATTAATAACATACAGCTTTCCGGAAGTTCGGTGCCGGCCTCCAAAATACTAAAAAATTACTATACTTACCTAAAAAACCATATCGAAGCCCAATATTTCTCGGAAGTACAGAGAACTAATGATCGTAACCTAGCAACTGACAACCTAACTGAAATTTTGAACACCGTTATAATTAGCCACACAAAAATAGTAACCATCCCGACAAAAGACAGACATATTCGACCTTGGATTACCCCTGGTTTACTACGGTGCATTCGCCACCGTGATAAACTTCAGAAAAATGCAAAAAAAACGCCATGTAATCCAAACATCTTATAAACGTTATAGAAAGTACTGTAATAGTCTACTCAGAAAACTTAAAAAGCTATACGAGCAAAATGAGCTACGTAAAGCAAAAAATGACCCTAAAAACTGTGAAATAAAATCAAAGAAATAACATATACCAATAGGCAAAGCAGGCTCCCTATGAGTTATTGAGTACAATCTCTGATAAACGCGATGCAGCTAATCTCGTCTGTAACTACTTTGTGAACATTGGGAAAAAGTTGACATCTACGATAAAAACCACTGCCCAACCCTCTCCACCACCTCCTTTGTTCTTCTGGAAGTGGATAATGCAGAAGTGGACTCCATTATTTCAGGCCTTAAACAAGATTGTGCCACTGGCTGGGACGGTGTTCCTGTCAAACTTATAAAACTATGCCGACATGTCCTCATACCACTTATTACTTACATAGTAAATTGTTCTTTTGCTACAGATATATTTCCTGATATGTGTAAAAAAGCCGTAATCCACCCAATTTAAGAGCTTTTAAGAGTGGAAACAGAGATTGTGTAAATAATTATAGACCAATTGCTGTACTATCTGTTATGTCAAAGATAATGGAGAAAATTGCCAATAAACAACTTCTAAACTACCTAAATAAATACAACATGGCAAAAAATCAGTACGGTTTCAAAAAAGGTGTATCTACAGAAGATGCAGTGCTAGACCTGACTGAACTTGTAGCTAGAAAATTAGACAATCAATATAAATGCCTGGGTCTGTTCCTTGACTTAACAAAAGCTTATGATACGGTCTCTGTTCCCTTTCTCCTACTCAAGCTGCATAGCATCGGCACACGAGGCATTGTTCACGATCTGTTCAAGAGTTACTTGACAGACCGAAAAATCTGTGTGAAGATAGGATTACATACCAGTACAGATGAGACAATGTCATACGGAGTTCCACAAGGCAGTGTCCTCGGCCCAACGCTCTTCCTTATTTACATTAATGTCTTGTGCTTCCTCAATCTACCATATGCTAATATATTTACTTATGCCGATGACACAGCCATTATAGTAAACGGAAAGAGCTGGGCTGAGGTACAAAATAATGCTTGTGAATGATTCTCTGCAAAGTGTCACATAATGACTTGGATAAAATTTTCGAACCCTGAACTTATAAAAAACAAATTACATTCCGTTCTCCATTCATACTAGTACGAAACCCGACATAAGGAAACTTTTCATAACTAATCATTCACTTTCTACAACCTTGCTACTTGTCCCTGAAACGACAAAGAAAAATTCTTTAGTGATGTTCTCACACATCAGTCTTCATAGAGCTCGTTGCCGGCGCCAATTTATTGAACAAAGTGTTATGATTCAAAAGTAGAATTGTCATTAATTTTGTTTTATGCATTTTAGTTCACATCAACTCGATAGATGGTGATGTACATTTTTGACCGTCCGCTGAATGGCGGTGTTAAGATTTTCAGCGGTTTCATGACCTCCATTGTATATTGTAAATAAAATTACTTGTTCTGAACTTGGCGTTTGATTCACATCGTAAATGCCTTGAAGGCTCCTCAGATTTCAGGGAAATTGTACACAAAGAAATTAATATTGATATCCTGTTAAAGGATTAATACATCATGATGGCATCTTCTCAGTGAAAACGATATAATTAAATGTATGTTCGCAATTATTTAGGGTTCCGTGCCTCAAAAGGGAAAAATGGAACCTTTATAGGATAACTTTGTTGTCCGTCTGTCTTTCTGCCTGTCAAGACTATTTATCTCGGTAACGCGTGGAGGTATCGAGTTGAAATTAAAACTATATACCTACTCAAGTCTGCGGTTCCTTAATGCTGTGAAAAATCAAACTTCTGAGTTAAAAAGATATGGAGTTATGCCGCAAAAAAAAGTGTATTTTGACACTCTCAAGAGAATCAAATTTCATTGGCATGAAGCAGTCTTATCGCACAAATATAGGAAAAAAAATATATAAAAACTGTCTGTTTTCACAGGTAAGTTTGTACGGAACCCTCAGTACGTGAGTCCGACTGGCACTAGCCACTAGTTTTTTATTTTATTTTCTAAGATAAGTGACAGGCAGAATTTTAATACTAGAAATAGGATCGAATCAAATTAATCTTGTTTTAAATTACAATACAATACAATATGTACGATACTAGCTTTTTCCCTCGACTTAGTCCGCGGAGAAATCGAAAATGTTTCTATTAGGCTTTTTGATTTATTTTGTTTTATTATAATTAATAGCTCTTGACTGCGACTTCGTTCGCGTAGAAGTTGGAAATATTTGTTATGGGGAAATTATAAAACGAGCGAATAGAAAAAAACTCACCGTCTGATGATGAGATACTGTTCGCCCGAAAAATCACGCCTTATTACAAATTGAATTTTGAGGTTAAGTATAGATCCGATTAACATTGCTGATTAGGCTCTAAAGCCTTCATGTACAAGAAAATCGATTATGGATCTGCCCTTGCACATTTGCAAACCGTTGAGTTGCCCTGCAGGATGAGATCGCTTAAACCCTGACTCACCCCTAGATTACTATGATGTATCCGCTATAGAGATAAGTGTTACAAATTTTTAGTTTTCACAAATAATCCACATTTATCTGCTAAATTGACATACAAAAAGTACCTACAGAAACTTTTGTAATCCTCTTTTGTGAAAGTTGAAAAATAATAATGATAAATCTTTACTCCAAAATACAAATTGTAATAAATTAAAATAAAAATAAAACTTTTTATAAACAAGCTTTTAATTAAATGCGCTAAAAAGAATAAAATAAATTTACTATCAACATAACGACATTACACAATTTATATGATATAAAAGCTTGTCGCGAGATTTAAGTAGGTACTCGTATTTACTTAGTTCGAAAATTTAAAAAATTTAAACCAATCAGATCATATTATTATTTAATTGACTTGCTTATCTTTACAGGTAAATCTCGCGACATGCTTTTATATTATATAAATTGTGTTATGTCGTTATAAGTTGATAGATAAAGTTTTAAAGGAAAAGTTTATTTTATTCTTTTTAGCGCATTTAATTAAAAGCTAGTTTTTAAAAAGTTTTATTTTAATTTTAATTTATTTTTAACTTTTTAGTTATCGCTTAACAGGTTTCTCAGTCTGTTCATCTCATTCAACGCATCATTGTTGCAAGGTCATTTGCTGGTTAATTTCGAATAGTCTAGTTCTACAATAAGAAGACCTTCTAATGATTTTACCCTACTTAAGGCCACGTCTTTACCAAAGTCTATACAAAAGTATTTTATTGGTCTGAGGCAGGGCCATGTAATTTCTGAAATCTGTCCAATGGCACCATGTAGACCTTTGGACACATCTATATTGTAACGCAACATCACCTTGGCCCCAACGAATGATTCCAACTCCTTAGGTATCCCTCATGTCTTGTTTATGTCGGATGGTATAATATTATTTAAATCTACGTTGTCATTTTTTCAAATACTATCTACTAGACCAGCCCGTGATATTATTTTGTAAATAGTTACCCCAGTAGCTCGAAAATGTAATAACTTAACACACACAACTAACAACAGGCAACGTGAACACAACGCTGTTGTTGTTAGTTGTTGTTAATGATGATTAAAGTACTCGTGAATAAGAATCAAACGAGCACAAACTCGATTAGGTTGTGTCGTTTTATTGTGGAGTACCTATGGCCATCTTCCAGCTCCATCATCAGTTCGTGGTTACCATAAAGGATCAAAGTGCTCGTAAATAAAAATCAAATGAGCCTTAACTCGACTGGGTTGTGTCGTTTTATTGCGGAGTATCTATGGCCACCATCCATCTCCATCAACAGAGCCTGGTAAATATGTAGGATCAAAGTACTCGTCACCATGAATCAAACGAGCACAAACTAGATGGGGTTGTGTCGTTTTATTGCATGGCCGTCTTCCAGCTCCATCATCACACCCTGGTTACTATATAGGATCAAAGTACTCGATAGTACGAATCAAACGAGCCCAAACTCGAAGGGGTTGTGTCGTTTTATTGCCGAGTTCCTATGCCCACCTTCCAGCTCCATCATCAGACCGTGGTCACCATATAGGATAAAAGTACTTGTAAATAATAATAATAATTCGTTTATTTGTACATTAACATTTTAAATAATTTAGTACTCAGTTACAAACTAATATTGTACATTGAAGCACAAAGAAAACACGAACTGCTGCCTCCTAAACTAGGCCAAAAGCCTGTGTTTTAGGAGCCAATGTTCCTCCAGAGATAGTTACATTAAGAACAGACAACATTGCAAGTAGTATAGCATAAAACACAGTACAATACACTATATTTAAGTGCACATAAAATCATGAAAATTATATTTAAATTAATTTATGCATTTAAATTATTATTTGATTAGTAGAAGTAATTAAATGATTAAATTATATTATTAGATTAGTAGACGTTATTAAATTACATTAGTTGGAGTTATTAAATTATTAAATTCTATTGTTGTAAATTCGGTATAAATTAATAAAAACACTTTTTGTTATATTAATTACCGGATTCAAACACATTTTTGGAAACAATTTTTAAGAGACGATTGTAATAAGTTTTTCAGTTTCATCGTACGTTAACTTCTGCAACCATTTGGTAAGTTTTACTTTGACATCATGCTTAGCTAAGGGATAAATGGAGATGAGACTATTTATTTTATTATAGAGCCGAGAGCTAGTTGCCATATACTGACGGCTGGCAAACTTGGATCTGCATTGTACAGTGCCGCAAACGGGAAGGCCTTTGCGTCTTTTCAGCCTGTCGGGATCTAGGTGCAACATGGAGTGTTTTCGAAGCACTGCACGGAGCACAAAAAGCTGTCTCACGGTCAAGACTTCGGCGTCTGAGTATAGTTGGTTAGTTGGGAAATCCCTACGCTTAAAGTGCATGACCTTCAAGATGGCTCTTTGCGCTCTTTCTACTTTAAGTATTGAGGATTTATAGGTTCCGCCCCAAACTGGCACACAATACAAGACAATCGACTGGCAAAGGCTACGGTAGACTAACTTGGCTGTATCAGGATCTGCGGAGTGCCTAAGTTCTTTAAATATGTAAATTAGTTTCCTGATCCGTGTGCAAAGAGCTTCGATATGCGACTGCCAGCTTAGTTTGCTGTCAATATGGACTCCTAAATATTTGATAGTTCGGACCAAGGACAAAGAAGGGCAGCTACAAATCGAAAAGTCACCTGAGCAAATGTGGGCATTAATCTGTTCTGATTCCTGTGGTGGAGATAGTGTGTTAGGTAGAGAAAATCTAATAATTTTAGTTTTTGCTAAATTCAAGGTTAGCAGATTCTCTGAAAGCCACTCCATTACGAAGCGAAGTGATTGTTCTGCTCTTTTCCTTGCACTGTCCCAGTCAGTGTCATAAACTACTAACGCCGCGTCATCGGCGTACGTAAATATCTCACAGTTGGGAATGTGTGCTTTACACAGGTCATTTATGTAGAGCAGGAAGACAGGTGGTCCAAGGATGCTACCCTGCGGAACACCGAAACGAATAAACTGTTCATCACTTGTTGTGCTGCCGATTTTAACAAATTGAGTTCGATTCGAGAGATAATCCATAAGTATATCCAGTGCCAGAACGCGAATCCCAGCGTTTTCCATTTTCGTGATTAAGGTGGGTACAGAAACAGTATCAAATGCCTTGGATAGATCGAGAAAGATACCATAGCATTTCATACCTTTGTCCAAGTGGGACACTAGAGTTTTGGTAAGATCAGCCACGGCATCCTCCGTTGAGACTCCAGGTCTAAATCCATATTGATTGTCTGCAATAATTTTGTGTTTAGTGAGATACGCTACGAGGTTGTTATTAATATACCTTTCAAAGATCTTCGAGAGAGAGCTAAGTACGGTAATAGGACGGTAGTTCGTTACATCGGTTCTAGCCCCACTCTTGAAGATAGGATGAACTACCGCTTTTTTAAGGCAGTCGGGAAAAATTCCAGAATCAATAGCACGATTGAAGACATGCGTGATGGGAGATGCCAAAACGGACTTAGACTGTATCAGCACTTTCGCTGGGATGTTGTCATAGCCAGTGGCGCAGTCAGAACGCAGGGAACCGATCAATGTTTCTACTTGCGTTTCATCAACTGGGAGTATGACGAGAGACTCGCAAGGTGGTGCTTGATGGGGAATTCTTGCAGCGGTGTTAGTTCTTGAAAGAAGAACGACTTGAGAGGCTAGTTTATGACCTACATCCGTGAAAAAGCAATTGACACGGTTTACAGAAGATTTAGGATCGCCAGAGTTTTGAATAAGTTCTATGGCGGATTGCGGTTGAAAAGTTGTGTTAGTTATGGCCTTTATTGCCTTCCAAGTAGCTTTGGGATTGCCTTTTGCCTTCTGTAATTCACTTTTATCGTGTGCTCTCTTTAGTTTTTTTAATAAGGTGTTAAGGAAATTACGATATCTTCTGTAAGTTATTTGGAGAACCACATTATCAGGATCTCTTTTTAACCTAAAATGCATCCTATCACGGTTACGTATACACCTAACCAAGCCCTGAGTCATCCAAGGTTTAATAACACGGATCTTATTACTGCTACGTATACTCAGGACATGTGAAGCGATAGTCTGTTGGACTATTTTAATAAGCAATTCCAGCGCCAGGTTTGGGTCCATTTTATCCAGGACCGGACCAAAATCAGTACTGCCTAATTCTTTTTTTATTGCTGCGTAGTCATAGCGCTCAAAGGTAGAACAGCGATTTTTGTTGCTCAAACTTTTGAGCCCTAGGGCCAAAATGACTGGTAGGTGGTCAGTGATATATGTTTCGACTACTATAACACTTACTGGATTTCTAGTTTTCAGTAGGACGTGATCTAAGCAGTTCCCAGATCTGGTAGGGTGAAGGTGCGCTGGAAGCAACCCAAGGGTGGCAGTTAGTGTAAGATACTGGTCAGAATTCCTGTCGTGGTTACCATGTTTGATGTCAACATTTAGATCTCCAATGAGAACGATATTATTGAAGTTTTTCAAGGTACCCACCAGACTGGTAAGGCTGTCATAAAATAAATACAAATCAAACGAGCCTAAACTTGGTGGGGTTGTATCGTTTTATTGCCGAGTTCCTATGGCCGCCTTCCAGCTCCATCATTGGACCGTGGTCACCATATAGGATAAAAGTACTCGTGAATACAAATCAAAAGAGCCCAAACTCGAAGGGGTTGTGTCGTTTTATTGCCGAGTTCCTATGGCCACCTTTCAGCTCCATCATCAGACCTTGGTTACCATATAGGATCAAAGTACTCGTCAATACGAATCAAACGAGCCCAAACTCGAAGGGGTTGTGTCGTTTTATTGCCGAGTTCTTATGGCCACCTTCCAACTCCATCATCAGACCCTGGTTACCATATAGGATCAAAGTACTCGTCAATACGAATCAAACGAGCCCAAACTCGAAGGGGTTGTGTCGTTTTATTACCGAGTTCTTATGGCCACCTTCCAACTCCATCATCAGACCCTGGTTACCATATAGGATCAAAGTACTCATCAATACGAATCAAACGAGCCCAATTTCGAAGGGGTTGTGTCGTTTTATTGCCGAGTTCCTATGGCCACCTTCCAGCTGCATCATCAGACCGTGGTTACCATATAGGATCAAAGTACTCGTAAATACAAATCAAAAGAGCCTAAACTTGGTGGGGTTGTATCGTTTTATTGCCGAGTTCCTATGGCCGCCTTCCAGCTCCATCATTAGACCGTGGTCACCATATAGGATAAAAATACTCGTGAATACAAATCAAAAGAGCCCAAACTCGAAGGGGTTGTGTCGTTTTATTGCCGAGTTCCTATGGCCACCTTTCAGCTCCATCATCAGACCTTGGTTACCATATATGATCAAAGTACTCGTCAATACGAATCAAACGAGCCCAAACTCGAAGGGGTTGTGTCGTTTTATTGCCGAGTTCTTATGGCCACCTTCCAACTCCATCATCAGACCCTGGTTACCATATAGGATCAAAGTACTTATCAATACGAATCAAACGAGCCCAATTTCGAAGGGGTTGTGTCGTTTTATTGTCGAGTTCCTATGGCCACCTTCCAGCTGCATCATCAGACCGTGGCTACCATTATAGGATCAAAGTACTCGTCAATACGAATCAAACGAGCCCAAACTCGAAGGGGTTGTGTCGTTTTATTGCCGAGTTCCTATGGCCACCTTTCAGCTCCATCATCAGACCTTGGTTACCATATAGGATCAAAGTACTCGTCAATACGAATCAAACGAGCCCAAACTCGAAGGGGTTGTGTCGTTTTATTACCGAGTTCTTATGGCCACCTTCCAACTCCATCATCAGACCCTGGTTACCATATAGGATCAAAGTACTCATCAATACGAATCAAACGAGCCCAATTTCGAAGGGGTTGTGTCGTTTTATTGCCGAGTTCCTATGGCCACCTTCCAGCTGCATCATCAGACCGTGGTTACCATATAGGATCAAAGTACTCGTAAATACAAATCAAACGAGCCCAAACTCGATGGGTTTGTGTTGTTTTATTGCCGAGTTCCTATGGCCACCTTCAGGCTTCATCATTAGATCAGCTTCATGTCATCATAATATTGCATTGTCATGCAATTTACACATTTGTATATAAAATTTCAGGTCAATCGGTTGAAGATATCTGCTTCAAAATTGGATTGCAAGATTTGAGCCGAACATACATAGTTACATACATACATTGCAAGTTAATAAAAAGCTTGTAATAATAATAAAGAAAAAAAATGGTATGTTAAATACATTTTCAATTCTTCAAAACAAAAAATCAGGACCACCGTTTGGTTAAAGGGCTGTAAACAAGCCAGCATCATCATTTCAGCCGAAAGACGTTTACTGTTGGACATAGGCCTCCCACAAGTGTCGCCACAATGAACGAGAGTAATACCTACATACTAAATTCTAAGATTGGTATACTGCTTTACTAGGCATGCCTTTTAAGTTCTGTCGTTTCCATATTTCCCGGCAATTTTGAATTTGGAACTGTTCTATATTCGAATGTGTTTAAATTTTGAATCTCAAAACAGTTGAAAGTATTAGGATTAATGCTATTGTTTAGTCACAGCGTCGATTGGAATCTGTCAGGTTACGTACGAAAATGAATCTTTCTAAGGAAAATGTTCGTGCAATAGTTTTCTACAACTTTAGAAGAGGCTTGACACGGCTTCAGTGTATTGAAGAGCTAATATCTGTGTTCATTGATGAAGCCCCATGTCTGCGGACTGTCGAACGCTGGTATTTAGAATTCCAGCGTGGAAATACTAGTGTTAGTGACAAATCTCGCGAAGGACGCCCAAAATCCGCCTTCACTGAAGACAACATCATTGCTGTGAGACAACTAATTCTTGAAGATCGTCATGTGACGTATCGAGAGATAGAGGCTCTATTAGGCATCCCAGGGACAATCATTCAGAAGATCTTGCATGAAGCGCTTGGTGTGCGAAAGCTAGGTTGCCGTTGGATACCGCATCTGCTTTCTGACGATCACAAGGCGGCCCGCGTCAGATGGTGTAAGAAAACTCTGCAAAGGTTCAACCGAGGAGAGTCAAATCACGTCTACGACATCATCAGTGGTGACGGATCTTGGATCTATGCCTATGATCCTGATTCCAAACAACAATCTACAATCTGGGTCTTTCAAGACGAGCCAAAGCCGACTAAAGTTGTTCGTTCTCGAAGCACTTCAAAGAAGATAGTGGCCACGTTCGTAGGAAAAACCGGCCATGTTGCGACTATTGCACTTGAAGATCGTAGAACGGTTAACGCAGAGTGGTATACCACAGCTTGTTTACCACAAGTCATCGCCGAACTTCGAAAATCTAACTGAAAGCGACGCATCATCCTGCACCACGACAACGCAAGCTGACACAGCGCTCGTCAAACGATTGAGTATTTGAAGCAGGAAAAAGTAGAAATTCTTGACCATACTCCATTCAGTATTGACCTAAGCCCTAACGATTTCTTTCCTAAAATTAAGAAAAGCCTTCGTGGTCAAAGGTTCCAGTCCGGTGAAGAAGTAGTCGACGCTTTCAAGTCAGCCATTTTGAACACCCCCACTTTAGAGTGGAATAAATGTTATAATAACTGGTTTGAGCGAATGGAAAAGTGTATTAAGCTACGTGGTCAATACATTGAAAAACAATAAAAAGTGCTTTAGGGTTCTAGTTGTGTTTTTTCTTCAAACGACAAAACTTAAAAGGCATGCCTTGTAGACAAAATTACACTAGCAGAAAATCTTAAATAGGTCCTTTCAGTCAGGTTTTTATTTTTGTAATAATTATGTTTCTTATTCTTTTGATTTCCTTCAATTTTATGCACAATGAATTTATTTACTTGTTCCATGCTGCTCCGAAATTGTAATAAAAATAGAAGAAGCCACTGGCTCCTAAAAAACAGACTCCTAAACTAGCCCAGGAGTTAAGGTTTCACTTATTTGTGAACCGGTGTTGTAAAAATATTTTCTTTTATTGTTGACTAGCTGCTGACAGCGGCTTCGCCCGCGAGAAAGTAGTTTTCTCCATACAAACTTTGGACCCATGTTTTATTCCCTTAGTATGAAGTGAGTAAATTTTGGAAAATCCTCTCTTAGTGGTCGCCATCGTCACAAAAGGAAGCCTTGTGTCAAATTTTATGTTCCAAGTCCCAGTTGTTCCGGCTGTGCGTTGATATGTCTGTAAGTCAGTTTCTCCTTTTATATATGTTACGGCTAAAGGTGGGTGTGAACATAAACTTATGATTAGCCGGCTAAACTTAGGTTTATTTTCGAGGAGATGTTAATGTTAGTTTAGCCGGCTAAACTTAAGTGTAACTGCAGGCCCTTGGCTAAAAATGTAGAAGGAAATGAAAAAGGAAACAATGTAATAATGTTTACTATTTTGACACGAAAACTTTTATTAAAAATAATCGCCCTCATTACACATACTTTTATGTACCAATGTAGGTATTCAAAATTACAATTATTACAATTACAAAATATTATTTATTTAAAACAATATCTACCTAATCATTAAAATAAAATAATAAGGAACCATTTGTTCATAACAGGAGCAGAAATACGCAAAATGATTACATTGAAGTTACATTACAGTTATGGCAACCAGACAACAACTAGTTGATGTTGTCATGGCAACCAGACTACAACTCATGATAACCGTTTCGAAATGACATACGTTTATCACGATTTGTAGTCATATCAGTTTCATCGTCGCCCCCTCAAGCCCTCCCCGGCGCGACCATCGAATAAATTTTTAGGCGTTTCGTTTCGGTTAATGTGCACATTAGCCGGCTAAAGATGGAATATCACGACAGAAACTAACATGATATCGAACTTTAGCTGCTTCTCGAAGATAAACCTAAGGTTAGCCGGCTAATCTTAAGTTTATGTGCACACCCACCTTTAGCCGTAACATATATATAGATGTAGATTTGTGGTACATTACGAATCTGATGCGGAAGAAATCGCGAGCAAAAGCTAGTCGATCATGTCACGTTTTAATTAAAATTAATATATTTCTATCCGCCATTGCTAATCAGCCCGTTGCTAATGCTTTATCTAAATCACTATTTAAGAAACTAATAAAACGAACATAGAATTTAAATTAATAATAAATTGTGTGACTAGTTTATAATTTTCCAATGAATATATAATAGAACCGTAGATATCTATCTATTATATTTCTGCTGCTCTCACTCTCATCAAGTTCGTTACTGTGAGATGGTGTGAAATAAAAAAACCTGTGCAACCATGAACTTAATTTCATGTAAGATTATTATACTCGTTCATAAAAAATTCAATCAAACCCGTTCAGGTATTGGAGCGTCAAACTAACCTGTTTGTTGTATTAAAAGAGGAACACTCGGATAAGAAGATCACGGAGAAAGAGAACATAAACGAAATATATGCATTGCATGCTTTATTGGTTTGACAGGTTCTACGTTCATAGAAATCTTCGTATACTCTCGAGCCCAATGCCTAAAATCAAACTAACCGGTATGTTGTTCTCTGTTTCAGATATTTGGTGGTTACTGATACTCCATCCTCCAGTGTACTTGCAAGCATCAAACCATAAAGGCATGCACACTTTAGCCAACGTAAGAGCTAGTATATCGGATGACACATCGAAGGTGTTAATAGGTCGTAAACCACGGAATGGTAATGAGATTGATTCTGATGAGTATGATTTGTGTTCAACAACAACCAAACGTACAAAAAAGAGAACGACTACAACTTCAAGAACTTCCAGTGAAAGTACAAATTGCAAAACTGATAAACCAACAACCAACAAGAAACGAAAGGATATGTCTAAGAAAGTAAGAGAAGTAGAGAGATTGTTTGCTGTATTTGGGCCTTTATTTAATTATGTAATTAAGCCTGTAGTTAAGCCTTTTTTAAAACCTGATATTGTGGTGTGGTCAATTATTTCTGGTGCTACTGAGTATGTACTGGGGAAAAAAGAATGAAGTGTTTGGATGATTTGGAGTGGTTGGGGCTGGTAGCTAAGACAAACAAAAAACTCACAAATATTAAAAGTGAAACCACAAAACTGTGTTCCTGCAAGTACATACACACGCTTACGCACACACCTACACTAAAACCATGCTTATCGCTCTTAAAAGTCTCACGGAATTACTTTTCACTTTTAAGTACTTGATATAACATTGTTTCTTTATTATATATACTATGAATTTAACCCTTTAATCGCCAAAGTCTGATATATGTGACCAATCGATTTCGTGCCCGTGCCGCCACGGTCTGATAGATACGACAAAAAATTGGTTAAAACAAATTAAATTTTTCATGTCAACATACACAGTTATCGATATAAGAGTTTGTTTTCCAGATAGCTCATACATTCAAGATAGTAAAATGTGAAATATTACAGCATATTCATACGTTGTTTTAATTTTATTCTTATTATTCTTGACCTCTTTTTTTTTCGTGGTGTCGGGTGCGCCAAAGTCTTTTATTTATAACATTAGTTATTTGCCAATTAAAATGCGGAATGACTACTGAAATCGACAATCATCAGTTTTTATGTAAGTAATTAAATAATTAAGAAAGCATCAACAAAACGCTGTATAAATTCTGCATCAAATCCTATATATTTTTGTATTATATTTTACCCTAATTGTACTACCTAAATGAAGTATAATTTCCAAAATGTTTATGCATGCATTATAATGTTATAACATTCGACGAGTCTTGTACACGAATGACTGATTTATAAAACGGGACGTCAGAAACGATGGATTTTTTTCGAACAGCTTATTTTGTGATGTGAAATATAGGTATTTTAATAATAAATCCATCGATATTTATCTAAAGTAACCTTATAACGTAAAGCTTAACAGCAATGGTGGCTGAGTGGTAACGGCCCCGACTTACGAGTTGTAAGTCGCGAGTACAAACCAAGCCAGGCGCATTACTTTGTTTTCATTTCATTATTTATTCCATCACCACTGCTCTCAAAACGGTGATGGAAAACATCGTGAGGAAACCGGCATGTCCTAGAACCAAAAATTCGAAGACATGTGACATTCACCACCCACACTGGGCCCGCGTGATGGATTACGGCCCATTCCCTCTCCTAAAGAGGAGGCCTTAGTCCCAGCAGTGGGAACATTAAAAAGGCTGATTGTGCTATGATTTTACTAACCTTATAAACGTTATTTAACAATATGTGTTACTTAAATTTATGAAAATGTTTCTCCCAGTACTGAACGGGTATACCTCATATTATACAAAACGGACGGCCAACCAGAATGACGGTATTGTTATTTACATAAAAGATAACATTAGTTGCACTATTAAAGAACCCAATTTTCTGAATGGAAATTGCCTAACATGTGAAATCAAAAACTCGCATTTGCAGCTGTATATCGTTATATAATACCAGACCTGAGTTCGACAACTTTTTAAATAGTGTAGACTCTACGTATCCTCTTGTCTTTAAAAAACTACAAAAATATTTGCTTAAATGGGGACAAAAACATAGACATCCGACCTATTGGTTTGGAGGAGCAGACGCAGACGACACTCTGGTCCTGGCGCAGGGAGAGTCGTACCAGGCGGCGGTCGAACTAGCGACACACAGGGTTAACGGTAGGTGGACTTCACATTGGCGTCGGGTCGACGATGAAGTACCTGGGACTCATTCTCGATAGCCGATGGGATTTCGAGGAGCACTTCCGACATCTGGCTCCTAAACTGAATCGGGGATACCGGACGATTTCCCGCGAAGCGGCGAGCCTCCTTGCTGGCCAGCCACCATGGGATCTTTTGCGCGTGGAGATTTAACGCCGGGGCGAAACTCCGCAGCCGTGACAAGTTGTGGCATGACGGACAGAGCTCCAGCGGGATCTCATGGTTAAGTGGAGACAGCGACTGTTGCGACCCAGTGCTGGGCACGCCACAATTATGGCGGTAAGTTCCCTCTTTGAGGCGTGGCTGAAAAGAACTCACGGCGTCCTTACCTTCCTCATGACGAGGTCCTCACCGGACATGTTAAGTTCGGGAGGTTCCTGCACCGGATTCGTGCGGAAGAAACGCCCGGGTGTCGCCACTGTGTGGACCACCCGGAGGACACGGTGGAGCACACGGTAGAGGTGTGCCCCGCTTAAGCAGAGCAACGCCGTGTCCTCGTGGGGGCGATCGGCGGCAGCGATCTCTCGCGCCGGGCCTCGGTATAGGCCATAGTCCAGAGCGAGGAGGAGTGGTAGGAGGTCGCCTCCTTCTGCGAAGCAGTAATGCTAGCAAAGGAGGCGGCTGATCGAGTGAGGCAACGGTCCTCACGCCCCAACCGCCGCCGAGATTCCAATCCCAATTTCCGTTCGACCGTCCGGTGACCGTCCGGACCGAGCCCAAGTCGTCGACGGCGCTTACTGTTCCACGCGCGGCTCAAGGAGATATCAGCAACCATAGGGGCCCAGCAGGGTCGAAGCCTACTGGGGCCACGGGTCTGATTCTGAAAGGAAGACTAGGCTCTGGTACGAAAGGCAACGAAGGAACAGGTTTTTAGTCAGTAAAAGTCTGCCACTATCTCTCGCTCCGCCCAAGAACGGAATTTGTCAAGATGATTTTCCCACCTAAAAAAAGACTCTTTAGGATGAGATCGCGAGCCTATAAATAATAATAAAAAAATGCTTAAACCCTGGGTCAGCCCTAGATTAGTACGATGTATCCGCTATAGAAGTTTCACAAAGTTTTCACAAATAATTTACAAAATTTATCTGCTAAATTGACATACAAAAGGTACAGAAACTTTTATAATCCTCTTTTGTGAAAGTCGAATAAAAAACTTTTTACAAAAAAAATACAACCGACTTCAAAGTAAAAAAAAACACTGAAAAGTGCAAAATAACTTTAATTTCGGAAGTCGGTGTTTCTATAATAGTTTTGCCTCTTCGTTATTTAACACCGACTTCCGAAATTAAAGTTATTTTGCACTTTTCAGTGTTTTTTTTTACTTTGAAGTCGGTTGTATTTTTTTTGTAAAAAGTTTTTTATTTTACACTTTTTAGTTATGGTACCACCACTAAAAAGTACCCCTCAGCCAAACTTAAATACCTTATAGCCAGAGTGCATCTCATGACAATTCTAATAATCCCAAACACGGTTAGATTACATTAATTTATTACAGAGTTCCGGTGCCTAACTTTTAGGCTTCATCATCAGATCAGTTCGATATATTCCCCCTCTACTTTCAGTCAGTCATCGACACGTATAAATAAAGCAATTTTACTTGTTACGACGATTCTGCTGTGATCCTATGAGGAGTTCTGTTCCATATCTTCGAAGTTCATGATCAGATCATAACAATATTACTATGGGACCAACTTGGAAGTATAACCTTCCAAACAAAAAAAAAAAAATTCAAAATCGGTCCACTATTGACCAAGAAATCGGTGAACATACATAAAAAAAATAAATAAAAAACATACATTCAACCGAACATATAACCTCCTCCTTTTTGAATTGAAGTCGGTTAAAAATAAAAGTGATAAATCTTTACTCCATAAAAACTTTTTACAAAAAAAAAAATACAACCGACTTCAATGTAAAAAAAAACACTGAAAAGTGCAAAATAGCTTTAATTTCGGAAGTCGGTGTTTCTATAATAGTTTTGTCTCTTCGTTATTTAACACCGACTTCCGAAATTAAAGTTATTTTGCACTTTTCAGTGTTTTTTTTTACATTGAAGTCGGTTGTATTTTTTTTTGTAAAAAGTTTTTATTTTACACTTTTTAGTTATGGTACCACCACTAAAAAGTACCCCACAGCCATACTTAAATACCTTATAGCCAAAGTGCATCTCATGAAAATTCTAATAATACCAAACATGGTTAGATTTAATTAATTTATTACAGAGTTCCGGTGCCTACTTTAATCTTCATCATCAGATCAGTTCGATATATTCCCCCTATTCTTTCAGTCAGTCATCGACTACATGTATATATTTATAAAGCAATTTCACTTGTTACGACAGTTCTGCTGTGATCCTATGAGGAGTTCTGGTCCATATCTTCGAAGTTCATGATCAGATCATAACAATATTTCTATGGGACCAACTTGGAAGCATAACCTTTCAATCAAAAAATTTTTTTTTTTAATCGGTCCACAATTGACCGAGAAATCGGTGAACATACATAAAAAATAAAAATAAAAAACATACATTCAGCCGAACATAGAACCTCCTCCTTTTCGAAGTCGGTTAAAAATACAAATTGTAATATATGGTATGTTAAATACACTTTCAATTCTTCAAAACAAAAAACCAGGACCACCGTTTGGTTCAAGGGCTGTAAACGAGCCATCATCATCATTATCATCATTTCAGCCGAAAGACGTTTACTGTTGGACATAGGCATCCCCCAAGTGTCGCCACAATGGACGAGAGTAATACTTACTAAATTCTAAAAGTGGTATACTGCTTGTAGACAAAATTACACTAGCAGAAAATCTTAAATAGGTCATTTCAGTCAGGTTTTTATTTTTGTAATAACTTTGTTTTTTATTCTTTTGATTTCCTTCAATTTTATGCACAATGAATTTATTTACTTGTTCCATGCTGCTCCGAAATTGTAATAAAAATAGAAGTCACTGGCTCCTAAAAAACAGACTCCTAAAGTATATAATCAAAGCTCCTAAACTAGCTCAGGAGTCAAGGTTTCACTTATTTGTGAACCGGTGTTGTAAAAATATTTTATTTTATTGTTGACTAGCTGCTGACAGCGGCTTCGCCCGCGAGAAAGTAGTTTTCTCCATACAAACTTTGGACTCCTGTTTTATCCCCTTAGTGTGAAATGAGTGAATTTTGGAAAAATCCTCTCTTAGTGCTCGTCAACGTCACAAAAGGAAGCCTTGTGTCAAATTTCATGTTCCTAGTCCCAGTAGTTCCGGCTGTGCGTTGATATGTCAGTCAGTCAGTTTATCCTTTTATATATGTAGACTAGCTTTTGCCCGCGGCTTCGCTCCCAACTGACTACTCTATTCTACTCTACCCTACTCTACTCTACCTTACTCTACCCTACTCTACCCTACTCTACCCTACTCTAACCTACTCTACCCTACTCTACCCTACTGTACCCTACTGTACCCTACTGTACCCTACTGTACCCTACTGTACCCTACTGTACCCTACTGTACCCTACTGTACCCTACTGTACCCTACTGTACCCTACTGTACCCTACTGTACCCTACTGTACCCTACTGTACCCTACTGTATCCTACCCTACCTACCCTACGCTACCTGTCCTACGCTACCTACCCTAGGCTTTCTGCCTGCCCTACGCTACCCACCCTAGGCTTCCTACCTACCCTACTCTACCTAACCTAGGCTTCCTACCTACCCTACGCTACTTACCTACCTACTTACCCTACCTACCCGGTATGCTGGTGAACATAACGAAAAAGAATTATTGAAATTAATTAGTTCAGTCGTTCTTAAGTTATAGCGTGACCAAGAGTAATATTGGTTCATTCAATATTTTGACTGGCCTGTTGGTCTAGTGGTTAGTGGCCGTGACTGCTATGCCGGAGGTCGTGGGTTCGATTCCCACCCAGGACAAATGTTTATGTGATGAGCACGATCATTTGTTCTGTGTCTGGGTGTAATTTATCTATGTATGTATTTAGAAATAAATAAGTATATTTATCAGTTGTCTAGTACCCATAACACAAGCTCTGCTTAACTTGGGACTAGACGGCGTTGTGTGATAGTTGTGAAAAAAAAAAATTATATAAATAATATTCTACGTTCATATTTTACATGTTTTTTTGTTGATTATGGAATGATTCGTTTATCTTTACATATAATAAAACAGTAACATTATTTTGCGATGGTATTAATTGGCGCAAAAACTACTGAATCGATCCTGTTCAAATTTTGCATACATAATCCTTATAGGTCAGGGCAACTTTTAGGCTATAAATTATCACGCTATTTGTTATGGGGGGTGAGCAATAATCCAAAATGATGGTATTGAATGACTTTTGCCGCGAGTTCGATCCTCAGCTACAGTTAAAAAAATTGACATTATTTTATCATCTTTTTTGTAATAAAATAACTTTTACCATTTTTTCAAAATAAAATTGACATTTCTATTCGATATCTTCTAAATATTTTGTAAAAACTAATCAAAACACAAAATAAAATCAGAGTGGCGACAAAAATCACGTACTATAATGTTACATTATTCCATTTAGCTGCAAATTTAACTTCTGAAACGAAAATCATCACGCTATCATCGTTAAAGAGCCAACCAGCCAATTATGACGTTTATATAAGAACGTCTATTTCAAGTGATAATCATCGAAGTCTGTGGCGCTGAGGTTTCGTACCTAGACTTGCAAGTGATATAAAGATTGTTCGAATCCCATAAGGTTCTTTTAGGAGATATTTTTATTTTATTTTTCTCCGTAAATTAGTTTTTTTTTACATATTTTTGCAGGCTTTGTTTCATCGCATTTGTTTAACTATATCGAAATATATATGAATTTAAAGTTTTGAAGAAATAAAATATGACACCACACGCAATTCAGATACTCGCAACGCCATCTAAAGACTCAAAGTAGAAATAATGATTACAATGACAGTTGAACTTCATATTTGATAGATGGCATTGTGTATTTTACATAATTTTCTGAGTGGCGAAAGAATCTGAGTGGCGAAAGAGTGACCATCGCCCACGTTTGCAGACAGTTTAATTGTTTAAAATTGGCCGAAAACCGTAATGGTTAAATTGGTGTTAGACGGAGGCATTTTTAACAATCCTACTGCTTATTTTTAGTTTTTTACCCACGGTTATAACAAGCTAATTGACCGTGATTATTCAAGGGATAGCAACCAAAGGCGATAAAAGTAAATTAATACCTCTAAGTATTATTGACTTTAAAATAATAAAACGGCCAAATTTTAGGAAGGGGCTGCATGGCACCTTGCGTTGGAAGGCCTCCCAGGTGGACCGATGACAAGGTGAGGGTCGCGGGAATCCTGTGGATACAAGACGCACACATAATGACCGGTCATTATGGCGACACTTGGGGAGGCCTATGTCTAACAGTGGACGTCTTTCGGCTGAAGTGATAATGACCTTTTTGAGGCAATGACTTCTCCCGCTCTGGTTGGAGTGAGAGGACACAAACTTTTACTGACTAAGACCACACCTGTGTCATTTAGTTGACCTTTGCGTTCTAGGACTGCGGGTTTCCTTTCAGAAATTCCAAAGCCGTCTAACGGCTTAAACGCTTCAGTGAAACATTATTGAGGCAAAAATTGTTACAGGAGGTAACTCTTTCGAACAGTCTCGCAGCCCTAGCAGACATCGACCCTAGAGGGTCCTATCCATTTGCTGACATCTCTTTGAGTCGCGCGTAGAATACAACGCGCCGTCGATTCAAGACTGCTTTAACCAGACTGCCGGACGGCACCACCGCAATCCCGTGTTTGCGATGGCTGGGAATCGCCCTACGGCTTTCAACACCCGGAGCGTCACCTACAGCGACAGCTGAGGCGTGAGAATGTCCTATCCCTCATAATTTGAGCCACCTTCTTCGATCGTAGTGCTTCACTGAAGGAGGCTACTGGTTGACATTTTCTCCGCCAATCGCCTGCCTCCATGACGACACGGCGGCGCTACGACCAAGCGGGACTGACTTCCATCGTTTGCTCAAATTTATTCTCCGGGCGATCCGCACAATGGTGAGACCCGAGTGTTTCTTCCTGCTGAATTCGATTCAGATACCTCCCGAAACACCCACATCTGGTGAGTCCTGCACAAATAGAGGACGCCGTGATGCATCCGTAGCCACTCCTCAAAGACAGGCATTACCGCTGCGATTGTGGCGTGAAGGAAAATAGTTGCGTTTTTAGTCAGTAATAGTCTAACACTCTCTCTCGCTCTACCCAGAATGGGATAAGGTATTAAATGATTTACCTACCTTAAGAAGAAGGTGCAAACCCTAAAGGCTGCGGGTGGCAAGCTCAGGGTCAGCTCCACTCTCGCTTTTTTTTGACAGCTTACATTTAAAAGCACTTTATTTATTTATTTATCATCATTTTAAAATCATACAATGTTGTTTTAGCGAACATAAACCAGAAACATATATAAACTAATGCCTTTTCCCTTGGGGTAGGCAGAAATGCCAACTGCTACGACCCTTACGTACACTTTCTATTCATTGACGTTCATACATCTTTTTTTTTTTTGTGGGAAAATCATCCCATGACATCCCGGCTCTTGGGCGGAGCGGGAGATAGTGTCAGACTTTTACTGACTAAAATCCCACTCCTGTTCCTTCGTTGCCTTTCGTACCAGGGCCGAGTCTTCCTTTCAGAAGCAGACCCTTGGCCCCAGTAGGCTTCAACCCTGCTGGGCCCCTACGGTTTGCTGACATCTCCTTGAGGGGCACTACGCGACGTCGACGACTTGGGCTCGGTCCGGACGGTTACCGGACGTGGGACGGCGAGCTACCCATTGTTCGCCGTCCGCAAGCCCTCGCTTACGGTGGCTGGAAATCGGGATTGGAATCCCAGCGGCTGGGGCGTGAGGACCATTGCCTCGCGCATGCACTTGCGGCCTTCTCCTCTGCTAGCATTACTGCTTCGCAGAAGGAGGCGACCGCCTGCCACTTCTCCTCACTCCAGACCATGGCCTGTACAAAGGCCAGGCGCGAGAGATCGCCTCCGCCGATCGCCCCCACAAGGACACGGTGGTGCTCTATCCAGGTGGGGCACACCTATACCGTATGCTCCACCGTGTCCTCCGGGCAGTCCACACAATGGGCCCCGTAACCCGGGCGTTTCTTCCACACGAATTCGGTGCAGGAACTGCCCGAACCTACCGTGTCCGGTGAGGACTTGCGTCATGTGGAAGGTGAGGACGCCGTAAGGTTTTTTCAGCCACGCCTCTAAGAGGGGTCTTACTGCCATAATTATGGCGTGCCCAACGTTCATACATCTGGATCTGGACGAGTAAATAACATGTTTCTTGAAGGCAATTTGCGTTTTTACCTTTAACCGTTTTATGTGAAAGTACAATAAATAATTGCAATTCTTTCGGAATGAATTGCAAGCACAGAATGATTGTACAGTTTTACGATGCGGACGAAGTCGCGGGCAACAGCTAGTTTTTAATATAACCAAAATGTCTAGACCATTTTAAATTTCGAACTTTTGCGACATTCTACTTTTTTTAAGAGTATGTATTTGCATTGCACCAAGCTTTTATGTGAGTTCAACCTTTTTTTGATAAAATCAGATTGAGTTTTCTTACATGTGTCAAAATAAAATGTAATTTAAATTTAAATCAAAAATACTAAGGAGTATTGATATCAACTTCGAAGCAAATCGTCCCCAAAATAACTTTCTACCCCTTTTTAACCCCGTTGGGGATGAATTTCAATAAAATACGTAACTCGTCTTCCATTAATTCTAATAAAGAATGTTCATGTAAAATTTGAAGTAAATTGGGCCAAGGAACACGTTGTCCCATACAAACTTTGCCCCCTTTTTCACCCCCTTAGGGGTAGAATTTCGAAAAATCCTTTCTTATCGGATGCCTGCGTCATACAAAGAATATACCTTCCAAGTTTCAGGTCTTTACGATCAGCGGTTTAGGCTGTGCGTTGATCCGTCAGTCATTCAGGACAAAGCATTTTATATATCGACTAGCTTTTGCCCGCGACTTCGTCCGCGTAGTCAAAAAATTAAAATAATAAAATTAAAAAGTCGAAAATGTTTCCAATAGGATTTTAAATTGCTTTTTTTACGTTATTAATTTTGTAATCTTCTATCTTCTTATTATTCTTCTTCTTTCTTCTATCTATTATGAAATCGAAATAATACTTATACCTACCGCAGTATTTCTTTGTAAACAATATTTTTTGTTTTTCCTTCGGGTGCTAGAATCAGCAGGCTACTCTGTGCGCATACTCTGGAGTATGCCACATACAACTGGCCGTGGGAGAAGCAGCATTCTCCTCAAGTCTACTCCCGCTACCTTGAGAGTTTGACCTTGAGCTTTGTTTATGGTTATTGCGAAGCAAACCTTGGTGGGAAACTGCGCTCTCTTGAATTCGAAGGGGTAATTTGATGGTGTTAGAGGAATCCTAGGAATAAATACAGACTCTCCTCGAGAACAATCATACATTTTAAATAGCGACTCGCATAAGGCTGCTTCCTCTAGGGCAGAAACCCAATGTTTGTCGTCCTCTAGAAAGCTAAGTTTCATGCAATTTAATTGAAAAGTTGGTTGGAGGACACCGCTGACAATTTTCAAGTCATTGAAGGATGATAGACCCTGACCTCGTGTAGAAGTAAACGAAGATGCATCAGCGTTATTATCACTATCGGTGTCAGCGTAGACATCAAAGTGACCATTAGAAAGTTCTTAAGAAAAACGTAACCATTTGATAGGTTTTTTTTTAGGTGGGAAAATCATCTAATGACAAATCTCGCTCTTGGGCGGTGCGAGAGATAGTGTCAGACTTTTACTGACTAAAAACCCACTCCTGTTCCTTCTTTGCCTTCGTCCCAGGGCCCCGGGTTTCACTTTCACACTACCCGTGGCCCCAGTAGGCTTCGACCCTGCTGGGCCCCTACGATTTGCTGACATCTCCTTGAAACGTGCGTGGAACAGTACGCGCCGTCGACGACTTTCGCTCGGTCCGGACGGTTACCGGACGGTCGGACGGCGAGCTACCCATTGCTCGCCGTCCGCAAGCCCGCGCGTACGGTGGCCGGTAATCGGGATCGGAATCCCGGCGGCTGGGGCGAGAGGACCGTTGCCTCGCGCGGTCGGCCTCCTTCTTTGCTAGCATTACTGCTTCGCAGAAGGAGGCGACCGCCAGCTACTCCTCCTCGCTCCGGACCATCGCCTGTACCAAGGCGCGGCGCGAGAGATCGCCGCCGCCGATCGCCTCTACGAGGACACGGCGTTGCTCTGCCCAAGCGGGGTACACCTTCACCGTGTGCTCCACCGTGTCCTCCGGGCGGTCCACACAGTGGCGACGCCCGGGCGTCGCTTCCGCACGAATCCGGTGCAGGAACTTCCCGAACTTACCGTGTTCGGTGAGGACGCCGTGAGGTCTTTCCAACCACGCCTCAAAGACGGGACTTACCGCCAAAGAGGGGACTTACCGACCTTTTAATAGGTTGGTCTTCTGTACCTGACATACAGGTTGCCATTTCGCCACTTCATATACAAATGGGTAGATTTGATCAGCTGCAGTTAATTAACTCGAAGAAACCAGCATATGTAGGGTGTTGTAACATATCTAATATATACTCTTCTATTGTGATGATGATTGTTGCCATAACGGTCATGAGACATTAGAGCTAATTCATCCCAATTGTGCGTCACATACCACACAATTTCTTTACGAATGAGAATTGAGTGTTCTTGTATTCCGTACAACAAATAAGAACGCGTACGGAAAAGGCATGCGCCATCCCTAACTATTGATAGAATAGGGTGGTATAGCCGGTTTGCCGGCCACCTCTGGTTTTCGGCCAAAATGTCGTTATATTAATATAACTAGCTGTTGCCCGCGACTTCGTCCGCATCGTAAAACTGTACAATCATTCTGTGCTTGCAATTCATTCCGAAAGAATTGCAATTATTTATTGTACTTTCACATAAAACGGTTAAAGGTAAAAACGCAAATTGCCTTCAAGAAACATGTTATTTACTCGTCCAGATCCAGATGTATGAACGTTGGGCACGCCATAATTATGGCAGTAAGACCCCTCTTAGAGGCGTGGCTGAAAAAACCTTACGGCGTCCTCACCTTCCACATGACGCAAGTCCTCACCGGACACGGTAGGTTCGGGCAGTTCCTGCACCGAATTCGTGTGGAAGAAACGCCCGGGTTACGGGGCCCATTGTGTGGACTGCCCGGAGGACACGGTGGAGCATACGGTATAGGTGTGCCCCACCTGGATAGAGCACCACCGTGTCCTTGTGGGGGCGATCGGCGGAGGCGATCTCTCGCGCCTGGCCTTTGTACAGGCCATGGTCTGGAGTGAGGAGAAGTGGCAGGCGGTCGCCTCCTTCTGCGAAGCAGTAATGCTAGCAGAGGAGAAGGCCGCAAGTGCATGCGCGAGGCAATGGTCCTCACGCCCCAGCCGCTGGGATTCCAATCCCGATTTCCAGCCACCGTAAGCGAGGGCTTGCGGACGGCGAACAATGGGTAGCTCGCCGTCCCACGTCCGGTAACCGTCCGGACCGAGCCCAAGTCGTCGACGTCGCGTAGTGCCCCTCAAGGAGATGTCAGCAAACCGTAGGGGCCCAGCAGGGTTGAAGCCTACTGGGGCCAAGGGTCTGCTTCTGAAAGGAAGACTCGGCCCTGGTACGAAAGGCAACGAAGGAACAGGAGTGGGATTTTAGTCAGTAAAAGTCTGACACTATCTCCCGCTCCGCCCAAGAGCCGGGATGTCATGGGATGATTTTCCCACAAAAAAAAAAAAGATGTATGAACGTCAATGAATAGAAAGTGTACGTAAGGGTCGTAGCAGTTGGCATTTCTGCCTACCCCAAGGGAAAAGGCATTAGTTTATATATGTTTCTGGTTTATGTTCGCTAAAACAACATTGTATGATTTTAAAATGATGATAAATAAATAAATAAAGTGCTTTTAAATGTAAGCTGTCAAAAAAAAGCGAGAGTGGAGCTGACCCTGAGCTTGCCACCCGCAGCCTTTAGGGTTTGCACCTTCTTCTTAAGGTAGGTAAATCATTTAATACCTTATCCCATTCTGGGTAGAGCGAGAGAGAGTGTTAGACTATTACTGACTAAAAACGCAACTATTTTCCTTCACGCCACAATCGCAGCGGTAATGCCTGTCTTTGAGGAGTGGCTACGGATGCATCACGGCGTCCTCTATTTGTGCAGGACTCACCAGATGTGGGTGTTTCGGGAGGTATCTGAATCGAATTCAGCAGGAAGAAACACTCGGGTCTCACCATTGTGCGGATCGCCCGGAGAATAAATTTGAGCAAACGATGGAAGTCAGTCCCGCTTGGTCGTAGCGCCGCCGTGTCGTCATGGAGGCAGGCGATTGGCGGAGAAAATGTCAACCAGTAGCCTCCTTCAGTGAAGCACTACGATCGAAGAAGGTGGCTCAAATTATGAGGGATAGGACATTCTCACGCCTCAGCTGTCGCTGTAGGTGACGCTCCGGGTGTTGAAAGCCGTAGGGCGATTCCCAGCCATCGCAAACACGGGATTGCGGTGGTGCCGTCCGGCAGTCTGGTTAAAGCAGTCTTGAATCGACGGCGCGTTGTATTCTACGCGCGACTCAAAGAGATGTCAGCAAATGGATAGGACCCTCTAGGGTCGATGTCTGCTAGGGCTGCGAGACTGTTTGAAAGAGTTACCTCCTGTAACAATTTTTGCCTCAATAATGTTTCACTGAAGCGTTTAAGCCGTTAGACGGCTTTGGAATTTCTGAAAGGAAACCCGCAGTCCTAGAACGCAAAGGTCAACTAAATGACACAGGTGTGGTCTTAGTCAGTAAAAGTTTGTGTCCTCTCGCTCCAACCAGAGCGGGAGAAGTCATTGCCTCAAAAAGGTCATTATCACTTCAGCCGAAAGACGTCCACTGTTAGACATAGGCCTCCCCAAGTGTCGCCATAATGACCGGTCATTATGTGTGCGTCTTGTATCCACAGGATTCCCGCGACCCTCACCTTGTCATCGGTCCACCTGGGAGGCCTTCCAACGCAAGGTGCCATGCAGCCCCTTCCTAAAATTTGGCCGTTTTATTATTTTAAAGTCAATAATACTTAGAGGTATTAATTTACTTTTATCGCCTTTGGTTGCTATCCCTTGAATAATCACGGTCAATTAGCTTGTTATAACCGTGGGTAAAAAACTAAAAATAAGCAGTAGGATTGTTAAAAATGCCTCCGTCTAACACCAATTTAACCATTACGGTTTTCGGCCAATTTTAAACAATTAAACTGTCTGCAAACGTGGGCGATGGTCACTCTTTCGCCACTCAGATTCTTTCGCCACTCAGAAAATTATGTAAAATACACAATGCCATCTATCAAATATGAAGTTCAACTGTCATTGTAATCATTATTTCTACTTTGAGTCTTTAGATGGCGTTGCGAGTATCTGAATTGCGTGTGGTGTCATATTTTATTTCTTCAAAACTTTAAATTCATATATATTTCGATATAGTTAAACAAATGCGATGAAACAAAGCCTGCAAAAATATGTAAAAAAAAACTAATTTACGGAGAAAAATAAAATAAAAATATCTCCTAAAAGAACCTTATGGGATTCGAACAATCTTTATATCACTTGCAAGTCTAGGTACGAAACCTCAGCGCCACAGACTTCGATGATTATCACTTGAAATAGACGTTCTTATATAAACGTCATAATTGGCTGGTTGGCTCTTTAACGATGATAGCGTGATGATTTTCGTTTCAGAAGTTAAATTTGCAGCTAAATGGAATAATGTAACATTATAGTACGTGATTTTTGTCGCCACTCTGATTTTATTTTGTGTTTTGATTAGTTTTTACAAAATATTTAGAAGATATCGAATAGAAATGTCAATTTTATTTTGAAAAAATGGTAAAAGTTATTTTATTACAAAAAAGATGATAAAATAATGTCAATTTTTTTAACTGTAGCTGAGGATCGAACTCGCGGCAAAAGTCATTCAATACCATCATTTTGGATTATTGCTCACCCCCCATAACAAATAGCGTGATAATTTATAGCCTAAAAGTTGCCCTGACCTATAAGGATTATGTATGCAAAATTTGAACAGGATCGATTCAGTAGTTTTTGCGCCAATTAATACCATCGCAAAATAATGTTACTGTTTTATTATATGTAAAGATAAGGCAACTTTACCCTACTCATTTCAAAAACAACGACTAGTTAATTTATTGGTATAAACCCTACAATATTTTAAATTTGTAGCATTTTAATGATCCAACTGTTTCGTCAGTGAGCCTCCGAAAGTCTTACAGAGCACGCGTGTGTCGAAATCAGTGAAAAAAATAGTGCGCGCGGAATTTTTGCAAGGTAAGTTTCAAAGTTGATTATCGATATATAAATATAAGTTGTTGTTCTGTCTACGAGAGATAAGTTTAATTAGTGTTCTTTTATTTAAAACGGAAGAAAGATTATGTCATTTACATTTAAACTCGATGGCCGGGAAACTAGATAGTGATTTGGGTGACTATTTGTTTCTCGGCCGGCCGGCCGAGATCTAGAAGAAAACCATTCACATTGAATTAATTATTTCTAATATTATATAAGAAATACTTTAACGGAAATAATTTGTGCAAAAAGCAGAACCGCTTCTCATTTATGTGATTAGATTTCGGCCGCATATTTTGAGCCAAATATGTGGTAATGAAACTTTTTAGTCATTGAATATTTGACGGCCGAAAATAGGACTTTTAATATTTACTTTTCGGCCTAGGCTAAGCGATGTGTCCGAAAACTAATAATTTGCTAACTGATTCTCGGTCAGTAAAAACTAAAGATAATAAATGACAATAAATAAACTAGTTGAATCGAAATCTTCACTCAGACGAACAATACAGACATAAAGGGACATTTCTATGATTTGATTTATCAGCTATTTAGAAAATTAAGCAAGTTGAGTAGAGCAGTGGTGGCCGAGTGGTAACGGCCCCGACTTACGAGTTGTAGGTCGCGAGTTCAAACCCAGCCAGGCGCATTACTTTGTGTAATTTATTTCATCACCACTGCTCTCAAAACGGTGAAGGAAAACATCGTGAGGAAACCGGCATGTCCTAGAACCAAAAATTCGAAGACATGTGACATCCGCCAACCCGCACTGGGCCCGCGTGGTGGATTACAGCCCATTCCCTCTCCTAGAGAGGAGGCCTGAGTCCCAACAGTGGGAACATTATAAGGCCGACTATGCTATGCTATGCTATGCTAAGCAAGTTGACCAACGGCTGAAAACTAATACATTCATGTCAGTTTTCGGTCAACTCTAAAGCTGCGTATCGACTTTGCGCTCCTGGCGCGCGCGCCATGAGTGACCGCGCCGAGAGTGCGTTCCGCGGAGCGCGTTCCAAAGATTTGAAGTATATCAACTAAGCGCGCCTGGCGCGCGTGGCAACTGTTCCAGTGTTTGACCGTTCATCATGGAAGCTAGTCGTGTACGAGCAGCAGCAGCTTTTGTAATTATACACAGCATTATAAAAAAGAAAAAAGAGAAACGAAAAGTGCGTTGGTGGATAAAAGAGCTGTACCGAAAAAGAATGCAGTATGGAGTGACACTTATAAGAGTGCAGTTCGAAGTGATAGAAGACACAATAAAAAACTTCACAAGAATGTCTACAGAAGATTTTTATTACTTCATTATCCATAATTATTATTCGGAGCGTAACAAACACAAAAAAATACGACGACCCGTCTCAATTGGCGCGCGCGCCACGACTGATGCGTGGTAAAAAACCGACACCCGACGGAACGGACCGCTCCGCGTTCGGGCGCTCCAACGAACACCTTGGCGCGCGTTCCAAACTGGTATCCATTTCGCGCGGCTGGAGCGCGCGCCAATGTTCGATCTCTCGGAGCGCGAAGTCGGTACGCACCTTAACGATACGGCCGAAAATTAATCAATTTCAATTTGGTTTCCAGCCGTGTTTCAAGGGATGGTCGAAAATTATTTAATATATTTTTTTTAATTATTTTTCAAACCTATGTTCCTACTATTAATAATATTTTTTATAATGAATAATTTAAAGATTTTAATTAAAATCGTTGATTTATTAAGTTTCTTTGCTTCTATTCCATTATAGAACCTACTGAATAGCAAATAGAGATTATTTTTCATATAGTAGATTAGTGGCCGAAAACTAGCAAAATAGTGGCCGGAAACTGGCACAGGTGACCGAAAACAGGCAAAATGGCTATTTTCAGATATTTTTATTTTTTGTTATTTTACTAAGATGTTGACGAGTAAAAGGTCTCAAAATATCAAATCTACATGATCTTTTGAGTTCAAAATATTTTTAAAACTGATCTTTGACTATATTACTAAGGAGAAAAATCGCCACAAAGTCATACATTCACTTAACTGGCCGATAACCGGCTAAGTCACCCTAGTAAGGTTTATTAATTTCCCCTTGATATTAACCAACTCTGCTCCCATTTTTAAAAACAGACACAGTAAGTTTATTTTTTTGCCGTACAAAACTATGAAAGCAATTCCGCATATAGAATGGTTTTAGCTAAATCATCTGTTTGACATTTGAGTTTTCAAACATGTGTCAAAATAAAATGTTATTTAAATCAAAAGCACTAAAGAGTTTTGATATCAACTTCGAAGCAGATCACCCCCAAAATAACTTTCTACCCCTTTTTAACCCCGTTTGAGGATGAATTTCAATAAAATACGTAACTCGTCTTCCATTTATTCTGTTAAAGCATGTTCATGCAAAATTTGAAGTAGACTGGACCAAGGAATTACGTTGTCCCATACAAAATTTGCCCCCATTTTTCATCCCCTTAGGGGTAGAATTTCGAAAAATCCTTTCTTATTGGATGCCTACGTCATACAAAGAATATACCCTCCAAGTTTCAGAGCTTTACAATCAGCGGTTTAGGCTGTGCGTTGATCCGTCAGTCATTCAGGACAAAGCATTTTATATATATAGAAGATGTAGATTTGTGGTAAATTGCGAATTTGACGCGGAAGAAATCGCGAGAAAAAGCTAGTCAATCATTTAACGTTTTAATTAAAACTAATATTTCCCTATCCGCCATTGCGAATCAGCCCGTTGCTAATGCTTTATAAATTGTTCTTTAACAAACGATTAAAAGGAACATAGAATTTAAATTAAATAATAAATTGTATGACTAGTTTATAATTTTCCAATGAATATATAAGAGATATCTACGGATCTATTATATTTCTGCTGCTCTCACTCTCATCAAGACCGTCACTGTGAGATGATGTGAAATCAAAAAACCTGTGCAACCATGAACCTAATTTCATGTAAGATTTTTATACCTGTTTGTCAAAATTCAATCAAACCCATTCAGGTATTTGAGCGTCAAACTAACCTGTTTGTTGAATTAAAAGAGGAACACTCGGATAAGGAGATCACGGAGAAAGAGAACATAAACGAAATATATGCATTGCATGCTTTATTGGTTTGACAGGTTCTACGTTCAGAGAAATCTTCGTATACTCTCGAGCCCAATGCCTAAAATCAAACTGACCGGTATGTTGTTCTCTGTTTCAGATATTTGGTGGTTACTGATACTTCATCCTCCAGTGTACTTGCAAGCATCAAACCATAAAGGCATGCACACTTTAGCCAACGTAAGAGCTAGTATATCGGATGACACATCGAAGGTGTTAATAGGTCGTAAACCACGGAATGGTGATGAGATTGATTCTGATGAGTATGATTTGTGTGCAACAACAACCAAACGTAAAAAAAAGAGAACGACTACTACTTCAAGAACTTCCAGTGAAAGTACAGAGTGCAAACCTAATAAACCAACAAAAAACAAGAAACGAAAGGATAAGTCTAAGAACACAAAAGAATTAGAGAGATTGTTTTCTCTAGTTACGCCTATACTTATGGATATATATAAGCATATAAACACGCCTATATATTCGCCTGATGAGTGCTTCTGGATAAATAACGAAGAACGTAGGATGAAGTGTTTGGATGATTCGGAGTGGTTGGGCTAGTAGCCAGACAAATAAAAAAACACACAAATTTTAAAAGTGAAACCACAAAACCGTGCTCCTGCAAGTAAATACACACGCTCACGCATACACCTACACTAAACTAAAACCATGCTTATCCCTCTTAGTACAAAATCACATAAAAAGTCACACAGAATTACTTTTCACTTGTAAGTACTTGATATAACATTGTTTCTTTATTATTTATACTATGAATTTAACCCGTTAACCGCCAAAGTCTGATATATGTGACAAATCAATTTCTTGCCCGTGCCGCGCCGCCACGGTCTGATAGATACGACAAAAAATGGGTTACTACAAATTTAAATTTTTATGTCACCATACACAGTTAACGATATAAGAGTTCGTTTTCCAGATAGTCCATACATTCAAGATAATAAAATTTGAAATATTGCAGCATATTCATAAGTTGTTTCAATTTTATTTTTATCTTCTTGACTTCTTTTTTTCGTCCAAATCAAAGAAATATTTACTGTAATTGGGAGCGCTAAAGTCTAATATTTATGACATTAGTGATGTATCAATTAAAATGCTGAATGACTACCGAAATTGTCAATCACCAGTTTTTATGTAATAAAATAATTAAAACGCCTTATAAATTCGGTATCAAATCCTATATACTTACTAGCTGACCCGGCAAACATTGTTTTGCCATATAAATAATTTTTAAGTAAAAATTAAAGAAAAATGTTAAGGGTGGACAACCCTTATCACTAAGGGGTATGAAAAATAGATGTTGGCCGATTCTCAGACCTACTCAATATGCTCACAAAATTTCATGAGAATCGGTCAAGCCTTTTCCGAGGAGTACGGGAACGAACATTGTGACACGAGAATTTTATATGTATAAGATTATTATATTTTACCCTGGTTTTACTACTTAATGCATGCATAGCGGCAAGTTTACAACACTGTACTGTTATAACATTCGATAAGTCTTATACACCAATGACTGATTTATAAGACAGTACTTCAGAGACTTTTCTCGATCAGTTTATTTTGTGATGTGAAATGTAGGTGTTTTAATAAAAATCTATCGATATTTATTTAAAGTAAACTTATAAAAGAGCAGTGGTGGCCGAGTAGTAACGGCCCCGACTTACGAGTTGTTGGTCTCAGGTTCAAACCCAGCCAGGCGCATTACTTTGTTTTCATTTCATTACCACTACAGGCTCTCAAAATGGTGAAGGAAAACATCGTGAGGAAACAGGACATGTCGCCTAGAACCAAAAAGACATGTGACATTCACCAACCCGCACTGGGCCCGCGTGGTGGATTACGGCCCATTCCCTCTCCTAAAGAGGAGGCCTGAGTCCCAGTAGTGGGAACATAAAAAAGGCTGATTATGCTAACCTTCTAAACGTTATATAACAATATGTGTTACTTAAATCTATGAAAATGACTACCGTGAACGAATTTATTTAGGATTTATAAAGAAGATGTGATGACAATGAATTTGAAAGTGACGAATTACAATTACATGTTTTTTTTTAAGGTAGGAAATCATCCAATGACATCTCCCGCCCTTGGGCGGGGCGGGAGGGCGTGTCAGACTTTTACTGACTAAAATCCTCTCCTGTTTCTTCTTTGCCTTCGTTCCAGGGCCCCGGGGTTCTCTTTCGCATCACCCATGGCCCCAGTAGGCTTCGACCCTGCTGGGCCCCTACGATTGCTAACATCTCCTTGAGGCGCGCGTAGAACACTACGCGCCGTCGATGACTTGGGCTCGGTCCGGACGGTTACTGGACGGTCGGACGGCTAGCTAACCATTGCTCGCCGTCTGAACAATTACATGTGAAAGACGTAAGTATTTACGAAATAATTCTTATGAGGGTCTTGTTTCACTCGCCTATCGTCGACATCGAGCATGGTTTAAAAGCTTCATCTAACGCAATCCAACGCGATGTTTGATGAAAAGGCAACGCGAAAAAAGAGAGATAACGCCTGAAAACTCTGTTAGCATTCGGTAATTCCGTGATTTACTTGAATATTTTACAAAACTGGTTCTAGGAAATACGTGTTATTTTTTTTTTTTTTTTTATTAATCATAGGTTCGCGTTTGACCACCATCTCACCTGATGGTAAGCGATGATGCGGTCGACGATGGAGCACGCTTGCCTAGAAGTAGCCTATTCACTCTTGCCTTAAAGACCCCTAAGTTGTAGCTATCAGGAAACACAGACTCCGGCAAGGAATTTCACTCCTTGGCTGTACGCATAAGAAATGTGTTCTCAAAACGTTTTGTCGTTTTGTGCGTTTTGTGCGTGTTGTAACCCCTAAAAGCTTTTGAAAAATTTTTAGGGGTTTATGTCGTCATTCAGAATCTTGATTAATTTGCAAGGCTTCTATTTTTATACTTTTTTGACTTTTTTTAATATTTGAGTAAATTATGAAGTGTCAAAGTTCATGCAAAATAGCAGATTTTCGGAGGTCTTTACTGGATTGGTTTTACACAAATTTACAAATTGATTTCAATAGAAGCCTACATAATATCCACAAGATACTGTGTTTCCAAAATATCTAAGCGTAAGAGCGGTTGTATGAAAAACAGTGAAAATGTATGTCGAGTTGCATCCCCTTAATTAAATAAGAAGCTATACCTACACTTAAATGTAAAGTTTGGTCATTCGTGGCGTGACCGTACTATTTCTTTTTTTGCTGTTTGCTTCTTTTAAACGGATTTTTAACCGACTTCAAAAAAAGGAGGATGTTATCAATTCGGCTGTTTTTTTTAATGTGTGTTACCTTAGAACTCCGTCTTTATGGACCGATTTCCAAATTTTATTTTTCCTCTTAGATGATATGCTTTCCGATTGGTCCCATTTTTTTCAGAATCCAGTTGTGATGATGGAATCTATGAGGAATCGAGGGACCTCCTCAAATATTATAGGCAACTATATGATGATTTTAGTATTTTCATCGAGAACTTAAACATTTACTGTAAAAAAGTAACATTTCATGAAGTGGAACTGATGAAGAAGACCAGAAATGGCCAACGGAACTTCATACTCAAATAGATATCACAATGAAGATAGTTAAGCGACTATGACAATACAAATAAATAAATGGTTCTGAATGGCTCCATCAACATCATCAGTTCACTTCGATGATACCATTTTCAACGTAACTATTCAGAATCATTCATTTATTTGTATTGTCATAGTCGCTTAACTATGTATATCTTCATTGTGATATCTATTTGAGTATGAAGTTCCGTTGACCATTTCTGGTCTTCTTCATCAGTTCCACTTCATCAAATGTTACTTTTTGACTGTAAATGCTTAAGTTCTTGATGAAAATACTAAAATTACCATAATTACCATATAAAATTATAGGCAATATAATTTTTGAGGAGTTCCCTCGATTCCTCATGGATTCCATCATCAGAACTGGATTTTGAAAAAAATGGGACCAATCTGGAAGCATATCCTATAAAGAGAAAAAAAAAATTTGCAAATCGGTCCATAAACGACGGAGTTCTGAGGTAACAAACATAAAAAAAAAAATAATGATGATAAAAAAAAAGCACTGCTGGTAGTTTTATTGCGTCTAAAGCCGAATTGGTTGGGAGATGTTTAGGAGATGAAGTGAGTGAATTTCGAAAAATCCTCTCTTAGTGGTCGCCATCGTCACAAAAGGAAGCCTTATGTCAAATTTCATGTTCCTAGTCCCAGTAGTTCCGGCTGTGCGTTGATATGTCAGTAAGTCAGTTTCTCCTTTTATATATATTATTATAGATGTAGATTTATGGCGAATTGCGAATTTGACGCGGAAGGAATCGCGAGAAAAAGCTAGTCGATCTTGTCACGTTTTAATTAGAATTAATATTTCCCTATCCACCATTACGAATCAGCCTGTAGCTAATTCTTTATCTAAATCGTTCTTTAGCAAACGATTAAAAGGAACATAGAATTTAAATTAAACAATCAATTGTTTGACTAGTTTATAATTCTCCAATGTATATATAATAGATCTGTAGATATCTACGGATCTATTATATTTCTGCTGCTCTCACTCTCATCAAGTCCGTCACTGTGAGATGATATGAAATCAAAAAACCTGTGCAACCATGAACCTAATTTCATGTAAGATTTTTATACCCTTTTATCAAAATTCAATCAAACCCGTTCAGGTATTTCAGCGTCAAACTAACCCGTTTGTTGTGTTAAAAGAGGAATACTCGTATAAGGAGATCACGGAGAAAGAGAACTAAAACGAAATATATGCACTGCATGCTTTATTGGTTTGACAGGTTCCACTTTCATAAAAATCTTCGTATACTTTCGAGCCCAATGCCTAAAATCAAGCTGACCGGTATGTTGTTCTCTGTTACAGATATTTGGTGGTTACTGATACTCCATCCTCCAGTGTACTTGCAAGCATCAAACCAAGAAGACATGCACACTTTAGCCAACGTAAGAACTAATATACCGGATGACACATCGAAGGTGTCAATAGGTCGTAAACCACGGCATGGTAATGAGATGGACTCTGTTGAGTATGATTTGTGTTCGACAACAACCAAACGCAAAAAAAAGAGAACGACTACAACTTCAAGAACTTCCAGTGAAAGTACAAATTGCAAAACTAAGAAACCAACAAAAAACAAGAAACGAAAGAAAAAGTCCAAGAAAGAAAGAGAATTAGAGAGATTGTTATTTTTTCTTGCGCCTAGTTTTTGGGGATGGGCGCTTGTTCATACTGCTTCTGGTTGGGTTTTCCAAAAGATTTTGGATAAGGCTGGATGATTTGGGGTGGTTGGGGGTAGCTGAAAAAAAAAAACACAAATATTGAAAGTGAAACCACCAAACCCTCTCACAAAACTCCTGCCAGTATATACACACGCTCACGCACACACCTACACTAAAACCATGCTTATCGCTCTTAGTACAAATTCACAAAAAAGTCTCACGGAATTACTTTTCACTTGTAAGTACTTGATATAACATTGTTTCTTTATTATTTATTCTATGAATTTAACCCTTTAACCGCCAAAGTCTGTGTATATATGTGACAAATAAATTTCGTGCCCGCGCCGCCACGGTCTGATATACAGGGTTATTTGTAAAACACTGGCAACCTCTCAGGACTATGTTACTAACATCATAAACCAAAACTTTTGTTCTATGACTTTTAAAAATTTATCATAGGTATTTTAGTTCATCAGATTTTCATACAAAAAAATAAAAATAAATTGAACATTCTAAATATGACGAAGTCTATGCAAAGCAAGCGATAGCACAGTGGCGGAATTTAAATATTTTTATTTTTGTATGAAAATCTGATGAACTAAAATATGATATTTTTTTTTAATTCTTAGAACAAAAGTTGTTGTTTATGATGTTAGTAATACAGACCTGCAAGGTTGTTAGTGTTTTACAAATAACCCTGTATACGACGAAAAATGGGTTAAAACATATTTTAATTTTCATGTCAACATACGCAGTTAACGATAAGAAGATAAGAGTTGGTTTTCCAGATAGTTCATACATTCAAGTTAATAAAATGTGAAATATTACATATTCGTACGTTTTTTCAATTTTATTTCTATCTTCTTGACCTCTTTTTTTAGTCCATTCTAAAGAAATATTTACTTTAGTTGGGAGCGCCAAAGTACAGGATACAGGGTTATTTGTAAAGCACTGGTGCCGCGGCAGCGGCCGAGTCCAAGTCGCTCGCAGATATTTTTTTTTACCATTTTCTAACTATCCGGGTTTTCGCAATATCTGAATTATCAAATTACCTTGTAACATACATAATACATAAATATCGATATTTAGGACATTCGAAACACTTCGTTTAAGTTAAAGTACCGCTCAGTATAAATAAATCATTTGCCAAATATTGAAAGTAATGCAGGACGTAACGTTGACACTCAAACAAATATTAGTTTGCTCAAATATTATGAAGCTTCTCATTTTGTATTTTATGTAACTCAAATAAATATTTGTAAGTTTCTGTTCTGTTGATTTCTCGTCACTCGCAGTCAGTCGCTCACTTACTAATACTATAACCTAAATTGATTATTTTTGTCACTGAAAACTTAAATTTACAGTCACTCGTTTAAACACTACCCGTTGAAATGTGTTAGATAGAACAACAAAATCTGGAAGGTTTGTTTTTGGTAAATGAATTATGTTTTGTAAAAAGTCATAGAAAAAAAGTTGTTGTTTATGATGTTAGTAATACAGTCCTGCAAGGTTGTTAGTGTTTTACAAATAACCCTGTATAAGAAATTAGTGATGAACTAATTAAAATGCGGAATTACTACCGAAATTGTCAATCACCAGTTTTTATGTAATAAAATAATTAAGAAAGCAACAACAAAATGCCTAATAAATTCGGCATCAAATCCTATATATCTTTTTATTATATTTTACCATGTTTTTTTCTTATGAAGTATAATTTCCAAAATGGTTATGCATGAATAACGGTAAGTTTTCAACACTATAGTGTACATTCGACGACTCTTATACACCAATGACTGATTTATAAAACAGGACGTCAGAGGCGATAGATTTTTCTCGAACAGCTTATTTTGTGATGTGAAATGTAGGTGTTTTATTAAAAAATCTATCGATATTTATTTAAACCTTATAAAAGATCAGTGTTGCGCCGACCCCAAATAAAACGGGAGCGGGGCAGGAAGATGATGATGATGATGAAAAGAGCAGTGGTGGCCGAGTGGTAACGATCCCGACTTACGAGTTGTAGGTTGCCGGTTCAAACCCAGCCAGGCGCATTACTTTGTGTAATTTATTTCATCACCACTGCTCTCAAAACGGTGAAGGAAAACATCGTGACGAACCGAGCATGTCCTAGAACCAAAAATTCGAATACATGAAACAGAAAAATAAGAATCAGTAAATCACAATAAGCGTTTATTGCATTTAGATACAAATACATACAATATTATGTAAACTATATTTGTGGTAAATCAATCAACCGTTTCATTCTCTTTTTTTTTTAACAATAACTCTGTTATTTATTTTATTTAAATACAATCATATAGCGCTAAACTCTGTTCGCAATAGCATCAGACAGAAGTTAAAAAAGGTTGTTTAGGGTATACTTTGTAATAAAAGTACAATAAATATAGTTTTCTTTTGTTACAGTTAAGATTGATGCTGAATTTATTATACTTAACTTATATACCAACTGTTATACTTACATGAGCTCATTTGAACTATCCATCTTCTCAATTTATGAGGCTTTTAATTAAACAAATTATTTAGTTTTTACTTATACTACTAGTGTCCATGTTAAAACCTAAAAGAACCGCTGTCAGCAACTGGAACGTTTTTCATTATACTACCAAATCTAAAATGTTTCCTATTCCCTTCATACGTAGTGGCAGTAGGGTTTTTTTAACTTTGCCGGGTTATAATGACTTCCGTCAAAATAATACACCCTGCGTTCCGAGCTGCGACAAAAGTGACAATAACACGAATCCGACCAACGCGCAACGTCACAAGTATTACTCAATAGCCCTTATATATTGTGACTAATAAATTTGGTCGGATTCTCGATTTTGGAGACCTTTTCCCTCTTCTTGGCCACTCCTGTTATGGCGACAGCCACGACCTCCGTAAATTTGGCCAGCGCGTCCTCCATGCCTTCCGGCTCGCTGCCAGAAAGCTCTGGCTTCAAGGGGCTGGCCTGACCACTGGGTGCCCCAGGGTGGCGCCCCTCCCTCGCCTCTCCCAGAGGATCGCCGGGTCGCCTCCTCGGCGGTGAGCCTCCTACCCTTTCCCGCCTTTCGGCCCGCACCCCGCCCAGTGGTGGAGATCTTTCGGGTCGAAACTTCGTCAGAAGACGACCCCTGAAGTTCTCCCATTAAGGGGCGCGTCCACGAAGGACGGTAACAGATCCCTAGGGGATCAGACGCGTTCATTGCCCCCCCCCCAGAATCAGAATACGAGGGGCAGACCTAGCTCTGCTTGGTGAGGGATTCTCCTCCTGCGGTATAGTTGGTACCTTCCTGGGGTAATAGATCTTTTAGAGATGCGTCCATGATTGTGCTGAAGTAAGCTTTGCCTTTTTTGTGGGGTGGGGTCCCCAATAAGCCAGTTCACCGTCTTGGTCATGTCTGATAAGCAGACACGTACCTACTCTCCAAAACCGCTGTCCGAAAGCACTAACAGCTGTTGGTGAGGGTGGCGGTCCGTCTGGACTCCGCCTGTGTGTTCCTCTTGGTCTGGTCTCTCCCTTGAGGCCTTACGGCATGAGTAGCTCTACCGGCATAGCCCTCAAGATCACGCAAGCCCCACCATGATGACAACGTGGGAACACAGTTGGTGGGGACCGTGAATTCTATCATTTCACCTCTCTTTGCATGTATGACTGCACATTTGTCCACACCAAATTCCATCCTGATGGCACTACTGAAGGTTTCAGTTACCTTCAGTAGCTCCACCAGTTGCAAGTTATTGGGGGCTGACCGCCTCTTTTCAACCGGTAACCTAAGCCAGAACTCTCCAGCAGTGTGCTGAGAGGCTTCAAGGCTAGGCAAAACCACAGTGAACTCAAACTGTCAGCCTGGAATATGACACACTCAATCCTTATCGGTTCGCTGTTCTCCCTAATCAGTCGACATTTCGGATAGTGAAGGATTGTTCTCGACTGCCCCATACATGACATCAAGAAGGTGCGCAGAGTTGCATCAACTTTATACAGTTCTAGCACCCTCATGAGCCATGTATTAGGAACAGAGTTAGGCCTTTTTATAATCTATCCAATAGATTCTTTCGAGAGCGTCGAACCTGTTGACTAATGGCCATATCGATGAGGAGCAGCTTCTTAGTACCGCGAGACCCGTTCCAACATTCATTCTGAGAGGCAGACATGATAGAATTTGTCTCAATATGACTATTGATTTTAGCTCTCAGAATGGATGTAAGAAATTTATAGACCATTGGCAAACACGTGATCGATCTATAATTTTTGGGTTCCGTAGTACTACCTGATTTATGGAGCAGGTGGGTTATTCCTGTCGTTAGAAACTGGGGCAGCGATCCTGACTCTAAGGCAGACTGGAACTGAGATGCCAAGCGTGCGTGCGACCTTTGAAACCATTTAAGCCAGAAATTGTGCATCCCGTCTAGTCCAGGAGACTTCCAGTTAGGTCTGTTGGACGGACTGCACGGGCTACATCTTGGGGGCTGATGGTTATTGCCCCCATTTCTGGTAAAAGATTGCATGCTTGCTCGTCCTCTTGAATCCAATCACCCTCGGTGTGACTGACAGGCGCCAACCAAATGCTGCGCCAAAATGAACACATGGCGTCATCATCCGGTAGGCGCGTATCAGTCACACCTTGGTCCGGTCGCGCCCAGGCCTGTAAACCCACCTTTCGTTGCTTTGGAATGTACGATTCTGAGTGTACCGCTCCACTCGCCGCTTGTACCTACGATTGCCCATGCATAGATCTTCTGCTTCAGGAAGTCGATCTACTCTGTGACGCAAGGCAGATAATCTCGAGGTCTAATATTAGTCCCCGAGAAAGCCCGCCACACAAAGCGCATTACCCTAGGGCGAGTGTTGCCCTCCCTGAAGCAGATGAGCTTACCGATGAGTGCTCTAGCCTCACCGATACGGCGCTCTATTCTGCACTGCCAAGCTGGCACAGCTGGTTGTGTAGCTCTGTCACAATTAGGAAATTTAACATGAGCTACACGACATGCCGCTACAGCCGCACAGTACAAGATCGAGTGGGTATCAGTGAGGTCTTTGCTGCTATCAAAACAATTTGATAGCTGCGAATTTAGAGCACACACCAGCATCCTTTTTCTCTTGTGCACGGGCGAACGAGGTAGTCGAGGTCTAAGCCCCGGCGGTATGGAGCGGTACTCTCGAAATGTGTCCTCCAAAGCGTCCCTCAATCAAATGAACGATTTAGGGGCGCTTTGGAGGACGCATTGGGTACTCACAGATATAGCCGCGTCATCATCGGCGTCACCAACGTGGTCGGCTCCCGGTGAAGCAGTGGGTTGACGTTGCACCGCGGCCAATGGTGTAGCAGGTGAAACACGGCTACTATGTGAATCCAGGCGCAGTCTATCAAGTACGGCGTCATCTAACATACGATTACGTATGACCCGCACGTTGACAGCTGGCTCAAGCACCTGAAACAGAGAGAGAATCAGACTACGATACGCAGTCAGATTAATATTCCCCCCTCTGTAGCCCCAAAGTATGAGCGCATGACATTTTCATTGATGGATGATGTCCATCGCAGGCGCTGCATACTTCCACCGGCAGCGAGGACCCTATTGAGGTCCCAAGCTGGCCGGAGGTCGACCTTTTCCCCGTCGACGCGAAGGTGGTGGTGTCGTCAGCGGCGAGAAGTATTCGTCGCTCGAGCTCGACGCAACTGCAGCGATCGGAATCTCTGGACTCACGGTTGACGCTGGTCCCGGCGGCAGCGAGGCGGAGCTGAGCGACGAACCCGAAGATGTTGGGTGCGTATCAAGTTTTCGTGCCCGGCTTCTTGTCAGCATTCTTCAAATTTAGTTCATCGCCATATCATTGTTTAAGTTTGTTAAATGGTAGGTATATTACTTTTGTTCGAGATATTATATATGTTGGATGGTGAAGTAATGTTTTTTTTATTTTTCGTGATGGTTTTCCGGTGATTGGATATCTTTATGGAGTATTATTAAATAAAAATAAGCGAAAAAAATTTTGGCGAGAAAAAATTTGCTGTCAATTAGTTTGATAGCTGAGCCACAGATTATTATTATTATTTTTTTATCTATGTGAGGGTGAAGTTACGTTGGCCATTTCTGGTCTTCTTCATCAGTTAAACTTCATCAAATGATACTTTTTGACTGTAAATACTTAAGTTCTCGATAAAAATACCAAAATCACTATATGGTTGCCTATAATATTTGAGAAGTTCCCTCGATTCCTCATGGATCCCATCATTAGAACTGGATTTAAAAAAATGGGACCAATCTGGAAGCATATCCTTAAAGGGAGAAAAAAAAATTGCAAATCGGTCCATAAACGACGGAGTTCTGAGGTAACAAACATACAAAAAAATTATGACAAAGAAAATACCACCGAATTGAGAACCTCCTTCTTGTTTTGAAGTCGGTTAAAAAAGAAAGATAACGCCTGAAAAACTTGTTCCAGGAAATACGTGTTTTTTTAAACCCTTAAAAGTTTTCCAGAAAAAATTACGTCATTTAGAATCTCGATTAAATGTGCAGGGTTTCTATTGATGTATTTTTTAAATTTTCAATATATGAGTACATTATGGAGGACCAAAGTTTACGTAAAATAGCAGAGGTCATCAGGCATTTCAGAGGTCTTTACTAGATTAGTTTTACACAAAATATCTAGAGAAAGATTTGTAATAACATCACCATCACGTAAGAGCGATTGTATGAAAATGTACCTCGAAAAGAAAACTCTTAGGAGACATTTTTACTGGCCTACATGGACACTTATAAAACGTCAGAAGCTAGTGCACGGTTCCAGATTGGTCGTTTGCTAAAGACAACGATATTAGACAATTTGTAAGTAAATGCATTAAATGTCAGAAAATGAAGCATTGTAGGTATATCAAGGCGCCCATGGAGATAACTGCAACGGCTTCACATGCTTTTGAAAATATCTATTTGGACATCGTAGGTCACATTGAAGAAAGAGAAATTGTCGTCATTCGGAATCTAGATTAAATGGGCAAGGCTTCTCTATACATGTACTTTTTTATATTTTTGATATACGAGTAAATTATGGAGGATTTTGTAAAGTGGTTCACAATAAAATAGCAGATTTTCAGAGGTCTTAGTGGACTAGTTTTACACAAATGTATGTTTTGATTTCTATAGAAACCTAGACAATATCCACAAGATATCTGTGTATCCAAAATATCTGGAGAAAGATGTGTATATAACATCATAATCACGTAAGAGCGATTGTATGAAAATGTACCTCGAGTTGGCAGCTCTTAATATCAAACTACCAGTATAATGTCATCATAAAATTTGTCTCTAAGCATAATCGAAAATTAGTAGAACATAACATTGCTTATTACCCGACTGCAAATAGTGTTATGTTTTTTTATATATGCCTATCTAAGTGTGTATTTATTATTGTAGTTACTTATTTCTTATCTGTTTGTCTTTCTATTAATTTGCATCTGCCATGTTATGCACCACCCTAAGGTCGACTAGTAAAAAATACCTAAGTCTCATCCTTTGTACAGTATTTCTTTACTAGTGCACAAAATTTCAATAAATAAATAAATTCATTAAACTAAGCGATGATAAAAAGCGTCCAGATTGTATATTTTATTTAATCTATAGAAAATAACTTTCAGAAATCTTTGTCATTTCATTTTCTTATTGTGGCCCTTTTTCATTATTGCCAATATTACATGTTGCAAGTGCAATATTTCGCCCTCGCCCTAGTTCCGACATACTATTATTAAGATGATTGCTTTGATACGTTAATATTCTATGGAAATTTAGACTTTACTTAAATTGAATCATTTTTACGCTAAACAAAATAGATTAGTCTTAGATGTACTCAAAGTATACCAACATTTTAAGAATAAGAATAAAATTAGTTCATTAAATCCCGAGCGAACGCCGGCGTTCGAACTTGTCTTTCTATTGTGTCTCTAATTACGCTACTCAATAAGTTAAAAGAAAAAAAAAAGTACAAAATTAATACAACAGACTTGAAGAAACAATTCATATTAGTGTAGATTACGTTGGATGAAACATCAAGCTTTTCAACCATGCTCAGGGTGACGATAAATGGGCCAGAAAGGGCCCTCTTAATTTTCCTTTTGCATTCTAGGGCCATGGTAACTCGTTTAAATATGCTCGCAGAATACAGGAGACCTCACGATCAGCAGTTCCCTTCCAATTCACTGAAAAGACAAGCTTAGTTCAGTTAAATTTGTCTATAATTACTTTGATTTCTGTTTCAAAACTTAATAGTTCCTTGACAAATTACAGTCATTTGGCCCTAATCACAGTCACTCACTAAAGTCTGTACTATAGGCTGCCTGTGGCGCCATCTGTGGATAACTTTGAATTACTTGCTAAACGATCATAATTGCTTAGTTTTGTTAGAGGGTTTTAGGTCTTTGAAGATCTCCTTATCAGAAAATATGTACAATTTTACTAATATAGAATACCGTGTTGTACTGTTGAATACCTTATTATTATTAATAATAATAATAATATGACAATTATTTCAGACAAAAGTCCATATAATGTTGTTGTTTGTTGTTGTTGTGTTGTTGTTTGTTGTCATTAAGTCGTCCTATGTGCCATTACTGTAGAAGTGCTCATATTATATAATCGCCAAACATAAGTGGCAGTGGGCTGGGCAGATTGCTCGCAATGCAGATTCCCTTGATTGTAGTTATTATCATATTTATTTATTTATTATTATGAGGAACACCAACGATGTATTAACAAGATGCTATGCTGGTACGTAATTTTATAGACATTCGATTCTGTGCAAATATGTCAATCAAAGGTGTCCACACCTTATACAATTTGACAACACATATAAATTATTATTTTATAAATTAAATTAAATTAATATTGGATATAAATTAGATAACATTCGACAAGATTCTGGAAATACATTATTTGACAAGTATAAAATATATAGTTCAAAATATTTCAATTATTAAATTAAATTGTATTGTATTCATGAGAGCGATAAATTAGAATTAGAATTAAAACAAAGAATTAAATTTAAAAAAATGACTAGTTTCAAGATGACTAATTGGGAGCTGACCACAAATCAATCATAAACAATGCATTTCTTAATTCAGTTATGCTGTCGCCGAATAAGTCAATGTCGGAATTGGTAGAGATGACCCATGATTTTAATTTTAATTTGGACATTGAAATTAATTAAAAAATGATTTTTAATTTAATTTAGTATTTTCTTTCTTTCACGCTCAAACGGATGAATAAAATATGTTGGTCTAAAAAAAAAATTAGTATTTATTTTTTATATTAATTTCCATTTCTTTGTCATAAATTATATGATTATATTTCAGTGATAAGAGGAAGACACTAGCTCCTGTAATACAATATATTCTAGTGCAGGAGCTCGGGAATTCATAAAAATGCATGAATGGTATTATGCTAATAAAGAATATTATTATTATTAATTTTTCGCAGTGACGAAAATAAAACTGACAGCCTGTGGAAAGATCAATCAAAATTATTGAAAAAGAGAACAACAGACCCCACGATCGTTTAATCTCTCTCTTAAATTTTTACTTGACGGCGAAACTGGGAATGATTTGTCCAGTTCTATATGTTCACGATTTTGTCTATGTTAAATCTGAAAAATATTAACTGAAACCAAAAGCACTGTTAGACACGCCACTGTCAAGCCCAGTGGTCGTGGACCAAACCAAACCAGGAGGTTACTTTATTTCATTACTAGCATGCTCTCAAAACAGTAACGGATAACATCGTGAGGAAATCCGCATTTAGCAACCCACGCTAAAGGGTCGCAATCCACCGCATGGTGGATTGCGACCCTTTAGCTATTCTAGAGAGTACGCCTGAGCATCAGCAGTGGGAACATTACAAGGCCAATTATGTTATGTTATATGTCACTAAGCGTCGCTATTTACTCATCGAAATTGAGGGCATGTTATAATTCTGACTAAGGGTTTAACTGCTGTTTGTGATGAAACTAATTGGAATTGAAAATATTTATTTCAGACCAACCACACAGTAATGATCCATATTATGTTAGTAGGTACAAACTTGTAACTATGTTAGTAAAATTTAAAATTATTTTGGAAATGCACGAGCGACCACTGCCTCAGAATATGGCTGTCCACTCTGTCTAACACCACGTCCAGAAGCGTGTTGGTGCTACTCAATAAAGCTATAATCAATTACGTAGTCACGAATTTTATAAGTAGAATAAAGACTTAATCGCTCGTGACTAAGAAATAACAATAGCACGTAATAGCAGTGGAATTCCTTGCTGTGGTCTGTATCCTGATAGCTACAACTTGCGGATCTTTGAGTCAAGAGTGAATAAGTTACTACTAGGTAAGCATGCTCCATCGTTGACCATATTATCACTTACCATCAGGTTCATCATCATCATCATTTCAGCCGAAAGACGTCCACTGCTGGACATAGGCCTCCCCCAAGCGTCGCCACAGCGAACGGTCCTGTGCGTCTCGCATCCATCGGACCCCCGCAACCGTTACCAAGTCATCGGTCCACCTTGTAGGAGGCCTTCCAACGCTACGTCTTCCGGTACGTGGTCGCCATTCCAGAACCTTTCGGCCCCAACGGCCATCTGTTCTGCGAGCAATGTGCCCTGCCCATTGCCACTTTAGTTTGGCGATTCTTCGTGCTATGTCGGCAACCTTGGTTCTCCTGTGGATATCCTCATTCCTGATTCGATCACGCAAGGAAACTCCGAGCATAGCCCTCTCCATTGCCCTTTGGGTGACTTTAAGCCTTCTAATGAGGCCCATTGTAAGCGACCACGTTTCGGAGCCATATGTCATCACTGGCAACACGCACTGGTCATAGACTTTCGTCTTGAGACACTGTGGTATATTGGACGAGAAGACACCGCGCAGCTTCCCGAACGCTGCCCAGCCGAGTCGGATTCGACGATTGATCTCTTTCTCGAAGTTAGACCTTCCCAACTGGACCGTCTGTCCCAGGTAAACGTAGTCGTCTACAACTTCGAGTGTAGAGTCCCCGACCTTGATAGGAGTGGGTGCTACATGGCTGTTTACCATGACTTTGGTTTTGTCCATGTTCATTTTAAGTCCCACTCTTTCGGAAGCTCTACTGAGGTCACCAAGCATTGTACTGAGCTCCTCCGTAGTCTCAGCCATGACTACTATGTCGTCGGCAAACCAAAGGTGAGTGATGTACTCGCCATTGACATTAATGCCTAGCCCTCTCCATTCCAAAACCTTGAAGACATCCTCCATTGCTGCCGTGAACAGTTTCGGAGAAATAACGTCTCCCTGCCTCACACCCCGCTGCAAGAGGATAGGTTTCGAGGTCTGGTCTTGTAGTCGGACTGACATAGTGGCGTTTTTGTACAAACACTTCAGCACTTCGATATACCGATAGTCAATTTGGCACCGTTGGAGAGACTGCAGTACAGCCCAAGTTTCAATCGAATCAAAGGCTTTCTCGTAGTCCACAAACGCTAAGCAGAGAGGCTGGTTATACTCCTCAGTCTTCTGTATAACCTGCCGCAGCGTATGTATGTGGTCCACGGTGCTGAAGCCTTTTCGAAATCCGGCTTGTTCGGGAGGCTGGAAGTCGTCGAACCTGTGCGCGAGACGATTCGTGATGACTCTGGAAAACAGCTTGTAGACATGGCTCAGAAGCGAGATGGGCCTATAATTCTTAAGCAGGGCATTATCGCCCTTCTTAAAGAAGAGTACCACCACGCCTCTGCTCCACGCCTGTGGCGTTTTCCCCTCGAGTATGACGGAATCAAATAGCTTCTGAAGGGCCTTAAGGACCGGTTTTCCACCCGCCTTCAGGAGTTCGGCCGTAATTCCGTCCTCACCCGACGCCTTGTTGTTTTTCAGCTGCTTCAGAGCCATCCTAATCTCGTACAGGCTGACGTCCGGGATATCTTCGGTATAGTGTCGAGTCAATCTAGCTCTTGGGTCGTTTACTAGATTTACAGCGGGTTTACCGGTAGACGTGTATAACTGTCCATAAAAAGCCTCGATCTCTCCCAGAAGCTCCGATTTGGCGGATATGACTCTGCCATCGTCGGTCTTCAGTTTCGTGAGCTGGCTTTGCCCAATAGACAGATCTCGTGCAAATACTTTAGAGCCCTTATTCCGCTCAATCGCATCCTTAATCCTTGCGGTATTAAAGCGGCGAAGGTCACGTTTCAGGGACTTCGAGATTTGTCTATTGAGCTGCCGGTATATGCACGCATCGTCTGAAGACTGCAGAATCATCTCACGCCTCTTCTTCATTAGCTCGAGGGTCGGATCGGAGAGCTTCTTGTTTTTATTTGTACGGTGAGTCTTGAAAAACTTAGACCCGACCGTATGGACAGTTTCCACGAACCCATCGTTATATTCATCCACGGAGCTTCCTAGGCACTCGAAACGATTGTGGAGTTCGAGCTGAAAGCTCTCGGGGTTTTGGATCCGGATCTGTGCTGGACGGAGCGTAGACTTCATCAGTCGAGACCTTTCAAGCTTAATGTTAATATTCAATGTGCCTCTTACGACGCGGTGATCACTTCCAGTTTTCACCGCGTTGATCACAGAGACATCATTGAATATTTGCTTTTTCGTCGACAGGATGAAGTCAATCTCATTTCTAGTTGCACCGTCAGGACTTTGCCAGGTCCACCTTCTATGCTCACGCTTTTTGAAGAAGGAATTCATCATATAGAGGCCCTCCTTCTCCATAAAGCTAGCCAGTAGGTGTCCCCGGTGATTCCGACGTCCAAATCCAAATTGCCCCACTCGCAGCTCGTCACCCTCTCGTTTGCCCAGTTTCACGTTAAAGTCCCCCATGACCACGGTGAAGTGAGTCTTAGAACCATGCATGGCTCTTGATATATCCTCATACATGGATTCTACTTCGTCGTCGGGATGTGTCGAGGTCGGGGCGTAGACCTGTATGACCTTCAGCGAATATCTTGATGATATTCTGAGTATAAGGTACGCCACCCTGGTCGACACACTCTCGATCCTCACGACATTGTTCACAAGGGACTTGTGGACGAAAAACCCGACACCACCCTGGGACTGCTGGTCACCCTCCCGGAAATAGAGCAGGTTACCGGATTTGAGAATTATCGTATCCTCCCCCTGTCTTCGGACTTCAGACAATCCCACAATACTCCATCGCAACCTGCTCAATTCCTCCTCCAGTTCGGTGATCTTCTCGTCAGTCCTCAGTGTACGCGTGTTGAAAGTTGCCAGGTCGAGTCGTTTAATAGATGGGTAGCCAAATCTCATCCGGAGATTCTTCGCACCCCTTGCCTCGTCGTGGCCTTGACCGCTACCGGAGTCAAGGGTAGACGGGCTGCCGGGCACTAGGGGCCATTTTTTCCTTCTGTTTTTCATATTGGGGGGGGTTGCCATAATCGCCACGCTTGGCAGACGGGTTGGCGATCGCAGTTTGGTTGTTGTAATGCACAGAGGATGCTGCTGCCCATTCTCTGGTATGACCATCAGGTTAGATAGTGGTTAAATGTGAGTAGTAATGAAAAAAACATGTCAGCGAGAACAGATACACTGTTTGCTGACTATTTTCTTATCTTGTGCTATAAGACCATGCTTCTTGCCAAACAGGACACAAATCCTGGGCTCACCTTCCAATAGTTGTGTGTGATACATCGTTGGATAGCTATTTTTGAGCTCAATAAAAGTTACTATGACACCAAGTCTTAGTCCCTTTAAAGTTATTTTTTGTTAAACATGTTAGTTTTGCCAATAACTATGCTATTTATATGTATTATATTGCATTTCTGCGTTTGATAAACGTAGTGTGTAGATACTCGTACTAACCTACAGTAAGTTATAAATTGTGTCGGTTAGATTTCGCTGCGTGAAATCAGTGAGCAAAATCATATTTTTATTTTCAACCGCCCCGCGTGGTTTCATTTTCTTTACTCTGTGCAGGTGATGCGGATGCGTGGTAGAGGTGACGTGCGTGAGACAAAAGTCCTTTTTTTGTCCTGGGTTAACCATACAAATGGAAACATTCGAACTTCACTCTGTCTCTTTCCTGCGCTTATAAAAAAGCGAGAGAAAAAACAACCCATTTAATCACAAAATACAATTTTATCGTTTTATTTATAAAAAAAGAAGCATCAAAATTTGAACGGACTAACACAGGAAATTGGTGCCACAGATAGCGGTCAAGCGCGAACCTATCAAGAATAAAGAAAAGAAAAAGAATAAAGAAACTTTTATTTAACTCAAAATTACCTATTCAATGATATAACACACAGTTATTGGAACGTGGGCCCAGATTTCATAGAAACCCTGGCTTCTTTCAGGATTCTACGTATTTTTCGAGTATTAGAAAAAAAAATAGATACCGCTTTCTGGCTTGTGAGGGCAGCATAGTTTTGCTAGCCATAGCTTTTCGCTAGCAAATTGATTTGGCGTCTTAGTTTGCTGCCGGCACAGTGCGGCGTTCCCTGCTCTGTGCTCTAGGAGATGTCTATTGAAAACAAAAGTTACGAACGGGGATAGTCGCTTCATTGCATTTTATTGCTTTCCGATTCATGAGCGCTCACTTACAACATTTAGCAGTTATTTAGTGCTGTCTTTATTTATGAGTTTTTCTTCCCTATGTTTTGAATTGGGAACTTCAGAAATAAACTGCAAAGAAACTTTTAAAAACTTTTGGCACGTGAATGTGTAGGAGACAATACAATTATTTTTACACTGGGCACAAGCGTGTATCATCAACAACTCTTACCAGTATTTATTTATTATAAACCAGCTGACCCGGCGAACTATGTACCGCCTAATAGTAAAGATAACGCCATCTTTTTCTGGCATTACCAGAACAGCGTAATTCATTTTATAATGACATTTTAATTAGAGATTGTATCGTTGTCGAGATCGTATGCGTTATATTCGGATTTTTTTTTCCGTGATTTTTTCCATTTTTTCTCACCTTTTAAACCTTCCCTGGACTATCTCGAATATTTCAAGACTATAATTAGCCAAATCGGTCCAACCATTTTTGAGTTTTAGGGAGACTAACGAACAGCTATTAATTTTTATATATATATATAGATATATATTTTAGTAGTGAACCGGTCCGGCTACGCAGCCTAACGTTTCTGCACCACCCTAAGGTCGGCTGGTAGAAAATGCCTAAGACATTAAGGCCGCCTTTGTACTGTGTTTACTAGTGCATAAAGTTTTAATAAATAAATAAGATTTTTTCGGTGACGGACAAACGTAGGAGGGACGTTTTTTCACCTCTGATTTAGTTACATTACAAACGATTTTGCCGATACGACAACAGAAAAACTAAACTTTAGGACTGCCACTTAAAATAGGTAGACAACATTAAAATAGAAGGCCAAAGATTTTTCCAAAATATCTCAGTATTCCACACTGACAAACTACCCACTTAAAACTGATCACTCAACAATTATTTACCGTACGCTCATATTATACCAAGTGGAGTACATTTGACCCAATTCTGACGCTCGGGCAAGCAGGCTCAAACGTTTTAACAGAAAAAATATTGACACAACACCCACGAGGTATAAGGGGAAGGTGTGAAGATGCTGGAGCCTGAAAGGATAGCTTAAGTGAAGATTTGGTGTCGAGAATACAATCTTGTTTGAAGAAAAAAATATTTGTGGATTTGAAAATGTCTGTGATATTTTTGGTAAACTCGTTTTGAGTTTTTTCTTTCAATTTAAGAGGTTGAAACATTTATGGTTTTTAACGTGAAAATACTAATCAGAAAAGTGTTCAATATCTTAATGTGATTGTATTATTATCGGGAAATATGTTTAGATTTTGTCCATCGTTTTGCTGCAATGGAAACCTAACCGACCAATAGATTAAGCACCTAGTTATACCAATATTAAGTTTTTAAAATACTTATATGCAATTATGTATGTTTAATTTAACTATATAATGACATACAACATGCAACTGAAATAATGCACACCCCCTTATACACCCCAATCAGAAAATTAAGTCACAATCATAATTCAAGCACTGAAATTAGGAGGCACGGCAGTGCCCCCACTAAGGCGAGTACAAAAGTGGCACGGGCGTACCATCCTTTTCTCGAAACAGTTCAGCCCCCCTAGCCAAGTTACGACCGTTTCAGCGCTCAGTCACGTGGTCAGAACAAAGGAATCGGAGGCGTGGCCTACTCAAGGCGTTCGATGCAAGAGAATCTAAACGAAACGGTTGTAACTTGGCTAGGGGGGCAGGCCATTTTCGATCCCCTATAACTTCGTTGTGTATAAAACTAGAATCCTGAATTCAAATTTAAAAAAAAATCGCATGTATATTGTTTAGTCCGATTGCCAAATCAGTCTAGGACGACTGAATGAATTAACCGACTTTGTATTACATGGATCTCACAACTTTTTACGGTAGAAGAACTGAGTGGCGAGCCTTGGTTTTTTTACAAGTTATGTTTTTGATGGCATTTTACTTTTACACACTTAGTGTTTTTAAGAAACTAGTTATTGCCTAACTGTAGGCAAATTATATAGAAATCGACGCACTACATTGGTACCATCGGTATTGGTATCTTCGTACGCAAACACAAACACGCTAGTAACGTTATCAAAATGTATCAAGAATATATCTAAGAGCTGTTTTGAGAGCAGTGGTGGGCGAGATGTAACGGCCTGGTTGCAGGTCGCTGGGGTTCAAACCTAGCCAGACGCATTACTTTGTCTAATTTATTTCATTACCACTGCTCTCAAAACGGTGAAGGAAAACATCGTGAGGAAACCGGCATGTCCTGGAACCAAAGATTCGAAGACATGTGACCGCGTGGTGGATTACGGCCCATTCCCTCTCCTAGAGAAGAGGCCTGAGTCCCAACATTATAAGGCCGACTATGCTATACTATGCTTATCAAAATAGATCAAATCGAATCAGTAGCCGATTTTAAACATAACTTTCAGGATGTGTATTTCGTAAAAAGTATTATTAAGAAAGATATGGGTTCTTTTTTAATAATATTTACTTTTTTATTTTTTATGCACCTGCCATATTGTCTTTTGATCACCCTTGGTTTTTAGAAGATGCCTAAAGCATTAAGTCCGTCTTTGTACGTTTGTGTTGCATGAAGTTTTAATAAATAAATAAAATTTCCGTATTTCTGGGTGAAGCGAGTTGGTTGCATATTTTACATAAATCGTCTCTAGCCACAAGCGGATCCCGACAACACGGAAATAGCAAAGACTGAAGTGCATTTTAGAAGCTATATTTTTTTCTCGAAACCCGTAGCAAAGCCAAAAAAGCTAGTGAAAATATATGGCAACATTTTTTCAATCTTGCAAAGTGTTGGAACAATGGTGGTCACGCGGGCGACGCCACTGGTAAAAGCTAGTTCTACCAGTGGCTTCGCCCGCGTGAAAATAGGTGTCTCCAATTTTGGACTCGCGTGTCATTCCCCTTTTTTTTCATCCCCTTAGACCCTGAATTTTGGAAAATTCTTTCTAAGTGCTCGTCTACGTCATAACCTTGTGCAAAATTTCATGCTCTTAATTCCACTGTGCGTTGATATGTCAGTGAGTTTCTCCTTTTATATACATAGATGAATATCTCACAACATAAGTTACGTACAGCAGTAGTATCCTCCCCTTGTTAGTATGACAGGCTTAATTGTGATCAACTTATTAAGTAAATCCAGAGTTAACAGCCGGTTTCAATAAACAAATCTGCCTGACCGTCTGTAAAATAAAATAACGATGGGATCGGGCCACGGATTAGTGCTGGCTCTTATTAATCTGTTTAAAATGATATTTATTTGAGTGTCCAGTGTTTGGCCAGTATCATAAACCATCTTATTAAATTAGTAGCGACCTGGCTTTGCACGGATACAAATGAAATATGTCACTGAATTGATCAATTCATTATGTGACCGGCTATTTCATGAAATGGAGTTATTTCAGCTAAACGCATGATTATTTCATGATATGGTCAAACATGACTGGTCATATCGTAAAATAGTTACAATGTCCAGCTGTAGAGCCTGCTATTTCTCAATGTATTCCTGTTTTCTTTTTTCCATCAAAAATACTAATTGTGCACTAAAATATGCTCATCTGGGTGGTTTAAACAAAAATAACCACGAAAGAGATGGCGTGAACTGTGTTCGCTCGCTTCGCTCGCTCGTTAGACCCCACGATCCCCCTATAACCTAACCTGTCTAAGTCGGGGTGCCCCAAATCCCTCAATAATTATAAAAAATCCCATTAATATTTGGCGAACAATAAGTATTTTTAATGAAGAATAAGATTTTTGATGCTCAGTTGTATATCCCTATTCATTGCAATTGGCTTTTTTTAAATGCAGAGTTTTTAATATGAATTTTAAGTTTATATTTGTTCTTAGAAGATATAAGTTGTTATAATTATATAGGGTGACTGGCAATTAGTGTACGATACTTAAACACGTGATTGTGCTCATGATAACAAACAATTTTTATTATGGGAGCAAAGGCGAAATCGCGAAAAAAATGTCAGCTGTTCAGTACATTAGGCAAACATAAATGTACTAAACAACTGATTTTTTTTCGCGATTTCAGCTTTGTTCCCATAGAAAAAGTTGTTGGTTATCATGAGCACAATCACGTGTTTAAGTATCGTACACTAATTACCAGTCACCCTATATAAGTTTGTATTTTCTTAAGACTTTTTATTATCACAGAAATCCTACATTAACGATATGGCCAAACGTGGATTGACATATTATGGCCAGTTTTAGGTGGCCATATAATGAAGTGATCAATTGTAAGATTTGGCCACAACATATTTATGACGGAGCCAGGAGTGATAAAATAAAATTGATCTAGTAGTTTTTGAGTTAATTCATTAGTTCATTACTAACAAAAATGTAAAAATAGAATTCTTTCCTCTGTATAATATTAGTATAGATGAGGACTGTATTTTGCGTTTTAATATTCAGCCGTTTAAAAACTGAGATCATACCTAAATATTAAATTCGAAATTCTAAATCTAAAGCCTCTTTTTTATTTCTTTTTCGGGGATCTAAAAATATTATAAATACTTAAATAAAACATTTTTTAATCATTTTTATTGAAGCAGTAAAAATTCCAACTTCTCCAAAGGCCTCATTTTTGTAGAGATCCTGCCATGATCTTGTAACTCCCTAACTGTTATTAGACGGTACTGGGCAAAGTTACTGATGTTACAACCAACTTCAACAGTTAGTACCAACTTCAAAATATAATGTCATTTCATTCGTACGTTTGGGTCGTCACGTCTTCTTTATGTGGCGCGGTTCAGTCCCAGATTTCTCTAGGGATGGAACAAGCCCGCATTGCGTGTTCGTCTTGTCCATTCATAGTGATGAGCCATTGTTACCCTGCTCCACAGGCTATGTGTTCAATGTCATTATTTGTTATTTATTTATTTAAGTTTACCCACAGCACATATATAAACAAATCATAGTTACAGTTCTAATATACATGCCAATTACGGGTAAACGCAACATTTACAGTACACATGCCTGTTTACCTTTTAGTCTCTAACTTAAGTTTTTTGTACAATTGTAACACAAAACGAAAAACAGAGGACAATAAAGGAAACAGGTTACGAGAGAGAAAAAAAAACAGACAAAATCAAAACAAAACAAACAGAGTAAGTATAAGAATAGACTCGATTACATGTCCCTGGTGTGTAGGGAGGTCAAAATTCTTGCCATAATGATTAGTATTAGAATGTCATAATGATTTGTTGTTTCTATTTTGTCAATTTGTAATTTATCTGGTGCGCCCTACCATGACTAAATCTGGTATGAGATTAAATCTGGAATATTAAATCTGGTATGAGAAAGGAATAGTGCTATATGTTCCGTACAGCTCGGTTTCTCTCCGATACCGGAATTATGGTGATTTTAAAACGTCATGGTAGGCCCTGGTCTGATTTTGAAAGCAATATAAAACCATCTTAGTGATTTTTAACCCCTGTGAAATCAGAGGGGTGCTCCAAGTTTGATCGCTACGTGTGTGTCCGTCTGTCTGTCTGTGGCACCGTAGCTCGTAATCGAGTGCACCGATTTGAATGTAATTTTTTTTTATTTCAAAGCTGGTTTTCTAGCAATTTTTTTGGATTATATTATATTATCAAAATTAGTTCAACCATTACAAGATAAGGAGGGCAAAAGTGGGAATGAACGACCGAATGTTTGCAGATATGGGAAGTGGGAAATGAAAGAGTCTAATACTCTTTGCACATGACAAAACTGATAAATGAAAATTGGTTTAACTAGGAGGCTTACGTTCGTACTTTGCATCAATTTAGTTTTTATCCAAATTTATTGTCTTGTGAAAATGAGGTTTTTAAGTAAGTATTGTGTTCATCTGTTTATGTATTTGTCTTTTTAAAGAGTTTTGCGTATAATAAAATTGATAAATTAATAAATAATTTGTAGAGATTAATTTTACTATTTTAGCTCATGATAAAAGACTTTGGTAATGAGTTTCACATCAATATTATAAAGGTGTAACTTCGTATGAATGTATGCGTCTGTTTGTTTATTGCAAAACGGTTTTGGATGAAATTTGGCTCACGGGTAAAGCAAAGCACACTTTTTATTCCGAGATTATTGGGATACTTTTACACAGCCAAAAAACATTACACACAAAAACAAACACGCAGAAAACATTTACAAACAAAATACATACTTAGTCACTTACACAGACATTAATTGATTAGTCTAGAAACACTACTCGTAAGTTAATAAATTTCCATTCTCGCACTACATCATTTATATTCATTTGTTCGTAATGAATGAAAATTAGGTTAGTCTTGGCCCCGATACGTACAAGAAAAAAAAAATTAAATAATTATAGAAAGCTTTCCACAAGGTGGAACGATGACCTGGTGAGAGTCGCGGGAATGCGATGGATGCGAGACGCACTGCACCCCTAGGGGTGCTGTGCGTCAAGTCAAGTCAAGTTGATAATCTGCAATCGTTAACGCTAGTCAAATGTATGGGAATGACATCATCTCAACGTTAAGTCACGTGGTCAGAAAAAACGGATAGAAAATTCGTAGCCAAAATGATAGAATGAATTGTTATCGTTTCTACAATGTTTAACGCTACATCCTTCGTTAAACAAACGTTACATTGTAGAACGAGCGGCCGAATCAGGCGCGTCAACATGGCTACCAACTTACCGTTTTCTACAATTGCTGACACCGAGGAGTTAGCGATTGGAGAACGGAATTCGACACGAAACGGTTGTAACTTGGCTAGGGGGGCAGGACCATTCGTTATGGTGATATCATACGTCGATCGTTACGGCCACACTTTTTTTTTTTTTTTACGGCCACACTTGGGGCACATGTCCAGCAGTGGACGTCTTTCGGTTAGAATGATGGTGATGAAGAACTTTGATTGTTTTGATGATTTTAATCAACCGTATTTTTTGTACTTACACCATAAATAACCGCAGTCAGGTACTTTTTTAGGTGGTAAATCTATATGTATAAAAATGAATAATTGTTCGTTAGTAGTCTCGCTGAAACTCGAGAACGGCTGGACCGATTTGGCTAATTTTGGTCTTGAAATATTTGTGATAGTCCAGGGAAGGTTTAAACGGTGAGAAAAAATGGAAAAAAAAATCACGAAAAAAAAATCCGAATACAACGCCATCTCTAATTAAAATGTCATTTAAAAATGAATTATGCTGTTCTGGTAATGCCAGTAGATGGCGTGGATGGTGATGGTGCCCGAAAGTGTACCCTGGTGCCCTGGAACGAAGGCAAAGTAGGAACGGGAGTGGGTTTTAGTCAGTTAAAGTCTGACACGCCCTGGAAATCTGGAGCAGTCATTGGTTGATTTTGTAGCGACATCTATGGTGTCACATAAGAACTAATCCTGCATCGCGCAAAATAAAGTTTTACACGCGATTTGAACGTATAGAACAGCCCGAAAATCATCTGCCGGGCAAGTTGCCCACCAGACATGACATCCATCTGGCCGGAGGATCCTCCCTTTTCAAAGGAGGTATGTGGGACTTTACCCTCTGTGCCGCATACCTCCAAAATTTCCCACCTAAAAAAAAAAGGAGAGGAGAGAGACATTACTATTGCACATAGAAATCGACAAACAGGCCGACTTTATTCCATCTGACAGATGACTATCAATAAATCCGTATCAAACCGGCGGCCCGTGAAACTGCGACCCTTATCAAGCGTAAACTGATCCTTTGGGGTGTACTCGTATTATACAGAGTGTGTTGGTCAGCTGGTGGCCCTTGAAAAGCTTTGATTTTTGCGAGAAAATAATATGGGCCATTATACAACACTAGCTTTTGCCCGCAACTTTGCCCGCGTACATAAAATAATAAGGCCTATGTTACTCAGGAATAGAGCAAATTTCTATCGATGAAAAAATTTTAGCACTCGGACCAGTACTTTCAGAGATTACCTCCTGCAAACAAAAAACAAAAAAATAAACTTTACCTCTTTATAATATAAGTGTAATTGGAAAATTAGGTTACAATCATAATTTAAGCTCTGAAATACTTAAATGGACTTAGGTAGTCTTTATTTATAGAATAGAATAGAATAGAATAGAAAAACTTTTATTCGGTACAGACACAGCACAACGGTTATAATATAAACACAAAGACAAAGTAAACAAGAACTAAGTACAAAATGCGTCGAGCGTGCCCGCTCCGAAAGGGTGACCACCTCAGCATTTGCTAGGCGTTAGACACCCAGCGCTGGTTTTCAGTTGGCACCCTGCAGTGACGCACGGACTAGGGCAAACATATATAAATATACTACTCGTATGTAATTTAAATAAATACAGATATTGTGTACCTACTGGAGTATAATTTTATTGAAATAAAATACATAATTAACTATTTGACAAATAACAACACAATATTATAAAATTAAATTTGTACCACATTGGATGATACAACTATAAAATTACATGGTACCCACAATACTCCAATAAAAACCATCAGCCGACGCGCGGCGCGATGATAAACGCCTTAACACATAATCACCGACAGCGCTGCACCGGCCCGGCAATTAGCCGTCACCTAGGACTAATACCCTAATTATAAATAAATATAAGAAACCAGTAAAAACAAAAAACAAAAACATTGCCTTCAAGAAAAATTTTCCAAGTGCCAGTAAATCAAAAACTTGCAAGAGATATTTGAATAAACATATTATGTGATTTTTTATGGCGATTGAAAAGGAATCGGACGGAAACAAATAAAAGTGAAGTGAAACCATGAAATTCCTGAACACAGATGCAACGGGCTCACCGCATCAAGCCCACCCACTATTATTTTTATTATTTTACTATTATTATAAGAAACTATTTAGTCTAATTGTATAATATGGGATTCGAAGTACTGCACTGATAATAAATATGATAATCAAACTGACATCGGATTTATAATTTAATTTTTCAAAATCTAGAGCCAATGGAAAAGACCAGCCAGTCTGGTTAAGTTACAAAAGAAACAAATTAATAATTATTAAAATAATAGAACTTAAATGAGAATTATGTATTAAAATAATGTAATATCAACATATATTATGTTTTTAGCAAATGATACGCTTACTTAATACTACAATAAAAACTGTTTAGTATCCATAGCTAAACGATCAGAGAAAAGAAAATAATAAGTAATGACAATTTCATGACAAACAAAAGATAAACAAACATAATTACATACTTAAGATTTAGACTATGCAAATTTATTGAAATTAATAAAATTAAGTTGTAACTATTGTAACTACTTACTTTTTAGGGTTTCGTACCTCAAAAAGAAAAAAAACAGAACCTTTATAGGATCACTTTTTTGTACGTCTGTCTGTCTGTCAGTCTGTCAATACCCTTTATCTCGGCAACGCGTGGAGTTATCGAGTTGAAATTAAAACCATATACTTAAGTCTACGGCCCCTTGAAGCTATGTAAAAATAAAACTTTTAAGTTAACGAAAAAAAAGATACAGCCGTTTATGAAACTCCAACCAAACTCCAAAAATGCATATTTTGTACACTCTCATGGGAATCAAAATTCATAGGGTACTTCCCGTTGACCTAGAATCCTGTAATTTGGCATAAAGAAAGGTCTTATAGCATAGTTATAAGAACAAATCTGAAAACAGTAAATTTCTTGTTATGTCACAAAAAAAACTTTCTTTGCAATTGGGTAAAATAAATATTTACATAGGTAAGTTTGTACGGAACCCTCAGTGCGCGAGTACGACTCGCACTTGCCCAGTTTTTTTTCTTTAATTTATTATTGTTCTTTTTTATTTATGGCTTTTTAAGTTACTGTTGGTTAATAATGTAATAAAGTGGTGCTATTGTTTCCTATTGTTTTATTTTATTGTGATTTTATGTGATTTTATTGTGATATATTGTGATGTGTTTTATTAAAATGTCTCTGTGTAAAAATTGTAATTGAAAAAAGGAAATGAAAAACAATTTTATAGTAGTAAGATATATTATTAGGTCTTTAATTAAGAAATTGCCGTTTTTAAAACGTAGCGATATTACAGAAAATACAAAACACAAAGAAACCAATAAATACCTAATTTTGAAAAAAAAAAATAACGTACCTTCAATATAAAGTTTATTAGAACTTATAATTCCAAGTTAATCCAAAGATATAACACTTCAAAGCAACCCGTTTTAAAAAACGGCAATTTCATACTTTAACCCCAATTATCTTTATAATTCTGTAGAGCAGTCATAGGTTTGTATAATATTAAAGACATGCCTTTAATAACGTAGTGTCCATAATAGTTCGTGGGATCCTTGGAAAGAATTTCATGATCACTTGCGTGGGAGTGAAAAGGCGGTCAGGGAGAGTTTGTAGTTGTGTCACGGTCTACGGTACTTCTCGTAGAAAGCCAAGCGTTGCCCTACATACTTTATTAGATACACCTAATTCCATCAAAACGTCTAGACTTTAAAATAGCCCTTGATTTTTTGTTTTGATGTCGCTTTTCAGAGATCTATCAGTGGAACACGCATTAAGACGGGAGGTGTTCCAAATGTCAAGTAAATTCGGTCAGCCGATGATTTACAATTAATATCTAAACATATAAATTAACTTCTGTGCCTTTTTACGTGATGAATCATCAAATGACTTCTCCCGCTCTGGGTGGAGCAAGAGGGGTGTCAGACTTTTACTGACTAAGATCCACAGTGTTCTTTCAGTTGCCCTTTGTGAGGGCCAAAGTAATTCGAACAATCCGCAGCCCTGACAAGCATCGTCCCCAACTGACTGTCAATCTTGATGACATCTCTGAGGCGCGCGTGGAACCCTGTAAGTCTGCAAGTAATCCTGTAAATCCTATAATACAGTTTATTACTTGCTCAGGATCTAGAACATTACATTTATAAATAGGTACGTAACTTTAGAGTTATGCTGAAAAGGGTGTAAAGTCCCGCAAACCTCCGTTGGATAGAGAGAATCCTCGACCAGCAATGTGATGTATCTGGGCTGGCAACTGCCTGATAGTTAATTTCGGACTGTTTACTCAAAATCTTCAGGTCCAACGTCAAATCTGTGCTGCTTTACGGGTGCGAAACGTGGAAGGTGACAAAGGGGTGAGATCTCACGCCAAATTCAGGTTTTCATAAACCGATGTCTGCATCGCATCCTCGGAATTTACTGGCCCGAGACCATCTCTAACGTAGAGTTGTTGGAGAAATGCCACGAAAGCTCGATCAACCACCAGATCAAACGTCGTAAGTGGAAATGGATTGGTCACACGCTTAGGAGGGATTCCGATCACGCACCTAAACAGGCATTGGACTGGAACCCTCAAGGTAAAAGTAAGCGTGGCCGTCCTTTGCAAACCTGGCGACGCACCGTGTTGGCAGAAGCGACAGCCATCGGACTGACATGGAGCGAGGTAAAGCGTAAAACTCAAGACCAGTCGCAATGGGTGACTATTGTCGACGCCCTCTGCCCCAGCTAGGGGACATAGGATCTTAAGTCAAGTCATAACCTACATAAAAACAATCTCTACTTCTGTTCTCTTATCTAACTAAGTTAAGCATGAAACAATGAAGATAGCACAAAAACTCCAAAGAAAGTATAAAACTCAACACAGACTGAAGTTTTTACATAAGTTTGTTTACAAAACAACACTATTACGTATTGAGATGGAGTGAAGAAAGTTTCGGTATTGTAATCAACTGAAAGCACAATGTTTCAACGTTGCTTGTGGAAATTTTAGGAGCTACGAAGCGTATGAGATTTCCGGAGGAGGACAATGACACGGTTTAAGTTTTGATAATGTAAGAAAGAAAGAAAAAAGAAAGACAGACAAAGAAAATAAAACAACATTTTTTACTTACACAAAGCAAACAACTAAATAAAATAAATTATTAACTAATCATGAACATAAACAAAATAAAATAACAACATAAAAAATATGTTTAAATAATTTTATTTATTTGTTTTCAGATCTTCTTCTTTTCGAGTCGATGTTCTCAAACTAGATTTTTTGCAACAAGACAAGTATTTGGCAACTTATAAAGCTCTTTTATTGGCCTCTTAAAGATCCTAAAAGTGCTAGTATTTATGCAGGAAGGGCAGCATAGCAGGTGACAGATGGCAGATTTTTTTTTTTTTCGGTGGGAAAATCATCTCATGACATCCCTCGCCCTTGGGCGGGGCGGGAGATAGTGTCAGACTTTTACTGACTAAAAACCCACTCCTGTTCCTTCGTTGCCTTTCGTACCAGGGCCGAGTCTTCCTTTCAGAATCAGACCCTTGGCCCCAGTAGGCTTCGACCCTGCTAGGCTCCTACAGTTGCTGACATCTCCTTGAGGCGCGCGTGGAATAGCACGCGCCGTCGACGACTTGGGCTCGGTCCGGACGGTTACCGGACGGTCGGACGGCGAGCCACCCATTGCTCGCCGTCCGCAAGCCTGCGCCTACGATGTCCGGAAATCGGGATTGGAATCCCGGCGGCGATTGGGGCGTGAGGACCGTTGCCTCATGCGATCGGCCGCCTCCTTTGCTAGCATTACTGCTTCACAGAAGGAGGCGACCGCCTGCCACTCCTCCTCGCTCCGGACCATGGCCTGTACCAAGGCCCGGCGCGAGAGATCGCCGCCGCCGATCGCCCCCACGAGGACACGGCGTTGCTCTGCCCAAGCGGGACACACCTCCACCGTGTGCTCCACCGTGTCCTCCGGGTGGTCCACACAATGGTGACACCCGGGAGTTTCTTCCGCACGAATCCGGTGCAGGAACCTCCCGAACTTACTATGTCCGGTGAGGACCTGCGTCATGCGGAAGGTAAGGACGCCGTGTTGCCTTTCCAGCCACTCCTCAAAGAGGGGACTTACCGCCATAATTATGGCGTGCCCAGACAGATGGCAGATGGGTCGAGGAAGCCCCATTTGGCTAAATTGTTTTTACAAGTTACAGTTGAGGAGCAGTGGTGGCCGAGTGGTAACGGCCCCGACTTAAGAGTTGTAGGTCGCGAGTTCTAACCCCTCCAGGCGCTTTACTTTGTGTAATTTATTTCATCACCACTGCTCTCAAAACGGTGAAGGAAAACATCGTGAGAAAACCGGTATGTCCTAGAACCAAAAATTCGAAGACTTGTGACATTCATCAAGCCGCATTGGGCCCGCGTGGTGGATAACGGCCCATTCCCTCTCCTAGAGAGAAGGCCTGAGTCTCAGCAGTGGGAACATTAAAAAAGGCTGATTATGCTTATGATTATGTTTTTACAATTTCAGATACGACTATACCGTTGCATTATCTTGCTCATCATGATCATCTTTCTGCCTTTGTGCGCAACACGTTTTTTTCTTCCACTCTGCCCTGTCACCCGTCACGCTATTAGTAACTCCCTTTTCTTTCATATCACTCCTCACGCAATTCATCCATCTTTCTTTAGTCTCCCTCTCCCGCTTAAGCCATCCACATCTATACTCATAACTCTTTTAGTAACATGCGTTTCATCCCTCCTCTTCACATGACCATACCAAGATAAACGATTTCCATTCAACTTTTCAGTCATTGGTGCCACTTTCGAACTTCCTCTAACGCCATTTTCTTGCTCATACCCGATTTATTTCGCATTGTGCACGAGCTGGCATACTGTGAAATAGAGAATATACCTATATATAGAGCATGGTAGTCTATTTCAGCATATGCACAAAAATATCCATCATCGGACCACTACACGTACGGCGATGCGCCACCGGTGCATGAATGACATCCCACCCCCAAAACTTTTGGGAACACTTTAATTGTGCGTACAACTAAGGAGTGGAGTTTCGTACCGGAGTCTGCCTGATAGCTACAACCTAAGGTTCTTTAAGCCAAGAACAGGTTACTTCTAGGCAAGCGTGCTCCAGCGTCAACCACATCATCATCATAAGGTGAGATAGTCGTTAAACGTGAGTCTATCAGACGTGAGTTAAAACAAGTACCTAGTATCAAAATCAAAATCAGCCTAACTTTTGTAAGAATTCCTCTTCGGTACTATATTTTCTGTGGCTTTAAAAAAATGAATAATACACACTACAGAAACACGATAATACGACAATAAAAACACGCGAGACCACTAAAATGCTAGCATGCATGCATAACTTAAATTGTTTGTTCACCTCCTATTTGCAAAGCAATTTAAATTTTTAACTCCCCATCCGAGTAAGTTGTTCCCGTTGTATTTTTATCCTTGCACAAACTCACAAGAGATTTTTCACAAAATAGATATGGGAGTTTGGGATTTGCATGCGACGCCGACGACTGAAACGGCATTGGAGCAGACGTGGTTGGACGAAGGCAGACAAAAATAAGGGAAAGGTCAGAATCTTAAGACTTCTATAAAGATGAGAATTGTTTTGTGGTTAGTATCGATTGCGTAGGAAATCAAATAGTCTGGTTTTATACTATAACACTTGTAAAGGAACATTTCTTTTCACTGTTATATTTTTTTCGTTTTGTTTTCGATTTATACATGTACGTAGGTATGTATTGTTTCTGTTTACTTTCATATTTTCACCAAGTGCAACTCCATTTTGTGTCCAGGCAATCTCTGTAGAAATCCACTTATTCTACGTTTTGGTTTTTTTTTCGGTGGGATAATCATCCAATGACATCCGCTCTTGGGCGGAGCGCGAGGATATGTCAGACTTTCACTGACTAAAAACCTACTTACTACCTGTTCCTTCGTTGCCTTTCATACCAGGCTCGAGTCTTCATGTCAGAAGCAGACCCTTGGCCCCAGTAGGCTTCGACCATGCTGGGCCTCTACGGTTTGCTGACGTCTCCTTGAGGCGCGTGTGGAACAGTACGCGCCGGCGACGACTTGGGCTCGGTCTGGACGGTTACCGGACGGTCGGACGGCGAGCTACGTTTTGGTTTAATGTCTCTATTATGTATTTTTTTTATTTTGTTTTTCGATTTTATTTTTAAGTAGGGTTGTTTTGCCTGCAATAAACGATTATTATCTGTACTAACCTATGTTTCTACACTGATTAAATTGGTTTGTTTTTCAATGTATTAAATTACAAGTATGAGATAAATAATTGATTTATCCGAAAAAAATGCCAATACCTGAAATAAATTGACTATATACTTTTTTATTAAATAATTAAAAACTAGTGAATGGAATAATAATTAAGCAAGTAATTATTGGAACTGATACAGATTAAAATGTTTATGGTAATAATTAAAAAAAAAAAACATTTTTTTGTCATTATTTGTAAACCTTAAAAAAGTTCTCAATTGAAAGTGAAATTAATCCTAACTCCATAAATAATAATATAAGAGAGTGGCCAGAATATCCACTCAAGGTTATCGTACCGCCCGGAGGACACGGTGGAGCATACGGTAGAGGTGTGCCCCGCTTGGGCAGCGCACCGCCGTGTCCTCGTGGGGGCGATCGGCGGTAGCGATCTTTCGCGCCGGGCCTTGGTACAGGCCATAGTCCGGAGCTAGGAGGAGTGGCAGGCGGTTGCCTCCTTCTGCGAAGCAGTAATGCTAGCAAAGGAGGCGGCCGATCGCGTGAGGTAACGGTTCTCACGCCCCAACCGCCGCCGGGATTCCGATCCCGATTTCCGGCCACCGTTGGCGCGGGCTTGCGGACGGCGAGCAATGGGAAGCTCGCCGTCCGATCGTCCGGTAACCGTCCGGACCGAGCCCAAGTCGTCGACGGCGCGTAGTGTTTCACGCGCGCCTCAAGGAGATGTCAGCAACCGTAGGGGTCCAGCAGGGTCGAAGCCTACTGGGGCCATGGGTGATGCGAAAGAGATCCTTGGGCTCTGGAAAAATGGCAAAGAAGGAACAGGAGTGTGTTTTTAGTCAGTAAGTCTGACACTCCCGCTCCGCCCAACTTTCAATCTCCGTATATATTGTTTTTCTTTTTTGGAAAAACATTAAATAACCCCCACCCCACTCTCGTCGGAACGAGAAGGAGAGTCAGATTTTTATTGGCTAATGCCCACCAGTTTTCATTTCAGTTTCAAAGCCACTATAGCTCTTACAAACAATCCCGTAGGACCTCCATGTATCATGGTGCATTTTTCTCATGACCCTCAGAATCTAATTTTCCACATACCACCTCCATCATATCTTCACACCTCTACCCAGGTGTCTAGTCAACAAATTACCCAACTACGTGACTCGAAAGTGTATCGTTCACAGCAAATAGAGCACGTTGCTCGTCGCCAGTTACTGGTCTCAGTAAACAGTTACACAAACGAGCAATGTATGGTAATCGAGTTCTAGGATGGTTGATTAACATGAAGGTTATATTAGGACTAGTGTATTTGGTGAAGGAGTGGAGGAGTGAGTATCTTATGTCTAAAATAGTCGTAAATTTGTTGATGAATCATGTTTAGAGATTCCATCCGATGACTGTGACATGGTGTTTCTGTTTTATTTTGTTTTGTTTTTGTAGGATTTCAGCAAATGTGTCGAGTCACTGTTCTTGGTTAGCTTCACTGAGGTAGTCAATATATATGTATATAAATGAACCCCTATTTCTCCTGGTCACGCTATAACTTAAGAACGGCTGGACCAATTTTAATAATTCGTGTTTTGTTTTGTTCATCAGCATGTAACAGGGAAGGTTGTAGGGTAGGTAGGTAAGTAGCATATGGTAGGTAGCGTAGGGTAGGTAGGGTAGGGTAGGTAGCGTAGAATAGAGTAGGGTAGGTATTCACTAGTTTTCAATTATCTGAAAAAAGATTATATAGTCAATTTATTTCTGGTATTGACTATTTTTTTCAGATTAATCAATTATTTATCACATACTTGTAATTTGATACATTGAAAAACAACCAATTTAATCAGTAAAGAAATATAGATTAGTATATATAATAATCGTTAATTGTAGGCCAAATTACTCTACCCAAAAAAAATCGTAAAGGAAAATTAAAAAAAATACATATAGAGACATTAAACCAAAACATAGAATAAGTGGCCTTATCATTGCTGCCACACAACCTATAGCTTGGAGACAAAATGGAGTTTGCACTTGCAAAATATGAAAGTAAACAGAAATAACATACTTACGTACTAAATGTATAAGCAAGATAAAAAACTTTTTACAAATAAAAAAAATAATAACCGACTTAACTAAAAAAAAACACCAAAAGAATCAAAATAACTTTAATTTCGGAAGTCGGTGTTTTTCGGTATGGTTTGTTTCTTATTTAACACCGACTTCCGAAATTAAAGTTATTTTGATCCTTTTAGTGATTTTTTTAGTGAAGTCGGTTATTTTTTTTGTTTTTGTAAAAAGTTTTTTATTTCACAATATTTAGTTGCGATATAACCAGAGTGCCTATTTCGACAATTCTAATTAACCCAAACACTGCTAGGTTACATTGTTTTATTACGAAGTTACTGTATCTACCTACCACCTTCCAGCTCCATCATCAGATCAGTTCGATAGTACCTTATAGCCAAAGTGCATCTCATGACAACTATAATAAGCCCAAACACGGCTAGTATACATTGATTAATTACGGAGGTCCTGTGCCTACCTTCCGACTCCATCATCATCATCAATTCACTTCGATGATACCATTTTCAACATAACTTTTCTGAATCATTTATTTATTTGTTTTGTCACAGTCGCTTTACTATCTTCATTGTGGTATCTATGTGAGTATGTGTGTCTTTTTCATCAGTTCCACTACATCAAATGTTACTTTTTGACTGTATGTATATGCTTAAGTTCTCGATGAAAATACCATAATCATCATATGGTTGCCTATAATATTTGAGGAGTTCCCTCGATTCCTCATGGATCCCATCATCAGAACTGGATTCTGAAAAAAATGGGACCAATCGGAAAGCATATCCTCTAAGAGGAAAAAAAAAATTGCAAATCGGTCCATAACCGACGGAGTTCTGAGGTAACACACCTAATAAAAAAAAACATACAACCGAATTGATAGCCTCCTCCATTTTTTTAATTCGGTTAAAAATTAGAGACGACAAAATTAAAAACAATGAAACGAAAAAATTACAACAGTGAAAAGAAATGTTCAAGAGTCTTATAATATAAATGCGACTATCTATTTTCCTATGCAATCGATACTAACAACAAAACATTTCTCATCTATATAGAAGTCTTAATATTCTGACCTTTGTATGATACCGTAGGCGCGGGCTTACCGACGGTGAGCAATGGGTAGCCTGCCGTCCAACCGTCCGGTAACCGTCCGGACCGAGCCCAAGTCGTCGACGACGCATATTGTTCCACGCGCGCCTGAGGGAGATGTCAGCCAATCATAGGGGCCCAGCAGGGTCGAAGCCTACTGGGGCCACGGGTAGTGTGAAAGTGAAACCCGGGGCCCTGGGACGAAGGCAAAGAAGGAACAGGAGTGGGTTTATTGTCAGTAAAAGTCTGACACTATCTCTCGCTCCGCCCAAGAGCGACATTTTCCCACCTAAAACGTAAGGATGATGGACGATATGTTGCCTCTCTAGCCACTCCTGAAAGAAGGAACTTACCGCTATGATTGTGGCGTTATCAAACTAAAAAATACTTAGCTATTTTAACATATATTACATGTTATAATAGCAAAGTATGATATTATATCATATATTACACTCTGCTCTGTCCTCGAGATCAAGTAAACTAAGTAGTACCGCGCTAGGTGCTGCTATCCAAACCACTATATTTGAAAAAAAAAAAAAAAAAAGAATTTGACAGCTGGAGGCGCCCTCTTTCGGCAACTCATTCGCGTTTTTAGTGCGTTCGCTATCCGCCACGTTTTTTCGTTCCTCTCGATTAAATAAATAAATTAAGTATCCATAAGTGTTTTATAGGGTGTGTAGACGTAAAATAACAATAAATAGCGTATTTTGTTTGATCACTATGTCTAAAAAACGGTACAGTGACGAAGATATCGAGGCCTACGTAAATCGTAAAATGAGAAAGATCGAGAAAAAGTTGAAGAAAAGACATCGTAAACGCTCTTCTTCGCAAGATTCGTTAAAGATCATAGGTAAGTACTCCAAATTAATTAACAGTTTATTAAGAAGAAGAAGATTTTTCTTTTCAAAAGTTGTAGAAGTACCTACCTACCTTGAAGTTTTATTACGGTAAACCATCTTTCGAAATGGCTTTCGTTACCTATTCGTGAAAATCATTTAAATATGGAATATATCCGACTGCCGACAAAGCCGTGTACAGTTTATAAGGACTGATACCAGTGTTTTAACAAAATGATTGTGAGCATTGCATTGGCATGCCTCCGTCATGATTTTGTCCCGCCATATTTGTCTGTGAAACAGACAATTTGCTGGTGGTCGTGAGCATTTTGATGAAATGTAGGTACCCGCCAATGATTACACAAGGCTGTGTATAGTTTGTGGGGACTAGTACCAGGCCATATTATTACCAGTGATATAACAAAATGAGTGTGAGCATTACATTGGAATGCCTCCGTCATGGAATTTTCGCGCCATATTTATCTGACAAATAGAAAATTGGTCGTGAACATTTTAATGGAATGTATCCGCCAAAATCGATAACACAAGGCTGTGTATAGTTTATAAGGACTATTACCAGGCCATATTATTACCAGTGATATAACAAAGTGATTGTGAGCATTACATTGGAATGCCTCCGTCATGGAATTTTCGCGCCATATTTATCTGTCAAATAGAAAATTGGTCGTGAACATTTTAATGGAATGTATCCGCCAAAATTGATAACACAAGGCTGTGTATAGTTTATAAGGACTATTACCAGGCCATATTATGTGATTTGTGAGCATTACATTGAAATGCTTCCTTTATAATGTTATAAAAACCTACCTTTTTGATAGTAGTTTATTACCTACAATAAAATTGTTTTCATGTCTACCAACATACGTTTACGTCCATTTCAGACGGAACGCCTAGAAGCAATGATTACGAATCACACTTACCGTCCCCCGAGCTACCCTTACAGTCCATCGAGAACACACAACATGACACTGACTTTCATATTGAGGAAGTGCACCCACTCAATGTCATGGTGAATACATTGTTGGAGTCTGCAGATGTAGCACCCTCTGTAAATGTCTCGTCTGAACCTGCCACCGCTCCTGACACTGCTACTACGGATGTCCAGGAAGTTGTTGGAAACAACGAAGCAGAGGAAAGTCTTCCAGATGATATTTTGGAAATATTAGGAGAAGCTCCTTTTAAAAGATAAAAGATTTGGTCCAGCCCTGAATCCAAGTATAGCTGTCCGGTGGGAACATACAGTGACAAATGGCCTTTCTAAGGACGTCAAAAAAGATTTTTTTTTTCAAAACATGACATTCCAGAAAACTGCAAGATTATTAATGCTCCTTTGCTGAATCAAGAAGTAAGCCAGCTCTGACAGAGTTTCTAAGCAAGAAAGATAAAGCAATTGAAAACAAACAGAAGCAAATTGCCTTGATTATTGCCTGTTTAGGAGAGGCTCTGTCACAGGTCCTGTCTACTGACAGTACAAATATAAAGCTTGTTAAATCCCTAACCGATGCTGGAAAACTCGCCTGTGACTTACAACATACTGAGTCGATGATTCGCAGAAGTTTTGTTTGTTCCTCAATTAAGAAAGAGATAAAAGATCACCTGTATACAACACCAATAGATATCTACCTCTTTGGCAGTCACCTGGGTGATGTCTTAAAAACTGCTAAAGCTATTCACAAGACAGGCGCGGAACTGAAAACTGGAGCCCCTATACCTAGCCCTCCAAGACGATTTACAAATCAATCCCAGAATTTAAACACGAGACGCCCACTTCCACCCCCCGGCGGGCAGACGGGAGCTGCGGCGAGACATTCGACAGTGCCTGCCCAGAATGCTCGCCACAACTACCAGCGCCAACAGCGCCGCGCTCCGCCGCCGCAGCAGAAGCCACGCGGACCTTACAAGCACTCACAGACCCAAGCACCACTCCGTCCATAGAACCGGTGAGTCATGCTGGTCGTCTGTTGCTTTTTATCAATAGATGGCGTCTTATCACTAGTGACACTGTACTTTTATCTTGGGTTCAAGGTTACAAATTACCTTTCACTACACCTATTTTACAAAGTCACACGCCATCATCACCATGCGTAAATAAATCTAATTTAAAGGCCTATAGAGAGGTAATTAACGATTTATTAAAGATAGGCGCAATATCACCCTGTCAGTCATGTTATGGGGAATATGTATCTAGCACTTCTCTTGTACCCAAGCCAGACGGAAGGCTAAGATTTATCTTATCTTAAGTCCCTAAATAGATTTATTAATACAAACCATTTTAAATTAGAAGATCTTCGCACTACAGTAAAACTAATTTCAAATAAATATTATCTAGCCACACTTGATTTAAAAGACAAAGAAAATTTTTACGTCTCCAAGGCCTGAACAACACCCTTTATGAATTCAATGTTCTTCAGTTTGGCTTGTGCACAGCTCCTTACGTTTTTACTAAACTCCTCAAACCTGTAATGGCCTTACTAAGAAGTTTAGGCTATAAATCAACTATCTATTTAGATGATGTATGCTGTATTGGGAAAACATTTAAGGAATGCCAAGAGAATGTGCAAATAACCAAATCAATTTTGGAATCCTTGGGATTTGTCATTAATATTGAAAAAAGTTCATTGACCCCAAACACAAGTTGCAAATATCTTGGTTTTATTATAAACACAGAGTTATATAATATCAGATTAGCAGATGTCTTGCTCACCTGGTGGGTCTACTTGTATCAGCCTGCCCAGCTGTTCAATACGGCTGGCTATATACGAAGGAGTTGGAAAGGTGTAAATACATAGAGTTATTAAAATCAAACAATAATTATGAAAGTTATATGAATGTACCCTTACATATACACCAAGACTTATTTTGGTGGTTAAATGCAATTAAAAATAATGTTAACCCTATTCGGGATGATAGATATTTGCTTGAAATATTCTCTGATGCAAGCAAAACAGGGTGGGGGGTGGTATGTGGTGAAGAGACTGCAAATGGGCTGTGGGGTGATACAGAAAAGGACCTGCATATTAACTTATTAGAATTAATGGCAGCCTTTTTTGGCCTAAAGATATTCGCCAAACAGCTTAAAAATTGCCAGATCCTTTTGCGCTTTAGCTGATGCAGAATCTAGGGCCACACACCCAGACATAGAGTGGGAACTGAGTAACAATGCCTTCAGCAATATTATCAAGACATTTGGTACACCAACCATTGATCTATTTGCATCAAGAATAAACAGGAAATGTGACTTATATGTGTCATGGAAAATAGACCCTGATGCCTACGCAGTAAACGCCTTTACATTAAATTGGAATAACCTAAATTTCTATGCATTTCCACCATTTGCTGTGATATTAAAAACTCTCCGCAAAATTATAACAGATGAGGCTGCAGGCATTGTGGTCGTGCCATATTGGCCCACTCAGCCGTGGTTTCCGTTGTTCGAGAGTCTTTTAGTATCTAAGATCATCCTGTTTGAACCAAGTGATGAAGCTCTTTTGTCATCTTCCCACAGACCACCATCACCTCGTTTTACCTTGGCTGCAGGCAGGTTGTCAGGACGGCACTACTGAAAAGAGGTGTCCTTCCTTATTCTATCGACATCATGTACGGTTCTCTTTCCAAAAATACTATGAAACAGTATGATACAGGTTTAAAAAAGTGGTTTCTTTTTTGTAAATCTCATAATATGGATTTTTATGAAGCTTCTGTTTCTAACGTTATGTATTTCCTTACAATGCTTTTTAATGACGGAGCCCAGTATGGAACTTTAAACAGTCATCGATCAGCTTTATCCCTAATAATTTGATCAAAAATTGGATCAGATGACAGAATAATTCGCTTATTTAAAGGTTTCTATAGACTTAGACCACCATTACCTAGATACAATGAAACCTGGGACCCGTCCATTGTACTAGATTACTTATCTAAATTGTATCCCAATGATCAGTTAGACTTGGATTGTCTTACCAAAAAGACAGTGACATTGATAGCCTTAGTTACGGCCCACAGGGTTCAAACAATTTCAAAAATAAATATAAATAACATCTGCATTTATTCCAACCATATCTCAATTAAGATTCCAGATTTAATTAAAACATCATGTATTGGTTCAGCACAACCTTGTTTACATCTACCATTTTTTGTCAGGCGACCTGAAATTTGCCCAGCTGACGCACTGAGGTCGTATTTATCAAAAACTGTGTCGATCAGAGGAAGAGAAGAATATCTGTTCATTAGCTTCAAAAGCCCCCATAGGGCTGTTAGCTCGCAAACTTTAGGCCGCTGGATAAAAAATGTGTTATATGGAAGTGGTGTTGATACAAGTAAATTCAAGGCTCACTCCACCAGGCATGCATCTACCTCAGCAGCTCTTAAATCAGGTGTCTCCATAGACCTAATTAGAAAAACTGCTGGCTGGAGTGGATCTTCATCTGTCTTTGCCAGGTTTTACCAAAGACCAGTGTTAATAGACAATGTCAATGATTTTGCTTTATCTGTTTTAGATTCATCCATTAATTTATAATTTACATTAAGTTCCTAATTGTATCTCAAGTTTTTTGATTATAATAATTATAAACATAATAAGCAAGTTTGTTTGTAACTGTTTTTTGCTAAAAAATAATATAATCTTTATTTTTGTGAAAGGATTATTAATTAAAAAGTGATTCAAATTTATGATTATTATTATAATAATTACCTTATCGAAAATCAGTTTTTATTACAAATAAGATACTTACATTAATCACATACTTACATACAACGCATTTTAAGGCTTTCAAAATCTACTTAGTTTACTTGATCTCGAGGACAGAGCAGAGTGTAATTGATGATTAAACGAACTTACCTGAAGTGAAGTTCAATCCCAATTACACGAAGGCTCTGTCCGAAGAGATCAACTCCCACCCAGTCCCATACACTCATGATCACTTGTCCTAATCAATGAGTACCCCTATGCGTTACCTATGTAAGTATGGCACCAGGGATCCCGTTCCTTTTACTTTAAACTAAATGAGTTGCCGAAAGAGGGCGCCTCCAGCTGTCAAATTCTTTTTTTTTTTTTTTTTTTCAAATATAGTGGTTTGGATAGCAGCACCTAGCGCGGTACTACTTAGTTTACTTGATCTCTTCGGACAGAGCCTTCGTGTAATTGGGATTGAACTTCACTTCAGGTAAGTTCGTTTAATCATCAATTATATGTTAGAAATAAATAAATATGTATCTACACTGGAAAAATAATTTATCAAAACTGCCGTATTCCAAGTTCATTCACTTCACATTTAAGACCACTAACTTTTTGAAACAAATTAATTCCACGAGAACAATTTGAAAGCCATGGGTCAGGTTACTCATTGCTTTGGCTTGCCCTAATTACTTACAGACGAGGAACACCTTTCGTTTAGGTTAACTAGTGATAAATTAGGGTACCGTCAAGATTTCATAAATCATTCAGTCGACTGAACGCGCAAACGATTTATGTCTGAGTAGTTCTTTTAATACACGTGCGTAATTAGAGACACAATAGTAAGACAATGGCTTCCGGGCGCCGGCTACCGCCTGAGCGTTAATGAATTAAGGTTTTATTTGAATAATGATTTATTTATGGGCTAAACAAATGTTTAGAAATGTTGTTGTTTGTTTACAAATGTTTGTGTTTTTTTTTTGTTGTTTTGTTTGTGTTTTTGTGTGTTTGTTTGTTTGTTGTTTTAGGTGAAATTGAGGATAATGTAATACTGTCTCTTCAGTAATTCAAACAAATTAAACCATAGCCACTAAGATATCCAGCGGTAGTCCGAAAGGGAATCTCGAGGTCCTGGAACGTAAGACAAAGAAGAAACATAGGTGTGGTTTTAGTCAGTAAAAGTCTGAAACGCCCTTCCAATCCACCCTAAAGCGGGAGAAGTCATTCCCACCTTAAAAAACACTTAGATATGAGTGAAACAAAAAATGCATATTAAAATCAGACCATCCGTTTGAGAGCTACGATTCCATAGAAAAACACACAGACATAACTTGAAACTTATAACACTGATCCTAATAATCTTGAACAAAATAAAACGGGCAAGTGCGAGTCAGACTCGCACACTGAGGGTTCCGTACAAACAGTTCAATTCCCGAATTGAGTTACGAAGATTTTTCCGAATCGCAAATAAAGTTTTTTTTTGTGACGTAACAGGATTCTAGGTCAACGGGAAGTACCCTATGAAGCTTCAGACCGCAGATCTGGGGCCCAAGTCTGCTATTTTAATAAATTCGTCATTCCAACACGATTCCATTGTCATTTTACTAAAAGTTCGTAATCTGCTAATTCATAATGATCGATCATTGATCGGTCAATGGTCTCGTAATAGAGTTCTGGTAGAATGACAATATTGAGCTTATTAAAAGCAATGACTGCACAATGATGTTGTAATGGTAGGTCACTGATTGAAGGATCTGTCAAAATTTTAGCAGATTACCGCATGCGTCAGATATTCATTTGTCAGTATGTACGAGATTACCGTTTCTATCAATGGAGTGTCAGTGGTTGATCATTGGAAAGTCATAATGACGCCATTATATTAGTAGATTACCAAACTTGTTAAAATCAACAATTATGAAATCAATGATAGACCATTCTGACACTATTGTAATAGCAGACTTGGGTCCCAGAGTATATGGTTTTAATTTTAATTCGATACCTCCGCGTGTTCCGGAGACAAAGGGTCTTGACAAACAGACAGACATACAGACGGTTGGACAACAAAGTGATCCTTTAAGGGTTCCGTTTTTCCTTTTGAGGTACGGAACTCTAAAAAACAAATGCAATGGAGGTTTTGTGATCTCTAAGTTGTATACAATAATGACGGGAAAATATTATAATTGTTGTGGGAAACCATCAAATGGCTTCTCCCCCTCTAGAGTGGGGCGAAAGGGTGTGTCAGACTTTTACTAAATAAACCTACCTGTGTTCCTTCATTTGCCTTTTGCGTTCTAGGGCCACGGTAACTCCAGTCAGTAAAAGCCTGATACGCCTTCTCGCTCCACCATAATTATGTTCGTGACATCATAGTGGGCCCTAACAGAATACCAGCGCTGCGTTATTTATCGTTTTAAAATAACGCAGCATATGCTGAGTTATGGTCTCGCACTGATTATACCTTTTTTTTTTTATTGTGTATCTTTAGTTTATACGATTGTGTGAGTCACGAATAAACGTTTTTTCTTTCTTTCTTTCTTTCCACCATAAAGTGGGATAAGTCATTTAGTGATTGGACTTCAAAACAGAGCCATCATCATCCTAGCCTTTTTCCCAACTAGCGAGTGGAAGTCAACCCCATGGCTTCCATTCTTACTGGATGCGGCTGAATATTCGTGTACATAGAACGATTGTCTATCAGACCTCCAGAACCCAGTTACTGGGCAACACGATACTCCTTGGATAGACTGATGGTAAGACTTTCAGGCGTCTGACTACCTGTAACGTTGGCTACGGCTTTACATACTTTCCGAAAATCGGAGTTTCAGTAATGTCCTAGATAAAAAAACCGGGCAAGTGCGAGTTGGACTCGCGCATTGAGGGTTCCGTACAAACTTACCTATGAAAACAACAAAACACAACAACAACAGTACAACAACAACACAACAACAACAATACAACACACACACAACACAATACAACAACACAACAACAACAACACACAACACAACAATACAATGTACAATTTACAGTTTTCAGATTTTTCCTATGCTTGTGTTATGAGACCTTCCTTCATGCCAAATTTCAAGATTCTAGTTCAACGGGAAGTACCCTATGTATTTTGATTCCCTTGAGAGTGTCGAAATACAATTACTTTTTTTGCGACATAAACGGTCGTATCTTTTTTGTTCGCTTACTCAGAAGTTTGATTTTTCCACAGCTTCAAGGGACTTGAGTATATGGTTTAAATTTCATCTCGATATCTACTCGTGTTCCCAAGACAAAGCGTCTTGATAGACAGACAGACGGACGGACAACAAAGTGATCCTAAAAGGGTTCCGTTTTTTCCTCTTGAGGTACGGAACCCTAAAAAAACCCATAAAACTCTTAGTACTTTTTGATACAAGTTGAGAAAGTTTGTCTTTGCGAACGAGGCAGAATTCCCGCAGGCGAGAGTATTATGGAGCCAAGTCATGCACTGACAAAGTTCTACGTGTATCAAACGATGTTTTTCTGTACAGATAATTATGAGAGGTTTTTGAGTGCGTGTATTGAAAAAAAAAAACAATTTTTCTTCACATGCGTTTCAATTTTCGCTTCATGAACGCATTGAGGCCGACGCGTGACTAAACCTACCTAACATACATAACTATAATATAATAATAATAATATAATAATTCGTTTATTTGTACATTGACATTTTAAATAATTTAATACTCAGTTACAAACAAATGTTGTACATTGAGGCACAAAGAAAACGCGAACTACTGCCTCCTAAACTAGGCCAAGAGCCTGTGTTTTAGGAGCCATGTTCCTCCAGAGATAGCTAAATTAAGAACAGACAACTTTGCAAATAGTATGCATAAAACACAGTATAATACATTATACAGGGTGTTTGGTGCATCGTGTGCCAAATTGAAATGGCCGACGGGAGGGGTCATCTGCTATCCTTTCAGACCCCTAAACACTTCTCATGCCCTGTGAATTTTTTTTCATCGACTTTTTATTGATTTATGAAAATAAGGCCCAAATTTTTCATTCAAATACAAATTTAAAAAAATATGTAAGGCGTAGACTCAGAATTTTAATTTTATTTAGATGTGTATTCTATTAGAGTACTTTTAAAATTAAAATTAGTGACATTAGCTATTTAGTTTTTTTTTTAATTTACTTGCAAAGTTTTGGACTTAAATTAAAGCTAAAAAAATCGTGAATGAGTCACATAAGAGTAACTTACAACAACGCATTGAAACGGCTTTCAATACAATTAAGGAGGAAATACGACTTCTTACAACAACTGTCGAAATACGAAACAGATGTTGGGCCTGCATTCACAACAGAGGCCAAGAATTTGAGCAGGATTTGTAAAAATTATGAAATAAATGTAAAAAATTCAATTTAATTTTTTTTTATTTCTAGTAAAACCCACGAAAAGAGAGATACGAGACAAATTTTACCTTAAAAGAGTGAGATAACATTTTTAATAGGTTTTTCAGGATGATACCTGAAAAACATATTATAAATGTTTTAAGCAAAAATATTTTTTAAATCATAATTTTGAATATTAGTCTTATGTGACTCGATTCACAATTCTAGCGAATTCACAAAGATTTTTATGGCATGGCATCACTAGCAAGAGGATAAACTAGAGGATTTTTGAGAAAGTTGGAAGAATAGAATGGAATAGAATAGAATAAACTTTATTGCACACCAAAATAGTAACAAAACTTTTATACTAGGCAACTTAAATCTATGGGTACAAAGGCGGTCTTATCGCTGACAGCGATATCTACCAGACAACCTTAGGATGGACTGTAAGAAATCGAAATAGAAAAAGGGGTAGTCTGTGGTGTACTGCAAATGAATAAAGTAAATATTAGATAAAAATTATTTAATAGACTATACATATAAATATTATATATATAAATACAAATATTATATATATAAATATATATATATATATATATACTTAATATAAGTTACACAATTTCATACAAAGAGATGGAAAAAAGAAAAGAACAATAAGGTGGGTTAGTGACGGAAGAACTGAATTTAGGTAGAAGCAGGATAGCAATTAGAGTGAAAGGAAGTGAGCTTTGACTAGATTTTTGAAAGAAGCTAGTGACTGGGCTTGCCTGATTGGCATCGGCAACGCGTTCCACAATCGCACCGCTTGGACCGCTTGAAAGAATCCGGGCGCTTTTGGTTTTTTTTATCGCCAAGTAAATAGCTGTAACATGGACAGCTTTAATTAAAGTCCAAAACTTTGCAAGTTAATTTAAAAAAAAAACTAGATAGCTAATATCACAAAATTTAAATTGAAAAGTACTCTAATACAATACCTACACATCTAAATAAAATTAAAATTCTGAGTCTACGCCTTACATATTTTTTTAAATTTGTATTTGAATGAAAAATTTGGGCCTTATTTTCATAAAACAATAAAAAGTCTATAAAAAAATCCTTAGGGCATGAGAAGTGTTTAGGGGTCTGAAAGGATAGCAGATGACCCCTCCCGTTGACCATTTCAATTTGACACACAATGCACCAAACACCCTGTATTTAAGTGCATATAAAATCATGAAAATTATATTTAAATTAGTATAAGCATTTAAATTATTTATTATTAGATTAGTAGAAGTAATTAAATGATTAAATTATATTATTAGATTAGTAGTCGTTATTAAATTACATTAGTTAAAGTAATTAAATTATTCAATTCTATTGTTGTAAATTCGGTATAAATTAATAAAAACACTTTTTGTTATAATAATAATAATAATAATAATAACCCCATCGCCGTATCTCTACGTTGACGACGTGGTGGGGCTTGCGTGCTCCAATATACCCTAGGTCTGTATCGGTGAAGTTTGCTTTGCCGTAATATGCCTAAGGTGAGGGGCCAGACTAAGAGAGATACAATCCGCAGTGCAGTTTTGTGGCGAACTGTTGGGCATTAGCGACCCCACGGACCCGATCTCCCGGGAGAATTCTTGTTCTTCATCTCCGGCTTGCCTTTATTGGCCGGCCGTAGTGAACACTGACGAGGAACTGAGCTCCCACCTCTCTCTTGCCTTTATTGGCTGGCTTGAGTGGAGATTCGCAAGAGCAAACGTGCTCGGGAGAAGGATGTATAATCCAGTAAGGTGCTGGTAGGGATCTTGACCGTACTTCCGGGATTGTCCTGATAGCCGTGGTATACCTCTCCACTCCTCAAGCACCTCAGAATATGTTGCCCTCTTGTTGCTACGTCACTTCGTGCTAGCGTCCGTTTTTTGGGGGCCCATTTATTGAGTGTGCAAGTCACCCCCTGCCTTTTTTCGATGGATATTCATAACGTTGTTCAGGCAGGGGCCATAGTCTTAACATAGTTCCATGTTACCAGTCCACTTAAGACTCCAAAAACCATAGCCCTATTATCTTTGTTCTCCATATGTCGCAATAGTTTTTGAACAACCGGGGGTGGTCCTTGGGTGCACTAGCATAGCGCGTACAGGGATAATCGTCGGTTGGTATCATGTTCCATTATAATTATCTAAAGGGCCTCTGCGAGTTGGCTTCGGCTCCTCGTACGCCTTCCAAAGGTCCAGGACCTCAGGGTCCTGAGATAAATATTGAAAATACATATAATAATAAGATATCATGTTCCTTTATAATTATCTAAAGGGCCTCTGCGAGTTGGCTTCGGCTCCTCGTACGCCTCCCAAAGGTCCAGGACCTCAGGGTCCTGAGATAAATAAAATATTAAAAAAAATAATAATAAACCTTTATTTCAGACCACTTTGATCCATTACATTATATACAGCCCTGATTACACATTATATTAATTACCGGATTCCAGAAACATTTTTTAAGAGACGATTGTAATAAGATTTTCAGTTTCATCGTACGTTAACTTCTGCAACCATTTGGTAAGTTTTACTTTGACATCATGCCTAAAATAAATAATCTCATCTCCATTTATCCCTTAGATAAATGGAGATGAGATTATTTATTTTATTATAGAGCCGAGAGCTAGTTGGCACATACTGACGGCTGGCAAACTTGGATCGGCATTGTACAGTGCCGCAAACGGGAAGGCTTTTGCGTCTTTTCAGCCTGTCGGGGTCTAGGTGCAACATGGAGTGTTTTCGAATCACTGCACGGAGCACAAAGAGCTGTCGCACGGTCAAGACTTCGGCGTCTGAGTATAGTTGGTAAATCCCTACGCTTAAAGTGCATGACCTTCAAGATGGCTCTTTGCGCTCTTTCTACTTTAAGTATTGAGGACGTACAGGTTCCGCCCCAAACTAGCACACAATACAAGACAATCGACTGGCAAAGGCTACGGTAGACTAACTTGGCTGTATCAGGATCCGCGGAGTGCCTAAGTTCTTTAAATATGTAAATTAGTTTCCTGATCCGTGTACAAAAAGCTTCGACATGCGACTGCCAGCTTAGTTTGCTGTCAATATGGACTCCTAGATATTTGATGGTTCGGACCAAGGACAAAGAAGGGCAGCTACAAATCGAAAAATCACCTGAGCAAATGTTTGCATTAATTTCTTCTGATTCCTGTGGCGGAGATAGTGTGTTAGGTATAGAAAATCTAATAATTTTAGTTTTTGAATCGAAGTGATTGTTCTGCTCTTTTCCTTGCACTGTCCCAGTCAGTGTCATAAACTACTAACGCCGTGCCATCGGCGTACGTAAATATCTCACAGTTCGGAATGTGTGCTTTACACAGGTCATTTATGTAGAGCAGGAAGAGAGGTGGTCCAAGGATGCTACCCTGTGGAACACCGAAACGAATAAACTGTTCATCACTTGTTGTGCTGCCGATTTTAACACATTGAGTTCGATTCGAGAGATAATCCATAAGTATATCCAGTGCCAGACCGCGAATCCCAGCGTTTTCCATTTTCGTGATTAAGGTGGGTATAGAAACATTATCTATTATTATTATAATATTATTATCAAATGCCTTGGATAGATCGAGAAAGATACCATAGCATTTCATACCTTTGTCCAAGTGAGACACTAGACTACTATCGAATGGATATAAATTATGCAATGCGAGACTAGAATTTTATTAACTCAGTATTTCTAGGTTAATTAATTGATGACTGTGTGTGTGACTATGTACTTATTTTGAAAATGCTTTTTGCATGTAGCATAATAAGACTTGGGGATGCGGATTTGTTCCGCATGCAGCAAATTCCACGCATTACAATAAATACTTGTATGAAATGGACATTTGTGGGGGTTACGCGTGCGTAGCAATTCCGCATGCGTAATGAAATCCGCACGGTATTAAAAATAATGTTCTCCCTGCTGCAACTCAAGCCTTCTCTATACTGTGAATGAAAACATTGTGAGGAAACCGGCCAAAACCATCGGACAACTTGACGTACGGCGAGTATCCACCCTTACGTTGTTGAAACCTCTAAGGTCCAGACTAAGCGTTTTGCCTCGTCGTTTACACCACGTACGTCGAGGGACTGGAACAACTTGCCTGCTGCCGTCTTCCCATCCTATTATAATTTGGGTGTCTTTAAGGCTAGTATGAATAGGCTTAAGAGCCTATACTATACACACACACTACTACACACTACGCACTAGTTTATTAAGATAAACTAGTGCGCCTCACCATCGACGATTACAACACTGCTTACCATCAGGTGGGATCGCAGTCAAGCATTAGTTTATATCAAATAATAATTTGAAAAAAAAAAATGTCTTAAAATCAAAAATTCGAAGACATGTCCACCGGTACTGGGTCGTGGAACCAGTGGACGTGTCAAACTTTTACTGAGTAAAACTAACCTATTTTTCTTTAATGGGTGACCAGATGGTTGCAAACCAACGTCCCAACCAAGGTGACTTTGCTAGTTTTAATCCGTGTAGACAGCAGTTGTAGCATGACCTTCAACACTCTTGGTTGGGAGGCGCGTTTTCCCAATCACCGAACGTGTTGGCGCGTGGTTTGCATCCATGTAGCCGCAACACAAACCTAATACATAAACCAAGGTCACCTTATTTGGAACGCTAGTTTGCAACCGTCTGGTCACCCCTTAAGTTACCCTTTGTAATTAGTAATTAGCTTACTAATTATATAGAACTGAAAGAAATTACTCTGTACTCCATCGAGATATAAGTACTAACGTACTAGAGAAGACACCGTAAATTCCTACTTTGTTTCGTTCAACTGCGGCGATCGCGCCGCACTTTGTCGAAGAAAACGCGTAAGTACCGTGATTTACATGGCGCTTAAAACCTTTTTGCCGAGAATAAATACACTTCCGCAGCAAATCTAGCGCTGTGGTAAATTAGTTACGGTTTAGACGAATTGTTATTATTTTAGCGCTGCAGCGAACTAAAGATTCAAATTACGAAAATAGGACAATTCAGTTATTTGACGTAGCTTCTCTAGTACGTTAGTACTTAGATCTCGATGCTGTACTCCAAACATACGAGATGATTTGTTCATACAATCCTAGGGGAGGTGTAGTGGTGTGGAAGTGGTGGTGATGTGTATGGCTATGGTGATAATGATGATGATGAGTTTCTTTCTTTATGTTTTTTTTTCTTCCTTTAGTCGTATGTTCATAAGGCTTATCGTTTCCATTATATGTTTCATCATAATAATCTTTGGGAATTGAATTTGCTTCACTGCCATAATTTGCTGTATCTTCATAAATTATTGAAGGTGTAGTTTTTTTATAATTTTTACGAGTTGTTCTTGATGAAGTCGTTTGCGTTTTTTTAGTTTTTTTAGTTTTCGAAGTTGTACGTTTAGTGTAAGAAGTTCTTGAAGTTGTGGTCCTTTTCTTATTTTTATTCGTTTTTGTTATTGTCATTGTTGTTGTTGTTGTTGTTGTTGGATACAAATCTTTATCATCACAATCTATCTCCCATAAACAGCAGTCAATATAGTCTTGTGGATAGTCATATTCATTCGGAGGTTTTGGCCTTCCAACTCGCTCTCGGAATTTAAGACAATCATATTGGGTTATTCCTTTTCTTTTTATTTCACGTTTATAACCTATATTTCTATTATCATTACCATGCCGTAGTTCACGACCTATTGACACTTTCGATGTGTCATCCGGTATATTAGGTTTTACGTTGGCTAAAGTATGCCTGTCTTCTTGGTTAGATGCTTGCAAGTACACTGGAAGATGGACTATCAGTAACCACCAAATATCTGTAACAGAGAACAACATACTGGACAGCTTGATTCTAGACAGTGGACTCGAGAGCGTACCAAGGTGAACCTGTCAAACCAGAAAAGTATCCAGCGAATATTCTTCATTTTATTTCTTTTTCTACATGATCTCCTTGTCCGAGTGTTCCTCTTTTAATACAGAAAACACAGGTTAGTTTTACGCTTATACAACTGAACAGCAATATGGCTGGTTTATCCTATTGAAAATAACTTTTCAATACACTTACTCGAAAACCCGCTCTTATCCCACCGCTTTTAGGCACGCAATAGACTGTTTTCCGCTCTAGTGCAGAAATAGCGCATGCTGTCCCCCGCCACAATATTATTACATTTATCGTATCAGGCTGGGCGCGCGTCGACCCCCACGAGTCGCTGGTCAACCCCCGTTTATTCATTTCTTCGTAAGTGTATTGAAAAAAGTCGTTTGACACACGTGCAAATTTGTCACTGCAGCCCTCGGCTCCATACACACTCGCCTATGGCTCGTACGAATTCCACCTCGGTCGCAATGACAAACTTTCTGCACTTGTATCAAAATGTACTATTTCTGTTAACTTACAGAAAACCATTCCTGCACATCTGATGGAATTTTGGCACACGGGTATAAAAAATCTTACGTGAAATTAGGTTCATGGTTACACAGGTTTTTTGACTTCACATCATCTCACAGTGACGGACTTAATGAGAGTGAGAGCAGCAGAAATATAATAGATCCGTAGATATCATTAATTGGTAAATTATTACTCATACACTTAATTATTTAATTTAAATTCTATGTTCCTTTAATCGTTTGTTAAAGAGCGATTTAGATAAAGCATTAGCAACGGGCTGATTCGCAATGGCGGATAGAGAAATATTAGTTTTGATTAACACGTGAAATTATTGACTAGTTTTGCCCTTGACTTTGTCCGCGTCAAACACGTTATTTACCATAAATCAAATATATATATTTATTTATTTATAATAAGCACACCAACAGCACAGTCACTTACAATTCAAATAAACTTACATCTAAAATTGGCATTTCAGTAACCATGCAAATAACAGGTATGCATGAAATTTACCAAATGAACATTAGAGACAAACACAGAATAAAAAGTGTGTCCAGAATACCTAAATCTAGAACACTACAAAGACAAAACAGACAAAGTCGTATATATTTGCACAGCACTAGTTTACAAATAAGTGTAATCCTGACTCCTGAGCTAATATGAGTGCCTATATTTTAGGAGCGGGACTTTCGATTTCATCAGTATGAAATATGTATTACATCAAAAGAATAACATAAGTAAATTTTTAAACAAGATTAAATGAAATAAAACAATATTATTAAAAAAAATTAAACCCGACTTGTAGAGGGTTTCCTCTTTATTGTAGATGACCATGAACCACAGCTTGACTGTTGGTCGCTTTTGTAGAGACGGCACCCTCACCGGCGCGCCGTAAAGGGCCATGGACCGAACGATCTCCGCATCGAGCCTCCGGCAGGAGGCGTCTGGACCCCTAGGTTGGGCAGGAGCCGCTTGAGGAGAGTCAGACGTCGGAAGTGCTCCTCGAAATTCCGCCGGCCGTTGAGGACGAGTCCCAGGTACTTCATCGTTAATTCGACGCCGATGTAGGGGTTCATTCCTACCGTTATTTGAGAACCCGGTGGTGGCGCGTTCCGAGGGCCATGAAAACATATAGGCCTCGGACTCGATGTGCGTATGGTGGGAAAACTCTTTGAAAATATGATTAAGATTTAGTGAACATTCTTAAAGAATTGGAAAGTTGGAAACAGAATTTATGAAAGTAAAATGAGCGAGATAAGGACTATTAAGCTGTTGATCTCCGCATTAACGCCGGCGTTCACGCGCCATTGTCTTACTATTGTGTCTCTAATTACGCACTCAAAAGGTTAAGTCCCAATATATCAGATCATAACTCACTTAATTGCCCTGTAATTTCTATGTGAGATCCCATCTATACCGAATAAAAAAGCTAAAAAAAAAAAATTGTGTGAACAAGACATTATCGTAAAACACTGTCTTACCAACTTCGTATATCTTTGTTCAAAATGGGCCTTTAGTATTACACAATGCAAACATAATGTTACGTTCTACTTCCGCAGTTTTCTTAGTATCCAGGTGCACAGTCGTTGCCAAGAAATGTTCAGTCTGTGAAAACACTGCACTGCATAAGTAATCATTGTTTATGTGCTAGATATATATTGAAAGCTTAGGCGAGTGTTCTTGGTTGATCAGGCAGTATCTCTTCGAATTTTCAAAAAAGTTTTGTAGCAAACATTTTGATTAAGTATTTGTGAGTTGAGCACTAGTTTGAAAACGCGTAAAACCCTACTTTAATACCAAAGTATCACAGGTTTTCCGGTTAAAGAAGAGATTGACAAATACTCAAATTCAGAAATCAGATGTACGCCCCGGGTGTTGGAAGTCATAGAGCGATTCTCGGTCACCGCTCTTGCAAATGGCGAGCAATGGGTAGCACGTCGTAAGGAGTTAAAGAGCTGTCACGAAAACGGACAGAGCCTTCTAGGGCAGATATATATGCCTGCTAGGGCTAAGTCAGTAAAAGCCTGATACGCCCTCTCACTCGATCCGGAGGGAGAAAATTATTTGATGATTTCCTACTTCAAAACAAGGGTTAAATCTATAACTTTCAATTGAATTGAACCAAAAACCTCATTCACTAGAGCAACAAGATTATCTGAATCCAATAAAAGAACATTCAATTTTACGTGACAGTATCAGTTCATTGACGTACCTCCAACTTGCAAATTAGAAAATAAACTTCCCAAAATAACGATAACATTCGTCACTTCAAATTGACAAAATCACATATATTTCCATATAATATCTTCTCACCCATAAATTGACGACATGCATACATCCAGAAAACTACTTTTCGTAAATAAAATTCATAGGAAACCCGATCCGGTACGCATTTCACGGTCGGCTAGACAACCGGTTAGATTTTAACGGGATAATCCGGATTCGATGAACCGGAACTTACTACAAGAATATTTCTTACACGAACCGGGTATTCTCGGGGATTAGGAATGGATTATAAACTTATATTGGTCCAGTTTTGGAGATTGTCTAACAAATGTGTATGTACGATATTAGACTGGTTGATCTGATGTTTATTTCAAGTACAATAAACCTCATCATCGTTTGGGGGTATGCGGATCAGAGAGTAAAGCCCCACATACCTCTATTGAAAAGGGAGGATCCTCCGACCAGACGGGTGTCATGTCTGGTGGGCAACTGCCCGATAAATGATTTCGGGCTGTCGTATATACCTATTCAAATCGCGCGGAAATTTTTTATTGCGCGATGCAGGATTAGTTCTTATGTGACGCCATAGACACGGTAATATTATCTATACAGTATTGTAACTCGGCCGTATCTTTGAAATAAATGCCTACAGCCGCGCGGTACGTAAACATGCGATAGGGCTGCCCGCACTATGGCTGCCCGCTCCCAGCATTTTTATTTCATTTGCCTACTTTGTGTTTCCATTTAGTTTTGTGATTGTAAATATACTTCTTTTATTTAAACAATTAAAATACTTTGTGAATTGAATAGGAAGTGTTCAATATTTGCGACCGAAAAATATTTGCGCCTCGACTGAGACGTATCTACGAAATGCTTTATTATTAAATTTTAAAGTACAAAAATCCGCATTCTAAACCTTAATTAAAAATTGTTTTGGGAAACATGGACAAGGTGGAGAAAAAGGAATATCTTTTACTTGGTTATAGATACCTGCAGCTTCTTTACAATTTATATGTTTGGTTTTAAATGACGAATTCATGCAACCAAAAACAGCAGCACAATATATCCTACTCGTCATATCTATACATATTATAAAACAGTAAAATTATTTTGCGATGGTATTAATTGGCGCAAAAACTACTGAACCGATCCTGTTCAAATTTTGCATACATAATCCTTATAGGTCAGTGCATCTGTTAGGCTATAAATTATCACGCTATTTGCTATGGGGGGTGAGCAATAATCCAAAACGTCCGTGTTGAACGACATTTGCCGCGAGTTCGATTCCCAGCTACAGTTAAAATTTTTGTCATTATTTTATCTTCTTTTTTGTAATAAAATAACTTTTACCATTTTTTCAAAATAAAATTGACATTTCTATGCGATATCTTCTAAATATATTGTAAAAACTAATCAAAACACATAATAAAATCGAATTAGTCAAATATGGCACCACACGCAATTCAGATACTCGCAACGCCATCTAAAGACTCAAAGTAGAAATAATGATGACAATGACAGTTGAACTTTATATTTGATAGATGGCATTGTGTATTTTACGTAATTTTCTGAATGGCGGAAGAATGCCGCCCACGTTTGCAGACAGTTCTATTGTTCAAAATTGGAGGAAAATAGTTATGGTTAAACTGGTGTTAGACGGAGGCATTTTTAACAGTCCTACTGCTTTTTTTTCCATGATTGTAACAAGATAATTGACCATGATTATTCAAGGGATACGAACCAAAAAAGGCGATAAAAGTAAACAAGTATATGTATTTAATTATTTATTTTAAAATAACACGGCCAAATTTTTGGAAGGGGTTGCATGGCACCTTGTGTTGGAAGGCCCCCAGGTAGACCGATGACCTGGTGTGGGTCGCGGGAATCCGATGGATGCGAGACACACAGGGCCAGTCATTATGGCGACACTTGGGGAGGCCTATGTCCATGATAATGATAATGATGGTACTTTTTTTTTCTTTTTTTAAGAGTGGAAATCATTCTCTGGTTGGAGCGAGAGGGCGTGTCAAACTTTTACTGACTAAAACCACACTTGTGTCCTTCAGTTGCGCTTTGAAACATCTCTTTGAGGAGTGCGTGGATCACTACGTGCTGTTGACGACTGGGCTCGGTTCGGTTAATTACCGGACGGCCGGAGGGCTAGCTACTCATTGTTTGATGTCTGCAAGCCTGCGTCTACCGTGGCTGGTCGTCGGGGTCGGAATCTCGGCTCGGCGTGAGGACGTTCGTTCCCTCACGCGTGCGGCCTCCTCCTTCGCTAGCATTGCGGCTTTGCAGAAGGAGGCGACCGCCTACCATTCCTCCTCGCTCTGGACTATAGCCCAAACCAGGCCCCGGCGCGAGAGGTGACTGACGCCGATTGCCTCCACGAGGACACGGCGGTGATCCGCCCTTGCGGGACACACCTCTGCATGCTCCACTATGTCCTCCGGGATGGCACCTTGCGGCCTAATAATGGCGTGATTTATTGTTTGCAGTTTCTGCTCCATATAAAACGGGGTCGAAAGTGGTTTACGTTCCTGATCACTGATGTATCTCAGATTCCTGGCAGCCTTGTGTCGACATCTGGACGTTACCTCCTTGCAGTGAGTGGTGACCAACACTGGAACAACCCTCTGAGGGAGGCCAGTCTCAGGGATAACACTAATCGGCTGCTACATTTGTTTACCGTAATTTCATTGTTTTATGGATACACAAGCTCAGGACTGTTGAGGGTGTTTCGAGCGGTTTCTGTTCCGGATTCGGTTGGAAGTATCCTGATATTACCATTTTGCGAATCGCCCGGAGGACCCGGTGTAACATGCGGTGGAGGTCTATCACATTTGGGTGAACCGCCGTGTCCTCATAGAGGCAATCGGTGATAGTGACCTCTCGGTTTGGCCATCAATATGCGAGTTTGATTGGGCATACACGCGCTCAAGATTTCGCCGAAATTCATTCAACGGGGACGTCAGTTAAATACACACCAAAAAATCCTAGGTAAATGAACAAGTAATTTTTACGCCCAAAATGAGCAAGCTGCAACAATCAATGCAAGCATGCTCTCGCAAATTCTTCATAAGTACTGTTGTGGAGGAAGATAGTTGATGATGATGATGGTAGTTTTTGGATTCACTGGCTTTTTGGCTTTGCACTATCAGTGCACGTTATTCAGCTGAAAGTCGGTGTCCCGATTATGCTCCTTCATTTACCTCTACCAAAGCTGTCTAACGGCTTAAACTCTTCAGTGAAAAATTATTGAGGTGAAAATTTTACGGGAGGTAACTCTTTCGAACAATCTCGCAGACATCGGCCCTAGAGGGCCCTATCCATTTGCTGACATCTCTTTGAGTCCGGTGTAGAATACAACGCGCCGTCGATTCAGGATTGCTTTGACGAGACGGCCGGACGGCACCACCGCTATCCCGGTTTGCGATGGCTGGTTTTTTTTTTTTAAATTGATATAAACCAGTGCTTGACTGCGATCCCACCTGATGGTAAGCAGTGATGCAATCATTAATGGTGAGGCGCACTAGTTTATTAAGAGCCTATTCACTCTAGCCTTGAAGGCACCTAAATTATAGTTGGACGGGAAGACCGCAGCAGGCAAATTGTTCCAGTCCTTCGATGTACGCGGTATAAACGACGAAGCGAAACGCTTAGTCCGGACCGTTGAAGTTTCAACAACGTAAGGGTGGATACTCGCCGTACGTCGGGTTGTCCGATGGTAGAAATGAGATGGCGGAATCAAGTCATGCAATTCCCGCGCACACTCTCCAAAATGCAACCTGTAGAATACCGATAGGCAGGCTACCCTGCGCCTGTGCTCGAGGCTTTGTAGATTGGACTTAACCAAATCTGGATCCCCAATTAGCCTCTTCGCACGCCTTTCCACTGAGTCCAAAGCTGCTAGATGGCATTTTGCAGCACCAGCCCATATGTGACTGCAGTACTCCACACACGATCGGACCTGTGCTTTGTATAACATTAGAAGCTGTCCCGGTGTGAAGTACCGTCGGACCTTTGCAAGAACGCCTAGTTTTCTAGCAGCTAGGCTGGTAATCGCCCTGCGGCTTTCAACACCCGGAGCATCACTTGCAGCGACAGTTAAGGAGTAAGAATGTCCCTCATAGTTTCAGCCACTTCTTCGATCGTAGTGCTTCACTGAATTAGGCTACTGGTTGACATTTTCTCCACCAATCGCCTCCATGAGGACACAGCGGTGCTGGCGCTCCGACCAAGCGGGACCGACTTCTACCGTATGCTCCATCGTATTCTCCAGGCGATCCGCACAATGGTGATACCCGAGTGTTTCTTCCCGTTGAATTCGATACAGATACCTCCCAAAACACCCACATCCGGTGAGTCCTGCACAAAGAGAGGATGCCGTGACGCCTCTGTAGACACTCTTCAAAGACAGGCATTACCGCTGCGATTGTGACGTGCTCACTGTGGCGAGGGGTTAAAATCATACATGTTGTTTCACCAGAACATAAACCAGAAACATATATAAACTAATTTCTTTTCTTTTGGGGTAGGCAGAAATGCCAACTGCTACGACCCTTACATACTCTTTCTATTCATTGACATTCATACATTTGGATCTGGGCGAGTACATAACATGTTTCCTGAAGGTAATTTGCGTTTTTACTTTTAACCGTTTTATGTTAAAGTACAATAAATAATTGCGTTGCTTTCAGAATGAATTGCAAGCTCAGAATGATTGTACGTTTTTACAAACTTAACGCAGACGAAGTCGCGGGCCACAGCTAGTTAAATATATAAATATGTACTTGAACTTATTTTTATTGAAAAACTCGCGCGGCACAGACGCGACTGTCTGCATCCCGAGCGCACCCCGAGATCGAGGCGCGTAGGTATAGCTCGCTTTTCGTCCGTTTGTATGAAGTTGGAATACTGTATAGATAATATTACCGTGCCATAGATGTAACTACAGGTAATTTACAATGTATCTGAGTCCTACTGAAAATAAATGATTTTTCATAAAGTAACCGTATTTTTAATTATTCTTTGACATATACATACGAGTATACAATGGACAATAATCCACAATTAAAACATACCATTTTGAGGACTAGACCGAAGCCATTGTCTTTCACAGAAAGTTTTAATAGGATAAAGGATAAGTGTATTATGTCTGTCTATTCTATTGTCTAATCGACTTTGTCTGCTGCTTGCTTTATTATTTCCCGAGAGCAAAAGTTTTCATTTGGTCATTGTATTGAAAAGATAAGTAAATTAATATTGCTTCATATTGTTTATTTATTTAATCTTCATGTAACCAAAGGTACAAAGGCAGACTTAAGATCGTCCAACCCAAGATAAATTTTCATTATTTTTCATACAACCGCTCTTACGTGATTTTGTACCGTATTACACATTATTCTCTAGATATTTTGGAAATACAGATATCTTGTGGATATTATCTAGGTCCCATTAAAATCAAATCATGAATTAGTGTAAAACTAATCCAGTAGAGTCCTCTGAAAATCTGCTATTTTGCGTGAACTTTGGCCTTTTATAATGTACTTATAAATTATAAAAGTAAAAAAAATATGAAAAGATAGAGAATAGAATCCTTACACATTTAATCAAGATTTAATGACGAAAATTTTTACCAAAACCTTTAAGAGAATGATGGAATTCCCGAATGCTAACAGAGCGTTTAGGTGTTATGTCTCTATTTCGCATTGCCTCTTTATCAAACATTGCGTTCGATGAACTAAACTTTTTTTAAACCATGCTCATGTTATTGATAGATGGGTTGGGAAGGGCCCTCTTAATGCCTTGTAGCGACATCTATGGCGTCACATAAGAACTAATCCTGCATCGCGCAATTAAAGTTCTCCGCGCGATTAGAACATATAAAACAGCCCGAAATCATCTATCGGGCAGTTGCCCACCAGACAACACCCGTTTTTCAATGGAGGTTTGCGGAACTTCACCCTCTGTTCCGCTTACCTCAAAAGCCTTATGGTATTTATTCTCTACCAGTTTACCTAGGTTGGTGGGGAGATAATAAGGCAGGTGCATAAGAAAGAAAATATATATATTAGAAAACAAGCGTGAGTAACAAACATAAATACATACACTCACAAACTTTCACGTTTATAATATTATTTATTTATTTATTTCATAAAAACTTTATGCACTAGTAATAAACACTGTACAAAGGCGGACTTAATGCCTTAGGCATTTTCTACCAGTCGACCTTAGGGTGGTGCAGAAACAAAACATGGTAGGTGAAATAGAAAAGAAATACAATAATAAATATATACTTAAATACATACATACAAAACAAACTTAAACTATATTAAGGTGATTCGTGTAATGAGCCGGTTTTAAATGAAAACCTTCTAAAGAGGTACTGCTTTACAACACTCCCAAATACAGACTGAAAACAGCTAAACAAACACCGGCTAACTACATCACGAATTCGCATTTCGCACAGTCCTGAAACACAGGCAGGGTTCAGTATACACAGTTACAGGCTTGCATACAAATGTGCTTCGCCTGTCAAGGCACTGTTTATTTTTAATCCGATGGCACTTCTGAAGTGTATTTGTCTTCTTCGCTTAGTTATCTAAAGTAGTGATTGTCTGAATTGGGGGTTAGTTTATTTTTGGAGTTGTTGATGTGGGAATTAATTTTATGACTTCTCACGCTCTAGGGTGGGGCGGGAGGACGTGTCAGATTTTCACTGACTAAAATACACCTATGTTCGTTCAGTTACCTTGCTTTCTAGGACTACAGGTTTCCCGGGTTCCAGTAGGTTTCAGTCTTACTGGGCCCCTATGGTTTACTGACATTTCTTTGAGGCGCGCGTGGAACACTACGTGTCGTTGACAATTCGGGCTCAGTCCTTATAGAACGAGCAGGCGACGACCTCCCCATTGCTCGTCGTCCACAAGCCCGCGCCTATGGTAGCCAGAAATCGCTCTGATTCCCGACGCCCGGAGCGTCTCATGTCGCGGCGGCTGAGGTGTGAGGATGTACGTTACCTCACTCTTGCGGCAGCCTCCTTCACTAGCATTACTGCTTCGCAGAAGGATGTAGTCGCATCCCATTCCCTCTCGGCCTACCCGGAGCGGGAGAAGTTAATTGATGATTTCTTACTCAAAGATACACAAGAAGACAAGAAGTAACAAACACACACATACACACTTTAAATTTCTCTCTCTCCCTTCTTCTTCTTCTTTTAACTTTCGCCTTTATAATATTAGTGTAATTTCACACCAGGCAGTGTTACGATTATTATTTGCCTTCGACTTATCAGCATCATTAAGAAAGAATTAATAGAAAGTTCAGTACCATTCCTTGATTTACTTTTATTCGTATACCATAAAATTCTTTACCATTAACTGAACAACAAATAAAGATCTAGCGTCCATTTATTAATTTACGAGGCAATAAAATGGTTCGTTATCAAGAAACTACGTATATTCTACGTCTGGCCTAATGTTCTTGTTCTTCAGGGCCCGTCGCGAGAGGTCGTCGCCGCCGATCACCTCCACTACGATACATCGATGCTCCGCCCAAGCGCGGCACACCTCCACCGTATGCTCCACCGTGTTCCCGTATTGTGGGCGCATTCACAAACATATAAACAGACATCCATACACAAGGCACCCAGACTTGGAACAAGTATATGTAGGGCCATACAAATATTTGTTCCCTTGGTAGGCATCGGCTCTAGCGGATCCTATTAATTTTGCTGACTGGACTTTGGAGCGTGCGTGACCGTCGACCCAGACTTGGTCCTTATCGACGACGAGCTACCTATTGCTCACCATCCGTAACCACAATCCTAGGCATATTTATACTCTTTCTGAATTCAAAATAACGCAAAAAAAAACTAATTTCCACAAAAAGTAATCACCTAGAATGTAACAACAAACACAAAAACTTATATTGTACACTTTGTTGTACCTTAAAAGCAAAATCTAGTTCTTTTAAGAAATTGTTATCGTGCCCTTGAATCGGTAAAGTTTTTTTGTTTGCAGGGTAGTTCGATATTTTCGTCTAAATGTTTACAGGGTGTATGGTAAGTCGTCTGTATTGCGCGCGAAAACAAAATATTGCTAGTCAAAAAGCACCAGCCGCCGTAGGCGCGGTCTTGCGGACGGCGAGCAATGGGTAGCTCGCCGTCCGACCGTCCGGTAACCGTCTGGACTGAGCCTTAGTCGTCGACGGCGCGTACTGTTCCACGCGCGCCTCAAGGAGATGTCAGCAACCGTAGGGGCCCAGCAGGGTTGAAGCCTACTGGGGCCAAGGGTCTGTTTCTGAAAGAAAGACTCGGCCCTGGTACGAAAGGCAACGAAGGAACAGGACTGGGTTTTTAGTCAGTATAAGTCTGACATATCCCGCGCTCCGCTCAAGAGCGGGTGATGTCTTTGGATGATTATTTCCACCGAAAAAAAAAAACCATTATACAGGAGTAATTTCTAGTATAGGGCAAAGTTTTTTTTTGTAAATTGCTAAGGAAGAAAAATTATTCAATTTATTTCAAAGCTGTATTGAAAACTGTTCAATTTCAGTTGACAACCGTCGTTTCGATTACCTCTCCATCACTCGTCATCGATAAGAGAGCTTTGTTCAATTTGTGTCACCGGCTTGTTCAAAACTGCAAAATCTCTCTACGTTTTTACAAGAATTTTTATTAAACTAGCTTTATCTGCGGTTCGCCCATGTGAAAGTTGAATATTATTCTAAGGTATGAATATTATTTATTCTCCCGGGATAAACAGTCCATAAATTTAATCGTTGCCTAACGCGATCGGCCGCCTCCTTTGCTAGCATTACTGCTACGCAGAAGGAGGCGACCGCCTGCCGCTCCTTCTCGCTCCGGACCATGGCCTGTACCAAGGCCCGGCGCGGCGTTGCTCTGCCCAAGCGGGGCACACTTGCACCGTGTGCTCCATCGTGACCTCCGGACGGTCCACACAGTGGCGACACCCGGGCGTCGCTTCCACACGGTGCAGGAACTTCCCGAACTTACCGTGTTCGGTGAGAACCTACATCATGCGGAAGGTGAGGACGCCGTGAGGTCTTTCCAACCAAGCCTCAAAGAGGGGACTTACCGCCATTATTGTGGCGTGCCCAGCCCTTGTGTCAAATTTCATTCAAATCCGTTCAGCACTTCGGCTTGTTCATGACTTCGGTCTGCGACGAGCGACGGGGCATCGATAACTGGCGCGCGGTGCTATGAGCGGCGTCTCGTGGCGTGCTTCAAACATTTTCATACTTTTGTTCTTACCGCTCGCCGCCCCGCGCTTAGCTACCGCTCACAGCGGCAAGGTCGTGAACGGGCCGTTAGAGCGTGAAGGAGTAATAAATAATAGGTCTTTACCTATGAAATTGTAGTTTTCTAAAACGGGTTGCTTTGAAGTGTTATATCTTTGGATTGACTTGGAATTATAAGTTCAAATAGACTTTATATTAAATGTACGTTATTCTTTTTTCGAAATTAGGTATTTATTGGTTTCTTTGTGTTTTGTATTTTCTGTAATATCGCAGTACTTATAACCATGAAAACTAGAAAAAAAAAATGTTTTTTCATATTAAGAGTTTTAACGTAGAAACTATGCATTTTAAAGGGCAAGCAATATCAATGACGTATACCTACGACTTTTTTCTAATAAAAGAACTCTGTGTTCTTGGTTTAATAGCTTTTGTTTTGGAAATATTGTCTTGTAGACAAAAAGAAAAGTTATTCGTGCGATAAAATTTCCCACGTGAAAGTGATTGAAACAAAAACAGACATCCCATTCATTAGCAGTTTTAAGTCCGTATACATCATCAATATTGCATACTGCTTGAGACACATTTTTTCCACACGGTAGAACTCATATTACAAAATAATGCGAGTTTTCTTAGATTTCATACAAAAATGGTTATAAATACAGCGATATTACAGAAAATACAAAACACAAAGAAACTTAAAAATAACTAATTTCGAAAAAAGAATAACGTACCTTTAATATAAAGTTTATTTAAACTTATAATTCCAAGTCAATCCAAAAATATAACACTTCAAAGCAACCCGTTTTAAAAAACTACAATTTCATAGGTAAAGACCTATTATATACTTTACAACATTACATAGTATGATTAGTGACTAATTTCGTTTAATAAACAAGGACAAGACTACAAGAACAAAGACTTTACAAAAAAATATTCTAAAATATGAGACATGTACATAAATCAGATCATCCATTGGAATGAAGTTTTCGTTTAGATGGATTTTTTATTGGCTGCTGCGTTACGTGTTGTGGTTCGATTCCCGTATGGAACAAATATTTCTACGGCTTATACGAGTAGATAGTTGTTCTGGGCCTGGGAGTTTTTTTGTAAGTTACTTTACTTGTATGTGAACGCACGGGAACCGATCACTTTTCCAAATTTTTTTTTTCGAATTTCATTTTACCGAAAACTATTGACCGAAGGCTTTTTTGATATATGCATTATTTGACATATTTATGATAGGTAACCGAACGCACACACAATACAGGAATAATTCCTAGAGTGGGCGAAAATTATCCAACCAAATAATTATTCAGCTCAAATATTAACAATTAATTAATTTATAATTGTATTGTTCCTATTCTTGATTTTAAATGGAAGACCAAAACATGGTCCTCCGATTCGACCCCAAGTTACATGGAACAAGGGTATAAAGATGATGGGGACTCATCCTTGCTTCAACAAGAGATCACTAAGTCGTTCCTAAAAAACCGCAGTCAAACAGTATCCTAATTTATCTCAAGACCCTTCTAATTGCGAAATCCACCGCACTGCGTGAGCTCCTTGCCAGTGGCGTAGCTAGTCCCAAAGCCCCATATCAAAAGTTTTCGAGGTTTTTTTTTACACCATCCATGTAAGACCTTGTTGACGTTGTTCACAACCAACACTCCATAGAGCGACACATCCAGGGACAAGTGGAGGGAAAGCGGTCACGCGTACGCTCACATACGCGTTGGACAGACCTCATCAGAGCTGCAACAAAACCTCCATAGTCCAGAGTTCCCGAGAAACCGTGACAAGTTGAGACGCATCATCAAAACTTCTATTGAAATTAGAAATGTTCCTAAGCAGGAGAAGGAATCAAAAACTATGTTGTATGACATGATACAGTGCTTGTCAAAGCAACTGGATATCTCTACAGAGCCCACCTGCGTCCGTGACATAACTCGACAACCGTCAAAGAAGGAAAATAAGACATCAAATGTTACGGTTGAATTCGCAAACACACTAATGAAAACAAAGTTCTTAGAGGCTGCTAAAGAATATAATAAAAAAAACCCAAACAATAAATTAAGCTCAATTTATCTAGGCATCCCAGTTACATCCCAAACGCCTATATATGTTGCCGAGCAACTAACAACCCTCACCAAGAGACTGTTTTATCTTGCAAGAACCCATGCCAAATCCAATCAATATGACTACTGTTGGACATCAAATGGACGAGTCTTTCTGAAAAAGGATACTGATAACCAATCGATTTTGGTGAAGAACGAACAACAGCTGAAACAACTGGCTCAAACCACCTCTGCATGACTTCGCACGTATAATTTTTTAATATTATGTTATTTTATTTTAACTTTTAACTTATTTAATGATATGCCTTTTAGTTATTACTACTTTCATCAAATATTAGATTTGATTATGTATCCACATATTTGTCTAGCAAACTATACACATTTTTATAGTCAAAAACACAAACACTGTAAACCCTCCTATCATTCAGCAATGAACACTTATCCTACTAATTATAAACAGTTGCCAAATACTCAAATGTTAAACTTTAGCCTGTTTCCCAATAGTAATTTTTTTCTACCGACCGAGACGCCCCTCCCCTTTAAGTTTACTTATTTTGAAAAATGACCAATAACATTGACAGTTTTATAGAAAATCTTGACCAGTTTTCTCTATCAGTCCCTCAAACGTGTACCCCAGAACAGACACAGTCTGTTATTAACCATCCTAACAATTACCTAAAGCTGCTGACACAAAATATACGATCAATAAACTGTAATTTCTTAAACCTACAGACTCTCTTGCAACGTCTCTCATTTGAATGTGATCTAGTGATTCTAACAGAATGCTGGCTACCCTGTTCTAGCAATGACACTATTCCTCAACTAAAAAATTACACTACATTTAAAACCACGAAACATTTGAACCAAAGCGATGGTGTGGTAGTATATGTGAACGCGGAGTTACCAGCTACATGTGAGGAACCCGACCTACATCAATCAGCTTCCGGGCTTATTATTAAAATAAAATCTGAGGTCGCTATAATTTGCATTTATCGGTCTTCATCTATTGATAATATTCAAGGCTTTTTATCAGCCCTTAATGTTATACTTCCATCTCTCAAAAAATTTAAAACGGTAATCTTAACAGGTGACATAAACCTAGACATTAAACCTACTACCTCGGATATACGGGCACACGAATATTTAAATTCCCTAGCTTTTCATGGCCTTCTCGCAGCACATACCCTTCCAACCAGAGGCGATAACTGTTTGGACCACCTTATTTTAAGAACAAACTCTCCTTCATATTCCTTTGTCTATGACTCCGTGGTTACAGACCACTATCCTTCACTACTCTGCTTGGACAATCGACGTCTACAAAGTGGTTCAATTTCTACTGTCACAAACATTGATTTTGAGAAACTGGATGAAACAATGTCTCAGCTAGACTTTAGCCCAATTCTCTCTGTGACAAACGCCGATGCTGCTACAAATCAATTTTTGGGATTAGTGACTACAGCCATTGCAAAACACACCTTGACCAAGAAAGTACCTGCAAGAAAGAAAATTCTGAAACCCTGGATCACGACTGGTCTCTTGCGTTGCATTAGAAATAGGGATGCGTTACATAAAAAGGCAAAACAAGATCCAGAAAACGAAATACTGACATTAACTTACAAACGCTACAGAAATTTCTGCAGTAAGATTCTAAAGAAAGCGAAACGTCTTTATGATACGGGAGAACTGAAAAAAGCTGGTCAAAACCCTAAATTACTCTGGGAAACAATAAAGCGAGTCACCTATACAAAAAAACCTGATAATACTTCTACTCAACTATTAACCACCTCATCCTCCCCAGTAGAATGCTGTGACAAAGTAAACTCCTTTTTTGTCAATGTGGGCAAAAACCTTGCCGATAATATCAGAACAAATCCTCTACAACAGATGGCAACTTATATTGTACCTAAAACTGTACCCATCTCATCTTTCGTTCTAGAACATAGCGATAGTGACGAAATCATTTCCACTATAAACTCCTTACGGACCAACGCTGCTACTGGATGGGATGGTATATCGCCCTATATGCTAAAAAAATACTCCATTCTACTGGCACCCATCCTATGCCATATATTTAATCTTTGTTTCGACACCGGTGTCTTTCCTACTTCGTTTAAAAAGGCAATTATCCATCCAATTTTCAAGGGAGGAGACGGGACTTTACCTAACAATTACCGACCCATAGCAGTCCTAAGTGCATTATCTAAGGTACTCGAACGTTTAATTAATAAGAGATTGGTTAATTACTTGGAACACTATAAGCTAATTTCATCTCATCAATTCGGCTTCCGCAAAAGCTTATCAACATGCGACGCTGTCCACGAATTAACTAATCACGTGGTTCGTAGTATTAACAGTAATAAAAAAGTCCTAACAATATTCTTGGACCTCGCAAAAGCGTTCGACACGGTCCCCGTCCCTACTCTCTTATCGAAACTTGAAGGAATGGGTGTCCGAGGTGTTCAATTAGATATGTTCAAGAGCTACCTAACAAATCGATCACAATATGTCAGCATAAATAACATCAACAGTAACGAACTTCCCATTTATTACGGTGTGCCCCAGGGCAGTATACTTGGACCGACCCTTTTTCTTGTCTTCATCAATGAGCTATGCAACCTTAATATCCAAAATGGCAACATAATATCTTTCGCAGATGATACTGCGATAACTGTTGTAGCTGAAACATGGTCTCAATTAGAAATAGAAGCGCAACTCGCATTCAACGCAGCACTAAACTGGCTCAATGATCACACCCTTACTCTTAATACTTCAAAAACTAACTTCCTTACATACTCAATCAGTACAGCCTCCCAACCACGAATCCCAATAAATTTAATAGCTCACTCCTGCAATAATCAACCCCAAACTCCTTGTAACTGCCCGTCATTAACCTCTGCAGACCAAATAAAATATTTGGGCGTGACGTTGGACAAAACTCTTAATTTTAAGTCCCACATAAATATTCTCACTGGCAGGGTCCGTAAACTTATCTTCATATTTAAAACACTTCGGCAAATCGCTAATCAAACTGTAATTCGCAAGGTTTATTTCGCCTTATGCCAATCTATTGTCACGTATTGCATTTCATGTTGGGGTGGTGCTGCTAAAACAACTATAAAACCATTAGAGATAGCCCATAGAGCAGTATTGAAAGTTGCTACCTTTCGTCCTATCATGTTCCCTACAAACGAATTATACCGTAAGTGGAAAATTCTTAACGTAAGACAACAGTTTATCATGCAAGCTATTCTTTTACAACACCAAAAAACACCATATAGGAAAATTGATAAACGTAGAAAAGATTTAATTTGTACTCTCCCTCGTACGCGCTCCGCTTTCGTTAAGAGATTCTTTTATTTTCTTGGCCCTTCTTTATATAATAAAATAAATAAACATTGTCCAGTATACGCGTTAACGCTCTTTAACTGTAAGAAAAGGGTCTACTCATTTCTTCTAGACTATACATATGAAGAAACAGAAAAGTTGCTTATTTAAAGGTAAGTGAAATACATAACATAAGATTAATGCAACCAACACACACGAAATGGTTTGCAGACAAATCTTTCTTTTATTTTATTTTTTTTTCTCAACATTATTCTTTTTTTTCTCTTATTATTTAGTTAAGTATACCAAATTTTTGAAGGCAGTTAAACACATGTACGTAATTAGTGAAAATACATCATTGTTGTAAACCACGGGGATCGGAACTGTCACTCCTACATACAGGTTATACTGTAACCTAGTTAGGAGATCAGAACTGCACCCACTACAATTGTAGCAAATTTGTAATTTTACCAAATAAAAATCAAATACCCATGTACTGCAATATTTGTAAATGATCAATAAAGATTATTATTATTATTATTATTATCGCGAAGCCTCACTCGCCAACGAAAATGCAACATTGTCAACCACGACCACTCTGTCAAGAGTGAACGACTAAGGAGGAGGATGTAAGACCTAGCCCAGTTATCCTCGTTTATATTAGTATTCTGGAATAGAAGAGAGGTTAAGTTTTTATTGTGATCTTCTGTAGAGATTGAGGGAACAGAGCTATAAAAATAGAACATCCTATCATTTAGTAATTATTTTGTTCATTAACTACGCATCTCTTATCAATGAGAGGATTGAAGTTTGTGGATAACATGTTACGAATTTTTACACGGGGCTCCTGCAGCTTGGGGGCCCCATATCATTGATACGGCTGATACGGCTGTAGCTACGCCCCTGCTCCTCGCTCTTATTTATTCTCTCAATTAACGCCATGAATAAACAAGGCCTTACGAGGGTAAACGGTATTACCTAACTCTATTGGCATACCACTCGACTAAAATTAGTACAGGCAAGTATAGTGGCATGTCCACAGCAGGACTTAATTTAACTGATTCTTGGAACATAACGAATTAGGGTCATTCGTTTAGAGGCTTTAGTTACAAGTGGGTCTTGTGAGAGGGTTGGGGTATTTCTTCCTTTTTAACCCTTTCGAGTAGAGCAGTGGTGGCCGGGTAGAGCAGTGCTGGCCGAGTGGTAACGGCCCCGACTTACGAGTTGTAGGTCGCGGGTTCAAACCCAGCCAGGTGTATTACTTTGTGGAATCCGATGGATACGAGACGCACAGGACCGGTCATTATGGCGACATTTGGGGGAGGCCTATTTCCAACAGTGGACGTTTTTCGGCTGAAATGATGATGTTGATGATATGCCAAACAAAAATCTTACTTATATGTCAACATATAAATTAAAAATATTATGGTGAGGTACCACCATAATATTTTTAATTTATATTGATGTTAAATAAAGATTGGCATTTTGGGGGCAGTTTATAGAACTGAAAATAACTTGTAATTTATTATTCTGTCGAAAATGTACTTTAATGAGTTTTTAAGAACCGACTCGTAATATTCAGGTAATTAAGTTTGATGGTTATAAATGAGTGCATGCAAATTCATAACGTTGATGTTAGATTTGAAAAACGATTATATGAAGAAACATTTATCATTGCTTTCATAATGACTGGTCTGTAACATTAATGGGTTCATTTGCGTAATGAAATAAGTAAACCTTACAAATCTGCCTAGCTTGTCTACTGACTTTTCGCGCTCTAGGGCGGAAAAACCACACCTATGTTCTTTCAGAAGTCAACCCATGGCTCTAGTAGTCATTGGCCTTCTTGGGCCCCTGGGGTTTTGCTAAAATCTCTTAGGGGCGCCGTCAACGACTCGGGCTCGGGCTCGGTCCGGACTGTTACCAGACGGCTGGACGGCGACCTACCTATTGCTCGTCGTCCGCAAGCTAGCGCCTACGGTGGTTGGTAGCCGGGTCGGGGTACTAGCGGCTGGGGCGGATGTCCGTCCCCTCACGCGTGCGACCGTCTACTTCGCTTCGCTTCGACTACTTCTCATTTCTGCCGGAGTCTATGTTTCCTGATGGCTAGGTGTCTTTAAGTCAAGAGAGAATAGGTTACTTCTAGGTAAGCGTGTTCTATCGGTGACGACATCATTGTTTACAATCAGGTGAATTATTGATCAAGCGCAAGCCTTTAATATATAAAGGTAAAAATAGGTATTGTTTATAAGAGGTAATCTCTGGAAGTACTGGTCTGATTGCTAAAATTTTTTCACCGATAGAAAGCTGCTTTATTCCTGAGTGATATATGCTATATTTTATGTACGCAGGTGAAGCTGCGGGTAAAAGCTAGTCAATTATAAAAAGAAAAGAGTACATGTCCGGGCAGTGTGCCAATCTTGCCGCTCCATGTTAAGATGGGTATCTACTATGTTCGCGAACCTCTTGCGTTCTCCGCTCCTGCAACTGCAGCACATAGTGGATACGTTCGCGCTCCTAGAGCGTGCAACGGTGCGCGCTCCAGTCAGTGGCGGTTTTTGGACGAAAACAAAAGCAGTCTGTTCATGGACGTAAGCAAAATACCACGTTTAGTGTGTACGTGTCGTGTATTACGTTCTACCCTCGGATAAATGGAGTGGTCAGATGAAAAATGTTTGCAACGGGACTGTGGAGCATGCTTATTTCTTTTGGAAATGCGCGTACCGTCTCCATGAGAGCGGTTACAGATGCGCGGGCCACAGTTGGTTCACGAACACAGTGGATACCCAGCTTTAAGTGGCTAGGATACCTAATGAGCTCCCTCCTAGACAGGTACTTATGTCACCGTCTGAGATGCTCTGAGTGCCTATTAAAAGTGGGATACGAACGTTACAGTATAGTTAGCCATTATATAATTTGATGGGAAGATTTATACGGTTTGGGTTAGTAATAAGGCTTTGTTGTTAATAAAACTGGTTATCTAGAATATAAATGGTGTTCTAATGGCGAAAAATTTTAAATTGATTTTTAATTATGGGATTGAGATTCACCCGGTCTTTTTTTTAAATCTCTGCCCCACACTAGGACATGCTTCCGTATCAGTGTAGTTACAAACCTATACATACACAAGACACGCAGACCTTTTTTAACCGACTTCAAAAAGGAGGAGGTTCTATGTTCGTTTGAATGTTTTTTTTTTTGTATTTTCTCCGTCAATTGTGGATCGATTTTGAAAATGATTTTTTTTTATTGAAATGTCTTCCTAGTTGGTCCCATAGAAATATTGTTATGATCTGATGATGAAATTCGAAGATATGGAACTCCTCATAGGATCACAGCAGAACTGTCGTAACAAGTAAAATTACTTTGTTTATACGTATAGTCGATGACTGACTGAATGAAGAGGGGGATATATCGAACTGATCTGATAATGAAGCCGGAAGATAGGCCTGGGCATGACTTATTGGAATTGTTATGTAATGTTTTAGTGATTAAATTCTATAGGTACCTACCCTACCCTTGGCACTAAAAAGTGCAAACTAACTTTAATTTCGGAACTCGGTGTTTTTTTTTTTTTTTTTCGGTGGGAATATCATCTTATGACATCCCCCGCCCTTGGGCGGGGCGGGAGATAGTGTCAGTCTTTTACTGACTAAAAACCCACTCCTGTTCCTTCGTTGCCTTTCGTACCAGGGCCGAGTCTTCCTTTCAGAATCAGACCCTTGGCCCCGGTAGGCTTCGATTCTACCGCCTGAATCCGGTGCAGGAACCTCCCGAACTTACCATGTCCGGTGAGGACCTGCGTCATGCGGAAGGTAAGGACGCCGTGTTGCCTTTCCAGCCACTCCTCAAAGAGGGGACTTACCGCCATGATTATGGCGTGCCCAATCCAGCGGCTTAGAATATATGGAGTAATAAAGAAATATACAAACATACATACCACGATAAAAAATATAATAATACAAATACCCGCGAAAAATAATATTCATACAAATATAAAAGCGCTAGCACAACACGACCCTTCCTTGGCAGTGGGGTAAAGAGGCTAAGATTTCCTGGAAGTGCTTTTCAAATTATGTATTTTACTTCAGATTTTCACTGGTAACGAGGTCTACCGCTTGATGTTATCTTTGTAACATAACGATTACTTATTATGTTTAGCCAAGCAGACTTTATTTCTGGCCAGGAAAACCTTTTGGATCAAAAATGACCTTTAAATTCTGCGAAATCTGAATTGAAATCGATTCAGAAGAGAAAATACATAGTAGGCTAAATTAATCATCTTCCTACACGTAACTTAAAAGCAGGTGCGCCGCGACAACGCGACAAACCTTTGTGATGCATAGAAAAATTTCTCATCATCATCATCGTTTCAGCCTTAAGACGTCCACTGTTAACACGTTAACTGTCCCCATACATAATTTTTCGATAACCACAAATTTCCAAATCATTTTTTTGTAATATTCTGTCTCAAATGTCCTGTTGACAAGTCCTGATAAATAGAGCAACATAACACACAAGTCCATGAAGTTAGAGCGCATAGAAAGATACAGGTGCGAGTGTACCATTTACGGTACATGGACGTGATGGACCCACGCGGCGTGTACTGTATTCGGTACATTGGACAGTTAACGTGTTAAACATAGGCCTAACCCAAGTGTCGCCCCAACGAACGGTCCTGTGCGTCTCGCATCCATCACATTCCTAAGACTCTCACACACCTTATGGGAGGCTTTCCGTCGCAGTGTCTTGAGTGCGCGATCGCCACTCCAGAACCTTTCGGCCCCATCGACCATCTGTTCTACGATGAATCCGAAAAATTCAAAGGAAAAACTTAGTAGTGTATAAAATGTATCTCAGAAGTCTAGAATATTTAGCATAGATATCAAGTAATCTACCTGAGTTTATTTTGACAAAAAAAGTATAGTTAACACACATATACAGGGTGTTAAAGAAATCCCATGAAAAATATTTCATGTTAAAAAATTGTGTCAAGTCTTGCACTGTCAACAATTAATAATAATAAATAAAAATATTGATTCAGAAAGCGGTACTTCAGGACACGGCTCGTATAGTTAGGAGATTCCTTTCCCTGGTGTCCTGACCGCCGGTAGCTTGGGTCCCGTTTCCTGATACCAGAGGATACTGTTTTTTTTATATCTTTAATTTTTTTGTGTCTTTATTAAAATATAATTTATAATAATAATATTTTTTTTTTTTTTAAATTAGCCAACAGGTTCGACGTTTCCGAAAGGATCTGTCGACATGTTGGATAGATTATAAGAAGGCCTATGACTCTGTTCCTCATACATGGCTCATGAGGGTGCTGGAATTGTATAAAATTGATACAACACTACGCACCTTCCTGATGTCGTGTATGAGGCAATGGAGTACGGTCCTCCGCTATCCAGGATGTCGACATATCCAGAGGAATAGCGAACCTGTAAGGATCGAGCGAGGTATATTCCAGAGTGATAGTTTGAGACCACTTTGGTTTTACCTAGCCTTGAATCCTCTAAGCACACTGCTGGAGAATTCAGGTCTAGGCTATCGGTTGAAGAGAGGTGGTCAGGTAATATCTCACCTACTTTACATGGATGACCTGAAACTTTTTGCCCCCAACAATCTGCAACTGATGGAGCTACTGAAGGTAACTGAAACCTTCAGTAGTGCCATCAGGATGGATTTTAGTGTGGACAAATGTGCGGTCATGCATGTAAAACTAGGGGAGGTTGTGGAATCCGTGGGCACTCAACTCACGGATTCCATAAACCTGAGATCCCTCTCTCCAACCGAAACCTATAAGTATTTGGGTATGTCGGAAGCTCTAGGCATCAATATCACTGACATGAAGCAATCGTTGAAGGAACGTTTCTTTGGACGCCTGAAGAAGGTATTCAATAGTCTTCTTTCAGGCGGAAACAAGGTGCGCGCCTTCAACGGTTGGGTCATGCCGGTTTTGATGTACTCTTTCGGCGTACTCAAATGGACTCAAACGGAACTTGACGCCCTGGATAGGAGGGTCCGCACACTGCTGACTGCATACCGAATGCATCACCCACGATCGTCGGTGATGAGACTGTATATCCCGCGGAAGTGTGGAGGTCGAGGTTTTTTAAATGCTAAGACCCTACACAACCGCGAGGTATGCAGTCTCAGGGAATATTTCCTAGCTACCGACGTGGGTATGCATCGAGATGTAGTGACAGTGGACAAGGGACTCACCCCGCTCTCTCTGGCTAACGAGAACTGGCGTAAACCGGTAGGTAGTGCTTGACACTAACGATCGCAGGGAAGTATGGCAGAGCAAGGAACTTCACGGACGCTTTTTTCGGGCCTTTCACGGGCCCGATGTAGACCAATTGGCGTCCGTAGCCTGGCTGCGTTTCGGTGACCTCTTTGGGGAAACCGAAGGTTTTGTCTGTGCAATTATGGACGAAGTTATCATGACGAATAACTACCGGAGATTTATTGTGAAGGACGGCACGGTTGACATCTGTCGGGCATGTCACCGTCCGGGAGAATCAATTCGTCACATTATCTCTGGTTGTTCTCGTCTAGCTAACGGAGAGTACTTGCATAGACACAACCTTGTAGCCAGGATTATCCATCAGCAACTTGCTCTGAAATACTCTCTTGTGGAATCGGAAGTGCCGTACTACAGGTATGAGCCCGACCCAGTTCTTGATAATGGTCATATCACTTTGTACTGGGATCGGTCCATCATCACTGACAGGACTATTGTAGCCAATAAGCCTGATATAGTGGTGGTGGACCGAAGCGAGAGGCGTGCAATGATTGTTGACATATCTGTTCCTTATGACGAGAACCTCGTGAAAGCCGAGAAAGATAAACAAATCAAGTATATTGACTTGGCTCGCGAGGTTGTCGACATGTGGGATGTGGACTCAGCGATCATTGTACCGATAGTCGTGTCAGCCAATGGCTTAATAGCCAAGAGCCTCGACCAACACCTTAGGAGGCTCGCGTTAGGCGGCTGGATCAAGGCCTTGATTCAGAAAGCGGTACTCCTGGACACGGCTCGTATCGTTAGGAGGTTCCTTTTTCTGGAGCCCTGACCGCCGGTAGCTTGGACCCTGTTCCCGATACCGGTGGGGTACTATTTTTTATATTTTTAAATGTTTTTTTTTATATATGTTTTAAGAAATATTTAAAAATGTACAAAATATGTATATAAAATAAATAAAGGAAATAATTTTTCTTTTTTAATTCAAGTACAAAGTAAAATTATAATTTACATAATATATACCATAATAATATAATCACTTAATAACAGTAGGTAAATCATTATTTAAAAACAATTTATCTGACTTTATTTAACGTACATTTTATTAACGAAGATAATTGGTGAATTGGAAATCACGCTCCACAAAGAAACAATGAGTATTGAATAGACAAGACATTACCACAGTAAATATATTACTGTGCGTATTCTTGACATCTGCAACATATGGACAGACCGAATGTAAATGTAGTCTAGTCTAGTAGCTTCAGGCTAACTCATGCAGCGGTTTTCACCCGCGCCCGCCGCGGTAAAGGAAACAGATATTTTAGTTCAAAACTCACGTGACCGCAGATTTACGCGGTTACGCAGCCGCCACGGTTGCGATTTCCGCCCGCAAACCTGGCGGGCGATTATCGCAAGACATACGGTTGCAAGACGAACGGTGAAATTATCGGTGCCCGGGCCAACCGACCGCAGAGCGTGTGGGTGCAAACCGCCAAAGCAGCGGGCGACCGGGGCCCGCGAGGCTTTATTAGTTGCTCGCTGGTATAGCGGGAGCCGCGAACAACCGCGCACACCGCGGGCGTAAAACGCATAGTGAAATGTGCTTTAATTTTTTACATATATATCTGCATTCTACAGAAGCTGTGGCCGCGGGTGAAAACCACGTCGTGAGTTCTTAGCCAAAGGCCTATTGTCCACGAACGCGTAACTTCATAGACGCGTATTCGTCATTGCAACGTCATACCGTCTCGGGTCGTTCTCGCTTCGTCGACAGTTTTATTGTTTTGTGTATAAGCTTCACGCAGGCGTACACCAAGCGTATAATGAGTTTGTCGTATTTTAAATACTGCTTCTGCCCATAGCAACGAGTTTTCTCCAAGAATGTTTTTCGCGGGATTTTTTCGAGTGAAGTTCTGTAGCTATTTTAACTATTCACAAATACTCCTAGTGGATATTGTGATGCAAAATTGATGTAGTTTGTATCTCAAGTGTCCACACAGTTGTGCCGCCTGCGAGCGTGTCAGAACATGTTTTGTATACCTACTTTGATTTTAACTTTTACACTGGTCAGAACTATTATTCAAACCATGCGAAGCAAAAACAAAAGAAATATACTGAACTTGCCAAACTAAATATGTTTTTTTTTTGGGAAATACACTTAAAAGCAGTATAAAAACTTAAAAAAATGGAATTTTTCGATATACCCTAGCACTTTCAATTTAAGAGGACTCCGGATCTAGAGCGTGGTCACTCTCGGACTGAATACAAAAGAAAGAGATACACAAAGAGACAATGCTTACAAATATGAAGTATATTAACGATTTAATAAAAGTTTACAGATTTGGACACTTTTTACAGGATTTAACGGTAAAACAACGCTTGTAAAATAAATCTGACAAACAATCAGAATGATTGCATGTATATTGTTCCGGTTTTTAATCGATAAAATTAATTTTTAGAAGTATCTTGGTGTTTTTTTTTTCTGTTGTAAAAAATTACCTGTTTTACGTTCTGAATACACTATTCGTCTAGCATTTATCCTAAACAATAACATATATTTTTCTTATTCTATTTACTGTAGTGGATCATATACTTTTGCGCATTATAAAACTCGCGGTTAGTTCCAGTAGTCCTCTTAAGAAAGTTGTTTATTTCCATGAGCAGGATTAGTATCTATAATAGGATCACTTATTTCAGTTACACTCTGTAAATGGATATATTATTGTGTAGTAATAATAATAATCTGCAAGGGTATTAAGGGAAGATTATCGCCCACCGTTTCTAACTTTACATACGTGCTCCCAAAGTTATTTCGTGCAGGGAGCTAAATAATTATAATGGGCTTTGAAATTCATACGAGGGAATAATTAATATTATCGATTGATACAAGCGTGAAAAGTATTTTGGAGACGGTATTGGTTAAGAGTTGCAATATTTAATTTTAGCTGGTTTTACCACAGAATGTTTTAGATTTTTTTATTTATGTTTTCGATACGACGACACGCCCTCTTGCTCCGTCCGAGAGAGACCGGGGGATGTCATTAGATGATTTTCCCACCGAAAAAAGAAATGCCTTCACTTTAAATTAGAACCGAATGGTTGTCGTCCTGATGTTCAGAGGGAGCGCATTCCAAAAAGATAACGCCTGGACAAAGAAAGAGGAATGGACTAGTCCAGAGTGGTGTGAGGGATATCGCATAATCGGATCTTGCATGTGAATTTAAATGTCTATGAACGCACCCACGATACAAGAGTTATTACTTGAAAACAAAATGAATTATTACTATCCTCTTAAAACAAAAGAACGCTGCCAAGATCTACAGAAACTGTAACAAGAGCCAAGTATTAAACAAGTACTGTAAATGCATTAAGTCACTGTTAGCAAGCTAATCATTGGGCTATTGTCCCCCGCTTTGTGCCAAGGAACACTAATTGTGTCTGCTATCTGACGCTAATTTGCATATACTAGGCTTATTGTTTTGCTAACGAACGAATTGGGATATATATTGAATTGAATTAGATTTACTTTATCTTTTTGGATTTTGCGTATTCTTAAAGCCTGACTTTCATACTTATTTTGATATATTTAGTATTGAACTGTATCAGTGATAGTGTTTCCATGCGTCCAGATAATTGTGTGTGACCAAATTATATGGTGTCCGACCTGTCTGGTTTTTGTTAAGTATGCTTTTTAAATTTCGAACACCTTTTTAGGGTTCCGTACCTCAAAAGGAAAAAACGGAACCCTTATAGGATCACTTTGTTGTCCGTCCGTCTGTCTATCTGTTAAGGCCCTTTATATCGGGAACGCGTGGAGGTATTGAGTTGAAATTGAAACCATATACAGTCTTTAGTCCCTTGAAGATGTAAAAAAATCAAACTTCTGAAATAACGAAAAAAAAAGATACGGCCGTTATGTCGCAAAAAATGTATATTTCGACACTCTCAAGGGAATTTAAATTCATAGGGTACTTCCTTAGATTTGGAATGTGTATGAGTTTTTTTAGATTTAATTGGATATGAGTAAAATCCTCATTCTGACATAGTGCGCAAATGCTAGCAAAGGAGCTGGCCGCAACCGTGAGGGAACGAACATCCTCATGCCCCAGCCGCCGCGACAGGAGATGGCCCGGGCGTTGGGCATAGCAAGGCAATCCTCGGCCAGCGGACTGGTGCCCGACGAGCAATGGGTAGCTCGCTGTCCCGCCATCCGGTAAGAACCTAAATCGAGTCGTCGACGGAGTGTCGTGTACCACGCGCGCCTCAAAGAGACGCCTGACAGCAGGGCCGGTATCTGCTAGGGCCACGGGGAATTTCCCAACAGCCCATTCCCTCTCCTAGAGAGGAGGCCTGAGTCCCAACAGTGGGAATATTATAAGGCCGACTATGCTAAACAATACAATAACTTCAAATATCAGCCTGCGTATACTTAACTACGCTTTTATTCATATATTTTACAACCTGATACCTCATAGCATAGCATAGTCGGCCTTATAATGTTCCCACTGTTGGGACTCGGGCCTCCTCTCTAGGAGAGGGAATGGGCCGTAATCCACCACGCGGGCCCAGTGCGGGTTGGTGGATGTCACATGTCTTCGAATTTTTGGTTCTAGGACATGCCGGTTTCCTCACGATGTTTTCCTTCACCGTTTTGAGAGCAGTGGTGATGAAATAAATTACACAAAGTAATGCGCCTAGCTGGGTTTGAACCCGCAACCTACAACTCGTAAGTCGGGGCCGTTACCACTCGGCCACCACTGCTCTACCTGATACCTATTTTATTATATAAGACTAGTATCAGATTTTCTGGCTTTAGACTATCCGTAACAAGTGTGAATGACCTACTAACGACACCCGGTACCAAAGGTTTTACAATCCTTAACAAACACAAGATCTTAAACTAATTTAATTCAATGTTATAGTGTCTAAATCCAATCTGCAAAAAACAACACATCTCCACTACCTTCTACAAAAAAAATAAAACACTAGAACTACTTTGCTTTTTACAAAAGCAAACAAGTTTTTTCCCAGTACTATAGCGAGCAAAAATGGCCGCGTAAACAAATAAGGCTAAGCGCAACCGGGGCCACAGAGCAGCCCATAACTTTATTATTATACTGCGCTTCCCTTATTACCAGTACCGTAACTAGGGCAGTGCCAGCGGTGCCCAGGCCCAGGGCGCAAACTCTGGAGGGCGCAAAAATGATCAAACCAGGGCCAAGTTTTGGATCACGCTTATTAGTAGCATCTAAATCATCATCTTCCTGTTCTTGTCCCATATTATTTGGGGTTGGCGCAACATGATTTTTTCTTCCATTCTATCCTGTCACCCGTTACGTTATCGCTAACTCCTTTTTCTTTCATGTCACTCCTCTCACAATCCATCCATCTTTCACTTGTATACTCATAATTTTTTTTGTAACATGCGCATTACTAGCATACATACAATATCTATTATTTATCGTATCGTTTATCTAACACAGTTGCAGACGCTCCCTACCAAGATTGCCGATTCCTTGAATGCTCAGGATTTTAGCAACCACAAGAGGCAAGTAGCGGTGTGTTTGAAACATCACATCACGCGTAATTTTTTTTTTATACCTATGAAATAAATTATTTTTTTACGAGTTGGGTAAGATCAAAACTTTTTTCAAGGGGGCTGTTATAGAAGTTCGCACCGGGTGTATTAGGCTAGCTACGGCTCTGCATATTACGCACCGCTTATAAAGCTTATGAAGGAAAAAACGTTTCTCCCTACCAGGTATATTGCTAATTTTAAAATGTGATGAACAATTTTCTTGTATCTTGCCTGCGTTTTTATAGTGGTGGTTATTGACGATACAAAGTTTCATTAAATACTTTTTGAAATTTTTTTTTACTGTAGGATTATCCACCTACTTTTTTACTGGGTAATAACTGTTTCCGCCAAAGGTTTTGTAACCAACGTCAGAAGAAGGAGGAACAAAAATTTTAAAGATTTACAAAACATATATGTAACCTAACATCTTGTACCAAAAATCACACTAATATTATAAAGCCATGACAGGTTATGAGTGTATGTATTTATTTATTTATTATTATTTATTATATCCTTTATTGTATACACCAATACAAACATAAAAGGAAACTAAAACTAAAACACATACGTACATACAATGGGCGGCCTTATCGCATTCCGCGATCTCTTCCAGGCAACCTGGAATGGACAGTAATTGCCTGGACAAGAAATGGGGCTGTAATTGGTGTGACAAAAGTAGCCATATTATAATAGATACACAGATATATACATATGCTATATAATAGATACATATATACATACATAATTATTGAAAACTATAGACAGAAATATGAATCACAACTTTCGATACTCACAGCGACAGGTAATGTTCCCTAACGAGTCTTTTAAAAACAGGCAACGATTGAGCGCGTTTAATTGTGTCTGGTAATTCATTTCACAGACGAGCAGCCTGGACAGTAAATGATTTATCATGGAAAGTCGTGGAATGGATTGGCAATTTAAGTCGCAAGTTTTCTGATGATCTAAGCAATCTTGAATGTGAGTTGCAGAGAAACTCAAAACGTTTTTTAAGGTAAAGAGGCGTGAAGGGGGAAAAGAGGATATTATATAGGAGAGAAAGAATATGAGCATTCCGGCGAAGACGAATTGGCAACCACTTGAGCTTTACACGGAATTCAGAAATGTGATCATATTTGCGCAAACCAAATATGAATCTTATACAAAAATTTTGAAGCCGCTCAAGTTTATCCAGTTGTTCTTGAGTAAGGTCAAGATAGCTGGCATCAGCATAATCAAGGATGGGAAGAAGAAGAGACTGTGCAAGCGCAATCTTGGTGGCAGTCGGTAGAAAATTGCGGAGTCTTCTCAAAGATGCAGCAGAAGCGAATAACTTACGGCTGACTTCTTGTAGCTGGGCAGTCCAGGAAAAGTTCTTGTCAATGAATATCCCCAAGTTCTTAACTTTATCACTAAAGGGAATTACGGAGTTGTCAAAAGAGACTTGGGGAAGAGTCGTCCAGTCGATCCTTGAAACCATCCTAGAACTGCCCACCACTATAACCTGCGTCTTTATGGGATTTACCGTAAGACCATACTTCTTGCTCCAATCGCATATGCGGGCCAGATCACGATTGATGGTGATAACAGCCTCAGACAGATTACCAAGAGGTGCTCGCGAGTAAATTTGCAGATCGTCTGCATACAGATGGTAGGAAGAAGTTAGTTCATTGGAAATTGAGTTTATAAAAACTGCGAAAAGTAATGGGGATAACACGCCACCCTGCGGAACCCCGGCAGAAGTACTACACCAGGAAGACAAAGTCTCTCCGATGCAAATACGTTGCCGGCGACCGAGCAGGTAACTACGAAGCCAGTCAATCACCGATGGAGATATATATGTATGTGTGTTAATCCTTTATGCTGAAACTGCTGAACTTTGGATTACTTTTTATTTAAGGAGTATGTTAGGGTTAGGAGTGAATAAAACAACTGATGATAGCTTTCAACCTTTATTTCCGGGCCTGCTTACCTAGTTTAGCTAGTTGTACGAGTTGTGGAAGTTCTTCCTACATACAATATTTTATTAACCAATAGAAACTACCCAAAATGCAAAACCAAAATTACATCCAAAACTTGAGGTCGGCGGCAATGAATGTGCACGGGAAAACATCCTGTCTCTTTCGCTCGCACGCTCGCGTCCATCGTAGCGTGGCCTGTTCGCACACTATAAAGTCTTCCGTGCCACGACGGCGGACCCGCAGTACAGTGACCAACGGACTCCAGAGCAGACGTGTAGAACAAAGTTGCGGCTGATGATTATGTGAATGCCACATCACTCCCTCCTAAGTAAAGCGAACAACGGGCTTCACGTTTCTTCCAGATCTTGTGGTGTATGTCTGGCTTGGATGTGTGCATGGATGTGTGGTTTTATCAAGAGTGGCGTGATCCGCAGTTTCTTCTGACTCGTTAAGAATGTATGCGGGTTTGAGCCTGTCCAGGGATATCACTGATGTTCGTAGCGGTAATTTGATCTTGTAGTATTTATCGTAGCGCTTAATCACCCCGTAAGGTCCATCGGCGGTGTTAGCGGGGGACGTACTGCATCGTTTCGCACGAAAACATGTGTGCATGTTGCGAGGTTCTTGTGAATGAACGGCTGTGTGCGACAATTGTGCGATTGTGGTGCTGTTTTTATTGATGCCATTGTTTCTGCGAGGCGGCGCACGTAGTCGTTATCATTAATATTCGTCTTTGCGGGTAAGATGAAATCCGACGGTAAGCGAAGAGTGGTTCCATACGTCATCATTGCTGGGCTTAAATTGTTATTGGTGCGTAATGCTGTTCGTAAACCCAATAAAACACTTGGTAACTCCTCTGCCCATTGTGTTGTAGCCCCACGGGCCATAAGTGCTGCCTTCAAAGTGCGATGAGGTTCCTGCATCGGATTCAGGCGGGGCGGGTGTCATCATTGTGCGGACCACCCAGAGGACACGGTGGAGCATACGGTGGAGGTGTGCCCCGCTTGGGCGGAGCACCACCGTGTCCTCATGGAGGCAATTGGCGGCAGCGACCTTTCGCGTCCGGCCCTGGTTCAGTCTATGGTCCGGAGCGAGGAGGAATGGCAGGCGGTCGCCTCCTTCTGCGAAGCAGTAATGCTAGCGAAGAAGGAGGCTGCACGCGTGAGGGAACGAAGGTCCTCACGCCCTAGGCGCCGCAATTCCGACCCCGACTACCAGCCACGGTAGACGCGGGCTTGCGGACGTCGAGCACTGGGTAGCTCGTCGTCCGGCTGTTCGGTAATTAACCGGACCGAGCCCAGTCGTCAACAGCGCGTAGTGATCCTCGCGCTCCTCAAAGATATGTCAGCAAACCGTAGGGGCCCAGCAGGGCCGATGCCCGCTAGCTAGGACCGCGGAAAATTTCTGAAAGGGAAACCCGTAGTCCTAGAACGCAAAGGGTAATTGAAGGATACAGGTGTGGTTTTAGTCAGTAAAAGTCTGACACGCCCTCGCGCTCCACCCAGAGCGCGAGAAGTCATTTGGATGATTTCCCACCTTAAAAAAAAAAAAAAACCATGGGACCGCATGCACGCAATGTCGTCGCGCAGGGTAAAGTCGTCCACCACCGGCTCAAACCAGTGCTCTCGTCCCGCCTCCCGGCGCGCGTCAAACTGGGCATATACAAGGCGTATATTCGCCCAGTGTTGACGTACGCCGCCCCAGCATGGTTCGCCCTCACTAGTGAGTCGAGCCGAGAAAGACTCCGCGCGCAACAACATCTTGCGTTGCGTAGAGTCGTCAACGCTCCTCGCTATGTGAGGAACCACATCATTGAACGCGACCTCGGGATTGAGAGCCTGGATGAGTTTGTGCGCCGCCTCGCGAAGGGGATGTTCGCGCGTGCCGACGCCTCAGCTTGGCCTCACGTCAAGCACCTGGCGCCCTGGCATACGCGCCCCCCTGACGCGAGACGACTCCCCCGCGCCCTGATTGCGGGCAGCGAGTCGTCCCCCCCCGGACTGACGCCTGAGTAGGCCGTACCAGTCTACACGCGGCCTACTCAAACAACATGACTCTACATTTTACTCGCATCCCGACGAACGTCGTGTGCTAAGTTAATATGGGCACGAGTGGCGAATGTATGGTCGACCATACATTCGCCACTATACACGCGCTAGACTCACGCACCGAATAGATAGCGCAAGCTAACTATTCGGTGCACGTGCACTGAGCGATGTAACACAATACAATGCCGCTCACACACATACATAAAACGTCCCTGCGGTCTGAACCGTAACCGGCTCGCTCTGGAAGCGGGTTAGACGGGGGTCACATATCCTACTGTAGGTCCGTAACAAGTCGGCATACTCGTCGCTGGTCGTCTCCCACCGGGCTTCCCCCTAGGGGTCTCACCTGGCGGGGACTGACCGCCGGTATGTCGTGAAGAGTCGGCGCTGTGTGCAGCAGCGTCGTGACGTGCCTACAGTACACACATACAAGCATATACACATAGAGCCATCTGCTCTACAACCGCCGAGCCTAGTTAGGCACCATGATGACGGGTCCGTTGTTACGGGCCCCGGCTGGACTCTGCGGTCAGAGGGCGAAGCCCTGACACCGCTTGCCACGCCCCCTGACGGGGACGTAGCGAAAGCCACGACGGCGGACCCGCAGTACAGTGACCAACGGACTCCAGAGCAGACGTGTAGAACAAAGTTGCGGCTGATGATTATGTGAATGCCACAAGTATATTCCCTTGGGATATTTTTTCACTATCACGAGGGCGAAGACGTAGGTAGAAGTTAGTTTGTCAATAATAATATAATCAACACTTGCAAAAAAAGGATCTCATTGATTGAGTATTTTATCAACCGACCTGAGAGATCGGCCGATGATAGTGAGTGCCACACGATTCACGAACACACCCGAAGTCAGCCGAACGACGCGACGTAAAGTTTCAGTGCGGCTGAAGGTTCGGCAGATTTTCTACCGATACCGAAACTAGATATTTTACCGTAACTTTTTTTATCATTAATGATATAAACAAGTGCTAGCAAGCAGTGATGCAATCGTTGATGGTGAAGAGCACTAGTTTACTAAGAGCCTATTCACTCTAGCCTTGAAGACACCTAAATTGTAATCGGACGGGAAGACCGAAACCAAAACTACGGTCAGCCATTAACCAAATATGCAAATATCAACCTTAAAAAACTGAACAACTACCAAACTATAACTGTCAAACTTGTGCTGTAAGTGTGAACTACCAACAAAGTCAATCAACAAACACAAAAACATGCATACTGCTGTATCTACACGAAAGAATAACCGTAAAAAAATATTACT